>JAOYRS010000059.1:2270000-3558571 GCA_032432895.1 Dryadula phaetusa | reverse complement strand
GGAGCAATCGATATTTTCGATATAACTGATGCAACTTGTACATAGAAGATAAATGGGAGAAAAAATTATCAGGGTGTTTATTAGTGTAACAGAACCGAACATATTTTTCTATTTTTAAAGTGTTAATCCACACCAATGAATAGGAAACATTTTTTGAAAAAACCCTATAATTTTTTTTTAAACGCAACGGGATTCGAATCCGCGCCTCTTGGAAACCGACAAGCGCTCTTGCCACTAAGCCATGCGTTCTACTACCGGCTGCTTCGAAATTCTTATACGTTTGAGGCACAGATTCGTATTCCACTGTCTTCAAAAAAAGAAGCAAACACATAGATTTTTAACATTGTTATATTTTTTCTGTTTTATTTGTTCGTTAGTGCAAGCTAATCTCAGAAACTGGTAAGCAGATTTAGATGCATTATTTACTGGTGTATTTTGGCTACTTTAGCTACACATTTAGTATTTGTTTCACTTTAATCGGTTCGTAAATAAGATCTAAGAAAAGAAATTATATCAATTTATAAAAATATTGTCCAATAAAGTTATAATAATATTGCAAATACATATATAGTCAAAATATTCCCGAATAATAATTATTAAACATGAACATAGTATTAATTTAGGTATTTCCAATAATTACCAATATCATATATATCAGAACTGTGGTACTGAATGAACATATAACAAACGAAGACTATTGATTATACAAGGTCTATACTAAATGAAACACCTTTGAATACGATACTACAGAGGTTACTATAGACAGCAATTAGAGGCAGCTTAAGCAAAATATGATATAACTCGACTTTACGCTTTAACGTTGTGGATTATATGTTTTTTGGTTTAAATAATAATATAAATATAAGTGTTTCTTATTAAATTAAATAATAGTAAAATATTTTAAATGGATTAATCGCGTATATTTTGGTATTCGAAAATACAGTTTTGGAAACTTGACGTTTCGAACACTTTACAGTAGTTCTTGATCACAGGTAAAATCCTTTAAAAAGGAACCCCCTTTTTAAAATACTTAAAAAATATATATTTTTTTAAGTATTTTAAAAAAAAGTTTCGCAGAGGTACTCCTCTGAACTCTCATCCCGCTCACCTTTGTTTAATTCACCCTTGCTAAATTTCTATTCTATTTTGTAGGTGCTTATAATAATTGGAATAAGACAAACGAACAAACAAAAAGCCGTATTTTTCTATCTAACGTAAATCTTGTCTATCTAACATCGGTTGATGTTGACGCGTAACGCATACTGTCGCACTCCTCCAGAAGATGGTTACAATAATTTCAAATAAAGATACAATATTAACAATAAATGAATTAACATATTAATATAAAATAAATGATTAAATAAAGTGAGTGTTTGTTAGTGTGTGTTTATGTGTGTTTATGTGTGTATGTATAAACACACATAAACACACACTAACAAACACGTATTATTATTTTTGTAATATATAATCTTGTTACACTAATGACAACTTAAGCTTAATCGTTTTTGTTTTTTTTAGCTTCACGCTTATATTCCGCATAGAAGGATAGACAGAAAGTACCGAATTCGAGACATTGCGTGTTGAGTGGTGGAACTCAACGCCGCACTTTGTCTTTACCAGAGCGAACCCATAACCGATCGCGTTTACAATACGACGCTGTCACACTGCGCCACAACCGGCCTCAATCTAATTGCTATTTAATCATAGTAAAGTTATATATTTAAAATCAACCATACTATTTAAATGCTACAATCGTATGAACTCGGATACATGTATTAATGTGTTATTCTGTAAACGTCACCCATTTCATATATTAGCGAGCGAGACCTCCTATTACACTGTCAGAGAAACTAAATCATGTTTGAAACATTAATTATAATAATTATTATATATTAAAATAGAAAATTAAATATTATCACTTTGCTCCCTATATTTAACCTTATTCATGAAGGAATTATATTAATTTCAATATATATAATGATGTATTTTTTTCTGAAGAAAGCGATAATATAATATTATTTACTTTATGACCGTTACTATAACACTGACTGCATCGCAATCAGCTCCAACATCAGATCAATTTGTTATATATTACCGAAAACTTTGGTACGTTACACTTTTATTAATGGGCATTTTCTTCGTCGAATATTCCAGATCTATTATTATATTTAAATAGAATATACCCACTATACTGTGTTCACAGTGAAGTATAATGACGTGAGCGAGTGGAGTGAGATAATAATGGCTAGGGATAATAATTTCAAAATAAGAAGAAAGAATTATCATCTTGACCGTATAAACAAAGTTTTTGAGGCCGAGGAATGATTTTATATCAAAAATATTATTTTCTCCTCTCTGGTAAGACAAAACGCGTGGAACTCTATTATTTAACACGCAATATATTAAATTCTAGGTTCACACTTTTTACTCTGTTATACAGGTTAAAGCCTGGAACTGTTTTACTACACGATCTATGTTGAGTTTAACACAATGTTTGGAGTTAGTTTGAAAATTGAACTGATCATCTTTACATTAGGTTCTTTCTGCCTGTATAAAGAAAAATGCATACTTTTTACATACAACATACAAGATCAACAACCGTGTAATACCAGACTCCTCTGGTACTGGACTGGAGCTGCAGGTGAAGATTATATTACATTTTACCTTCTCAATTAGTTTAGATCAAGTACAACATTAAAATTGACTAAACATAGAGAACGGAGAGATTCATATTAAAAAAAGTCTACCAAAGCCCCTTCGGTGTGAGAACACTCCATTTAATTAACACTACAAAGCGGATTTTTGTTCGTTAATTTGTACTCCCCAAAATAAATATTCGTATAAGTATTCGTGAAAGCTTTTAAGGGTTTCGAATAACTTTTAACTGTGTTTTTAGAACAAATGTATTTTATTAGAGGAATTAGGTAATGTATAATTAAGAAAGAATTAATATTTAAATTGTAATTATATGATGCGATGGTTAGAGGTTCGATTCTCACTTAGTGGTATTTAAATTCACTGAAGGCCTTTTTGACACGTAAACATGTAACCATGGCAACGTGTATGTCACCTTGTATAAAGTGTAAAGTGCCAAACGTCAAATAGTGGTGTCTGTAATATGAATTTCTTAAATTTTTAGCATTTCTCAATAGAAAATCAATATATGTAGTATTGATTATCGGCGTTTCTTCAATATAAAAATTATAAATACTGTGCCAAATTTAATACCCCATGGCGACTTATTTTCTAATACTTTTCCTTCACATAGGAAAGATTTTAAATACTTTTTTATTTATTTACTCTATTTCTTTCGCGTTTCAACATTAAATATAAGACAATTGTGCCTTGTCCTGTTTTTTAAAATAATAGTTTATATAAGAACCGAAATGACGCTCCTTTTCAATCTGTAGGTCGCTTCTTTTTAATCTGTGGGCTGACGAAAATATATTCGAATATGTTTCATAGTCATATACTATAAATTTCTAAATTTAATGAACGATGTAATATTGAACAGATAGTAATTATATTATGGAACAGATTTAGTTTTTATTAGTATTTGTCAAAACACAAAGCCTGTTATACTCGCTGTTTTCAAACCTTACTATTATGATACCTTTGGTGAGAAGACCGCGTTTGTGCATTTTTAATTGTTTTTAATAAAAATTAAAAAAAATGCAGTTTCACGTCTTATTCTTTATGGCAGTATAGTTAGGCTGGTGTCATTTTTTCTTATTTTAAAATACATTGAGTTAAACCAAGTTTTACACTCTTTATTTTAAGTATAAACATTATTTGAATAAAAATTGAATTTGTTACCACCAAGTCCAACCGAGAATATCAAATAAACCACGAAAGCATTCATGATACTAATTAACTTCCGTATATATAATATTAATGTTGATTTATTCATCGTATCAGGTGGTAACGCCCTAACGATTAGTATATCTGACTAATAATAATAGGGAGGAGCTGCAAATTGCGGGATTTCGGACTCGGCGATTTTTATGATGGTCCAAGGCATAGAAATTCAATCTGAAAATAACTGTGCTTAATAGTTTTCTATACATTTTGACGCTTTGTCCCATATGGATACTGATTCCCCTTGTCAAAGTGAAGCTAGTGACAAGACAAGACAACGCCGACTTAGTTGCGGAATTCAACGCCACCATCGCCAAAGATATTACCAGAGATAATTCATTACATCGAGTGAGAATTAAACACATTAAACCTACAGTGTTAAAGAAATACTTTTTGGGTGTCAGTTAGTATATCATAAACCTTTATTTACTAGCCGACACTATAAGAGTTTAATCTGGAACTTATCATGCAGCTTCCTTAGCGATAATAATAAAAAAAACAAGAATGAAATCGACAAACCAAGATTTTAACGTTAAACAGATAAACTATCTATACTATAGGTCGTAGAGTCCTCGCTAACTAACACTACTGTTGCTAATATAAATGAAGGTTCTAATAACGGTTTGCATGCGACTTCGCCTGCGAGAACTATACTGGTATATTTAAACATATAAATATTTCATATTTAACATCTCAGAGGGATGTCTAATTACTGACACATTCAATAAATAATGTATGAAAGAATAATTATTACGGTCCTGTGTCGAACCTTTGATTATAATGATGGTATGAATAGACCTTAATAAACTCAAGAAGGCATTTGGTGTTAGTGACGTTTCACTAAAGTTAATATGGCGACATGAATGTTATTACAATTTATCGTATTCATTTTTTTATATGTTATTCAGATAAACCTTCAATCGAGTCTGCCGTACCGAAATTATTAATATAGATAATAGATTAAAATGTTATTTATTAGAAAAAAAACAGAATTACCCTAAAAATTATGTGGTACTAAGGTATGCGAACTAAGAGACGGGCCTACGTTCAGTGAATTTGTCCATCTTTTAAATTTAAATTTTGACTAAATTACATGGTCTTAAGATAATCTCCAGTGACAACAGTCTAATAAAATGTTCGAAACGCCAGGTTTTCTTAACTATATATTTGAATATCCATAACGCACGCGATTAATTGATTAATTTAACATACGGAATATATTTTTTAGCTTTACACTTTTATCCCACATAGCAGCATAGGGTAGACTGGAAGTACTTATTGTCAAGACACTCTGTACTCCTCTTTACGTCGAAATCATTGGCGTGTTGCGTAGCGGAAGTCAACGCCGCGCTTTGTCTTGTCTCAATTATGGAATATTTATACTTATATATAATTACAATAAATCGCTTCGCGCTATACCTTGGTCCACAGTCTAACATTGCCTGCAACGTTATGGGGTGCGTGTTCAGAATTTTATGAGCCCCCAAATGAACCTGAAACAGTTATTTTTTCCCGAACATCTGTTTAATTATGCCGAAAGATCTTACCAATGGTTTTTCGTTAAATAGATAACGAGGATTCTCTTTTTGTCTTCTTTATTTAGTTTACTATTGGCTTAATTTCATTTGTACCCGATGTCAAATATATATATATATATATATATATATATATATATATATATATATATATATATATATATATATATATATATATATATATATATATATATATATATATATATATATATATATATATATATATCGAATATAATTTTATTAAAGTGCTTTTCGCTTCTGCTAGAAGTCTAAAAGAATAAATGTGAAGTTTTTATTTGATAAAATATAATTAAATAACTTCTTAGCGTATTTTTATATATTTTAAAAATCTATAATGTCTGCGCATGATAACTGACTACTGTTCAAGTTTCAAGTAAATTCACGCGTTTTCCGCAATAGGTAATTAGAACAATACTAGTGTCCAGACACTCTGTTCTGTGTGGTGAAACTTAACGCCGCATTTTGTCTTTCTTTATTGTTTAGTTCAAATTTGACTAGCAAATGCAAGATTAATCACCTGCAACATTTTTTTACTATTTTACTTTAAGATATCCAAAAATGTGAGCATCGAAAATCTACAAAATGCAATGATGACGAAAGAAGACGATACAAAAGTGAATATCTCTCGTGATTCGGACGTTTCACGCAAAATGAACGCAATACATTTTTTCGCTACTATTGAAAGTGAACAATTTGTTTGCCAAAAACTTTACAGACTTTATATATTTAGTCTGTGGAAATTGAACTCATTAAGAAAGCCAAAAATGGCAAAGCTAAGCTTAATTAGCAAATTCAGGATCTTTTGAATATTCAGTTTTATGGTAGTTTCTGGTTTTAATAGAGAATCTTATAAGTTTTTTTCTTATTATTTTTCTCTCTATTATAAAGTAAATATATATTAGTTTACAAAATATATATTTAACGTATATATGAATAAAATATATGTGAAGCTTTTGTACTATATTTATTTATCGTTTTTCTTACAATAGGATAGACTGAGACAACCTAGCGTCAACTTCGTTGACTGCTTTCCGTTGTAAACTCAACAAATATATATATATATATATATATATATATATATATATATATATATAAATGTGTGTGTGTGTGTGTGTTTAGGCCGGTTGTGCCGCAGTGGGACAGCGTCTAATTGATTAGCGTCAAATGCTCGATTATGGGTCTGATTCCTATTCGGAGAATGATTAATTTAAATTATTTTCAAGTCCTAAACAGAAAATATCTCAAATTCAGCGGAAGGCGTAACACGGATTGTCTTGACACTAGGTACTTTCTATATTGGATCCCCATGCGGGATAAAAACGTGAAGGCAAAAAAACGCATCAAATAAATGGAGTAACGGAAGAGTTTTGCATATTTATATAAATAATAAAAAAAATACAAAAAGAATGCAGGTAATTCAAACATTAAAGCTTTACATAAAAATTAATAAAATACCAATTAAAACTTGAGTCAACAAAAAATTAACGTCCCTCGACAGTATAATTAGAATATGAAATTGAAAAGTTTGTTTCACAAAAAATCTGTCCTAACATACAACAAAACGAAATTTATCATTTAAATATTATATAAAAATTTAGGTACCGTCAGCTTATAAAGCTGTATGTATGAGACCAAAAACTCGCTAGTTTTTATTTATATTAACTTGAAAGTAAATAGTTATGTATTAATAAATAATATTTTTTTTATTGCTTTTAGCTTCACGCTTTTATCCCGCATAGCAAGGTAGACAGAAAGTATCTTGTGTCAAGTGTCAATCATTCCGTACTTCGCTTTCCACCGAATTCGAGATATTACGTGTTGAGTAGTGGAACTTAACGCCTCAATTTGTCTTGCCAGAGCTAGGAAGTGAAGATAATTTTAAATATAATCACTTCCCTGAATAGAAATCAAAGCCACAACCAATCGCGATTACAGTCTGCGCCACGTCCGGCCTAGTTTTCCAAGAGGCGCGTGTTCGAATCCCGTTGCGATTAAATTATTATACATTATTTCAAAATTTTTTTTTTTATACTTATTCAACCTTTAATTACATATATAGAAGAAAATGAACGAAATAATGTTTCATAAATCTTATAACGTTTATTTACTAGATTGACGTGCTCAGGTTGTTTGGGCACGTTGAGCGAATGAGGGATGAAAGAATGATAAGAAATGGTACGAGAGGTCGGGGCAGACCTTCGTTGACCTTTGAAAATACAGTATCGAGGATTCTGGAGAAAGGTATAAAGCATGAGAAACCCACGAAGGGCATGCATGAGAGGGAAGAAGATAATAACTGTGAAAGAGGTATACAGGTTCCGTAGCATTTGGCGCTCCGTTATTTCTAACTACCTCGCAAGGAATAAAGTGTGAAGCTAAATAAAACTAGATATATTTATTAAGGAATATGAAGTATAATTGTATATAAGCAAATTTAGATCAGTAATGTCAAAATACATTTAAAAGGCCTTATACGTATGAAAAGAATAGAGAGCAATGAAAAAAATAAAACAAAATAATAAATTTTCATAGTTCATCATATATTTTTGTTCATTCATTCATATATCTTTCTATTTAAATGCCATCGACGACTATAAGTTAAATTCATATCAAGCAAAAGGCTTTCCCGTTCATTGTTAAAATTAATTACGTGTCATATTTTACTATACATATAAACAAACAAAATTATATCCGATCGATTTAAATCCAGATTAACGTTAATTGACTTCTCTGAGTGTATTAATTATCGTTTTTATAACATAAAAACACACAGTCGATCAGAATATATATATGTACATACGTGTACAACAAATACGTTAGGTTTTTATTATTTTTGTTTAGCTTCACGCTTTTTATACCGCATGGCAGTAAAAAGGGGTAAACAGAAACTATCTAGTGTCAAGACACTCCGTTTTTCGCTTTCCCCCGAATTCCGTGTTTGTTTTAACAGAGCGAGGAAGTAAAAATAATTTCGAATATAATCACTCCCCCGAGGGATCGAACCAGTCAGACGCTGTCGCACTGTGCCATGACCGGATCATAAAACGATTTTATGCAAATTAACCTAATTAGTTGAAATAATGTATATAGAAATTAAACTGCATCACATTTTCAGGCATGTCCAATCAAATTTATAAGTTAGTTTAGACACATAATGTTATATTATTATAAAGCTTTGCGCCTGTAATAATAATGCAGCAAATACATTGATGCGCCTGTTGTATTATAAATGCAATTTCAGTTGTGAATATTTTGCGATAATTATATTTTATTTAAGAGTATACCTGTTGTATTTTTTCTCACGTAGCAGGGTAAGCAGAGCAGGGAGTACAAGCCAAGTTTATCTATTAGGTTCTATTCAAGATTAGCTTGAATGCAGCCGGATCCAGTGTGAAGCCAGAAAAATATGGAATTACAATGAATACATTATTTTTTTAGCTTCACGGTTTTTTTCCATATAGCAGGGTCGATAGAAAGTACTTAGTGTCAACACTCCGTGCTCCGGTTTCCACCGAATTCGAGACATTGCGTTTTGAGCAGCGGAACTCAACGCTGCGCCTTATCTTACCAGAGCGAGGAATATTAGTCACTTTGCTCTACGACTGGTCTCAATAATTGGTTTTATTAATATTTTATTTATTATTTTAATATATTTTTTTTTACTTATAATTTAAGCTTTTTACTGCAAACTATCAAAATAATAATTTGTTAGCAATCTTATCAATTTTGGGTTGGTTGGTATTTTATTTATTTCATTCTTTGCTAACTGTGTAGAAAATAATTGACTTAAATAACAATATAAATATAATTACTTTTCAATCGTGTTTTATTTAAAGATAACATCGCAGTCTCGTGGTTTTGAAAAAATAAACGGTTAATGAAGACGTTAAGTAAGGTTTTTTAATGTGTTTTATGTTTCTTTGGAAATTTCGGAAAATTCTCTCTTATCGCTTTAAAATATCCAAAGAACCTAGATGTCAAATATCAGATTTCTACGCACAGCAACGACAGCACCATCACGATAGCAGGATAGTCAGAGACAACACAGTGTCAAGACACTCCGTTAACAGGTTAATCAGAGACCATAAAAATGGACACATTTTATAAAGAAATAGTTTTAGTATATACATATATCAATATTGTAGATTTGCATGTTCGATTGCAAATGCAAAATTTTTCATATTTTTTTGCAAATCTCCTAACATACATTCACTCATTTCATCCCATAAATATTCTCGCCCCTTAGCTTTACATACAAATTTCTAAGAAACCTTTTATTAAAATCATTAAACTGGAAAAATATTGTATGCAAATATCACCCATATTCTTTAAGGATTTGAGATCAGAATGCGTTAATACAATTTCGTATCAGGAAATACTTCCCCTGTGTACAAAATCGCGGTAATATTTGTAAGTTACCTCCAAAATACTCGACTCACGCGTAAATTCTATAAATATTTGAGTTTTGTTCGCAATGTATGGAAGCTTAAGGTAAAATGCGGTTTGCTATTAAATAAAACTTTTATTAACGCATGCATATACATATATTGAGACCAGTCGTGGCGCAGTGGAACGCGTATGACTGACGGTGCGATCGGTTGTGGGTTCGATTGCCATAAATTGAAATGATTTCCATTTCCTACCTCTGCTGAGATAAAGCGCGGCATTAAGTTCCGCCACTCGACACGCAGATGTCTCGTATACAGCGGTACTTCCTGTTTACCCCGCCATACAAGATAAAAGCGTAAAGCTAAAATAAATAATACTTATATAGTTCTTTTTAAATGTAGATAAATCGTGTCCAAGTCTATACATATCTATGGTACACCAACAACTAAAAGAAGACTGAAGTGTCGAGTGTCTTAAGTCTTAAGTGTTTAAAGTGTCTTACCCAATGATAAGACTCTGTGCTACACTTGGGAAAGTGAATAGAAGGGTGGACAATTGTAAAGAACGACTAAGATTTAGTATTGAAAATAAGTTTTTACTTATATAATTGTTTTTATTTTGAGATCCTGCTTTCTTCTATTGAACCTGCTCATAAGGGCAGTGATCGTAAGTTCGATTCCCACTTTAAAAATACTTATTTGACCGCAGTTTTTTATACAACCGCATAATGTCTTGAAACGATATAGAAATTAAACGGATTGTCTTAACATTGGGTTTTATTTGCCTTACTTGCCTTTACTGTTTTATTGAAGAGACTCATAAAATGAACAAAAAATGTACCACTAAAACATATTTACGATTATTTCTGAATATTCTTTGGGTAGAAGAAATTTGTAAAAATCTCTCTACAGATATGCTAACAACGTAAATAAGTTGTAACATAACGTGTAAGAATTGTCACCGCAGCCTAGTGTAAAATGCATGGCTTGGCGATCATGGGTTTCCAAGTGGCCCAGGTTCGAATCCCGCTGCGTTCAAATTTTTTGAACTGCGTTCAATGTTTCTTTTTAAATTGTAATATTATACATTTTAATTATAATATTTACGTTATTATTTATATTATGTTATACTTTTTAAGCACTTCGTGTAACTGCTAAAAATATTTCTACACAAACAGACAAGAGCAGTTGCCAACCACAATCTATAATCCGCGTAAACGCATCAATATCATCATCAACCCTAATTTGACGTATTGTAATATGTGGTAAACCATAGGTTATGGAATTAATTACAGCTAATATATGTAGGCTATAGTGTCAAACTAGAGGAATACGGTCACGCTGTCTATTGTGACAAGTATTTCATATCGGATTGGATACATATATACGGATATATATATATATACGGAGGCCGCTCGTGACGCAGTGGGACAGCGTCTAACTCTAGACGTGATCGGTTATGGGTTCGATTCTCACTCGGGGGAATGATTATATTTAAATTATTTTCATCATAATCTTTAAGTAGCAGAAATTTGTAAAAATTTCTCTAAAAAGATGCTAACAAAATAAATAAGTTGTAATAAACATATAAGAATTTTGTCGTAGTAAAACGCTTGGCTTAGCGGTCAGAGCACTTGGATAGTTTCCAAGAGGTGCAGGTTCGAATCCCACTGCGTTTTAATTTTTCGAAAATATTTTCTAATTCTAAGTTTAGAATAACACTTTAAAAATAGTGAACTAATATTAACGTTCTGCACTTTTTTTCTATAAAAACTAAAAACTGTGCCAAATTTAGCACTCGTTAGTTTGCATTATTGTCGTATTCATATATAGATTGACTAGTGCCTGTTCAAAATTGATTAGCAATATCTTTTTCATATTTCTATATCTACCGTTGTTGGTGTTTGTTCTTAGCCACATGAGTGGATTTTTTATCCACTCTTGAGTTCATTTCATATTTTATATTCAAATACTGCCTGATTTCAAGGACGTGTTGCCTTAGCAACATCTATTTTATGTCATACAAAACGTAGGCCAAAAAATTGTTAGTACCATTTATTGTATTAATCTAATGTAAAATACATTAGACTGCAAATACACTGCTGTTTTTTTTAATTATATTTTTTTAAATATTTAAAAAAAATATCATTAAAAATAATATATTTAAAAATATTTCAATTATAATTTAAGTTTAGGAGATTTTACATATCATTCGTATAATATTTCTAAAATGGGATCCAAAATTGTTTTGGAAGTTGAAGATATTTTAAGTTTCCCAATCTGCTTACACAAAATCAGACATTATTACTTGGATTATTGGAATTGACCTAAAGTGGAAAACGGCGGTATCATTAAAATGATCAACATAATCCTCATCCCCTCAATGTTAACCTGGCCTGGCCTGGACATGAGCCTCACCAATGGCAAAGCATTGAGCTCGATCTTTATGTCTTCGCTCCCTACTCTAACCAGCTATCATCATATCGTATCATTGTTAACTCCTATTGCAGTGCTGTACTCGTGGGTATGAATAGTATTCCAAGTTATTAGCTAGATGGTGAGAATTCTCCATTTGTCTGTATCTTCAGCACCTGAACTGGCTGTTCCATTAGAGACAGTAAAGGCGTACAGTCATACTGGCACAGTAAGACTTTCTTAAATATTTAGTAGGTAAACAGAATAATTGTGATTAATAACCTTTAAAATGATCACAGAAAAAAAACAAACGAGATTTGTGCCAATATCTATATCCCAATACTAAAGAAAATACATAATGTATTACGTTTTATTTTTACAATTTAATTTTAATATTTATTTAGGAGTACTCGAACCAACGCCTCTAAGAGATTGTCTAATTTCTGTTCTCAATTTACTCATGACAAAGTTTCTTATCGAATTACAATGAAATTCTTATAGGTACTTTTCTCATTATGTAAATATTGAATTTTAAATAATTATTGTGAGATATATAACGTAGGTATGTCGGTTATGCAGCTAGAGAAAGAATGAAGAAAACAAACTCTGTAGATAGTGAATAGTAAAAGAGAATCTGAAGTTCCTATGAAAAGATATACAAAGAAAAGCGGAAAGAAATACAAAACATATTTTTGAACATCCATCAAGTCGGGAAAAGTTTTAAACGCCATTATAATTCAATATTAAGATACATTTATTTAAATAAAATATATATATTAAATAAATCATTCTCCTTCTGACATAGACAAATCGAAATAGTCCTGTCTATCATATTAAGTCTGTTTTCTCAACCGCGTAATGCCCTCTGTCCAATATCGTTGACCTTCTCCGTCCTCAAGCTTTCAGATTCGCCTCGAGATTTTCCAAGCTTTCAGTAAACCAGAGGGCTTTTATTAATCTGGTCTCCACATTACATCCGAATGCGTCGACTAGTTGACCCGGCCTCTTAATAGGGTCACCCATCACTCAAACTGTCCCTTCAAATGAACGTTTTCCTCGTTCCGATCCTGTGAAAGTCAGGTTTTGTTATTTCATAACGTCTGTGTAATAGGATAAGATTACGAGGGGATGAATGGTATTGGGATATAGATATTGGCGCAAATCTCGTTTGTTATTTTTTCTGTGATCATTTTAAAGCTTATTAAAAACAATTATTCTGTTTACCTACTAGATATTTAAGAAAGTCTTACTGTGCCAGTATGACTGTACGCATTTACAGTCTCTAATGGAACAGCCAGTTCAGGTTCTGAAGATACAGACAAATGGAGAATTCTCACCATCTAGCTAATAACTTGGAATACTATTCATACCCACGAGTACAGCACTGTAATAGGAGTTTACAATGATACATATATCATATATCATCATACGACATGCATAAAGTAGCTATTAGGGGTAGGGAGCGAAGACTTAAAGATCGAGCTCAATGCCTTGCCATTGGTGAGGCCCATGTCCAGGCCAGGTTAACATTGCAGGGCTGATGATTATGTTGACCATATTAATGATACCCCCGTTTTCCACTTTAGGTCAATTCCAATAATCCAAGTAATAATGTCTGATTTTGTGTGAGCAGATCGGGAAACCTAAAATATTTTCAGCTTCCAATGGTAATCGAATTCAAATATTTGTAATCTGATTATAAAATATATTATAAGATAATTAATAATAAAAATACTTTAATATATAAATCTTTATATGTGTCTTTATTATCTCTACAACTATATTAATACGTGAAAGAAAAAATTCGGATTCGCCTATTTTAAAAATATTATACGAACGGTATGTAAAATCTCCTAAACATAAATTTATATATAATTGATATATTTTTAAATATATTATTTTGTGTTTGTGTTTTTTTAAATGTTACTTTTTAAAATATATTTAAAAATATATCATTTAAAAAAGCGGCAATAAAATACATTAGATTAATACAATAAATGGTACACACGACATATCAAATTAAAATATTTTATTCGACAACTGTTGAAACAATTGTTTTCTCAAATAACTAAACCCTCTCACGCACACGAAGTCACAGTCACGGTGTGCGTAATACTTAATTATGCTTACCTTCCTGTACCTTCCTGTGGTAAGAATGGTACACTATTCCAAGGTCCAAGTTTATTTTTAGCTTCACGTTTCTATCCGCATAGCAGGGTAGACAGAAAGTACCTAGTGTCAAGACAATCCATACTTCACTTTCCAACATATTCGCGACTTTGCTTATTGAGTGGTGGAACTCAACGCCACACTGTGTCTAACCAGAGCGAGGAATTAAAAATAATTTAAATATAATCACTCCCCAAAGTGAGAATCGAACCCACAACCGAACGCGGCTACAATCAGACGCTGTCCCATTGCTCCATGACCTGCCTCAAGTTTATCTACAGATGTAAATATTTTTAATATTATAGCAAAAAGCGAAGTCCTCACAAGCGAAGTAGCAGGCATTCGCTTGTTTAATAGTATAATTATTAATTTGTTTATAGTAAACCATAAACGACCCCAATGTTGTTAAATTGTATAAACTCCATTATTTGAAGCAACTAATCACATTCATTACACGGGCCCATAACATTGACCGATTGAATATGAATAACGTTATGGCTATATGTGTTTTTCCGAAAGAGAAGTCATTATTATAATAAATAGTAGGAAAAAAAAAAGACAAAATGTATAAAAATTTGAACGCAGCGAGTTGCGGTATTTGAATTTTTCGATACCCATTGACTCCAAATTTCAAATAGACTTAGGTGAGCAGGCTTCGCGTTTAAAAAAAAAATTAAGTGTAGTGGAAACGGCGTCTTGCTTTTTTTAGCTATTTTCATAGCATTACGTCTTTGATATTTTACATTCGTGGAATTCACCTCTGCAGCATAGTTCCACTGAGCTTTTGCTCCAATTTTTCGCTGGTCTAAGGCACTTTAGTGGACGGATATTAAATTATTTAACGTTTAAAAAAATAAGCATATAACATCTTAATATGAATAAAAATGGGTGCAGTGGGACAGCGTCTGACGTGCGTGGGTTCGATCCCTACTTGGGGAATGGTTATATTTAAATGATTTTCATTTCCTTGCCCTAATAAGACGAAGCGCGGCGTTGAATTCCACCACTCAACACGCAATGTCTTGAAAAAGCGAATATGAAGTGTCTTGACAGTAGGTACTTCCTGTGTAACTAATAAAAACTAATAAAACATAAAATTCGAAAATTTTATTTTCAAGACTAAATTTTACTCAAAATAATCGTGTATATTAAATATATTTCGATAAATATGGTCCATATATTTAGAAGAATGTTTTTTCATAAGCTTCAGTTTCCATAAGCCCACCATAGAGTTAGTATTTGGATCACGGCCGCTCATATTTTATGAAATTTTTATATATTTTCCTTTAAGTAGACATATATAATACTTTTGTTTTTTATTTGCTCTCTTTGTTAATTATTACTACCGTATAATAAATAAAATGAACATAACTATATTTACAAGTGTTACAAAGTTAATAATTCAAAAAGAATTCTCAATTTTTCAAAATTTTTTTAATAAGTTATATTTATCAAATAACACTTAATAGCATTTATTTTATTTTAATCAAAGTGCTATTTCATGCTTAGCATTTCGTTGGAAAACATTTTTTAAAAAACGTATAAAAATTTGAACGCTGCGAAATTCGAACTTGCTCCTTTTGGAAACAGTCCATACGCTCTGACCGCTAAGCCGTGCGTTATACTACCGGCTGCATCGAAATTCTTATTGCTTGTGGATGTCTCCCAAGACAAGCGGGTTCGAATATCGCTACGTTCAAATATACGTTTGTTTTAAATATTTCATGTTTTTTATCAAAAGATAGCAGGTGAGTAGAAAATTAAATGTTGAGACACTCAGTTCTACACTCTCCACCCACTTAGTAACATTGTACCAATGAATAATTACACACTCTATGTTACAAAATCGATGAAATAATACTAATTTCCTTCCATTCCCCCAAACAAGGATTGAAGGCGCAACCATTGTTTGTACAATAGACACTACCCTGTGACCCAATGACCTGTTATAATATTTATAGGAAATAACCTGAAATCTTCAGATCTGTTAATATTATATATGAAAAATGAATATTGTCCCTTTGTCCAATCTTAAAAATCAATTATACGCTACAGTGTCCTGAACAAGGGTAATATTATGCTTTCATAAAAGAAATTTCAGACGTATTCATCCGCTTTGCCTTGCAATTTTTGAATTTCTCTAGGGATATCACTCAGCTCAAAGTGGACTCATTCTTTGCCACTGAAAATTTAATAGCACGCACTGCTTACTGTGTCTACGTTACAGCTTTACTTTACCTTAGTGGAACATGTATGTAGTACGTATGTAAGGAAATCTTAAAGATCAAAGGGTGGTTTTTGTTTTGACTCCAGATGTTACGTGGCTTTATCACTAAATATTACTGTTTTATACTATTATACTTCAAGTACCAAATAATTATAAATAAATTCAAGTAAAAAAAACACAAAAATAAATCTCATTATCTTTTGCAATTTTGGCATGTACATGGGGAATTTGAAACGTTACACTATAATGAGGTTTCAGACACGTATGCAAATTGAACGGTAAAAATCGGTTAAAATAGTCAAAATAATTAGTATAGTAGTAAATTTATAAAAGCGTATAAAAATAAATATATAATTCTCTCATTGCTTTCTTTAAGCAAGGTTGAAAAGTTGTGCGTATATTTTAGTTCCATTAGAATTTACTAATGAAACCAGCCATAGCCATTTGGCTGGCGTAGCGCAATATGACAACGTCTGACTGTGATCAGAAAACAGTCAACGGAATGTCTTAACATTAGGTTGTGTGTGACTATCCTGCTTTGCGGGATAAAGCGTGAAGCTGCAAAAACTCAAGGCATTTCATTATACAAGTGACTAAATCATAGAAATCAAATGGAAAGACGAATTAGCGGTGATACATTTTTATGACACACATATAAAAGTTTATTGTCCTTACCTTCTGTGGGATCGTATTTGGGTGTGCGAATAAATCAAACGGGATCAGGATATTATCATATTTGCGAAGTATATGGCTTGAGGCTACCATATAGATGTACTTCTATGACAGTAGGTATCTATACTTCCCAAATTATTATTTTACTATTTATATACTAAGTGTTATTCCATACTTAGGATGAGAGAAGCGGGATTGAAACCCGCACCTCTTTGTAATAAAATCTATAGAGATGCTAAAAACGTAAATCAAATGTAACATAAAAACGTATAGGAATTTTTACGTAGCTGGTATTAGACGGTTTCCAAAAGGTGCGGGCTCGAATCAATTTTCGTTGTCTTTCCAATACATTCTTATACGGTTTTTTAAAATGTTTTCTTAATTATTGTTCTTTGCTGGAAGGCCGTCTAGGTGCAGTGGACTGTAAACGTGTTAAAAGTTAATTCGATTTCTACTCGTAGGAATGATAATATATATTTTTTTCATTGGCTCCTTCGATAACATAATATCTCTAAATCGATCGGAAAGCAAAGAAGGTCTTAACACTAGGTTTTCTCTGCTGCAGCAGAAGTGTAGTCTTCGTATCTCGGCTAGTGCTGGTCAATCGTGAACACATTGAGGTTTTAGTGGATAAACGGCACGATCTACATCTGCCAGTCCTGAGTCTCATATAACCTGTTCCAAGTCATTGATCGGGAAGGTATCCTTAACAGGGCTTTCTCACTTTAAAAAAAGAGGCTGATCATGGCGCGGTGGGACAGTGTCTGACTGTAAACGCAATCGGTTGTGGGTTCGATTCCCACTCGGTAGACTGATTATATTTAGATTATTTTCACGTTCTCGCTCTGGTAAAAGCAAAGTGCGACGTTGAGTTCCATCACTCAATACACAATGTCTCGAATTCGGTGGAAAGCGAAGTACAGAGTGTCTTGACACTAGGTACTTTCTGTCTTTCTTTTCTATGCGGGATCAAAACGTGAAAATAACGAAGCTCTAAAAAAAAATTGCCCTCTGCTTCCTTGGCGTATGCAAGAAATGTATGAAGCTTTCAAAATCTTGTGTGTTTCATAATATTATTCAGTCATATTATGACGCGTATAAAGTTTAATGTAAACTTAACGTCTTTTACATTAATGTCATGTTTTAGTACTTAGGTTGTACCTGACTGTCAGCGGTTCTGAGTTCAATTCTCAAAAGACAAAATTTATAACAATAAATTAGATTTTTTTTTAAGTATCTAAGTATACAACCATTAATATTTTTTGCCAAAAACGATAATCAGATGCAAAAATAATTTTAATACAGTCAATTAACGAGCTTAGTGATTTCGTTACAGCGATAAGTATCTTGGACAAAAAAAGGGCTATAATTAAGAACAACAGATACGAATATACATCGAAATAGAAAAAGTTGATATAAATTGAAAAAAAAACCTTTACAATAACTATCTATATAATATATTCAAAGACTAAATAAAATCGCAGAACTGCCACACATTTCAGCACAAACAACACACAAACCTAACGAGCGGCTAAAATTTAATAAGCCAGTGGCGACATCTGTTCAAATAACCGTGTACTATGCAAAATTCATAAAACGCTTAATACTTAGTACTACTTGAACCGTCTGTATACGTCTTTATGACACGCCGGGACAGAATCCAAAATTAGAATTTACCCAATTTAGCTTCTTTATTACGTTGCCTCGAGTGGGGTAGCGTTCCATAGTATTCCGATGATATCTTTTTAATATCTCCCTTATTGTATTATTGTTTTCGAATAACAATGTGTAGTGATTTATCACTACTCAGTTATAGACTATGAGGTTATGGGTTGCAGGTCTGCGAAAATTTATGTCTTAATCATCAGAATTTTATATTGCAAAAAGTTATATACAGTATGTTATTAAATATTTATTTTGTTTTTTTTAAATACATTAATAAAATGCAACACATGAAAGCAATGAATACCATATTTTTAGCTTTACGGTTTTATCCTGCATAGCACGGTAGACAAGAAGTGTATAGTGTCAAGACACTCTGTAATCCACTTTTCGCCAAATTCGAGACGTTGTGTGTTGAGTGGTTTGTATTACAAGAGCGAGAAATTCCTCCGAGTGAGAATCGAACCCACAACCGATTGCGTTTACAATCAGACACTGTCCCACTGGTCACGACTGATCATAAAATCCTTTTTAAATGAAAACCTTTAATTTGACGTTAAAAACGATCTCAAAATATATTCTAAAGAAAAGAAATCAATATTTTATACTTTCTATCATTATTCAAATCAATAAAAAACACTTTAGGTAAAAACAAAAAAAAATAAAATATATATATATATATATATATATATATATATATATATAAACAGGTAAATTACGAAAGAGTTACATGAAGTAAGTAAACAAATCTGTTTATTACCCGTTCAAGAAACTGAATAGGTAACTAACTTAATTAAATTTCCACCATAACTTCTAGGTAAGGTTTATGCGTTTCATAATAAAACGAGAGCATATTGTATCCCAAATAAAGGAAAATATATAAATTCAAAGGACTTTATTCACAGTGTCTCATGATTTTTATGGCATTATTATTAAAGGGACGTACATAAAGTTGGGTTTTTATGACGAAGTGCCTCGCAGATCGCGCTCCCAGATTTATATTCCATTAGCCTTTGGTTTGGGCTGGAACATTTTGTTCTGAGCTTGGACTTGTATAAGTGCTTTTCACTAATATAAAAAAAAGACATTTATTATTATGTGGAGGTATATATATATATATATATATATATATATATATATATTTATATATATATATATATATTTATATATATATATATATATATATATATATATCGAGGTATGGTTTAAATAATTGATACATTGATTCCGAATTTCTTTTTTTACAGTATTACTACAGATGATGATATATTTTAATAACCTTAAATGCGTACTGTATGCATTTTTAAAATGAAATCATTTTTTTTCTTATTAATATGCATATGTATGCTATTTGTTTTGTGGAACAATAAGTAGAGGCCTATCGTAGCGCAGTGAGACAGCGTCTGACTGTAATCGTGATCGTGAGAGAGTGAATATATTTCAATTATTTTCACTTTCTCGCTTTGGTAAGATAAAGTGCGGCGTTGAGTTCCACTACTCAATACGCAATCTCAAATTCAACAGAAAGCGTAGTACAGAGTGTCTGGAACTAGTTACTTTCTGTCTACTCTGCTATGCAGGATAAAAGCGGGAAGCTATAAAAAAATCATTAAATTAGAAAACCAAGATATTCAAAGAGAATCTAGTGTCACGATACTACGTTTACCACTCTCTGCCTTAATTCAAGATATTGCTTATTCAGCACCGGAGCTGATAACCGCTCTTTATTTTACCAGGTTACCACCCAAAGAAATGAAAATAATATAAATACAATCATTCCCCCAGATCAGGATCCAATTTACAACCAACCATAATAACAGTACTGTACCACTGAACAGCAGTGCCTTTTTTAATCTGCTAATAGTTGGAAATTAAATTCAGGAAATAATCATATTATAGAATTTAATCACGAAACTTAAAACTTTTCTATTATATTTCCAAGGAAAAGTACATTATATAAACTAAAGTAACCTATTCGATATACCAATCGATCTCGATCTTGCCAAAGGCTTCAAGTAGTTTATTTGTCGAGCTTCTTTACCCCTTGCAGTCAACTCGAGATTGTGTCACTGAGAGAAGCTAATGGAATAGTGTGATCGAACGCCAGCGCAAACACGCTTTAATTCACGTGTTTTTGAAAAATAGGATATCCGTCTCTTAGAAATGTTTGGTACCAGCGCGCGGCGTGCCGTATTTTTAGATTTATTGGGTTAACATTTTGAAATTTACAACTAAAGTTGTAGATTGTGATGTGTATCAAGCAAGTAGAATTGGAGTGTTTGTTTGTTACGTGAAAAATAAAAAACAATTTTTATTAAATGCATATGTACCTGTATGTATACTATTTTTATTTGCCTGTCTTTCTATTTGTTTTGGCTAATCTTTGAAATAAATTTTGGCTTTGACAGGATTTTCACTTTTTTTTTATGAAAAAAGGAGGCCAACGAGCGGAAAGGGCCACCTGGTTGTGTCACCTTCACTCTTGGACGTCCATAACATTAGAGTTGTAGATGCGTTGCTGGTCTTGGGATGGAAGTGGAGGGAAATGGGGGAAAAGGATAGGTGGGAATAGAGAAAGCTGGCTTACATGACATCAAACCGGAACACGTCATCAGATATTTGGCGAACCGTTTTTGTCATGATAACGGTCGCGAGCCAATCGGAGGATTAACCTCCTTCTACTAAATTACTGGGATACCCGCCTCATACGGGACGCTACCAGGCAGTGAAGGGGAATTCTATTCTACCCTATCCCTTCACAGGCCAACTGATAGACGGCTGATGTTTCAAGGAGTATTAGATAGTACTTTTATTTTTGAATTATGAAATAAATATCCTGAGAGGTTAAATTTCACGCGGTAGCTCGTTTCATATAAGTTATGAAGTTACTATACGAGCATGTAATGTGTCTGCAATTGATAAAAGTTTTTTTTTTTTAACTCAACATTAAATATCTATTATGCACTATAGTCGCGGGCTTTAGATTTATAAAGGAAATGAAAATCATTAAATTACGGAAAAAACGCAGTCAGTGAGACCTTATTATTAGGAGACGATATTGTTTGCTATCTGGCATAACCCAACGCCGCACCTTGACTTTCCAAATTTGGGAATTTCTAAATGATATTATTATTTTAATAAGGCGTCAAATTGAGTTGACATGAGGATTGCGTCTATCTCCAGTACATTTTCGTTAATGTAATTTCATTTAAGCTTGTTCAGTACATTTTTAATGTATCCATTAGATTAGGGAGACAAGGGTTAACGTACCAAGTGGTCATTTCGGTACGGAATTTTTAATCATTTATTTTAAAAACCTTTTTATGCATTTTATTAGGTTTTTATTATTAATGTAGAAAAGGTTTTACTATAGAGATAAAAAATGTATTTGGTTTTGTATAAAAAACCAATTTTGGAAATACAAGGTAGATTTTTTTAAAGTTTTGAGTTTAAACAAATATATATGATCAACGTGAGGCCGCCAGCAGACCATTCGTTGAGGCATGATAATCTCAAGGCAAATGCCATTTAACCGCTTCCGGCGCAATGGGACTAAGTGAGCGAGAAACATACAATCTGTTACGAATGATCTTTAGTACTTGCAGTGCTTTAGTAACAAAGCCACTAGTCAAATGTAAGGAACAAATCCCAATATTGAGCATATAGAGTTTTTAAATAGTGTTAATTTTAATTAACAGCAAAATAATTAACAGCGACCGACTGTAAACGCGATGATTTATGAGTTGAATTTCCAGTCACGAAGATGACTGTATTCATTTTTTTTATTTCCACACTGATATCGATTTTTCTTGGAAAGCAGGCAACGAAATGTCTCGACACTAGCTACACTAGGGTCTTTGGCGCATAGCCATACAGTATTCTGTATTTCAATATAAAAAAAATTATTCCAATATTGCTAAGCAAATCCAAAAATCGTTATCGTCCTACATAATGACGAAAGTAGCCAGAATAGCATCATATCGTACAACAATACCGCAAATAGCGCGGCAATTCTATCGCGTTTCGTTTCGTACCTCCCTCCTATTTTTCGGATAAAACTAATTTTGTGCTTTGTTGACTTCCTTTATGTTACATTGTTTATTTAATTTCGGGTCTGCGTTTTACTGATAAGGACCAACGTATTTTTGTGTGACAATTATTTTTATGCATGTTTTGGCTATCGTGGTGTTTTGGACGTCTGACTGTAAATACGATTGATTATGGGTTCAATTTGCACTAGATTGAATGATTCAATTCAAACAGTTTCCTGCTCTTATTTAGTAAGACAAAGCGCAGCGTTTAGTTCCACGATTTAACACGCAATGTCTCTATGTTTGTGTGAAAAACAAAGAACTGAGTGTCTTGACATAATGTTAAAAAAATCGTTAAGCGGAAAACTGATTCGCGTAATCCGTAACAGTGTTACAAATGAGAGTATCGCTTTCAACTACATGTATCCTTTGAACTTTTTCCGCACAAACTTAATTCAGTTTCATTCTTTTTGCCTTAAGCTATTAAAACGAACAATCATCCAATACAGGCTTTTAGAGACGATCGAGCTGAACGTGAAGTGTTTCGATTTTTAATTAATAGTGGTTTGCTTTGGAACAGTAATTTTTGTTATTTAATTATTTATTTTGTCTAGTTAAAACTGTAATAGCATAGAATTTTTATATGTCGTATATGGTAAGGTAGAAATATCTAGAATTTTTTCCTTTAAATGTATTCATATTCAAACGCAGATTAGAAAACACTATATATATATATATATATATATATATATATATATTGTTTTCTAATCCTACGTATGGAATAACATTTTAAAAATAATAATAATAACTCTAGAAAATGTTGGGTCATATCTTTGTAGCGTTAAAGTCGGCTAAAGATGTAACTGTAAGTCAAGTATTATTATTGTATAACTGAAGTGAAACATCTGACAATAGAAAAACTTTACAGAGTGGCAGTTTGACGGCTATTTCTACGATACCTAATATAGGAACATGTCTTTTTCTCGACTTACTTTGTTATAATATGATTGTTATATTCACATAGAGATAAAATTGAGTTCATGGTTGAATCTTTGCTAATGAAATTTCATATTAAATAAAATTTTGCTTATAATATTCCATATTAAAGAGTTGATAAATATATTAAAAACATTTTTCTAATTGAAAATTCTCAGTATTGTTTATTGAAATATTTTATTGTATCGATTATACTTAAATTATGTTCAATTCCTCGCCCTGGTAAGACAAAGCGCGGCGTTGGGTTCCGCCACTCAACATGTAATATCTCGAATTCCGCGGAAAGCCGAGTACGGAGTGAGTGCACTACGTACGATAAGAGCGTGAAGCTAAAAAAATGTATCAAAATTCACCTAGTACAATTATTAATAATTTTGTATCGACATCTGCAGTTTTATCTTTACTGTATATTTATGGTAAATAGATGAATTCACTTTAGTATTTCCTGGTACAGGACACAAGCAACAGCGGAGTATCCGAAGTGGCTTTGTAAATACCAATTTGATAAAGTAAAAGCGGTAAGCGTCAAGCGTTCTGAGCACTAAGCCATACGTTCGTTGTAGCTGGTAGGTATCCAAGAGGCGCGGGTTCGAATCCCGCTGCGTTCAAATTTTTATACGTTTTTTATTAAATGTTTTCTAATACTAAGTGTGGAATAACACTTTAAAAATAGTAAAGCAATCTCTCTTGTTAAACGATTATTTCTTAATAATGTTTAAGTAGTAGAAATTTGTAAAAATCTCTCTACAGAGATGCTAACAACATAAGTTGTAACAAAACGTATAAGAATTTCGACGCAGCTGGTAGTAGAACGCATGGCTTAGCAGTCAGAGCGCTTGGACGGTATCCAAGAGGCGCGGGTTCGAATCCCGCTGCGTTCAAATTTTTATACGTTTTTTCTAAAAATCGTTTAACTTGTAAAAAAACGTTTAATTCGTGTCCTTTAAAAAATATAATACCACTTAAGCTTATCACTTACACTATTGAAATATAGCAAACGTCCGACATAATTAGAGAATATTTGTATAGACAATGAACAATGCCTCGCATACCGAATTTTAATCTAAAACGTCGCTTTAGATTTGTGTCGGTTTCGTACGTGGCACGAATAAATAGCCCGAAGGAACCCTTTGTAAATTCTACTTAATAAAATTTCCCCTACAAATTAGATTGATCTTGCCTTTCTAATTGTTTTAACCAACCCACCATTTGTTTTTAATGGTATTACTTAATTTGTTAAGGAACTTTGCGATTGTTCTTTTTAAAAATCAAGTTCTTTTTTGAATTTGATAAACGCTTATCCTAGCCACGGTTTTTTTAAAGGCCATTACGTTTTTGTATACTTTAAAGGGTTGACTGATATAGACACAGTGTTTGAGAACAAATCCAGGTAATATTAATAAATATACTCATTATAGAAATATTGAAATCGTAATAAAAAAACTATTTAAAAAAATGTATGTTGATAAAAATTTCTGTACATAAAAATTAAGTTTAACTTAATTATACAACAATATAATATGAATCTAAAATTGTAATTTATTAAATAAATGACAAAAATGTCATATTCTCAATTTTCCACAAAAAATTGAGACTAAGCGTTTTTAGTTGTGGAGCTTAACGCCGCAATGTGTCTTACCAGAACGTGAAAAAGTAAACTTAATTATTCTCTCCAAAATAAATCCAACCCCTAACCACTTCGCAACGATGGCCTATAAAAATATAAGAAAATAATAAACCTAAAAATACAAAAAAAAGCTGTCTAGAAATTCTTATCTAGACTTTCTTAAACTGGCGGAGCATATGAAAATCAGGTCACGTACGCGTCACTCACAGTCACAAACTGATGGTCGTCGTATGCACTCACGTTATTGAGTTCCACAAGCTAGACGTATTTACTCGCTTCTTTTAGTATTAATATTAAAATGTGTACTTTCCTTAACTTTTCGTATATATGTATGTTTGTATGGAAATCTATATATATATATATATATATATATATATATATATATATATATATATATATATATATATATATATAATAAAAGAGTTAATTCTGTACATAAAAAAATCATAGAAAATTTAAATTGTATACGGTAATATATACAAGCTAAAAATCACTCGATAGAATTTTTGTCTATCTGCCTGTTCGTTTGTGCGTGAATCACGCAAAAACTACTTGTTAAAATTAAACAAATTTTGGCATGGTAATAGCTTATTGTCCAGAGGTACGTACTGGATAGTTTTTATCTAAATATTTATAGTGGTTTTAATGTATTGATAATAAAGTATTGAAATTTATGATGAAATGAGGAAAAATTTATATTATATTATGTTTTTTTACATTGCAATATTATAAATAATAAATACGGGAAGGTAATGTTTCGTGTGTGATTTTTTATAACAACTTTCATTAGTCTACTATTACATTTAAAAGTTACAAAGAAAATTATTTAGAGGAACCCGGTTAAAACAATAAAATCCAAGTGAATATATATTTATTTGCGCAATTTATAACAACGTGTTTCATATTTATTACCAAATATCCATCGTGGCGAAGTGGGAGAGGATCTGCGTGCATACACGATTGGTTGTGGGTTTAATAATGATAATATTTAAGATTTATTTTCATTTCTTGGTTTTGGTAAGATAAAGCGAGATGAGTTCGCCATTCAACACATGATGTGTTTGTGTCGGGCGGAACACAGTAAACGGAGTGTCCTGAACCTAGGTTATCTCTGACTACTCTGCTATGCGGGATATAGCGTGGAACTGATTAGTATCATCTCTCTCAGATTTTATCAGTTACTTAAAACTTAAATTAAACTTAATTTAATTTATAATTTCAGTTAATATGATAGTTTAAAAATCAATAATGTATAGAATCATTAGATGTCATTAGGCCGTAAGAATTTCAAATTAGTTTACTATAGTCTATATACCATGTAGGTCCTATATAGGCCCTGAACCAGTCGTTAAGTCGGAGAAGTTCAGGTACCTTGGACCGTCCATCACGATATCCATGCCCGTATTAGCGTGCTTGCGCAAATAGGCGTGAGGTCACAGATGTGGTCTACGACTGCAGAATACTACCCAAGGTCAAGGGGCTGATACACAAGAGCATAATCCGACAGGTTTATTTACATGGCAGCGAATGTTAGCCTTCACGTCACGGAAATGAAGATGCTGAGACGGATCTGTGGCGTATCGCGGGCTGACCGCACACCTCATTTATGCAAGCTAGTCTTAGAGTCCGTAACGTATAATCTTCAAGATATATAACGGATAATCTTCAAGAGCGTCGATTGAGATAGTACGACCACGTTGGACCACTAAGGACTATGTCGGAATAATATACCTTGATATATCCGCTCCCGGGGTGAGACTTAGGCGCTTAGAACTTTCAAATATTATCACCATTTTCATTAATGCACATTGTCACAGGTAGTCTACCTGGGAATACAGACTACTGTAGTGTTCGAAACGTCAGGTTTCTAAAAATGTATTTTCAAATACCAAAATATTCGCGGTTAATTCGTTTAAAATACATTCACTTAAAATGTGTAAAAAAGGCGAAAATCAGAGATCTTATTAGTAGAAATGTCAATTCGGTACATTAAATAATTAACAAAAATTAAATTGGATATAAAAAATTATAAATGTTTGTGATTTAAGTTACAATGCCAAAAAAAGAAATAACGATAATATAATCTTTTCCTCGTGTGTAATGGAACACACAACACTTTGCAGTCCGGCACTCTGTGCTCGGTTCCACTACACCACGATGGCGTGTGACGATGGCGTCATATTTGGACGAGTAAAAACACATGTGGATCATGGCGTCATATGTGGATGAGTAAAGTGACACATTCACCTTAGTGTCACATGTGCATGGGTAGAATCACATATGACCCTAGTGGCATATGTAGAAGGGTGAAATTACATGTGGATCATGGTGTCATATGTGGATGGCTGAAATAATATGTGGATGAGTAAAATCACACGTGGATCATGGTAGCATGCGTGGAAGAGTGAAATCACATGTGAACCATGGTATCGTATGTAGACGATAAAAACCACATGTGGGTCAAGATATCATATATGGATGAGTAAAATCACATGTGAACCATGGTAGCATATGTGGATAGGTAAAATCATATGTGGACCATAGTGTCATATGTGGACGGTACACATCACATGCGGACCATGGTAGCATGTGTGGAGGGGTCAAATCACATGTGGACCATGATGTCATGACTAAAATCATATGTGGATCATGGTAACATATGTGGGTGTGTTAAATCAAATGTGGCCGTGATGTCATAAGTGGAAAATAAAAACCACATGTGGGCCAAGATGTCATATAACGATGAGTAAAATCACATGTGAACCATGGTGGCATGTGTGGAAGAATGAAATTACATGTGGACCATGATGTCATATGTGGACGAGTAAAATGATATGTGGGCCATGATGGCATGTGTGAAAGGGTGAAAACATATGTGGACTATGATGACATATGTGGACGAGTAAAATTACATGTGGACCATGATGGCTTGTGTGAAAGGGTGAAAAAATATGTGGACGAGTAAAATCACATGTGGACCATGGTGTTATATGTGGATGAGTAAAATCACATGTGGATCATGGCGTCATATGTGGATGTGTTAATTCACATGTGATACATTGTCATATGTGGAAAATAAAAACCATATGTGGGCCAAGAAGTCATATATGGACGAGTAAAATCACATGTGGACCTTGATATCATATATGGAGGAGTAAATTCACATGTGGACCGTTATGCCGTGTTATGTGGATGAGGGGAAATCACATGTAGATAATGATGTCGTAAATAAATGTATGAAATGACATGTCATACAACCTGTCCAAGATAACATGGAAAGTTGGATTAGAAAAAGGTGTTCGTCGAAGTTCGACGGCTTTTACGACAGAGTGTGATTGGTAAATAAAATTGCAATGTTTATTTTATTTTGGACTACGTTAAGGTCGCGTGACGCAGTGGGACAGCGTTGACCGAAAACGCGATCGGTAGTAGATTCGATTCTCACTCGTGAGAATTATTGATTAGTAGATATTTTTTTCTCACCCAAAAAACAGGAGTATTTGTTAACAAGCGATATGATAACATAGAGTGTCTTACACTATTTACTTTAACTAAAACAGAGAGATCTGTCAATATATAAAAAAATAAACATGAATTATATAATTTTACACGTCAAATTTTAAACTAAATACATCCAAAACTAAACATTAGTAGTAAAGTGAAACGAAACATTGTACAGTTAAATTTTAAAGCGTGTAGTAATATACAATATTAATGTCACCCCCCACGCGCCACTAAAACGTATCCACGCTAGTATCTAGTAAAAGATAATGTAAATTGCCTACATTTGGCCCCTTCAATGTAATACTCATGCGTTAGCTACACTACAAGTTAAATTTAATAACTAACACTTAAACATTTCTATATCAAAATGTATAAATAATTAGAACGATTTAGTTAGAAAATTATTAAACAATCTTAACACTATTTAGATATGTTTATTTAGTTAGAAAATTATTAAAGAATTATAACATTTAAATTATTTTTATTTTTTTCTCTATAGTGAGATTAAACACGGCGTTGAGTTCCGCCACTCGATATGCTTTGACATGAATTTGCGTGGTAGGTGATTAATGTATTATATTAACATTCAGTTCTTTTGATTGTTCCTCTATGCTTGGCATTAGGTAGGGAGCGCAGCTCGCGGAAACAGTTAATATAGAGGGAAGTCGTTGCTCAGTGGCAGATGGGAGAGAGCTGCACGCTTTCTTCCCAAGCATATCAGATCGGCTGTCCTACGTATGGATGGAACCGGACTATATAGTGTCGCAGATTTTGACTAGTCATGGTCACTTTAGGCACCGCCTACATAAGATGCGGCTAAGTGACACCGCCGAATGCTTCTGTGGCGATGTAGCGGAAACTCGCGACCACATTTTGTGGGAGTGCCCACTATACGCAGGCGAACGCGGAGAGATGTTTGCTGATTGGCCCAGGACCGATTCCGGCCCCGTGTATTTCGGAGACCTGGTTGCAAGTGCAGAAGGATTCAGGCGACTGAAAGCATTCGCGCACAAATGGCACGCAGGAGGAAGGATATGGAAAACTGATCTTGGACTGCTCGGACGCGAAGTGATGGCTAGTGTGTCGTCAAGCCCCAGAAAGGGGAGAGTTGACAAAATGGGACAGGACGTAGATTTGTAGGAGTCAAAAACCGCAACGGGAACGAGCATACGTTAGGAATAACAAACGCATGTACCGTGCGGTCTCCGACGTTTCGGTCCGTTATGCCCAAAGGACGGGTAGAACCATGGGTGGTTGGTGGGATTGTTCCTCTATGCTTTTATTAATATTAAAAATAGTTTATCTTGGCGTGGTTGTGAGTTCAACATCCACTCGGAAAATTATTACATTCAAATTATTTTTATATTTTCACCGTTTAAGATTAAAAGCGGCGTTGAGTTCCGCGACTGGATACGCGCTATAACAAATATGCATGGAAAGTTATTAAAGTATACAGAAGAACTTAATGTTAACAACATTAAGTTCTTCTGATTTCCCTTTATACGTAAAAAGTGTAGTTAATCATTTTCAAATTGATGATTTTTGTAAACCAAAGACTTGCTTTATATATGTGATTTGAATATTTTATATAAAAATAATTTAATTATAATTATTCCCCTGAATGTGAGTCGAACTCACAACCGATCGTGATTACAGTCAGACACTGTCCCACTGCGCCACGACCAGCCTCAAATCCTCAATCATGAATAGCATGCATGTACTAATATTTATATAAATCTATTTTATATTAAAGTCGATATACTTAAGAAGAGAGAACTAGGTCGTACAGCTTAGTGGTATTGCGTTGTTGCACTGTGTCTAAGCAGTGTGTAAACAATTTTAATATTACAAATATTCCGTTGACGTATAAACTACGCGTTACCTAGCAACATTAATGTTACTTTATACAAAAGTGTATGTTGAACATATTATAACGCGTGTAATATTGATTTTATTCGTTTAATACGTCTATATAAATAAATATAATTAAAATGTCTCTTTGTTATGTTAAAATATCCGCTCCTTACTTACTTAGTTACTAAAGTTAAGGGTAGAGGGCTTCGCCAGCCCAGTTGGTCTTGAGCTTTGCGCTTTAACTCGTTCCAAGTTTTACCTATTTCCTTCTCTTCTGTAAGGTTACCATACTAGGTTACCTAAGGCTACCCGGTTTGCATAGGGAGACCACATTTCCGCTTTCCTTGACGTTTCTAGTCTAGGAATGGCGTCAGAATGTGGTTATCTACTAATGTAGGAACCCCTAAGTAGCGTGTGGCCAACCCAGCTTCGTTTTCGGCGTTTGATCTGATGGTCGTTCGTTGTAGCGTTCTCATAAGTTGACGTTAGAGATTTTCTCGGGCCAGTATATATTAAGAATCCGGCGCAGGCATTGGTTGATAAATATTTTAGCTGGCACAAGATGTTTTTCGTGACCTTTCGTGTTTCGCATCTGTAAAGCAATACAGTTTTACAATTAGGATAAGAATATTTTGAGTTTAACTCTTAGAGTGAATTTCCGCGTATGTCACGTGGGGCAAAGTTGTCCAAAGGTGGCTCTTGCTTTAGTCATTTTTGTAGCAATTCCACCGATTTCCAATACGATACTTCCGAGGTAGGTGATTGAGTATTCCGAGTGCTTATATTAAGGCCCGTCTTCATTGCCTCAGTCTGCAGGTCATCCAATTTGGCTTGCATATCAGCGCATATGTGACTCAGCAGATATAGATCATCGGCATAGTCCAAATCTTCCAGAATGTTGGATATCCCCCATTCTATGCCGTGGTGTATTTTGCCTGTTGTGTAAGCACTATGCAATCGAAGGCGACAAGTACGAGGAGGCAATAAAAGACATATTGCCGTTCGCCCGCACGTACTGGTATACCCTCCGAGACAAGGCCGTTATGTGTCACTTTACAAGTATAATTTTTGGATATAGCCTTTAATTAGGTTCATTATCTTCTCTGGAACACGCATCAGTAGCTTCTTCGTAATCTACTAATGTCAAGTATAATTCCCTTTGTTATTATGATACTTGTTCTAATTGATACGCTAGATGTTGGTCTGAGCATGACTGACGGGGTCAGAAACCAGCTTGTTCATTGCGAATCAATCTCTCAACGGCTCACGACAGTTGCTTCTAAAATTATCTTTCTGAACGTAGATGGTGTTGAGAACAAAGTAAATTACCACATTCCCTGAGGTCTTCTTTTGGTTAGGTGATAAGGAGACCATTTTTCTGGTAATTTTCATCCCATATATTCGCTATATTTCTCTTTAGCATATTTGTAGCGGTAGGTCAGCTTTAAATACTTCCGCTATCATGAAGTCAGATCCTGGCGCTTTGCTGTTTTTAAGTGGCATTAATCACTTCCATTCTTGTAGGTGGTAAATCAATGTTTAGGCTTGGCCAAGACAAGTAGTCAGCACGTCTACTCGTGATGTAGAGATACTTTGGGACTCGGGTTATTTCTTCAAAATGCTCCCACCAGCGTTTCAACTGTCCCTGTGATGTTCCTTACTAAATCCATATAAATTTCTACACGAAGCATATACTGTGTGTCTATATATTCCGGCTAATCACTGACGGAATTTTACTATCAGCTAACTGACATAATGCAGAGTAGCTCAGGCTACTTTTATTTTAGAATCATAAAATAAAGATCCAGAGATGTTAAATTACCATACGGACGAGGTCACAGGCACAACTTCTCGTTTGATCATATCACAGTTGGCAGTAGGCAAGCGCAGTGGTACAGCGACTGACTGAAACCGTGATTGGTCTTGGATTCTATTCTCAATCAGGTGAATTATTATATTTAAAAAATAATTTTCATTTCTCTGCTCTCGTAAGACAAAGGGCTGTATTGTGTTCACCACTCATTACGCCATGCTTCCATTTCGGGTGGAAAACAGTCAACGTACTTGACACTAGGTTGTCTCTGACTACACAGCTATGGAAGATAAAGCGTAAAGCTTATAATATAATTATATTGGCATTTTGAACTTTTTCCGCATTTATACATTAAGTATGCCAAATTTTATAGTCCGTTTGCATATATTTTTTAAAAAAGGGTCCAAAGTTAAACATATTGGCTTATGCAAAACTCTACATCATTTCATTTTAAACTAATAAATTAAGTAAATTGAAACCTCATAGTTTATTTTGTTCTATTATTATTTAGTCTGACTGTAATAAATATTATTATAAATTATTAGTTGTTTAAACCAAGTTGAAGATATAATAGTTGCATAATTTAATTTTGTGTTACATTAACGAGTAAAACTTATAGAGATTAAATTGGTTTAACCGATTCCCACTCGGGGCAATCATTATATTGAAATGTATCTATATTTCTTCGCTGGTAGGACAAAGCGCGGTGTTAAGTTCTCCACCCAAAAATGGCACGATTATGGATGGAATACAATGTCTTAACAATTCACTAACATTTTTACTACTTTCTTCCTGAAATTAACTACTCTAGCCAGCGTAATGTTTATAACATTCAAACTACAGCGTTAAACACAGCAATAAAGCACATCTCTGCATAAAATAGATAAAGAAACGGAAGATACATCAAGATATAAATATTTATATAAGTAACAACTAAACAATTAGTGTTATTGTAAGCTTGCAATACGATTCCAATTACACACGCAGCACACGTCCGAATGTTATGCGGTTACCATCTGTTGGCGACTTTGTTACGTGACTGACGAATTTAAACTGTTACACTGAAAACTTCTATCTAATAAGATTTTGGACTGAAATTAAGGTTATTGGGTTCATTATTGTTACATCTTTACTAGAAAATGTATATTTAACTATAAATAAATTTTCGTAATAAAATATGCTTAAATTAAAAATATATGGCATCATGATACAGATTATGGGTTCTAAATGGCTTGATTTATGTTATTTTTAAATTTTTGCGAAAATATTACAAAAAAAAGTGCGGCGTTAAGTTTCGCCATTTAACATGAAACGTCTCGAATTGATGCGTAAGTAAGTATTGTAAGAATTTCAGTGTCTTGTGAAATAAAAAAATATAAATACAATTTTATTAAGACAAGGTTATTTCTCAGACTGTTAAATTTACATAAAATATTTTCTTACTATCTAATACTACTACTTAAACTAAAATAATCATGGGATCAATTTTGTAGTACTTTATTTTTATTTTTACTAAATAAAATAAATGAATAAATTAAAATAGAAAAAAATTAAACTGCAAAAAATTGCTAAAAAATTTAGCATATAGGAGGAATCTTTATGCCACCGAGGTATTATAGTAAAGAGTAACATTTTTTTAGCTGCACGCTCTAATCTCGCATAGCAGGATCGACAGAAAGTACCTAGTGTCAATACACTCCGTACTTTCCTTTCCGCCGAATTCGAAATATTGCGTATTGATTGGCGGAACACAACGCCGCACATTATCTTACCACAAAAAGGAAATGGAAATAATTTAACTAATTACTCACTTCCCCGGGTGGGTATCGAACACACAACCAATCGCGTTTACAATCAGACGCTGTTACACTGTGCTACTATACTAATAACGTGGTGTTTTTTTTTTTAACTTCAAGCTTTTTCCACATCGAGTTTATCAGAAAGAACGGAACACCAAGCGTTACGCTCCCTGCTTACTTCCTTCGACTCGGAGGGTTTCTTATACTTTGTACGTGACCTTTCTGTAATTGATAATGTGTTTTCAAAGGTCATCACTACATATCTTATTAATATTAATCAAATTTCAATTATATATAAACTAATAAACTGAACTGAACTACTTATTAAAATTATTTGTAATAAATAACACGCTCCATTTTAAAGTTGAATCATGAAAACTTTTTCCATTTAGTTCACAACGAAGCATTATGTTTGGTTTGGCCAAGCGACTCGCAAGCTCAGTATAAAATCTAAATTACATACGTTTATCAGTATTCTACTTTTCTGTTCTTTGCGTAATATTGCATATAATAAGATGGTTTTTACTGGTTTACGCTTTATTTCACATAAAAGATTAGTCAAGAGAGAACCTAGGGTCAAAACACTTCGCTTTTTGACAACATTGTGTGTTAAGTGGCGGAACTCAACACCACACTGTGCCTTACTAGAGCGTAAAAAATGGCTATAATTAAATTATTCTTCAACAGAAATGCAACTAAAACCAATCGCGTTTGCAAATGCTGTCCCGCTGATGGCTTCCGGCCTCTACTCCAGATTTACCTTATTTGTTTATACATTTAAGTGTATTAGGTGGTAGAGGCCAACATTGCGTAGTGAGATAGCGTCTGACTGTAAACGCGAATAGTTGTGGATACGACTTCCATTCAGGGGAAAGATTATATCTAATATATTATTTTCCTTACTCCACTCAGGTAAACAAAGTGCGGCGTACATGCGTAGTCTGGACTTAGGGAGGAAAGCAGTCGACCGAGTGTCTTGACACTATTTTGTCTCTGACTACCCTAGTATGCAGGATAACTGTATTAGATAGTCAAAACGGTACGTTGATATTTGGCGCAGTTGGATAGCGTCTGACTGTAAACGTGACCGCTTGTGGGTTCGATCCCCACTAGGGGAAGTGATTATATTTAAATTATTATCACTTCCTCGCTCTGGCAAGACAAAATACGGCGTTGAGTTTCACCACTCAACACGCAACATCTACATATATTTCTCTAATTCTGTGGAAAGACAAGTACGGAGTGTTGTGACTTGAGTGGATAAAAGCGTGAAGCTAAACTGATATACCATGACTAATTAGAATAAAAGATTAATGGTTTTATAAGGTTTCAACATAAACACCATTTTAGATCACTTCGCAGGAATTTGAAGTGATCTATTTTATTACCCAACATACATTATCTGTGACATTGTATTGTTTTCCTTCGATATCTCACAAAGCCTTTCTATGCAGACCAAATCTTATTATCGTCGTCAAATCAAACGTAGCAAAAACTCTTTTTTAAGTATATAATTTTATAAACTTATAATTTGTATATGGAGAAGGAATTCAGATGTTGAATAAAAATCATTAAAATACTTAAATTAATAAAATAAAAATATCATTTATAAGACATGCAATGTACAGTGCACATACATATTGCCAAGGCAACGTATATTTTACGCGTTCATGGTTTTGCTATTTATAATTCTACTATATACACTTCCATATTTATAAATCTACTATATACACTACTTACTATATTTAAGCATAATATTGAGAAATATAAATATATATACTAAAATTTTCCTTTAAAAATAACATTTTTGTGTACAAGATGATCTCTAGATATTTTATCTACCTATCTCAATCTCTAGTCATTTTATCTCACCTATCTCGATCTCTAGGTATTTTATCTATCTATCTCGATCTCTAGGTATTTTATCTACCTATCACATATGACAGATGAAGAATTCAGGTGAAATTTCAATACAAACGAATTTCTTAAAATGTGAAAAATCTTATTAGTTAATAAAGTGCTATTTATACCTAAATACAGATCAATGTATAAAAACGTATATAAATTAAAAGTATCAGAGTACTGATTTGAATCTCTGACTCTTGGATGCTGTCTAAGGGCTATAGTCAATTATGTACGTACTTATTCAATTCACGTCGAACGTTTGTTATAGTTCAGTTTTCTTGTTAAGGATAAACACGTATAGCTTAATGGGTTAGACTTGGACAATTACTAAACGGTGCAGGTTCGAATTCTGTTTCTGTTTTGTAAAATCGTCAACCCAATAATAAATATATTGAGAGCAAAATTCGTATAAAGACATTCGATATGAGGATGTTTACGAATAATAATAAATATAAAATTATAAACATAAAAAAGAATTTAGTTCCGAGAATCAGAAAAGCAAAACGTTTCCATAAAAATCATTCAAAGGCTCTATTCATTTACAAATCCGCTTATCGGCACTCTACATACTTGTTTGAGAAAGGGAACTTTTCACTGTATTGAATACTTGATACTTGAATGTATCCTAGTAATATATATATATATATATATATATATATATATATATATATATATATATATATATATATAAGATTTGAATATGTAGTAGAATTTAAGCATAGAAAGGAGAAGAAAGAAGCTAAGCATTACTAAAAGTCATTAATTGACTTCGAGATGAATGGCGAAATCCAGGACACGTTTCGTAATACAAGATAAGAAAAATGAAAGTAAATTTTAAACATAATTTCTAGTAGAGTAGGAATTCAAACTCCAAGCAAATGCGCTTACACTCAGATATTTTCTCACTGGTTTGGTTTTTGAACAATAAGAAAATACTAATTAAATTCTTGATTAATGAAATAAAAATAAAATTTAATTTTATTAAAGGCACTATACATTTACAATATAAAAGCACTATAGAACTATAGATCAAGAACATATAAATAATATCTATGTCTTTTACAATTTTTTACTACACATCAAAGTAGTTAGAAACAAACTAGTATCAAGACACTCCCTGCAGTGCCTTTCTCCCAAAATCGAGACATAGCGTTGAATAAAGCAATATAATACTATCTATATTACAGTTAAAATATATGAAATAATATGAAATCGTAATACATATTTCACTGAAACTTATCATAATTTAGTAACTACAGAATCCCCGCGAAAAATTATTTAGAAATGAGTAAAGTTTATGGCTACAGTTAAGTACGATGGCACACGTGCAACATTATTTTAATTAAGAAAAAGTATATCGATATCATAATAATAATATTTATTGAAACTTTTTTTACTTTTGTTACTTTTTTCTTATTAAAAATTTATAATTTTTTTAACAGAATATAGTTAAACTTTATAAAACAACATGTCTGTTGATAAAAATTCAAGTCAATTATTACCTATATAAAATTATAAATGAATATTAATATTGATAACTCATTAAATCTTCCGCCGATCGTGGCGTAGTGTGACAGTGTCTGACTGTAAACACGACAGGTTGTGGACTCGATCCCCATTTTGGGGAGTGATTATATTTAAATTATTTTTTACTTCCTCCCTCTAGTAAAGACAAAGTGTGGCGTTCAGTTCCACGACTCAACACACAATGTCTTGACTTCGGTGGAAAGCGAAGTACGGAGTGTCTTTACACTAGGTACTTTCTGTCTTCCCTACTGTGCGGGATAAAAGCGTGAAGCTAAATCTCAAAAACACAATATCATGATACTAGTGGAGAATCCTTGAAGAGCATTAACGAAGAACGATTAGAGGTAGAGGCTAATGATTGTGGACGAAACAAAAGAAATATGCAGGGACGAAGTATATCAATTCATATATAAGATTAGAACCTACTTTGCATATTCTAAACCATAAAATGGTTACTTGTAAGCAAAGTATTCATTTCAAAATTTATTAAGACAAAAAAGTCGTAAGTTAAACGTTTTCCTTAAATCCCACTTCAATTATTGAAATCAACTTTATATCTCTTAAATTTTCGTTTTGTTTATAGTATACGGGGAGGAGTCGCTACGTGATATGGCCGACGATAAAAATGTCAAGAAGTTTGCTCTAGCGATGTTTCCCGTTGAATTTAACGATCGGCCATTTTATTTATTAGATTTTATTTTAGTAGAGTATAAGACGAGGATGTACTTTATAATTTAATAATGTTCTTCTAAGAGTTTTATCACTCTAGACTTTATGGTTAGACTGATTTTTTTAAGGTTTTCCTGACTGTTTCCTGGACACGGAACCGTGTCTGACTATAAAAGCGATTAGTAACGAGTTCAATTCTCTCGGAGGAAATTTTCTAAATTTTTATCTAATTTCCAAGTTCTAAGGAGCATTAAGGTTCGCCTTCATGTAACGTGTTCATTTTGGGCGGAAGCTGGGTAACTGGGTGGGTTGGTTCTCTGCAAATATCATATTTTAATTATTGTTTTATTATATTACATAGTAAAATCAATATTCCACACTCGAAGGAATGATTATATTTAAATTATTTTCATTTCCACACTTTGGTAAGACAAAACGCGAGGTTGAGTTCTGCCATTAAACACGCAATGTTTGAGTTTCGATGTAAAGCGGAGCATGGAGTATCTTGACATTAGATACTTCCTGTCTACCCTGCTATGCGTGATAAAAGTGTGAAACTCAAAATAATATATATTATTATCATAGTCAAATTTAATTTAAGGAAAAGCTATGGGGCTTTATATGAATATTATGCGAACTGTGCCACAGCTCGCATAATATTCATAAAAAGATATATATTTAAAAAATATATTTAATTTAAATTATAATCAATAATAATTAACATTATTTTTTACAAATTAATAATAAAAATACACAGTACCCGTGTATTTTAAATAGCTTTTTGTATAAAGTGACATGAACGTTGCTAAGGCAACCCATATTTTACCCGTTTTACTAGTCATTATAAATCTACTATATACACTTCCTACTGAAATTGAATAAAATGATCATAAATATTCACATATATTCTGACATTTCCGTTGAAAATTAACTTTTGTGGTACAAAGCGTTAAGACATTACCAACCAAGCTCTCAGAGCTTTACGGCATGAATCTCTTAATTTGAACCCACCCCCAATTCTAATTGCGACGTGTACGCCACTCTGCACCGCCTCTTGCTCCTTAAATAGAAGCTCTTGAGAACAGAAGGGCAACACACATTGATAAGATATAAGCGAGTTTTAATGTATTTTTGACGAAATATTTATCATTTTGTACGTAATAAAAATTATTATTTTGAGTGATAATTATATTAGCTGTGATTAACAGTTATATATTAAGGGCACTGTTTTGGTAGACTGAGTCTACTGTGACAGTACTATAAACAGTTCGATAGCTTAGGTTCCCTAAAATGCATTTTCGAATACCAAAATAACCTTGATTAACCTAGTTGAAATAGTATAATTTAAAATATGTAAAAATCACGAAAACCAACGTTCTTATTATTTTTTTTTTATTTTTACTTTCACGTATCAGTGTTACGCGTAAAATATTTTTTTTAAAATTGCATTTATTTTTTTCCGTCGTATTTTTTTAAATATAATAATTTTCCCGAATATTAATCGAAGACACAATCATTTTTTTTATTTTCAGAAGCAAATAAGTTTCCGCTTTCTTTAATAATATGCTCTCGGCCTTACATGTGACAAAGCTTATGAATTGAATACCACTTCAATATGGTGTGAAATTCTATTTGGATTTTTATTTTTAATTAAATTGATTATTAACTGTGTCATTATTATATACATAATTTATATTCATTAAAGACGTCTATTGAAATAGAAAAATAAAAATTTCTTTGACGTAAGACGTATTAATAATATAATAACAGTAACAGTAGTTTTTTATAGAGTAATTACCCCAGTGACGCATGACATGACGTACGCGTTGCCTTAGCAACGCTTCACTTTATTACAAAAGGCTATGTGAAAACACAAGCTACTGTGAGTTATATTTATTTTAATAATTTTATGTATTTTTAATATTTTTTTATAATTTAAAATTTGGCTCTATGCTCCTGTTATCTAATAAGATTATATTATATTATTATTATATTATATTATTATTATTATTAATAAGATTTTAACTATGACATACTTCATTTTATTTTGAATTGCATTTTCGGGCTTTTTTCAAAAATTATGTACTTTTTATGCGAAATAAAACACCTATAGTTATAGGTTGAGTTCCGCCATTTCACCCACAATGTCTCGAATTCGGTGGAAAGCTCAGTACTGAGTATCTTAACTGTAGGTGCTTCATGTCAACCCTGCTATGCGAGACAAAAGCGTGAATCTAAAAAAAGATCCTCTAACTAAAAGCGAATTAAACTCTCACTTTTAATTAAGCCACATAATAATGTTTAATTCCCTTCCCATTACTTTTATATGAATTCAGCTTAGAAAATTTCGATACCAAAATTTAAATACAAAGTAAATACACATTAAATCCTTTGCCGGAGCGATTTCGTTTTCAACTTTGATTGATCAAGTTTATAATGGTTTTGTTCTTGTTAGAAGATTATCTTAACCGCTTCCATTGTAGACCGAGAGTGTATCTAATATATATATACACATATACATATATATATATATATATATATATATATATATATATATATATATATATACATATATATATATTACGAGAGAAAGCAGTCAACGGCATGTCTTAACACTAAACTTTACTTTGTCCTTAAATACGCTGGAAACCCTAATAAAGCGTAAATCTTCTAAATTACGTTGATAAATTTTAAAAATTATCCTCTAAAAGAAAAGAAAAGATAATGTAGGCTAACGACGTGACGCTACGTCATATTAAAACACTCATTGTTAGCAAATCATTTGACAAAGCATTGTACGACGTGACATGCGAGCATTCTTCCATTCATACTAACGAGGCCGTATCATGAATTCGAGGGGTTTTAGGGTCAACACAAACGTATTAATATGGGCCATTTAAGCGGTTTAAAGATTAATTACGTTATAGTGACTTGTTGTGACTTACCTCTATTTAAATGCAAGAAATGATCTGTGTCAATAATTTTAATTTATGAAATATGACGTTTATTGATGTTATTTATTAAGTTGTCACTTGTAAAAATTGTAAATTGTAATTTATATTCGTTGGCAAATACAATTCCGCTGAATTTCTTGCATCTTATTACAGCTCTTTAGTGAACATTTTTTCTTTTTTTTGTCGTTGGGAAATCCTTTTTGCGCAGACCGTTCACCTTGTAACCGTTCACTTGCACAGAATACGTGAACTTTGGTGAGCACTTCCGCCTTCAACTCCTTGAGAGTAGCCGCCGTCCACGATACCGTACAGTATACGGATTGTTCCCACCGCTATAAGCGCAGAGGGCGCTTTTCGCAGTTGGGCCCTGTCATGAGCGGTGAGAGCATCCGCCCTCATGGGTGGACTATATAGTGCCATGGACCTCAACACGGACATAAAGCCGTCGATATGGAAGAGGCGGTCCTCCGACATTCGGCAGTAATCTGCTGATGGTCCCGGTGGTGTTCATAAGACTCAGATATTTTATCTAAGCCTGCACCTCCGCCTCCTAACCCTGGATATGCAGAGTAAATCTATTTCTCTCTCAGTAATGGGGGGGAAAAGCCCGGTGACAAGGTTTTTTGCGATTTTTATACATTTTAAATGAAACTATTTAACCGGATTAATCGCGTATATTTTGGTATTCGAAAATACATTTTGGACACCTGACGTTTCGAACACTTTACAGTAGTCCGTGGTCAGAGGCAAACTGAGGTGGCATTCGTCTGTCAGTTGATGCAAAATATTAATTATATCAAACTACTGCCATCTGTTTCTTAATTGCCTCGCGTACTGCCCTGGATTCTTGCAGAATGACCTCACTGTATCTTTGTCTCTGGTGTGGTGGATTTGAGACTTTAAATTTTTAATAAGTGGGTCCCAGGTGGTAGATAGTTACCAACCATCTTCTGTATTGAAATTTGGATGTTTTTGAATTTCAATAGCCTCGCGGATCATTCTAGGAACATATCTACTTTCCCTAGCGAGGATATGTGGCTTATCAAACCTGATGTAGTGGTTGGACTTATTCATTGTATGTTCACACACAGCTGACTGCAATACACGCCCATTCTTGACATCGGATATGTGTTCTTTCACCCTAACCCCGATGCTCCTCTTTGTTTGGCCAATGTATGACAAGCCACAGTCACAGTCTAGTTTATACACACCTGCACACTGGAAAGGAATAAATAGTTTAATTTAATTTAAAATGACAAGGTTTTTGTAAAGAGAGCGCTCCTTAACCTTCGAAAGACTAATAGCTAGCTGCAAGGCATCTTCCTTATATATATATATATATATATATATATATATATATATATATATATATATATATATATATATATATATATATATATATATATTTCTGTTAATTAATATTATTAAATAATTTTATTATTATAACGGATAGTTACAACTATTATAAAATATTACTTAAAATATTAAAGAGTACAAGTAAAAGTTTTATTGTCTTTTAAATAATGCTATGGTACCCTTAAATGATTAATTTTATGAAGGTTCTTTGGAGGGACGGTCGTTAATGACACAGTAGAAATTATGTAACACACTAGGCGTATCGTATAAAAGATGTGCTGACCAACATAAACAAACGAACCGGCAATTTTGAAATTTCAAACTAAAATTTATATACTAAAATCACCATTTTGGCGCAGAGTCACAGAACATGTTTGTACATTCGATTCCCGCTCGTGGTGATAATGACATTGAAATTATTTTCACTTACCTTCCTTGAAGCGATAAAACAATGCATCAAATTAAGACGGAAAATGCGGGCTTGATAAATCATAATTCTAAAAGCTGAGAAAAAAATTATAGGTAGATAATAAATATTTTTTTTATTCTTCTAGAAAAAAATTACAGGTCTAAGGTCAGAGATTAACTCTGGAAAATATGCAAGACCTATAGTACATAAAATATGAAAAAAACATACTAAAATTAAGAACTTGAATTTGTAAGATTTAGTTAGAGTTTTAAAGCTAAAATCAATATACAATTGAATGGGATCTGGAAAGTAATAATGAGGTCTTCTAATCTACCACAGACCTAACCAAGGATGGGTACTAAGGAAGGCAAATAATTATGAATCCTGGACTCTCTTAGGGAATACATAGAGAGACCTAAGGTCTGTCTGTACCCTAATAAATAACTTAAGCTTTAACATAAACTTTTCCCACATAAAATGAATATAACGCAAACGAATCTAGCTTATAACTAGTATAGGGGTAGTCATGGACAACTTAGTATCACGACTCTCCGTTAACTGCTTTGTCAACATTGTACACGAAAGTTATCTAGCACCCAGGTTAATTATATAATCATGCCCATCTTCCATTTTTAGCTTCAATTTTTATGCCTGATAGGGTAAGAGACAAAATCATCATAAACATAAATAGTCCGGGTAAGAACGTCTCATGATAAATAAAAACCAAATATTTACTGGACAAGATGAAAGAAGTATGCAAGGTTTAGAGAGAACTTAACGTTTGGCACTTCTTCATTCTTTCTAACTAGAGATGAAGGCATTTTTACTAAGGATAAATTGTGAAGCTAAAAGAAATAAAAAAGCACATTCTGAATGTAACAAGATATATAATTTATAAAATAAATCAATTCTCCCCTATCTAGAGTAAAGATAGTACTATAAAAACAGATTTAGAATTTGCCCGAATTCAATGTCAAGACACTCCGTTCTTTATTTGCCACACAAATGTATGACATTTCGGCATGTCGGATAGCGGAAGTTGACAATACCCTTAACTTACCATGTCTGTATAAATACTATACGAAAAAATAATAAGTTGGAATTACTTAATTTCCCCTTTTTTGCACTTTATTATACATCTTCTATTTAACTAACATAACATAACATTTATGAAAAATCTAAATACCTCACCATTTAATATAAACGTTTGTAGGAGCCTTAAAAGCGTTTCATTCTGACATAATGAAAAACTGTTCAAGTTATCAACTTCAATTAATATCGAGTTAAACAGTAATGAGGGAGCGAACTCGCATCGTATGTAAATTGCGTACGAGTTAGAAGTTTGAATGATTTTAGATGTATATTTTAGATTATTATTAATGACGGACCGTACATGCGATGTCGGATATTATTACAATTCATATATATTATGTCTAATTGTAATTAAAGTAAAATTAGATATAGGCAATATTTGAATATTTTTAAAGTGTTTCTCTATACTTAGGAAAAAAAATCTTTTTTTAGGAAAATGTATAGAAATTTCGAACTTCCCTCGGACACCAAGCCCTTTGATCACTAAGCTATGCGTTTTCAATCCAGATACGTCTGTAGAGAGATTTTTAGAAATTTCTGCTACCCATTTTTTATCTAAGAAACAATTGAAAAAGCAAATGCTATTAATAATATATTTTTACTATTTTTATTTCATATATCAAATAAGAAAATATTTAGAAAATATATTAAAAAGATCTTTGATTTTCGCGATTTTTATACATTTTAAATGAAACTATTTTAACCGGATTAATCGCATATATTTTGGTATTCGAAAATACATTTTGAACACCTGACGTTTCGAACACTTTACTGTAGTAAGTTGTAGTCTGTAGTCACAGGCAGACTGAGGTGGCATTCGTCTGTCAGTCGATACAAAAAAATAATTATATCAAACTACCGCCATCTGTTTTTTAATTGCCTCGCGTACTGCCCTGGATTCTTGCAGAATGAGCTCACTGTATCTTTGTCTCTGGTGTGGTGGATTTGAGACTTTAAATTGGCCCAACAAAGAGAAGCATCGGGGTTAGGGTAAAAGAACACATATCCAATGTCAATTCTTGACATCGGATATGTGTTCTTTTACCCTAACCCCGATGCTTCTCTTTGTTGGGCCAATTTAAAGTCTCAAATCCACCACACCAGAGACAAAGATACAGTGAGGTCATTCTGCAAGAATCCAGGGCAGTACGCGAGGCAATTAAGAAATCGATGGCGGTAGTTTGATATAATTAATATTTTGCATCAACTGACAGACGAATGCCACCTCAGTTTGCCTCTGACCACGGGCTACTGTAAAGTGTTCGAAACGTCAGGTGTCCAAAATGTATTTTCGAATACCAAAATATACGCGATTAATCCGGTTAAAATAATTTCATTTAAAAAAAAATATTAAAAAGATATTGACAATATAATAACTCAGAATATTAATCTAATAGCAGAGTAATTCATGCCGTATTAATATATCGTAATAATTCATGCTGTTTTCATTTTTTTTCATATATATTTCATTTGATAGAAACCTTAGTAACCTCTACATTAAGTGGTGATCATGGCTAAGTGGAATAGGGTTTGACACAATTGGTTATGGGTTATAATATCCCAATCCGAGAGTAGAATATATTAAGTATTGACATTTATCCATTGTGAGAATGTGAAAAAGATAAATCACGGCGTTGAACTCTACCACACCATAAGCAATGTCTCCACGAAGAAGGGAAGAGGATTCCGAGTGACTATGCGGGATAAAGATTGAATCTAAAAAATTCCATCTTTTTACCATTTTTAAGTTTACTTAGTTAAGAAATTCTCACCGTACTATTTCTACATTTCTTGTTCTATGTTCGTTACCAATTAGAATGGTCATATAGCTAACCCAAACACAGCTACTCACATTAAAAACAACGGCTTTGGGCGTTACATGGCGTCCTATCACACCGTTAGTATAAAACCGTCAATATTGGAGTCAGTATAAAATAAAATATATATATTTTAAATATAATATACATCTAATAAATATTTTAATAAGCAAATTGTGTTATTTTTATTCTGTCTAAAATTTTCTTATTTATGCCTAACGATCAATAAAGATTATCCGAGTCTTGGAGCCCGTGACGTAGTGGACAAGCTCCAAAAGCGTCGTCTGAGATGGTACGGCCACGTTGCGCGCTGATTAAGGAACTACAGCGGAAGAAAACACCTTACTATATCTGTCTTTTTAGGTCGACCTCTTGGACGCTCTAGGAAGCGATGACTGAATGTCGTGATGCGGAACATAAGAGCCAATGGATTACACATAAACGAATTTGATGACCATGCAAAGTACATGTTGAGTGAAAATGCAGACCCTAAGTTAGGATAAAAAGTGTAAGGGAATGAATTTTTAATATAAATTTACATATTTACTTATAAAACCCTTCTCTTACTCATTGAATGTATAAAAGACAAAGTACAGACAAAACTAATGAGCGAAGAGAGGCAATATTTAGTATGTAGATTAATATAAGTTTATGACAAGTGGACATAATTAAAAACTTTTTAAAGTACAAACAAGGAAAGCTGGTGAAGACAACTCTTATTCTCAACTCGCTATGTAACTTCAGTTCCAAGTACCAGATACCGGAAAAAAATCGAGTTTAATCTAACATTAAATAGTAAATTGGTGTTACTTGCAAAAGACATCGGAAAACAACACAGCATAAGAGTAATTACATGTAGGTAATACCTCTGTGCGTGGAATGCTAAGCGCCTAGCGCCGTGGAATCCATAATGATATTAGCAACCTTTATGGTCACACAAATGTTGCCAGCGTATCTTAGATGGTTAATTACGTTTTCTATTAGAAGAATGGTAATAAAATTATAATAAATAAATAATAATCTATAATAATTTGAAATAGTCAAGTTTTTTGTTTGATTTTGTAAGATTTAGTTTGAACTGGCTATATATTTAAAAGTCTATATATTCACGTTGCGTCTATAACCCGCTAATTAGTTTTCTGCTACTATTACAGACCTACGTGCAAATAGTTTCACGCTTTATCTTGTATAACATGGTAATAAGTGACATGTGGCTCTCTTTCACAAAAGCTTTTAAAAGGTATTTTCTCTTAATCCAAAAAGCTTTTTAAATTATAATATATATAAATAAAAATAAATAAAAATAATATAAATAATTAAATTAAATAAATGAGTAAGGCTTATAGCTTCACATATAGTTGTGCAGTCTAAACTGACAAATACTGCAGCCTTTCAATTTCGCTAAAAGTCCTAACTGCTCTTTCTGAATAATAACAGAATATTCCTGAAATTTCCACTTCATTTTTTACGGGGACTGCGTATTTTTTTTTGATGACACGAGGCATTTATTTTAGCAGTCGAGCTTTGTCTATACAAGTATCATTATAATTGGTTCAGCTTTGCAGGTTTATACATAAAATATAAACACACACTCCCGCATTTCCATTTGTTTCATTTTTATTCTTTTTATTTGAAACTCGTACTTCATTAATAAATGTCTCTTCACTTGTTACTTTTTAATTTATTTTTTTGTAAAATAATTAATTTTAATTTTTTTTGTAAAATAAAATATTTTTATTTTTTTGTAAAATAAAATATTTTTATTTCTTTTGTAAAATAAAATATTTTAATTTTTTTTTGTAAAATAAAATATTTTTTTTTTTTTGGAAAATAAAATATTTTAATTTTTTTGTAAAATAAAATATTTTTTTAAAACATTTTCTATTCTGGTAAGACAAAATACGGCATTAAATTCAAAGTGACACTAGGTTGTCTCTAACTACTCTGCTTTACTATATAATAATATTTTTAAATTTAAAATTGTTCGTGAGACGGACTCGGGAGGGAAGTGCGGGGGCGAGGCGTCGATAGTGGGGATCGGTAGCGTGGTTCTTGCAAATTTTGTCACCCTGGAGCGCTTCGCCGCTGACCACGGCCCTCTGTGTAAAGGCTTATTACAAAACTGGTGATTCGTGCACTATTGCGCGGCGTATATTTTGCGCTGAGTTTAGTTTACATGATTTAAATCAATGTCCTAGTGAAAGTGTTATCAGATCGTGAACCAAAAAGTTTGAAGTTACGGGTTTGACACTGAATCAAATACCTGCGTGACGTCCAAGTTCTAAAAGAAACTAAGCGAAGTTGCGACGTCCTTACGGTGCGAACCTCAGTTATGAACCTAAAAGAGATCAACTGAGCTCTTTTTCTCTGGGGGTACCTCAAGAGCCGCGTTTATGCCAATACGCCGATGACAGTTGCCCACCTCAAAAACAATATTTGCAAGGAAATGTCCGCTATCCCACAGTGTGTGTACACATCTCAGTGATATTATTTTTAAAAAATAAAATTCCCATGTGTTTACTATATTATAAATAAAGATTATCTTTCCTAAGCCTTGTTTCTAGGATTTTTTAAAATTCACATAACTTAATGGTCCACCCCGTATTTCTTATACGCTACTTATTTATAAATAATAGTACTTTTAGAATAACTTGATTTGTATTTGTTTAAAAATTATTAACAGTGACTTTTTTTTATTTTTATATCTACTGCTGTTGATTTAAGTATAGGCCATAGGAACTTTTTTTTATGTAAGATATATTAACGTGAAAACATAAAATTTTTTACAGCTCCTTAAATAATTTCTATATTTCGACTTCCAAATTTGCCTTTCGTTAATTCCGCTCTAATCAACAAAGCGCGGCGTTAAGTTTCGCTACTAAAGCTCAAAAAGGGGGAGGAGTGGAATGTCTTGACTTCTCTATGTTATACCCAACTATATATATCTCAAGTTAAATTAATATTATGCATTTAATATAATATAAGCTTAAAATGTTGATATCTTTGTTTTCATTTCACGCCTTTCCGTTAATATATTTCCGTTTTAACTTTTATACGCTTGTTCTCAGTAAAATTTTCCTATTTATACTATCTAATGTATTTTACCTATAATAAACACACGTCCTTTCCGGATATTCTATAATGAACAAACTTGTGGACATTTACTATGGACATATTATTGTTAGTGTTATAGCCGCATAACCCTCCATACTTAGATCGTAAACGTTAAAATGGTGCACGTAGAGGTATGCTTTTAAATATACGTCAGTGTATATATATATATATATATATATATATATATATATAATTTAGCTTCACGCTTTTAACCCTCATAGCAGGGTGGACAGAAAGTACCAAAGTACCTAGTGTCAAAACACACCGTACTTCACTTTCCACCGAATTCGAGACATTGCGTGTTGATTGGTGGAACTCAACGCCCCTCTTTGTCTTTACCAGAGCGAGGAAGTGAAAATAAAATAATCACTCCCCCGAGTGGGGATCGAACCCACAACGTTGTTCATCGGCCTGTCTGTCCATCTGTCTCTTAGGTAGGCGTTATCTCATGGCCTGGTTTTCCGGATTATGTATTTCAAATTGCGAATGTCAAAATGTAAAAACAAACATTAAAAACAGAACGAAATAAATATTTAAAGAGGCTCACATGAAATAAAATTCATTTTTTCGCCTATTAACCAGAATTAATAGAAGCTTGAAATATTCGCAATATATTTAGTTACATTATAAAAATAAATGAGCTATAAATAATGACTCGGAACCCTTCCTACGTGATTCCGACTCACACTTGGCTGGTTTATGTTATTATGATATATATTAATGGACTAAATCAGTGGAAATAAATTATATATTTAAATAAACTCTATATTATTACTTAGCGGGTGAACAATCTTTAAGAAAAAAATAATAATTTTGCATTTTTTGAATTCTATCTTTGTTATTATCACGTTGCAGTATAAAATTTACAAGTCCATTGGGAATCAAATATAAAAGATTAAAAATAAATAAATATTTATAGAATACTTACATAAACTTGATACGCTTACAGCAAAAATAAGTTGTAACAAACGTATAAGAATTTCGAAGAATATGGATTCAGAGCGTATGGCTCAGCATTCAGAGCGCTATGACGATATCCAAGAGGCACAGGTTCGAATTTATATATTTTCTGAAAGCACTTAATAAAACTTAATAATTTCATTATTTTACTTAAATACAATAAACAAACAAATGAAGTTGTCGTTGCACAGTGGAACAGCGTCTAACTGTAAACGCGATCAGTTTTGGGCTTAATTCCCACTCGGGGAAATGGTTATATTTAAATTCTTTCCATTTCCTCGCTCTGGTAAGACAAAGAACGACGTTGATTCACGACTCAAAACGTAAAGTCTCTAAATTGATTAAAAGAGAAGTGCAGAGTGTCTTGGCGATAGATACTTTCTGTCTATCTTGCTATGCGAGATACGTGGAAAAAATATAAACAAGTAACAATAACACAAATCGCGTATTCCGCAGCAAATAACCTAATCGACTAGAAATTTTAAAAATGGTCATCTTAAATAAAATGAATACACTTCTCCTATCTTTTATCCTCAATATATTCCCATTCTCATCTAATACTTCTATTTAATACCTCATATTGGGTTAATACTGTTCATATATCAGCAGTTTCGATAAAGAAAAGGCAAGAGTATATCCCCATTGATAGCCTTTATGGCTTTCATTTTTGTGGAAACTGACTATACGGTACAAAAACTTCCATGTCTATAATATTTTTATATTAAATTTACTATAGAAGTTGCAAGCACAAATTGAACAATGTTAATACGATTCAAAGGTTATTTGTTAGAACTATTGCTTAAACTGAGATTAGGAATTATTCTAATTAGGTAACCTTAAACCTACCTAGATAGATATCAAATTTATAAATCCAGAAAATTGATATAGGTAACAAAAATATTAATATTATTTCAATATAAATTTTACTATTTAATATGAGATAATTCAGTCGCAATGGATCAAAGTGGACAAATGGTTTTGGCTTCGATTCTCGTTCTCATTTTGCCTATCTGAAAATACAAAACGAGATTTTGAGTCGTGTTACTCAACACAAAACATCAATGCAGGTGAAAAGTGGCAAAGGAGTGTTTTGACACTAACTCCCTAATATGTATGTTATCATATCAAAGAAACATCAGATATATTTAAATACACTCTTTTAGAAGAGAGCCTTTATTTGGGAAAAAAATTAATAACTTATACAAGTGTAGAATTATAGTTTCTTCAAACGTGCACGTATTTATTTGACTTAACATTTCATAGAGTCGTACAAAGCGCGACATTCAGTTTCGTTACTTAACTCATAATGACTTGATTTTGGGCGGTGTACAGTGGGCAGCGTGTTTTGACACGATGTTCTCCCTAACTATGAAATAATCAAATAAGTTATGGCATGATTAATTTAATGTATAAAAACGTTTCTTGTCACATGTGACTTGTAATTAATTAATTACCAATAAAGACAATCATAATTATAACTACCCTCCTATGCAGAATAGTTGGAGATGCTTCTAATATGAAAGAAAAACAAAACATTTTTTTTATAACTGCTGTTGGCCAAGTTATAGTCAAAATTGCCAAGTAAAATTTCAACCTGCAGTTTGCTGCTTTTACGTCCAAATGTACTACCCCACCACTGCGCAACAGTTAAAATAAATGAGTGGAACTAGTAAATAAACACCAATGAAACTAATTCACCGCAGACGATTGCTACTTTCAAGTTCCCCGTACACTTTAAGATTTTCATACCGGTTTTATCGTGCGGAAGAATGTTCACAAGAATACGTTCTACGTTCTTGAAATAAAGTGGACTCCGTTTTAAAATATTTTAAAGACAAAGAAAATTTACTTTATTTAAGTAAAATAATATGTTTTATTATGAAGCCATAGTTACTTAGTTATATTGTAAATAAGAGTTACAATTAGAATTGTAGTTGAACAAATGAACAATCAGAATAGGGTTATAATAGCTTCAGAAGATTTTCTGACATTGATATATATTTAAGGTACAGAAAAAGTATCTAGTATCACTCCATTTTCTGCTTTCCGCCGAATAAGGGCCATTGTGTGTTAATTGGCGGGACTTAACGCCGCGCTGTGTCTTACCAGAGAGAAAAAATGAAAATGATTGAGATATAATAATTCCTTCGAGTGGGAATCGAACTCACAACCGATCGCGTTTACAGTCAAACACTGCCCCGCTGTCTCAGTAGTATAGAGAAGTTAATTTTCATACAATTTCAGTAAAAGTAAAATTGTTATTTCTTATATAAACTAACTCGTAAGTACGTTAAGGAGACCGTTGCAAACAAGATATCGTGGTAGGTAATTTAGGTTAAAACGTACACAGGGAAGTCCGAGCAAATAAACGATATTGGAGCAAGTTGCTACAAACCGTTGCGACTTACAATTTCTTAGTATACAGGAAGATTTTTCTATACACTACTGCTACTGTTCATTGTTTGATAATATTTATTTCTACATGCTGGCCTTTATAAGATACAAATATAAACTTTTACATAAGAAGAATCAAACACTTGGTAGTATTGTCTTATTAATTTAAATTTAATGTTAACGCCTTATTATATCAATCTTTTAATTCATCAATTCTTTATCAATTTTAACTATGGTAAATTTTACTCATATCCAGGGCACAAAGTTATTTATTCTAGAATAACATGTTTTATATAACGATGAGATAGCATATCTAAAACTTTAATTTTTCTTTTGACACACACGTTTCGCTGCCGTGGAACAGCGTTGGTATCTGTACCGCATTATGAACAGCAATACGCCTAGCTATGCTGACCTTGTTACCGGCAGCAATACGCCTTTTCACATACATTTCGTATGTCCCATCTCTGTTAAACATACTTATCAAGTATCACCTCATTCACTTGATATAATATCTTTGTATCTAACCAAATCAAGAATAAGAAGGCAAAGGAGTAGATGCACCACCTGATGGTAAGTGGTTACTTTCACCCATGGATATCCCATAAAGTTGAAGTTTTCAATTATTTTCTTTATTGAAATCAGGATGTTTTTAAATTTCAGTAGCCTCGCCGATCATTCTAGGAACATATCTATTTTCCCTAGCTAGGATAGAAGGTTTATCAAATCTAATTTATGATGATTGGGCTTTTTCATTATATGCTCAAAAAATTATTTTTGTAACAATTGACAGACAAATTGCTACCTCAATCTATCTGTGACCAAGGGCCACTGTAAAAAGTTCAAAACGTTAGGTTTCCAAAACATTGTTATCGAATACCAAAATATACGTCATTAATCCGCTTAAAATTGTTTATTTTAAGCGGAAAAAAATGTTTATATTTGGCCGATCGTTTTTGTCATGATAGTGGTCGCCAACCAGTCAGAGAACTAGCCTCTTACCACCAAATTAATCGCCTATCGCTAAATATAATATGATTATTTAATATGATCGCTAGCCAGCAACGACAGGAAATTGTATTCGACCAAGTCGATTATGAGGTAGATTACCTCTTTCTTAATTTTTTTCAAATACCACAATATTTACTGTAATATAAAAAAAGTATTAATTACTTTAAATTTTACTTTGAACTGAATTTACCCTAATTCTCAAAGACCAAAACATACATAATCCATTACAAAAGCTATCAAAACTCAGTTAACTAATCAACAACAGCCATAGTAAGCAAATAACAATCCTTTTGTACAAACAGTTTCAGTTCCAGAGAAAAAAACTCATTTCGGCTTAATCCAGTATATAAAGAAAGTTTACCATTCGTTCCGCTAAGCCGCTAGTGGTGGGTCGTTCAAAAGTTTTTTGAACTATGCCAGCTCATATATAGGTATTATATAGAGGCTCCGGAATTTTGGGTCAAATTCACTTCGTATTTTGTTTTGTTTAAACTATTATTATATGTATTTTGTAAGTTAGCTGCGGTTTAGTTTAGATTCTTTTGAGTCGTTCGTGTTTTAGAAATGCCTAATATGACTGTGATGCTCTGTTATTCTGTTTATTTTCTTTATTTAGAAGTATTATATGATATGTAAATATATACATTGAGGATCTATCTATGTAAGTACGTTTGTACGCACATAAAGATACAGATGTTCTTAATATCTAAATTCTCCGTTATCTTTTAATTTATTTTCTGGTATTAGTAATATAAAACCTAATTGCAGCTGTCTTATTATGAATTATTATACTTTTTATATATTTTTATATACTTGAATATTCCTTGGGTCTCCAGTTTGCGCAACATTTAGCTCCTCCACTCAATACAATATATCTCTCGATCTGTTATGTATAATTAGGTCGACACTAGGTTCTCTCTGCTTTCAGTATCATGCAGCAAAAAAGACTTACAAAAATCACTTTAATTATGTACACTAAATGCTGCAAATAATGGTGCTAATACTTCACTAGGCAAGAAATTTCAGTCAACCCTCCATGAATGTTATCACCAGGTAGTCTATTCAAACTGTCGGCTATTCACTCGGATTATCTCTACATACTGCCATTAAATTGCAACTGGCCACAAAACATAATATAAAAAGCTAAGCTTTTACATTTTAAACAACTAGAATTAAAATTATTTAAAAAAATACTACTGCTTAATTTTTTTTTCAATTTTTAATGAAGATAATATTTTAAGACATTTTAGATGTAGAAATATTTAACTCTTAACTGAACGACGACAACGATGACGCTGGCTGCACTGTATCCATCTAGGTAATCCGAAGAACTGGTCAAGGACACCGGAAGCAGCTGGATGCAGGAAGTGATCGTTGTGGTAATCCTGGGGAAAAATTTTTCACAAACAGTAGGTACAATGCGTGTTGAGTATAAATTCTTTTATATTCAAATCAATACATCTATACCTATACTAATAAATAAAATTGGAGTGTGACATGGACTGTAAAGTGTTCGAAACGTCAGGTTTCTAAACATCTATTTTCGAATACCAAAATAAACGCTAATAATCCGTTTAAAATAGTTTCAATCCGTTTAAAATAGTTAAATATGCAAAAATCTCAATAATCGAAAATCTTAAAATACATATACAGTTTACATGTCAGTTTATCTGTTTGTTCCGGCTAATCTCTGGAAAGGCTGTACCGATTCAAATGAGACATTCAGAGAGATGATGCAATAAGAAGTAACTTATTTATTAAGCTTTTATTTTAAAATACTGAAGCGGGTAGACTCGTATATATTTATATAATATTTTTAACACTTTAAATTTTATAGGTATATACATTTATATAGGTTTTATACTAATTTTGTAAGGAGAAAGATGTATTGTTAAAGTGATGCGACTGTAGTTTCATATTTCTTATAGTAAAGTAATATTTCAGCATATATGTAGTGAGATAGTGTTAGAACAATAAGTGGCATTGAAGCGAAAACTAGATAGTACTAAATTAATTTATAGTAGGATGAACTAAAGCATGCACATCGGTGTAACTTTACTGATACTGGATATCCTCTTTGTATTCAAAATATAATGGTATCCATATATATATATATATATATATATATATATATATATATATATATATATATATATATATATATATATATATATATATATATATATATATGTATATATATATATATATATATATATATATATATATATGTATATATATATATATATATATATATAAAGCTTCACAGTTTCATCTCACCTAGCAGGGTAGACAGAGAGATTAAATATAATCAGTCCCCCGAGTGGGGATTGAACCCACAACCGATCGCGTTTACAGTCAGACGCTGTCCCACTGCACCACGACCGGCTTTTTAACAAAATGCGGCGTTGTGTTCGCCACTCAACAGGGTTTTATAATATTTTTGAGCAATGTATCATAATTTGAACGCAGTGGGATCCAAACCTGCTCCTCTTAGAAGATGTCCAAGCTCTCAATTTAGCTGCTGAGACATATGTTCTATTCCAGCTACTTCGAATGTTTTTCTGTATTTTCTTTTACGTATGATTTTCTTTCTAATAAATTATTTTTCAAGTGCACTTTTCATCTTTCCTACATATACTCTCGCTCCTTTGATACTATTAGATATAATGCAGAGTTAAGTTCCACCAAATACCATACACTTTTTGTAATATAAGCAGGAGACTGAGAATCGATTTACTTACAATACAGACTTACAATACAGACTTACAATACAGAAGACTTCATTAGCGTGGATTTCATCATTACTGCCGTTTAATTTCCATATCTATAATAAAAATTTAACAGTAAAATATAAAATATGATGTTTCCTTTTTCTATAAGAGATTCAGGAGATCATGTTATAGCACTCTGCTTCAGTCCACAAAGATCAAATTCTAAATGTTTTTGGCCAGTAACATCGGCTGTGCATTTTCTGTCAGTTAGTCATTTCTATCACAAGAGTTTTTTTTTCTCAAGGTGTACATAAAGGTAAGCCAAATAAGATGTTTACAGGAGCTCCCTAATAAGACAAAACGTTTAACACCTCCCTTATAAATTATACCAAGAATCGGTTTGTAAAAGAAAATTCTTACTCACACAAATTTCACTTAAGCAGGCTTATGGGTAACTTTTACGAGTCGCTGTAGGACTATAAAATAACAAAGCTCGCCCATAATGTATTGTTCAGAATATACATTATAAAGCGGCCAAATATGCTATGCAGGGTAAGCGGTGGTTTTATCGTTTCACTTAGATTTTTATTGGTATAACAATTTATTGCATACAAAGGTATTTTCAGAAAGTAAAGTAAGAAGTATAGATATCTCTCCTCGTTTTTAATTTCAATAATTTTCTTAAAAGAAATTATCATTCTAAATGAACTTATTTTAAATATATATATTAGTAGAGTCGTCTATCAGAGTAATCAGGTAGACTCTACACAATCTCCTAGTGACCAGGGACCACTGTCAATTTAATTTTCAATATCAAAAAAATTAACACGATTAATCTATTTAAAATTAGTTTAATTTAAAATTAAAAAATAGCGAAAATGTTTGATAATTTAATTATTAAGAATATCTATATAAAATACAACTTTTTCAGCTTTATTAGCTTTTTACACAAGCCAATCAGAGAGAAATTTGTTTTGAAAAACTCCACCCAAATGTAATAAAGAAATCTGTCATAAATACTTTGACATGCAATTGGAACTAGAGTTAGTTCCTGACTGACAATAATTGAGAACTTAACATTTTTACATCAATTATTTTCAATTCAATTATAAGAGGCTTGGAGATGAGATTCACCAAAGAAGTCAGTAAAATATATTATTGCCTACCTTATATTCCGAAGGGATGATCATAGTTACCCCAATTAAATTTACCTTTTAACACTAACTAGATAAATATATTTATATTTTTATATCTTTTTTTTTAGCTTCATGCTTTATCCATGGCGGGGTAGTCAGAGAGCACGGAATACCAAACGCTACGGTCCCTGCATACCTCTTTCGCCTCGTCCACAGTCATCCTCTTCATGCATGCCCTTCGGGGGGTCCTCATACTTTTTACGTGACCTTCCTCCAATATCTTCGATACTGTGTTTTCAAAGGTCAATCGAGGTCTCCTCCGACCTCTCGTACCACTCACCTTGGCTTCATATATCTTTCTTACCATTCTTTCATCGCTCATTGTTTCAACGTGCCTAAACCACCTGAGCACGTTCTTCTTCATTCTTACTATGACATTCGCGCTTACACCTGCCATTCTGCGTATCTCCTCGCTGCATATTCGGTCAGTTAAACTGACTCCACATACCCGACGAAGAGATCTCATCTCTACTGCATTCATCTTTCTTTCATTCTTCTTTTGACACATCTACGTTTCGTTGCCGTATAACAACGTTGGTATCAGTAATCAGTGCTTTGTGAACGGCAAGACGTGCAGGTATGCTGATGTTTTGCCATCGCATCAATGCAGCAAGAGCACCGTTAACGCTGTTACCGGCAGCAATACACCTTTCCACATCCATTTCGTATCTTCCAGCTCTACTAAACATACTTCCCAGATATATCACCTCATTCACTTGTTCTTATATCTTTCTATCTACCATAATCTTGCATTCTGTTCTTTCTTTGTCTCTTTCAAATACAAGAATCTTAGTTTTACTCGCATTCAGGTTTAGACCATTACATTCACACCCTTCTTTCAGAGTGGTGACCGATGCCTGTAACTCGCATTCTGATGATGCAATTATACTTTGTTAATTGTAGAATTTTTTTCAAAAGACGTATAAAAATTTGAATGCAGTGGGATTCAATCCCGCGCCTCTTGGAAACCGTCCAAGCGCTCTGACCACTAAGAAGAAGTTTGAAGAAATTTAAAAAGTAGTAAAGTAGAAAACTTAATAATCATTTTTTTACTTACAAACTTAGCACATTACATGTACTGTGGCAATTTCGAAAATTCCAAGCTCATAAAATAGAAGAAGACAAGACAAATATATATATATATATATATATATATATATATATATATATATATATATATATATATATATATATATATATATTGATTTGTTGCAATCTATTGAACCTACTTTTAAAGCATAAACCTTCTACTGATTGTGTTAATTTTAATTCAACTTAAGTGCGGATGACAATAACGTTATGTCAGAATACACATGTGAAATATATTATAATAAATTCAGGATAAGAAAAACATATATGCAACTGTATAGAACACAACCTATCCGAAAGTTAACAAGTAAAAAAGGTCTCTATGTCTTTAATTACTGGACTTTATATACACCGAACACATCATGATTAAAAAGTAAGGTATTTTCTAATAATAATATTATTCCAAAGAATTCCTTTAAGATACAACTACTAAGATCAAATGGTATTTCGTTAATTATTAATAGTTAGAATATATTACCTATTTATAAATAAATTACGTTAAAATTTATATATAATCAAAATTGGCGGATTATATTTGTATGGTGTGTGAGTTTCATTCAACGAGCAATCTGAAAATAATGATCATTATATAAATAAGCAATACTTTCATTATAATTTTAAAAATAAACCCACAAAATTCATTAAAACGTTTAAAGCTTATCCGAATGAACGTTCTAAAAGTAACAATATATATTTTTTTTAATCCGTTTAACGGATAACGGGAAAAACTGTTGAGAAAATTAGCAGCGGTTTGACTGAAATCCTTTAATGATCTCTTTGCAATGGCCATTTGCGGTTAAGTTTTTTAATTGAAAATAAATCAAAGGGAATTTTATATTATCTTTTCTATCTTTCTTATTTATATAGATATTTTGTATTTTACAATGCAGATAAAGAAAACCTAACGTTAAATATGTATTGTTATTATTATTTTACCGTCATATTTTTATCCCGCATAGTAAGTAGGGTAGACAGTCTAGTACTATAGTGTCAAGGCACTCCGTACTCCACTTTTCGCTTTTGAGCGGCGGAGCTCAACGTCACGCTTTGTTTTACCAGAGCGAGGAAATGAAATGATTTAAAATAATAATTCCCTAGAATAGAAATTGAACCCACAATTGTATTATATTTTCACTATTTTACATTAACATATTTGACTTTGAAAAAATGAAACAAGTTTTTTCATATAGATAAATGAAAGTGGAGTGTGTTATAACAATAGATCGATTGCTTTTTCTAAATTGATATGTACGTATACTCAGTCTATCAAAATAATATTTTACAATTTTTGTTTGTCTGTTTAAGTCTTTTTGTTCCGGCTAATATCTGGAATGGGATCAATTTACTTACGCTTTCCTTTTAGAATTATAAAATAAAGATGATAATGAGAGAGAACATAGCATTAACTTCGACTTTGATTATACTCAAAAATATTATATTCACGATATTGAAAAATATTCATTCCATCAATATATCATTCCATCATAAAACAATGCAAATTATGTCATCTATTTAATAATTAGTATATGGTATACTAAGCAGAGAAAACTTAGTGTCAAGACAATCCGTTCTCCGCTTTCCGCCCGAATTTAGATGCTCAACGACGTTCATTATATTTACCTAGAACAGAGAAATTAAGTGAAATATAATCATTTCAAGATCTTTGATTTACGCGAATTTGACATTTTGACACATTTTTAACGAATTAATCGCATATATTTTGGTATTCAAAAATACATTTTTGGAAATCTGACATTTCGAACACAGTCGTACTTGTCATAGACGACGGACTACTGTTAAATATTTAAAATAGTTTCATTTAAAATATGTAAAAATCGCCTAAATGTATTTTCGAATACTAAAATACACGCGATTAATCCGTTAAAAATTAGTTTCATTTAAAATAAAATCAATTCCCCGAATGGGAATGAATCCATATTCACTGGATTTACAATATCACTCTGCCCTACTGAGTAACGTCCAACATTCGAGCTGCATTATATAAAATTACATAGAATAATAAAAAACACACAGAAGTCTCATAATAGACAGTCTTCATTAATATTCTTTGTCAAACATATTACCGCTTATTATCCACAAAGAGTCGACACAGAAACAAAATGTAAGAGTGTAATGCCATTACTGTCAGCTATTCTGTTAATGTAGATGCATACACTATGAAGTTGTAGTACATGTTCAAATTCAGGCTATATTAAAATTGTCTAGAGTTAATAAATTTTGTATGTTTTTATACCTATTTATTTTTATTGTTCTTTTTTGTTCAGATAATTTAATGATAGATAATTAGATTAAAGACATACTTATGTTGCAAAGCAAGATATATAGAGACAACTTAGTGTTGAGACACCTTGTTCTCCGTTTTATTTCAAGACTTTACTAGTTAATTGGCGAAACTTAACGACGGGGTTCATTATAGCAGAATAGAGAAATGAAAATAATTTTAAATTATAATTGAATATGCACTGCATATTTGAATAAAAAAAACTGGAGGCCTTGATGATACGTAAAATATTTAGATTAGTGTCCTGTACATCAGGCTAGATAGGTCAGTACAAAAAAGCAGAGTACCTAATGTCAAATGTGTATTTTTACTGCTTTTTTATTTTATTAATTATATATATTTTCAATTCATTGTCACAAAAATATGACGTTTTGCTCTACTATACCAATAACACTGTTAAATATCACACCCCTCAGTCCAAATCCTTTTTATAAAAAAAATATTTACTTGTTTTTGTAGATTGAAAAAAGGCGCTATAAGTAAGTTCTGAATATCACAAAGTGACTGCTACATACATACGTTGCGGTTGCGAAAAGCTACAAAATGAATTCATATGACTCCCTCCCTGAATTATTTATAAAAGTATCATTATAACACAAGTTGTTTTTTTTTTCATATTTATCTTGCAATCTAATTATTTTTTGTATTATAAGTGGCAATTGAGGTTAGTCGTGGCGCAGTGGGACAGTGTCTGACTGAAACCGCGATAGATTGTGGTTTCGATTCCCCCTCGGATGAGTGATTATATTTAAATTATTTTATTTACTCGCATTGGCAAGACAATGTGCGGCGTTGAGTTCCACTACTCAACACGCAATGTCTCAAATTTGATGAAAAATGTAGAATGGAGTGTGTTGACACTACCTACTTATAAGGTGGCAATAGTATAGTAGACTTGTTACAGACTTTTTTGTTAGGGTTGTTTTGGCTCAAAATCATGTCTCGCGGAGTGATATAAGTAATTTCTCTGTTTATAGAGACTCTGGACTATTAACATTAGTTGAGAGAACACCGAGGAAAAAAAAGCTGAAATTATATAAAACTATATGAATTTATAATAGTAGTATATATTAATTGATGTTTATATATTTAATATAATTTTTGTATATATCAAAGTCAATTTTACTTAAATATAATACTTACGCCATGATTATAAAGACAAACATAGAAAAAACAGATATAGAAAAACCTATTAATTTTTTCAAACCTACTAATTATAAACAACGAAAGCGCTACTTTCTACACAAAGCTCAAACATAAACCCCGGTTTAAAGACGCTTATTTTATTTGGCGAGTTAACCATTCGATCCGCAAACCGAAGCGTGAAGTTTATCTATCCGTAAACTTTTACACCTCGCGTAATATTTGATTCATCCACTACGAACCGGACGCGGGCAGTTTCGACCGGATAAAACCGGATGTATCTGGGCACAACCGGGCGTAGCTGGTTCTAGCCGCAGAGCAATTAGTTTATGCTTCCCGTGTACGCACCGACGTTAGGCCTTTGTGAAACACCAATCTTAAATAGAAATCACTCCAGTATAAAGTTATACGTAATTCAAGTTTTGGGTTATATTAATCTATGTTAATGTTTTGCTAGATTTATATAATTTGATGGCTTATGTCAACGATCTCTTTCTATACCAAGTGAATACATATCTAATAAACGAATTACTTATAACCATAAAAATACTCTAAATAAAACTGTAACAAATTCCTTTGTTATAAACATATAGATTATATTCCCAGGGTCTGACCGTAAACGCGATTGGTTGCGAGTTCGATTCCCATTCGGAGAAATGATTATATTTGAATCATCCTCATTTCCTCGCTCCAGTAGGACAAAGGGCGGAGGTGAGTTCCCCACTTAACTCACAGTTCCCCCACTCAAAGCACAACAACTAAGTCACTTTTTGTCCCAATCCCCATCCCTGCTATGGAGAATAAAAACATGAAGATAGCTTTATAAAGACGCTGAAATATGCACAGATGTATTTTATAATCATGTTTACCTTGCTAAATTCTAATTTGCTATTTTTGGCGCAAAAAATACGCACTGCACCTATTAAAAACGATAATATTTAGATAAGTTTTTAGGGTTCCGTTAAGCTTTACATAAAAAGGTAATACGGTACTCATTATTGAAACTTCGCTGTCCATCCGTGTCTATCTATCCGTCTTTCAGCAAGGTGTATCTCATGAACCGTGATAGTAAGATAGTTAAAATTTTCACAGACGTTGCATTTTTGCCGCTACAATAACAAACACTAAAAATCTAATAAAATAAATAATTAACGGAATAAACGTAATATTTTTGTGCTTTTATTAAATTACTTTAAAATATTAGTTTAAAAATAAAGAACTAATTTAAAACAAAACAAATATATAAAGCAGTATTCAATATAACAAGCTTAATTTTTCTGTGTTTTTAAAAAAAATGGTACGGATGTGAGCGAGTTCAACTCGCACTTGGCCGTTACTTGTTAATAAAATTAATTCACAGAACGCACACAAACTTCGTTTAATTTAAAATAAAAATTAGTGTTAGCAGTTTAAAAGGAAATAAAAAGCGTTTTAAAGTACTTGAAAAAGAGGTTGAGAGGTGAGCACACTGTGCTGCTCTGTGAGAACCGCTTTATTTGGCACAAACTAAAATTTTCTTGTTAAGAAAATTAACTATAATCTATCTTAACTATAGTAGCCTATCTATCTTAACTATAGTGAAATATCACTATAAACGTAAAATAATTTCATTTAGCGCATTTTTTGTTCTGCCACTCAATAGGAAATATCTTGAAATTATACGAAAAGTAAAGTAGTAATACTAAGGCTTAAGAACGACTTTTAAGATGATTAAAGCAGCTTCACGCTATATCCTGCAAGGTAGAAGAGACAACCTAGAGTCAAGACACTCTGTTAACTGCTTCTCATTTAGAAATGAAATCAAGTGGCGAACTCAACGCCGCGAAATTCAACGTGAAATATAAAAGTAAAAATTAATATATTTACATTGTGTACTTAAAATATTGTATAATAACTTTATTTGCATGCATCCCTTTACTACATTGTACACTTGACAATAGACTCGGTCTGCAAGCTGACTGTAAGCGCGATCGGTTGTGGGTTCGATTCTCACTCGGGGGAATGATTATATATAATTATTTTTGATTTCCTCGCTTTGCACGTTGTCTCAAATTCGGCTGTAAGTGGAGTTTGTAGTATCTTGGCACTAGGTCTACCCTGCGGGATAAAGCGTGAAGTTTTTTAAAAATCTTATTAGAATCTCAATTTACGATCATTTCACGCAGTCCGATATCTCAAATACATTTCTGCAGTACAATAAATGTATGCAAAATATACATTTAAATGGGATGCTTTTATACTCGTACAAAGCTTAATCTTGCTTCAATAAACTTAGCAGGACTGAGCGTTGCAAGCGTTCCTTTGTATGCATTTGGCTACAAGGAGTGGAGTTAAGACGAAGTTAATCATGTTAATTGCTTGAATTTTCATTGTTATATAACCAAGTAAGTATTTTTATTTATTTTCCATAATATTTTAAAATAATATATTAGAGAAATATAATGGCCTCACATATGTATGGCATATGAAATTGTATTTTAATAATATACCTACATTTTATACAAAAATAATGGTGAGGTCGGTAGTGGCGCAGTGGGACGGTGGACAGTCGGCTTGAAAGCGCGATCGTTTATAGAGTGTTTCCCACTCGGGAGAATGATTATATTTAAATTATTTTCATTCTCTCGCTCAGGTAAGACAAAATGTGGCGTTGAGTTCCGACACGTAATGACTCGAAATCGACGGTAAGCAGAGCACAGAATATCTTGACACTTGGAATAAAAACGTCAAGCTGATAAAAAAATTATGGAGAATTGTAAATACTACATTATTTTGTTTTACATTAAGTAAAATTGAGACATATTCGTCTCTTTATATACATTTATTCATACATTGTAAAATCATCAAATCCCCTAATTTGATCTAGCTCAGCTCAATTTCTTGCGAACTAGAGCTACTATAAATGGTCTATTCGGAAGTTTGGAACTAGAAAGTTAATTGAAGCAGAAAGCTTCGCTATACGAGTATATATTATATTATATTATATATGCGGAACGTTTAGTTAGTAACAAAACAACATAATCAACACAAACTGTGCAGAAATAAAATTGGAGTGTCCGTTTGTAATATTAAAATAATCTCTATTTACTAAATGCACATATGTATGTATATACTTTATATATATTAATACATTTTTTACAATTTTATCGTTCTGTCAGTCTGTTTGATCCGTTTAATCTCTGGAACGCTGGGACTGATTTCACCGTGATTTTCACTAGCATATATCTGATTAAATTATTTATGCCATTTTTTTACTATATACTTTATATATATTAATACATTTTTTACAATTTTATCGTTCTGTCAGTCTGTTTGATCCGTCTAATCTCTGGAACGCTGGGACTGATTTCACCGTGATTTTCACTAGCATATATCTGATTAAATTATTTATGCCATTTTTTTGAGAACTATATTAATAAAGATGTTAAAGTCTACGCGGGCGAAGCCATGGTCGTAGCCAGTTTATATATACCATACGCATGTAGGTGATAGCAAAAAAATCTAGATGAAGGAAGAGAGCGTTAAGACGATGTATGTACATATATAAACCGTACGCGCAATTTGTAATGGGTTCGATTCTCACCTGGAGAAATATATATATTATTAATTTATCCGCTCTAGTATGAGCAATCGGCTTTGAAAACAAAATAAATTGCAAATTCGGGCAATAAAGAGTTATAACTCTAGGTTTTTTTCTGACTATCCTGCGTCATAGTCGGCAAGATTTTAAATTTCACTCAATTATATAAATTTTAAATATATTTATATAAATTTAGAGACCTAATGTAACGTTTAAACATTTTATTATTAATATATTAAACTAACTTCAGCAATAAGCGATATCAAGTGGAACTGTTCTCTGGGAATTTTCTTACAACTTGTAAAACATTGCCGTAATATATTTCAAGTTTAAATAGTTGTATGGTAAACTTTGTTCATGCGTATATTTTCAAAGAGGAATTTTGTTATTTCAAATTGTACTTGTTTATTTTCAACGGTAGCTAGTTTGATTCTGGTTTGAGGTAAAGTAATGTCAAATGTCAACAACTACATTCTCCAATTTCCTCAGAAATCAAGTTATGATAAGTTGGTGGCGGAACTAAGCGCCATTATTTGGTCTTAAAAGAGCGTGAAGTGAAAATAGCTTAGATACAATAATTTCGTCGAACAGGAATCGAACACAAAACCAGACGCATTGACCATCAAAACCACATCGCTTCCTCAATATAATTATTAGTAATATTCTTATAGATATGTTTATAATAACTGAGATTCTTACAATATTTTTTTAGCTTCACGCTTTATCCCTTGCGGGGCAGTCAAAAATGGAGCGCCAAACGCTACGGTCTCTCCACACTTCTTTGCCTCGTCCTCAGTCGTTACCCTCTTCAAAAATGCCATTCGAGGGGCCCTTAAGCTATTTACGTGACCTTCCTCCAGTACCATTGATATTATGTTTTCGAAGGTCAACCGAGGTCTCCCCCGACCTCTCGCACCACTCACCTTTGCTTCATAAACCTTTCTTACCATTCTTTCATTACTCTTCCTCTCGATGTGCCCAAACCACCTGAGCACGTTCTTTTTAATTTTCACTATAAAATTCACGCTTATACCTGCCATTCTGCGAATATCCTCGATGCATATACGATTCATTGTTCACTTGTTTTAAAATCTTTCTGCTTACCCTAATCTTAAAGTCCGCTCTTTCTCTATATATTTCAAATACCAGAATCTTAGTTTTACTCGCATACATCACCATTATTTTCACATCCTTCTTTTAGAATGGTGACCAAAGTCAATTGATAAACACCTACTTTCATTCAAAACACCTACTTTTACTCCTATGACACTTTTTTCACTCTTTGAATACAACTATCCAAATACAAATTGAACAGCCAAGCTGAAATGGCGCAGCCCTGTTTAACACCCGATTGGATAAAAATGAAAATGAGTTGACATGCCAGCGTCTACTCGTACAAAGCTGAGCGGTCTCGATGAAGGGATAAAGAGATTGGACCGGGGCAGTATTTACCATAATTTTTTTCTCAGACCCTTATTAAATGCCTTTTCTAAGTCCACAAAAGCACAGAGAATTAGCTGGTTCACAGCCAAAAACTTTTCCTTGATCATGCGGAGAGAAAAGATCTGATCCTCTTCTAGAAGGATCTTAGCATAAATTTTACTGCCTAAAATATTTTGAATATATTGAAAATAAAAACTAAATATTGAAATATATGACAACAATATTAATATAAACCTAAAAGTCATAGCAGAATTGAATAGTTTTTGTAAACGTGATATATTACGGTCATCTATCATTTGTTTAGATAAAAAAGCTAACACAGTTTATTTAAAGCACGTAGGTTCCGTACTGCAAATAGATTTACTATACTATTATATATTAGAATATATATCAGAAGAAAAGTTAATACTATTGGAACTGTATTATTATTTAGCTTACAATTTATTGACTGTGTTAAGCTTCACGCTTTGTCCCGCGTAACATACCGGATAACCCCGCTGAATGGTTTTCGCCCAAAATCGAGATGCTGCGTATTAAGTGTGGAACTCAACGCCGCTATTTGTCTTACCAAATCGTTTTGGTAAGACAAATAGAATTAAATTTAAAATATAATCATTCCATCCACTGAGAATCGTGTAGTTCCTAGGTGCTAAGGTTACCTGGAGAGATCGCTACTTTAGTTATAATGCCGCATTATATATAGCCAAGTATAAATACCTTCTATAGGAAGATTAGTTTCACCAAAGTCAAAAATTTAAATACGGAACTCCAAAAAGTATTTAATCAAAGGCCTACACAACAATGAATTATTTGAAATCGTTGAAAAAACTATTAATTTTTTGTCGTATATATCATATCGCCACGCTAACAATATATGTATGTATGTATGTATGTATGTATGTATGTGTGTGTGTGTACATCCAGTAAATTTTATTTTACAGTATCATGCCGACATAGTCATGGCAAAAATGTATGTGTAAATCATTCTATGCCATTTGTATTGTACATTTTGAATAAAAATTCAATATTTATGCATCTCGATAGATAAAATACACTTATTGTATTCTATCATTGTCAGTTAGTCAGTCAGTCATTAAGCATTCTGTTATTCAGTTAGGTCAGTAACTATTTTTACTCATTTTAAAGTAAAAAATTGTACATTTTAAAGGTCTATTCTAATGCATTTTGTCAGTTAGTTAAATCAGTCATTTTAAGAAAACTGAAATCGAAGTCACTGCTATATTATTTTTGTTCATTTTATAGTATTTAGATGGAGAACGTTGGTAAACATGTTTATTTGCCATTTATTACTTAAACAAGCTATTTCACGCATTATATAGCAGGATACACAGCAGGATAACCACAGACAATTTAGTGTCAAAACAATCCTTTGAGTGGTGGAACCAATTCTCCATTAACCATACGAATAAATGCAATTAATTAGAAATATAATAATTTCCAAAAGTGGGATTAATATATATATATATATATATATATATATATATATATATATATATATATATATATACATATATGTGTATAGGAAAACAAACAATATACAACAAACACTACATTTACGAAACTACAGTAAACTTTATACCGTAATAATAGTTTTAGACCAAAACTGCGGTGGACAATAAAAATAGGGATCCGGAAAATAAAACTCAATACTCATAAAGTGAAATAGCAATATACGGAACCGCGAGTGCTCTGGACCGCCATACTTTTACTTTTTTAATAAAACCCAGGTGTTTCAACTTTTTTAAAGTGCACTGTATTGGGCCACGCTGCACTGTTGATAACTAACGACGAGAGCGGAAATTGTCAACGCGTTCAAGCGAAAAATTGAAAACTCTTTTCATAATGTAGCTTCACGCTTTATTCCGTATGCCAGGGTAGTCAGTGACAACTTAGTGTCAAGACACTCCGTTGATTGCTTTCCGTCCGAAATCGAGACATTACGTGTTGACTGGTTAAATCAACGCTGAGTTTCGTGTTACCAGTGCATTATCTGCACTAAAATAAAAATAAATTTTAAATACAATTATTTCAACGGATGGGAATCGAACGTATAACCAATTGTGTTCACAGAGAAACTTTGTGTCACTGCGCCACAATACTCTCATCCTCCTTTCATGATGTTTTTTTTTTGGCGTATTTACTATTTCTTTTACTTAACTTCATTTTTTATCGCGCATAACAGGGTAGACAGAAAGTACCTAGAGTCAACACACTCCGGACTGGAGGAACTCAACGCCGCTCTTTGTCTTACCAGAGCTAGGAAATTAAAATAATTTAAATATAATCACTCTCCCAAGTGGAAATCAAATCCACAACCAGCCACGTTTAATCAGACGCTGTCCCACTGCGGCACGAAGAGCTTCTATTTCTTTTTATTTGTATATATATATATATGTATATATATATATATATATATATATATGTATATATATATATATATATATATATATATATATATATATATATATATATATATATATATATATATATGGCCGTACTCTGTAATTAACTTTTCAAGATTATTACAATTTTTTGCTTTATAAATATAACTTAATTTGCATTTGAATTTGTTCTATGTCTTCATCTTGGAAAACAGAGAAAGAAATGTCTTGAGATCATATTCCTTCAGGCTACCACGCCATTAAGGTAAAAACATGAAGATAAATACATGAAGAGAATATTAAAAAAAGAATACTATATATATATATATATATATATATATATATATATATATATATATATATATATATATATATATATGTGTATGTATGTATATATACGACGTTTAAAACGAATTCCAAAAAAAATATAAAAGAACCGTCTACATTTATCCCAGCTCCATAAAATACACGAGCTGTACATAGACTGTTAAGAACTTGAATCGACTATGAAATAGCAATGAATATTTAAACGTAAAATTGTTTTAAAGCAATTTTGCAGGCTTTTGTCGCTAACATCAAGTACAATCCTATTCAAACAACGCAGATACGCTTATACGCTTTAAGTATAGTCTACCTTGATAGTCATACTGACGGTATGCGAGTTGAAAATTGAATTATTGTACTTTAATTTCTACTCACTTTTAGTACGGCCAATATTCGACAGCGTCTGACTGTAAATTTTCCATATATTGATACTCGGAGAAATGTATATATTTAAAAATTATCTTCATATTACCATTCAACACTTGGTCCTTGTCATAATAATGCATTGCCTTGAGTTCGCCACTAAACATGTGATGTTTCGATTCCAAGCGGAAAGCAGGCCTCTCTCTGACTACTCTGCTATGCGGGCTAAAGCTTCAAACTAAAAAAAATGATAATCTTTTGAAAAACCCATCAGCTTGTAAATAAATTAAATACGCATGTTTTAAATGAAACAATTTTAACCGAATTAATCGAGTGTGTTTGCGAATACATTTTATAAAATTGGACTTCCGCTTTTCGATTTTTGCGTCTTGACTGGCGGAAACGAAACGTTACGGTTTGTCTTATTAGTATAGATAAATAGAATCATTTATAACCCCCTAATGGGAATTGAACGTACAACAAACGCTTTGATAGTAAGATGCTGTCCTATTGTAATGCATTAGCCTCAATATCTATAAATGTATTAACACTTAAAGCAAAAACTGAGGAGTATGAAATTTGGTATTCATATGTAGAAGTCATTTTTTATACCAATACTGTATGCGATTGACGCCCATATTTGTAAAAAGTGACATAACCGTTGCCAAGGCGACGTGTTTTTTACGTGCCAACGGGACATATAACAATATATAACAGCCGCTTTGCATAATTTATCAAAAACTCCTAAAATAAACTAAAAAGAAATGTTCATAGATCAATAAAATATTAAAAGTGTAAAAGGCCAAGTTCCTTTTTTTATGAAAATTTATATTATTTTCAGTTTTTCCTTTGAAGAATCTGCTTTTGAAGCGGATGCCTTGTGTTAACCGCGGCATACTTCGGTAAAGGATTCCTTTTGCAGAATTATGCCTGAAAACAGATTAAGTTGGACGCTATCGGGGAAATTGCTTTATACCTTACCCTTCGTTTGCTATTATTATAATCCTTTTTTTGAAAATAGTTGGTTATACATAGAATGAGATGATTCTGGTTTTAATTTCACTTGTGTTTTTCTTCAGTCTCACAAGACATACAAACGTACGGTACGGCATTAATAAACTATTTATAGTAATAAATATCTATTTATATAATTTATATTAATTATTAACAAAAAAGATTTATATCTTTTCCAATATAACATCGTAGGAGCCTTAGTAGGGAAGACCTACCAGGGCGCTTTTTTCCAATTTCCGCTAAATGCCAAGACACGTTTTGTCTTACGAGAGAGGGCACATGAAATTAATTTATAAACTCATGTCGAAATAAAGTAAATCAGTTAATTAAATAATAATATAGTAAATTAAAATAAATTATTAAATTAATATAGAAAATTAAAATAAATTATTTTATTAACATAAAAACTTAAACAATTTTTTAAATTAATATATTTCATTGAAATAAGATATTAAATTAACGTAGTAAATTGAAATAAATTATTAAATTAATATAGAAAATTAAAATAAAGTATTAACTTTGTTTGAATGAATTAAACGAAAATGACATCTAACCTAATAATGTGTTAATATGTTCTCAATTTTCCATATAAATATGTTAAATATTTGATCTCATACTTCATATACCACACTGTGTTTAATTAGAAAAACTACACTCCCATTAACCGAAAGATGTTAGCAACTCCTTTGATACAAAATTCATATTATAATAGCAACTTGTATATTAATTCGAGACACTACTTTTTGAGTGGCGGAACTCAACGCCGCACTTTGTCTCACAAGAGCGAAGAATTGATAATAATTTAAATACAATTACTCCCTCGAGTGGGAATCGAACCTACATCAGTCAGATTTCGTCCACCGTCCACATGTCTTGAATTCAGATAAGACAAAGAGCGGGGTTGAGTTCCGCCGCTCAACACGCAATGTCTTTAATTAGGCTAAAAGCGGAGTACGGAGAGTCTTGACACTAAATAAGCGTGAAGTTAAAAAAATACTAATTACGTGTCACATGTATGGTAGTGTGTGTAATATTTAACTGTTTCAATTTATCGTGTTTCTAATAAGTAGAATATATAATTTAAAAGAATTTTCTTTATCGACCCCTGAAATAAATTTTATAGAAATATAAAAAAAAATGCAATGTTTTTCTGTTACGCGCCATCTTTATTTCTAAGTCACAATTTTGTGTTAAGAACCATGTTTATTTCTAAAGGTATTGTCTTTTTTTTCTTAAACTTTATCTAATTTAGCTTTATTAAATAGATTCCTGTAAAGTTGTAAATACTCGCTCATTTTTGGAAAATTAAACTCATAAAAAAGTTTGAGTTCTTTCGTTTGTACTAATACACACACACACACACACGCGCGCGCGCGCACGCACATACGCTCACACACACGGACACATTTTATTATGTATAAATTAAACTTATAATATTTCATACTGCTTCGTTCATTATTTTCGAAAGGGATTCAAAGATTATCCTCCCCTTGTACATATACATTTTAAATGTGATTATTTCTGCAAGTGACATCTAAACGTCATTGTAATAAGGAATTCTTGAATACATTCTGTCGATATTGAAAGGTAATATTGAGCAATAGCATACAGCAACTATGTTAGTTGTTTACATCGTCAAGTAAGGTTGCATCAAGGTCGCACCCACTAAAAGCTTTAATATTAATTTACTTTCAAGATTTTTTTAAGAAAATATTACTAAAGTATAAAATTATATTTTATTATAATACTAATAGGACACCCTATTAGCGTAATTATGGCTTTAATAGAGAGACACAAAGACCTAAGTAGACCTTCGAAAACACAGTATCGATGATATTGGAAGATGGTTATGTAAAACACACGAAAATCACTTCTTCATACACTGAAGAGGTTGATATAGCATTGAGATGTAAATGAATTTATAGAGGCCGATCGTGGCGCAGTGGCACAGCGTCAGACTGTAATCGGGTTCGGTTTTGAATTCGATTCCCACTCCGGAGATATTATATTTAAATTATTTTCACTTCCTCACTCTGGTAAAACAAAGTACGGCGCTGAGTTCCACCATTCAACATGCTATGTCTTAAATTCGTCGGAAAGCGAAATATGGAGTGTCTTAATACTAGGTACTTTCTGTTTACCCTGCTATACGGGATAAAAGCGTGAAGCAACACAATATTGTATTTATAGTGACCAAAGGCTTTTGTTTTGATTATTATAAAAAAAATGTAGCAAAAGCAATTATTCATATATTTTTTAAATTTCTTAATCTCCAGAGATAGTGACAAAGTTATGTAAATTTTATTTGTACAATTTTAATTGTTTTGTTTTAAATTGATTTTAATCTTGATAAATTATGTTACATTTTGTGGATTACAAGGTTTCTGAGGAAAATGCATTTCAAGAGCGCTGTTCATCGCGAAACGACGAAATGAAACTACAGTACGAGTCGATGTCTTTGGTATTTTCAATTTCAGTCGATATTCAGTAAAACAGTTGGTTATTCAAATTTTATTTTTCCAACCTTACAACACTCATACTTTTAAATCATATATATTTTAGAGGTGCTTACTTAACTTTAAAATTTATAAAAGGATTTAACCCATATTTCTCCTCAGGTGTAGTTTGATAATTCGTGTAAATAAGAACATATATAATATAATTTAAATATTTATATATTTGTGTTTTTCATCTCACATTTTTTCTACTCTGAGAAATAAACAAAACAGGCTATGCTTATAAATTTCAAACCAGAATCTGTTGAAAATAATTTTAACACTTCATGTAAAACTTTTTAATGTGTTTTTAAATTCAGCTGATTTGAGTACTACCGTAGCGCAGTTTTAAAGAAAGTTCCAATTAAAAAAATAATACAAACAAAACGAAAGAATGATAAATAAATTCTCTTAGTGGCGTTGGAATTTGCTCCTTAAGACATAATATTGTAGTGTTCATGTATATGTATATGTATGAGTTTCTGTGTTTATGTGTATATATAGAGTAAGTTAAGCTGTCATAAAGAAAACGTATTCTCTTAAATTAGTTGTAAACTCTTATATGAGTGTGTGTAATTTTAATGTAATATATGTATAAAACATGCGTAAAAAATATATATATAACTATCAGATACAGAGAATATCTGATCATCTCCGTATAACGAAATAGAATACACTTAATTGGTTTTATAACTCCATGTCGATGTAAATTGAGTTCTAGATTGTCTGAGGTGCAGGTTATAGTAGGACTGAAAGCTATGCTCTAAATATTAAAATATAAGGATTTTTTAAATTCAACTGTTTCGGGTATTTTTATTAAATAACGGAAACAACTGAAAAAGAAATTAAATTCTGAAGTAAGTAAATTTCGGTGCATACATTTGTGTATCCTGTTATTATTGCAAAACTTGAATTAATATAATTGATAAATTAATTTGTTTTATTTACTTTACAAATGTTTTCTAATCCTAAGTGTGGAATAACACTTTGAGAATAGTAAATATTAAAATAAAATAGCAATCTCTCTTGTTAAATGATTATTTCTTAATAATCTTTAAGTAGTAGAAATTTGTAAAAATCTCTCTACAGAGATGCTAACAACATAAATAAGTTGTAAGCAACGTATAAGAATTTTTACAGAGTTGGCAATAGAACACATGGCTTAGTGGTCAGAACGCTTGGTCGGTATCCAAGAGGCGTGGGTTCAAATCCCACTGAGCACAAATTTTAAAAAATTATACTTAAAATTTTTATACGTTTTTTCCAAAAACGTTAACTAGTTTTCTATATCAACTTTGCCAACATTGTTGAGTACCGGTAGTTTTCGTTAAAAGATATTTAAAGATTTGCTCTTCAAGCATATATATTCATAACACCGGTAAAGGATATAGTAGACTCCATAGAAAACTTATGAAAATCATAATACATAAAAAAATAAAGATTCGACAACATATATCCGTAAATAATCGAATTGTCGAGTATTTTGTTGTACAATAATGACGTTGACAGATAAATCGCAGTCGCCATATTTTCATTAGTAAAATGTCACTGACACGTATTGCTATGTTCAGTTCGTTAAAGCCAATTCACACTATCATTGAAGTCAAGGTTTCCGTGATAATTGTTCTTTAATATATTGTTTATTGAATGTATGACTTTTATATATATATATATATATATATATATATATATATATATATATATATATATATATATATATATATATATATATATATATCGCAGACGTAACCGCAAGCAGACCGCTAGTTATTTCATATTTAATATTCTATTATAAAAATAACTATAAGAAATTTAATAATTTAAAAAACTAAGCTTCTGCGACAAGTCAAACTTCAACCTTACATGAAACTCAAAGGCTTTGCATAGAAAATGAGAATGGAACTAAAGTCTACTTTAAAATGTGCTAATACCAGACCTGGAGGGTTCACCACTTACAATATTTAAAAATATACCCTTGACTTTGTTGATGTAAGGAAATATTTGATAAAGCCTCACGCATCTCTTGAATTTTATATAGAGGACTGAGTCTTTTACACCAGCTTAGGGACACTGAGCGTTGGATGGCGGAACTTAACGCCACGCGTAATAATATATAGTCAGAAATTTTACTATTATATTATAATCAACACGAAAGCCGTATTAGCTAGGAACTTATAGTTAATATATCGATGGAACGTGACAATTGTGGGTTCAAATCCCCAAAGGTAATAAATTAAGGGGGCATGTTTATTATATTTATCGCGTAAGTAGAATATAAAATTGGTAAAAGGTATTCTTAGACGAAGACGGGCGTTAGATTCTGCCAATTGGTGAGTAATAATTAAATTTATAAGTAAAGGAAAAATTTGGGCCTCTTTTTAGGAAATATATGCAAACGGAGGAGTATTAAATTTGGTATGCCTAAAATTTACATTTAGAATAATTGTAGCAAGCCAGAATCTGCCAGCATTATGTATTAAAAATACGTTATATTAATCAAATAAATATTGCACTGAGTATCGAGTATAAATTCAAAAACACGTCTTATTAAAAGTAAAATTTTAACTAGATAGATATAATAGATAGATAGATATAATAGATAGATAGATATAATAGATAGATAGATATAATAGATAGATAGATATAATAGATAGATAGATATAGGTCTCATATTCTTTTTAAAATCTTCCATGCATTTGTACAAGGTAGATATAAAAAACATATGAGGATACCCTAGTGGGTACCCTAGTGGGCCCTTGGTTAATACCAAGTTTACAAGTATTATCATATTGAAAAAAAATATTTATATAATAATAAATATAACCCTAACACAATTAACGTAAACGTTGCTAAGGTGACGCGTATTTTATGTGTTAACAGCGACTGTAATATTTATAAAAAGTGCTAAACAATATTATTAATGATATATTTTTAATTTATATATATATATATATATATATATATATATATATATATATATATATATATATATATATATATATATATATATATATATATTTATATATATATATATATATATATATATATAGTATAAAATATATTGTAAATAATACGTTTTCATTCCTGGAATTTACCACAAATCTGTTATGACTACAAATCTTTCATCCAATTATAATAAATCACAACTAAGATTTTTATCTATTTCGATATTATATTTTTAGATATTTTTAATTGATTCTAGTTTTTTTAAAAAAAAATAACAAAAAATCAAACAACGAAATTATTAACCAAACCACCTCAATATTGCATCAATCAAAAGAGGTCACTGACCGATCTGCATTATCTCGGTACCCCTTACTTTTGTAAGCAGTCAAGTTGCTACTCGAATCGCGCCATAAAAGATAAACGGTGTTGTAATTCCGGCTCCCTAACGAATACGTAAAACAAAAGGGTCCCTGAGGTACTTCCAATGTACATTTACCAACAAAATGTAGCGCCTATTACAAGGGATAGGTATAGTTATTATACAACTAGAACGCTTTTGGTTTGGTTTTTATAATATTTAACTATAAACAGAATGTCTGAATGTACACTATGGTTTTACTAAGAATTCTTTAAAAAAACACGATTATTTTTGTAGTCAAAGTTAACGCATTCCGCCCTATTTCAAAGTACAGTGTTATAAATTTTGGCAAATTTTAGTCTACAGTAAGAAATGCGTTTCCTTTACCGTGGTTTAAGCTATGGTCTTAAGACCTGAGAAGAGAAAGCAGTATCCACAAATGTCGTATAGAAGTTATTTATTTTTTAATTAATTTTAAAGTTTTTTTGATAACACAAAGTGTGGCGTTGAGCTCGCAACTCAACACGCAATCAAACAACGAAACCAGACAACAGAGTGTCTTGACACTACATTGTCTATGACTTGACTGCCATACAAGTGAAATAAACCGAAAAGCTGTTTTTTTTTTTTTCAATTACATAGTGTAAAGAACCATTGAAGCTAAATTTTAACTTATAGAATTCTAACCTTAAACTGTTCAAAGTACACAAGCACGTTTACTTCGCCACGATGGATTCATATTATTAATTATTTAATTGAATTTTAATGTCACAGTATCTGATATCAATTTGGGAAATCTAATAAATCTTCATCGGATTGGATTCGCGGACAATCAATCTATTGGAAACGCAACCAATCGGTTTTCATTTGTTTTTGCCTTTTCGACGATATTCTGACAAAAATACAATGAATTTACATATAAAGTTCGGTATATGTACTAGATGTGTATTTTTTCATTGCGCATATTGTGTTATACTTGATTTTTTTAAGATATCTCTAATTAAAGCCATTTTAGCTCAGCCGACTGAAACATGATAGTTGAGTGAATTCGGTCCTGACACTACCTTGAGAAATAAACGTAATGCCTGGTAGTCGTCAGTCAGTCATTCGGATTCACCAAGTGACTGACATACTAGAGACAATCGATGAAAGAGTTCTACATTGTACTCATAGCTACATGTATAGGTTAATTATGAAAAAAAAAAATTAAAAACTAGTCTTCATTCTTTAAAAATATGGAAATTCCATATCCAAAAATGCTCTTCGGCCACAATATTTCACGTTTTAATGGATTTATTATTTTAGAATCATTGCAATATTAAACTACTCATTATTAAACATTTGTGTAAAAAAACCATTATATATTATGTTTATTGTAAGAGTGAAAAGAACGTAGTGAAATATCATAAGAGACACTTATTTGAGATGTTGTGTGAAACAGTAAAAGAACAGTTAGAAATTCAAGATCAGTGGCATAAAGTATTTATATTAATTGATTCAAAGTACTTTTTTTGAGTTAATATATATACTTAATTTTTCACTATTATTAGCAGTGTCACGCTTTGACCTGCAGTGTAATCAGTCACAATAGTCTTAAATGTTTATATATATATATATATATATGTATATATATATATATTTATATATATATATATATATATATATATATATATATATATATATATGTATATCTGGGAAATATGTTTAGTAGAGACTAAAGATACAAAATGGATATGGAAAGGCATTAACCGGATTTACAATGCTTTGGCTGTATTGATAAGATTTCAAAACGTCAGCAAAGCTGATATATTGCTGTTTACAAAGCAATGTTGATACCTACTCTATTATATGTTAGTAAAATTCTCTCTAATTTTCCCTCTACGTTTGGCACACCGTTCTACTAACTACCTCGTTAGGAACAAAACATGTAGCTAAAAATGAAATAATATAAAATTTGCAGTCGGTGGTGGCGCAGTGCGACGGTAAACGCGATCGGATGTGGTTTTGATTCCCATACGGGGGAATAATTATAATTAAATTATTTTCATTTCCTCGCTCTGGTAAGACAAAAAACCGGCGTTAAGTTTCACCATACATTGGAGTGTCTTGACACTAGGTACTTCCTGTCTACTCTGGTATGCGGGATAAAATTGATTACGTCTTAATAAATATCTATATACAATGGCAAAGTGACCCGGCCAAATCTAATTTTAAAATGCAATATAGACCCAAAAGTATGTTATATAAAAGTTCTGTATAATTAATTACATCCTTTTAGTGGACTCGCATTAACATCAATACCATATCATCAATAAATACATACAATACATTGATTTGCTTAATGGATTTGAATTACATATAAAATGTACATGCAAATAAAGCTTAAACATAACCCATTTGGCTTAAAACTAGAACCGACACTTACATCAAATCTAGGGAGCTATAACGCAGAGCAAAACAAGTCTAAAAGTGCACTTAGGAGCATTACGCATGCAAATCGCCTCTCGTTCATCTGCCGTAATCTGATTATACGGAAAACTTGCTCCCAACGATTGTTCTTATGTGAGAACAATAGGCGACAAAGAGTTTCGCAAAATTTAAGCTAATTTTAACTTTATTGTGCGGTAATAAAATTTAAATTCGATGTGGATGATTTGTGAAATTAGGCTGGCTATAGACGAGTGATTTTTAACTGCTAATAATTTAAGGATACGTAATGTCTTTATACAATTACTTATATGGTTTATACTTTGCATCATAGATAGATACTTAAGTATTTAAAATGAAACTATTTCAAACGGATTAATCGTGTCTACTTTGGTATTTTAAAATATATTTTTGAAAACCTGACCAAATAATATACTCGAATAATGTTTCGAATACATATTAAAATTTATTTAATTAGTTATCAAACTTTATTTATTTGAAATTTGTTATTAAATTAATCCATTTAAAATATTTTCATTTAAAACATGTAAAAATAGGACTGTAAATTAGAAATCTTATAAGACATATAAGGAATTTAAAATTCGATAACTATCATTTCCAGTATAATTATTACTATTATTATTTTATTTTCATATCTTCTAACTACAAATATTTCACAGTAGAAATATAATTTTCGTTTTAGTATCACGGACATAAAAAAATACAAAGGCATTCATTTTTATAGGATTTTTCAAACTATAAAAAGAACAAAGAATTCACAAATTCATACGCATTTGATACAATACTAGACTATATTAACCTCCAGAATATATATATATATCCTCCAGAATATATATATATATATATATATATATATATATGACATTTTGAAATATAATTTTACTACATAGAAAGCTAGAAAGAAAGACATCAGTGTCAAGATATGACGTTCTTCTAGTTTTTGCTGAAGAAACTGAAACATTGAATTTAGAATTGATGCTATCCTGCACAACAATGACCCGGGAAGTATCTAGTATCATGACATTCCATACTACGCTTTCCGCTGAGTTTGAGTCATTGCGTGTCGAGTGGTGGAACTCAATACCGCGTTCTGTCTAATTAGAGCGGTGTAAATGAAATAATTTAATTATAATCATTCCAATGAGTGGGAATCGAACCCATAATCAGTAGCGCTTATAGTCAGACACTATCCCACTACGCCACAGACGGTCAGTTCATGACATTCCGTACTCCGCTTTCCGCCGAGTTCGAGACATTGCATGTCGAGTAACGGAACTCAATGCCGCGCTCTGTCTTATTAGAGCGGGGTAAATGAAATAATTTAATTATAATCATTCTAATATGTGGGAATTGAACCCACAACCGATAGCGCTTATAGTCAGACGCTGTCCCACTACGCCACAGACGGTTGGTTTTACTTGTATACATTATATATATATTTAAATAAAAAAACGCTAAGAAACGTCACGTTTGTAGCTGTCATTAATACAGTCATCTCAATGTTGCCCAATTATGTAAATGACAGTAATAATTTAAAACTTAATTGACCAATGATCATCAACACCCGTGGTGATTAACGTAATTACATCTCAATGTGATTATTCTGTACTCCTTTCCATTGCTAATTGCTACTAATTTACTTAAAAAAAAAAGAATTATGAACTTGATGGATCACGTTTTTAAATACGTATAAAAATTTCGATCCAGCCGGAAGTAGAACGTATAGCTTAGCAGTTAGATTGTTTGGATGGTTTTCAAACAAGTTCAAAAAGCGCAAGTTTGAATCCCCCTGCGTTTAAAATTTTATATAAATTTGAATATTAACTATGAGCAACTCTTTAAAAATAGTTGAATGAGGTTTTAAAATATCTTTTATAAATATTGAAAATTTACAAATTTCTATGGCTTTGATTTGAAAAGAACGAAGAATACCTTTTGATCGACTTAGAAGACAATTGTTAGTTTTAGCTTCATTGTTACTTTGATGTTCTTTGAAAAATTTTCTATTTAAAAAAGGAGGCCAGTGGTGGCGCAATGGGACAGCGTCTAACTGGTAAACGATCGATTATAGGGTCGATCTCCACTCTCGTGAGTGATTATATTTAAATTATTTTCCTTTCGCGTTCTAGTAAGACAAAGGGCGGCGTTGAGATCCACCACTCAACACGAAATGTCTCTTATTCGATAGAATCTGAAGTACGGATTGTACACTAGTTTCTGTTTACCCTGCTATAAAAGCATATATAAAAGCGTGAAGCTAAAAAAAATTATTTCGTCATAAATCAAGTTCTTTTTTTATCGCTGGGAAATGACTTTTACGTAGACCAATTGCGAACAAAGCAGATACTTTAGGACTTATCATCAATTACATACTACCTAATAAAACACAATGAAAATTCTTAGCAAGTAAATAATCTAAGTAACATTTATGTGACGAACGAAAACTATTTTCGTTTAAATAATCCTATTATACTAAATCTGATAATGAATTCTGATCCAACTTACAATTTCAACACAGTTGGCGGAAAATGCTAAATGAGGTTCTCTAATGACTAAGGTGTCTCTTTGTTATTTATATAAGAATGACAGCAGGTTTAAAAAAATTAGGTCTCAACACAGTTGCCGAGTGAAATAAACTCCTATATGCTATCTAGTGGCTGTACCACGGATTACTGTAAAATGTTAGTAACGTCTCATTTTTATTTTTTGTATTATTATTTTGAAACTTTATGTAATTATGAGTGTTAAAAATGTATAAACTTGTATATTATTGCAATTTTCAGTCGTTGAGATCATATACAAGCATTTTGCAGTATTCTGGACAATTACTTACAAAAAATCATCTATTTTAAATAAATATGTTTAAAAAAACTATAGACATTAGGCTATCGTGCCGCTCAAAGGATTTGAGTCCTAACCGGGTGAATAATTATAACTAAAAATACATGTCTTTTCTTCACTCTGATAAGGTAAGGTTACCTATTCATTTACCATTTGCAATTTGACACGTATAGATTTCTTATAGAAAGTAAACAACGGAGTGTCTTGACACTAAGTTATCTCTGACTACTCTCTTATGCAAGAAATACCGTTATACTGTAAATATATATATTTATGAGAACATCATATTTCATAACAATATAGAATATTATATATATATGAAAAGAAAGGCTGATATATTTCCCTTATAATCCTACTGCAATAAATTTTTTCGCTTTGTTGGTTCCAAATTAGGATATCGTGGGCTTTATTTGGATATAGTCTCAGCAAAATAAAAAATGTAAGCATTTTCAGGTTTATTTTATGTTTGCTTTAATTTAATATCAGGATTGGCTTTCAACTCTACTGAATTTATTTGGTTAATTGAAGTCAAATTATTAACTACAATTATTAGAATACATATTATTAATAATGAATATACATTAGAATTTATATTCTGTAAATAAAAATATATTTTCTCTTTTTTGCGATTTGTTTATATCATATGAACAGGCGGAGATTTTATATATGAACAGGTACATACCAACGTTGGTATATAACAGGTATATACCAACGTTGGCTACATGATAAATATGTTTATAAACGTTTATTTCACAACTATATATATATATATATATATATATATATATATATATATATATATATATATATATATATATATATATATATATATATCTGTTTCATACACTACTATTATTAACATAATAATATCATTGTCTATTATACAAAAAGTCCGAAAGATTAAAAAAAATAATATGCCACAAAAAAAAATACCCCATACATTCATGTAACACATGGCGACGTCAGCTAAATCCCCCTAATTATTTCTGTCCAATAAAAAATAAATCTGGTCGTCAGTACTCAGTTCACGTCCCTTTCGCGACACCTCACTCTAGTACCTCATAGTACATTATTGCCTTGCTTGTCAACTCCCTTAGCAACGGCTCTCAACCTTTTTATATAGAATAGATCTTGTACATTTTTTTTAATTGTTCATATAAAAGATGTAATATACACTAAATTTATAAGAATTATTACCATAAACTGACTAAATATATTTATAATTTAAAAAAATAACACAAGATTCGAACCTGTATGTACCTCTGGTGATTAATTGTAGCGTTATGGAGCGTCGTCAATTTCGTTTGAAGACTGTTTTATAAAGTGCTAATTATTTTTTGTAGTTTCACGCTTTTATCCCGCATAGCATGGTAGACAGGAACTACCTAGTGTAAAGACATTCCATATTCCTCTTTCCGTCGAATTAAAGATATTTCCTGTTGAGTGGCGCAACTCAACGCCGCGCTTTGTCTTATTAAAGCCAGAAAATAAAAGAATTTCAATATAGTCATTCCCCTAAGTGGAAATCGAACGCACAACTGAACCCGCTAATATTTCACTGCGTCACGATCGGCCTTATTTGCCAAATTTCAGAGTAAAATAGTAATTTAAATAAATCCATTTAATTTAACCCTGTTTACGAAAATTCCCCAATACTAGCAAAGCAATATATATTTCATGATAACAATAATTTTATTGGCTATACATTTTAAGAAATATTACATTCTTGATAATCGACGCAAAAATAATGCTTATTTTCCATGACATTAAATAATTCGATAATAACAAAAATTTTGAGAAGGGATGCCTGACGCGTGGGGCAAAACGAAATGCTTTTCGTTCAGAGTGTGCTTTTAATACAAAGGGGGAACCGGACCGGAATGGAGCAGTCAATTTTTGGATATAAGTATGCCCTTTGGCGCAGAGTTACCCTTTTTTTGAAAAAAAAAACCTTTATAAAATGCATTTTTAGGGTTTGTTTTTGAGAACGGCTAAGGGTGGGATTTATTTATGAAATCTGTAGAATGTGAACATGGAGATTTTATAGAGGTTTTCATGAAACCCAACGATGTAGAACAATTTCGTGAAACTAAATTCATGTAAATATTTTGTGTAAATACATATCTCAAAAAGATTAAGAATATATATATATATATATATATATATATATATATATATATATATATATATATATATATATATATATAAATATGTACGTCTGTTTTTATTACATATTTTGCATGAGGCAGCCGGAATACAGGTCTTAATAACACATTAGGTAATAACTGAACAGGACAGAAAACAAGCTGACTTAAAAGTTGAACTAATTTAATTGAAGAATAAAACATACGCATACATGCTCATAGCAGTGTGTATTATTTATTACATGTAAACTACAACTATGAAAAATTTCATACTTCTCTGTCGGTACAATCTTAGTAAAATTTAAAAAAATAGACTTTTTCCTCATACAATGATTTAAATCATCTGTTACCGTTGTCTGTTCTCTGTGATTAAAAACTACACAGTATTATAACATATTTACCCGTTTACTTCAGATCTTAAAATCATATTATTATTTACTGAAAGTATTCATTTAAACTATAGAAATTAAGATTGGTTATTTTACATGTTTATGGCCTTTATGGCATTGTAATAGAGTTGAAAATACAAATTAACTTGCAAATGGGAAACTTTTAACAGGTGTCAAGGGGAGCCGTTAAGGAAAACGGACGTTTGCACTCTGCACTTTGTTACCTAATTGTTTGATTTAGGATTTTAATTCGCTTGAAACACTAAGTAACTAAAGCGATATCATACTTTATGGCAGAGGAATTATATTACCTTAGTTATTTACATTTACGCTTGTCTTTTAATTTAATTAATATATAGAATTTATTTTATTATAATTTTATATATTTTCGAAAAAACATAAAATTTTAACTTTTAAAATATAAAAATTAATAGTCTTTGGATACCATAAATTTGTAAATATATCTCTACAGAGAAGCTAACAAGATAAATGAGTTGTAATAAACGTATAAGTATTTCAACACAACCAGATATAGAACGCATGGCTTAGCGGTCAGAGCGTTTAGACGGCTTTCAAGAGGCGTAGGTTCGGGTCTCATTGCGTTCAAATTTTTGTACTTTTCTCAAAAAATGAAAAAACATACAGTTTGAAAACTCTCTCACTCGCATCTCAGGTTTCCATATATAATCCTAAGTTATAAGAAGTTAGACTATATTAAAATATTATAAAATATTTAATGCAAATTAAAACCACAGGCATATATCATAACATTGAACTTGGCTCTATTTCACATTAATATTTTCTATGGGATTACAATTTAGCCAACAGTTGTGTATACGTATGTTGGTCTGTGATACTTAATGGCGAATGCAGCAACGTTTCATTAGACTAAAGAATGAATATGTATAAAATTTATATAATAATTTGATATTTATTATAAGGCCGATCATGGCTCAGTGCATTTGAACGCGATCGGTTGTGGGTTCGATCCCCACTCGGGGAAGTGATTACATTTTGTTTTCTCACTCAACACGCAATATCTCGAATTCGGTGGAAAGCGAAGTACAGGGTATGTTGGTACTTTCTGTCTACTTTGCTATGCGGGATAAAAGCGTGAAGATAAAAAAATATGTATATTATAATTCTATATCCCTCCAAGAACTATTTCCTTTGCCTTAACATTCTCGGAATGAGATCGTTATTTACATAATAAAGCTGGCTATTGTACTTATAATGTATTTAATTTTTATCTCTGTGTTTAGGTTTTCCGTTAGCGTATAATAAAGAATAATTTAAAAAAAAATAAAATAAAACTATTGTTTTTATATTTTTAAGAATATTTTACTATTTTATATATTTTTTTGCAATGAAAATTAAAATATTAAAAAAAACAGTAAGAAAATGTATAATGTATATTTTAAATGAATTTATAATTACCATTTCTAACGAAATAAAGACGTCACTTTCAAACATCCATTTATTTAAATACAAAATACTTATAAATAAGATTAGGCGAAGTGTTTTGTCACTATCTTATTTTAGCATTTAACAGAATAAAAAAATATTTAAAAAGGTTCGATATACATATATTTAGATAAAAAACATACATAAATAAATAAATAAAGCTACATTCCTTATATTATTCAAAAGTAAACAATCTGTCCCATACCCACGTGAATCCTAAATCGTCTACCGTACCGTCCTTCAATATTAAACTACAAAGAACATTGGTCTCGCTTGGGATTATAACAATGGGAAGTAACTATTTTATATACCACTTTCATTTCACGATATCGAAATATTCGTGTCATTTGAGCTTTTAGGTTTGAAGTTTTAATATGTTATATTATTTTAAAATGACGTACACAATTTTAAACGTAGAAGGATTTGAACCCGCGTCTCTTGGAATCCGTCCAAGTGCTTTCACCGCTAAACCATCCGTTCAATAGCAATCAGAGCGCTTAAACGGTTTCCAAGAGGTTCAAGTTTGAATCCCACTGTGTTCAAATTTTTATACGTTTTTTTTTTAAAAATGTATTCTATCCTTCTATCCTTACCAGAGCGAGGAAGTGGATATAATTTAAATATAAACACTCTCCCGAGTGGGGGTGGAACCCACAACCGATCGCGTTTACAGTCAGACACTGTCACACTGCGCCACGACCGGCCTCGACTTATGCTTTAAGCTTAAATATATTTTTTCTACCTAGTATAGTACAAATCCCTCTGTCATTAAAAAGTGCAAAAAGTAGAAATGTTCTTGGCAATATGTAATCGACTTTAGTGGTTTGAGAAATAATATGTAATAAATTAATGCTTTTTATAACCTTGTGTCAAGATACTTCCGCCCTTTATTAACGACTTTCCGCCCAAAACGTAAAGTTATGAGTTGAGTGGCGAGCTAAACGTAGAGCTTTGTCATATTAGAACGGAGAAACTAATTTTAAATATAATCATTCCCTCAATTGGGAATCGAACTCACCACTAATAGCCTTTACAATCAGACGCAGTCCCAATGCGCCACCAGGATTATAAGTTTGTAAATAAAATACTCCTCTCCCCAGAATTTGTAAAATTCAACCCATTCCAAATACAATCCAATCAAAATTCCATATTTCCATCATTTTCACCCAACTATCAAGTACCTACTTTTATACTCGAGCAATTCTAAAGCATAACACTAGTGTAATATAAAATAAATCGCCACTTTCTACCCCATGGCATCACGTGCCCCTGGGACTCGATACAGGGCTATCTTGTACGTGCAGGGCCACGCGTGTCGTAAATTGTCCCACTATCGCACTCTTACAATGTTTATTTATAAACATTGAAAATTGGTACATATAACTTACCGGAACAATTATTAATTAAAACATAGGAGAGTATTAAAGTAGTCTTTTTTAGCAATATCGGTCGCGGCCTTCCCGTACTGGGGCTCTGACTGTTGGGGGTAAGTCTGTAAACGTGTTTGATCGAAAATTTGATTTGGAATTGGGTGAGTAATTATGTTTAAAGTTTATTTTCATTTCTCCGCTCTGAGTAAGACAAAACGTAACGTTACCATCACCACTTAGTACGCAATATCTCAATTTCTGACGGAAAATTGTCTTTGACTGTCTTGATGCTTGACACTAGACTGTCCCTGATAATTCTCTGAAAATCATTACTATGCGGGATAAAGCGTGAAGCTGCTTTTTTATCAGTCAATTTTGACATATTAATCTAAAGAATAGGGATAACCCTATTAGAAGCAGTTCAATTCATTACTACTGAAATACGTTAGAGACAAAAAAAAGCTATTTAATTAGAACAATTTAATAGAATAGAAATAGCTACAGGTGTATATATTATTCTGATTCTCTTTCAATGTTAAATTAAAATTGACGTAAACTTTTAATATGTATTAGAAAGTTTGAAAATGTCAGACTCTTGGTCGTTACTTTCTTTTATATAGGAAAAAAAATGAAAAGAAACGACGTATAATATACCTTTAACTTCAAATGACATGAACATCACTATTTTTAAATCTAGTCAATGTAAAAGTCTAGAAAAGCTTTTAAGCCTTCCTTGGACTTCTACAAATATTAAAAAATAAAAGGCATGGAAACGACAGTCAAGACAATCCGTTTGACTGCTTTCCGCCCGAAATCGAGACATAGCGTGTTGAGTGGCGAACCCAACGCCGCGCTTTGCCTTAGAAGAGCGAGGAAATGAAAATAAATTTATTCTTTTTATTTTTATATGTAGAAAAATTGAGAAACCTTTACACGATATGGGTTTCAAATAACACTAGATAATGTTTTCCTATAGACCTTATAAATAAACAACGGCGTTGAGCGCCACCGATATTTATAATAAGCAAAAAAATAATTACTTTATAAACAGTTCAAAGGAGCAAAAAGACAAAATCCAAGTTTTAATTAAACGAATATTAAATAATATAATCGATGTAGTAAAAATGTAACACTGTCGGCGACAGCTAACGGCGTCTGATACTTTAATTGTTTCCACCGCAGCTGAAATTGGCTTGTATTAACTTCGGAAAACTACTTTATGAAGATTTAACTTCATGTACCTACTCCATATATTTTATTTACTCATTTATTTTTCCAGCCTCAAGCTTTATTATACTTTTCTACAAACAACTGTTTATGTTTATGTCATGTTTATTATTTTTTTAATATACAATGTGATAGGTAGTTAAGTGCGTTCTGAGTTACGGAACTCAACGCCGTACTTTATTTGAAATTGGAGTGCACAAATGGTATTAATTTGAGTATAATCATTCCTCCAGATATCAATCGTGAGTACAGTCTGCCTTAACGACGACCGCCTGGTATAAACTAAGTTATAATTTAAAAAAACTAAAGTAAAAGACCATAATCTTCGTTATTCTTATCAGTCTCGTAAGGATATAAGGTAGTTGCTTACTATGAAATCATTGAATTCGGACATATGTGTAAATTTTCAAATAAATCAGACTGGCATGAAGGCTTGTAGTGGAGTTAGAAATAATTGTATTTTGTTGTGAAAAATTATCAATTAGCCTATGCAAAATTTATTTTTTTTTCTCTATATGTAAACACATGTTTATAATTGAAAAGATAAAAACACCTTATGGGAGTACGGGGAAGATACAATTTCTCTCCGCTGCTGTGTTTTCCGTAAGAGGCAGGTATCAGAGTAATTTGGCGGTAGGAGGTTAGTCCCCTAACTGGCTTGCGACCACTATCATGACAAAAACTGTCAACCAAATATCTGATGATGTATACTGATTTGCTATCATGTAAGCCAGCTTTCCCTATTCCCACCCATCCTTTCCTTCACCCTCTTTCACTTCCTCCAAGGCCGGTAACGTAACTACAGCTCTACAGATGTCTACCTCTGTAGACCACTTATCACCAGGTGGTACTTCTGCTCGTTTGCCTCTTTTTTCTATAAAAAAAAACGTCATGCATGTTTGTATATAAATTTTACATAACATTTCCTATTACATTTTAAAAATATTATTAAAGATAAAGATAGACGTTAATAAACCTCCTGTGTATAAACTGAGCAGCTTTTTAAAAGACTTAACTTACCAAGCTTTAGTCGTAGCTCGGGAACTTTTGATTACCTACTCCTAAGTTTTTTATAATGTAAAGTTTTTAAAGAAACATAAATAGAATTATTCGAATAAACATCGAGATGAAAGAAATATAAGACCCTTAATGACTTTCTTGTGTTTCGTGTATGAAATTCTGTTTCTGCTTGGAATTTCAGTGTATTAATGTATTTGTTTTTGTGTGTGTTTGTTTGTGTATGTGTGTGTGGTATTTTAAGAAGAATAAATAATCACCTGTAACTATTTTTTTTGTGTTTTTTTTGTGTAACTTTAAAACAAATGTAAAACTTTATGATTTGTTTTATCTTCTGCCATTTTCACTTTAAAATATGAAATGTTACCTGTACATACATGAATGTATTTATACAACATTTTTGTAGTATAGGAAAACGTGAGTGGCAAGAAAGGAAAGAGACCTCAGTTGAAATCCGTGAACACAGAATCATTGGTACTGGAGAAGGATCATGTAAAGAACTAAAGAAATTCCACGAGGTGAATAACTGGACGAGGTGAATAGTAAGGGACCGTGGCGTTTGGCGCTCCTTTTGTCCCTTAGGGATGCTAAAAAATATGGATAAAACTTGAAATTTACTCGAATTTAAATAAAAACTATTTTAAAAGTAATTTTCAGTTTTGTAACACAAAACAACTTTAATTATAAAAAATATACGCTTTTGTTCGTACCGTTTTTCCATATGTATCATACGCTGAAATAAAAACCTCTATATTGATCAAAATTTCATGTTTCGTCTCAATGCATTCAAATGTAGTGAGTTTATGGGTCCTTTGTTGCGTACCAACGTGCTTTTTTATCAAGAACTTAGAAAACTATGATACGTTTTATGTTTATTGTTTTTTTTGTTATTTAATTTATTAAAAGCTACCGTGGTGAATTGAGTTGTGGGTTCGAATCCCACTTGAAGAATGATTATATTTTTTCCTTTAATAAGACTACTAACACTCTGGTAAGACAAATTAAGTTGTTGAGTTCCAACACTCATGACACGTCTCGAGTGTCTCGAATTCAGACAGGAAGCGGCGATGATGTTTTGAATTTAAGTTTTCTTGGACTATCCTTTGCGGCAAAAATTGTGTAGCTTCTTTATTTTTAAAATATATTTATAATATAAGGGGAAATTGGAAACCGAATGTTCTATAATCATTTATTAAATATTATTTAAATTAAATTATTTATTTTAAAATATATCATCAATTTGCGTATAAATTCGATAATAAACAATAGAACTAGCGTGTCTAGCCATCACTAACACTTTTTACCTGCACAGTTCAAGCGTATCGAAAAAAATCACAACCCAAACGGCTGCATTGATATCCCTTTGAATAATCAATGCTTTATTTTCGTAGGCAAATATTGAAAATAACACAAAAATCTGACTTCCGTATCGCCCCCAGCCACTGACCGTCCTGTATGGATGATATAAGCCAAAACAAAGCTATCACCCTATACCCGCATAGCACAGGACAGAAAGATCCTAGAGTTGTCATATTCAGTTTTCCGCTTTCTCGAATTTGCATGTTAAGTTACGGAACTCAACACCGCGCTTCGTCTTATGACAGTAAACGATTATAAGTGTGACCCGTATGACTCAGTGCAGATTCTAGTGCTAGATATTCACTTTTCCGCTTTCCCGAATTTGACATTCGATGTTAAATTACGCCACTTGACGCCGAAAATAGTATGCCAAAAATATTATGCCTTAAATTCACAACTATCGGTTCTATTGCCTATTCTTTGATTATATATTTTTATTTATTTTTTACTCTTCATTTATGTATTTTGTTAATAGAAGCCTACGCTTGAACCAAAATGTGAATTATTGTGGTACTGATGACTGTCTTTCACTTCCAATTTAAATTTATAGTTAATTTCAAGAGAATACGTATGGAATAAGCTAAAATTGATAACAAATAAGGATTACAAAATATTGGAATTATAAATCAAAATATTATTCAAACATTTGCGAATAAAAAACCATTTAACTTATACATTTCTCAAATAATTTCATTGATAAAAGTAAAATTTTATTTTATTCTCTTGAATTTTTAATTTAGGAAGTATACTAAATGAAAACGTGTGAAATATGAAAAATTAAAATACGTACGGTGTGTATAAAAAAAAGACTACAACTTAATGTTACCGAGCTCGACTTCCTACAGTAAGTCTGTTACTATATTTCCTAATGTTAAGTTTACTATAGTCGCTGTAGTTTAGATTTGGATTAGTATTCGATACCTCTCTAAGAAAAGCACAATAGTATATTATTTTTTTATACAATTATCATAAGGTGATAGCAAATATGTTTTGACTAGAAAAAGTTTCGACTAGTACAAGTAAAAATAAATTAGTTATTCTTAGTTTTCGCCTTCGGAAAGTCGTTTATATCCTCAGGTTTATGTATTTATGGTAAATTTCCAAATATACAGACTTACCATTTGTACAATTTCAAGTCAACATTAAAGACATTTTATTATGGAAAGTATATTATTCTCAACCTTTTTCCTACCATCCGATGCCACTAGAAAGGCCTGATCTGGAGAGGCAAGTTCCCACTACATACGGTGTACCCTTGTGATACTGTGTTCTAAGTTGATGGTTTCCTCTCGAGGTCTCCACGCCAAGGTCAAAACTCTTCTAGTTCGGTCTCCTCCTAAACCCGGTGACGCTGTCAAGACCAGTATGGCCAACAGCATTCTACACATTTAAAAAAAATCTTTTCTTCCTGGCATTTATCCCAACCCTATCCAGCATCTGCCTTCCCACTTAACCTACTAAAGTATATTATTATTCTAACCAAGAATAATATACTCATGCTATTGCGTGGAGTTAAGTACTGTTGATATTCGTTCGGAATTCTAATCACAGTTATAAAGCTATTGTAAAATTACATTGCTCTTCTCAGCAGAACTGCTTCCGTATTCCGTGATAGATCCTAATAGGACCAAATCGTCAGGATTTAAAAATGCTTGTAATAGTATATTTGTATAAAGGACATTTTGATTTGATTTCATTGGAGTGAAATTGTTGATGCGTGATGTAAAATGACGTTATATAAAAGTGTATGTCAAACACATGGTAGTGTTAAAAAATAAAATAACACAATATTAAAAAAAATATCATCTGCACTTATCGTCCATAATATGTACAAAGTATAACCAAGCAAAATTATGGTGTGAATATGGTCGTTGAGTTTTCTTAAACTAGTCCAATATTAAAGATTAGACGTTGGTTTTTCGTATAATAATATGGAATTTTGGTTAAATTTTAATATTTAAGGTCAGTCAATTTTTAATTTAATTTTTAATATATTATATACCCTTATATTCTTATAAATAATATATTTGGAATAAAAATAAACACATAGATATAAAATTTTCAAATATTTTTTTTACTATTACCAGTCCATTCCTTCAGTATCAACATTTAAAACGTAAACGAAAATAGTATAGTGTTACAGAATATCCCCTGTATTCAGCTTATTTAAACACGCTACGATTAGAAACAAAAATCAAACCAAGGTATTAATTTACTAAGTATAAGCTATCGTTGAACAGTGTTTGTAAACGCAATACTTACAGATTCGATTCCCAGTCAGGGAATAATAATATTGTATTTTTAATATATCGTATTTTTAATATGATTATATTGTATTTTTTTGACTGCTTTGTTAAAATAAAAGGTGGTGATGAATATTAAGATTCAAAAACCAATGCCTCGTAATCAAAGAGAATAAATGGAGAAAAGAAAACAAAGTGTCTTGACTCTAGATTTTCTTTACATATCTGATTGACTAAAAATGCATGAATTTATAAAAAAAATAACCGAAATTTCAACCTAAGACCATTGCACCTTAAGTAAATTCCAACTACACTACAAAGACATGATGCTCATATAATTTCTTAAAACAAAAATAAAAAAAACTATAGAAATTCCTCAAATGTTTAATTTAACATACTTCAACAGTCAAAGAAACTCGTAGTAGAGGCATTAGATGATGTTAGCCGTGCATGAAACACCATCGAAAATGTTCGAGCAAATGCACAGGCAGCAGTATCAGGCCAAATTGGATCGATTTAATCCTTTTTCCTAGTCCACGTGTTAGTAAGCGAATGTGAACAGTGGCTTCAAAAAGAATTTACAAAACATTTCAGCTTGTAAACCTCTACTATTTGCTTGCTTTTATTGATTTTTTATAATATTATTTTAACTTAAATTTTAAATATATTTTTTTAAATTTATTGAACATATGAAATATAGATATATATCCGTGCAAATAGCCATCTATACAATAGAACGGAAGACAAATAACAGCAACATACTGTGGTTTCTGGAGCGCTCTAAGTATTTATGTACATTTTTTTTATTTTTTTTTGTTTCATTCACTACGGACTTACGGTCGGTGCATTTTGCTATTTAATATTTTATATTAAAATATTTGATTTTCGCTTCGTTTACACATTTTAAATGAAACTCATTTGGACGGATTAATCGCGTATGGTTTGGTATTCGAAAATACACTTTTGGAAACCTGACATTTCGAACGAACACTTTATAGTAGTCTGTGGTCACAGGTAGACCTACAGATAGACAGGTACACTATTAAACCGTTTCTAAAGAGTTTCCATTTAAAATAATATTTTTTGTATTAAGCTTATGACGTTTTCTTTGACGTTAAAACTTAACTTACATGGCTACATACACAGATTTTATTCGTTCTTTAAAACTAATTAACACTACATTAAAAAATAATTTATAAAAATAAGAAATAATGCGTGTCAAAACACATTTTAAAGAGGTTTAATCCTAATAAGTCTTTAGGACCTCTGATTAAGTATAATCTAGTAATATTTTATCCACGAGTGTTTCAAGCCAATATTATTTATTCATAAATATAAAATATTGCATTGGAAAAATGTCAGATAAAACAAGGCACTGTGATCATCGCATTCCACCAAATTTTTGAAAAAAAAAAATAAATTATATATATATATATATATATATAGTTATAAGTGGTAGCGAAAAAATAAAATAACTTAAGTATAATCATTCCCCCAAGTAGTAATCGAACCCACAACTAAACGCGTTTACAGTAAGACCACCAGTGGGCAACTGCCCACGGCGATCTTTTATTAACGTAATATTCATTCGAAAACAATTAGTAAGAGACACACGAACGAAGCTAGGAATGCATCTTCTAATGAAAATCTCTTATTGGACTATGTTTGCTTTTGCAAAGGAGCGACTGCAGTACATATAAGTATGAGTTTAAAATAAAACGTCTATCTATTAATATTATCTCCTGCTCAATAACATATTATTTAAAAAGATTTTTGCGGTTTTTACTAATTTAAAACCATCATGGGGCTATGGGATATGGTATGACTAAACGATCGGTTGTGGATTTGATTCCCACTTGGAGGAATAATTGTAATTAAAATTTGTTTTTGCTTCTGCACTCTGACAAGACAAGGCGTGGCGTTGAGTTCTCCGTTCAACACGTATTTCGACTTCGAACGGAAACCAGTCAATGTAATGTCTTGTGCGAGACAAAGCTTTATTTTTCAAAATTTTATATTTATACAATTTAAATTATATTTTTTCTTTATATATATTTTTTTACTTTACCACATCTCCTGGTGGACAAGTAGATTAAGTCAACCTGTGACCATGGTAAAGTGTTCGAAGCGTCGTGTTGTTAAATATATATTTACGAATATAAAAATGTAATAATTTATATTCTGTACATTATCGGAAGGCACTTATTTTTATAATTATATTTGCAATGGAAACAAAAATATTCGCATTATTCGCACCTTACCTTATTCACTTTCTTAATATGCGCTAACTGTCACATTTGTCTTATGTAATTTTATGTAATTTTTGTTTAAATACTACTTACATTGTTTTTCCTGCAACTTTGCCTACAAAGTGGTAAAAAATAAGTTATGGTGTTTAATGTAGGAGACGATTTTTTTTTAATTCACCTCTTTGATGAACAACACACGGAACAAAGCGCGAAGTTTGGTGTCATTACATGGTACATACTATAGTGTACAGTATTTATGCTTTTAGAAAAGCTCCGTTTATCTTAACGTTTTATCTTAATTCGCTTTATGAAGCACTTAAAATGAATTAAATAGCTCTTTCATATTTTCAATAATCTCACTGTGAGTTTTTCCCGTTTTGTAACTTTGTCCGCGTGGAATTTAATATCTCTGGATCTTTAATTTAAAATTTTACAATGAAAGTTAGGCTAAGTTACTATTTATAAAATAAAGAACCATAATATAAGGAGTATCTTATTGTATTAGTTATTTGCTAGTGAAAATTCCATTAAAATCGGTCTGGCCGTTCTAGAAAATAGTTAAAACTAACAGATAAAGATATAAAAATGATAAAAAATGCCAATTTAAAATATATACCGGGTGATATATATGCGTTTAGTAAAAAGCGTTTATTTCAATATCACAAACAAACACTCTGATTATATCTATTTTTATTGATATAAATGTAAATTTGCATGATAAATCTTATCTTCGTTAGCGTTAATTATACGTAACGTGTCTACATCTTGTAAACCTAACCGTACAGTAGTTAGGTTAGGTATTCCAAATCTTAATGAAGACCGACGGGTAGTTTTAGTGTTCATTCAAGGCTCTTAGCTCGCTTCTACTATGTTATTATCTTTCAAACTAATCCTGTTTAGATATTTCTACTAACTAAACTATTATGTATTCATTCTTTTTTATATTTTTATAATACTTATCTTTTGAATTTTGTCGAGGTCGAATGAAAAATAGCAAACGAAATCTTGATACTAGGTTTTTTCTACCTCCAAAAGCGATCGATGTAGGCTGAGAGAATATTATGCCAAAATTCTGTAATCTTTACTTTTTATAGGAGTACTTATTAAATGTTTTTTATAGCTTCAATTTTTTTTCCTTCATAGCAGGGTAAACAGAGAGTACCTAGTGCCAAGACACTCCGTACTCTGCTTTCCGGCTAATTAGACATTGCGTGTGGAGTCGCGGAAATAAAAGCAGTGTTTTACCTTACCATATTGAAGAAATGAAAATAATTTAAATATAATCATTTTCCCTTGTGAGAATCTAACCTCATCAGAAGCTGTCCTCACCGCACAACGACCGACGCTAAATAGATGATGTAAATTACATATGTATATTTTTATTTGTTTGTGTTTATCACACTGGGGTAGTCAAAATATGACATTTTGAATATTTCCCCTTATGAGTATTGAACCCAGAACCATCATGTGTACTATCAAGAACAGCTTATCTGCTTCATAACGGTGTTAAATAAGCATCCAAATTATTTTATACATTTGTCCTCCGTACAACGAACCACAATGCTCCTCGCTCCATTTGCTCCATTACCTCGCACTGTACTTTTTGTTAAGGCACAAAAAGTAGTTTGGCTTGTGATAAATAATTTAAGTGAATGTATTTGTCCTTTAGGACTATATATGTATGCTATTAATTATTATTTATTTGTATTAATTTTTTACACTTTGGTGATCAATTAGTACTTAGAGGAATAAAATAACTGTGCTCTCGTAAGTGTTTTATCATATCGACGGAGAAAAGTAATTGCTAGAGAAAGTATTCTATACACACATTACACAGCATTACAAAAGGCATTCTTATTATTTTTTTAGCTTCGCGCTTTATCCCTTGCAGGATAGTCGGCAAGCACGGAGTGCCAAACGCTACGGACCCCGCATACCTCTTTCGCCTCGTCCACAATCGTTACTCTATTTGTAGACGCCGTTCGGAGTGTCCTCTTTCTTTTTACGTGAGCGTCCTCTAGTATCATTGATAAAATATTTTCGAAGGTCAAACAAGGTCTCCCGACCTATCCTTTGAAAGATATACAAAATAAAGGTGAGCGGTACGAGAGATTCATTTCTACTTTGCAATTATATAATAATAAGTAATTTTATTATATATAAGTAATTAGGTTTAAAAGAAAGTTGTCTAATTAAGAGTATAACATTGTATGCATTCAGCATGCTTGTTCGTATATGCCTTCTCTACATATTAGGCATCTATCATGCGTGAACCTCCTCCAATTTCATCCTACAGCTAGTTTAATCTCATCACCATGTAGTCACGTTGTACCCCTCTGATCTATTTTGCTAACCATGCTTTGGTCTATGTTGCCCCCTTTGTCCTATGTCTCCCCCGACCTCTTGTACCAATTAACTTTTGCTTTCCTTTGCGCTTTTCATGTTTATAAAAACAATCTATATATATTTATATGTACCAAATATCTTACTTTACTTCTCTCTCTTATCTCTTACTTTACTTCACTATGTAACTGACTTACAGACAACGCACAGCCAAAATTACTAAACGTAGAAAGCTGAATTTGATTGTGGAGAATAAGAGAGAGTAAGAAAGAAATAAAAAAAAGATCTCTCTTTTTTTCCATGAACTGATGAGAATTTTGCCATGAACGGAAATAAACAAAAAACGTTTTAAAGTTCACGCAAACAAAAATGCGGGCTACATCGTGTATGCCATAAGATCAATAACGTTTTTAAGATAATCATTTATTGTATTAAGTATTGCATTTTTAATAGATAGCACTCAAAAAGCTTTTAACTGAAGTTGGTTTAAAAAAAATTGTCCAATATAATGTGAGCTTGCATAATTATTTCCAAATTGAATACATTGAATTAAGAAGCCTGGATGATAGGAGAAGCATAATCTTTACTCAATATCTTATTAAAAATACAAGCAAAATCTTTGTACCCCTTTTTGCGGAAATAATGCGAACTTAGGAGTATGAAATTTCAAATGAAACTATTTTAAACGAACAAATCGCGTATATTTTGATATTCGCATATATATTGTTGGAAACCTGGCGTTTTGAATACTACAGTAGTCCGTAGACACAGACCAGTGTTTCAGTTTCATTTAAAATGTCTAAAAATTACGAAAATCAAAAATCTTGTTAGTATGGAATTTGGCACAGTTATACAGTGTTTCCCAATAGAGATGATAGGATTTTGATAGCTCACAACCTTCATTTTGGTTGTTTAACATTTGACATTTGTATTGTTTTGTGTTTAGTAATGTTTGCCATTTAATTATGAATAATTTCACGTTACCTCAACGTTTAGACATTTTCCAAATTTTCTATCAAAATTCGAGAAATATTGTCTCTACTCAAAGAGCATTTCGTGCTAATATGGTCGTCATGGTGCACCGTCTGAGCTCGCTATACGTCGCATAATCCAAAAACTGGAAAGTGAATATTCTTTGCAAGATAGTAGACCACCAACACGACAGCGGACAGGCCGTAGTGAAGAAAATATTGCTGCCGTATCAGCCAATGTCGAAGAAAATCAAAATGGTTCCGTTCCACGACGTGACGTGCAATTTTACGTATGGATCTTGGCTTACATCCATACAAGATTGTGTTGGTACAAAAACTCAAGCCAGCAGACCATCGATTACGTCGTGAATTTGCTGATTGGGCGCTTGAAATGATGAAAACGGACACCGTATTTCATAGGGAAATCATCTTTTCAGATGAGGCTCACTTTTGTTTCAATGGTTATGTGAACAAACAGAATTGTCGTTACTGGAGTGAGTCAAATCCCAGAGTGGTTCATGAAACACCATTACATCCTGAAAAATTGACTGTTTGGTGCGGATTATGGTACGGTGGAATCATTGGCTCGTACTTTTTCAAAAACGACGAAGGCCGTACTGTTACTGTCAATGGCGACCGTTATCGTGACATGTTGAACGATTTTTTTTCCTGAAGTGTATGAAATTGATGCGGACGACATTTATTTTCAACAAGATGGTGCAACATGCCACACTGCGACCAACACAATGGATATATTGCGTGATAAGTTTGGTGAGTCGGTTATTTCTCGCAACGGTCCTCACAATTGGCCACCAAGATCATGCGATTTAACACCCTTGGACTGTTTTTGTGGGGGTATGTTAAATCTCAAGTGTATTCCAATAAACCAGCTACGATTGAAGACCTTGAACGCAACATTTGAGCGACTATAGCGGCCATACCAGCCGAAATGCTGCACCGACTCATCGAAAATTGGACCGATCGTATTCACCAGTGCAAAAAACGTCGTGGCGGTCATTTGATCAATATTTTATTTAATTCATAAATAAGATAAAATTTCCTATTAAATAAAGCCATTGAACACGAAATTCAAACATATATTACATGTTTCATTTCAATTTCAAAACATATTGTTCTTATTGGGAAACCCCATAGTTTATATGGAGAATAAGTACCGAATGCTAATATTTTTTAAAAGTAATCCATTAAAATATATTAAATTAATATAATAAACGTATCCAAGAGGCGCGGGTTCGAATCCCGCTGTGTTCAAATTTTTATATGTTATTTCAAAAATGTTTTCTAATCCTAAGTGTGGAATAACACTTTAAAAATAGAAAATATTAAAATACCACGTATATTTTACTTACACTACCGTGTGTGACATACACTTTGCTAAGGCAACGCGTTGTCAACCCGTCAACGGGAATCTAGTAAGCTTGAATACGTAACATATTGTAAAACGCCTAAATAGTATATAATAAGGTAGAGTGAGGAACTCGGATTGTGGAGGTGAGAGTTATTATGCGTTTTTTAGCCTATACTAATAACCAGTAAAAGTTTAAAAAGTTGTAGAATTATATTTTAATACTTATATTTCAAAGTAAAGGTGTTTAATATATAAGTTAGGAAGTACTTGCCAAGCATTGATTATGGTTTTGATTTCCGCTTCATTTTATAAATATATTACTGGCAGTTAAATGATTATTAGTAAATATTTATTATGTTTATATTTAATGTTTTTGCTTATAAAATATTGCTTTGCATCCATATATATAAAATTTTGACTGAAAAGTTACCGATCATAAAAAAACCAATAATTCAACCAATTTCTCCATTATGTAAGACTATTATAGAAGAATGTCTAGCAAGGCATAACGCGAGGTTAAGTTCACCACTCAACACGCAATGTCTCGAATTTCGGGCAGAAATCAGACAATGAAGGGTCTTGACACTAGGTTGTATCTGACTATCATGCTATGCAGGATAAACCATGAAGTTGCATACAATGTACAATGAGATTTAATTATGTATCCTAGATTAGGATTAATCGTGTTATTATTTAAGTTTTAGTGGTCACTGGTAGGCTGACTGAAAACAGGTTATGTTTCTTAAATATATCTAAATTAAAACTGTAATTATTTTGATTTCAATGTGTATAAAATCGTGAAGACCAAATAATTTATTTTGTCCTTCATACTACCTACAATTACCTATTATATTTAATAAAGCACATCCTAAATATATTGATGGCATTTTTGCTTACTTATAATATATAAATTTTTTAGCCTCACGCTTTTATCCCGCATAGCGCAAAAGTACGTAGTGTGTACAGTGTGTACACAGACATTGCGTGATAAGTGACGGAAGTCAACGCCGTGTTTTTAATTACCGTAGTGAGGAAATGAACATAATTTTTAATATATAATCATTTCAACGAGTGGGAATCGAACTCACCACCGATCGTGTGTACAGATAAATGCCGTCCCAATATAATACTAAAAATTCTTAAAAAAAAAAATAGCATTTTCAGAGCTTCCAGTATCTAAACCCTAAACTGTATCTAATTTGTTAGAACACTTACCGACTTCACATATCGTCTATCCTCTCACAAACCGCCAAAGAAAACTCCTTCCCACTATTTTACCTTCGGGCATTACTGTAATCAACTCCCCGTGGCACCAATATAGTTAGTTATGCGAAAACTGTCTAACTTTAAAATCTAAATTCTATTTCTATCAGCATAAGGTTCTATATATATCTCACTCATTTTTACAAGTTTCAATATAAATTTGTCGGTTAGAACCAACGGTACTCAACTCGCCGTTCGCGGGTGTAAAAACTGCCATAAAAGTCGAGAATCTATCTCTGAAAGTTGTAAACACTTGCTGTAATCATAATAAGTACTGGTATCCTTCGATTGGATGGAAATTCTTTTAGATTGATGATCATTTTTAGCTAGCTTTACGCTTTTATCCCGCATAGCAAGGTAGACAGAAAGTACCTAGTGTACACTCCATACTCCAATTTTAACCGAATACGAATCATTGCGTTTGAGTGACGAAACTCAACGCCGCGCTTTGTTTTATGAGAGCTAGTAAATGAAATTATTTATAAACTAATTCATTCTCCCCGAGTGGGAATCGAACCCACAACCGATCGCGTTTACAGTCAGACGCTTTCAAACTACACCCCGAGCAGCCTAATCATTTTGGGATTAATTGAAAATCTACTCTACTTAATTATCAATCTAATAATATTGGATGCAATTATAGCTTAGTAGAAGAGCATCTGAGTGTAAACGCGATTGATTGCGGGTTCGGTCTACATTTGCAGAAATGTTCATATTATCTCAGAATAGTTAAATATAACGGAATTTCTCAACACGTACAGTAACAGTACACGTATAGTTCTGTCTGTCTATCTTGCTATACTGAATAAAGTGCGAAGCAAAGCTGCAAACAAATTAGACATTTAGACTAAAAGAAGATGGGATGGGATAGCAAGGCCTCCTTAAGATTTTAAGAAGATTAAAAGTATCCTGATGTCGCAGTTATTCTGATTACATTAAAATAGAAAAATGTACATCAGAATGCCAGTCGTGGCGCAGTGGGACTGAGTCTGACTGCAAACATGATCGGTTGTGGGTTCGATTCCTACTCGGGAGAGTGATTATATTTAAATTATTTTCAATTCCTCGCTCTAGTAAGGACAAAGTGCGGCGTTGAGTTCCTCCACTCAAATCGTGAATTCGATAGAAAGGGAAGTATGAAATGTAAATTAACACGACAATGTCTCCAATTCGATGGAAAGCGAAGTACGGAGTGTCTTGACACTAGATACTTTTTGTCTACCCTGCTATGCAACATAAAAGCATGAAGCTAGAAAAAAAGAATAATATATTCGTGTTATGAAGTTATGTACGTATATCAACTCCAAAATACGCCTAAACAATATATATAATCACGAAGAATGAAATATTTTTAAAAAAAAATTTTTACTCCAGGGTGTTTTACAAGAGACGCGGGTTGGAATCCTGTTTCGTTCAATTTATTTAGCAATTTTTTTATAAATATATGATACACTTCTCTGTCGTCTAATATTTTTAATTTCAGGATTTTTTTCAGAATGATTCTAAAATAATAAACCGCCTTCATAATAACTATACAACTACCTACCTATATTTTCTTACGAGTTATTTACCTATATCTCTGAAACTACTCGATCGATTTCAATAAAACTTGTACTGTACTCTAAATTGAAGTATACCTAACTGAAATTAAAAAGAATCATCTTGACATGACTTTTAGTGTCAGAAAAACTCGTAGACCAACATCCATACGTTCATACATATAAACATACACTTTTCAAATTGGATTATCAAACTCAAATTACATTCAATGGTAGCAATATCATATATGCTAGACAGCTAGATAGCTGCGAAATAGGTACAGAGAGTGTTGAAATATGCTGGTAGAATATTAGGAATTGTATGACTGAAGCTGCAACTGAAGTGTGTAGCGATGGGAAAAAAGGCTTTAGTAAAAATTGTGATGAATGGTGGGATGATGGAGTGAAAGAAGCAGTAGAAAGAAAGAAGAAAGCATGGCAGGACTATAAAGCCTCGAGTAAGAATTAAAGTATGAGAGAGAGAAAAAGTTATCGGGGACACTGTCCCGGTACAATGTGAACGGACCCTTGTTACAGGCTGTAAAATCTCATTATCGAGATTACTCAGCCTGTGTTTACACACAGGCTGTAGGAGTAGGAGCTGACATGTCGCCTCACTTTGATAATCGATCGAGTGTCAAACAGAGCTGTACCATGTCAGCTAAGCTGTTCTATTTGCATTTCGATAGCTGTCTCCAATAAGTGAAAGAAAGTGACATAGGAGTGACGTAGATGATGATCAGAATGCGAGTTGCAAACTTTGGTCACCATTATAAGACAAGGGTGTGAAAATAATGGTCTAAGCCTGAATATGTGTAAGACTAAAATTCCGATTTTTGAGAGAGACGATGAAAGGTCAGAATATAAGATTAGGGTAGATAGAAAGATTTTAGAACAAGTCAATAAGGTGGTATATCTGGGAAGTATGTTTAAATTAGAGATGCAAGATACGAAATGGATGTGGAAGGGCGTATTGCTGCCAGTAACAGGATTAACGACGCTCTGGCTACATTGATGCGACGGCAAAATCTCAGCGTACCTTCACGTCTTGCCGTTCAAAATGCAGTGCTGATACTGAAGTTATTATACGACAGCAAAACGTAAGTGTGTTAAAAAAAGAATGAAAGAAAGATGAATGCAATAGAGATGCGATCTCTTCATCAGATATGCGGAGTCAGTTTAGCTCACCGTATATGCAGCGAGGAGATACGCAGAATGACAGGTGTAAGCGCAAATGTCATAGTAAGATCGAAGAAGAACGCAATCAGGTGGTTTAAGCACGTTGAGACAATGACTGATGAAAGAATGGTAAGAATGATTTATGAAACCAAAGTGAGTCGTACGAGAGGTTGTAAGAGATCTAGCTTGATCTTCGAAAACACAGTATTGAAGATACTGGAGGAAGGTCACGTAAAAAGCATGAGGATGCCCCAAAGAGCATGTGCAAGATGCAAGAGGACTATGAACGAGGAAAGAGGTATGCAGGGGACTGTAGCGTTTGGCGTAAAGCGTGTATATATAAACATGTAAATATGTATATATATATATATATATATATATATATATATATATATATATATATATATATATATATATATGTATATATATATATATATACACATATATTTATACACATATATACATATTAAGTGTAAGTAAACATACAAGTAAGTTAAAACACGAGTTGGTCAGTCACAGTTTCAGCCTGACTAAAACTTTCCCAGCGAAGTTAGACCTTAGCCATAAAAATAAGAAAGAATAGGCGATAGATTGATAAAATTAATTTTATCTATCGAATACCAAAACATATGTGATCAATCTATTTAAAATAGTTTCATTTAAAATGTGTAAAAATCGCAAAAATCAAAGATCTTTAATAAGATCTATTAATTTTGTGACTATTTAAAATATTCTATCTGCTATTGAAGAAGGAATATTTTATATAGTCACAAAATATTCAAAGGCGTATATCATATGATCATTTATGAATTTGTTGGGATTGCGTGTTAATAAAACCACTAATTTATTTTAATTAAATAACAAATCAAGTTTTTTTTTTCATTTTAAATTTATTTACATTGTCATCTATCGTACATTTTCGGAACTGCCTTACAACTTTTGTATTCACAAAGCTGTGTAACCGTTCAGTCTCGTAGCCGCAAGAGGTCGTTTACTAAGAAATTGTTTTTAACTTAACAATATAATAATACTATATATAGAAAAGAAATATCTTTTAAGAAGAAATAAAAATTATACTAAAATTATCTTTTAAGGTTATATTTTAAAATTTTAAACAAAACTACTTTGATCGATACTCAAAACTAGTTTCAAAATATTCAAAACATGATCTTTGATCATTTTTATTATATATATATATATATATATATATATATATATATATATATATATATATATATATATATAATATAGAACTTTTATCATATTCATATACGATTTATAAACACCTTAATTCAAATTTCTATTCTAACTTAACTTTGTACCTTATCTAACTAAATATCTATGTAAATATTATTCATTTCTTTCTAACTGTAGACACCAGTGGTTGTGGGTTTGATTCCCACTAGAACAAATGATCATATTGAACCTTGATTTCTCTTCTGTTAGGACAAAGCGCGGCGTCGAATTCCGCCACGCAACACGTAATTTCTCGATTTTCGACATAAACAGCTCTGTTATATGGAATAAATCAATCATTTAATTAATGTTATATTTAGATAATTTAATGTATACTTATTGTATACTTTTAATACAATTATTGTAGTTAAAATTAATAAAGTAAATAAATAAAATTAATAGTGAAAATAAACAACAAACAATCAGAGTATTAGAATATTATTATGAGCCTAAATATTTTGAATAATCTGTATATATGAATAAAATTGAAATGTCTGTTTGTAATATACAAAAAAGTTTACTAAAAGCGTACATATGTATGTACACATCATAAAACAAAGTGTTTTTTTTTATAATTTTTATCTGTCTATCTGCTTGTACTGGTTAATCTCTAGAACAACGAGAACGATTATGATGGGAATTTCACTGGCAGATAGTTTATCTAATAAATAGTAACTAAGGCTACATTTACTGTAAAATTTTGAAATAAAGATCGATAGAGTGCAAAATTCAAGTGTCAAGACACTCGGTACTTTGCTTTCTACCGAATTCGAGACACTACGTGTTGAGTGGTGGAACTCAACACGTAACGCGCTTTATCTTACCAGAGCGGGGAAATGGAAAGAATTTAAATATAATCACTCCCCCGAGTTGGAATCGGACCCAAAATCTTCCTAAGTCTAATATAAACGCCGAAGTATAGCAATGGTGGCAGCGGACGTCATCATCAAAGTGGCAGGATTCAAATGGTTCGCAGCGTTTATTTTACACGAATCTTCAGAATTTTTAAAGAACACAAACGTAGAGTTCTCCAAATCGTATTTTCGTACAGTCTGATCCAGTTTTGTAGAGTCAGTCGCTTTGAGATGAAGAGAACGTGTTAGCTTCCATAGTTCATCTGTAAATAAAAAAAATATGTTCTTTTTAAGCTTCACGATTTTATCCCGCATATAACAAGGGTAGACAGGAAGTACCTAGTGTCAACACATTCGGTACTCCGCTTTCCGACGAATTCGAGACATTGCGTGTTGAGTGGCGAGATTTAACGCGGCGCTTTGTCTTACCATAGCGAGGCAATGAAAATATATACATATATACAGACCTTCAATCTATGAGTATAGTCAAATTACCATCTGTCGTACACTTTTGGAACTGTTTGTTATCAAATTATTCGCAATGATTCAGCGTTTAATCTCGTAGCTGGAAGAGGTTGCTTCTTCATAAAATATTTCTTATTTACCAAATGATACTAAAATATTAAATACTAGCTATACCTCCAAGTATATTTTGGAAGATTTGCTTTTAAAATTCTTATGATTATTATTTATCTATTATTAGACTGATAAATGGCCCCCAATATTTATTTTATTTCCATGTCAGTGACATTTTTTATAAGTATAAATTGCTTATATGCAGTTGATAATTCTAAAAAAAGAATACTAAGTATAATGATCTTCAAAGGTTACTTTTTATTTATTTATTTTAGCTTCACGCTTTTATCCCGCCAAGCAGGGTAGACAGAAAGTACCCAGTGTCAAGACCGTACTTCGTTTTAAACCGAATTCGAGACATTGCGTGTTGAGTGGTGGAACTCAACGCCGCACTATATCTTTTACCAGAACGTGGAAGCTTTTTAATTATTTTGTGTTTAAAAATGTGGCCAGGTAATATTCGATAATTCGAAAGTAAAGTAAGTCTAATAATTGGATACTTTAAAAAATCTTTCGTTATATTTATAATATTTTACGTAATGTAATAAACGGGACAGCGTGCGGCGCGCTTTGTTTCACCAGAGGGAAAAAAATATTTATTTATATATAAACATTGCGCTTTACCACTGTGTCACGATCGGCCTCTAGTATTTTAAGTTGTATAAGGCCGGTCGTGGCGCAGTGGGACAGCGTCTGACTTTAAACGCGATCGGTTGTGGGTTCGATCCCCACTCGGAGGAGTGATTGTATTTAAATTATATTCACTTCCTCGCTCTGGTAAAAGACAAAGTGTGGCGTTGAGTTCCACTACTTAACACGCAATGTCTTGAATTCGGTGGAAAACGAAGTACGGAGTGACACTATGTACTTCCTGTCTACCCTGCTATAAGGAAAATAATATAAAAAAACATAACTAACCTATATATGGACCTGTGTACACAATGTTAATAAAAATAAATAAAGAAATAATAATTATAATAAAAATAATGTATTGTTAGTGTTAAGTTCAATCTAGTTTCCGGAATTGAATCCGGAAAATAGAGGAGCAATAAAGATTGACGTTACGCTCAATTGGAGGTCAGCTGCACTGAACCGAGACACCATGTGATTTGGTTTATCAATTATTTCATTTGTGTTACAATTGGTTTTCTTAATAGAAATTGTCAATAATATTAATATGTTCATATAGAGGAGTGCAGAATACATAAATTGATTGAGAATAAAGTCCATTGTGGAGCAGCGCAGTGGGCAGCGTCAGCGTCAACGAAGGTTGTGTGTTCGATTTCTATTGAAGTTTATACTAATATTTTTATTATTTTCATTCCCCCATTCTGATAAGACAAAACGCGGCGTTGAGTTTCGCCACACAACGTCTTGAATTTAGACGACGAAGTGAAGAACGAAGTGTTTTGACACTATCTTTTTAATTACCAAAACAACATTAAATACATTAATCGGATAGATACAAGTACCGTATTTGAGATACACATTTCTAAGGCAATGCTTTTTTTACGCCTAGCGCGACATCTATGATTTTTTAAGTAGGTACCTATGCCACTAATGAAAGTCGATCCCATATTCTGGATATTAATAATTTTTCAATAAAACGTTTATCTTAATATTTATAAAAAATCTATAAATTTTGAACGCAACGCGATTCAAACCCACGCCTCTAGGAAACCGTCCAAGCACTCTGATCGCTATGCCATGCGTTCTACTACCAGCTGCGTCGAAATTTTTATACTTTTGTTATAACTTATTTACGTTGTTAGTATCTCTGTAGAGAGATTTTTACAAATTGCTGCTCCCCAAAGATTATTAAGAAATATTCGTTTGGCAAGAGAGAATGCTATGTATTTTAGTATTCTACTATTTTTTTTTATTTTTTAATGTATTACTTCACACTTTGGATTAGAAAATATTTTTAAAAACCAGAAAAAAATCTTTTTTAATCTTGTCTTGCACATGTTTATGGTCGATTAAAGGCTCATTAACGTCTCTAAATATATTATTGTAGAATATTTGGTAAATACTCACATGTAATACTTCCGTCTGTGTTGTCCGTACAAGCGTACAAAGTGACATAATGCTCGTAATCTACACCCAACACTGAATATTTTAATGTACGGTTATCTGAAAAATATAAAAAAAATCATATCTTCCAATTCTATAGTTTTCATAAAAATGATCTTACAAGTTGGTAGGTGTATTATAATAAAAAGCCTCTCAAATATTTTAATTAAGCTAGTCCAATAGCTTACTAATACCCAGGGAGACATCGTTTGACTGAAAATGTTATTGGTTATGGGTTTAATTTCCATCGGAGAAAAGAATACATTTACAATTGTTTTTCATTTCCCCACTCTGGTAAGATCAAGGGTGGCCTTCGGGTCCCCCACTCAAGACATTTTCTGACTATCCTGTTATGCGAAACAATTATCATCACCATCATCATCATAATTATGGGAAGAAAAGAAGAAAACTGGAAAAACGTATTAAAATTCCCGCACCACTACTCTAATTATACTTTTATAATCGAAGACAGAGTGCCTCCAAACTAGGTTATCCTTATATACGAGAAACATATAACATTTTTATATTTGAAATATTTTTAGTCTACTAAAATGTTTTAGTCTATTAAACGTGTGCTAATGTAAAATGTTCGAAATGTCGGATTTTCTGATATGTATACCAAAATATACTAGGGACGCCACCAGAACCTCAACTTCGCTCGCACCAGTAAAATCTTAGGTGTTGTTAGAAAATTGAGTGAAGCTGATGGTTAAAAGTAAGTGAGTGATGAATAATTGTAATTGGAATGTAGCCCCAGGGTGCATGAATTTTTTTGAAATAGAACCACTGAAAAATATCAGTATTTCCGCCGAAAATGACCTTCAAAAGTTACCAGCGAAAAGAAATTGGACAAAGTGACTGTACAATTAGATTAAATAAAAATTTTCACTCGTATTTACGATTATTGGTAACATTGTTTTAACGACATTCATTTTTTTTTCAATTTTGTTTCCAATCGTCGTCATGATGAACATAATATGTGTGCAAAATTTGAGTGTAATCGGTAAAGTCATTTTCATTCCAACCCCGAAGGAAGAATGCGAGGTCTCGAATACAACGCTCCCATCGCTTCACTCTACGAGAATTATCTGAATACAATACTTTAATTTTAAAAAAATTAGGCCGGTCGTAGCACTGCGGATGTCTGTCTGTTTGTCGACACAGTGATCGGTTGTGCAACTCAGGGGAATTTAACCATTTAAAAAGATTTTAATTTCTTCGCTTTAGTAAGACAAAGCGCGTCGTCGAGTTCCGTAACTTCACACGCAGTGTTTTGAATTCAGCGGAAAACGGAGTGCGGAGTGTCTTCATACTAGGTACTTTGAAAAATATCGCGTTAATCAAAGATCTTATTAAATACCTTTATACTTCACTATAAGTAAGTCACCGCCCTCAGGCAAATCTGTCAGAAAAACAGAGCCATTGTTGAAGCTAGCCGTGTTGTTAACAACCCAAGTGATTGAGATGTCAGTTGTATTGTTTGATTTATGGTTAAAGTCTACCATAGCACAGTCTACTTGCTTGTTGAAGTTAGTGGCCATCGCTGCAAAGTACCATCTTCCGTCGAGCTGAGGGGAAAAAGCTTATAGTTTAGGGCCGTTCTATACTTAAGATAAAAAAACAAACATTTAAACAAAACGTATAAAAAGCACGTATTGAAAGCAGCAGGATTCGAACCCACGCGCAATGGTAAACGCTCAAAAGAATTAAGGTACTAAGTATTGTTTGCTACGTTTTTAATTTTATTTATTGACTTCTCTATTCAGCGTGTGATTGCAATCTGAGCTAAGTATATGATACATATCCAGGAGTTATGGGCACTATGTGCATGCCTACAAACATAATGGACATAAGATGTCAGACTTTTTCTCATGCAGAAGTACTCTAAGAATTCCCCAGTGTATTGATAATAATATGCTGATAATATTATTACAGTAGCACCTTAATATGTCTGTGACCATCTTTTCAGAGGGCTGCATCCGTCCGTTCCGTCCGTTATCCGTTAATTTTTTATAATTAAAATATAAAGACCATCACGATGCAGTGCTACAGTCTGATTGGAAGCGCGATTAGTTGTGGATTCAATTCCCACTCGTATGAATGGTTATGTCTAAATTATTTTCATATCATAATTAATTAGCCTATAGAAACTGAGAAATCCATCTATTATACTATTGTAGGTACAACAAAAAAGCGTCTCTTACCTTCGGCAAATCCAATATGGTAGAATTAACGTTAGTACAACTTGTACTCTGTGAATTAACTTTATAAACAAACAGAATAAAAACCAAGTATAGTATCATTTTTTATATATATAATCGTTCGAAATATATACGTTTGCGTATAAAATATGAAGGCAAAATTCAAAGTAACAAAATTTTTGGATTAGACGTCTATAACACTTGTTGTAACGAAACTACTGTATTCGAAAACAAAAAGTGAACACTTTTATAATATTCAACCGGAAATCAGTAAGTTCCGTATTTAGTGGCAAGTAATTTGTATTCAGTACTTAGTTTTTTCACGTTGAAAAAAATAATTAGTTCTCCTGCCTCAGTGCAGTTCAAGTAATGCTTCCTTTTGTTAATTTTAAATAAAATAAAGATTCTAGACCGTTTTCAGATGTCGATCTTCAGGTATTACTTACTATTACGGTGGTAATTTTATTAAATTCACAATTTTTCCACTTTTGCAGGGGCAACAGAGAAAGTGCTCCTATTTTCCTTGTCTGTTATGTATGCGTTAATCTCGGAACTTTGTGAACGGATTTTATTTCTGTTTGAAATGTTGGAAAGAGGGTTTTCAGAGGAAGGTTTATATTTATAATTTATCAATATCGTTCCTATATTTATCGAGTTATTACGGTTTTTATATAAGAAGTCCGTCAAATACGTTACGTGCAGTCAAGACATTCTTGAGGTCTCATTAATAAAAGTAAATTTCGTATGTTGTTTCGATGTGATACAGAACCCGTCTTTCCAACATTACAAATAAAATTCGTTCACAAATTTCCGAGAAATTATAAATGTACTTGGCCGCTATCGTTGTATAATTAAGATCTTTTCCCCCCGCGCCGCGCATCTCATCAATCATATCGGTATATTTTTTAAATTATTCGACCAAATTATTAAGTTTAAAAGACATCTATTTTAATTACTTAAAATGATTAATATATTGATTTTGAAAAGGATTTGATAAATTTTCCAAAATTTGCATTTTAATAGTGTTAAATTTAATAAAATTTATAGTTAACTATTTTGTATGTAGTGGCTTCCGCATAAAAGATAGTTATATGCTATCCCAGACGTTTATTTAGAACTACTCAAGACAAATAGTCCTACACAACATCATGTTTTTTAACTCCAATGTCCAATCCAATTTTATCAGCGTACGCTGAGATAGCTCTCAGAGGGCAAATTTTTAGCCGACTTAATTGATAAGTATCGTTTTATTACGATCAAATTACAAAAAATTATAATTATGAATTGTAGTCTATATACTATTCTCATTTACAACCTATAATACTGTAAAGTTTCATCCAAATCAAACGTACATCCTCAGAAACTTTTGCTTTTATAATATTAGTACGAAGACTATAGACACTGTCAGCCAGCGTCTTCCGCCTCACCGCTTTACACACCCCGCACATTAATATGCGCGCGTGGTATTTGACGTTATTAGTTTAAAACGATAATAAGTCCTAGCATATTGGTTGAAATCAAATAATGTCAAAGACAACTTTGTTCATAATAAGTGGATACAGATTAATATTTAGTTCATAAAAATAACTTCGCGAATGATACTATTATCTATACTTATAATAAAACTGTAGGGTCAATTCTGTACATTGAAAATATTAAAAAAATAGATAGCAAAGGTTGTAACTACATTGATACTGAGCCCAAAAATTGGTAATCCAAAACACGGCGTTGGGTTTCAACAGACAATACGCAATGGCTTGAACCGGGGCGGAAAGCAGAGACCGAAGTGAAACAACGAACGAAAGTAGAGAACGAACGAACGAACAAACATGTCCTAGCTAAAAAAAAGTGTACACATACATATACAAATATCTTATTTCAATGTTTTTTTTCATAGCTTCACGCTTTCCATCCCGCATAGTAGGGAGACAGAAAGCGTAGTAGGTTCGATCCCCACTAAACAAGAACGGGCTAAGAGCCTAGCCTTGGTGAAACTCTACCATAACCAAGAAGGGTTTTGTGTCACCAACAGCAGTCCTAACCATTGAAGCGGGATCGCGGTACTTAACTCTGATAATATTAATTTAGGCCTCAGGGATCCCTTTTGGTCACAGTATTCAGTAGTTCCTTGAAGTAACAACTCCATCTCTCCTTCACAGAGTCATGGTTACGCAGCAGCAATTGGCACCAACGGACTCATAAACAAACAAAAATTCTACGGTGTTTATTATTGACTTGTTTATTTATATATTAATATAATATAGTAACATTATTTCTTAATTATTTCATGCACAGGATTCCCTTTTTTATTAAATGTAAATGTGAATACGTTGCTTAGGTTGTAGCTTGTAGAAATTTTAATTTAAAACTAGGTTCGTTGGTGAGTTATTTCTTAGGCTTATTATTGGTTTTATAAATCGGTAAAATTATTAAAAACGAATTATTCTCTATTATATATTTATATATTAAAAAATATTTTTTCGTTTTCTGGTCATTCTGGCAACGATATGAGGTCGTTGCTATGAAAATATTAGTTTTTAGTGTGTCTAAAAGTAAGAGTTCAAATTTTTTTATATATTGAATATAAGTATATAGTAGCAGATCTCAACGGCGTAATTTATCTTACAGAACGGAGAAAAGATATAAATATACTTAATAATTCCTGTGAAAGGGAATCGAACCCATAACCAACGTATTTACCGTCAAACGTTGTCCGACTACGCCACAAAAAAATGTTTGAGATATCATATATATTTGGAATCGAGAGATAGAGATAAGATAAATGATTAAAGAAAACATATATTTTTCGTACTACCAACAGTTTACTTTTATAATTTAACAATAATGTTGCATTTTATTTTGTTAATATTATTTTTTGACTTACAAAGTGTCAGTAAAGGCCAAGTTTTGTTGTTCGGTGATTGTAAAGATGTTGAGACTATGAAATATTTTGAATTGGAAAAGGTAATTTTCTTGTATTTATATTAGGCGTTGTATGTCCTGATTTAAATTCTACCATTAATCGGTACATATAAGTGGAATTTGGTTATGATAAGAGATAATTTTAGGCAAGCTTGGTACTGGCGCGGTTTGATAGAGCCTGTAAACGTAATCGATCGCTATGCGGGACAAAAGCGTGAATCTAAAAATTATACTTTATGTTACTAGTATTTAAAAATGAAAATAATTAAAATATAATTTAATCATTCTTCAGAATCATAATCGAACCTATAGCCAACACGTTTAAATTCAGACGTCTCCCTGCGCCTTGCAAATTGTTTTTTTTAGCTTTTATCCCGCATAGCAGGGTAGACAGAAAGTACCTAGTGCCAAGACACTCCATACTTCACTTTCCACCGAATTTGAGACATTGCGTGTTGAGTGGTGGAACTCAACGCCGCACCTTGTCTTTCACCAGAGCGAAGAAGTGAAAATAATTTAAATATAATCACTTCCTTGAGTGGGGATCGAACCCACAACCGATCGCGTTTACATTCAGACACTGTCCCACTGCGCCACGACCGGCAAGACCGGACTTGCAAATTATCTTTAAAAAATCTATATAGATACCGTTTCTTTCTGAATATGTAAGTATTGTGTATGTACTTAAAGAAATGTAAATCTTGCAATATTTTCTTTGTCTCTCTCTATCTCTCTCTTTGAAAGTTGAAATTAGTGTACAGGTTTTCTTTTGCAGTTCATGTTCCTGAAAGATAAACTTAAATCTAATCTACAAGATAAAGGCAATACATTACAAATTCATAATAAACGTGATTTTTTTTAGCTTCACGTTCCATCCCACTTAGAAGTTGGGACAAATCTAGTGTCAAAACACTCTGTTCGCTACTTTTCAATTAAATTCGTTTCAGCCTGTTAAATGTCAATTCTCAAAGCCACGCTTTATCTTAGCAGAGCATCAAATTGAAAATAATATAAATAATACATTTCCATTAATTAAGAATCAAACCCACAGCCATTTACAATCGGAGACTGTCCTAGGATGTGCTAATTTTTTAATGTTAATGTAGCCATTCTATGCTAAACCTGATATTATAGTAAGTATAGGCTGGCGGAACTCAACGCCGTGTTACATGTAACTGGAATATACAATTTAGTTAAAATATGGCGCTTCGGAAGTTCTATTTGAGCACAAAGTACCTTTAGGTTCTATGGTTATCGTATGTATATATATACACATATTATATATATATATATATATATATATATATATATATATATATATATATATATATATATATATATATATATATATATATATATATATATATATATATATATATATATATATATATATATATATATATATAAATTTCAACTAAGTTTCTAGGGAAATGGTACCAAATAGCAAGATTTCCATCGTGGTACGAAACTGACGGTGACTGTTCATACAAACTCGTCCAGCGATGCAGCAGGACAATACAGTTCCAACACATTTACATTAAAGATGGCGTACAATACGTTCTACACGTAAACAGTTCGTACACGCCAGGGGATGAAGCTGTATTTGATATACGGAAAAATAATATAGGTTAGTATTTTTTTGTTATTATTCTCGTCTCAAAGTAGAAATAAAAAAATCGATTATTTTACACATATTTTTACAACTGAAATAGTTCTAAAAAATCTCTCAAACAAACAAATCTAAAATAATATTTCAAAACTGTTATACGCCATGGGATTAAGTATTTTATTGGTTGGATCGATTTCTTTTCTATATAAAATATAAGATCTTTTAAATGAAGGACAGAGCAATACCGGTACACGGGATACAAGGGAATTACACATCACATTGTTTGCCTATCATTGTAATAGGAAATATGATTGCAATGTAAATTACTATTGTAATAAATTGAGGTATACGTAACAGACAAACAAATAACAAATGTACAAATAAGTTATATTGTTATAATATTTATATAGTTTATAGATAAGTTATAATTTTAACTTTTGGAACTCTTCTTCTTCTTCCTGGCATTTCTCCCAGCTTAGCTAGGGTCTGACTTCCCACTTAACCTCTACTTTGCACGGTCTTTGGCAGTAATACTTTTTAAATAATTATCCTTTTTTTGGAATATTTATCATATTTAATACGAAATGATATATAAAAAAACTTGAAACAAATAACTATAAGGAAGAGGCAATTCTATCTGTCTGTACGCGATTGGCTAGGTCTCGATTCTTGCTTATATTAAAAATTTAATCTTTTTTCTCCGTTCTCTAATTTCCCTATAAATTTTAGTGGCAAATAGGACAGTGAGATGTGTCAGACTAGCGTTCTATGCGGTATAAAGATACTTGATGAGGGTTTAGTTTATTATGCTCAAAATGAGATCTTGAGTTTCATTAACTAAACTCATTTATTCTCAAATAAAATGAATTTGTTCCTTTATTTTGGTATGACAAAACATGACTATCGATATTTACAATATGTAATGCGTACTGTGAAAAAGAAAAATAACAGTAATATGTTTTAACTAATCATACTTATATTTTTTTAGCTTCACACTTTTTATCCCACATAGCAGGTAAGACAGAAAGCACCTAGTGTCAAGATACTCCGAGTGATGGAACTCAACGTAATTTTAAATATAATCACTCCCCCGATTGGGGATTGAACCCACAACCGGTCGCTTTTACTGAGACGCTGTAAGAGCTTGTTATTTATTACTTTATTGTATTTTAATGTATTAACTTATTTTTTTCAGATCCAATTGGAATTCCTCTATCTGTAATAACAACAGACTACTCAAATTATGCCATTGTATATGGTTGTAAATTTAATAAGGCGTTAAATTTTAAATATGGTTAGTATTACAAATCATTATACACAAATTTATATATAAAAGTATATTTATATATGTATAAAACCAAAAAAAATGATGAAAGATAACGAAATGGTAATATGGAGTCATCATTTCTAAAAATACCACCATGCTTGGAAACATCACGCAAATAAAAGAAAATATAATAATTTTATATTCATAATGATAGATACAACATATTTATAGATACTTTATTCAACATTAGATACATTGTCATACAGGGGTAGGGCTTTAATCTCACTTCGGTTGCAGGTGTCGTTATGGTAAATCCATAACATACAAAGATGTATTTTCGTTCCATGTAAAAAAATAACAATATTTTCATTTCCCGAATAAAATAATAACATAATTAACAAAATAGTTAAAACAGTGCGGCGTTGAGTTACAAATTCGAGTCTTGAATTGGAGCGGAAAGACGCAAATGGAGTGTTTCTACACTAAGCTTCTCTAATTGGGTATAAAGATAAAGAGTGATTTTTTTTTAATGACGTTAAATAATTTGGTGTATTTTTTCCAGTCATTGTGTGGATTTTATCAAGAAACAGCTCCTTAGAACCTGATATATTGGATAAGGCGTATCAAGAAGTGAATTTGCTGCCCTCCAGCAGCACCATTTATTTAGAAACTGTGAAACACGATGAGAAGTTCTGCGAATATCACTGGTCAGCTCATGTTCATGCTGAATATGTTAATAGCACCATAACAGAAGAATAAAGAAGAATACAGTTTTGGTCTCATATATTTTATAATTATTATAAAAAAATGTAAAATTTAATCAATTGAAAAAATATTTTAACCAATTTAAAGGTTCTTTAGAATTTTAATTTTTGTTTCCTATAACAATGAAAGTCTTTTTTAATGATGAAAATTTGAATATTTTATATTCAAAGAAAATTTCTTAACAAAATAACGACAAAAACGGTTTAATTTTATCTTGTAGCTTCACGATTTTATCAAGGTCATAACAGGATAGACAGAAAGTACCTAAAGTATCTAAAGAACAGGATAGAGAGAAAGTAGTCTCAAAACACTCCGTACTTCGTTTTCCGAAGTCGAGACATAGCATATTGATCGGCGGAATTCAACACCGCACTTTGTCTTACCAGAGCGTAATTTATATATTGAACTGCGAAAACTCAATGTTTAGATTTGATCTTATTAGACGTAGGTAGGTATGATAAATATATAAGAAAGTAAGTAGAGACATTTTTTTATATTTTTTTAATACAAACAAATCATTTTAGACTAATTATCCATAGCATTTTAAATGCCTATGTTACATCTATAGCCAGAAAAGAATATTATAATGTACAGAAATATATTTTCAAACGGGTACAGCAAATCTAAAAGAGGTGGGCTCAACTGGAACATCTTCATAGTATTTGGGATTACATTTGCTTCGATCTTCGTGAACCAGTTTTTGAGGAGCAACCCCAATTTTTTGAAGTGGTTTTAGAGCGAGTTCTCTTGACACGTCATTCAAAGTTGGATTTCTTGACAGTATCCAAACATAAACTGAAATAAATTAAGAAATAATTTTAAAAGAAAAATTTAAGTAACTTTAACGGTAAAATCTATTTTTCAGCTTTGCTACATGCTAGTAAATTGCTAATTAGGTATATTATATATAACATTTACAACATTTACAACATACATAAATTTTGAACGCAACAGGATTTGAACCCGCGCCTCCTGGAAACCGTCCAAGTGCTCTGACAGCTAAGCCATGCGTTCTACTACATACTAGCTGCGTCAAAATTCTTGTACGTTTTTGTTACAATTTATTTACGTTGTTAGCATCTCTGTAGAGAATTTTTTACAAATGTCTGCTACCCAAAAGATTATTAAAAAATAATGGTTAGGCAAGAGAGAATGCTATTTATAATATTTTAGTATTTTTTAAAGCCTTATTCGCGATTATTTGAAGAAGTTTATTCCTTATTGTGAAATAACAATATAAAAAATATTGTACATATAACTAGCTGGAATGTTCAAATTTTACTCAATAAATACCCTTGATATAGGTTAGACTATTGATGTACATTTTAAATATTTCCTATTTCCCCAATAAAAATGAATATAGTTCTAACAAAAAAAGCAAAGAATGAAACATTTCTATTATAAAAAAAGTCCAAATCCATAAGAAATAAGAAATACTTACTGTAATGCTTGTTTATTAGCTGACTGTACTGGCAAGTGTAAACCGTAGCATAATAGTTGTAGTTTGTTGCCAGAACATGGAACGGGTACTTGCGCGTCTTTACTGTAAAGTATGGAATAATTAATAAAACCTCTTCATACATTAAATAGCAAATTAATTTGAAATTGTTGTAGTATGGTACTCTTTGAATCTTCCTCTTGTTGTTATTGACAAACATATCTGTTTGGATATTTTTGGCTGGGAACTGGTATTAAAAGATAAGAACTTTGCAAAGTTTTTTTTTAACTTCACGTTTTTATCCCGCATAGCAGTATAGACAAAAAGTACCTAGTGTCCAGGCACTCCGTACTTCGCTTTCCATCAAATTCAAGATATTGTGTTGAGTGGCGGAACTCAACGCCGCATTTTGTATTACCAGAGCCAGAAAGTGAAAATAATGTAAATATAATCACGCCTCTGAGTGGGAATCGAATCCACAACCGATCGCGTTTACAGTCACACGTTGTTCCACTGCACCACGACCGGCCTCAATTAAGATATAGATAAATATTATACAAAAAACCATGTTGGGGAAACTAGTTCTTAATAAATAAAGAAAATAAATTATTTATATAAAATTTAAAAACTTACTTCGCCTTGGAGCGTTTTTGAAAGCGTACGTTAAGCTCAACTTTGATGCTTCTTCAATGCTAGAAGGTATATCGATCTTGCCCACGCTAAATCTATGGAAGAGGCCGAGGTCCACTCGAGACTGGTTCAGATAAATTCCTGACGGTCTGGTTATCAGCTCGATTGTGGAACAATTATTCAGTTTCTGGCCATCGCTGGAGTAATGGAACGCTTGGTACCATTTGCCGTAGAACTGGGGATTTAAATAAAAAACAAATTATAATATTTTTTTCTTTCTCTCTAGGTTTTTCTTACAATTTAATGAAAAAAATGAATTAAGTTATTAATGTCAAGAAGAAACGAAAGAAGAAAGTAGATATAAGACGTGCACGCATAGTGATTTGATAATGAAACATGAATTTAGTGGCGGAACTTAACACTGTATTTCATTTTATCAGATAAGGTACATGAAATTAATTTAAATTTAAACTAAAAAAAATAAAATGTTAAGTAACTTTACTACGTTATTTATTATAATATACATTATGGTTACTAGTATAAGTTTTTAGAGGCAATTTGATGTATTGATTTTTTTTAACTTTATTCAAGTTGTAGACTTTTTCTAGTCGAAAACGTCTCTGATAGAGAGTCAAAAGAACTATTATTAATAATAGTTAAAATTCTTAAAAGAAACTAAGCAAATAAAGAAATTTTTACTTAATCTATTATATAATACAAGCAAGGCTCACCTCAGCCAATCTAAAATCTTCTTTTAACCCAACATTATCTGGACATCTTCCCGGCAAAGTGAAATATGCGAACGCAAAATTAAAGCAAAAGGCAAAAAATATTAATTTAAACATTCTGCCTGCTTGTTGTGTACTGGGTGAGTCTCGGTTTAAGTAACCCGAGGTTAACTATAGGTTATCTATTAAACAGATGATTCTAAGAATAAAACACAATACTCAGTACTTTCTTGTTTATTTAATTTAATATAATATGTTATTTCTGTGAAATGTAAATTGTTAGTGAAAATTTAGTATGTACTGTTATGATGCATCAGAAAAGCGTCAAATTGTAAATAATATAGTTGTGGGTTCGATTCTTACTTAAGGGAATGATTATATTAATAATAGTTTCATATATCCATTGTTGTGAAACAAAGTGTTGTCTTCTACTCCGTCTCTTTATATGAAATCGCTTAAATTTTGAACAGAAGGTGGAGAACGGAGTGAGTCTTGACACTAGAAGCTCTCTGTGCAATTTATACGTGGAAATATGTATAGTAGTAAAAATTGCTAGGTTGATCTAGTACGTTTGATAGCGCTCTAGTCCTAAATTTCATAATATTTTTGGTGCATTGACCAGTTAGACTATATAAAAACGATATTAGAATATATTTGTACAGTCTCTTAGCATTCCATAGCTTCACAGTATAGGAGCTGTGTCCATAATTGCAGGAAGGAGAGCTCGGAGCAGTGTCTCAGATTGTCCACCAAATGTCGACTACGAGGGCCTTTAAAATACTCCAAGTTTAAGACATTCAAATCTTATATTTTTAGATTTGATAGATTAGTTATGTTGAAAAAGAAATTAAGACCATAAGCAATAAATTAAACCGGTCGTGGCGAAGTGGGACAGCCTCTAACTGTAAACGCGATCGGTTATGGGTTCGATCCCCACTCAGGGCAGTGATTATATTTAAATTATTTTCACTTCCACGCTCTGGTAAAGACAAGTGCGGCGTTGAGTTCCACTCAACACGCAATGTCTCTAATTCAGTGGAAAGCAAAGTACGGAGTGTCTTGACACTAGGTACTTTCTGTCTACCCTACTACGGGATAAAAGCGTGAAGCTAAAAAAAAAACATAACACAGTACGTAATTTTTTTCCAATACCTATTTTTATGCTAAATTCATATCACGTAGGTTGTTACGTGAAAGCGCATAAAGTCATCATTTATCCGTTTAGTTTCTTTTAATAATAGCAAGTATTTCTTAGTAATCACTTGATTTGTTTATTTTGTAGTACACTTTTATTAGAATTCTAGTAAATTTATAAGGAACAGTTTTGACGTAAAAGAAGTACGATGTCGATTAAACACTGTACCTAATTAGGTATATTTTATGGTTAACTAAAAAATCACCCGTCAAAAAAATATATATTTATTTTTAACAATAATATACATCGTTTTCTAGAATCCAAAAAAAAACGAACTTGTTCTGACAATACTACTACTAAGTTAATAAGATCCTTGATGTTCGCGATTTTTATACATTTTATATGAAACTATTTTAACCGGATTAATCGCGTATATTTTTGTATTACCTACCTGTGACCACGGACTACTGTAAAATGTCCGAAACGTCAGGTGTCCAAAATGTATTTTTGAATACTAAAGTATACTACATACATACTAAGTTATTTATTAGGTATTCTGATTTATAAAGTTCAGTTTTCAACTAAAAAAAATAGCTTACTATTTTTCTATCTATCAAGATAGAAAATTTCTTTACAAAAATAGCCGTAGCTAATTAATAAATTAGAACTCAAAGTCACCTCATATGTACCACAGATATATATTTCATTACAAACATATATACTATATACATACATATGCGGGTATAATAATTGAAAATATTTTAATTATTTTACGCATCAAATTGAATTTTTGATTATGGAAATCAAAAAACATATAAAATCCTTTGGAAAGAATGAACATAGTCATATACATGAAATCAAAAATCAATCAACAAGAATCAATTAGAAATTAAACTGATAATTAATTCGTAATTCAAATATCATATGTATCCACTACTTAAATAATCTAAGAAAAAAAAACAAACTCATACGCCATTACGAACCCTTGTTTCAATTGGCAATTTTAATATAAAACGAGTTTACGGTCATTTAATAATTATCGTGTGGGACGCGACCCCGCAATCTGTATCACTCGCTCAGACACTTTGCATGTCGCCACAATGTTCTTTTTATTAATATTTTGCGCTTATCTGACATGTTTGAAGGCAGCCGAATTCACTTTGCCTGGTGAATGTCCAGATGTGAAGATACAGGAAAATCTTGACTACACTAAGGTTAGTTTGGTTACTTTGTTGTTTTTGGACCTTTATCTATCTATCTAAAATTATAGTTCAGCTCAGTTCTGTAAATTACTGTATCATTATAAGTAAAAATTATATTTTTTTGCGGGTAGACAGATATAGTTAACTATACAGACGCTCTTTCAATTTTTGTTACTTTGAATAATTGCATATTGGACGTCAGAACAGAAGACAACCAGGAACAGAAAATGCCTATTCGTATCTTTAAACGTTCTTAACTACGTCATGACAAAGTCCTTATTTAGTATGACAATATTCTTATTTAGAAAAGAAGTAGTGTATTGTAGTAACGTATAATATCAGTAGAGACTTTAGTGTCTATTAAATCTTGTATTTTTTTAAATTTCTTCATCTAATATTTATTTTATACAAATATACATAAATAGACTTCAAACGGTGATAAAACCTGCACTTATCGCTTTGGGTGACACTTTTGTTATCTACTGCACTACGATGGTGTCAAATATAGCTAAATTCTTAACAGACTTTTGAAACACGGATTTCTTACATTTTAAATGACTATTATCAAATCAATCAATATATATTAGAAAACGCATTGAATACTACAGTACTACTACGAAAGAGGTACTTTCTTAAAATTCCAAAATCAATTAATCTTAACAAAACAGTTTCATTAAAAATGTATAAAAAACGTAGTAATCAAAGATTTTAGTACTTTCGTACATTCTGTATTAGTTCATCTTTGTCCCAAGTGTCTAGTAATTGAAGACAAAGTCATGGCCCGTTCTATTTTTACTTACAATGATCCGACTTTAATACCCTGTTAACTATTCTTACTGCGACATATTTGCTTTGATTTATTTCTCTTATATCCGTATTAATTAAATTGTAATAAACATAAGAAATAATTTATTATTGTTTTAAATGAAACTATTTTGATTAATCGCGTATATTTCAGTATTAGATATATTTTTGGACGTTTCGAACATAATAAGATCTTTGATTTTCGCGATTTTTATACATTTTAAATGAAACTATTTTAACCGGATTAATCGCGTATATTTTGGTATTCGAAAATACATTTTGGACACCTGACGTTTCGAACACTACGGTATTCCGTGGTCACAGGTTGACTGAGGTGGCATTTGTCTGTCGGCTGATAAATACCCATTCATTTGCAAGAATCAAATTGATTTAGTTTTTTCAAATTTATGGTTACATCTAAATTATATCCATATCCCCGACTAAAAATAAATCCCGGAGTTGAATTGCGCTACTCAACACTTAACATCTACGTTTCGGGCAAAACACGGACAACTAGTCTGATAAGCGGTAGAAAGCGCTTATCTATATATAAATATACGTAAAGTAAAATCTATATAACCTTTTTTACGAAAATAGCAGGGTTATGAAATTTCGCACATTTATCGTTTATCGTAGAGATAAAATGCAGAATGATGATATATTTTAAAAATAATTCATAAAAATATATTAAATTAATAAAACAAATTTACACTACCATGTGCTTGACATACACGTTTATATAAAGTAAAATACACGTTGCTATGGCAACGCGTTGTCAATGCATGAACGGGACATCTAGTTATAATTAATACGGATTACGTTTAATTTGATAACTTTCAGTTTTCTGGTGTCTGGTACAATGCAGCCAGCTACGCCAGTGACGGTCGAAGCATATACGACTGCGCTTCCCTGGACTTTCAGGAAGACAACCTTGGCTATACACTACGCGAGACATATGTTGATCTAGACCAAAACAATAGGACCCAAAAATCTTATTTTGCAAGAGTGGATCCAACGTTTGATGCTGGAACCAAAGCACAGTTCATCGTGAGCCATGAGGATGGAGGTTCGATTTTTTAATTTAATTATCTTATACATATCTAAAATAATATTTACGATAGTGTCACTATCATTTTTGTTATTTTCAATTCATTCATTCATGCATATATATATATATATATATATATATATATATATATATATATATATCTCTTTATACAAATTCATGATGACAAGATCTTCGATCAACTATCCACAAACTCGGCTCAAAAAAATGGCACCAGTTATTAATTTAATATAAACAGAAATTTAAATTATTATTATATTAAATAATTTTATAAAATCCAGCCTTATACCCAATATATTAAAGTTTAGCTTTGACTAGCGCGTAATAAATATAAAACATTTTACTTGTTTTCACAAGAACAATAATCCAATTTTTCTATGACATGTGATGGGCTTAAAATTGTAATAGCAATTTTTCTTGACGTGAATTTTTCTTGTTTTATTTTTTGACATATTAGAAAATAGAAAATAGAAGTTGAAAATAGGTTGACAATTTTAAACATTTTACTGAAAAAAAAAGTTTTTGTATTAATTTAAACAATTGTTGTGTCCAGCATAACATTGTCTCCAGCCTAACATAAGCCGCCCGTCCCGTCTATGTATTTTTGAAAACATATTTTAATATATATCATAGAAGAACACATTGTAATTTTTTTCTTGGCCTTGTATAGACCAACCAACATTTAATGATTTATTGATAGTGTGTAGTCAATTATTGGAAAACCGGCGTAATATTTGTGATTAATCGTATAATAATTTGATTTAAAATGTTTTTTTTTTAAATAATATAAAACTAAATCTGACATGTATTTACCTTAAGAAAGACCTTCCTTCTGAAATTTTACAGTTTCAGTTATTCATATATCTTTCAAAAGACATATTAGCACATCCACTCGTTGACTATACGATTATACTATGTATATCAAATAAGAACACAAAATATTTTGTGCTCTTATTTATCGGGCCATTTTTAGAGCATTACACTTTTTCTAGTGTTCAAATTAGAAAATATGTCACTCTAAGCTATTCAACTTATCAATGGACATCACGGTTTAGTGGAATAGCGTAAATGTGTTTGGTTCTGGGTTCAATTCCGAGTTCGCTCCAATAAGATTCGAATTTGACGTCGAATTTACCATTTATTACACCATGTCTTTATTGCTGTTGAAAACCAGTCAATAGAGTAAAATTATAGATTTTAATCCTACTATTAAACAAAGTATACTGTTTTATTCAAAAATATCATAATAATGTTAATATATAGAATTAAATTCTTCTCAACGGAAGTTTTTACAGCCACTTATTGTTGTAACCTCCTCCAGGACAAACAATACTAAAAAAAATTACATTCTCTGAAAATCCGTAAATGCTTGGAATAGCTTATTTGATTTTTTTATAATTATTCTTGAAATAATGTTTAATCAAATAGAAAGCAAAGCATAGAAAAATTTTCAGAGAGTATAAGATAATAATTGTATCAGTTTTGTAAAGTAACTAAAAATTATGTTTAAAATTTATTCTATATAAGACTTATAATATATGTATGCATTTCTAAATATAAATATATATATAATAAGGACATTAAGAATCTAATTGTGAGAAGCTTTCGTTTTCGACTTCCCTTATTATAAAGACGTTACGTATTAAGTTAGGATTTATTAGTCTCCAACCATCGCATGTACAGTCATACATTTCAATTAGATTATGATGGCCTTGGGAATAAATAGTTAAATATTTAACTAGTTATTGAGCAATATTTTTTACAAAAAAAACAGCTCCACAGTTTATCCCACATAGCATGGCTGGAGAGACGACCAGTGTCAAGATTCTCCATTGACAGCTCTCCCCAAAATCAAGACAGTGAGCTGAATGGTGAAATTAACACCGCGCTTTATCTTACCAAAGCGGACAAATGAAAATAAATAATTATTTTTTGAGTGGGAATCGAACCCATAACCAATAACGTCTACAGTATACTATACCACTGAGCCGTGATGTCCTATTTTTTTTAATATAATTAAATATTTCTTTATACGTTTCAGATAAAGTGCTCCAGTTTCCGTTCTTTATCCTCGCTACGGACTACGACGGCTACGCTATTGCGTACACTTGTAAAACGTTAAAGAAAAAGCTTAGAACACATTACGGTAAACATTATTTTAATTATATCTTTTTTATTATATTTAACTTAATATTTTTATATATCTGCCTGCATTTTCTTTTAAGAATTTTATAAGAAAAAAATATCTATTAATTTTCTTTTTAATGGAATAGCTGAAATATACAAATACTGTATGTCGCCCAACTCATACAAATGAAGCAACTTTAAAATTCCTTCATCACTCATATTCAAAAACAATAAATGAGTAAATTAAAATATTTGTAGGACTCCTTTTTACAAAATAATGGTAACGAAGAAATAAGAAATTTGACACTATCTTAGGAATCATTACGGAGAAATATTGTCAGTAAATTTTAGAACTATATAATAAAAAAAGATATTAATTAATACAATAAATGTTAAACACTATTTTTATTTTTGTTTAGTACAATTCCTTATTCACAATTTTTATTCCGCATAGCAGGGTAGACATGAAGTACCTATTATCAACACACTCTGTACTCCACTTTTCACCGAATTTCACATTTTCGAGACATTGCGTGTTAAGTGGGACATCTCAACGCCGCGCTTTGTTTAACCAGAGCGAGGAAATGATAATAATTTAAAATCATTGCCCTGAGTGGGAATAGGACCCACAATCGATCGCATTTACAGTCAGACCCTGTCCCACTACGCCACGATCGGCCTCAACTGCACAACGATAGCTATAGATAAACAATTAGCTAATAATTACATTTCAATTTTCAGTTTTTACCTGGGTCCTGACGAGAAGCAAAGCCAAGTTACAAGGAGAACTACTGAAAAACGTCGAGAACACTTTATCCAAATACTCTGAACTGGCGGAACATCGACAATCGTTTGTCCTCAAAGACTTCTCAGAAGCGAGCTGTGGCTTTACCAATAAATACGAGGCCGATTTTTTTACTAACAACTTTTGGTAATAGAAACACAAACTGTATCTAAAATAAATTTTATCAGAAGTCACTTATTTGAATGATTAAAGGTGTTTTTAAAAAAAACTATAAAATTTGAACGCAGGGGGATTCGAACCTGCTCCTCTGGAAACCTTAGAGGCGCAGGTTCTAATCCCGCTGCGTTCAAATCTTCATACGTTGTTTTAAATTGTTTTCAAATCCAAAGTGTGGAATAACACTTTAAAATCTTTTGAATTTATAGGAAAAAAATATTAAATTGTATCAGCTTTACAAAATGTAATTAAATGTGAAATATGTGGTTAGTGAATGAATAATTTATTTTGGAAATAAATACGTAATTGCTGTTTATGTTTTTATTTACCCATTCCATTATAATAATAAATTTAATTTATAAACGAAGTCACTCATCGAGTGGAAGGAGCGATGTGGTTTCCCGTAGACAAAACTACTTATATAGGCACATCAATTTTATCATAAAAAAACAACGATTTGTTATACCAGATTGGAAAATTAATATAATTTGAATATAATCATTTTCTTTAATGGAATCGAACTAACAACCAATGGATCTATAATCAAACTTTATCCCACTTATGACATTATTCACAACTGAAAACTTAGAGTAAATTTTCCTAAGTGTGGAGATGACGGAATTGGGCGGAAGACGAACGGGGTAGAACACAATTTCCTCAAGCAGCTGGTCAGCGTCCCTTTAGAGGCGGGTGTCCCAGTAATTTGATGGTAGGAGGTTAATCCTCCGACTGGCTCGCGACTACTATCATGATAAAAACGATCCGCCAAATATCTGGTGATGTGTTCCAGTTTGATGACATGTTCATGGGCAAAGCCATCCATCAGGTGGTCCTTCAACTCGTTCGCCTCCTTTTTCTATAAAAACAAAAAGATATGAGGACTCTCCTGCGGAAACTAAAGACAGGTTGAATATAAGCCTAGTTTATAAATATCAAATACAAAAAAAATCAGGATAGTGGATTGCAAGTAAACTCTGACTGGCACTGATAGCATAGGGGTTGATTTTGTCCAACACAACATATATCTAGAATCAAATATGCAACGACGGAAGCTCTGTGCTCGAGGTCAAAGAACCCAATACTTTCACAAAACGTGCTATGATACATCTTAATAGTATATGAAGATACATAAACATTGATAAAAAAACTAAAACACATCTAATAAGGACTTTGATGTTCTCAATATTTATGAACCGCGAGGATAAAGAATTAAAATTATTAGAATGGTAAAGAATTGATGCATTTGAAATGTGGTACTGGAGGATCCTTTGGACTGCCAAGCGCACAAATGCGTCAATTCTCTCACATCTAAATATTAAAGAGCATCTTATAACAACATGATATCGCCATTATCTGAGCTACTTTAGGCATAACATGGGACGGAGACATGACGTTGCGAATAGAGAAGGAAGAAAATTCCGATGTCGAAAACTTTAACGGATAAGACACATAAAAATTCTTATGTTATAGGCAATATTTCCAATATTAACATAAAAGTCACAATTATATATTATACACGAACATGAATAAGTTAAACTATATAAATAGTCCACCACAAAATATATAAAAAATTAACTAAAACAGAAAAAAGGAAATGTATAGAAGCGCATAGAAAGACAAATATCGGCAGTTATTTTTGTAAGAATGAACCATAAGGCGGTAGTAGAATAAAAATCTTTACCACCCGTCCCCGCTTCGCTATTATAAATATACCAATTACTAATATTTAAATATATGACTTTGATAATTTGTTATAGATGTATGTACATATATACGTAAAAATTTGTATTATAATATTATAAGAAAATATAAGAGTAAAATAAATAATATTCTATGTTTATTGTAATAAATATATATAATAATGAGATATACTAAATAATAATACTTATAAATAGTAGTTCTCTACACACCTTATATTGTTCATTGATCAGACAAAAGAGAGAAAGATTCCACTACGTCACGATTATTACACAAAAATATTTCCTAACATCGCAAGTTGAGTGGCGTGACACTATTCCATTAGCGATTTACTATGTAGACAGTCAGAAGCAACAAGTCGAATCATAATGATAACGTACGCCCGATTTACTAATTAGCTTGGTAAGTCTACCCTAAACAGTTTTAGCAATTTTCGTAGACCTAATTTGAAACCCAATTTTGTATATTTTAAAATAACAACATCAACAAAATCCAAAACCTAGTCTAAGCGATAACTCTTAGACTGGATTTTGGATTTAAAAAATAAAACGAGAATACAAATAGTTTATTAAAAAAATAAAATTCACATTATTTTAAAAAATAAAACTACTTAAATTTTAATGTTATTTGACAATTTAACAACACATGGAATTATTCTCTTGAATCAACATGATGATTGCGGAAAATTTTTTCTTTAGCTCTTTTATCCCGCATACAGAAAGCTAGGTACTTTCAAAGACACTCCGTACGTCTTTAGTACTTGTGATGGTAAATCGGGTGTTTGTTTTATTTAAATCTTTTTTTATCACGTTCAAAGGGCTCCTTTGCTTCAACTGCAAATTGAGCAAAATCCGATAACTAATCTTACCATATCAAATGCAAAATGACTAGGAATGTCCCTGTATGTAAGAAGTTTAAAAATTGTATGAACCTTTAACACGCTTTTGATACCTTCAACTGTATCTATTTATCAATATAATAGAATTGGGTTCTAGTTTATTTATAAAAGGTGTAAGATCATTTAAAATGTATATATTAAATTGTTCGTATATTGTCTTCATCGTCCAAGATTCAATACTTTTCTAAAAACATATATGAATGTTGTAACTTACAGATGTGTCAGTCAGCTGTTCAAATACGAACAAATTAGCAAGAACTTGACCTTGCATTAGACAAACCGGGACCGGGAGGAGTATAAAAGGTGAACTCTCAATACTATGGAATTAGTGGGATAAAGGATCGTTTAAGAGTAAGACCAACGTACAGTCACTATGTACCGCTTAGCCATTTTAGTTTGTGTAGCGTTCGTCTCCGCCAACACCTGCCCAGAAGTGCAGCCCGTAGAAAATTTTAATCTTACTTCTGTAAGTTTCTGTATTTTTCTTTCTATTTTTGTTATTTATATTTTTATTCCAAAATAGAATTATTATTTTATTAAATATTTTCATCGTCCTTGCCTAAAATATATATCATTCTGGTCAGACAAAATATCACGATGAATTCTGAAACTTTACAAGTAATTGGTGATAAAATTATGAATTAAACTGGTCATAAAATGTAGAACCTCATCCATCTCCATCATCTCATAAGATTGTTACTATCTCTTAGAAATGTGCTTAACATGTGAACAAGAATATAAAGCTCCATTTAAATCTGCAATTAGATTATATATAAAAAATTATTTTCAAGTACGGTCAAGGTATATGGTATGAAGTTGCAAGGTATCCTAATGCCGGAGTAGACATTGGAGAATGTGGTTCAGCTGAATATAAACTAGAGGGAGACGAGATTAAAGTAAAGAATTATCACGTTGTCAACAAAAAAGCCGTATACGTGGAAGGTGTTGCTAAACTTACTCCTGATGCTGGGAAAGCTGGAAAAGTGACCCATAGTCTACATCATGGAGGTAACTCTTCATCTATATTTGTTATGTTTGTAGTATCGTACGTATTACTTAAAATTCTATTGATATTTTCTAATCACTTGGTATTTATCACTTTAAGAGTATTATAATTATCAGATTACTATATAATATTTGTAATTATCATTTATTTAGAAACCATTGTACGTCAACCAAATCATTGTACTCTTATGTATGGTTAGATATTATGTGTTAAGTAATAATTATATAAATTTATTAAAGTAATAGATATAAATGGTTTAAATCCAGACAATACGTATTTTTGTATAACAATAATTTATATCATAATGCCACTTAACATAAAGTGTCTCTAAGAAGAGTAGACAGGTCTTTCTATGCTGAAGATGTCAGATAAAAACCATCCAAGCCTAATAGTGTATTTTTTCCAGTTGGAGATGCGCTGACAGATAGCATTTTGAATATTTTAGCAATCGACTACGATAAATATCTTATCGCATATTATTGCAAATATGATGAAACTTCACAAAAAGAACAAGGTAATATTGTTTATATGTATTTAGAATTTATAGTAGTTATATTTATATTTTTTATTTTTGTAGAAAAAAGTTAGAAAAAGGTCTGATTACACATAGAGCAGCATCAAATTCAATACAGTGTATTTTGCCTCCTCATAATATCAATAGAGAATTGATTATTTTATTGGAACTCCTGTAGTTTCGTGAAATGAGAAATAAATATTTAGATTTGAAAAAAATAATAAAAATAAAATTTAACTTCAAAAAAATCTATAATTTAAACTATCATTTCAGAATTTGCTTGGATCCTATCTAGATCTAAAAACCTCTCCTCCGAATCTAAGGCACTCATTGACAAGTATTTGAAGGAATGTAAGGTTTTGAGTGCTGATAAATTCGAATGGCCTAAATTCACCGATGAAGCTTGCAAGGTTGAAGCTTAAAATAACAAGAAGTTTCTGAAAATTTTTAAATGATTTAATGAGATTGCAAATTTTAGATAACTGATGACGAATTTCAATAAATAACCAAAATACGAATATTAATGTAATCAATGTTCATATTTAACTTAGAAAATAAAGAATACTATATATCATATACTTTTTTATTTAACCTGAGCGTTTAATATAATGTTAAATGAGAAATGGTGACAAATAAATTTGTCTGAATAAATTTTATACTTCTGTTTCAGTTTGTGTGTGTTTTAAATGAATTAAAACATTTTCAAGTAATAGATTTTTAAATAAGTAATAATTAAAGTATTTGAAAAATTTCATGTAAATTATATTATAAAGTTTTGAAGAAGACAAATTTTTTTTTTTAAATATTAATCTCTGAGACTGTGACGCTGAGGGACCACGTCCTAGGCTCGTGTTTCACTGGAAGGAAAAGTTATACTTAAATTGTTTTTATTACTCTAACGTTGATTTCGGCGTTGAGTTCCTCCACTTAACTTGCAGTGTCTCAAAATTAAGAGGAAAGTGAAAACATTAAAAAGCTATTTCTCAGTCTTTATTAGGTACATATACGTAGTTCTTTATAATAGACATTAAATCTTCTCTATTTGTCCATACTATTAATTTAGGCCAAGGTTATAAAATAAAATGCAACTTATTATTTTAAGATTGATCTATATCAATCAAAAAAATATACCTATATATATGATAGAATCTTTCTTCTAATAAAAAAATCAAATCTTTAATAGATATGAACTCAAATATGAGTAGAAAACTTAACAAAATAATTTAAGAATACAATTTATATACATATTTGGGATAAACATAGTTGTGGGTTCGATCCCCACTAGGCGGAGTGATTATATTTAAATTAATTTCACTTCCTCGCTGTGGTAAAAACAAACTGCGGCATTGAATTCCACCACTCAACACGCAATGTATCGATGTCGGTGGAAAGCGAAGTACGGAGTGTCTTGACACTAGGTACTTTCTGTCTACCCTATGCTATGCGGGATATAGCGTGAAGCTAAAAAAAATAATTTTTATGGTTAATTTTTATTTTCGGTTTTTTACGTGAGATTAGACATGATGTAGTTGTGCTGTTTAAAATGTCATTTATTTTGTGTCTCTTCTTTTTCCTTCTTCTTTCAAATTTTTGCTTTACATGACGAATTAATATATTTTAGTGTTAGTCAAATTTTATAAGCCAGTGTCTGATTGAAATTAGGAATACACACTTACTTCTAATGGCAATGCATTTATCTACTGTACTATCAGTATTTCTGTTAATCTTGAATGGCGGCTTCAACAAAATAACGGATTACATATTCTAGAGGTAGATATCGGAGTTTGAAATGTCGAATACATAATGAAAATCGAATTAATTAGATTTTTTTTATTTTCTGTTATTAATGCACTGTTTTTCTACCCCTCTCATTCACTAGCACGAGTTGACTGGAAGAGATCTTGTCGAAACAAGTCCAGGTCTATATACTAAACATTTTATTTGAAATATGACAGAAACCATTTGTAATTTTTTCAATTTAAGCGAAAGACGGCAAACAGAGTGTCTTGATACTAGAATATTTGCGAACGCTCACATCCACTATAAAGTGTGAAGCTTTTACTGTAAAACCAAAGTGTTCTTGCCTAGTTAGATAATATTTAAATTATATGATATGAAAACAGGCAGAAACTATTTACTTTGAACCGATCAATAAATAACCATATTTAACGACTTTGAAACAAAGAGCTATAAAATCGTTTCGATAACCTAACAAATTAATATTCATGACCCACAACTGAGATGCATATATAAGAAAGAGTGTTTTTGAAAATTTATTATTAAAAGTACGCGTATTACTTACAATTACAATATGTTAATAGCTCCGTTGGCTCTTGTCGCATCCGTCTCCGCCACTTGCTGTCCGGATATCAAGACAGTTGACGATTTTGATTTTAAATCTGTAAGTTTAGAATCATTGATGATGTTTTGAGTTATTAGGCAGTGCTAACAGTATATTCCGTTCTAACAAGATAAAGCGCGAGGTTGAATTCCGCCGCCCAACACGCAAGGAAAACGGTAAACGAAGTGTCTTAGCACTAAGTCTGTATTCTTTTCAGCTTAACGTTTTTATCCCACATAGCAGGGTAGACAGAAAGTACATAGTGTCAAGACACTCCATACTTCGCTTTCCACTGAATTCGAGACATTGCGTATTGAGTGGTGGAACTCAACGCCGAACTTAGTCTTTTTTACCAGAGCGAGGAAATGAAAATAATTTAAATATATTCACTTGATCGAGTGGGAATCGAACCCACAACCGATCGCGTTCGACCGGCCTCATTATCACTTCCAAAGTAAAAAAATTATATATTGTTGAATATTATATATCAATTTATAATTAAAGTTTGGACAAGGCATTTGGTATGAAGTAGCGAGGTATAACCATCCTATTGAAGCGGGAAGCGTTTGTGGTCACGCTGAATACACGCTAGTCGGAGACGAAATCAAAGTGAAGAACTACTTTGTGCGTGATAACAAAGCGTACACGATTGAGGGAAGCGCTAGACCAGCACCACGCGCTGGTAAATCGGGCAAAATCCTCTTCCAATATCCATATGGACGTAAGTAATCTTGTGTTATAATTATTTCTATTAATTATTATTACTATATTTTAACTAAAATTAAAGAAAATTATAGTATTATTAACAGACTTATAATACTAGAATACTTTTTGAAAAAAAAAGCCTATTAAAGTTTAAATTCAGTCCGACTCGAATTCACAATAATATTAAAAAGAAAAAATAATAACAAAACATATGAATAATTAAATACTTTAAAACTTTTTTGGAAAAAACGTATAAAAATTTGAACGCCGCGGGATTCGAACTCGCGCCTCTTGGATACCGTCCAAGGTATGTTATGTTTTCTAATCCTAAGTGTGGAATAACACTTTAAAAATAGTAAATACTTTAAAACTTCTTATATCGTTGCGATTACGAGATACGTTGTAAATGTAGTTAAATCTCGTCCAAGTCACTAAATATTATACCGAAAAAAAATGTAATAGTAAAAAATATATAGAAATCTATGAAACTTACAACAAAAACTAATTTTTTTAGTTTATATTGAAAGAATAATAAAATATAACTATATAGCCGTAACTAAATATACCGATGTTATATAATGCAATTGATGTTTATTGATTTGCGTAATATTTTTGGATTTTTGCATGAGGACATTGTGACGCAGAGGCCGGTCGTGGCCCAGTGGGATAGCGTCGGATTGTAAACGCGATCTGTTGTAGGTTAGATCCCTAATCTGGGGAGTGATTATATTTAAATTATTTTCACTTTCTCGTTCTAGTAAAGGCAAAGTGTCCACCACTGCGCAGTGGAAAACGAAGTACGGAGTGTCTTGACACTAGGTACTTTTTGTCTACCCTACTATGCGAGATAAAAAGCGTGGCGTGGCTAAAAAAAAAGTTGTGGCGCATTGGAACAGCGTTTGACTGTATGCGCGTTTCTTCTCCGCTTTGGCAAGACAAAGTGCGGTGATGAGTTTGTCATTCCACACGCAATGTCTTGATTTTGGCGGAAAGCAGTCAAAATATTAACACCAGGTTGTCTCTGACTACTCTACTATGCTAGATATTGCTTGCAGCAGCTTAATTGTTTTTCTAACATCAATATTAGAACAGCTTGCACTAAAAATCTCTTCAATTCCAGCTGGACGCTCTATGTCCGACAGCATATTCAACGTCTTGGCAATAGACTACGATAATTTCTGCATCGGCTACTATTGCAAATGTGATAAAGATTCAAATAAACATGAGGGTATATTAAATAGACTATCATGACGCATACAGTATCTTACTTAAAATGGCAGGTCAAGGGTTCGATTTACTAACAATTAAATGATTTTTTTAAATACAATATTTTAAAATATTTCTTCTAAAATTGTCATAATTTTTTTCAGACTTTGCTTGGATCTTTTGTAGAACAAAAGTACTTTCCGCTGATACGAAGGCCACTATCGACAAGTTTATAAGTGAATCCAAGATTTTGGATGCTAAGAAATTTATTTGGCCCGAATTCACTGAAGAAGCTTGCAAAGTTATTCCTTAAAGAAAAAAATAATGAAACACCCGAAATATTTGAAGGGCAATAAAATCGTTATAATAGCAGAGATCTCATTGAAAATACTCAAATGTAACTGAATTATTGTATTTTCTATAATAAGTAATGTAATATTCGTATAATACATAAATATAGAGGAAAATCATATTTATATTGTATTTACTTGTCCTAAAAAATTGATTTTTAACGAGTTTTTATTATGCTATTAACTTACAATGACGAAGCATTATTCACAATCTATACAATACTATCCAGCGGTATACCGTTTAATAATTTAATAAAATATATTAATAGTAAATAAAATTATTTAAAAAAACATATAATTAGATAGTTTTTAATTCAAAAAAAATCTAATTATTTTTTTTCTTGGACTTTAGTATTTATTTCCAACGCCGGCTTATACGTTTATAGAAATGCAACTTTGTCCAGCCTCAATCTTTTGGCATAAAAAATATTCAATAGTTTACATATAACTTGATAAATTTAATATATAGTCTCTATTTTTATGTACATGAAAAAAATACTTCAAAACATCTATAGTAAATATGGAATTTGAGCGGAAACAGTCATCATAGTGTCTTGACACTAGGTTGTCCCAGACTGTTCTGCCATCCGGAATACGCCGTTCGTGGCGAAACGGGACAGCGTCTGACTGCAAACACGATCGATTATCGGTTCGATTCTTACTCGGGTGAAAGATTATATTCAATTTATTTTCATTTCCTCGCTCTGGTAAAACAAAGCTCAGCATTGAGGTACACCACTTCATATTCAATGTCTCAGATTTGGCGGAAAGCAGAGTACGGAGTATTTTTTGACACTAACTACTTAATTAAATTGATTTTTATACTTATATTTTATACAAATCATAAATATAAAAATGATTTTTTTTTAAATAAATTCCATACTCTGCAAAGCACTTATGATTGTAAAATTGTTATCAGATATCCACTCCACGTTGATTTCAACGTGAGGCTATAACGATACATGACATTGCTTAAAGATAAATCGTTTTAGTATTTAAATAGTATAGTGTATATATTAGACCATGTATTAGTTTAAAATAAATTGTAGCTCATGAATCTTTATTACCGTATCTGACTTCGACTTCTACCGGGGGAACGGTTATATTCAATTGCCTGGTGGTAAGTGGTCACCATGGGCCATGTTGTGGATGTTCATGGGCGAACCCATGGACATCCACAACAAATGTGGATGAGGAGCCGGCCTTGGGATGGAAATGAAAGGAGATAGCGTAATGGCCTCGGCAGCCCAAACCTCTACGCTCTGAGAGAAAGGATAGATGGAAATACGGAAATATGCAATGTCATGACATTAAACACATCATCAGATTTGGTGGATCGTTTCTGTCATAATAGTGGTCGCGAGCCAATAGGACGAATAAGCTCCTACTAACAAATTACTGGGATACCCGTCTCCTCCGGGACGCTCCCCAGTATTGAGGAAAACTGTATTCATTTTCAACAAAGAAAATATTAAAACTAAAATATACAAAAATAAAGAAACAATCAAATTACATACAACTTTTGATTTATTTTTGGCGATTGACGATGATTTTTTTAAAAAGAGGTAGATTATATGATTTGTTACATTACTAATGTCATTGTTGAAACTCCACCAAACGAATTTGTCGTTTTATAATAGATCCGATTCTTTCAACTACTTGTTTATGGCAGCCTTCAGGAAGAACTTTTAATCTTGAGAAAATCTTTTTATCTATTCTATCTATTTTTTGATACTTACGTATCAAAAAAAACTTTTGTCCCGTTTCTAAGAAAATTACGGGAAGTCTGGTACAATTATAGTTCATATAGAGAAGTAATGCTGATTGCTAATATTTTTTTTAATTATCCATAAAAAATAATCATGAGTTTAATACAATTTAACACAAATTACTATAAAGTGACACATGTTGCCGAGGTAACGTCTTGTTTACGCATCAACGTGACATCCAACAAAATTAAGAAATTTCTTACTGTAAAGACGAAAAGCGTAAGTTCAATATCTACTCGGATACATGTATATAGATTCTTAAACGCGATATATGTAGAGATAAAGCAAGGCGTTGGATTACGCCAACAACGTCCCTTGTTACTTTAATTTCGTTTGTAGAAAAAAAATATTTGCCATATATGCTCATGTAACAGTTACCAAGAACTATTTGTGTGTTCGAAACGTCAGATTTTCAAAAATGTATTTTTGAATACCAAAATAATCTCTTGTAACTCATTTATATATACTTAATAATTATTCATTTAAAAAATGCTTACCAACATATCTATGTAAGAAGTATGCCAAAAAGTATTTAGTATCCATGATCTCTAAAAGATGTTCAACTGATACAAAATGACAACAAAAATACGATAAAAATGTATTGTATTTGATAATATCAAGCAGACGTATCTTAGTTGAGATACACTTAATGCACGAAATTTTCATATAAAACAAGTATTTTGCCTTTCTGGTATATTTAAATGAATCGACAATAAATTAAGAAATTTATCAGTTAATATACGAGGGTAGATTGAAAAGTATTTGGCCTAATTAAGAAAATAAACACATACTAAATCAGTTATATTTTTATTTTTATTATGCTATATAATCACCATCATGTTTTACACTTTTACCATCTCCCATTCAAAGCATTTAGACCATTAAAAAAACATGATGTTTCCTCAGAATCAAAACATGCACTACTGTTTTGATCTTGTCCTTTGTTGAAAATCTTCGACCTCTTAAGTGCTTATTTAGGTTAGGGAGCAGAAATAAATCTGATGGTGACAGATCAGGTGAATATAACGGATACGATTATAGTTCTAAGCCACAATGGCGTGTCACAAAGCCACAGACGTGTGAACACGGGCGTTATCTTGATGAGACAGGACTTATCTTCTGAGTATTCCTGGACGTTTTTGTTTCATTATCTCTCGTAAATGTCGTACTAAGACACAGTAGTAATCGGAATTTATAGTCTGCCTCTTGTCAAGATAATCAATCAAAATCACACCCTTAGAGTCCCAGAATACTGAAGCCATTGTCATTGTCTTCTAAATTGTTCTGAGTTTTCAACATATCTCCTTCTTATTTGAATTTAGCGTAACCACACTCAATGCCTGTATTGAAGGCGCTAGGACCAAGCCACTTCATACCAAATCTCAGTTTCATATAAAAAAGGGGATATTTTACTATATTTGTCTGTTAGTTTTCCCAGAGGTGCAGATTCAAATATCATGTGTTCATTTTTATATGTATTTCTTAATATTTACATATGATTGTAACTTTATCAATATGAAATTATTTAACTAAAAAAATATAAAATATTAATAGATTCAGAACGACTGTTCTAAAAACAATGGTGATTTGAACAAAGAATGGTGATATGTTTCGAATATTATGATAATGCGAAATGAAAAATTGACAGTAAATTTATATGGAAAAAATGAAATAATTTAATATTTAGGATCGCAAGCATACGTTTCTGGGAACTTTCAATCAAACAGTAAAATTATAATTGTCTACAAAAAAGCCTAATTATCTAAATTTTTTTCTAACTAATCAAAAGTTTATACTGGACTTAAGATAATATAGTTTTTTTGGACGACGGAAAATGTAACTAATGCAAAATGAGGTAACCCATGCTGAAGTGCATTGTTTTTGAAATGTATTGTCTAGATAAAAATTGACACTATCTAAATATGGCCTAAATATAATATATATGATTTTTCTGCCTAAATGTCATTGAGAATCGATATCTTTATAAAATAATTAATCTTTTAAAGGAGGTAGCCTCAAAGTCAGATGAGCAATGTAGGCAGCAATGTAGGCAGCAATGTAGGCAGATGGGCAGAAAAACCACCTAATGGTAACTTGTTACCTTCGCACATGAGCATCTACAACATTAGAGGAGTTGTGGATGCGTTGCCAACCTTGAGTGCGAAGGTGTCTGTATAAGTCAAACTTCGGGCTTGTAAGTCCTAAAAATTTAGCACCCGGTGAAAACCTCGCCAGGGAGATGACACTAACTCTTAGGGTGACCAATGCTGGAGGCATTGGTGAACTTGGTGTCCGAGGAAATTCCGTCGACAAGGACGTAGATGGTCCATCCGTTAAAGAAGTGGTTACCCAATTTCATAGTCTCTCGTGAAGTCCGTAAGAAGGTAATGCGATGAAACTGCCCTGCCAGACTCGATGAAAGAAGTATAACTATACGATGATTGTTGATTTATTTTTAACATAATATTTTTTTAAGCCGTTCGTGGCGCATTGAGACAGGGTCTGACTGTAGCGTGATCGGTTGTGGGGATTGATTCTCACTCAAAGGAGTGATTATATTAAATTTATTGTCGCTTCCTCGCCCGGGTAAGACAAAGTGCGGCGTTGAGTCCAACCACTCAACACGCAATGTATCGAATTCGGTGGAAAGCGGAGCACGAAGTTTCTTGACACTAGGTACTTTCTGTCTACCCTGCTATGCGAGATTAAAAGTGTGAAGCTAAAAAAATTTTTTTATTATAGTTCAAGCTTTATCCCGCATAGTAAGGTAATTAAAGACAACCAGTATGAAGGCACTTCGTTGACTAATTTCTGCCCAAGGTTACCAAAAATGTATATTCCAACACCAAAAAATACGCGTATATTACGTTTAAATTAGTTTCATTAAAAAGATAATGATATTTAATTTGTCGCGAAAATTCAATACATGACAAGCAAAGTATCCGTAGTATTCCGGCCCGTGTACTTTAGAAAATAGTAGAATATTGCTGGTGATAATTACATTTTATCATAGATGATTTTAAACATACCATATAAAATAATGTAATTTGTAATCTATGTTAGAAAGAATTATAATTATTTAAAAAATAACGTAGTACGTACGGCTTGTCACGTAAAGATACACATTTAATTATGTAAACATATATTGTTATCAACTTCTGATTATTGATAACTAAGCCAACTTGTCGTAGAGCTCAACTATTTGGATCTCACTAACACAATGTTACACAATTGAATAATTATTTTTTAATACATGTTCGTATATAATGCTTATTTGTTTATGTAATATTTTATATATTTTTATATTTATTTAAGTAATTAAGTAGAGATCGGACGTGGCGCGGTAGGACAACGTCTGACTGTAAACCAGGTGGAATGATTATATTTAAAGTTTTCATTTCCTCACTCTGGTAACACAAAACACGGCGTTGAGTTCCGCCACTCAACACACAAAGTATCGAGTTCAGTTGAAAGCGGAGTACGAAGTCTTGACACTAGGTACTTTTTGTTTACACTGCAAAAATTAACCGGCGTTAAAAAAAATATGTTTACGTTCTGTGTGTCTTTTATGTATATTGATTAGCTCTCAACCTATTTTCTTCCTTTAACTTCCAATTTCTTAAGATAAGCCTGGAAGAGATCTTTATATTAGCGATAAGGTCGCCTCTTGTATAGCTTAATTATTTTATATACTTTTTTATTTATCATCGTCTCTGAGTGTACAATAAAGAATACTATTATTAATGTCTTAAATGTAGAGAATTGTTCAAAGGAGTGATTTTACAATATGTTCTAGAAGGACGAAGAAAAGCAGTTTTTGTTTATGTTCGTGAAGCTATAGTATATTATCAATATAACTTTCCGCCAGTATATTAGTATACTTAATACAAACTATTTTGATTTATACCGGAAAATCTTGAATCTAGGTTTTCTCTTCGTCCTCTGATATGCGTGAAGGTAAATTTATTTAATTTCCCAAATTATATATCGTTTTGAACATAATAAGTGCAGAATAGTTCCATAAAATTTATTAAATAATAGTATATTACAGGCACCATTAGAACATTATAACTGAAAATTCTGTTAAAACTAACTGTTAAGTTAAAATTTCTTTCATGTTACATTCTAAGTTTTTCTAGAAATTAACTCAAATCAAGCGATAATTTTGCAAAGTTCATCGTTAAAAGTCTTCCAAACAAATTTGTCTTTTATTAATAGGTCGGACTCTTTCAAGAAGTTGTCTATGGCAACCTTGGCATCTTCAGGAAGAACCTTGGATCTTGAGAAAATCCAAGCGTAATCTGCAAAAATATATTTATTTGTTAATACGTGAAAATAAAACTGTTATATATATATATATATATATATATATATATATATATATATATATATATATATATATATATATATATATATATATATATACATATACATATATAATCTATATTAAAAAATCCTTACCAGTATGGCTGTGTGATTTTGCGTTAAAATTACAGAAATATGCAATAAAGTATTTCTCGTATACAATATCCACGATCTCCATAATGTGTTCTGTTGAATTGAAATGAAATAAACATTATAATAAATACAAATCCGAATTCAGTGGAAAGCTAAGCTATTGGTTATTGATAACCTTTATCGGGTTACGCGATGTTTATTTTGGTAAACAAGGAAATATTAAATCACTAACTATTACCAGCCTCCTTTCTCGGAGGGTTGTTTTATTTGTATTTTATAGTTCACTTGTATTATTATGGCTTTTCACAGATGTTCAATCTTAAATTTTTATAAATCAAAAGTAGCCGCTCTTTACCGAATAGTTGTAACCAAAGCGGCATTTTCTTATCTATAAAAGTACATCATTCAGATCCAGATGTTCCAGATCTTTAATTTTTTATATCGAAAGTTTTCATCATGCCAAAATGTTGTGGTAGGGCAGCTTTTTCTTATTACTTATAGTTTAGTTAAACTTTATTTCTACATAAAGTGTTCCATTTTTCAAAATCAGTTATACCCAAACACCTGCCAAACAATCAAAGCAGCTTAACAGCTATGCAACAATCAAAACTTCATTCAAATCTGTTCTATAATTGCGAAGATGTACGCGTAAAGATGGACCAACACACAAACAGACCAATAAATATTTTAAAAATCACAGATATATATATATATATATATATATATATATATATATATATTATTATTATTTATTGGTCTGATTGTGTGTTGGTCCATCTTTACGCGTATATATATATATATATATATATATATATATATATATATATATATATATATATATATATATATATATATATATATATATATATATATATATATATATATATATATACTATTTCATAATGCCCCTACATTTTTTTTCCGTAAAAATATTCAATGTACAGACACAACTTTTTTATTATTTTATTATAATATCTATAATAAAAAATTAACTTACATAATTGTTTTAAAAGTATGGGAAAATAGTGTTTACATTTTTTTTAGATACAATATACCGAGTCATTCTTATGTATTTATTCCAAAAAATAATACATTAAATCAAAGAACAAAATATATGACCTAATAACGTACCTCCATATTTATTATTCACGAGAAGCTTGCCAGACTGTCCAGCATCCGGGGCGAGGCGTGCTTCACTCTCGATGAATATTTCTTTGTTATTGATGATGTAATAGTTTTTCATTTTAATTTTATCACCTTGTAATTGATATTCAGCGTGGCCGCACTCACTATTGTTGGGAGCCGCGCCGGGATATCTGGCCACTTCGTACCACGTACCAATGCCATACTAAAATAACATGAAAATATAGCTTTAACGATTATTTAGTAATTATAAAAGTAAAAAATGTGAAACACGGCATTGCAAACCCTCAATCAAAATGAGCAATGATAGCGTCTCAATCAAATCAAATAACCCGAAAATCGGTATTTTCTAACACTTTTATCATTGACAACTGAGAAGAGGTACACTCACACTAGCTATTTGGAAGTTATCCACAGTTTTGACCTTCGGGCAACAGTTTGCTGAAACTGACGCTACGATAGCAAATAAAACTATAAGGAACATTTTGTATTATTCTTAGAAAGCCAGTGGAAAAATAATGAAGATATTAAAATTTCTCGTCTTATATATACATGTCTTATATTTAGGTATAGACATAAGGGTCATCGTGTATATACAGATAACGTTGTATCTATGTAAACGAACAAACGAAGTAATATAAACACTAAGCATTATTATTAAGAATGCGGCATTAGGGACTGCCATCCAACACACCATGTCCGAGAAGGTGGGAAATGGAGAACGGAGCTACAAATAGCTACGTGGAATGTTAGAGGAGGGATGCAACAGAAAATGAATTATTAGATGTGATGAATGAAAGAGATTTGGATGTTGTTTGTATGACTGAGACCAATAGAAAGAGCAATAGCACGACCGATTTACTATGCAACCGAGTCGCCTTCTGGGCGGCAGTTCCACAAAGTAAACGAGGGTGTCAAGATGTAGATGTATTGTCTTCTCGATTGGTGAGTGCATCGGTATGAATATAAGGCGATCAACGAGGCTGCTCTGGGTTCGCTTCAAGCTGGAGATAACTAGAATATTCTCGTTAGTGGCGTATGCGCCGATATCCACAGCTATATAAAGTGAACTAGAGGAGTTCTGGGAGAGTGGCAGGGAAGTTCTAGGAAATGTAAGAGAGAAAAGTTGGCTTTAGTAAAAAGCGTGATGAATGGTGGGATGGTGAAGTGAAAGAGCTGGTAGAAAGAAAGAAGAAAGCAGTGCAGGACTATAAAGCCTCAAGTAAGAATAAAAATATGAAAGAGATCAAGAAGAAAGGATATATGTTGCAAAAGCACCTAACGAAAGCACGGATAAAGATGAAGCATGAAAAGTCAGAGTATGATAGAGATGAAAGATTGACAAACAATTTCCGAGAAAACAAAAAGCGTTTCAGGCGGGAGGTTAGTGATTCTCGGCATTATGCATCAATCTGTAGAATTAATGGGGTGCTTTCTGAGGAAAGTGAAATACTTATAGGAAGAACACGTTTTGCAACGATTGGGGCGGAATTCTACAAAGAGATGTATGAATGTGATGACGCTTTTGTCTCTAACGAAAGCAATATGCTGAGTCTTGATGTAGCAGACGGCGAAATCAGTATAAAAGAAGTAGAGAATGCTATACAAAGTCTAAAATGTGGTAAGGCAGCAGGAGCAGATAGAGTTACTGCAGAGATGAGCAAAAATAGTGGGCCGCGCATCTTGGACCAGTTCTTATTTCTATGGAGGTCCCGGATGACTGGCGAGGCGCAGTCATCGTGCCTTTGTATAAAGGCAAATGTTCACAGATAGACTTTGCATAACTATATTGCATTGCTATAGGGCTATCAGTTTAATTCGCTTGGGCAGTAAAATTTATGCTAAAATCATAGCGAGAAGAATGCAAGAGAGACCCGAAAGCCTTATAAAGGCCCAATGAGGATTTTATACCTGGAAGAGATGCATGGATCAGGTCTTTTCTCTCCGCATGATCATGGAAAAGTTTTTGCCTGTAAGCCAGAATTTTTTTTGTGCTTTTTAGAATTAATGAAAGGCATTTGACAGGGTTGTAAGAAAGAAAGTATTGGAGATACTGTCCTGGTACGATGTGAACGGACCCTTGTAAAATCTTGTAATATCTAGGCTGTAAGATCTCTTTATCGATATCACTCAGCTTGTCTGCGAATAAGAGCTGGTATGTCGCCTCAGTTTAATATTCGATTGGTTGTCAAATAGAGCTGCGCCATGTCAGTTTGGCTGTTCCATTTGCATTTGGATAGCTGTCTCCAAGGAGTGAAAGAAAGTGACATAGGAGTGAAAGTTCATGATTTGACAGTAAACTTTCTGTTGGACGCTGATGATGCAGTGCTAATTGCAAGACGTTTCTAAGTCTTAAAGAATATTTTTTTCCTCATGGCCACAGTTGCGTCGTGGTACATGCGTAATTTAGTTATTCTAAGAGTATCGTTAAGTTATATTTCAATAAAGAGCACTGCCATAAACTTTCTAGTAGTTGCTTCGGAAAAGCAACTACCCATCCATCCGCTGGTGGTAAGTGCCTGCGATTAGGATGGAGCGTTAGTTATGGGAGACTTAGCAGGTCCCGACACGTTCTATCGAATAAAGCTGACCATAACCCTCACAAACTCACACTGTCCCCACCGATGGAGACAAGCTCTCAGTTTTTCAACCACTAGACTACTGTATCCCCAGTCGGGACGGGCAAAGTTCCCCACATAAACAGTATACACAAGCCGAGGTTCAAGCCTTACCAGGAGGCGCCCTTGTGATACTAAGTGTGTTCTAAGTTGATGGTTTCCTCTCGAAGTCCCACCATAAGTTCAGAGCTTTTCTAGCTCGGCCTCCCACAGAAACTGGCGACGCCTCTAGGGCAACATACCCACAATCGAAAAAAAATAAAGCTATTTTATAATGTAAGTCGTCTATACACTTTTCGTCTGTACACTTTTCGTACTAAAAGTATTTTTTCAGAAATATATGTATTCAAAACTTTATACAGGCTTGGAGATAAACCATAACAAGTTACCAATTTTCTAATGATTTAAAAAAACGAAATAAATAATTTAATCTATACTGAAACTGATGGCTAAAATAAAATATATTCGATGAACACCGTGTAACTGTAAACGCGATTAGTTTCGGGATCGATTCCTACCCCCGAGAATGATTATATGTTTCATTATTTCTCCGCTCTGGGAAGACAAAACGTAGCGTTTTGTAGTAAGCAATCAACTTAGTGTCTTTACACTAGGCTGTCTCTACCTAGCTATTTGGAATAAAAGAAGCGTGAAGCTGCTTTTATATAAAATATATATAATTTTTCTGCGTAGCTGTTATTAAAAATCAGTTTCATTATAAAATAATAGATCTCGAAATAGGGGGTTTTACCAACCTTACGACTTTAGGCAAGGAATTGAAGCCGATTGCCAACAGCCCCATATTGCATAAATTATTTTATATGTACTGATCGATTTCCTACACTTCAGGAAAAAAAATCGTTCAACATGTCACAATAACGGTCGCCATTGACAGTAACAGTACGGCCTTCATCGTTTTTGAAAAAGTACGAGCCAATGATTCCACCGCACCATAATCCGCACCAAACAGTCAATTTTTCAGGATGTAATGGTGTTTCATGAAGCACTCTTGGATTTGACTCACTCCGACAATTCTGTTTGTTCACATAACCATTGAGTCAAAAGTAAGCCTCATCTGAAAAGATGATTTTTCTATGAAATTCGGTGTCCGTTTCCATCATTTCAAGCGCCCAATCAGCAAATTCACGGCGTAATCGATGGTCTGCTGGCTTGAGTTCTTGTGCCAACATAATCTTGTATGAATGTAGGCCAAGATCCATACGTAAAATTCGCCAGGTTGTCATTCTGGATAAGCCCAATTCTTGTGCACGTCGTGGAACGGAAACATTTTGATTTTCTTCGACACTGGCTGATAGGGCGGCAATATTTTTTTTCACTACGGCCTGTCATGTTGGTGGTCTACTATCGTGCAAAGAATATTCACTTTCCAGTTTTTGGATTATGCGATGTATAGCGAGCTCAGACGGTGCACCATGACGACCATATTTAGCACGAAATGCTCTTTGAGCAGAGACAATACTTCTCGAATTTTGATAAAAATTTGGACAATTTTCAAACATTGAGGTAACATGAACTTGTTCATGGTTAAATGGCAAACATTACTAAATACAAAACAACACAAATATCAAATGTTAAACAACCAAAATGGCGGCTGTGAGCTATCAAAATTTTATCATTCCTATTGGGAAACCCTGTATTAACTTCTGTGTGATTTTGACTCAATTTTTAAAAATATTTTTTTATGAAATACGTCTTTATATTTTTTTAGCTTTACGCTTTTATCCCGCATGGCAGATTAGAAAGCCGCATGACACTCCGTACTCTCTCACTCTTAAAATGAGCTTTTAAAATATAACTAGCATGTTTGTTTATTTAAACGTCATATTTTAGCCACACTTAAAACATCTAGGATCTCTTTTAATGGATGTAGTTGTCAGTAAAAAGTTAATTAAAGTTTATGAGTGTGATCAATTTATACTGACAATTATTTAATTCCTTCTTTGCTTATCATTATGTTATTAAGAAAATTGTATCGAACACAGGCAATGGGTCAGTTACGAATGTAACAACACTTATCTGACGTCATTTGTTTTGTTATTAATAACTTATCGTTGACAATAGCGTCTATATAGTGATATATGAAAGTTCGTGGTGTATTGGATGACGTCTGACTGTAAACGCGATTGGTTGTGGGTTCGACTCCAATCTGGAAGAATCATTGTACTTAATTGTCATTCGTTCTGGTCTGATAAAATGTTGGGTGAGTTCCTCGCAATTTCTCGAATTCGAGAGGAAAATAGCGAGTGGAGTGTCTTGACTGTACTTTCTCTTTGTCTACTCTGTAGGATCTGAACCATTTTTATTTCAGATAATATGAAATTAAAATACAACATGAAATACAACATTTTTATTAAACTATTTTTATTAGGAACATTATGTATCACATTTCATTTTTTAAGTTAAGCATGAATTTCGCAATCCTCGTCGCTGAAACTTAACCATTCAAATCTACTGCTGTCCAAAACTTCAGATTCTTTCAAGAACTTATCAACAGCAGCTTTAACATCATCAGGAATAACCTTGGACCGTGAGTAGACCCATGCGAATTCTGTTAAAATACGCAAATATTTTTAGCAAGTAGTATAAGAAATAAAAAGGAGGACATTAATGTTATAAATAAGTCGATTTAAATTATATTACTATTAATATTATAATGTACAAAGAATTCCCGTCTCACTAAATTTTAATATTAAAACTTCATAAGAAATAATTATTCGATATACACAATCAGAGCTTGGGACATATTAGTTAAGTGTTGGTCATTCTCTCATGCCATGGCATAAGCTATTTGTATATTTTAATATATAGCAAATTGACGTTTACTAATAAATACAATTTAAAACTACTAAATTTTAATTTCTATAAAATACAAGATTATTATAATTAAAAATTTTACCTCTTATTTTTTGTGAAGCTTCGTCATATTTGCAGACATACTCGATAAGGTACTTGTCGTAGACTACATCCAGAACGTTTACTTTGTATTCCACTAGACCTCGGTCTGTTGAGAGAAAAATAAATATAAAAATTACGTAGAAGAACTGTTCAGTTACTTCGCAGAACAAGTGGATATTATTCAATATTTACTTTGAAGAAGAATTCCTCTTTCTTGATACATAATAATGCCTCTAAGGATCTAGGCGGCGGTAATCAAATTGAAACAATTTCGAAAAATTTTAATTATAATTCATGAAAAGTATAATTTTGTATCAATAAATACAACAAGTCTATTAAAATTAGGAAATTAGACACATACAAGAGGTCGTCGAAGCTCAGTGCGGCAATGTTTGAATGTAAATGATTGATGTAAATGATTGATTGTGTCAATCTCGGCCACTTGGATGAATAATTATATTAACATTTTTATTTTGTAACAAAAAGCGTGTGAATTAGTTCAGTTACTTAACACAAATTAACATGTTTTTGGGTGAAAAGCGTAAAGTTATTAAAATACTTACTTCTATATGGCAGTCTGTACAAAAGTATTCCAGACTGCCCAGCATCAGGAGCGAGTGCTAAGAATCCTTCGATGGATCCAGCTTGATGATTGAGAACAAAGGAGTTTTTCACTTTGATCTGATCGCCCTCTTGAGTTAATTCAGTTTGACCACAAACGCTATTTCCTTCAGCACGGCTGGGGTACCTTGCTACTTCATACCATATGCCGCTTATGTACTGAAAATTGATAAAAAAGTTATATTGTTGTTAAGATTGTAAGAAAAAAGTCACGCTACCCCACAGATAAATGCATGATTCAAGAAGAGGCAAGCGGCAATTGCGCTGTCGCCTTCGTGTTACGGGAACAACTCTTCTGCGCTACTCTGAACAGGCCGTCAATAATACAAACCACCCCTGATGCTGCGACATGCCTTGCAAGCTTCCGACGCCGGTCTCACGTAAGATTGGGGGCCCAGTTAGTGGCGGTCCAAAACAAGTTTTGTGAGCTTTTAGGTTACCAGTCCCGAGTACCACAGAACCCGTCCTGAATCCCCAATTGAGTAGTATATCCGTACCGGATACTTTACGATAAAAAAATATTTATACGTATAGCTTATCATTTTACTTTTACTTGTGGTCGTAAGAGCTTAATACTGCGACAGGCTCGCGTCCATTATCATGACAAAAACGATCCGCAATATATATGATAATGTGTTCCGGTTCGATGTTCTGTAAGCCAGCTTTCCTTATTCCCACCCATCCTTTCTCTCAGAGTATAGTAGTTCCGACAATTTTGGCTGCGGAGGCCACTACATTGTCTCCTTTCATTTCCATCCCATATTCGACCATTCACAATTCTTCTCTTCTATTGTGGGTGTCCATGGGCGAAGGTAATCACTTACCATCAGCTGGCCCTTCTACTCGTTTACCTCCTTTTTTTATAAAAAAAAAACCTTCTTGTTTCCTTAATAATATGGAATAGTGAAAATAATATACATAAAACTTACAGAGTCCAATTGGAAGTTATCTACAGGCTTGACCGCTGGGCAGTTAGCGGACGCCGCAGCTACAAGTGCAAACAGAAATGAGATATACATGTCGACCTTCTCTATTTAAATTCTACGTGACTTGTGGTTGTTTCAGAAATCGCACCTTATATATATAAAAAGTTTGGGGTCATCGAGAAATGAAGTATTTATTTTTAAAAGGTTATCTAGTTCGATAGGAAACCGATTGCCAAATTACAGAATATTCGCGTTTATGAACACACGTCCAACTTCGGTATCAATATTTTTATTTAGTCATTATTTTTTTTCGTTTAAATAATAATATTTGGAGTTGTTTTTTTATTTTATTTTTAGAATGAAATTAATTAGCTTAAAAAAGCCTAAATTTATTTGGATTACTTAAAACGCTATCAAATCCAGCAACATATATATATATATATATATATATATATATATATATATATATATATATATATATATATATATAAGGAGTGCAGAGTATCAGGGAAATTAATAAAATAATTGTAACACATACATAAAGTGACATACACGTTGCTAAGGCAACGAGTTGTCTACTCGTCAACGTGACATCCAGTTCAAATTAAATTTAGCAAATAAAGTTTACATTCTTATAAAATACTACTAGTATTAAGGCGCCATATATGATTAAGTTCACGATGATATCGCATACCGATTTATGTCACCTAGAGATATGAATTAAAATCCATATGATAGATTATTTCGTAACTAAGTACTTGTTGTATTGAAATTTTCAATTTTCGGAATGAAATCATTTTTTTAATTATTGACAGATTTATGAAGCCAAGGTGAGTGGTACGAGAGGTCGGAAGATACCTCATGTAAAAAGCATAAGTATGATTATGATATGAGATATATATATATATATATATATATATATATATATATATATATATATATATATATATATATATATATATATATATATATATATATATATATATATATATATATTGAACGTATAGCTTAGTTAGTAGGTATAGCAATTGAACGGACCTATGGGCGTCCATGATTTTTTATGATCCTGTTTATAATTTTAGTGACTTCTTTTTTTTATGTTACTGAAGAGCACCCGATATACTGCAAGGAACTCAGAAATATATATGATTTAAAGAAATATAGAAATATGTATAAGTTAATAGAGGAGTCCCTCCCAGAGGTCTAGTCCGGTGATTGTGGTCTTCTGGCTCGTTGTTGACCACTGCTAGCTCATGCAGCGCGTTGTCCAGTCAGTTTGAGGACCACGTCCATGTCTCTTCGAGAGATTGCCATTTTTAAGTTGTAATGAAATTCTTGATATTATTAACTTGTAAATTTCTAAAATAATTTTCTTTTAGTGTAAATAACATTTTAATAAAATATGTTTTATTATACATTGTTCTTGTGTTTTTGTTAAACCAGTCTATTTCTCTATAATTATAACCAAAAATGGCAAAATTTTTATATTTAATGATTCTCATGAAGGTCAAACGGTATTCTTGTTGCGAAATGCTTGTTTACATAAGTATTTAATAATTTGAGTCCGACTGTAAACGTGATTGTTTGTGAATTTGATTCTAAATCAGGGAACTATATTTGAACTATATATTTTCATATATCCGCTTGTAAGGCACAGCGCACCAATTCGCCACTCAGCCAGCAGTTTAATTTCATAAGGAAATTAGTAAGTTGAGTAGTATATAACTAGGTTATCTCTGATTACCCTGCTGTGCGGAATAAATCGTAATCAATAACGTAATTTTCATAATCAACATTCAGAATCTCCAACATGCTCTTATTGGGCACTGTTTCCTGATAAGAAAAATAATGGATAAAATTTGAAAACACCATTCTAAAATTTAAACTTGAGCCTCTTTTGATAGTGCTTATCTTAATGTTATAACTTATGTAAAGCAATAGCGATTATAACAGTTACAGGTTGCGTGTACGACTTGAAACTCATATATTTTACATTGACGTCATTCAGATTTGAATCTAATTTTGTTATCCAAGCCAGTTATTGAATTATCTTTATCATTACTTAATAATAATAGGGTAAGAGTACTATGACAAAATACATTATAGCCAAGATTAAAAAAAAATTAATAGCTGTTTTTCATACCAAGGTAGTATAGGACCTAGTAAAAGAATATTCCATTCGCCGTTTTCTTCCCACTTCAATGGGTGCAGAGTGGCGAAAATTAACGGCTCACTTTGCCACTGCCAGGAGAAATGACTATAATTTTAAAAATATTTTCCCCAAATGCGAATTGAACACAACTCTTGCATCTACATTAATACGCTGTTACTGAGCCATGTTGACCTCAAATAATTGATTATGTCATAAAATAATAAAAAGGAAATATTCGTACCTCCATACGGCAAAACGTACGCCAGCTTTCTAAAACGTGGCTTCTTAATCGAGTTCTGCGATACGATCAACTCAGACAAGCAAAATCTCGAATTCGGTGGAACGCGGAATACGGAGAGTCTTGACACTAGGTGCTTCCTGTCTACCCTGCTGTATTAAAAAAGTAATAATGGCAGAAAAAATTATACAGATACTGAGGAAGCTGTAATGCTTGAGAATAACAAAGTCGTTATTAATTTAAATTAAAGTCATTTTCCATAAAAGTTGATATCTAGATAGATATCCTACTCTTTGTAATTTGAACAAACTAATTCAAATCTTATTATGGAAAGTTTAAAGGAAGACAGTCATTCACCAATTTGGGGACCAATTTTGTAATACAAGTCGCATAGTGACCGATCGTATTATCTACTTCGACGTTTCCAGAGGGCATTAAGAGTTAAATAATTTTTATCCGTTATATCTGCACATTCATCACTTAGGTTTGGGTTCAAATTTCAAGGAATGTTAATATATTACTAATTTTGAAGTGTTATTCCACACTTTTGATAAGAATTTCTTTAAAAAAACGTATAAAAATATAAAAGCGAAGTACGGAGTGTCTTGACACTAGGTATCTGTAGGTTCTGTCTACCCTGCTATTCGGGTTAAAAGCGCAAAGCTTATAAATTTTTCGTGAGCGTAGAAAATATTCCAGAAATGTTTTCGTTAATTTTTCCTTTATTGTATTAAATTTAATATAAAGATAAGTAGTTATTTTCCGATTTAAAGTTGCAATTGCATAAAAAAAACATATACACGAGTAGATACAAACATATATACTGTGCAATATTAATATAAATTTAACAAAAAAATAATAATTTGATTGATGTCAATCAAATTATTATTTTAATTTTTACATTAGGTAATTTTGATATTTGATCTCAAAGTTGTTGAAACATGGAACAAATTCATAATTTCCTGTTGTTACGCCCACTTAAAATACATTCACTTCATTAACAATGTAAATTGTTGAAACAATATATGAACTTAGTGTGCCGTTTTGGTGAGTCCTTCCGCCAGATCTAATTATCAATTATATATTACTGGAGGTCTAATTGACATGTATACTTTGCCTTAATAACGTTTATGTGAAACGCTTAGTAGTATGTAGTATTTATTTTATAATTTAATATATTTTATAATTTAATATATTCAAAAATTTAATTTATTTGCACAACCAGATAGACAAATATATATAATTATTTCCATGAGATTATTATTAATAAAAAAATAATATAAAGTAAAGGTGTGGTGCGAGAGGTCGGGGGGACTTCGGTTGACTTTCGAAAACACAGTATCAAAAATACTCGACGAAGGTCACGTGAAAAGCATGAGGACCCCCGAAGGAAATGTATGAAGAGGATAATGATGGTGGAGGAGGCGAAAGAGGTACGCATGGATCGTGACAACCTCGTCATAGATACATCGTGAAGCTAAAAAAACTTTTCCACAAAAAATATAAAATTACAAAAAGAACATACTAACGCTTTATACCGCATAGCGGGGTAATCAGAGACAACCTAATGGCTAGAGTTGCCTGTTTTCCGCCCGAAATCGTGACATTGCGTGTTTAATAGTGAACTCAACGCCACCCATTTTCTGCAGAGCCTGTCTCAACACCACTCATTGTCCATAGCGGAGAAATATAAATAAATATTAAATGTAATCATTCCCCCGAATGGGCATCGAATCCGCAACTATTTACAATTTGACGCTGTCCTCTCGTGACTTCACGCAATAAATTAATGAAATAAATGTTACACACAGCAAGAATTTATATACAATTTGACATACAGGTTGCTAGCACGATTACCATAAATTTACCATAAAATTACCAAGTTCCTAGTTGTTATTGATATATAATAAATACAATATGTTTAAAATTCTTCAACTCCCGACTAACCAGCAAGGGATAAAGTGTGAAGATAAAAAAAATAGTTATCTATAAAAAAAATTCGGAACATTGTATAACTCGTACGATATGAGATATGGATTCGATAAAATCTATTTCTGTTAATATTTCTATCTCTTTTCATAAGTACTTTACGTCCTTCACCATACTAAGTCCATTGCACGTTGCACGTTGTGTTCACGTGAAATCCCGTGCTTATAATACAGGGGAGTCAACACCATCATCGATTGTGTAAGGAACGGCAATGTTTATGAACATACTGTTATACGCAAATTTTTTCACAATATCTCATATAGTTTGGCGAACCTTTGAAATCCTCGTTAATCTAGAATATGAAAGTATTATATTTATAAAATCACTATAAATAACAATTTCTATTCATGAAAACTTCGAAAATAGATACAAAAGCAAACTTGCTCTTTTGAGATTTGAACCTACAAACATCGAAAAGTATACAAACAATTCCTTAAAATATTTTAATGGCTTTTAAATTGTTTTATCTGATCATAATCAAGGAACACGAGCAATTTACGTTTATAATAAAAAGCACTTAATACTATCGTCTTATTGTTACTATTTCAGAGAAATGATAAATTTATTATATATCATTTAGTTATAATTTATCTTTACCACTGCGTGAAATATATATATATATATATATATATATATATATATATATATATAAATATATATATATATATATATATATATATATATATATATATATATATAACAATTCCCATGTGGCTTTAATTCACTTAGAGAGACTTCCGAACAAAGGAAGACAATAATAACTAAACAGGAGGGTAGATGTATTCTAATAATATTATTATTCAAATGACTTCCTTTAAAATTTGAATATAACATTCCAATAACGTCCTCTTAATAATCCATATCTAGGACTAATAACTATTATTATCTATTTTAAAACAAACTATGGTAACAATATAAAATTATGACTAATTTTTTTATATATACGTATAATTGTTTGTCTGTCTGGTTACATGTATTAAGATGGCACTCATATCAACTCTATACGATGATTGTACGCTTAAAATCCACTTGAGACCTATTAAAATTAGAGATAGCAACTTGTTATAACTAAATACGTCTGTTGTAAAAGAAGCGAAGAATCCTTTAAAATTTAAACTTTATAATAGCAATAGCCGGTAGCAGCGCATTGAGCATACTGTAAATATGGCCGGCTGTGGGTTCGATCCTACTCAGGGGAATGGTTATATTTAAATGTTTGCATGTCCTCGCTCTGGCAAGACAATGTACGGCGTTGAATTCCGCCACGCAACACGCAAGATCTTGAATTCGGCGGATATCGGAGTGCAGAGTGTCTTGGCACTCCATATACTTCCGGTCTACACTACTACACAGGATGAAAGCGTAAGGCTAATAAAAAATAGCAATACAATAATAATTCTTCTTATAGATTTTATTTTGTACTTCCCAGTGTTATCAACAGATGTTGGTATCGTGTGATAAAGATATATGTTATCAATGACTTAACATAACAAACACATTAGTCAGTTCGGAAGTATACACAGGTGCCTTAAAAACTTAGTTTGCTGTTGCTCGCTTTGCTGTTGTAAATTAATAAGAAACGGGACTTCCCTTGAATGTCCCTTATTATTTTATTACTTAACAATTAACTGAGGCGTAGATTAACAGTTTCACTAAGTATTAGTAACGATTTAATGTTAGTTAAACGCTAATTAACATCTCTGGATGTGCCTGTATTATGCCTATAAAGTTGTATATTCTGTCTATCAGGCTTATCGTTAAGTTTATCTATTATAAAACAACATATTTAAACTTAATATGAAAATATCAAACTTATCGGAATTTGAACCCGTGACTCTTATAGCTATATCTCATCACGTTCTAATCCTTAAGTCAAGAAAGCTTAACGCTAATATTATATTTAAATTTCATATATCTGTTGCTAACAGAGGATATTTCGTAAACATGGAAACAAAGTAAGACTATTAGCAGCGTCTGCTTCTTTAGCAGATTAAGAAACCAAAACCTAGTATTAAAACACTTCGTACTCCAATTTCCATCTAATATCCATTCCAACACAAATTTCATTGTGAAGTCATTCAAAGAAAGGAAATTAAAAGGCAATATACATATATCAATTAAGATGTTTAAACCGACTTTCCCTATAAAACTAAATGTTCACAAACAATCATTACATTCCGAAAATTTATTGATTTCTATCTAATTTTCGGAGCTTTAGATTGTATGACGAATTGATGACATCATCTATGATAGTTACAAATATAGCAATTACCAATTTACATACATTCTAAAGAATTCACTACGATTTTTGATAACACCTAAGTCATATCTGAATCATTATATATATATATATATATTATAAAACGACCTCTTCGACATTGTACTTTTACTTATTGAATATGGTGATTTTAATATAATGATTCTTTTATTTGTTTTGGAATGTTCATGCCTATGTTAAATTGTACTGCGAGAATAATTAAAATGAGAAATTTTTTGACGTTATTTTTTGACATTTCTCGTTGCCCTCACGGTGGCCCAAGTTTGATTCTGTAGCACCCACAACCTCGACGACTTACTGAAGGATGATTATAGCCCTCCATCAGTAGTTCCTCTAGTGAGCGGCTTTAAATCGTATACTGCTATACTTTGTATATTTTACTAAGCATCCAAAATATTTTTATAATAGTTTCACATTCATTTCATACGCTATTCGGCTAAAGTTAAAAATAATGTAACCATTAAAAAAGATTTCATCTGTATCGGACTAGTTGTACTCAATAATATTAACTAATTAGCCTTTCATAGTATATAATAGAATATAAAAAACGAGCATATTAAATTTCTTAACATTTCTGTTTAATTTATGCAGTTATAAGTCGAATTTGAAAATAAACATCTAAGAACTACTTCAAAATCTGTTCTTTCTTTCAAAAATTAATGACCTGCTCATTTTAATTATTGTGAAAATTGACAGTCTCTGTTGGAAGCAACCCAATAATTAAAAGAGGAAAGAACGAGGAAGACGTAGTAAGACAAGAAAAGGTAAGGGAGAATCTGGAAATATAAAAAATATTTCTTTCAGTGTATAAAATATAACTAGTAAGTTCTTAGTTATCTAACCCTCTATTGATATGAATATTCTACGGACTAAAGTACCACTCAAAGAAAACACGTGTATATTATATATTTACTTTAAAGTAAATATGTGTTTTTTATTAAAATTTTTAAAGAGAGAATCGTATTTCTGGAAAATGGCTTAATCTATATAACGTCATAGTTACCATGGACCTATAATATACGCTTGTCGATTGGATAAATTCTATTATATTATTTGTCATATTATTTTTGATTTAAAAACACAATTGTGACTAAAATTCTAAATAACGAACAAACACACAATTCGGATAAACAAATTTATGAATAATCTTTCCACCACATTACGATTACAGTACAATTCGGCCGACAAGATCCATGATAAGATACTCTTATAAAAATGATAAATTACAAGATATATCGCCATTTCGCCACTATACTTATTGTGCGGTGTGTTGATAATATGATCTCAAGATGTTAAAAGTTATTCTAATACTAAGTCTAAGTATAGCTTTAAATAGTGCTCAACTGCTTCAGAATGGACAGTGCGACCCCAACATAGAGCTGCAATCGGATTTTAATGTGACAAATGTAAGGAGAGTTCATTTATTGTTATTATTTTTTACCTTTACCCGTATTGTTTATTTATTATCTATGTTTATTGACTATCTAGTATACTTTGCGCTAATTTAGAAAATAATCTGGTAGTCAGCAGAATCCAAACTCACATTTCATATAGCCAGACAATTTAAAATGTTTTTAAATTAAAAGAAAATAAAGCAGCTTCGCGTTTTATCCCGAATAACAGAGTAGTCAGATTCACAGTTAAGATTCCGTTGACTGCTTTCCGCCCAAAATCAAAACATTGTGTGTTTAGGGGCGAATTCAATGCATCACTTCGTCTTACCAGAGCAGAGAAATGGAAACAATTTTTAAATACAATCATTTTCCTGAGTGGCAATCAAACTCACACACAATCCCTTTTAAATTCAGACGTTATTCTCTGTCCCACGATCACCTAGATAATTCGTGGATTTTGTACATATAGTGGATATTAAAATTAAGCTCTAAAACAACATGAATAGTCAGCAGCTACACGCTTTATCCTGCATAGTAGGGTAGTTCGAGAGAACCTAGTGTCAAGACACTCCATTCACTTTTTTCGTCTAAGATCAAATCATTACGTGTTAAGCGGTTTAACAACACCACGCTCTCTTTTACCAGTGCGTGTAACCAGATATAGTTAGCAAAAAACTGACATTAGCCACAGCAGCGTGCTCAATAGCTTATATATTGATCGATTTCTTTACATTAACAATTACCTGTTTTTTGTATTTATTTGTCATGCTAATAGTGGTAACTGGCTCCAATCCTGTCAATAACATTATATTTAATGCGTACCAGGAATTTACTTCGAAGTTATAATCTATGATATACTGAAGTACTCCTTACTTACATAAGTATGATAATATCGCATAGTGCGATCACGCTTAAAATGATTTCGATAATACGTCACTTGATTTGTTTTGATCAGTTCAATATTTTACATATCATTAATTAATTAGGTTATTATGCGAACCGAGCAATAAAAACGGCAGAGACCAACTATTGACTTTAGTAACTAACAACGAAGTAGTGGCGTTAGTAAAGTTGATATCTAAATTAGGCAGTAACTGGACAACGAAGTGTCCGTACATGGTGACTCTGCGATGCTAAATCATGCAACTCGATAGCTTTCATATATAGCGTCGAGCTAAGCGCTGTTTTATTTGGGAAGTCATACACAGTTGTAAGCCAACTCAACTCAAATTTGCTCTTTTTCGATGAATTGTAAAATACATCGAAAAAGAGCAAATTTTGAGTTTCTCTACAATTTTTCTCAGTAGAACTGTTTTCCGAACAGGTTGTAACTTCTTGTAAGACTGACTGACTGTTGTTTTATTTGACTATTCAAAAATGCTTAAAACAGCCTATTTGAATAAACAATATTTTGAATTTATATGATTTGATCTAAAATATTTGTTCAAAAATAATAAATCTGAACTAGAATTTTTATATTTAGTTTTTTAACGAAATAAATTATCTGTAGATAAAAAATATCGAAAAGCGGTAAAACACAATGGATTACTTATCAATTAGTATTGATTTTGTATGATTAAATACAATTTCCTATTAAACTTATGTTACCTTCGAATTTGTAACTACTTATCATTTATCTATTGTTATCAATAGTTCGTCACTGTGCTTACGTTGAAGAAGTAAATCGAATGTTTGACTCGTTGTCGTTATAATAATAGAATTTATATCTTAATTTATTAGAACTATGAGTTAAATTAATAGTTTTTTAAGACATTTTCTTACTTACTTTCTTACAAATATTCACTACATATTCGCTTACCTTTTCTGAGTGAGTTGTAAATAAATTAATTACGTTTCTTGGGGAGTATAAAGGAACAGAACATCTATCCCAGAATTACAACGCACGAAACATCATACAAGAATTACTGTATTTTACATTTAGACAGAATGTAAAGAGATAATTAATAAATAAATATAGAATACAAATACAACTGTTGTTACGAAATTTGTATCAAAAGAAAAATTTGTCCAATTTTCAAAGTCCCTAATATCACATCACATGGAAAAACAAGTGCTTAGACTATTTCTACTTCAAAGCGATAATGTGTTATGATTTAATTTTATTTTTAAACTTTTAGAAAAATTCAATAAAAAGAACTAGATAACTCTATTTTAACTTTGTATTAGAAATATCTATCCTGACAATTGAAATATGTATTGTATATTATATATATATATATATATATATATATATATATATATATATATATATGAATTCCCTCGTGCTGTTATAATGTATTTAAATAGTAAAAAAATATTTCAAGTTTCTCAAAATAACATAATTAAGTTGCTATTTCAATATCCACATAGAACATCCACCGAAGAAATATATAAAATACAAAATTAATGGATGTTAAACAACTATACAAATACACTACTTGCAGGCTTCAACATAAGATATCAGCCTAAAAAAATCACACTGCGAACTACTTAACTAAACAAAGATCAAAATGATCACAGTTCAAGGTGTGATTCTCTATAACGGTCTACTGCAGTTGATTAGGGGTGGTAAATCTTTTAATGTATTTAAATCTAGGTTTCACACATTTATACTTGGCGATTATCCACTTCTAAAAAAATATTATTAGCTGAGTGTTCCTGTATTTGTTTTCATAGGAAATCCCCCAATGAAAACAAATCCATTTTACATTTAAATTTTATATCTAATTTCTCTCGTGAAAATGTCATATCAAAATGAGGCTGGAGTTCTTTAAGCCCAAAGTCTTCACAGTCGTACAAAGGACTTTCGCGAAAAAAATGACAATTTTTCATTATTAATTCCAAAAATGGATAAAAAATCGTTTTCCCTATATGTTATCAATAGTAATCGATGTATATCATTAGACAATTGGCGCGCAAATTTGATTAATTTTAAAGCTTGCCATAGTAGTAGAAATAATAAGTAGAAGAAAGCAAGATGAAATACTGAGTGTTAAAGTAATAAGTAACTTTCTTAATTAATACAATTTTATTTACGGTAAAGTTGAAATATCATTAAATTAGAACTAAATAGAAATAAATAAGAATTAATAATACGACTAAAAGGTAGTTTCTACCTGTCTAAAAAAATCCATTTTTTTTTTACCAAATTTAATTTCAATCCCCAATATCTGCAACTATGACACACATTTCCTACAATAATAAAAAAAGATTTTAATGATTAAAAATGTCAATGTTTTCCTACCGATAAGGTAATTACCGGTATGTAATTAGTGTTTCAATATCAAATTGATAATGTTCTCTTTGTTCGTACTGTATGCCGCTTTTGATTATTTTACGCCGAAATTCTACATATGGAATTAGCGCGTAAACTAATATCCTACTAATTTTTACGGAATTAATACGGAAATTTGTGTATGGATGGATGATTGTTAGTTTTTTACGCAAAAACTACTAAACTCTGAAAGAACTGCTTAATAATTATTACATTTTATAAAGATTTCATGGTATTTGATCACAATAAAACAATAAACATTTAGCATACATATAGCTCCAAGGATTATATACGGGTCTTTGAGGGCTGGTGATCACTTGCCATCAGATGACCGAAGTGCTAGTTTGAATTATATTTACTTTAAAAAAGTAGAGAAGACGGACGAGATAGTTAAACGTAGAATACATATAAATAATACTTGCATTAATATTCTTTAAATATAATGTCTTAATTGTTAGATATTTCGAATTCTGACGCAAAAAATTGGTTCTTTGGACGCAAATTCTTATACAAGGATGAAGTATAACAAAGCGTTTATAATAAAACAATAATAAAAATGATTTTTTATTATTGTTTTATTATAAACAAGCTACACTCAATACACTTCACTGGTGCATATATAAGCTCCTAAAATAAATTTGTTTTTTTTTTCAGTTTTTGGGAATATGGTACGTTGTAAGAAGAAGCGATTCAAGTATTTCGACATCGAACTGCAACTACATAGAGCTGGCACAAGCAAATGACACCATATCAATTTATAACAGAAACGTCAATGACAACTTTCTGGAAGAAATTAGAGGAAGTGCAAATTTGGAAAATGGCACCGCTAAATTTAATTTTAATATGTCGGGTTCTAATCAAAGTTAGTATTCCAATAAAAATATTAATATACTCATAAATTAAAAATCAAGACCTTTTTAAGTAACATATATTATGAAAGTAATCCCGCCAGTTAACAGTGAAATCTAAGACAGATATAGCAGAAAAGGAAGGTCATACGACTTTTCTATTCTGCTATAATGGAAAAAGACATGCATCTAATGTTTTAAAAAATAAGCTATAAGAAAAAATTATAAACCAGTCAGCTCTGAAACCTGTATTGCAAGTCATCTTATTAAAAAAAAACAAACTTACTTTATTCGTGTTAAATTACATTATTTTAATGCCGTACATGAAGTGGTCAACTTTTTTCGAAAACGCATTCCTCACTTTTCAGATCAGGACTTTTGGATAATCACAACAGACTACGAAAATCTAGCACTTGCATATTCCTGTGAAAATTTCAATGCCACGCATAGAAACCGTAAGTTACTTCTAATTTACCGATAAAGCAGAGTATTGATAAATTATTATTTTTGTAACTGATTATGACCAAGTTCCTCAGATTAAAATTACTGCGGTTGTTTTCTTTGATTTGCTATAAAAATATATAGATATTTCTATATAAAATTAGACTTAAAAAATTACCTCATATAATATATCATAATAAAATAAAGATTAACGAGAAATTTCATTTCTTGACAACGATAGATTAATGAATAGAAAAAAAATCTTATAACCTAATGTATTTATAACAAAGAAATCAATTTTCTTGCAGTTAACTTGTGGCAGCTGGGAAGGATCAGCTCATTTCCCACAAGCATGATGGAAGCTCTATTAAACAATTATCTAGTTTCATTATTCAATCTTACATCAAATGATCTGGTAACCGTCGATCATTCAGAAAATGCTTGTGTAATTCTACCTGACATACCTGCAGGACAGCCAGTCATACTGCCTGGGCAATGTAACCCTAACATAACTATCGTACAAAACTTTAATGTATCTGCGGTAAGTTGACATAAAAATATATATTTTGAATGACAATGTTAGCTTATAACGATTTTTAATGTACATAAAATCCCTGAACTTCACTTCACTTCCAATTTCACTTCCTCGTTCTGGTAAGACACAGTGCGTGTTGAGTTCCACCACTCAACACGCAATGTCTCGATTTTGGTGGAAAGCAAAGTACGGAGTGTCTTGACACTAGGTACTTTCGATCTGCCCTACTATGCGGGTTAAATAGCGTAAAGCTAAGAAAACAATGTATAATGAAGTTAAAAAAAGTAATGAACAAATGAAATATCTTGACACAGTTTTCACTGACTCTCCGAGTTACTGACAGACACCGCACAGCCCAAACTCGGCGTTTGGTAACGCAGAATTTGGTATGTAAGTTCCTAGGCGAGAATAGTGCAGATAAAAGACTATTTGCTAAAATTTCGACGAAAATAGAAAGCGACAGGATTTTACGATTTACATTTATAACTAAGAAGTAGACATAGAAATAATTGGAATGGAGATATTGTACAAAAAAAATATTTATAATCAATTCCACAAGTCAAATCCAACCAACTCTAGGATCCAAAAGATATTAATCTTTAATAAAATCTCTTTTTAGCTTCACGCGTTTATCGCGCATACCAGGGTAGACAGAAAGTACCTAGTGTCAAGAAACTCCGTACTTCGCTTTCCATCGATTTCGAGATTTGTAAGGGGTAGATCTGAACGCCGCATTTTATCATATCAGAGCGAAAAAGCGAAAATAATTTAAATACTCTCCAGAGTGGGGATCGAACCCATAATCAATAATGCTAACAGTCAGAAGCTGTCCCACTGCGCTACGCTCAGCCTTCTTTCCGATCTTTACTTCAAGTTCTCATTATTTTTTTTTAGTTCATGGGATTATGGCATCAAATAGCAACTTACTACTCCACGAACGGCCAAGGAACATGTAATCGTGCGGAATACACACTCTCGGGTGATGTCGTCCAAGTACTCAACAGCCAAATAGTAAATCTAGTCTTGGACTCCGTTGCTGGAAACGCAACACTTGTGGGCAATGATGGATCTGCTAGATTGTCAGTTGTCTTTGAAGTGGCTGGAGGTAAGCTTGGCATATATAACACAAGTGAAATCTGTAAATTCGATAAAATATTACGGTTGGTAAATTCGATTAAATATTAAGACAGACCGCGGTGTTGGTTTCCGCAATTAAACAAACACTATCTCGTTAGGGACCTTGTGAACAGACAGTACAATACCTTCCATCCATAATGTCAAATATAGAGGGAATTAACACTTTGTGTCTACTTTGTTATAAACATATATACGGTACATGTGTGTAAGTAATCAAAATATCTCGTGTATTTTTAGAACTAGCGCAAATTACATAAGATTTAATACTCTGTCAACAAAATTATCAAAAGCTTATCAAACAATGATAAAGCAAATCCTTAACCTTGTTTAGTTTACTTGAATTCAAAAATATTGTTATAAATTGATAAACGGTATGCTTAAATGTCATATGTGGGCACGAGTTCAATGTATTGATGTCAAACCAAAATTGATTAAGAATTGGAGTATTTGTAATGAGGAAATTTTAATACATTTCAAATGAAACTATTCTAAACGGATTAATCGCGTATATTTTGGTATTCAAAAAGATGTTTTTGGAAACTTGACGTTTCGAACAATACAGTAGTCCGTGGTCCAAGGTAGACTGAGGTGGCATTCGTCTGTCACTTGGTGCAAAAATTAATTATATCAAACAGGTGACGGTAGATTGATGTAATTAATTTTTGTGACAGCCTCTGACTGTAAATGCGACCGGTTGTGGGTTCGATCCCCATTTGGGGGAGTGATTGTATTTAAAATTATTTTCACTTCCTCACTCTAGAAAATCAAAATGCGACATTGAGTTCCACCACTCAACACGAATTCTCGAACTCTCAAATTCGATGGAAAGCGAAGTACGGAGTGTCTTGACACTAGGTACTTTCTGTCTACCCTGCCGTGCGGGATAATAAGCGTGAAGCTATATATATCATAATATGGTGCAAGTGAAGAAACCGACCATAATCAATATACAGAAACAAAGTTCACCAAAACACTAAGCATCCTATCTAGACATTGCATAATAAACGGTCCAGTATGTATTATCATGTGACAGCCTTGTTGATAGTTTATCACTCTTGACAACAACACAATTATTTTGTATAGAAATAACTATATACATGTACATTTTAAATGAAACTATTTAAACGGATTAATCGCGTATATTTTGGTATTCGAAAATACATTTTTGGACACCTGACAGGTGGTGGGAGGGTGTCACAGGTGGATCTTATTATACATGTACTTACTGTTATTCGATTGTGATTTCTATATTAATATAAACTTACTTATTAAAATATCTAACATTTTACTTTAAATATTTTTAACATGTCTTAAATAAAACAAGGTAGAAATTATAACTAAAAATAATAGTTTTTTGAGTGGTACTTGAGATATTGCTCTTATATAACTCTCATATAACATTAAATTTTAATAGAGTTATATGAGATTATAATGGCCGGTCGTGGCACAGTAGTACTGCGTCTGACTGTGAACGCGATCGGGTGTGGGTTCGATTCCCACTATGGGAAGTGTTTATATTTAAATTATTGTAACTTCTTTGCTCTGGTAAGAAATAATGAAGCGTTGAATTCCGCCAGTCAACACGCAATGTCTCGATTTCAACGAAAAGTAAAGTACGGAGTGTGTGATGAAAGAATGGTAAGAAAGAAACAGAGGTTAGTGTTATGAGAGATAGCGGGAGACCTCGGTTGACCGTCAAAAATATACTATAAACGATACGGGAGGAAGGTCACGTAAAAACATGATTCCCGTAAAGCAGATATAAAGAGATTAAAGATATTAATCTCTAGACAAGGCAATAGACATATGTGGGCCCCGTCCTCTCCGACAACCCTCTAAAAATAAAGCGTGTAGCTAAAAAAGAAATAATTACGTATTTACGGCTCGACCTAATAAACGAATAGGCCATATGTATTATTATGAATAAGCAATTCATAATAACAATAAATGTGAAATTAATCGGTCACAATAATAAAGATATACAATCATATAAATAATATATATTGTTAAAGTCAATCAAATAATAAATTTATTAATCACGATAATGAGGCCGGTGGTGGCGCAGTGGGACAGCGTCTGAGACTATAAGCGCGATCAATCGCGGATTCGATTTCCACTTTGGAGTGTGATTATATTTAAATTATTTTTACTTCCTCGCTCCGGTAAGACAAAGTGCAGCGTTGAGTTCCGCCACTCTGCACTTGCTTCTTGACACTATTTACTTTATGTCTACCCCGCTATACAGGATAAAAGCGTGAAGCTAAAAAAAAATATTAACCGGTTATTATAATTTAAAATTTTAATCATTAGGAAAAAATGAATTAGTATACACTTTTACAAAATTCGCTTTTAGTTATTTTATTTAAAAATTTAATCCCACCTTTTTAATAGCACTAGATGTTCCATTGACGAGTTAGAAAACGTGTTTCAAGTATTTGGTAGTGTGTATTATATTCTTTTATTAATTAAATATTTTATTAATTATTGTAAAAAATATGTTAGCTTTCTTTGTTTCCATACCATAATAGTGCTAAATTTCATACTCCTCCATTCGTGTCGTGAAATATGCGCAAAAATTTTGCTTCGTCTATGAATATGCAAACATTGAGGATACACCCCTTTAATGTTAATAGGGGGATGTCCCCCCAAGTAGATCGGATTTCCCCCATTATCCATTATTGATTTACTTCAACTAACTTCAGCTAACCAAGTATTGTTACAATTTTACATGCAATTTCCTAAATAAAATACAAAAAATCAAATTGTGGTTTTTGTTTAAAGGTAGCAACATAGTTATTCTACATATACATAAAGTAATATAGTAAAGAGGCCAGTCGTGGCGCAGTGAATAAGGTCTGATTGTAAACGGGGTTGTGAGTTCGTTTTCATTTGATCGCTCTGGTAAAGACAAAGTGCGACGTTGAATTCCACAACTCAACACGCAATGTCTCGAATTCGGTGGAAAGCGAAGTACAGAGTGTCTTGACACTAGGTACTTTCTGTCTACCCTCCTATGCTGGATAAAAGTGTAAAGCTAAAAAATAAGCAATCAACTAATAATAGTGCGGTATGTATGTTTATAAAAGTCTTTTTTTTTCAGTACTAGTGGAAAACCCTTTGTGGATCTTGGCTACAGATTACACAAGCTACGCAGTCGCCTACACTTGTTTAGACTTACAAAATAATCAGAGGAGAGGTAATTATAATAATTAAATCTAAATACACGGACGAGATTTAACTGGTTCTAGTGATTTAATGTTACTTAAGAGCCACTTAAATCTCTAAATATTTATTATACAACTTGTTTATTTGAAAACCTAACGTACCAAGAAAAGAACCAAATATTTGTCAATGTATGTAACAATTAAAAATTAAACATAAAGAGTCGAACCCGCACCTCATGGAAAACGTTGAAGCGGTCTCTAATCCAATTGGAACATACAATCTTATCCTGCTGCCGAAATTCTAATGTTATGATACATTTAAAATTTGAAAAGCACCATAATTATAAAGGATTATAAAATGAGATATGTTGATCAATTTTGAATTTTGGACTCTGATAGATATAATCTAATGATTTTTGTTAAAAAAAAATCAAAATAAATACCCGTTATTCCAAAAATCAATACAATTCAATGTCAATTTTGATTCTGGCAACCAAGTTGCTAGTAAAAAAACTTTAATTAGAAGTATTAAAATCAAGATATGAGATATATATAATATATTTATTTATTTTAGTAAACACGTGGATCGCCAGTCGCTCTCGCCAACTCTCACCTGAAGCGCAAAACGCAGTTGACGAAGTAATAAGATCATATCCGGATATAAATAATCGTTTCTTAATTCCTTCAAATCAAACTAACGAAGGTTGCTTCTTCTACCCGCCTGTAGTTCCCAACCAACCTGTCACCTTCAGAGGACAATGTGAAGAGAATATAAATGTTGTAGAAAATTTCAATGTTACTGCAGTAAGTGTTAATTTTTCTAGAATTTTAGGCTTTTTACCATATAACAGGGTTATCAGAGAGAACCTAGTATTAAGACAATCCATATAACTTTCAATCTGAATGCGACGCGTGGCGGTACTCAGCTTCCAGTTTTATAAGAGATGAAAATAAATTTTAAATATAAATCTTTTCCCACAATGGGATTCGTACTCTCAACCAATCGTGTTTACAATCAGACGCTGTCTCACTGCGCCACCATGAGGTCTATAAAATTTTAATTTCAAGTGTGTAGGATATGCTTTTTGGGTGTACAATTGCGTACAGTACTTTTATATATATATATTTTTAATATATTTACAAGAATATGTTTGAGGCCGGTCGTAGCGCAGTGGGACAGCGTCTGACTGTAAACGCGATCGGTTGTGGTTTCGATCCTCACTCGGGGGAGTGATTATATTTAAATTATTTTCTCTTTCTCGCTGTGGTAAGACAAAGTAGAGTTCCACCATGACACTAGCTACTTTATATCCTGCTATGAGGGAAAAAAGCGTGAAGCTAAAAAAAATGTTTATAAGAATATACTGATATAAAATTAAAAAAATAAATTTACGATTAAATGAACAAGATCGTCTTTGTATGATGAATACTTGTAAATCAAGGCAAGAGAAGTAAAGACACTCTGCTCTCCACTTCTCTCAATTTTAGAAATTGTGTGTTGAGTTAAGTTGCGCAACTTAACGCCGCCAAAATAAATTTATGTTATAATATTTATTTTTTAGTATCTGGGTCTATGGCACAACATAGAGTCCTACCCTTCACTCTTCACGCCGGGTAGTTGCAACAATGCACAGTATTCCCTTGGAGATGGTGTCGTCGATGTCTACAACACTCAGGTCATAGATCAAAGATTAGATACCGTTAATGGAGTGGCCGTCGTCGCGTCTACTGATGGTAGCGCTAAACTGACTGTCAGCTTTCCTATACCTGGTACAAATTGTAAGTATTTTTTCATATTTTTATATTAAACGCAAGGTTTATTTTTTTATAATATAAAATTTCTTACTTATCGATATCTATCTCTCATTTGTATTTTGTTTTTTGAAAAAAAAAATTTAATTCGACGAGGTACATTTAAATAAATTATCATTAATATTAAACATATAAAACTAAACATATTTTACTATATACATACCTTACCTATTAACCTGGGTTTAGGTGTGAGGGTTTTCGCGGGGAAAAAAACATGACCACTATGGTCGTAACCGCTTGGTTCCTTCTCTGTTTCTTTCTCATTCTTCGTCTTTTATTGTTATCTTTATATTGTAGTCCATTACTTTACTTTTACTAGAGATTAAACGTAATACATGTATTTTATCAGCGGCGTGTTACTTTATATAAACACTAGTGCTTATCATATTTTTTTTAATTTAGTGTATTTTAATGCATTATTTTAAAAAATATAAGCATTCGGCCCTTTTCTATCTATGCAACTTATGTTTCTACCAGAAATAAGTCGAGTTGATCTTAAACGAGGCTGCCTATAAACAACCAAAATATAATTACTAACCCAATAAAAACTTCAAATATTCCGGACAATATATAGTGAAAATCGCCGATAGAATTAAAAGGCTATTACAGTATAGCTATATCAGTAACTAAGCAACTACCGCGCTTTAGAATATTATTAAAATATTTTTATTATGAATAATTTTATATGATACATAATTACTTCAAGAATCTTGAAACACCTTAAAATTAAGTTTACAAATTGAAATATATTTCAATTATGTAATATAAATAAATGAAATTCGTTTACTTTTCGAAACAACTTAAATATTTATTAATATTTTTAAAAAACACGTTTCATATTTTGTCAAGTAAATTTTACGTTATTTTTATTTTTATTTTAAATTTAAATACTTATATTATCTATAACAGAATAAAACAATAAAAAAATATGTATGTACATTAAATAAATTAAAAAAAAACATATATTGCGTTAACTTGATTTAAAAAATAAACAGAATTAACAAAAGCAATAAATAGAGATCTATACCGTCCTATCTTACTACATTGATAGATAAATAACTTATCAGAAACTATCGTAGCCAATGTACGCTATGGAACACTGGCTGGCTAAAAAAGCGATGGGTTGTGGTTTCGATTCCCACCCGAAAGAATGATTACATTTAAATTTCATTTTCATTCTTGCGCTCTGGGAAGACAAACGTGACGTTGAATTCGCATCTCGACACGTTATCCTCATATAGATCGGAAAGTAGACGGAGTGTTTTGACACTAAGTCCCTGACTATCCTGCTTTTGGATCCTGGATAAAGCGTGAAGCTAAAAAAAGCTAATTGTATACATTTTACAAGTCTTATAGAAGAACATACGCAATTATAAAGATAAAGTTATAGTTAATAGGTAGACAAAAGATTGCTTCACGCCTTCTCCCCTATAGCAGGATAGCGAAGGAAAATCAAGTGACAAGACACTCTGTTGAAACTCTCTGCTCTGATAACTCTGATAAGGCAAAGCGTGGCGTTGAGTTCGCCATTTAACACGCATGTCTTAATTCTGGGCAGAAAGCAGTTAACGGGACGCTACTGCTTTACGGTATAAAGCATTAAACTGCTGATTTAGGATTATTATAATAATACCTTCATTTACGCCAAAAAAGTCAGCGGATTTAGTAAGCAAAGAGATATATATAAAAATGTTATTTTGTTTGTAACTTTCATATAAAAATTAAATATGAACTAACCCGCTTAACCTTTTTTGTTTAAAGATAATAAGGCAAGTAGTCAAAACAGAAATGCCATACGATTATTATTGTTAAAAAATGTAAATGTCTGTTTTGCTTTAATCGATAATGAAAATAAATACTTTTTTATATAAGATTCGAACAATAAATATTTTCTACAGATTATAAAAAAAATGTTTCAGAACTCAATTCTTGGTTCAGTTCTCAACTCGAAAATAACAATTTGAATAAAAAAATACGAATGCAGTAATGTCTCGATTATTTAAAACCTAGATATAAGACTATTAATGTATACATGATCGGTTGTAGGTTCGATTCCCATTCGACTGATTATATTTATTCCCTCGCTCTGATAAAACAAAGCGCAAATTTGGGTTTCGTCGACACCCCTAAAGATGCGATATCTCGAATTTGGTTGGGAAGTAATAAACTGAGTGTCTTGACACTATGTCTGAATTCTTTGATTTGTTCAAAAAAATTATTTTTTTTTTAAATTAATTTTTGCAATGTCAGCAAAAAATTTAACAAATATAACATGTTTTTTTTATATTATAATTATTGCGCAATATCTAACTTTTTTAAATGTTTATAGTAAACTAGACAAGAACTGTTATTTTTTCCTTAAACGAAGCCACTTATAGAAATATTAATACTATATTAATATGATATAATTTTTTAATAAAAAAAATGGTGTTTAATATTATTTTTTTCTTAGTGACAACATTTACCAAGTACTGGGTACTGGACACGGACTACGTTAACTACGCCTTCGTATACAGCTGTAGCAATGTAACGGAAGATGAAAGATCAAGTAAGAATATTTATTAAATGGAATAAATGATTCTAAAAAAAATATTTACGTAATCATGACCTAGAAGAGTAATGTCTGGTTATGAATATAATGGTTGTGTATTCGATTCTCACTCGGGGGAATTCATTCGCCACCAAATTATCAGTCTAAGCTAAGGTCAGTCGTGACGCAGTGAGATAGCATCTGACTGTAAATACGATCGGTTGTGGGTTCGATTCTTAATCAGGATTATATTTACATTATTTTCATTTCCTCGCTCTGTTAAGACAAAGTGCGGCGTTGAGTTCCACCACTCAACACGCAATGTCTCAAATACTTTCTCGTCGCTTAATACTAGGTACTGTCTGTCTACCCTGTTATGCGGAGTAATAGCGAGAAGCTAAATGAAATATATCTGTAAAAAGGAAGTAGAGTTGGAGTTGGAATCCCTTAACACTTGTTTCTCTCTGTGTCGAAATGAAATGTAACAAAACGTTAATATTAGCAAAAATTTCAACCTTTGCACTTTCATATCTTTTGTTTTCAACAATACTCGTATCAAGATTAAATAATTTTATAATGCCGCTCTTATTGATAACATCAGTTGTGATATTGATATTTATTTTAGTGATAAAATTTAAACTGATATTCGTAAAAAATAAAGAAATATAATGATTTTTGATACAATTCTAACATATAATAGATTTAAATCACTCTTGGGATTCCAGTTAAATAGAGACCCCATTAAAGGGGTAAAATAGGCATTGACAAGTATACTAAAGTGTACGTCATACATATAATATGTATGTATTTGTAAAAGTATTTTAATAATATAATGTATTCTTTTCAGCCTAATGTTTTTATCCCACATAGCAGGGTAGACAGGATGTACCGAGTGTCAAGACACTCCATACTCCGCTTTCCGATGAATGCCTTACATTGTGTATTGAGTGACGGAACTCAACGCCGCGCTTGGTCTCATAGCGAGCGAAGAATTAAATATAATCATTCCTCCGAGTGGGAATCGAACCCACAATCGATCACGTTTACAGTCGTTGTCATTTTTCACCTTCTTGTTTTTCATTATTTAACTCAAAGGGAGATGTTAATACTTGATAAGTAACCAAATAATAATTATAACATATTTTCTAATTACAGTTAGAAGCTGGAAACTTAGCAGAAGCAAAACATTGCAAAACGAAAGTATCGCGGCCATCAACAGAGTGATCGCCACAGTACCAGTTTTGGACCAACGCTACTATGAAATTGATGACCAGAGTCCTGAAGGCTGTTTCTATTACCCTGAACCGCAAGCAGGTGTTCCAGTTCGATTTCCAGGACAATGCGAGGATGTACCTGTTACCACAAACTTTAATTTGACACAAGTTAGTATTTATTTTAGCTTGCTTAGCTTAGTGCGTTAGACAAAGAGAATCGAGAGTTAAAATATTTTCAAGTAATGTTGGCAGTGGCAGCTTCACGCTATTACCTGCACAGCATTATATGATCAGAGAGAAATCTAATCCACTATCAAAATATCCATTCGAATTAGAGCCATTGCAAATATTATAATTCTGACGAGTGGCTGTTTAACTTACAAGCAATTACGTTTACAGACGACGTACCACTTCACTAGGAGTGCAAATGCAATTAAAATTATTCAAGTATCTATTGATATTTGGTATAATTATAACAATATTTTATATATAGAAAATACATTAAGCATAATGTTAGCATCAGTTATGTCATCGAAGTACACTTTAACATATTGACATATTGGAAAATTTTGAATACCCTTGACAATTTTTAAAATTTAATAGTGTGAATTATACATAAATACACACACACACACACATATATATATATATATATATATATATATATATATATATACATTATTTTCAAAACTGGAACTGACATGGTAATGCGTTGAGTTCCTCCAAAACCTTCGCAGTGCCTCTAAATAAACGATTAACTTATATACGTTATAATATGTCAAGCAGAACATAATGTCGTCCAATATCTAACTAAGAGTTTTATAGAGATTTCATATTAATATTAAAATAACTTAAATATTACAGTTTCAAGGCAGATGGTACGAAATCCAGGCGTACCCAAAAGAACAGCAGCCTGGTCAATGTGTATCTCACGACTTCTCCTTAAACGTCAATACATACAACCTCACCACTTCCGGTGTAGATGATCAGTTCGCTCTGGTATCCAACAGCATTGTTTCGTTAGCTACAAACGATAGTACTGCAAAGATGACTATATCTATCACGGCTAATGGTGAAGGTAAGCACATATTATCGTATATTCACCACAAAAATAGTCCAATATTTTTTTTATGTTTTTAAAGGCAAAATAATTTATTAAATATTGTATGTAATATATAATTTTGGATTAAACTCGAAATCGAAATTAATATAAAGCGATATTTTCGACGTAAGTTTTTGTATGTTACATACAACAAAATGCGTGGAATGTATCGGGGGAGTACTACGTCACTTTTTATTCCGTAAGGTCTACATTTTTTCTTTAATTCGAATTTAGTTATTTCGAACTAATTCTAAATAATATCTAAACCATATGCTAGGTATATAAAATATATATAAATTATTACTTAATACTTTAACTTATTAAATATTTTAACTTAACGAATGTAAGTTTATACAAAATATATTTGTAGTATAACATTATGTAACATTTGATGTTGTTTTCTAGTTATACAGATTCCTTATTGGATATTAAACACCGATTATGGCAATTACGCTTTGGCATACAGCTGCGTTAATGTGGATTCCGATTTCAGAATGGGTAAGTCCTAATTAATATTAAAACTAGAAAAAAAAATTAACCTGAAAATACCTATCTCCAATATTTTAAAATAAATACGTTTTTCTCACCGTCTTATTTATTTCTCTCGCATATTTATCTTATTGTCTAAAAATATCTGATTTTTACATTTCATATGAAAAAAAAATCTGCATTATAAAGACAAGCAGGGGTTGTATGAAATTTATACCAAATCGATCGCCTTCATCAAAAGTTACAAAAAATATATATATTCTATTAATTTTATATGTTATCTTAATTAATAATTCAATCCAATGAGGATATCATATCCCAGTGGGACTACGTCTGATTGGATTCTGATTCGATTTAAATGTTATCATCACTCTCTCGTCTGGTAATAGAAATAGGCGCAGCGTTGAATCCGCCACTCTTTTATCTGACTACCCTGTTATGTGGGATGAAGCGTACAGCTGATTTAATTTATAATTCAATATTAACTTAATCTTGAACTAAAATCACGGTTTCCATTTTCGTTAACAGTGTACAGCTGGAAGTTAAGCAGAACTCCCCAACTTTCACCTGCATCGATAACTGCCATAAATAATACTATACAAGGAATTCGTGTTTTGCAAGAAAGGTATTATGAAAATGTAGATCAATCTGACGCGGCCTGTTCAACTCTGCCTGTGATCGCACCGGGGAACCCCATCATACTGGATGGTCAATGTGACCCCAATGTGCCCGTTATTCAAAACTTTAACTTAACTAATGTAAGTTTATAGAAAATATATTTGTAGTATAAAATTGATACCATAATTGATAAATCGAATAATATCATTTTATAGCAACATTGTGATCATCTCATGCCATTATATTAGTGTTTTTTTAGCTTTGCTCTTTTATTCCGTAAAGCAGGACACTCCGTACTTCGCTTTTCACTGAAGTCGAAACATTGCGTGTTGAGTGGTGGAACTCAACGCCGCACTTTGTCTTTACCAGAGCAAGGAATTGAAAATAATTGAAGTATAATCCCTTCCCCGAGTGGGGATCAAACCCACAACCGGTCGCGTTTACAGTCACGCTATCACTCATATTATAATTATTCACTTCGTTTCAATTTTAATGTATAAATTCGATTTTTTTTTATTATCATTAATATAACGCATGTAAAAGTATTAATTAAAAAGAAAAAAGAAATAAAAAGACTAAATTCATAATAGGGAGCAACCTTGCATAATAGAGAGTTGCGTCAAAATAATAACCTATTATATATTTTTTAACAATTCATATTTCCTATTTTCCAGTACGCTGGACGTTGGCGTATAATTGAAAGTTACACAGATCCTCAGCTAAGTGGCACTTGCAATGATGTATCCTACTCTCAGATTAACAGCTCGACAGTGGTATACAATTCACACGTGAACAATCAAGAACTGATCACTACTACTGGATCTGTTTCGTTAGCGTCTAACGATGGCAGTGGGAGACTACTTGTTTCTGTACCTGCAGGTATTATTATGTATTTCATGCTCATTTAGTCACATTCTGTTTTCTTGCATTAATTGTATTTATTTTTTTACTATTATAAAAAAATATATATTTTTTGTCTCCATGTTGCCAGACGATATTTATGTCTAATTCAAAAATTGATTTCATAAACATTTCTGAATTCAATTTAGAATACCATAATATAATTTACATGAATTAATTTATTTTATTGCAGCTACAAATCCAATTGAATACTGGATCCTGGATACTGATTACGTTTCATACTCGCTTGTCTATAACTGCGTGAACATCAGCAATACTCAGAAAAGAAGTAAGATATATTCATATCAGTCAGTAATATATCCGAAAAATCTGTATTTTTTTTAGCTTCATGCTTATATCACGCATAGCAGCGTAGACAGAAATTACCTAGTATCAAATTCGAGACTGTGTGTTGAGTGATGGAACCAGAGTGAGGAAGTGAAAATAATTTAAATATAATCACTCTCCCGAGAGGAAATCGAACCCACAACCGATCGCGTTTACAGTCAGACGCTGTCACCACCACACCACCACGACCGGCCTCACATGTTTTTAATGAAATCATTATTTAAGATATTTAACAATATTTTCTGATATCGTAAATACCTTTATAGTAAAATTATGATGAAACAGCATACGATAATCGTGGTCTTTTATCTTACGCACATTACCTAAAATGTAATAAATTTAAAGAAATTAGTGCATTGATTCCATAACCCATTAGCCAATTTTCTTATTTTGCCATATTCTTGATCGACATATGTCACTATATCCTAATATATTCATATTATAATATATTTCCTTACAGTTATTAGTTGGAAGCTAAGTCGATCAAGCAACCTAACAAGTGATGCAAACAATAAAATGAATCAAATTATAAGAAGTGTTCAAGTTCTAAATAACAGATATTATCAACCTTTAAATCAGTCAGACAACGGCTGTTTCTATTATCCTCCCGCATCAAATACACCGGTCATATTCAGAGGTCAATGTGACCCTAATATAAATGTCGTTCAAAATTTCAACGTATCAAGGGTAAGCGATCTTTTATATTTATTTCAATTAATACTAAGTTGCTTTTGGCCTATCTCTCTCAATAGATATAAAACAATGACATACATGAGAATACATAAGACAAATAATTTAGTGATTAATTAAATAATATTTAATTTTTTTTTTGGGTTTTTTGTTACAAATCGCGGACTTAAGGGCATCTATGAATGTTTACGATCCCATTTATAATTTTTGTGATTTTTTTACGATAACGGGTGAAATATATATGATTTAAAGAAATATAGAAATATATATATAAGTTAATAGAGTCCCTCTAAAAGGTCTAGTCCGGTGATTGTGGTCTTCTCGCTTTTTGTTGACCAGTGGTGGCCAATTAATATATAATATTTAATTTATCAAAACCGACTTTTTATTAGAGAGTAAAACGTTTCAGTCAGTCAGTTTGTCTGGTTTCTCTTTCTCTCATACATACAAGGTATAAGGTCTTCCTCTCTCTTTCTAACCATCAGCTCTATTTCGGTTAAACGCTTTTTTCGCATCTCTTCGCAAAGCTTAATATTTAGTGTGCCATAGATATGTACTGTTATATAGTAAATATACTATATATTAATAATTATTATAAAATATTAATATTTTAATTAATTATTATAACCTTCTTATAATATTTTAATATGATTCTTGTATTTCTTGTATCAAAATTGAACCCCATACTGTTGTACATGTTACAAAATAACTAAGTATTATATTTTCTTTTAAGAAGACGTTTGACACACTCTTCGAAAATTATAGAAATGGTTTGGTCTTCCAACTTTCTGTTTTTTTTAGTAACGGTCAAGTGGTAGCTTGTTAAATAATAAGGTTTCAAGACCGCTCTCAAAAACGCATTCAAAATCTAAACTGCGATTTTTTTGTTCTTTTTCTCCATACTTCCTCGCAGGTTGTAATTATATCTAAGGCGTTGTGGTAAATGAGATTTTGTATGTGAAATTTTGCAATCTTAATTTGAGTTACTATCCAGTGTCCGTGTATATATATATATATATATATATATATATATATATATATATATATATATATATATATATATATATACATATACTTAAGAGCTTAAAGATGATGTTTTCGATTTTATAACAGAGTTGTCGTAGGAAATCTGTATGGTCATAAAAGATATTTTTGATCAATAAGTAAGAATTGATATTTTATAACAAACACATTACCCAGTATTCAATTTCGTATTGCGTTCAATTTTTGCAAAGGTTATCTTATTTTATTCTTTGTTCATTTAAATTATATATATAATAATACATGCATTGCATTAAAATCCATGTTTAAAATATTGTGTTCTAATATTTTCAGTACTTGGGTCAATGGTATGACATCTCTTCATACCCCACTCGCTTCCAACTAGGCACTTGTGGTAACGCTTACTATTCCCTCAACGGGACCGTAGTTGATGTCTACAACACTGAAGTCATCAACCAGAGTTTGAGCACTATCAATGGAGTCGCAAGCTTAGCATCTACTGATAACAGTGCCAAGCTTACCGTCAGTTTTCCTATCGCTGGCACTAATCGTAAGTTTTTTATTGTTTCATTTTTCTCCTTTAAAAGAAAATCTCAGTTAGATGCATCCAATATCATGATCTTTTCAAATCGCTTAATAAATATTTTGAACATTGCATAATTTCTATTCGCCCACCTTAGATAACAACATTCAATTATTCAAAATTAAACTGAGTAACTATGTTTATAGTAATATACTACTTGTTGTATGTATGGTTGCGTTAAAATTAAAACATTTGTGAATTCTATAGTGACAACATCAACACCATACTGGGTGCTGGCTACAGATTACGATTCTTATGCACTCGTGTACAGCTGTGTCAATATTGATGATCAAACACGACAAGGTAAGGAACTTTCAATTTCTTTGTAAACATCTCACAAATTATATTTAAACAAAACAAAGCTTTAAATAACCAAATGTAGATGATCCATAGACAATCTTCAAATGAAACTTTGATTTGAGAATAAATAAGATTTGAGTAGCAAATATTTTTTACTTATATAATTTCGCTACAATTAAAATTGAATATATATTTTAAGAAGTATATTTACGAATACACTAAGTTAATGTTACTTTATTTCACCGCAGTGTCATCATGGAAGCTCAGTAGATCAAAGGAATTATCGGTAACCGCGGCGGGAGCCATCAACACCACAATCAATACCATTCCAGTTCTTGATGATAGATATTATAACCAACGAAACCAGACTCGCGAAGGATGCTTTTATTACCCTGAACCTCAAACAGGAGTGCCGGTTGTATTCCCCGGACAGTGTGATAATAATATACAGGCAGTACCCAACTTCAACATGTCTGCTGTGAGTGAAAATTTTGAAATTTACTATTGTGTCAATTGTAAAAGAAACTAAACCATATTTTACAATACCTATTCTCAACTCTTTTTCTATTCGAAAGTACTCTTATTTAACAAATATATTGCTTTGTTGTAAAGATAGAAGTACATATTACACACTCATATAGAAACATAAAAACAGATAGTTCTTAGTATAATCACCTAATAGCATTTGTGTTTTTTGTAAACACAAACCATCATAACCTAGCAGTAATAAATAGAGCTATCACTTCAAGCTATTAATTTTATTTCCTTATTCCCACCCATCCTTTTCCTCATCTCCTTTCACATCCATCCCAAGGCTGGCAACGCATCTACAACTCTAATTTTGTAGATGTCCAGGAGCGAAGATGACCACTTACCATCAGGTGGCTTCTGCTTGTTTGCCTCCTTTTCCTATAAAAAAAACAATACTCAGGAAGTACATTAATTATAAATATTGATATTTATAATTTATGTACATACTAATTCAATTCGTATCTCGAAGTATTTATAACCGCTCAACTAATATTATAAGTAATAAATTTTATAACAGTTCTCAGGAACATGGCATGAAATACAAGCATATCCTAAAGAACAGCAAAATGGCCAATGTATTAACCACCAATATTACTTAACCTCCTCCAATAATATGGCTTTGGTGTCATCAAATATCATCAATCAAGTTTTGGGACAAAGCAGCAGCAACGTTATCTTTGCTTCTCCTCAAGACTTAAGTGGAAAGCTGAACATCTCTTTTACTTCAGGAGGAACAAGTCAGTTCTATTTTTATAATTAATTGATTGATTAATTTAAGTTAATACTGATTTAAATGTTCACATTTAGATAAAATTGGGACAAACCAATAAACAAATAAATACAAATGTTATTATAAACTCGTACCATTTTCTTTTGCAGATATCACTATACCGTTTTGGATTCTTAGCACGGATTATAGCTCATACGCTCTAGCCTATAGCTGCGTCAACTTAAACGAGAATTTTAGAGGAGGTATATATTTTTTTAGCTTCACGCTTTTATCCCGCATAGCAGGGTAGACAGAAAGTACTTAGTGTCAAGATACTTCGTATTTCGCTTTTCACCGAGTTCGAGATGGACATTGAGTAGCGGGGCTCAAAGTCGAATGCTTTTCCACTGCTCTCCGACCAGCCTCAATTATACTGCATATTATTATTAATAAGAAAAAATCTCAAATACTAGGATACTCATATGTTAAAAATTATTTCAGTATACAGTTGGAAACTAAGCAGAAGCAAACAGTTAAGTATATACGACAATCAAGCGATTAACAACGCAATGGCGAGCATAAACGTTTTAAATAACAATTACTATGAAAATATCGACCAATCGGATGACGCGTGTTTCTTCTTACCAGACGCTATACCAAACCAACCAGTTGTGTTTGTTGGTCAATGCGATGAAAATATTAGTGTTGTACAGAATTTTAACGCTTCAAGGGTAAGTTACAATCTAAAAGATAAGTTAGAGATTTCGTATAATTATTTAAAGTTATGCTTACTACCAAGTAAGCATTTTTGAAAAGACGTATAAAAACTTTGCACCTACCTATTAAAATTCTACTACCAGCTGCGTCGAAATTCTTAAACGTTTGTTACAACTTATTTATGTTAATAGCATCTTTGTAGAGATTTTTTTACAAATTTCTACTATTTAAAGATAACTAAGAAACGCTTAACAAGAGAGATTGCTACTATATTTTAATATTGACTATTAGTTATTCTAAGTGTTATTCCACACTTGGGATTAGAAAACATTTTTGAGTAAACAATTTGTTTCGCGGATTTCAAAAGCAGCAACTTAAAATTCTACTAAATTTATTTTTATGCGAAATTTCTAGCATTTTGTAGTCAAATTATGTGCAATAAAATGTAAATTTGTAGCCCTTCAGACGTTATTGTTTTTTGATTATTTCAGTACCTGGGAAGATGGCGTTTAATCGAAAGTTATCCCCAAGTAAATCAACTTGGATCATGTAATCAAGCCACATACTCTTTGAATCCAAATGGTACAGTGGATGTGTTCAATACTGAGGTCATCAACCAACAACTCAGTACTATAAATGGGTTAGCTGTATTAGCGTCAAATGACAGTAGTGCTAAACTGTTGGTGACCTTCCCAGGAAGTGAGTATTGATTATTAATTTTAACAACATCATAAAAATGTTATACAAAACGTTGTACAATTTAAAATAATCACTTACTGTAAACGAATTGAATTAAATAATAATAATATAAATTTTATTTTTAGCAAGCGAACCGGCCCCTTATTGGGTGCTAGACACAGACTATGACTCCTACTCTCTAGTATACAGTTGCAGAAATCTGGCGAACAATCAACGTTCAGGTATTTTTTTTCTTTAATATTAAAATATCTCTTTAATATACAATTTAATCCTCCATAGTACAACGCAAGTTAGCATTATCTTCGATTGTTCTTAATATAAACGTTGTATTGTATTATCTTTTAGTAACAAGTTGGAAACTAAGTAGGACATCAGCCCTAACTCCTAACGCCACGCAGAATATCAACCAAATTGTGAACAGAATTAACGTCCTTAACGATCGCTTCTACTCAACTATTGCACAAACTGATCAAGCCTGCTTTTACTTCCCTGATGTCAATCCCGACGCTCCAGTCGTGTTCCGTGGCCAATGTGATCAAAATATACCAGTTGTTACCAACTTTAATGTATCTGCTGTAAGTATTTTCACTTACTTCTCTATACATACTACACTTGACTCATGAAAATTGTTCATTATGTTTTCTTCAATGAATATGATTCTTCTCTTTTCACAGTACTTGGGCCAATGGTATGACATCTCTTCATACCCCACTCGCTTCCAACTAGGCACTTGTGGTAACGCTTACTATTCCCTCAACGGGACCGTAGTTGATGTCTACAACACTGAAGTCATCAACCAGAGCTTGAGTACTATCAATGGTGTTGCTCGTTTGGCAACTACTGATAATAGCGCCAAACTCATTGTCAGCTTCCCTATTGCTGGCACTAATCGTAAGTTTCCTATTTATTTATTTGGTATTTATTTATTTATTCTATAAAAAATAATAAATGAGTGATGGGAGGATAGTGAAAAATATATACAAAGCAAAGATGAATAATATGAGAGACCGAAGGAGACTTCGGTTGACTTTTTAAAACACAATATCAACGATACTGGAGGGAAGGTAACGTAAAAGGCAAGGGAACTTCTGAATGCTTGCATGAAGAGTTTAATGGATGCGAGCGAAAGACGCGATAGAAGTATTAAGAGACCGTAGCATTTGGTGCTCCGTTTTCTTTAACTACCCGTCTATGGATAAAGTGTGAAAAACAAAAAAAAATAATAGATGAAATATATAAAGAATTAGTATAAATATAAGATATTTATAACTATATAAATATGTACGTAATTTATTTTTTCAGTTACAACTGAAACTCCTTACTGGGTGTTGTCGACGGACTACACATCGTACGCGTTAGTATACAGTTGTGTTAACATCGACCAGGAATATCGGCAAGGTAACAATTTATAATAAACTATATGCTTGTTCTTGTACTATGGCCAAGTCATACAAAACCTCTATAAAATATAGCTTCTGGTTATTAGTGCTATTGTAACGTGCATATAAACTATATTATTGTAAAGTTTAATCGAGTCTCTAGACTAACAAATCTCAAAACAAGGTACTTTCTGATAAGTAATTTCCATCTTTTAAAAATTTGCTTTCTTTCAAGTTATACCTTATGGTATAACGTAATTTTAGATAAGGCACACAGCAATCTTTGTTTCTGGACGTAATTATCAATGAGGCGTTCAATTAAAAAACCATTGATACGGAAGGTCAGTATCAACTGTCATATTATAATATGGTATTTTGATTTCAGTTGCTTCTTGGAAACTCAGCAGAACCAAACAATTAGCTGCAAACTCATTAGCAACTATAAACAACGTGGTCAATACCGTACAAGTATTAGAGAATAGATACTTTATTGACAAAAACCAAACTGATGAGGGATGCTTCTATTTCCCCGAGCCACAGGAAGGAGTCCCTGTTGTGTTCCCTGGACAATGCGACCAAAATATACAGGCGGTGCCCAATTTCAACATGTCAGCGGTAAGCTTGAGCATATAACTAAAATAAATAAAAAAAAAAATTTTTAACAAATCATTAAAATTGTTAAGAAAATGTAACACTTAAGCGCTTGAATATAACTGTGCTACATGGTGATGTATCCATCATTTATTTATGACGTTTACAGTTCCAAGGAGTATGGCATGAAATAGCAGCTTACCCGAAAGATCAACAAACTGGCCAATGTATTAACCACGACTACTCCCTTAATGGATCCAATATCTTGGATCTGGTCTCTTCTAACGTTATCAATGAACTTCGGAATATCTACGGCAGCAGAATCACATTTGCATCAGCTCAAGACTCCAGTGGAAAATTAAACATCACTTTAAATTCTGCAGGATCCAGTAAGTTTCACACTTATATTTTTTTAGATTTCCTATCATATTACATTACGGTACTCATTATTTTGAATTTAAACTTGAAATATACTTCAGCTTCCAACTAATAGTTTTCCTAACCTTATTAAACAGTACGCTTAGTTTTCAAAGTAGGCTAATGTTAAATAGGGAACAAATCATGATATTTTCATTTACAATAAATTATAACTTTATACCATATATACAAATAAAATTATTTTGTTCGTTTACAGATATTGTAATTCCTTTCTGGGTATTAAGCACGGACTATACTAATTATGCCCTCGCTTACAGTTGCGTTAACCGTGACCAGAACACTAGAGCAGGTAAATAAATTATAAATATTAAACAATGGAAAAAATCAAGCACCATAAAATCATCATAGTAGATATATGTAATAAAAAAATGACATTAAATATTTTTAAATAAGGATCCTTTATCTTAGGGATTTTTTATTTTGGAACGATAAAATACCCAGTGATGTCAAATTTTATGCAAACGCGCGAGAAGACCTAGTTACTTAATACGAATAGAATAATATATCTAATATTTTTCCAGTGTACAGTTGGAAACTAAGCAGAAGCAAACAATTAAGCATAAATGACAATTTAGCAATTAACAACACAATAAATAACGTAAACGTGTTAGATAACAAATACTACGAACGTATCGACCAATCGGATGACGCATGTTTCTTCTTACCAAACGCTACGGACCAACCTGTAGTGTTTGTTGGTCAGTGCGATGAAAATATTAACGTTGTGCAGAATTTTAATGCTTCACGGGTAAGTTATACTGTTAACGATATGCTTTAAAATAGGTTAGTCAACCTAAAAGCAGTGATGTAAATTGTTTTGGCTTATTGATATTTCAGTACCTGGGAAGATGGCGTTTAATCGAAAGTTATCCCCAAGTAAATCAACTTGGATCATGTAATCAAGCCACATACTCTTTGAATCCAAATGGTACAGTGGATGTGTTCAATACTGAGGTCATCAACCAACAACTCAGTACTATAAATGGGTTAGCTGTATTAGCGTCAAATGACAGTAGTGCTAAACTGTTGGTGACCTTCCCAGGAAGTGAGTATTGATTATTAATTTTAACAAGTAAAAAGGCATATGAATAATAAATTATTAATAATGATTTTCATTTTTAGCAAACGAACCGGCCCCATATTGGGTGCTAGATACGGACTATGATTCCTACTCGTTAGTATACAGTTGCAGAAATCTGGCAAACAATCAACGTTCAGGTATAAAATTTTTCTTTTGAAAACCAATTTTATACAGCTTAACATTTTTTTCCTTTATTCTCATTATAAATATTGTACCTTCTGATATATTTTAGTAACGAGTTGGAAACTAAGTAGGACATCAGCCCTAACTCCTAACGCCACGCAGAATATCAACCAAATTGTGAACAGAATTAACGTCCTTAACGATCGCTTCTACTCAACTATTGCACAAACTGATCAAGCCTGCTTTTACTTCCCTGATGTCAATCCCGACGCTCCAGTCGTGTTCCGTGGCCAATGTGATCAAAATATTCCAGTTGTTACCAACTTTAATGTATCTGCTGTAAGTATTTTCACTTACTTCTCTATACATACTACACTTGACTCATGAAAATTGTTCATTATGTTTTCTTCAATGAATATGATTCTTCTCTTTTCGCAGTACTTGGGCCAATGGTATGACATCTCTTCATACCCCACTCGCTTCCAACTAGGCACTTGTGGTAACGCTTACTATTCCCTCAACGGGACCGTAGTTGATGTCTACAACACTGAAGTCATCAACCAGAGCTTGAGTACTATCAATGGTGTTGCTCGTTTGGCAACTACTGATAATAGCGCCAAACTCATTGTCAGCTTCCCTATTGCTGGCACTAATCGTAAGTTTCGCCAAGAAGTTATCAAAAGATTTATTTGTTTCTATTTTTTTTAATAAATATTTTAAAAACAAAATATGTTTAATATTCTAAACTACTAAATCTTTATTTCAGTTACAACTGAAACTCCTTACTGGGTGTTGTCGACGGACTATACATCGTACGCGTTAGTGTACAGTTGTGTTAACATCGACCAGGAATATCGACAAGGTAACAATTTATACTATGATGATAGCTCTTTCATTTTTTTATGTGAGAAAATTGCATTAAGGATACCTTCCCGATTAGAGACTCGGGACAGGTTACATGGGACTCCGAATTGGCAGATATAGGCCGCCCCGTTTACCCACTAAAATCTCACGGTGCTCCTTGACACCCCGATCCTTCCGTAAGTCCCGGCTGTGGGAGTCAGCTTGGTACGTCACGGAGTCAAGGGTGGTGTGCCACTCTCAACGGATAGCTCTCTCGCTTAATTTAGTGAAGTGAATAAAAAATGTTTTTTTTAATTTCATCCACAGTTGCATCTTGGAAACTCAGCAGAACCAAACAATTAGCTGCAAACTCATTAGCTACAATAAACAACGTGGTCAATACCGTACAAGTATTAGAGAATAGATACTTTATTGACAAAAACCAAACTGATGAGGGATGCTTCTATTTCCCTGAGGCACAGGAAGGAGTCCCGGTTGTGTTCCCTGGACAATGCGACCAAAATATACAGGCGGTGCCCAATTTCAACATGTCAGCGGTTAGTTTGAGCATATAACTATAATATATAGAAATAAATTTAAAAAAATCTATACCAAATCATTACGAAAAATCTGTCTAAAGGGCCATCCATAAATCGTTATATGTTAAAGGGAGAGAGTACAAAATGTGTGACAAGGATGGAGGAGGGGTAAAAAGTCATGAAATTCCTGTGCCGTAATTTAGGGATAACCTCTAATTATAACTCTATTTATAACTCTATTTATAAAAATGTTGATGCAGTCACAATTTGCCACATTTACAGTTCCAAGGAGTATGGCATGAAATAGCAGCTTACCCGAAAGATCAACAACCTGGCCAATGTATTAACCACGACTACTCCCTTAATGGATCCAATGTCTTGGATCTGGTCTCTTCTAACGTTATCAATGAACTTCGGAATATCTATGGCAGCAGAGTCACATTTGCATCAGCTCAAGACTCCAGTGGAAAATTAAACATCACTTTAAGTTCTGCAGGATCCAGTAAGTGTGATAAAATCTTAAATGTATATTATTTTATTTATTTGATTATGAATGTTGTAAATATGGCACAGAAGTAATATAAGCAATGCATAGTATTTAGGTTCGATATAAGCTTAAAGAATATTGCATATTACATTTATTTCTTATATCGACCGTGTTAAGTAATATGGGATAATTTTGAAGTGGTTAAATAATTTTAAATGGATGAAAACTTGTGATTTATTGTTATAACTAAAAATTGTAAATTTACTTTATTTTTTTATTTGCAGATATCGTAATTCCTTTCTGGGTTTTAAGCACAGACTATACTGACTACGCTCTCGCCTACAGTTGTGTTAATCGCGACCAGAACTCAAGAGCAGGTACACAAAATATATTATATAACAAAAGAAAATAAATATAAAAAACATCGGTACATTTCAATAAATAAAATGAAATGTAGCAAGTGAAATTCAATAAATTATTTACAAATAAAAGAAAATATTAAAAACAAAAACACGTCAACGACTGTAGTCAATTAGGGTATATCATTAATTTCTTAAGGAATAAAGCCGGTCAAGGTGCAGTGGGAAAGCGTCTGACTGTAAACACAATTGGTTGTGAGTTCAATTCTCACTTCCCAATTTCCCCAAGGGAATGAGTTTAAAATTATTTTCATTTACTCACTCTAGTAAGACAAATATATATATATATATATATATATATATATATATATAAATATATATATACATATATATATATATATATATATATATATTGTAGGAAGAACAAACAGACAAATTAAATTTTATTATACTTTTGTATGAGGCATTTTCGAAATTGTTTTTTTTTTTAAAGTAATCTTTACATTCATACAAGCATACTTTTATTATTTTAGTATACAGTTGGAAATTGAGCAGAACAAAGCAACTATCGTCAGCTGCTAACAACGTAATCAGTAACAAAATAGCAGAAATCAATGTCCTTGACAATATATATTACGAAAACATCAATCAGTCGGATGCTGCGTGCTTTTTCTTACCCGATTTAAGCCCGGGACAACCGGTATTGTTCGAGGGACAGTGTGATCCAAACATACCAGTTGTACAGAACTTTAATGCTGTTGCAGTAAGTTATGAATTGTTAAGTGTTTTTAAAACGATACAGTTTATTAAAACTAAATAAAATCTTTTTTTTAGTTTCACGCTTTTATCCCGTATAGCAGGATAGATAGAAAGTATCTAGTGTCAAGACGATGTAACTTGATAGTAATTACTTCGCTTTTCACCAAATTCTAAATATTACGTGTTGAGTGATGGAACTCAACGCCGCACTTTGTCTTACTGGAGCAAGGAAATGAAAATAATTAAAATATAATCACTCCTCCGAGCGGTGGTTGAACCCACAACCGATCGCGTTTACAGTCAGACTGTCCCACTGCGGCACAACTAACCTCTAAATAATCTTAATTAGATTTAATCACAAAGATGAATTATCAAAAATTGTATAATTATAGTACTCAGGCCGATGGCGCATGATCGAGACCTATGCATCAGACTTCCAAGATGTGGGGGCCACTTGTTCAGACGCCACATACACTCTCTCCGGAAGCGTTGTGGATGTCGTCAACACGCAAGTCATCAACCAAACTCTGGATGTTATGAATGGAAATGCAACCCTTGCCACTACTGATGGTAGTGCCAAGTTATTTGTTAACTTTCCTAACTGTAAGTTTTACTTTTAATCAGATTAATCATGTATTTTTATATTCAAAAATATATTATATATATTATTATATATGTACCTATATTGATATTATCAATAGTATTCGAGACGTTGGGTTTTCTAAACTTATTGCTGTATACCAAAACATTAACGATTAATACGTTATATTCTTTTAAAAAATACAAAAAATGCCAAAATCATAAAATTTTGAGCTTTTTTAAGTTTTGCTAGCTCAATTTCTTTATGAATCCGATTTGAATGGTATATCTACGGTTACGTACCTATTTCTAATTTTTATATAAACAACAGGTAAAAAACTTGTGAAACAAGAAGATATTACTTTATCTGTAATAATATGTTTCCCTTAAACATTTCCAAGGATATATTTTGATATATTTTTTTCAGCTCCTGGACCCTCCGACTACTGGGTGCTTAGCACTGACTATGATTCATATGCTTTGGTCTACAGCTGTCGCAATGTTAGCACCACACAACGCAGAGGTGAGTACCCAATATTCCTTTAATAATAATAATTGAAAAATATTATACTTTGACAAAATATAACAAATCAAAAAATGACGTTACCGCCGTTTACTAGAAGTGTCTATCAGTACACGAGACTAAACACAAGAAATGTTTGCTTCAGGCAATTAAAAAAAGGAATTTTATTGAATTTAAAATTATTCAGTTTAACTGGTATACTCTATTCATAGCCCGGAGTTTAATTCAGCCAGGGTACAATTCTTTGTAAAGTATTAAAATTAAAAAATGTAATAAATGATCACAACTCTATATATATAAATAGATCGATAGATAGAGAGATTTTTCTATACTAAAAATATTGTTTTTTATTTTCCTAATTCCAGTGTACACATGGAAACTAAGTCGTACAAGAGATCTATCAGTTAACGCTACAAACGAAATCAATCGCGTTATAAATTCCGTCAATGTTCTCAACCAGCGGTACTACACCAGAATAGAACATACCGATAGCGCGTGCTTCTACTATCCCGTTGCGGATGGCAGTCCCGTTGTATTTAGAGGACAGTGCAATGAAAATATATCTGTTGTTACGAATTTTAATGCTACAGCTGTGAGTATATTATAATATGGTTATTTTCAATTTACCTATTTGCCTATTTAAAAGGCTATATTTAAAAAAATATACTCATATTCGATTCACCATAGAGAATGACTCAATTCCCACTCTGAGAAATTATTATATCTAAATTATTTTGATTTATCCACTTTGGTAAGCCAAGCGTGAAACGTAGTGTTAAGTTCCGCCACTCAACACGCAATATCTTGATTTCTCGAGAACGGACTGTCTAAATACTTTTTTGAATGGAAAGCTATATCAGTATTTTCATTAATTTAATCAATTTCCCAAATTCCAGTACATGAACACTTGGTACGACATAGAAAGCTATCCTATACGCTTCCAAGACGGCACATGTCCGACTGCCACGTACACTCTGGGATCTGTGGTTGACGTTTACAACACGCAAGTTGTGGGACAACAGCTGGACACTATCAACGGAGTTGCTGTGTTCGCGGGAGATGCAAATGTTGCCAAGCTGAATGTGTCCTTCCCAATAGCTGGTACCAATTGTAAGTTTACATTAATTATTAGATTTTTTTTTGTCATTCTTCTTCTTGTTTTTATTCTTTTGTTATATATACAACTTTAAACAAAACGACTTGAAACTGGTGTCGTTTTGTTTTGTAATTTGAGATCTGTGGCAGAAATCATCATACTTAGAAAACACTTTGTAACTTTGTTTTTGGGAATTGTATTCACGCTTATAACGTTCAGTTGAGAAGATGTCGAGATTCTTAAGAAACAAAGTAAATCATTTTATTTACCTTAATTTAAAGGTTAAAATTGACCCACTTTTCAGTTTATTTTCTTAATAAATTCAAATAAGATAAAAACAGTTATTTCTGATAATAATATAGTTATGTATATTATTGTTGTGCTCAAAATTATACATTTTGGTTCAATCCATCCAAACAAAAAAGCGTAGAAAATAAATTACACCATATAAATAAAAAAATATTTAAAAATAAGCGCTTCGAGAGGTACGTAAGGTCAGAGGAGACCTCGAATGGCCTTAAAAAACACAGTATTGATGATATTGGAGGAAGGTTACGTAAAAAGCATGACTGTGGATGAGGCGAAAAAAGGTATACAGAGACAGTAGCGTTTAGTGCTCCGAGCTCTTTGACTACTCCGCTAGGGGTGAAACGTGAAGCTAAAAAAAATTAAATCTAAAATAGCGTCAATTGTTTCTTTTTTATTAATATTTTTATATTACACTTATTACATATAAAACTTTATACTTTCAGTAACAACAAGCTCTCCATACTGGGTACTCGCCACCGACTATGCTAACTACGCGCTCGTCTACTCTTGCAGTAACATTGACGAAGAGCATTATAGAAGTAAGTATTTAATAGCGGGACAGCAAGAGAGTGTAGTGATAAAAGTCATCACAGGGCCTCTAGATTACTATTGGATTCTTTTAATTTTTGGTTATCAAGGACATAGATAAAATATAATTTACGTTTTGTCTTATCAGCCAAATTAAAGCCAAAGTGAACATATCTTTATCTAAAATTTAATATCTCAAGTGTAAATAGTGAAATATCCAATATTTTAAGATTTAATTACGGAGGCTCGTCGTGGCACAGTGGGACAGCGTCTAACTGTAAACGCGATCGGTTGTGGGTTCAATCCCCACTAGGAGGAGTAATTATATTGAATTCATTTTCACTTCCTCGCCCTGGTAAAGACAAAGTGCGACGTTGAGTTCCACCACTCAACACGACCCGCAACGTTTCGAATTCGGTGGAAAGCAAAGTACGGAATGTCTTGACATTAGGTACTTTCTGTCTACCCTGCTATGCGGGATAAAAGCGTGAAGCTAATATAATATGATAAATATAATTATATTTATTTACTAACTACCAGAGACGAAGAGACTTAAAGAGACTAAAGAAGAGATAAAACTGATTTAACTTTTTTTTGTTAATATATAAACTTATTTCTTTGCCCAAAACAGTCGGAAGCTGGAAACTGAGTAGGCAGAAATCACTTACCCCAGCATCAATAACCGCAATCAACACCGTAATGAATTCTATCCCTGTCCTCCGTCAAGACTACTACTTGGAAAGAGGACACAGTGACGAGAACTGCTTCTACTACCCGAATAACAATGGCGGGCCTGTTATACAGAGCGGACAGTGCGACTTTAATAACTTATCCGTTGTCAATAACTTTAATGTTTCTTTGGTTAGTTTTGAAATTTCTATATATTTCATTTATCTTTATATTAATACGTGAAGCAAAATCTTTGTATCCCTTACGATAATTACGCGAACACAGAAATATGAAATTTAGCACAGTTATAGTTTATGTAGGAAATGAGTGCAAAATGCTAATATTTTTTTTAAATTAATGCATAAAATATATTAAATTAAAAAAAAATTCAATGTTTGACATATACATTGCTAAGGCAACGCGTTGACAACGCGTCAACGGGACATCTAGGCTAGGTAATTGAGACTAACACAGTATGGTTGTAGAGAGTCTAACTAAATGCTGATTTTTATATAATAAAAGGGGAATCTAGACTGTAATTAAATAATAATCAAATAATAATCATATGAATTATACATAAAGTATGTATTATGTATGTATGTGCTTATTAATTATAACGATTAAATAGTAGAAATACAAAATATTAATTTTTATCATTTTTTTTGTGATATCAGTTCTCTGGACAATGGTACGAAACAGCCCGATATCCCTCAGAACTACAGGAAGGCGAATGCGTTTCCTCTCAATTCGAAGTCAACAATCAACAACAATTAGTCATGAGCAAAAACATTGTTTTCAACGAAAGACAGATTACATTAGTTGGTCCAGCAACACCCGCTGGGAACGGACAGGGCATATTAAACGTCAACCTAACTGCAAACGGAGGTACATAAATATATATATATATATATATATATATATATATATATATATATATATATTTATATATATATATATATATATATATATATATATATATATATATATATATACTAAAGATATTTGTTTATTAATGTTAAATAATATTTATTTTTTAAAAAAACGTATAAAAGTTTGTACGCATCCGGATTCAAACCCAAGGGTCTTGTTTCAAATCCCGCTGCGATCAAATTTTTATACGTTTTTTCTCATTTTTTTTTCTAATCTTAAGTGTGAAATAACACTTTCAGGATATAAAAACAATTAATCATATTTTAACTTGATATGAATAAAATTTTTCTAAAAAAATCTATATATTAATGGTAATATTGTTAAAAAAAATATCATAATAACTTCTACTGTTTGCTTTACAGTCAATTTTGCAACTACATTCTACGTTTTGGATGTTGACTACAATGATTTCGCTTTGCTGTACAGTTGCGTCAATTTCAATAGTTCCTCTAAACAAGGTAAGAATATATATGTTACAAATTGTAATATTTGTAATGAAGATATATAAAATCGATAGTAATATAGAATATTAAGGGAGAAATAAAGAGCGTTTGACTGCTTATATGAAGGTTGCAGGTTCGATCCTTATTTCGGGGAATGATCTTTTTTAAATAATTTTCTTTTCCCGGTTTCGTTTCACCACCCATCATAAAAATGGGCAGAAGGTTGAGAACAGAGTCTCTTGAAAATTTTATCTGCTTACGCGAGGCGTAAACTAACAAGACCTAAAAATGAACAAAAACCTATATATTTATTCAAGTTTAACTAATAATTTAATATATATATATATATATATATATATATATATATATATATATATATATATATATATATATATATATATATATATATATTCATTCAAATTTAACTAATATTTTAAATATTTCTATAAAGTATACAGCTGGAAACTAAGCAGATCTCAACAGGGCCTGTCACAAAGTGCTGAGAATCGTATCGCGGACGTCGTGAACAGAACCCGTGATCTCTTCCAAGGATACTATGACGTCACTGACCAAAATACCACTGGCTGCTTCCACTACCCCGAATATACGGAGTTGCCTTCTCAGATAGAACTGATTGGGGCTTGCGATGACAGTATTAGAGCCAAAGCCAACTTTAGTGTTCAGGATGTAAGTATATATCAAAATTATATATAACAAAATTAATTTCATACAGATAATTTCATATAATTAGACACATCAGTTTATCTAATTGACAGAACCCGTCAGGTTATACTTTAAATATCAATTTATATTCTTTTTCAGAAATTCATATCTATTAACCGGAAAAATAATTAGCTACTCTAATAAAAACTATAACTTAATAATATATTATTCTTATCTGTTCTATCATTTCTTTACAGTATCTCGGCAAGTGGTATGAAATCGCAAGCTACCCACAGCCATTCCAAAATGGTGAATGCGCACGCGCACAATATTCGGCCGACGCTAGCGGACGCGTCGTCGTCCTTAACACACAAGTAGTTAACCGAGTTCTTGACGTGCAATACGCAACTGCTACAGTCGCGTCTAACGATGGTAGCGGAGTTTTAGAAGTTACTTTCGTTTTGGATAATGGAGGTTAGTCATTTTTGTCGAAAATTATACGTACCCAATACTTTTTTCAAAAACTATATGTATTCCTGAATCGTTACATATTGTTTATACAGCTCGGCGTTGAGTTCCGCCATATAACATGCGAAGTCTCAAAATTAGAAGGAAATTGGAGAAAGGAATATCTCGGTACTAGGTTCTCTCTGCTAACAACACTATGTTGGAACAAGCTTACAGCATATTTCTACTTCTCTTAATAAATTTTGTAAGCAGCGATTATGAAAACATTTAAAAACCAATCTGTTTTTTTTAATAAATACAGTAGCATGATTATAAAGTTACCATAATATCCTAAAAGAATCTCTTATCATAATTAATTTGATATCATAATGTATTAAATTGTCATCTCACCGTAAACGCGATTAGTTGTGGGTTCGAGTCCTACACGTGGGAATGATTATATTTTAAATTTATTCTTATTTCTCTGCTCTAGTAAGACAAAACGCAATGTCTCGATTTCGGGTGGAAAGCTGTTAACGGAGTGTCCTGACACTAGGTTGCCTTGGACTACCCTGGTACGCGGGATAAAGCGTGAAGCGTCTTAGTAATCACTATTAGTTTTTCCACTTATAATAAATTAAATACAAAAACCTATATTTTTGCAGTTACGAACGTAGTCAACTACTACGTGCTTGAAACGGACTACACAAGCTTCTCACTCGTATATAGCTGTAGAAACTTACCCAATGGAAACAGACAAGGTAAGATAAATTTTAATACAAATAAAAAATCTGTATGAATGGAAAATATTCGCTATATTCTTACCGTTTGAGCTATAGAATTAGGTGGAAGTTATGAATAATTTATTAAAAGTCATAATCATCTAACCAGGCATTATCTACTTAGACGTTATAATATATTTTTTTATAGTCACGTATTTTTTTATATATTTATGACTGTATGTTTATATTTTATTATATTTACTGAACTAAATTATAAAAATATGAGTAATAAGAAAATAGTCAAAAAAGTCCTTAAATCACATTTTATGAACATCAATATAAGCCTTCCTACCTAAACTTCACCATTTATTAGTAGTCACCATATATAGTCTTTATTTTATTGTTACGTACAAAACCATTAGTAAAATATTGTTGATAAAAAAATAATAATAATTAATTAAACGTTCAGCGGTCACTCCGATGAAACGCACATGTTATTCAAAGTGCAAAATAAATGAGTCATTACGGTTGACTGCTCGAACATAAGTTGTGCATATACGCATTCTTTTAAACACTACCCACATTAAAAACATCATGTTATCTTTGTTTATAATATATTTAATCATTTTTCGTATCTTCTATAGGTATATCTTATATTATAGTAGTTTGTTCATTGTTTATATTTATATATTTTTTACTTTAATGTTAATGTTTTAAGAATATTGTATTAACTACTGCAAATTGTACTTAAATAAGAGAGCTTGTGTCTGCCGATAAACTGTTTTACAGTTTGGCAGAATTCTAGTTAATAGTTAGCAGTAAGTATCTTTTGTATGCGAAAAAATTTCAAATAAATAAATAAATAAAATATGTATGTTTGCAGATGAAACGGTTTTAAACGGATAAATCGCATATATTTTAGTATTCTAGACTGTCTACCTGTGACAACGGGCTACAGTAAAATGTTCAAAACCTCAGGTTTTCAAAACTGTATTTCCGAATACCAAAACATACGCGATTAATCCGTTTAGAAGTTTCATTTTAGTTAGTTTCATTTAAAATGTGTAAAAATCGTGAAAATGAAAGATCTGATTATGTATGTAGGTTTGTGTGTATGTATTTATTTAGTTCTTTATTATATCTATATATCTACATTATTTGTGTAAATTTATGCTATGATAAATATATTATTTTTATGTTTATATATTATGAACACCCTATCCAATTCTTAAATTACTATTTCCTATGCCGTTGGTTGCCGGGAAAAGATCGCTACTCTAGCGATAAGTGCGCCAATTGTACATTTTCTTGTACATAGTTATTACAACTTTTGTATTGGTGTGTATAATAAAGATTTTTTATTATAATTATACTATTTTTGGTTATTTTACTCATATACAAGTGTTGTTGTTGTATTGTTAATATATTTTTTTAATAGAAATCAATCGAAATATCTTGAATAAATAAATAATTGTATAACAAAATAAATATCAAGATCTATAACTAATTCAGTAAACTTTCTTACTATGTTCATATAAAATTTCAGTAAGCAGTTGGAAGTTATCCCGTAACACAACGCTGTCGCCTCAAGCCGTTCCCATCATCGATTCCGTCATATCCAACACTCAAGGACTTATAGAAAGATTCTACGTGCCAACAGATCAGAGTAGTGATGCCTGCTTTTATATACCTGATATCAATAAGAATGAAGCACCGATGTTTAGAGGACAATGTGAAGAATTTCAGGGAATTCAAGGATTTGATGCACGGAGGGTAAGATTGATTTTAGACGAAATATTGTGTACAAAACACCCTATACAATATTCAATTTAATTTCTATTGAATTTATGAAAGAATAAGTACATATAAATTCGTACTACAAATTTGAATAATGCAACTTATTCTCTTCTTTTAGTTCCTTGGCTGGTGGCACGAAATAGAAAGCTATCCCACAAATGAAGACAGAGGTACATGTATTAGCTCCGAATATTCGCAAGTTGGTAATACCTTCCAAGTCGTCGATACAAATGTGTTCGGGCTGTCTGCTCAAGTTAACAGAAGTGATGTAGTCATAAGTAACAATGGACGCTTAAGAAAAACCGTTAATGGACAGAACATTGGTAAGTTTAAAGTATGACTCTTGGATGAAGTATAAAATAATGGCTATTTTAGTATTCATGACATTATTTCAAAAAATTACGCCTTCACGCCTTTGTCTTGCATAGGTGATTAGACAGGAAGTACCTAATATCAAGACACTTCGTACTCCGCTTTCCGTCAAATTCCAGATATTGCGTGTTAGTGGCGGAATGAAAATCATTTAAATGTAATCATTGCCCTGAGTGGGATTCGAACCCGCGTTTGATCGCGTCTACAGTCAGAAACTGTCTCACTGTACTACGACCGGACTAAAAAAATTAAAAATAAAATGTTAATGGTGTTATAATTGATATACGAATTATTTCGACTTTTAGTTTGATTCCGAGGTCGTTAAAGTCAGTAAAGATAGAAAAAGTTTACCAAATTTTTATATAAAAAAAACATTTTTTTTTTCAGATACATGGGTACTCGCCACCGATTACGACAACTATGCACTCCTTTACTCGTGTGAAAATATTGACTCTAATTATAGGCGAGGTAACATCACTTTTCATTTCACACACACTCACAAATTTATTGACTTTTTTATTTATATTATTTTACCTAGCTTCTTTACTTTTAGCTTGATAAAAAAAATGTAAAAAAAAGTATATATTACCTTACAATATGTTATATTTATATGTTATCTATATTATAGTATGGAGTGGAAAATACAGCAAGACACGAGACCTAAGTACGAACGCTCAAAACGCAATGGCCTCAGTGATAGAAAGGGAAGAAACTCTGGAACCACAATTCTTCCTCAGTGTTAATCAGACGGACGCCGACTGCTTCTATTATCCTGAAGCAACAGGAAATCCGGTCATCCTACCAGGAAACTGCGATCCAAATATACCTGTCGTATCGAATTTCAGCGTAGTTAACGTGAGTTTAAATATCAAAACTCCTTTAGTTCCGACTTATAAATCTTAGGTAATATAAAGCAACCGAAAAAAAGATGATCATTTAAAAAAGCTAACAAAAGATATAGAAAGATATATATGTCTATATATATATATATATATATATATATATATATATATATATATATATATATATATATATATATATATATATATATATATATATATATATATATATATATATATATATTCTTTTATTAAATAAACAGTATATAAGGTATATATTATAGGCATTGAAATTATTTTTGTTGTTTCAGTATACCGGCGTTTGGTATCAAATCGAGAAATACCCACAAATACATGAGAATGGCACCTGTGTGGGCGCAAGGTACACTTACGACGAGAATGCCGAAGTTGTAGAAGTTTTGAACTGGCAAGTTATTGACGGTGTTCTGGACAGTGTCCCAGGCAATGCAACGCTTATCTCAGACGATGGTAGCGCTAAACTACTCGTTAACCTACCTATACGATTCACTGATGGTAAGTTTAAGTAAAGTTACGGATAAAACAAAAGCAGTTTCACTCTTTATCCCGCATGGCAGGGTGATCAAAGACAACCTAGAGTCAAAACACTTCTTTGACTGCTTTCCGCTCGAAATCGAGACACTCCATTTTAAGTGGTGAACTCAACGCCGCGCTTTGTCTTACCAGAGCGGCGAAATATAAAAAATATTTAATCATCCCTAGGAAGAAAATTGAATCCACAACCGACAGCGCTTACAGTTAGACGACGGCCCTGTGTTGAAAAAAAGGAACAAAAAGTAGATTTTATTTACGCTCTCGTATTTGGGGACTTAAGATAATATGTGAACGTTATGTTAAAATAATCTTGTTACTACTTTCCGCAAATTTAAATACAATAGATATGTTTATATAAACAGAGATATATTCCGTATATTAAACATTATTTTATAATAAGCAAGCTTTTTCAAGTTTTCCTTCTAAATAAAATAAATTATCTGGAAAAGCTTGACTAAGTATATTAATTTCTAGCCTAAAAAATACAAAAAAGTTACAAACATTTTATATTTAATTTTTAGATCCCGAACCCGAAATGGTATCAATGGAGTTGTATATCCTCGCCACCGACTACTTGTCTTACTCACTTGCTTACAGCTGTGTCAACATTGGTCCTTACAGGCGCTCAGGTACGATTACTTTGTAAACATAAATATTTATAGAGTTATCTTAAAATTAGAAAACACTAAACTGTTTTTGATGAGATTTGTACTAGCAGAATCATAAGCGGATAATTCAAATTGCTAGCAACAAAAAAAATGAAATAGTTACATTTATTATAATATTTTATTACCCACAATGGCGCCATTACGCGCGAACTGTCATAAATTGTAATAGTGTTGTACTGGTCTCTAATCATATGTATTGATATTCAATATATATTAATGTGTTAAAATTAATATATTCATAGTAAAAAGTAACAAAATTAACAATAAAATTTGGTATTTTTTTAAAAGCACAGAAATTAAAATACATTTATTTTTACAGTTGGAGTGTGGAAGTTAAGTCGGACACGTTCACTTCTACCTGAGGGCATATCGGTCATCAACTCTCTTATCGAAACAAGACAAGAACTTAATCAATCCTACTTCTTAAGTGTAGAACAAAATGACGACTGCGAAGAACCGTCCAGCGCCATTTTAGTTAAGAGCAGTATTATTATTATGATTATATGCAGTATTTTACATTTATTATAGTATAATAATTTAAATACATGACAAAATATTGTATATATTTATTTGACCATCGAAATTTAGGTTAAATTAAATATTAAATAATTTAGTTATTTTTTGTAACATCTTTTGTAGACATAAGTATTAGAATTTATTGTAGAACAAATATATAATAATAATAATAATAATTTTCAATTTTGTTAATGACATTTTAGAAAAATAAGAATTTTACACTTTTTTCCTTCCTAGTATTTGTATGCAAAAAATATTATTATGAAAACAATCAATATAAACTATGTATATTCTATATTGACAAAGACTATATTTAAATAAATTATTTTTGTACTGTAACCTTTATATTACTTCTATGAATATGCCCTCTAAACAATATTATTAATAATGATTCTGCCAATAACACGAACAAATAACGAAAATAATAGGTTGAGAAGAAAGAAATCCATTATTTTCTCGGTAGGTGGCTTTAGTGATCGATATCGAAAAGCATCTATCAAACAATTTCAAGTTTATGTTTGTTGTCAAGGTGATCTTTCACACTTAAAACACCTTCAAATGTTTTCCGCTTGTTACGTTCTGTCGTAAATTGCAGGCCGTTTAAAACAGAAATCAACAAAGAGAAAATTCAGTATATTTCACAGTTTTGATTTGACAAAGTGGAAAATATAAGCCAGGCTGCTGAAATTGTGAATGGTGTTTATGGTGCTGATACAGTAACAGCTAATTACGTGCAATTTTGGTTTCGTCGGTTCCGTTCAGGCAATTTTGATGTTAAAGATGCACCTCGCAAAGGAAGGCCCGTAGTCGAAAATGTCGATAAAACCATCGAAAAAATCGAAGTTGACCGGCTTGTTAGTAGTCGCAGCATCACCCAGGAGCTAAATATCGACCATAAAACAGTTTTAAACCATTTGCGCAAAGATGGATGCAAAAAAAGCTCGATGTTTGGGGTGCCTCATGAATTAACACCAAAAAACATAATGGATCGAATTTCCATTTGCAAAGCCTTGATTAAACGGAATGAAATCGACTCATTTCTTAAACGGATGGTGACTGGGGATGAGAAATGGGTCACATACGGTAATATCGTGCGCCGGTCGTGGTCAAAGTATGGTGAAGCAGCTCAAATGGTGGCCAAACCAGGACTAACGGCCAGGAAGGTTCTATTGTATTTGGTGGGACTTTAAAGGAATCATTCATTATGAGTTGCTTCCGTATGGCCAAACACTAAATTCAAATCTGTACTGTGAACAACCGGATTGTTTGAAAGTAGTGATTGACCAGAAACGGCCAGAATTAGCTAACAGAAGAGCAACATACGTCTGTAGTGACTCGCCAGAAACTCCGGGAGCTTGGTTGGGAGGTTTTAATGCATCCACCATATAGTCCGGACCTGGCACCAAGCGATTACCACCTTTTTCTCGCATTGCAAAACTTCATGAGCGATAAGAAATTAGGATCAAGAGAAGATTGTGAAAATCGATTATTAGAGTTTTCCGCCAATAAGGACCAAGGCTTCTACGAAAGAGGCATTATGAAATTACCTTTAAAATGGCGACAAATTGTAGCAAAAAACAGTGCTTATTTGACCCAAATCGGACAATCCAAAACATCTTAATAGAGTCCCGAATTTCACGCATAAATAATGGATTTCTTTTTCCCCAACCCATTATATTAGTTTTAAAATAGAATAAATATATAAAAAGCATAAATTACATTGTTTTATATCTAGTAGAGATTAAAAACAAAACATAAATAAAGATATGCTGCTCAATAAAATGATAGTAAATTGATTTTATCACTTTACGAACATGCATTATAAATATACAATTCACAACCTATAGCCGATCTAATCATTTTACCTTTAAACCGATTTAATCGTTTTAAAATCGACAACTTTATATGTAGATCGACTTAAATAACTAAAACATTAAATATATTTATATGCCTGATCAAGGTATCGGCTTCGGCTGAAACTAAAACCATTGACGATAGTTCGATTTCAGTTGGTAGGACAGAACCAAAATGTAAAACAATATGTCATACCATATTACCATAAGTGATATCATGTGATATCATGCTAGATGAGATCACATCGGACTTTATCTGTGAGTAGGTGATTTAACGTGATCACGTGTGATTTCATGCATCCACGTATTGCATCATATTTGCACATATGATTATATGCAAATAAATTTTATATACCCCCATATGACGTCATGTGTGTACGTGCTACATTACGTGTCTACATGTGATTTCATGCATCCACATATGGCACCATATGTCCACCTATGGCACCATATGTCCACTTATGGCACCATATAGTCGCAACCACATGTGATTTCATATATCTATCTACAAACGACATAACGTGTACACCAGTTATTTCATGCGTCCATATATCTCTCTGCAAGTTTCATACAAACTTGTGAGAGCCTTCAAACATCCTTGGGTTCTAAAAGGGATCTAGATTTTTTGTACTGATATTTTATATACCTGAATATGTGGAACTTACTATTAATATTCATAAAATATCATACTTCTTTTATCATTACAGCAGTTAACACTTAAATAAAGTGATAATTAAATTTATAGATGTAATGCCGAAGAAGGCTTGGTGTGTCATGAGATGAATTCAAAAAAATGTATAAAATGTTCTTTATTTTAAACGACATTTGTTTACAACCACCTAAGCGCGTGCTCTTACTCTATAAATACAAGTACTGTTGCCAGGTACCACAACTACTTTTTCCAGTGTATAACGATGACGAAAAAGAAATATAAAATATTCACATTGATTTGAAATTATAAGCGGAACTTATTTGGTTACTATTCGTTATATATATATTTTAATTAGTTAGTTTGTTAATTCTATAGAATTTTTTATGGGGCAAGCAAGGTAAACGAGAGTGCAAATGTTTAATGTGGTAATGGCCCTGTAACAGAGGAGCTACAGTTACGTTGTCGGCCTTTAAAGTGGGAATTGGCACGTCTTTTGAAGGTACCCATATCGACCTGTAAGCACTGCCGTAAGTAAACTACTCCACAGTGTAACACGTGGAAGGAGGCTCCAGCTACACTGTACATTAGTAGGACTGACTTCTTACTCATTTTAATTATTATAATTTCAAATATTTGTAGTATATTTAAAAACTTCTGTTTTAAGTATTATAAATTTTCTCTTTTAATTTTCTTATAATTAAAAGATAATTTTTTGTGTCATAACAGAAAAAAAACAATAAAACCATAGACTAAATAGAGCCGTCAGCATTAAATACTTCATTGTCAAGTAGCAACATTTAAATCAATCAGTCATTCAGAAATCGTTCATTCATTATTCCATCAAATCATTTTTCCGGATTTGCGGATAGCATGTAATTTGTGTGTGAAAAAGTCACATTTTCACATGAATAAACTGTATATTAGCGTATAAACGATTTAATTAGTCGCGCGTGTTGTTTTTAAACAATGTCTGATAACGGGGATCTATCCGGTCCTGTGTCACAGGAAGATATAGAGGCGGCGGAGAAACTGAAAAATGAAGCAAATGAATATTTTAAAAGTAAGTACTCCTTATAATTAACACCAATATGTAAATTAGAAAGTATAATATACAAGTTAAACACATTGTGCATATACTAAGACGATGGGACATAGTTGACTTATGTATTTTTATATATTATAATTGGATAAATTATAACCTTCATTTCAGAGCAATATTACAATGGTGCAATTGAATTATATTCTAAGGCAATAGAGAAGAATCCAAAAAATGCTGTTTACTACGCGAACAGAAGTATAGCCAATTTGAGGCTGGAAAATTTTGGATATGCACTAAATGATGCATCAAAGGCCATAGAAATAGATAAATTGTATACTAAGGCGTACTACAGGCGGGCGGCTGCTTACATGTCCCTAGGAAAATACAAACTAGCACTTAAGGATTTTGAATATGTAAGTACAATATTTATATTTTGATTATGTTGTGTATGCATTTAATGCGAATGTATCTATACATATGTGCTAGACAAACATGTGGTATTTTTCATAACTGTCAAATATTAGAGGATATTGATATTTTCCTTATTATTTTTCATGCCCCTTTTGCTTTACTTATGTGTTAGTCTTAATTTCAATATTAAAATGATTCACATTATGTACTGTAAGATTTTATGAAATATATATTCAATTTCAAAGAATGAATTTCATGATTTATATCAATATTCTAGAAAGATATATTTCAAATAATATTTTACAGTCTCAAAACAAAATGATTTGATTGATGATTGTAAACTTTTATATGTAACCTCAAATATTCTTTTAATATATTTAAGTAATCATATTTGAATACAATACAAAATGAATATTTAATAACTGTTTCATTCCTTCAAATGTGAACCTAAATATTTCAGGATTTATATTTTAGTAAAAATAACTGAAATGCTCCTTTTTAAGTAATTTATTATTTAGATTTATTCTATGTATAATTTCCACACTATATGTGAGTTGGATAGGTTAATAATACAAAAAGCATAATTTGTCAATACATTCACACTTGGGTTTATAAGTTAATTTTGTATAAAAACATTTTTAAAAATGTATGTAAAAGCTCTCTTTCTAATCTTAAATGTAGTATATTGAAATAGTAAAACTATGTAACAAATAGCCTTATATCCTGCCCAATTCTAAGATCTCCAGGTGATGATTTACCAGGTAGTGGAAATTTGAACAAATTTCTCTACTGAGATGCTAACAAGTACTAAATGTGTTGTAACAATAATATAACAATTGCATCTCAGCTAGATGTAGAATGCAGCCAGAGCTCGTAGGCAGTTTCCGAAAAGTTCAAATCCTGTTATGTTCAAATTTTTTGTGTTTTTGTGTTCTCAATAATGGTTTTTAAATTTGGAATAATACTTTAAAAAAATTAATAGAATTGTATGATTTCAACCTAGATTTACAACATTATCTCATTCTCAACATTATAACATTATCTTATCATTTAATTTGGGCATTTCCATATTTAACACTTCTGTTTTTATATGTCAATGTGTGTTATGTTTCTCTATATTGTTTTTTTTATATTTTTTTCATGGACATTATTGTTAACTATTATTAAAATTGTTAAATACATACTTATAAAAAATAAAAAAGATGATGAGTGTGTTATGCCGTATACAATGTAAAGTAGACTTTTGAGATTATAGTACAATTATTTCCATTTTTCTGGTGTGGCAAGTCAATAGACGGCGTTGACTTCCACCAGTCAACACCTAATGTCTCAATTTCGGGGGAACGAAGGATATTGACACTAGGTGTTCTTTGAATACCCTGCTATGCCGTATGCGTATATCTTGAAGCTTTTATTTCATAGAACAATTTTGGATGCATTGGAAATTCAATTTGCGTTGCTACGATACTCTGAGCCCAAACGATGAGCTTGGAGCTGTAACTAAGTTATTTGCTTACACTACCTCGTGTATGTTTAAGTACTGGCGTTCCGCTCTGTGGCATTATTCGTGGCCATTAATAAATCAGTGTTGCCCAAAAAAAATTAAACGATCGATTTTAAAGTGTTTATTTTTCGCAAAAAAAAAAACAAATATTAGGTGTACAAATAAGTTTCCGCGGTTTTTTATAAAAAATTAGGAATTTATTGTGAAGGAACAGTACATTACGTTTTATTTAAAGTATTTTCCATCATTTGCCACTACTTTTCCCCATCTTTCTGGCAACATTCGGATACCCCGTCGAAAAAACTCTTCATCTTTTGACGCTATCCACAAATCTACCCAATTTTTGGTGTCTTCATATGATGTGAAGCGCTGCTCAGACAGACCATGTGCCATCGACCGGAACAGGTGATAATCGGAAGGGGCTAAGTCTGGTGAATACGGCGGGTGGGGTAAAACTTCCCAGTTGAGTGTTTCCAAGTATGTTTTTACCGGCGCCGCAACTTGTGGACGAGCATTATCGTGTAAAAGAATAATTTTGTCGTGTCTGGAGTAGTAATGGGCGCGTTTTTCCTTAAGTGCCCGACTCAATCTCATCAATTGTGTTCGGTAGAGAGCTCCAGTAATGGTTTCGCTTGGTTTCAGCAATTCATAATATACGACACCAAGCTGATCCCATCAAATACACAGCATAAGTTTTTTTCCATGAATATTCGGCTTAGCTGTCGATGTTGATGGTTCGCCGGGCTTAACCCATGACTTTCTCTTCTTTGGATTATCGTAGTGAATCCATTTTTCGTCACCAGTGACTATACGATGCAAAAAACTCTTTTTTTTTCCTGGCAAGCAGCATTTCACTCATGCATAATCGGCGTTCAACGTCTCTCGGCTTTAGTTCATATGGAACCCAATTTCCTTGTTTTTGAATCATTCCTAACGATTTTAAACGATGTGAAATTGCTTGTTGAGTCACTTGTAATGTAAGTGCAAGTTCTTTTTGCGTTTGGGACGAATCTTCCTCCAATAGTACTTCTAATTCCATGTCTTCGTACACTTTCGGCCTTCCACTGCGTTCTTTGTCCTTCATGTAAAACTCACCTTTCTTAAACTTTTGAAACCATTCCTGACAACTTCTCTCACTTAAAGCAGCTTCACCATATGCTTCTAGAAGCAATCGATGCGCCTCAGCTGCAGATTTTTTCAAATTAAAGAAGTAAATCAAAAGTTCCCGCAAATGATGCTTATTGGGCACAAAACTTGACATTTTTGCACGAAAAAAATTACGTGATGCTGATACGGAATCACTAGTACTTTAAGGTTATGGTGTTGCCGGATGACGAAACTTGGGATATTACGTTTTACATCTGACAATTTCTCCAAAACCTTCTGGTGGGGCCATCTTTTGACAAACCGCGGAAACTTATTTGTACACCTAATATTAAATGTAAATAGGCTTAAAAAACCACAAAGCTAAAGCTTAGAGTTGGTTGGAGAATTATATTTTTTATTTATTATTATCTGTGAACACCACTTCATCCTTCATTCAATTTAATATATCTAAAACTTTATTTATAATTCCAAAATTATATTAGCCTAAGTTGCTCATTATTACATCACCTATCTGCTGATGAAAGCCCCATCAAAATCGGTCAAGCCCTTCTAATGTTCAGCCTGAACAGACAGAAAACAACGCTATAAAATGTTATATGTACAGTGTAAATGCATATATTTTTTAATATTGCCCACCAATTATATTTATTTGTATAATATATTTACTATGTTTTATTTATTTCCAGGTAACCAAAGTGAGGCCGAATGATCAAGATGCGAAAATGAAATACAACGAGTGCAATAAAATTGTAAAGAAGATAGCATTTGAAAAGGCCATCTCGGTGGACAAGAAGGAAGTCAATATAGCCGATTCTATCAATCTTGATGCTATGGGTATGATTTTTTACCTTCACGCCTTTATCCCGCATAGTATAGTAGGCAAGAAGTATCTAGTGTTGAGAACAAGAATAAAAATGTTTTAAATGTAATAAATCCCAACTGGGAATTGAACCCACAATCGTTCGTGTCTATAGTTAGCCACTGTTTCAATACTTCACGACCGGCCTTCATGAGGTCATATTCATTTCCTCGCTACATTATGACAAAGTGCGGAGTTGAGTTCCGCCACTCAACACGCAATGTCTTAGAGTCAGCGGAAAACGGAGTACGACGTAACGTACAAACAAACAATTTTTTTTTTACTTACACAACATTGCTTTGCGGTATGATCAAAGATCGACGATCACAAATTATTCAAGATTTGGTTTTCTTATTTGGCTTTTATAGAAAAGTAATATTTAATTATATTAATTCTAGCAATCGAAGATGAATACGAAGGACCCTCTCTAGAAGATGGCAAAGTGACATTGAAATTTGTCACCGAACTAATGGAATATTACAAGGAACAGAAAAAACTACACAAAAAATATGCGTATAAGGTAAGCATTATATGTATACTCTGTTCTACTTTTTTATTTTATTAATGAGATAGTAACTTTTACGTTTCGTTGTTTTTTATATTTTCACGTCTAACCCACTCGACTCCTTTAGAATATCTAAAGAACTCTAGTAAGGCAAAGTAAAGGCATTTAGTTACGCCACTCAACATCCAATATAGAGAACAGAATCATTAGCACTAAGTTCTCTCTAAATACCCTGATAAGCGTATAGCTAAAAAATAATACCAATGTAAAAGTTCTTTTTTTTTTATTTAATATCAAAATAATATTACAGATACTAATAGATGTCAAAGCATACTTCCAAAAACAGCCCTCCTTAGTTGATATAAAAGTGCCGGATGACCAAAAGTTTACCGTTTGTGGTGACATACACGGCCAGTACTACGACTTGATGAACATATTCAAACTGAACGGTCTGCCGTCGGAGAAGAATCCTTATCTTTTCAATGGCGACTTCGTGGACCGAGGGTCGTTCAGTGTTGAGTGTATATTCACTCTGTTTAGTTTTAAATTACTTTATCCTGATCATTTCTATATGTCAAGAGGTGAGTGGTTTTGTTTTTTTTTTAACGTTTTGTTATCAATAGACATTTGATTGAATATACATTGAATGATTACCTCACTATTGTATATTGTTTATGGATTGTTAAAGTATCTTGTGTTCTGTTTTGGGTATGATACCCAAAACAGAACATCTCTCACGTTTAAGAAAATCGTTAAATATGTTAAATGTTAATATGTATTTTAAACGGATTATTCTCGTATATTTTGGTATTCAAAAATACATTTTTGAAAATCTGATATTTCGGATACTGCAGTAGTCAGGTGGCATGAGTCACTGACAGGCAAAATGAAAGAACTCTCTGGTAAATTTATAATATTTAAATAGCAAAATAGAATTAATTAAAACAATATCTATAACTAGCTTATCTATATTTTACAATAGATTTTGAACTCAAAAATCGTTGTTTTAAACTAGAAGTTTATTCCTTTTTTTTTTAATTTTATCCTCTATAGAATATTTCATTAAAGTAAAAAAATATGTATATATTTAATTTATATTAATTTTCATTACCAGGTAACCACGAGACGGTAGACATGAACAGGGTATACGGATTCCGCGGTGAGGTCACGTCTAAATACACATCGCAAATGGCGGATTTGTTCACTGAATTATACAACTGGCTGCCGTTGGCTCACTGTATCAATAATAGAGTGCTGGTGATGCACGGCGGGCTTTTCTCCAAAGATGACGTCACACTGGAGGATATCAGGAAAGTGGACAGGAATAAGCAGCCACCTGAAGACGGTATGTTGTTATGTTGATTTGATTATACTGTTACTGTAGTAACATCAAACCGTTTAAATTTGGTAGGGTTATATACTTTTTGATTCGGGTGGGCTATGGCTTTTGTTTTTGTCTTTGTGCCTTTATTATGATGTAACAAGCAGCCGCGTGAAAATGTTTACTTGTTTTATTGCTTTGATTATGTATCTGTTCTGTATCATGAAACCATTTTAATTTGTTAGTGTTATATTGTTTTTAAAACATTTTTAATATGATAGGGTTATTATTTTAGTCATGGTGTATTTATTATGGGTAATAGAGTGGAGAATTGTGGTTTTTATTAATTTGTCTAACCAAAAGACTAAATATCTTTGAAAGTAATTATAATAATTGTCACATTGCCAAGTACTATTATAACCCTAGTTAGTTAGCTATAACATTCAGCATGGGCTATTCCACAATATTGGAATATTGCATTTTTTTATTGTGTTGTATATAGAAATATACTTATGTCTGTACATAGCTGTTTTTCTGTATTCATTTATGGATAGGTATTTTTACCGTCTTATTTCTTATTGTCAAAAAAGTCGCATGTATATAAAAAAAGAGGTAAGTTATGATTTATTTTTCAATATTTTTAGTAATTTTTATTCAGTTTACTTAACTTTTTTATTTTAATTTTTATGATATTTACCTAAAAAAAAAATATATATATTTCAGGTATAATGTGCGAACTGCTATGGTCAGACCCTCAACCAATGAACGGCAGAGCGCCTTCAAAGCGAGGAGTGGGATGTCAATTCGGCCCTGACGTCACAACTGCCTTCCTGAACAAAAATAAACTGGACTACATAATAAGAAGTCATGAGGTGAAAAATGATGGTTATGAAATAGCGCACGACGGCAAATGTATTACTGTATTTTCAGCGCCTAATTATTGGTAAGTATTTTATTTTATTTTTCTTTATATTAAAAAATATGCTTTATAACACAGTTGCAAGACACTCCCTTGACTGCTTTCCACCCAAAAATCAAGACCAGATATGTATCATTCCTTTGAGTGGAAATCGAACCCATAACTAACACAACACAACACTATTGTCCATATCTGATATTTATATACTTATGATAAAAAATATATTTTACGAAATTTAAAAGAAATCAGTAAGTTGTAACAAGTTTATAAGAATTTTGACGCAGCTAGAGAATGCATGGTTTAGTGATAAAATTGCTTGGACGGTTTCTCAGAGTGCGGGTTCGTATACCGCTACCTAATAAAAAAATGTACTAATAAATTTACTTGAATAATATTAGGTAAATATTGTCTATACATAAATGTTTCATTGTGAAAAGATATTGATATTTAGATAATGTGATATTTGTCAGTTGGGATACCATAGTGTTAAAATTATTTTAATATTGTAAATAATGAATTATTTACTAATTTGTCATTTAACGGTATCGTTTCATACTGTAGTGTGTGGTGTAGTGAAATAAATATATATATTTTTTAATTCTCATATGTTAGGTTTTGTTAACATCATTTGTTTAGTTAAGATTTTATAATACTAGCAACATTCATTAAATTAAAATAATGTTATATTCATATCTTATTTGCTGTTAAAAACATATAATTTAAGATTAATTTATAATGTTAACACAATAAAATTATAAAAAAAATTGGCCAAGTACGAGACGAATTTGCGCATAAAGAGTCAATTATTTATTTTGAAATTAATTTTATAACTACATATGATTATTACAAGCGTCTACCTATTACCATTATAAATAACGAGCGAAAAAATAAACTTTTTATATGGACCCGCTTAAAACACTTATTTTATTCGATATTTTAGTTTTTGTTGTTATAGTGGCAACATGAATACATAATCTGTGCAACTTTAACTATCTATCGCGGTTAATGAGATACAGCCTAGTAACAGATGGATAGACAAACGGACACCAATGTTTTAGTAATAGGGTCCCTTTTTTACCCCTTAGATATAAAACCCTACTTTAAAAAGCCTACTTTAATTTTTATTCCAGTGATACAATGGGTAACTTAGGTGCTTTCATCACAATGAATGGTAAAGAGCTTAAACCGAACTTCACCACTTATGAGGCTGTGGTAAGTCATTTTTTTCTTTTGCTCTGTTTTTTTTCTTTATACTCTGTACACGTTACCATGATTGTTTTGACAAACGGGCTAGGAATAATAGGGATTTGTGTTATAAGTATGTTTTTAGTTTTACAATTCTTAAAATCATAAAGTTAACAACATAATATGTTCGTTTTTATAAAGTCGTAATATCGATCAGAAAAATTTACATCTGTCAAAAAGATCAAGCTAACTTATACCGGGTACATAATGTGTTATTTTTTTAAAGACATATAGAAGTATATATGTCTTTAAAAAAATAATATATTTTGATCTTGCCTCTATTATGAGTAGAATTTGAAAATGTAAATAAAAATCATTTAGTTTTTCGTCATATAAAAAAACCAAAATTGCACAATGAATAATGGTATGATAAATCTGATATCCATGTCATCCTAATGTAAGGTTCTCATAAAGTATATTCGTAATTTTCTTCATAATATTTTCTCCTATTATAACAAGGTCTATTCTCTAAGATGATGATATGTTGTTGTATATTTAAAAATACAAGCATATTATTGCTAAAACTAAGTAACTTCTATCAGTATGAATACATAAAAAATGAATATTAATATTAAAATATTGTATTCCAGCCACATCCTGATGTCAAACCTATGGCTTATGCGCATTCGCTAGTTAGCATGCTGTGTCAATGATTAGAGCCTACCTTGCCAGGGTTCGGGGCTTATGACTACATTTACACCTAAGACCCCTCCACTGGCAACACCGATCTGTCAAGCAACAGACTAACAATATAAGATGCAACTGTCAACGTCAAAACGTTAATGTCACTGTCAAAATGTCTAATGAAATGATATGTAACTTTGCACCAGTATACGTCGCTCTACGCGTGTCGTTCGTAGCAATTAAAATATTCAATATATCAATAGCTATCTGTCTATAATAATTATACAGTTCGATGGTAAAATAGTTGTATAAAATGCCATAAAGGGAGCGTCTGTTGATATTTCAACATTGTATGTATTGAATAAACGTCAAATGACATCTGCCAATGTCACTGTCAAATTAATGTGACAGTAATATATCTTTCTGGTAATAGAATGATGTGTGTACATTTTAAATATATGATAAATAATAAAGATACATTTTACTGTCTAAAGATACATTTAACTCCTCACATTTAATTATAAATATCAATAGATTAAAAAAATGGCATCTTTGCCATACTTAGTATTTGCCCAGTGAGGACTTTATGAATTATCTTCACTATGTTCTGCACTTTCCACCTATATAAAAAACATCGTCGAATGGCGGAATTAAACGCCGCATTTTATTAAACCTTACTACAATCAAATATTGTTTAAAAAAAAACTTTATTTGTAGAATATTATTATTTTCAACATTTGAAACTTGAAAAACAATTATAATTTCTAGTACTTAAAAGTCGTAGGATCCTAATAAATATATGTGATTTCGAGCCTTCTGTTTACCTGGCGACATATAATGCCGCAAAAACGCCTTACACATGAAACCATTCAAAATTATTAGTTTTGGATGGTGTTAATGTAATAATTCGCGTGGATAGTAAAAAAAATAGATAATTAGAATAAAAATAACAATATAAATATATTATTTCCTAATGTAAATCACTATGAAGAAATCAACAAACTTTGTTTACAATGAGTTCAGTTATGGCAAAGAAAATTTTTTGTAGATTTGTATTTTGGTACAATAAAAAAATCTTATTCAGAATATAACTTTTATTTTTATTTTATTAAAGCTTTTTCATTGGAAACAATGATTTGGGGACAGACATCATTATACCGCGTATCATTCATTAAACGCATATTTTAATATAAAAAACTCAAGGATGTTCTCTCAGTAACCATAGCCTGTAAATATCTGCGCGAATTAAAAAAAAATGCTTGTATTAATATACAAGCTATTTTGTATGTATTTTTGACAATATCGTACATTAGTAATAAGACTGCGTTGTTTTGTTTAACGCTTTCTTAATTTAAAATAAATGCAATTTTGTTAACTTTAATGTTTAAACTACTTTTTTTAAATAATAAATGATGAAGTTCTTATGTATTTTCTTATTATATTTGTTTTCTTTTTAACATATGATCTGCTTGCAGCTGCTTGAAAACGGCGTATATATATATATATATATATATATATATATATATAATTAAATAATGTGTATGTTTAGTATATTTCATTTGTTTTTAATATTTCAAGTAATTATTGACCAAATAATTATATACTGTTTGTATTAACTAAAATCTTTGAAATAATTTAAATGCAGTTGTAAAAAATTTATATGTACATATAATATCGCTCATCATTATCATTATATTGTGTATGAATATTTAATTTTTGAAATCACTATAAATTAATTTAAAAAAAAAGATTGAAGGATTGTTGAATTCAATAAATATCAATTTTTTACGATGGCGACGCTAATTACAAAAATGGCGGGATTGTTAAACACATAATACCTATAATAGTTTCCAAGTTCCTATTTTTGCTTCATTGGTATATTATTATTGTTTTTTTATTTTATTTTTTATTTATTATCTAAAATCAAAAGTGTAGTTTAGTCTATTTGGGGATGTGCCACGTTTTTTTTAATTTATTTTATAATTATTAACATATATATGAAAGACATTTCAAGAATTACTTAGTTATCACAAATATAGTTTTAGTTTTAGTTTTATATAACATAATGTATTTTATACAAGGACTTAAGCATTTACTATTAATAATACTTCATCTATTGAAGTTATTTTTCTTTATATATATTAATAATCTGTAATCATCCCCCACCCCCATTTTGAAAATATTTAATATATAAAGAATTCTTTGCTTCTTACAGTTATATACAATAATAATTAATATAAATTATACCATTTTAAAATAGATTTAAGATGTATATTTTATAAGCAACTATTCAGTCACAAAGAAACATTTTAGTTGTATTTATTATAATATACTAAGATACATGTTTAGTTTACATTAACTCAAAAATTCATGAAATTGTTTTGTATAAACAACAAAGTATCTTTATGAGAAATTAATGTATTTGTCATTGTGGATTTTAAACCTACTCGGTATACAATATTATAATTTGAAACTTATTCTATTATTAAATTTATTTCTGTTTCTTTTATTAAATTACAATATTTTATCTGTTTTTAAATGACAAGATGTAATTTCGGCTGCTTTTTTGGTTTTTTTAAAAAAAAAATACTTTTGAAAATTAAGAAATTTATAAGGTTTTCAATCAATAGTGTCATAGAGATTTAGTTTTTTTTATTTTGCCATCAGTTTCCAAAGGATTTTTAATTTTTTTTTCTAGTTTTTATAGCACTTAGGTACGACGGTGTGCTCAAAGCCTGTTGTGTCTAAACGCAGTAATAAGCGAATTATTTATATTCGCCATTATAAACCTTTCTCTAATTGTATACAATAGTCGAATTAGTGTTATGAATTTTGGGTACTGTACAGTATAGGCCGTCAAAATTGGTTATGAAAAAGAACGTATTTTTGTTATATTTTTTATTTCCTGAAGAAATTAATGTAATTTTAATTCAAAAATATTTTTACGTAATAAACTAACTAGTATTTCTTTGATAATTATCACTAATTTTTTTTAAGTAATTAATAATTCCTCGACGCCATTTTGACGGTCTAAGTTGATATAAATAAAGTTTTTTTTTTAATTTTCCTTTCGGATGACTATAAGAGTGACGTCACGCGGCTTCACATCCGTAATACTCGAAACGCTTAGTTTTGGTATTTGTTACTGTACAACATTTAAGTTTCAAGGACATTTAGTGACATAATCACTCTTTCACTAAAAAACACCAAAATAAAGATGCCAAATAATGCTCAAATGCATTTTATTAGGTGTAATCCACATTCATTGGAAAGAAGGGCTTGAATTGTAATAGCTAGAAAATAATTAAAAAAAAAACAATGAAATTAAGGAAATTTCTAATCTTTCCTGGAAATTTTGTTCTAGATTATTCTATTCAAATTGAATAGAATTTCTTATTCAATCTAACGCGAGTGGTTTCTAACACCGGCATTGCAAGTTTTTAACGTATGCCAATTCGAGTATTGAGTTGCTGAGCATATCAAACGTAGGTAGGTTTGGTGTTTTATTTCAATAAATTGTTAAATTTGTATCTTGATTGTTTCATTTTATTGTTAATTTTCATCCCTTTCCGGAAGTGGCGCAGTGTGACAGCGTCTGACTGTAATCGCGATTGGTTGTGGGTTCGATCTCTACTTGGGGAAGTGATTACATTTAAAAATATTTTAACTTCCTCGCTCTGGTAAGAAAAAAAGCGGCGTTGAGTTCCGCCACTCAATACGCATGTCTCAATTCGGCGCGAAGCGTAGTACGAAGTGTCTTGGTACTTTGTCTACCCTGCTATGCGGTATAAAAAAGGTTATTAGAACAAATTCTTTTTAATCACATGATTAACTTTCCGCCTGAAATTTGGATTTCAACGTTATATATTTCTTTGCACATAATATCTGTTAGTTTTGTAATTAATTTTTTTTAAAGAACGAAATAAACGCAATATTAAAGAAAATATTATTTATTAAAATGTCACAAGAACAGAGTAAATATACATAAATATGTTTACAACAATTCTTAGCTGTGCTCTATGTAACCTCTATGAAGCAAAAATATTTGAAATTGAGTATTATGATAAAAATAGAAAAATAATCTACAACTACTGTAGGATGTACAAAGTTTATAACATGTTTCTTTTTTACATCTTCACTCTTTATCCCGAATAGCTGGGTATTCAGAAACAATCCTAGAGTTAGATCACTCTGCTGATCGCTTTCCGCCCGAAATTGAGACATCACTTGTTAAGTGGTGAGGTAAATTACAAATATAATCATTCCTCCGAGCGGGAACCGAACCCACAACGGCCTCACGATATCTTTTCAATACAGAAAATTTTATGAATCATGTAAACTTAAAATATTTAAATGGAAATGGCCATAGATATTGTATTCCCAATAGTTAAATAAATATAAGTCAGTATAACATGACTGCCAACATTTAAAAAATATGTGTAAAATTACATAATGTTCGTACAAAAAATATATATTAACAATTTGAAACTTAAAGCATAAATATATCTAAAAAATATTTGAAAGACATTTTAGACAATCTTATTAACTATTTTATATTCTATTTTACTATTTTTAAAGTGTTATTCCACACTTAGGATTAGAAAACGTTTTTAAAAAACGTATACAAATTTTTTAAACGCAGCAGTATTCGGACCTGCGTCTTTTCTCTTGGACGGTTACCAAGAGGTGCGGGTTCGAATCCCGCTGCGTTCAAAAATATATGTTTTTTAAAAATGTACTTTATATTCTTATGATGGTACAAGGTGTGTTATCATTTTAACAACGGTTTTCTTATCCAACTTGCATTTGGGGTAAAGTTTCTCACAGTCCGTGTCCAAGGAGCGGCCGGCTGACATCGCCTCGTATATCGATGTGCCGTCTAGCATCCGACGGACTAACGCGTTACTGTAAACGAATTAATTATAATTAAATCTAAATGTTATCATTAACATTGATGCATTTAGATTTTAGGCGGTTTTGAAAATTCATTTTTGAATACAGGATTTTACTCTATCAATACATAATTATTTCATTAAAAAATGAATATATATGGAATATTTATATTATATATTTTATCTATAAATAATGTAGATTACGGATAGGGTCTAAACCCTAAATAATGAAAATAATCAATGTAAGAAATGATGTGGACCTGTATCCGTAGAGTGTTAACAATAAAAATAATAATAATAAAAAAAAACTAGCCTATATATATTTTGTTTTCCATCCAGTCGGAACGTTTGGAAAAAATCATTCCAGTAAGAACATGATTGACGCAATAAATATATTGAATTACCACAAGTTTTAAACAAGCGTGCAAATTCAAAGTTGCAAGTGGATTAAAATGGCACCGAAAGGATTTCATTCATTGATAGATGATAGATGTAGGTGAAACTAATAAAAATATGTTAAACATTCTTATAATAAAGGAAACTATTTTTTAAATCCAGAGGTATTCATACCACAGTGAGACATCATCTGATTATAAACATGATTAATTACCAGCTCGATTCTTAATCAGGGAAATGCTTATTTTGAAATTATTCTCATTTCCCCACCCTGGTAAGACAAAGCACGGTGTTGAGTACCGCTTTAATGGTCAATGTGGCTTTAAACACTAAGTTTTTACTACCTAATTATAAATAAAAACTAACCTTGATACATTATCCAGTAACACGTCAAAATCGGTAGCATTTCCTGCTACAGTGTTCTCGCTGGCATGCTGTGTATGGGCACATGCTAGACGCCTCACACAGGAACCTCCGTCAATGTTGTACCGGGATAGCATTTCATCGAACTGATTAATCATGTCTGAAACTTGGCCTAGATCTGCTTCTACGCCTGGATTTAAGCACACATGGTAGTTGTTACATATATCTACATATTTTTTAAATTTTATGTTATGTATTTTTTTGAGGTTTATTTGATAGAAAAGTAGTATAAAGTATAAAAGTAGTTAAATGAGTTACTAAGTGTACTACTACATGCATTTTTAATTCTAAAATGTTAAATAAAACTATTTTAAAGGGATTAATCGCGTATATTATGGTGTTCGAAAATACATTTTTGAAATCCTGACATTTCCAACACTTACTTACTTAACAATTAAAATATGTAAACGTCGTGAAAATCAAAAATTTTAGTAAGATATTCTTATAACTAGTTAAACTGGTAAAGAGAGATAACTCACTTCTTTTTAAATGAAACTATTTTAAACGGATTTAACACGTATGTTTTGTTATTCGAAAATTCATTTTTGAAAACCCCTACGTTTAGAACACTTTACCATAGTCCGTTGTCACAAGGAGGCTCAGTAGAAAATCGATTAAAATAGTTTCATTTAAAATGTGTAAAAATCGCGAAAATCAAAGATTTTATTAAAACTCACTTCTCCCATAGCCTCCATATCCATAGCTAAAGGCATTAATGATTTTGGGAAGTATAATAACGGCTCCGAATCCCAAGATAGAGCCTAGAAGGACACCACCCAAGTCTATCTTAACTGGGCCATAGATTCCTGGAGACGATCCCCCATATGGGCCCTTAGACAAAACAATAAATTAATAAACTTGCTATGTACAAAAAATACGAAACACGTTTGCCATATCGATACAAAAGGTCAATCTTTATTTTAACTTCACTTTACACTTTGTTTTACCAGAGCGAGAAGGATAAACAGAAAATGGAGTGTAGTCGTTCAATTTATAAATGTTATATATTGAATGGTGGAAGTAAACGCAACGTGAAAAATAAACAACTTAATTGTGATTTACATCATGACGTTAGATTCGAACTCGCTACCATTGCGTATTCAGTCAGATGATGTCCCACTGCACCAAAAAGGTATCAAAATGCAGTATATTTATTTGAAATAAATTTAAACTTTATATACATAATAAGTCCAATTTCATATGTACATACTGTGCTTCCATATCCGGATATTCCGAACCGTTGTGTCCTGTCAGAGTTGTCCCTGTCGTCACGTTCCTTGTCCACGCGCGACGAGGGCTCCGCCAGCTGATCCTCAGTTCTCTGGTAGCCGTTACTGGGCTGAAACCTTTATTTAATAGTACGTATTTTGTAATTATTATAAAATTAATTTTATAATTTATATAATAATATTATTATTACATGAGGGGCAATCTTTATTTCTATTTTTTTTTGCAAGATAGACAGGAACCTACTGTCAAGACGCTCCATACTTTTCACTTCATCTTACAAGAGCAAGGAAATAAAAATGATTAAAATATAGTCACTCCCTCGAGTGGGAATCGAGCCTACAAACGGTCGCGATTACGTCAGACGTTGTCCCATTGCGCCACGACCATTCTTGTGCCTCCGACATTTAATATTTCTGGTCTTTTTATAATTCTAAATCAAAAAAACTAAGTTACTTTTTGTTACATCAGCTTTTTACCTATAAAAGCCCTGTCAAAGTTGGTCTAGCCGTTCCAGAGATAAGGCGAAACAAACAAAGAAGACAATCCGAATTAAGGAGAAAAAATGAACCCCACAACCTCACCTTTACAGAATTAAAATATAAACTTTATGATTACAAACGCAATTGATCGCGGGTTCGATTCCCACTAGGGGGAATTATTGTATAAAAAATATATTTCTATTTCTCCGCTCTGGTAAGAAAACCGTCCACGGAGTTTCTTGACACTAGGCTGTCACTTATTACGCCGAAATGAGAGGTAAAACGTGAAACCGTTTTGTTTTATACATATAATACATACCCATCGTTCCTATAATTACCGCTAACGGCTACGCACGCAACGAGCAAGCTCAACACAACTATCTTCAAAGCCATCTTGTAAGTCCCCCGTGCCACTGTGGCATTCCGCGTCCGCTTCAATACTTTATACATTTGGTTCCAACGCTTGCCTCTGAACAATTGTATGGGGAAACACTATTGTCATATGTATATATGTTACACAATACCACTTTTACTAGACGTCACGCTGAGATGATATCGCTCGAGGAAGAGATTTTAGCAAGATTTAATGGAGTATTAATATGTGTGTACGAAAAATTTGTTTGTTTGGTGGACAATTATGTCAAATCTTTAATTTCTATTTTTATTACAATGTTCGTCTATTAGTAATTCACATCTCTGAGTCTTTATTTTATAATTAATTCTAAAGTAAAAGTTATCTATGTTACTTATTTATAACAGTCATGTTCTAGTGTTTCGGAGATTAGAAGAAACAAACAGATGGACAGAAAATTATAAAAATGTTATTTTGGTTAATGTACCGTGTATACATAGGAATTGGGTATTTTAGTCCATTTTCCTAATCTACATTCAAAAAATCATTACATAAAATCGCACAAATGCATAGTAAAGACAAAGAGCGGCGTTGAGTTCCACCACTCAACACACAATATCTCGAATTCGGTGGAAAGTGAAGTACGGAGTGTGTTGACACTAGGTACTTTCTGTTTACCCTGCTATGCGGGATAAAAGCGTGAAGCTAAAAAAAAATATTTATACGTATTTCTTGTAGGTACCTATAGTATTGAATTCACTGTTAGCTCCTACATTATTACAGGCAAGTCCTAGTCAATGTCTAGTCTAGATATAATTTGTTCTGTTTTCGTACTTTCCACATCGCTTCGTTAAATCTATCAATATTTCCTAAAAGGTCTACAATCATGTTTATATTAACGGACACTTTATTAAAACCCATAGTAGATTTAAACCCATACTGTTTATATCGTGGTCTTAAATATTATTTACTTGGTTAATATCAACAAATATACTTGAGATGTAAAATTAAATTGAAGATATTGTCAAAGCCGACGTAAAAATATATAAAATGTGTAGAAAAATAAACAAAATTCATTCATTAAGTTATAAAACTTTAATTATTAAGTATAAAATGTCCTATCCTATATATATTTAGCCCATGTGAAGGTATAGGAAAGAGTACAATTCCCCTCCGCTGCAGGGAAAGAAAAAATATGAATTTTTGTTATTATATATATTATTCATATATTACAGACAAGACAGAAATCAGTCTATCCAACATTTCAAACAGCAACAAAATCCGTTCACAAATTTCTGAAAAACTGTATACGTACTTGACAGCTATTGTTATATTATTATAATTTTGGTATTTGACGTTTCTATTTTAAAAAGATAATGCAATATGCAAGGGCTTGCATTTTGGTTGAAATCAAATACTGTCAAAGGCAACTTTGTTCATATTAAGTGGCCATGGCCACTTATTTATTTGGATATGAATTAATATTTAGTTCATAAAAACATCTTCGCAAATAATGCATTATCTATTCTATACTTATAATAAAACTGTAGAAGGGTGAATTCTGTACAATGAAAATATTAAAAAAAACAATTAGCAGGAGGTGTTACTATATTGATTCTAAATCCAAAAATATGATTAAATAATTTTTGTCTGTCTGTCTGTTTGTTTCTTTAAGCATCACACAAAAAATCCCGGTGCGATTACAATGAAATTTGGTATAATTATACTTCAACATCTTGGGCGTCACACTGGGTACTTAATTATTCAAAATGACTATTTTAAATAAAATAATAATATTTTTAAGTTTTACTTATTTAACTGTTTTCTTATTTTATTTTAAAAGTAATTTAAATTGAATAAATTTATATTGAAATATTATTTTTTTTTTTCAATGAAATATTATTTTCTAATAATGAATATAATTTTAATTTATCACAATTATATATATGAAAAAATATAAAAATTTAAAATCGATTATACGATTATGAAATAATAAAAGTCCATCGAGACGCAGTGGGCCAGCGTCTGTATTTAATGGGCAATAAACGGTCGTGAGTTCGATTTCCATTCCGAGTGATCATATTTAAATTATCTACATCTATCATTCGTTTAAGTCAAAACACGGAGTTGGGTTTCACCAGCCAGCATGCAATGCCTTGAACTGGAGCGGAAAGCGGAGAACGAAGTGTCCCAACACTAGATTCTCTCTGCGTACTCTGCTATACGGAATAAAAAGTGAATCTAACAAAAAGTGCACACATACATATACGAATATCTCTACAATGTTTTTTTCTGATAACTAGATATTAAGATTGAATAGAAATTTGCAAATAATCGACGTAATCTGACGGTGTCGATTTTTTTTTATTTTTGCATCAGGAACTACTACTACATTGAACATTAGAACATAAAATTGAACAAAATTATGATATTTGATACTTTTCGCTTTTGAGCTCAGAGCTCTTTATCTATCTCGTATATACTAAAAATTAGTATGATAAGTAATTTTGAGTTTTCAGGCTTTTCAGGCTTGTTTCGAAAACTACATAATTATAATACTACAATCAAAGTTATACCATACCTATACTATACTAGCGCGATTGACACCCACAGACTCTAAGACAGACAAAAACTCTACCGTTTGTATTATTGACTATATATAATTAATATACGTAATAAAATTATTTCTTAAATATATCCTGCACAGAATTCACTTTTTTATTGTATATATACGTTACACATACAACAGGTTAGGTTGTAGATCGTAGAGATTTTAAATTAAAATAGATTGGTTGGTGAATTATTTCTTAGGCTTATTGTTGGTCTTATAAATCAATAAAATTATTATTACGAAATATATAACGCTATAGTTGTGAGTTCACGCGGGCAAAACCACGAGCGGGCTGCTAGTGTATTAATAAAATAAATTGTTACTATTATATATATTTTGCGAGAACAATTCTGAAAAATTAATAACTGGCCTTCGAATAAAAAGGTCGTAGGTCTGAATCCTAATCGCGCCACAATATATTTATCGGAACGAAAAACGTATGTGCGATATACAATACTAGTCTTATGGCCAAGAAATATTAAGGTATTTCGTGCCGTTGAGTTCCATCTAGCTCACTCTACGTACAATGTCTCAGAGTAGAAAACGTAATGTGAACATGAGTAAGAACAGACCCTTTTTGTAGGCTGTAAAACCCCATTATCAAGATCACTCGCACTGTGTTCAGTAAGAAATAACGGCTGGCATGTCGTCTCGGTGTGATATTCAATTGGATGTCAAATAGGATTGAGCCATGTCAGCCTGGCTATTATATTTGTACTTGGATAGCTATCTCTAATATGTCAAACAAAGTTACCTAGGACTTAGAATAGGGGACTTGACGGTTAATTGAGTGTCATACGCAAATGATTTAGTACTTATTCCTTCATCAAAATGTGAGGTATCGGTCACCATTTAAAAGGCGGGTATGAAAGTAATGATCTAAACTCAAAAAATGGTATAAAACATATATACTTATTTTAATATTTATTATTTTTAAAGTGTTATTCCACACTTAAGATTAGAAAACATTTATGAAAAAACGTATAAAAACCTTGAACGCAGCGGGATTCGAACCCGCGCCTCTTGGATACCGTCCATGTGCTCTGACCGCTAAGCCATGCGTTCTACTACCAGCTGCGTCTAAATTCTTATATTTACTTATTCCAACAAAATAAGGTGATATTATGTATGCTAATTGACTATTTGATTTTTAGACTGTTGAAGAAGTAATTATAGTAGTAGGATATTTTTTAATGTATTAAAAAAAAGAGAAAAGTTTGTGATTTAAGTTAAAACACTAAAAAAACATACTAGCTATAAAACAATAATTTCCCCGAGTGTTATGAAACTACTAATCGCATTTGTAGGCAGGTGCTCTGTGCTCAGTTCTACTGCACCATGATGATGTGTCGATAGGAGAACTTATTTGTGAACTCTTGAAGTCACATGTGATTTTATTCGGCCACATATAACATTATGGTCCACATGTGATTTTCAGTCGTCCACATATGACACCATGGTCTACATGTAATTTTCCACAAATGACATCATGGTACACATAATTTCATATATGGATAGGTGACATTACATGTGGACGATGATGTTATGTTTGGATAAGTATAATCATATGTGGACCATGATGTCATATGTGGATCAGCAAAATCACATGTGGATTATGATGTCATATGTGGACGAGTAATATCATATAAAGATTATGATGTCATATTTGGATGAGGAAAATCATATGTGGACCATAATCTCATGTGTGGATGAGTAAAATCATATGTGGACCATGACGTCTTATGTGGATAAGCAAAATCACACATGGACCATCATCTCATGTGTGGATGGTGAAAATCACATGTGGACCATGATGTCATATGTGGACAAGAAAAAAAACATGTGGACCGAGATGACATGTGTGGATGAGTGAAATCACATGTGGACCATGATGTCATATGTGGACGAGTAAAATCACATGTGGACCATGGTGTCATGTGTGGATGGGTGAAATCACATGTGGATTATGATATAATATGTCGATGATTGGAATCACATGTGGATTATCTTATCATGTGTGGATGAGTGAAATCACATGTGGACCATGATGTCATATGTGGACGAGTAAAATCACATGTGGATCATGATGTCATGTGTGGATGGGGAAAATCACATGTGGACCATGATTTCATATGTAGACGATTAAAATCATATGTGAATCGTGATATCATATGTGGACGAGTGAAATCATATGTGGATCATGATGTCGTATGTAAATGAGTGAATTCACATGGAGACCATGGTGTCATATGTGAATAGGTGAAATCACATGTGGACCATGATGTCATATGTGGACGAGTAAAATCACATGTGGACCATAGTGACATGTGTGGATGAGTGAAATCACATGTGGACCAAGATGTCATATGTGGACGAGTAAAATCACATGTGGACCATAGTGACATGTGTGGATGAGTGAAATCACATGTGGACCATGATGTCATGGCGGAATGGGTGAAATCACATATGGACCATGATGTCATATGTGGAAGAGTAAAATCACATGTGGACCATGGTGTCATGTGTGGATAGGTAAAATCATATGTGGACCATGATGTCACACATGTACGAATAAAATCATATGTCGACCATGATGTCATATGTGGATGAGTGAAATTACATGTGGACCATGATGTCACACGTTGACGAGTAAAATCACGTATCGATCATGATTCCATATGTAGATGAGGAAAATTAAATGTGGACCATGATGTCATGTGTAGATGACTGAAATCACATGTAGATCATGATGTCATACGTGAACAAGTAAAATCAAATGTGGATCATGTGGACCATGATGTCATAGGTGGATGTATAAAATCATTCGAAATTTGGAAGTAGAAGGAGATATTCGTCAAAAACAATGTTTTTACCAGAGTGAGATTATGAAGCCTCAGGACTTTCCCAAGTTTATATGAAGTCTTAGGCTTTATGTGCCTAGTAGAAACAGATTTTAGGGTAGGGCCGATTTGAGGAAATATAACAGCTATAGTAACCATTATTTGGTCGGATGTAAATAATTTCGCCTTATTTACTGGCTTTGTAGAAAATAAAGGTCACAATTTGGTACATAGAGAAGTTTTTCAAAAATTACTTTTTAAATGACATACCTACAAACCACAATTTGCTGTATACTGAGATATGAAATATCTTTGAATGTCATAACATTTTACGTCTTCACTATTTCGCAGACGAAGTCGTGGGTGATATCTAGTATAATATAATATTTATACTCATTATTATTTTTTCAGTTACCTCCTTATTTATTCTTTATATATTCGAAGACAACAGATTCCAAAGGATAAAAATCTTATAAATATAATAAACGGTATCGTTTCTTGTAAAATCGACTTGTAAAAACATTTCAACAAAAGAGGGTCGCTTCGCTTGATCAACATTATATAATAAAAGATAACAACTTTCTAAGGCAATCATTTTAGTTTTAATTTTGTCTTAAGTAAAAGAGTTATTTAAATATTCTTATAAATAAGTAAAATAAATTTATCGGCTTAGTTATTTATTCACCTTACCTTATTCGTACAAAACTCTTATCACTGACTGAACAGACCGAAACTACTGGACTAAGAAAACTGAAATTTGGCATGTATTATTTTCCTGGCCATGAAGGCTGTCAGGTGCAGTGGAACAGCGTCTGACTGTAAATTCAATTAATTTATTATATTTATTTGAATTTTTTTAGTTTCTCCGCTCTAGTAACACAAAGTACGGTGTCGCCTTATACCAAACGTGGTATAATTTTTCTTAACTACGCTCCACTAGATCGTTTACATTGTAGCCTTTCCATGCAAAAACCAATACATAAATATAATATTTTTTGATACATCTATTCTATATTCTATGGGATTCTATATTCTATATTCTATATTCTATGGGATAAGAATAAAAAAATTGCACTCCAAAAATTAATTCCTCATTTTTTACTATTTCTCATGAAAAATAAAATATTATAATTATCTTATGCATAATGATATTCTATTCAAATTTTATTAAGACACCTTTAATAGATATCGAGAAAATAAACTTTTTTGTATTAAGGCTTGTTACCTCCATAACTTTTTTACAGAATCGATTAGATTTCATATAAAAAGCAATAAAATATGGTAAAAATCATATTATTATTATATAAGCGTAGTTTAAAGCTTTTTTTAGCTTATCCTGCTAACATTATTCTAAATGTATGTATAACACTTAATGACTGTAAAGGTGGTCAATTAGATCCCAACCCAGGGAAATTATTCTATAAATTATTTTCTGCTTATTCGCTCTGTTAAGACAAAACGCAGCATTAGGTTCCATTATCGAACACGGTTAATTTCGTGTGATAGGCGGAGAGTAGGGTGTCTTGACACTAGTTTTTTTAACTATGCTGCTGCACAGAGAAAAAAAAATGAGATTTTATAAACAAGGCCATTTCATTGTTGCAACAAACAAAGATGAGATGTAAATGCATTATTTAAGTACAATTTCGTAAACAATGACTTTCTAACTAAATGCCACCTCGATTATAACGCATATTACGTAGTGAGTAGTCAAAATAAAAACGAATAAACCCTCAAAATTGTTCCATCCTAAATAAGTCATTAGGCTGATCGTATCCCGTGAAAATATGACAAATAAACTTTTAAATTGTAACAGAGCTACGAAAACGTGATATTGGTCCAGGTTATTTTAAATTAAACAATTTTAAAATTTCATCCATGATTCCACCGTACCATAATCCGCACCAAACAGTCAATTTTTCAGGATGTAATGGTGTTTCATGAACCACTCTGGGATTTGACTCACTCCAGTAACGACAATTCTGTTTGTTCACATAAACATTGAGCCAAAAGTGAGCCTCATCTGAAAAGATGATTTTCCTATGAAATTCGGTGTCCGTTTCCATCATTCCAAGCGCCCAATCAGCAAATTCACGACGTAATCTGCTGGCTTGAGTTCTTGTGCCAACACAATCTTGTAAGGATATAGGCCAAGATCCATACGTAAAATTCGCCAGGTTGTCATTCTGGATAAGCCCAATTCTTATGCACGTCGTCGAACGGAAACATTTTGATTTTCTTCGACACTGGCTGATACGGCAGCAATATTTTCTTCACTAGGGCCTGTCCGTTGTCGTGTTGGGTCTACTATCGTGGAAAGAATATTCACTTTCCAGTTTTTGGATTATGCGATGTATAGCGAGCTCAGACGGTGCACCATGACGACCATATTTAGCATGAAATGCTCTTTGAGTAGAGACAATACTTCTCGAATTTTGATAGAAAATTTGACAATTTCCAAACACAAAACAATACAAATGTCAAATGTTAAATAACCAAGATGGCGGCTGTGAGCTATCAAATCCTATCATCTCTATTGGGAAACACTATATATATATATATATATATATATATATATATATATTTGAGTGATTATATTTAAATTATTTTCACTTCCGCAATGTCTCGAATGTCTTGATACTAGGTACTTTCTGTCTACCCTGCCATGCGGGATACAAGCGTGAAGCTAAAAAAAAAGAAAAAGAATGGTAGTGTGTATCTCTGTACACTAGTACAACAGTGTTTATACTAAACAAAGGCAACACGTCTCCGTAAAAAAATTATGAGCAATTTTGTTGAAATATTTTTATAAAAAAATGGTCCAAAATTTTAGATAAATGGTAATTTAGAATCGAACCAAAGAATAATCGGGAAAGATAACGTTTACGGGAACAGCGACTCTTTGTCACAGGAGATATTATTTACAAATAGGTAAAAGTTAACCCCAACGTATTAAGTATATACTTTTTTTAGTTTCGCGCTTTTTCTACCCTGCTATGGGGGATCCCACAGAAAGTACCTAATATGAAGGCACTCTGTACTTCGCTATTCACCGAATTCGAGATAACGCATGCTTAGTGGTGGGACTCAACCCCGCATTTTGTCTTACCAGAGCGAGGAAGTGAAAACAATTTTAAATATAATCATACGTATACTCATATAATCATACGTTAACAAATCACGCAATTCAAGATGATAGGATATAATTTAAAACATTTTACAAACGTATAAATGTTATAGATATAACCTTTATAAAACTAAAAATAGTAGAGCGCTTGGACGGCTTTAAAGGGACTTCGAAACGCGCTGGGATCAAATATCTATAGACTTTAAAAATATTTTCTAGTAGTAACAGTGGAATGACACTGGAATTACATACGTGAGTAATAATTAAACAAATCAAATCCAAACTAATAATAGTTTATAGTAATAATAGTTTTGAAATCACACTCACGACTTAAAGAATCTTTATGAAAATCAATTTACAGGTTTAGCAGTTACAAGGGAACAAAGAAACATACATACAAAGAACGTACATACATTTGGCAATCAGTTTGGTAAATAGTAAGAATGCTTTTTTGTGAACATCAACTACTTAATCTACGATCCCACTTTATTACTACTAGACATTGATTTTTGCTTACAATGTTACATTAATTGTGCTATTCCCTACAAAATATAGTAAAAGACCCAAACCTAGGATTCGAATACACAACTATCACCTCTGACACATTCCAACTGCTTCACGACGATAACTATTCGTATACAAAACAAGTAAAAAAGAAACATCAAATCATTTTAAAGCCAGGTCTATTTATATAGTGGCTCTATAACACAGGCATGCTTGGAGCTAACTTGTTACATTTTATTCTAACAATACGAGGAAACGTATTCGCTACTATTTACTACTTGTAAATGCAGCGTGAAACACCATTTACAGCCAAATCGTCCAATTGTACAACGGAATAAATATAATAAAAAAATTATTATAAAATTTATATATTTTTAAATATTATTAGCAAAATGTTATTCTTTATTAACACGTTACTTGTCGTTTTGGTGTGTGTATCTTGTGAACAGATGAGTTCGAGACGACCGAAGACAATTTCATTTGTGCCAGAGGAAAATGATATCGATGTAAGTTGATTTTGTTAATAAAATTATTTATTATCTATTAAAATTATTTATTATCTATATTAAATTATCTTTAAGATATGTATAGCAAAAAAATTAAGTATTAAAAACTTATTTTAATCTTAGATATTTTGCTATAAAGCTTAAATAAATATATTTATATAGGTATATAGCTATATATTTATATTACAAAATATTTAATGCCATTTCTTACGAGTATCTATGATCATTTTTTTATTATTGTATTAAGTTAATCCCACTATTTATAACTCTTCTAGTTAACATAAATATTCTTAACAGAAAAAAAATCCTTAAATGACTGAAACTGAACTTTCAGAGATAAGTACACCTTTGCAAAAATATTTCTTTTATATTTTTTTTATACTTGTTTATATTATAATAAAGAATATGTTCAATATTAAATAAGTGTTTCTATAAGAAAATAATAATAATTTAACAATGGAAATAACTGTAATATCTAAACAGGAAAATGTGTATTCTATTTATATCTATATTTAAAATCTTACATATTCCGCTATAACCTACACAAATATATTTTAATACGTTTTATGTATGATCTTGTTTCTTTTTATTATTGTACTTTGTTTCACTACTTATAACTCTTCCAGTTAACGTCGACATCGTTGACAGGTTGACTGGAAAAGATTTCTTTCAAAAATTCAGACACATTTAATAAAATAATATTGTTTTTTTTATACTTATTTTTGTTTAATAAATAATATATCAAATATTAGGCATCTCAAATATTAATATTCAAATATTATACATAGCATACATATGCGTATTTTAGTAAAATACACATATGTAGGCTTCACATAGAATGTGCGTACATATATGACTATATTTCCTATAATTATCATTACCTATGTATGTGTATGTATATCTAATATACTTTAAAATACATGTACCAAAGGATTTGAAATAAGTGTATCTATCAGAATATAATAGTTGTTGCAATGTGTGTTACTTTAACTATATAGCAAAATGTTCATTATAATTTTACACAAAGATTTTTTTCAGACAAGTCCACCTTTGCCAAAATATTTTTTTTATTTTTATATTTGTTTATGTGTAATAAAGAATATATAAAATATTACGTACAATAAACACAAATAAGTTCATATAGAATGTACGTATATTTTTTTAAGTTTCAATAATATAAAATGTTTTAGGTTGGGCTGGACTTTTCAATACCGTTCATAAAAATACCAGTCATGAAATCGTTTCATTCAGTGGCTGGACATGACCCACATGGGGCAGTAAGTAATTGTTAAATTCTTTAATATAGTTGTATATATTAAGTAAAATACATTTTTTTTTAATTTTAAATATTCTACTAGATAAGACATTGTATGGTATTTATATATTAATACGTAAATCGAAAATATTTTACCCCTTTTTACTAAAATAATGGGAACCGAAGTATGTAATTAAGCACATTTATAGGTTATCTAGAGGGAGTGTTGAACGTTTTTTTAAGATAATGCTTAAAAATATTGTAAATTATTAAAATTAATGTAACACACGCTACCATGTTGTTTGACATACACGTTGCTAAGGCGACGCATTGTCAACGTGTGACGGGGACATCTAGTATAATTTAAAACTCAATATTTTGTCATGACTCTCCACTTGCGGGAAAAAGCGTAATGGTGTATATCCATGTAACTCTTAAAATAATCCATTATTGGTTAATGCTTATGTATGTAACTATATATATGATACATTCACTAAAATAACATTTTTTACAAGACACTCCTTTGACTGCTTTTCGACCAAAATCGAGGTATCGCGCGCTGAGTAGTGAACTCAACGCCGCCCTTTATCTTACCGGAGGAATGAACATAAATTTTAAATACAATTATTTCCCCGAATGGGAACCGAACAAACACCAATCGAGTTTACGGACGCCATACCACTGTGTCACTATAGCCTCATAAAATTAAATATAAGTCTGCAATGAATGAATAAAGGCAAAGATAATATTGTACTAATTTTTTTTTGTTATATACTTACAGGGCCTATCTAAAGTCAATATAAATCCGATGGCAGTGATAATCAGCAGCATAGTCATTTTTGCTGTCAGCGTTTTCGGACCGTTAGTCCACAAGGTGTTTGACCATGAAAAACGGTTTTCTCGAGGTATGTCGTTTTCAATAGATTATTTGAAGACATAGCGTTAAACTAATACATAAGTATTTTTTAAATGTTATTAAGTATGTATGAAACATAAATATTAAGGATGTTAGGCTGTATATTAAGGATGTATGAAATATAAATTTCTTTTTAGCTTCACGCTTTATCCCGCATAGCAGGATAGTACCTAGTGTCAAGACACTCCGTAATCCGTAATCCCTGAATTCGAGATATTGAGAGTTGAAAAGTCGGAGGAACTCAACGCCGCGTTTTGTCCGATAATTCCCTCGATCCGTGTTTATAATAAGACATGTTCCGCTGCGCCGCGATGGTCTCATATAAACTTTTAATAGGCTGATTTAATTCTGAATTATATGAATAAGAACGAAAAATGAAAAGATTATTTTCAAAAAAATTTAATCTAAACAAACAATATTTACCAAAATGCTAAAACATATTTTACAACTGCATTGACATAAATACGATAAGTAAATTATGAACATGGCCCACAACAAACTTTTTTCGATGTTCTCCTTTTTGGTTTCAAAGACATGCACGACCTTCTCGATTTGACCTTTGGCACCTCCACTATACCTGCATCGGCCGGAATGTACTGCGTTTCGACGTGTATGAAATTCTTTCGCTTTCTAGGCGCTAGATCGAAACAACCGAAAGGGGGAGTGTACTCTATGTCCCACGTAGCGTTACTTGACAGTGAGCTCAAGGATTCCTCTTTACATATACATTCTGGTTCTTTAAAAGCTGGACAGCTGTCAATCACTTTGTCAATGGCAGTGAGGTCGTTGCAGTACACGTCCATATACGCACACTTGCAAATATCCTCCACCGCTTCGGCCAAAGCTTTCCGAATTTCAGCATCTCTTTGCTTTTTTAGTTTAACCATTTTCCTCGCTTCTACCTTGGCCTGTTCTTCTGGACTTCTCTTTTTGACAATTTTAAATATGAGGGGGTCACAGTCAACATATGGATCTTCGTTTGGTGCAATTTCTGTCAAATCTTTTAAGGGGTTGACCTAAAACAATTTCAATACTACCTCGTTTTGAGACATAGAGACTAGTAATAAACGAAGTTACGGACGTTATCATTGTTTTCCCATAAAAAATATCTGTCGGCCTTGATCAAATTGATCAAAGAATCGGCTTATGGAACAAAATTGCGGTTGTATATATATTTTGTTTTTTTTCATCAAATAAAAAAAAGAAAATTTTAAATAAATAACGAGCAAACATTCCTATTTATAAATTTAAAATAGAAATAGGCAGTTCAGGGAACTGTTTATTTAGTTTTTTTTAAACCAATCTCAAAACTTACGCACAAACAAAATACGATATTAATCATTCAAATAGCTGCATATTATAACTTACTTGTATCGTAAACACATCTCCTTTTCGTTGCACCTTCAAAGTAGGTTTTGGTTCTAAGGGTTCGTCCGGCTCAGAATCTCCACCGCCCATATCCGCGCCCGCCGTGCGACCTTTCTTCTTCTTCTTCTTACTTTTATCCTTGTCCTGGCCACCACGTGGACATTTGAAGGTCATCATTTTCGCAACACTCTTCCCAATCACACCAGGCTGCCAGCCACGACGCGGCTATTTGTATAAAAACAAACTTTTTAACCGACTTCCAATAAAGAAGGCGGTTATCAATTATAAAAAAAATATTCATTTACAGTTTACCTAAGTTGAAATTTGTGAATTTTAAAGTAAAGTGAAGTTTAATTTTGACAGCCAAGAAAATGTATATCAGACAGTATAGTATATATTTAATAATAAGGGTCCCCGATCGCGCTCTTCTTACTTACATCTGTATTTATATCTAATTATCTAATCTATATCCCTATATTGTTACGTTACAACTAATAACTCATATTTAAACACATCCATTTATAAAGCCACACGACATTCTAAAATCGTCAATTTTTATCTAAAGCGAGCTATAAATTAATTTTTTAACAATTATTTTCTTCGTCTCGTAAAATTTTAGAGTGAATTTACATGAGAATCAGGATTTCGCTCAAGTTAGATCAAATAAAACCATTTAATGAGCATAAATATTTTTAAGAAGATATATTTGGTTTAAACAATAATACAATTTAAAAAGCCCGACTTGTGAAACGCTTTACAGTAGGTAGTCCGTGGTCACAGTATAGTTGTGACCACGAAATACCACGAATATCAGGTTTCACACTAAAAAATACCTTTAGTCCGGGTATGTCTGATGCATTCCACAACCAGCCCATTTCCCCAGGCACCGGGTAGCCTGGCTTTAAAAAGGGGTTGCATGTTTTGTGACCTATGACGACACCTGTAATATCGTAAGAATTATACTACATTTTACTATTTTAAACGGATTATTTTTAGCTTCACGCTTTTTATCCCGCATAGCATAGTCGACAGAAAGTACCTAGTGTCAAAACACTCAGTACTTCGCTTTTCACCGAAAAGCTATTGATTGTAGATTTAATTCCCACTCTGGAGAATAATTATATCTATATAAAAAATATTCACGTTAGTTCGCTGTGTTAACACAAAGCGCGGTATTGAATTCGCCACTCAACACGCAATATCCAAGCAGAATGCAGTCAACAGAATTTCTTAACACTAGGTAGTTCCTGTTTACCTGCTATGAGGGATAAAGAGCAATAGATAATTTGAAATTTACCTGGATGGATATCACCAAAAGTGTAATTATACTTGGAAGTGCATTTCTTTTTCTTCTTCTTATCACTATCTTCGTCTTCCGCCATTTTTAATTTAAACCTATTTAAATACATTATGGTGATTTTTTTTTATATTAATTAATTATATATTAAAATAAGCAAACAATAACAAACACCACAACACAAACAAAAACCACTATTAGGTATCGTTTAATTACCTCCACTAAACCCATGCTACCAGTCCCCATTACCGGCGTTTGACTGTAAACATAATGGTTGCGAATTCGATCCCAGCTCAGGGAAATGATTATTATATTAAAATTAATTGCATTTCACTCGCTCTGTAAAAGTTAAACGTCGCGTTAAGCACCGCACTTCCGCCACTCAAGTTTAAACACGCAATGTCTGCAATCTACACGGAAGTCGGTGTACGGATTGTTTAACACACTAAGCTCTCTGGCATACTGTGATTTAATTTTTATTAAGGTTTTATTGTTCCTAATTTATAGTATATTTTTTAATGGTTAATGTAAAAATTTTTATTGTAAAATCGTATAAAATGTTTTTTATACGTTTTTTCAAAAAAAAATCGTAAATATTTTAATGAGTTCGAATCCCGCTGTGTTCAAAATTTTTATACGTTTTTTTTAAATTGTTTTCTAATCCTAAGTGTGAAGTAGCACTTTAAAAATAGTAAATGCTAATGTAAAAAATTGTCGAAATGTATTTTTAGAAAAAATAAAAATTAAACGCAGCGTGATCGGAACCCGCGGCCCTTTTAGAATCTATCTAAGCGCACTGACCGCTAAGCAATGCTTTCTACATCCAGCTGCCTCAAAATTCTTGTACGTGTGGTACAACTTATTTTTTATTAGGATAATTCCTAAGAAAAAATTGTTTAACAAGAGAGAATGCAAACTATTTAATATTTAAAAATGTTTTTCCGCAGTGAGAAATTTTTTTTTCGCAAACTTCATTGACAATATCTTTATTTGACATTATTAAAATCTATATGAAATTACGTGGTATAATTTATCGTGGTACTTAATTTATTTTATATTTTCTTTATTTTAGATGATTCGATTCCTAATGTTCAAATAATAATAAAATAAATGAAATAAAACAATTAAGTTGTATACATTTATTTAGATCTTACGTTACACTAATGGGTTACAAAATAAAATATCAATGATATTTTGGCGTTTCTCTTATCTTTCAACATCTTTAAACTTCTCTTGTATGGCTAACTTATGGGAGCCACAGCATCCTTTACCCATAAGAGAGAGCAACTTCTGTTCCCTGTCACAGCATCTCCTTTCAGTATCTACGTTAAACTTATTAATGCACCTGTAATCATCGTCCTTCTCATATTTCATGTATTCTTTTATCGCCTTCTTTATTCTTTCGTACTCTTTAGAACAGCAAACTTTACCCGCGTCGCTATAGCTTAACGGTTGAGGTGGTAGAGCTGCAGTCTTGTACATTCTTGCGAAGCCATCCGGAACGGTGCATGGTCGCCCTAGCACTGGACATGGTCCAAGTTTTATAGGCGGCAAGCCGTAAGGTAGCATGGGCTCTGCTTCGTCTTCTTCATCTGCAGCCTTCTTCATTTCTTCCTCCTCTTGCATCATTGTTACTGGACAGCTATGCTTATGTTTATATAAAGGACAGAAAGCCTTGTGAGCTTTCCGTGAAGCTATGTTAGATATTTCAGTCAAACACTCGCAATCAAATGTTCTACAAGGAGGCGCGGGCTTCGGAGGGTTACATTTACAATCTTTGTCCTCAGAAATTTCAACGCAGTCATACACAGTGATCTTGCGTTTTGATTCTTTTAATTCAACATTATACACCATGGCTTGATTACCTTGGTACTGATTGGGCGTCGGTTTTTCTGGGAGATTAGGCTTCGATAAAAGGTTGACAGGAGGTTCATTTAACTTTATTTGTTCATATTGCTTCCAAGTACAGCCAGACCGCGCACAACAGCAACCACCTTTGGGAGTGCTCAATTCATTATTGCCGGTTGTTTCAGAGTAGCAGCTAGCTATCACATTTTCTTCAGTGTAATTTTTTTTACAGATGGATTCTTTAAAGCCTGGCACTTTTGTTACATTAAAAACATAAGCAACAGTCGTCTTGCTGGATTTGGGTGTAACACCTGTTCCATACATTTTATTTTTTTTATCATTGCAAGTTTCCCCTTCTGTAGCCTTACCGCCGCACCCCGTACAATCAACTTTTTTTATTTTGCCATCTTTGTTCATATTTTCTGGGCATTCATCACGATGCCAACGATCGTCTTTACAGTCACACATGCCGCAAATCTTTCGTGTAGTACCGTCTTTTGTTTCCGTCACTTTACCTTCTGCTTCTCGTTTATACGCCTCCAGGTTTCGAATATACATTCTAACTTTATGAGCTAACGGACAGTTGGCATTGCCACAAGGACCTGTTATGTCGCCCATTCTTATTTTATTTATAGGATATTTCTTTTTCGGTGGAGCATCAGATTCTTCAGCGTCATGCTTACAACTATAATCATCATCTCTCGCAGCCACACCGCAACTCTGCAGTTCTGTGCAAATTTCAATTTTTTGTTGGGCGTTACTCGTTATTGTAGGATCTTCTAAAGTAGTTGTCTCATACAGACTGCCAACCATACAAAAGTTTGGATCATCGCCCTCAATTCTTTTACATTGAAACATACTTGGTGCTTTATTTGTTCTAAATACAAATAAATCTGGGTCTTTCATAAGTTGCTGAAATTCTGTAATTATACTTTCTCCTAGTGCGCTTATTCTGAGTATAAATGATATTTCGCCTACTTGCTTGCAGCAACACTCTGCAAATAACGGGGTATTCTGTTTTATGGAGAGCGGCTCATGGAGTTTACAAGCTTCAGCAGTTTCTTTGAGCATGTGGAAAAATTGAGTATCCCAATGCATCGTGCCTATCCCAACAAATATCTCAACTTCATTCTCATCATCATTCCACACTTCAATCTCTAAAGGAAATTTACTTAATATCATGAGTACTGTGTCCGGATAAGAAGGGAATAGGTACGATTTTCCAACTCGTATGGTACGACTCCATTTGCGCCTTCCATTTTCATCACAGTCTACTATATCATCTTTTAAGTTTTCATTATGTGCTAGCTGGCCTTCCTTTATTATAAATTGTATTTTAGGACCAAATTTTATTTTTATAATTAGTTTCTTATCAGCTCCGCTATTTTCGTCTTCGCCAGATGCAAAAATAGTCACTTTGTCTATGAATATCTCAACCAGGTACATTTGCTCCATGACCTGCCAAGTTCAACGATATTTATCAGAAGGCTTATCTTTTAAATCTGTTATTATATATTCTTCGTTATCTTCATTAACATACTAAGTTTTGATTTTCGATTTCTTTGTATTGCGCACGAACATACTTGTAGATATAAATTAATAAATATGAATTCGTTACAATATGATTTGAAAAGATTTTCCTAAAAAGTCTTTTGATATTCATTCATAAACAATTTGATAAATAATTTATATACGTAGAATCTTATATATCCATAAAAAGAGCCGTTTAACAATACGTTAAATGACTAATACTTAATTTAACTAAGATTAATAAGTGAATTCCTGTCTTTTTTCAGATCAGACCAAAATGTAAGAAAGTAATTGGATTTTAACATATATACTTACGGTAGCGGATAAATTCAGTCTCGTCCTATTAATGCATTACTGAGCACTGAAAATTTTATTTTGTAACCCTAAAGTAAAATTTTGTCGACTTTTACACAACTGACATTTTGTATGTTTGCAACTGTTTAAAATAAGAACAGCTACATTTTATTTTTTTTCTAATTTTTATAATTGTCTGATGGAAATTTTATCGTCCAATTGTTACAATCTCCTTGAATTATTGAACAGATACATTATATATATATATATATATATATATATATATATATATATATCGCCTGCATGGGAATTTAACATTTCCTAACTTTTATTGTATTACTATTTGCCAGTAAAAGCCGGCCGGAACAAACGGATAGAACCCACAGACGAATACTGTAAGAAAAGATTTACATATGCATTTAGTAAAAAACTATTATTTTCATATCACAAATACACCATTTATATTTATTTATATAGATTTTTTTATTTTGACGTTTATTGCAGATTTTAGTTAACCCTTGCCTAAAATTCACAGACTACATATTTAAAATCACGTTGTATATTCATCAAATTTCGTTATTCCCTCACTTGTCATTCTATTTTGCACTATTCCATTTTGTTATGATTAATATGGCAACTAAGATTAGTCGCCAGATTAATCATAACAAAAGGGCTAACGTGTGTACATCGTTTTTTTTTTGTCGCTGGAAAATGCTATTTACGCAGACCATCCGTGCGTATGGCAGGGTGCGATACTGTGACGAAAACCCAGTGCAACCATCTAAACGCAAATGAGATACCGCAGGATCTACCTATTGCAACGTCTTTAGATTCCATAGGATCTAGAGACGTTGCAGTAGGTGGGCCGAACACCGACTCATAGACAATCCAATATTTTTATAGTATGTTCCCAATATCTCGAACAGAACGACCTTGGTTAGATAATTTTACGGAAAAATGGTTTAATTTCATATATGACAAAAAAAATACTTATTAACAGCTATTATTGTGGTCTCGATTTTATGTTTCCTATGAATAATGTACGCGTTTTCGAGTTGTTGCAATATGCTGTTTTATTGTATATAATGAAAAATGACTACTGCCAATTATTAATAATTGATTTTACCGAAATTTTTATTGTTTTTTTAAGCTTTATCCCGCATAACAGGGTAGACAGAAAGTATTTTTATTTAGGCAAGTAGACTTGAAAACGGAGTCCGGACACTAGGTTCTCTCTGAACCCTGCAATGCGGAAATATTAGCTTCACGCTTTTATTCCGCATAACAGGGTGAAATCACTCCGTACTTCGCTTTCCACCGAATTCGAAACATTGCGTGTTGAGTGGTAGTCAATGCCGCTCTTTGTCTTTACCAGAGCGAAGAAGTGAAAATAATTTAAATATAATCACTCCCTCGAGTGGGGATCGAACCCATAACCGATCGCGTTTACAATCAGACGCTGTCACACTGCACTACGACCGGCCTCATTGTTTTTAATAGTTTCAAATTATATTATATAAACAGCAACACTGTTTACATAAGTTGTAATTTTTTTTGTAAGAAATATATGGACTCTGAAATCGTAAAAATAGTTTAACGCATTTTAGTTTATTTGTTTCAATTGTATTTTTTTATTTATATTTTCATATAACATGAGGCCATCGTGGCGCAGTGGGACAACGTGTGACTCTAACGGCGAACAGTTGTGGATTCGATTCTCACTTGGATGAATGATTACATTTAAAATTTATTTTCATTTCTCTGCCCTGATGAGACAAACCGGCGCATTTTGTTCGCCAATCAACATGCAATATTTCGATTTTGGGCGGAAAGCAGTCAATGCATTGTTTTGACACTAGGACGTCTCTGAATACTCTGCTATCTATGTATTATAATAATAAAAAGTTCTTTTTCAGCCGAAACTTTCGATGAGATGACATTATTAAATATGAAGGAGCATTTACTGATGTACAGTGGCGGATGTCCGGAACGACTAACTTGTTGGATAAGTCAGACCACAAGAAACACTCATTCCGTACAAACTTGGAAACAAATGATGAGGTAAAAGCAACTTCTACATACTTTATGATTTTACGTTATATATTAAAATATATAAAAAAATCATTTAATATTTTTTAATATGTTAATTTAATGGATGCCTGATGATGCAAATTAGTTAATAAAAGAGTTGCTAGTTCAAATTAGAAGAAGTGTATAATGTGACTTTTTTTACAGCCATATTGGCTTTAAATGTCAATAGTCAATCAGAAAAAATCGGCTTTTAGAGCCGTTCTCTACATACTTACTCCTTTTTCCACCTTCATTATAAATATACACATGTATGTACGAAAATAGATAACTTAAGATATAATACACATTCTGTTTCAGTAATAAGTTACTATCATCCATAGTAAATACAACAGCATTAAGAGAAGCAACTACGAAAGGCATGAAAGGCTACAACTGTGAAATGTTCGGCCCTTGCCCCATACAACAGGGTGCATTTGAGAATTTATTAAATAGTGTATCTATTTTGACTCGTTCTGAAACGCAAAGCTTAGTTTAAATTTATAAATAATATAAAATATTTTGGTTGGTTCCTTTGATTAACTTATATGATGTTCGGCTTTATTTTTGTTATTTGTGACAGATGACAAAAGACAAAAATATTTACTGAAGTTATTAAGGCAACGCTAGTATAATTTTTAATCTGTGGTAGTCTGTATTGGCGGGAAGTTGTAAATTCCAATGTATAACATAAGGTTATCATAATAATAAATGAAAATAAATTATATGAAATATTGTTGAAAAGTGAATTAATATAATTTATTAAAATTATGTGATACTGTAGTGTGTTAATTTCTATATAGATAGTGTATATAAAAGAATATATGTGTACGGTACACAAATATATACTTACCCACAGATACATAAGTAAAGGTGATTTTTTTTTATTTAATTTACCGTTTAAGCTGTTGACATTACATGTAATTGATCATTTATGTTATTTTTTTATGTTCCAATATTTTCTTATTTAACTAACATTTGACTGTAAACTGGTGTTTTATAAATAATATTTATAATTATAAAAAATTATAAACCCGACACTAATTGTTATTATTATGTTTCCTTTATCAATCTAATTTCCGATTATTTTCATTAACCCTGTACAGTATGCTTTAAATGGAAGAATAGTAAAAAATGAAGTAATTTACTATTATGTTTCCACTCCCTATGCAACTTAATAGTGTTTCCCAATAGGGATGATAGGATATTGATAGCTCACAGCCACCATCTTGGTTGTTTAACATTTGACATTTGTGTTGTTTTGTATTCAGTAATGTTTGCCATTTAATCATGAACAAGTTCACGTTACCTCAATGTTTGAAAATTGTCCAAATTTTCTATCAAAATTCGAGAAGTATTGTCTCTACTCGAGCGACTATAGCGGCCATACCAGCCGAAATGCTGCACCGAGTCATCGAAAATTGGACCGATCGTATTTACCATTGCAAAAAAGTCGTGGCGGTTATTTGAACGATATTTGATTTCATAAATAGCATAAAATTTCCTATCAAATAAAGCTATTGAACATGAAATTCGAACATATATTACATGTTTTATTTCAATTTCAAAACATATTGTTCTTATTGGGAAACCCCATACATATAACTACGTGATAAAAAAAATCATTTGATCTAAGTAAGCAATATTTTTATATTTACAAACAGACAACGAAACGAAGAGAGAAGAGAGAGAGAAGAAACGGTTTTATTTAACATTAACAGATAAGATTTAATTAATCAGTTTCAGTTCCCTTAATTTCGCAGCAATTCTGCCTTTAGCTTCTTCCGAGATGGGTTGTAATGGTAAAGCGGGAGGTCCCACTTTAATACCAGTTACTAACTCCATACTAGCCTTCATCACAGGAACCCATGAACCTACAAAAATATTATAATTATTACAATTATTACATTATGAGGCACTAAATAATTTTCGTAAAATATATATCAATAAAATATTTATAAATAATTGAGGCCAGTCGTGGCACAATAGGAAAGCGACTGACTGTATACGCGATCGGATGTGGGTTCGTACGCTATTCGGGGGAGTGTTTATATTTAAATTATTTTTACTTCCTTGCTCTGGTAAGACAAAGTTTGGCATTCAGTTGCACCACTCAGCACGCAATGTCTCAAATTCGGTGGAAAGTGAAGTACGGTTCTGTCTACCCTGCGGGATATAAATCCCTCACTTTCGTCAAGTTTTGCGTCAAGCTAAAAAAGTCAGACCTTGCTCCACTGCGCCAAGATGTCCTCTAAATAGCACGATTAACCGATAGGTTCGATTCCCGCTCGGTGAAATAATGAATATAATTATTTTTATTTAGGCATTACTTGAAAACGGAGCCCTGACACTAGGTTCTCTTTGAACCCTGCAATGCGTAAATATTATCTTCACGCGTTTATCCCGCATAACAGAGTCAAGACACTCTGTACTCTACTTTCCGCCGAATTCGAGGAAGTCAACGCCTCGCTTTGTTTTACTATAATCATTGCTCCGAGTGGGAAACAAATCCACAACCGATCGCGTTTACAATCAGACGGTGTCCTACTGTGCCACGACCCACCTCAATATATATATGAAGTAAAATTAACCTTTTGAAAGGTAAAAATTAGATATTTTAAAGCTATATATATAAGCTGTAAATATGATTATAATCAGTGTTTGTAAAAAAAAATATTTTTTCCTCCAATACCTTCAACGGTATGAGCTTCTACGGCAACACTAAGCTTTTCTTGCAATGCTCTCGCTTTTGCGACATCATCTTTGTCTACCGCATTATATATATCTTGGGCCAGTCGAGGGAACATGTTGTATGTAGTTCCGATACTCGACCTCATACCGAGGAGTGCACTTGGCGCTAGCAGCTAAAAATAAACAAATATTTTTTTTAATATGATTCGAAAAATATTCAATTAGTGTTTTTGTACACGTATATAGAAAAGAAGAGACACGCATTCCATGCGGTTTGCAAAGGAAACGATACTGGCGTAAAGGCCATTTTTTTCACATGTTACCATATTAAAAATTAATCGTAAATAATTAAAAAAAAATTGCAATAACAGTGATTACATTAACAACAGTAAATACAGTAAGTACAATAAATAGAGTAAATGCAGCAAATGCAGTAAATACAGTAAGTACAGTAAATGCAGTAAGTAAAATAAATACTATTAAAAAAAATGTATATTTCTTAACATTTCACTTACAGTGTCAGATCCAAGGAACATTTCTTGACCTTCACTCAGGGATCTCAGAACTGTAGCACCTTCACTCAAGTCGTTGGAGGTAAACTTTAAACCTTTGAAATTTGAAATTCGCGCCGTAGCCTCCTTTACAAACGCTGGCATGTTAACTAAAAATTTGACATCGTGTTTTAGAATAATCAAATAAATCTACTACGGCGACTAGCCATAAAGAAGATCACTTGTGTATAACGGTTAACATAACTGAATAAATTTAAAAATAAATCTATTTTAAGAATATCCATCCCATAAAAATAACGTAGAATGGAGGCCGGTCGTGGCGCAGTGGAACAGCGTCTGACTGTAAATGCGATCGGCTGTGGGTTCGATTCCACTCGAGGGAGTGATAATATTTAAATGATTTTCGCTTTCTTGCTCTGGTCAGACAAAGTGCGGCGTTGTTTTCCACCACTTAACATACAAAGTCTTGAATTCGGTGGAAAGTGAAGTACGGAGTGTCTTGACACTAGACACTTTCTGTTTACCCTGCTATACGTGAAGCGTGAAAAGCGTGAAGCTAAAAGAAAATAAATGATCCGTTAAAAAGTTGGCTAAAAACTCGATTTCCAAAAATTTGTTAAAATTTAAGAAACAGATGTCTAACAATATTTTTATTTATTAAATATATTTAATAATAACTAGTACAATTAGCCAAATTATGAACGAAATCCAGAACTTCACAATTTTTCGCTGCCCAGTTGACGTGAAATGACTCGTATATCTATTATCTACATTATATGTAGGTTGTATCATATTTCTAACCCTTGTTAAAATAACACAAACGCTAAACAACATTAGGGGCCAAGTTTAGTGCCTGTCGACCCAAAAATCTGTTAAAAAAATTATACAAAATATACGAATAGGTTTTTTTACAAATCAATTATTTAAAAAAAATCACTCACTTTCCACCTTAGACATAGAAGGTATATGATAATATAGAACAGGCGTATTAGGCGCGGCTTTTGCTACAAGCCCAACGTAAGACACCAGCTCGGAGACCGTTTGAGGCCTGAAGTAGAGCTCGGGGAGAGTCAGGATGGAATCTACACCAGCTTTTGAACAGTATTTTGCCTGTAATTATAATACTATATTAATATTATAAATTCGAAAGTAATTATATCTGTCTGTGACGTCATAACCGCTAAACCACTGAACTGATTCTGTTGAAATTTCATGCGTGCGTGTCGCTAGTATGATACATTTTAATGTAGTACGTACTTATGTCATCTTAATTTAAGAATAAATCATTGAAAATATAATTTTAAAACATACTGTTTTCACACTCATGCTTCAAGGTTAGAAGTGATCGTGGCGCAGTGGAACAATATCTCACTGTAAATGCGATTAGTTGTGGGCTCGAGTGCCATTTAAGGGATGAGTGAGAAACTTATAAATAGTTTCTCCGCTCTGGTACGACAATGAGCGCCGTGTGACATTGAGTTCGCCATTCAACACTTACAATAATATATGGAAAAAGCTTCACAACAAAAATTTTAAAGCAGAATTAACTTGAAGTGTGAACAAGTTTATGCGTTCGAAATTTTAAATTCAACCTATATTTATTTAAGTTAAGTAATGTAAATTAAATAATTAACATTACATAATATAAGAAAAGCGCTATTAACGTTAGCAAGCAAAACAATCAGATAACAAAGCGAACACGAAAACATGTTGATAATTTTAAATCAAAATTATATAAACAAAACAAATTATGTATATAATATTATCTAAGAGAAAGATTTATCATTTTAAATACAAGTTGCATCCCGCAACTTTACTTACTTAAACGTAAAATGTCTATTTTTCCCGTACCTGTTGCTTTCCTGAGGAAGAACGGGGAAGCAAAATATGAGGTTTGTGTAAAGATATTTCTGAGTACCATTGTAACTCCTATCTATATTATAAATTAATTTATTTATTTGATTAGTTGTTACATATAAACTTTTAGAACATATTACATAGCAATGATATATCCTATTAGAACCTAAGGCTAATAAAATGTCATGATTTTTTTCCTCAATACTAATTTTACTTCATCGGGGTTCCGGATCGGTCGAGATGAAGCACCCTGAGGTTTTAACGGTAGTAGCGGCTGTGTGCTTTTATATGTCAAAACGGAATCCCATATAACCTGTTACATGTTTGCTATTTTCGTACAGTATAGATGAAACATTGGGAATGTCATTAGCAAATATAATTTTCTATATTGAATAATAATATATATGCGTGTGTATATCTATATGTTTATATATGTTAATACTAATATGTTTTAATATTATATTTTAATATTTATAACAAATTTATGACAATATTCAGTGCGAATTCTCAGAGCTCATAGTTTTTGAACATCTGAACTCACCAGGTCAATGACGTCAGCAAGTGGTGCACCACCGACTTGCACCATAATGTGCAATCTCATTGGTTTGCCAACCCTCACCCACTCCTCTATTACTTTCTTTCTATCAGCTACTGACAAAGACATGTGTTCACCTGTCGTACCGCCCACTGTAAATTTAATATTTAAATTATTAAATATTGTTAGAGACGGTCACAGAATTTTTTTTAAGAAGCCTTTTCGTAGTGTTTTGTATTCTATTAATCAAGCACTTTCATTTCATATCCATATTGGGTGGATTGCGCAAAAAAAATTACTCCATCATTTTGTTATGGCAGCCATTTTAGATTAACAATGAAAATGATCATGATGATGTCATCAGAACTGTAGTTGGAATTAAGATTTGTAAAAATGATATGCTTATTAGTATTTGAGGAATACTTATATTTAGCCAATATTCAAAGTGGAAGAGATCTAAAATTAATAAATTATAATTAATGAAATGGGTTGACAGTAGGTTCAAATCTCATCTGCTATAAAATAAACTAGAAACTTAACTATCCGGCCCTCAGTTATGCGGGTTCGCGATCATCCGGACTATTATCCGCCCATTACACAATATACATTCATTATATATTAATATGATTAAGAATGCAGTATTTTCGTAATTCGAGTCGATATGTCATCTCCCATATTTTTTTAATAAACATTGATTCTTATTAATAAGTTTAATTCGTTTTTATTGGTTTTAATAATTAACTAATATCTTGCTAAAATATTTACAAATATGTTTTTATTCAACCGTTCCCTTATCCGGATTTCCGAACATATTTGACAAAAAATATTAGTCCGTTTAATCCAGTTTAGTGTAGGTTATGCTTTTCAAATTATCATGCATGACTAAATTCCGTCATATAAGCATATAATAAAGTACCCTATCAACAGATTCTCTCTAAAAACAAATAAATATAAGTAATAAGTATAAAAATATATATACCTAATACAGATTTGATCCCATTGTCAACTAAGAACTTTGCGTAGCTCGCTATAACTTCATAGTTGATGTCATAGCTCTTAGTCAACGGAGTAAATACTGGTGGGCAAACACCGCGTACGTTAAATACAACCTGAAATAAATTTATATATTAAATTTCACCTCCTGTTTTTTATATAAGGCGAACTATTTTTTTTATTTTTGTTTTTTTTTCACGCTAAAAAGGGTAGACAGAAAGTACCTAGTGTCATAATACTCCGTACTCCGCTTTCTCAACGCTGCGCTTTGTCTTACCATAGCGAGAAAATCAAAATAATTTTAAATGAGTAATTATAGGCCGGTAATAGCGCATTGGGACAGCGTCTGACTGTAAACGCGATCGGTTGTGGTTTCGATTCTTGGCGTAGTTAATTTTTTTCGCTTCCTCACTCTGGTAAGACGATATGTGGTGTTGAGTTCCACCACTCAACACAACGTCTCTAATTCGGTGGTTACCCTGCTGTGCTGGATTAAAGCGTGCGGCTAACAAAAAAAATATTAATATATTTCAATTTCTGAAATCTACTTATTCTGAGATTCAATGGTTGACTGGACGCATATAAGATTTAAAATAGATCACTTACTTTCATTTAAAAACGTACATACGTCTCATGTAAATACGTATTTATTATGTTAGTTACACTGAAGAATATTTTACACTTTTAACATTAAGATAAAAAATCCTTAGGCGCGACAAGGGAACGAGATTTGTTCAGAATAAGAAATCTGCTAATGAAAATATATTTTACTAATATTTTTATAGATCGCACTTAATTTTATATATGTACTTGATACATATATGAAATTAAGTGCTAAGTACATAAGTTGTACTTTAATAAAGGCACCTCGTATATCAATTTATCACGTTAATTTAAATTTGACATTGGATTTTCACAAAAACAAGCCCAAAGCTATAGAGAATATTAATTGGTGAATAATAATCTATTTAAAAACTACAAAAGATTTTAATTGATAAACAAATATCAAATTTGGATATAATAAATATATTATAAGAATTATGAAAACATAAATTCAAAATAAAGGCCGGTCGTGGTGTAGTGGACAGTATCTGACTGTAAACATGATCGGTTGTGTGTTCGATTTTCACTCGGGAATATGATTATATTTAAATTATTTTCATTTCCTCACTCGCCTCGATTTTGACTTGATACTGTACAACTCTGTCTACCCTGCTATGTTTGATCAAAATAATACATACAAGAAAATTACACTTATATATATATATATATATATATATATATATATATATATATATGTATATATATATATATATATATATATATATATATATATATATTATTTTAACACTAAAAACATGCCCCGAGTGAGATCAAACCCACAACCGATCGCATTTACAGTCAGACGCTGTCACACTGCGCCACGACCGGCCTCATATAAATTTTATTAAAACATATTAGTTTTATTTTTTTTACTTTGAACACCTGTTAATCAATTCTAAAACTATAATAAGATAGGTTGACAGTAATTGTGGTTTTGAGCAAATGAGCCTATCGGTTTAATTCCCCTCATATTCATTATAAATTATATTAAAAACGTACCATATTGAATATTTTGTTCTGTGTCACCGAACCGCTTGCACCGATAGCGCTTGCTCTTATAAGCTTCTAAACGTTATCACAAGAAGTTATCTTTGTGAACAGAAAATAATATTATGTATTACGATAACACTGTTTTTGTTTAAATATCAATAATACAATTTTAAATAAAACACTTTTAACTGGATTTATTAAGTATATTTTGGTATTCGATCATTATAGAAGCTTTACAGTAGTCCATAGTAGCAAGTATACCAGGTAGTATCAAAATAATGAAAATCAAAAATCGTACCTACTACAATAAGGTTAAGATAATTTTTATTTTGCACACAAGTTATAATTTATATCTGACTGGTGCCCTGTTCTTATGAGAACAATCTTTCGGAGAAATTAAATTATTTACATTTTCCCAATTTATCAAGACAAAGTGCCGCGTTGGGGATCGATCATAGAACATGTAAAAGAACATCCAACATATATAGATGTTTTTTTCGAATATGTAGTATGCTGTTGACAGCGTCACCGGGTTTTGGCGGAGGCCGAGCTAGAAGAGCCCTTCTTCACGCCAAGGACAACTGGCATCGGTCGGTCCACAGAGATGGTACGCATGATCAATATGGATAAATATCTCCGTTTTTTTCACTGTGGTTCTTCACCTAATTAATTTGGAAGATCATGTAAACGTTTTCTACTATACTCACACAGTGCCTTGATGGGTAACTAAGTATTATTTATATGTAGTCTAATAGCAACAAAAAAACCTTTATTACTTCAAGGCTCTGTGCTTTTTAAATTAATTCTTCATTAGAAAACATTTTTGAAAAAACGTATAAATTTTTTTTTTCTTGAAAAAACGTATATTCTTTTAAGAAATTCTTACACACATCTTATACATGTTTATCATATAAGGTGTATTTAAGAATTTAAGAATTTGCAAAAAATTGGTATATCTATAAAATATAGAAGAGGTATGTAAGGATTGCAGCTTGTCGTGGTCCATTTCATTTGGGTACTCCGGCAAGGATTGAATAGCTTCACGCTTTTATGATGCCGCCGGTCGTAGCCCAGTGGGCAGCGTCTGACTGTCTGAGTGTTCGATTCCCACTCAAGGGAATGATGATATTTAAGTTATTATCATTTCCTCGTTCTATTAAGACAAAGCGCGGCTTTGAGTTCCACCAATCAACACGCAATACCTCGGATTCGTTTAAAGTGTAATACGAAGTGCCTCGACCTTGTTAAATGTGATATTGGTGGTAGCTAATGTGATTAAATAAATATAACTTTACCTGGACAAAATGTGACGCCGCATTATCCAATGTTTTCAATAGTAAAATTTGATTTCAATAGCATGGAACGACCAGAGATAAAGAAACTAAATTTGAACTACTCAAGCAATATGGTCTGCAACTGTAACTTTCTAGACTTTCATGTTTAATAAAAACAATTACCAATATATAACGTTGGCACAGCATTAGTAGTAAGACGTCCATTGGCCGTTTTGGGGAAGGCTTTAAGATAGTTATCGCATATTCCTATGTATCACCTTCTGTTGGTCTAGTTTACATTTGCCAATCATACTCTAAGGGTATTCTGATGGTGGAACATGGTGAACACTTTTTAAAATACGAGTAAGATATATGATACTACATTACAAAAAATACCATGTAGTTTGAAATAAGCCTTCTTTGAATTTCTTGCCCTCCTGAAGGCCACCAAGCAAGTTAAGCTTAGAAGGTACGAGGAAAATTTGCACGCTTACCAAGATAAGGCCAACTCAGCGGGACAGAAGCTGCTATATACAATAACGGCCAGATCATGGCAAACATTAGACATTGTACGGCATTCTATCACAAAAATGAAAACAACACTAATACCTAAAGATCTAAAAGATATCCTTTACCCACTTCACTTTTAGTCAGGAAGAGAAAAAAATCTCTAACTAGCCAGAGACGGAGACGGGAGAGAGGCTCGAAGGTTCTAATATTTCACGAGGCTCAGGATCTGGCCAGCGCAACTGTTATTATGGTAAAACTGTAAATCAGTAAAAGTGCAACTGCATGATCTCGTTGCACAGGATGCGATCAAAAAGGCTATGCCGGACCGAGATCAGGGCAACGATGGGATGTGTAGAGGAATATAAATCTTAAAATAAAGGCTATAAAAGACACAGAAACAAACGTTCTCCACTATATCACTCATGCCTTTTTCCCACCACCAAATCACTCTCACCTAAAAATAATTATTTCATAAAAGTAAAGTATTTTTAATTTTATATGTTTAAGATCAATAACACTAGATACAAACACAGACAGACAGACCTCTTACGTTAAGATAATTTAAATGTTAAAAAACTCGCTTAATTATAGACCTTAGTAATCAATAATATTAATTTAAGTTTTACTAGAGGAACAATATAACAATAGAAAAAATAGGTACAGACCTAATCTATACTGCAATAATTTTAATATAATAATATGTATTAAGTGAAAATTTACATTTATAAATTATGTTTGTCCAATCATTAAAAATAATTGTAATAGAATAACAAATAAAAATCATTTTTAAAATTTCGAGCCATTTTTAAGTGATCACATTGTCTGGTAAGTGGCAACTCGAAAGCCGTAGTATCAATAATTGCTATTTGCTATCAGTCAGCTGAGCGCAGAGGTTTTTTTTATTTTGATTTGTTTTATTTTGGTTAAACAAAATGAATACCATAGTGAGTGAATTGAGTATGAACGATTTGAACAATAAGTTTTTCGAAATTATGCAAAATGAAAGCAACGCGGAGGATGCTTCAAACTTTATTTACGAAAGTGTTTTAGACGATGTAACTTTAGGTGTCCTTTTTGAAGTCCATCACGGGTTGAAAACTGGCTTGACCGATCTCATTGAGGGCGAGAAGGAAGATGACGAAGGCTTCAAGATTGTAAATTCGCCAGAATGCGATGTATTTGGTTTTTCAATATTAAAAAAGACTCCAGACTCTAATTGCTCTTGTCCTAACTGCGAGAGACCTGTATCAGCTACACGGTTCGCCCCTCATCTAGAAAAATGCATGGGTAAGTTAAAGCCTGTTTAACTAAAACTTTATTTTTACTATGTACGTTAATTATGCAACTCGTGGTATTTTAACACTGGTAAAAAAATATTATTCTATTATTTTCTTCTCTTTTAACGATGTTTAATAAATAAAATTCGAAACAATGTTAAGCTACTTTTTTATATGAAGTTTATCACCTTTAATATTTTGATATGTAGAAATAGTATGTAGTAACTAAACTCAAATATAATATATACTAGCAAATTTAACATATTTTTTCATATCATAATGTGAAACCTTTTTTTTATATTAAAATACTAAATTGTATATAAAAAGTATATTTATTCCAAGAATACTTTACTGATGAAATGTGGAATTAACTGCATTGATGCTCATTCAGAAGGTAATCACAGTTGTAAAGTTATATTATAAGAGAGCAACTCTTGAGTTTCCCACCACCTCTTTTCAGTAGAACTCCCATCCGAGGTGGTGGTAACTTTAAATGGGATTGTTAATATTAATATGTGAATGTTGACTGATGATTCAAAAGTGCTTGTAATAGCCTATTTAAATAAAAAAAATAATTTGATTTTTATTATTGCAGGTATGGGCCGTAACAGTTCTAGAATAGCCTCACGTCGTATAGCTTCTAACAGCCGAGAACCAACCTCTTACGCAGGACTGCTTAGTGACGATGAAGATGATGCTGACTGGTCCGGTGGATCAATACACAGTGATAGAAGGAAGAGAAGGATTAAGAACAACAACAATAAGCGGCCTAGCAAAGTGCATAAGTATGTTTCTTAATATATATTTCAAATTTTATTGTTTTTGCATCATTTTTTCTTTAATATATATTTTTTCAGTGTTAAATTACTTTTGCTAATAAATTTTATGTGAATTATGCCTTATCATTTATAAATAATATTCCTCTAAATTAAATTGAGTAAGTCATTGTATATACTAATATTTGTTTGACCTTTAACCTTTTTCTAATATTAATAACATAAGCATTTATAAAACTTATTAAAATTCATTATAAAATAAATTAAAAAAATATATATTTATTGGAGCACTAAAATGTCATATTTTACCTGTCCATAACAAATTATTTTCACTAACATTTGTGTATAGGAATAACAATGGAAATCACAACTCGGATTCTAATGAGGGTGGAGCAACTTATGAAACAATGTCGGCTAATGAAAAGAAAAATCTTTTGCTACAAATTTGTGGAGTGGTTTCTGAGCATACCAAGAAATTATGTACAAGGTGAGTGTGAATTCATGTTTTGTATTAGAATTGTTTAAATTATGTTGTCTCTAGGAACATGCCCATACATGTGATTTAAAACATTTTTCTCTTTATACAACTGCCACATTAAGTCTGATAGGGATCTAATATTATTAGAACACTAAAGGAACTTAGATGATAAATACATTAGGAATCCAGTGGTAAAATATCTAATGTTAAACACATTGGGAACCTGGTGTTAAATACTAAAGAAATATAGGACCGTTAGGAATCTAGTTTCAAAACACTATAGGAACCTAATGTTAGATCTAACACTAAAAGAACCTGGGTAAGAAATACCTTAAAAATCTAGTTATAAACATTGAGTGTTAAAGACGTTAGGGACCTAGTGTTAAGAACTTAAGTTAGTTAACTTAGGAATTCCTTAAGGATTAATCTTTTAGGAATCTGTTGAGCACAAAAGGAATCCAAGTGTTAATAGATATATAGTGCTAAGTACTAGAGTAATCTAGTGCTAAACCATTTTTTCCTTATTTATTGTATAGAATGGTCAATTCTAATGTTTTTTGTTATATATAAAAATTTATCAAAGAGTTCTGAGAAAAAGATGTAGAATTATGAGTAAGCAGGTCATCGTGGCGCAGCGTCTGACTGTAAAACGCGATTGGTTGTGCGTTTGATTCCACTTGTGTGATTATTTAAATATGTATTTTCATTTATCGGCTCTGGTAAAACAAAGCGCAGCGTTGAGTTCGCTATTCAATACGCAATGTCTTGATTTCGGGCAGAAAGCAAACAACAAAGTGTCTCTAGGTTGTCTCTGACTACCCTGCTATGCTGGATAGAGCGTTAAATTACAATTTTATATACAAATTAAAAAAAACAAAAACGGTCACAAGTAATTATCTTTTTACTAACATTTGCTTCTTGTCCTAATTTCAGATCAACCCGTTGTCCCCAACACACAGAGGAACAACGTCGGGCATTAAGGAACAGTGTTCTAGAACCTTCCACACCCGAGTCACAGATGACAACAGCTGATGAAGCAGGATCTCCACCTGACTCCAGCCCTTCATCTTCATGCTCATCTTCAAGCAGGAAGAGGGACAGGCATAGGGCAGCTCCGAAGAAGAACAAACGGGTTAGGGATATATCACCAAATAGTAGGGATTAGTTGGTTAGTTCATATATTGCTTGTTTGCAACTGTAATACAAACATTTTTGTCATAGATTAGTTTTTATGTTTTAGAAATAATTTGTCTTTTAATATTTGTGTGCTTTACATTTGTCCATAGCAGGGTAGTCAAGAGTCTATATTTAAGACACTCCATTTTCCTTGTTTCTCTAGAACTGTAGACAATGCATTGAATGGTGGAACTTAACTCAGAGATTCCACTTACTAAACTGGATAAATAAACATTTTAATACAATCATCACTCGAATTGTAATCGAACCCACAACCAATCTCGTCTACAGTCAGATTGTCTCACTAGGCCACTATGCTCTTGATTTACACAAATAATATGACAAACATTGCTTTTTGCTATATCATGTACATAGTTGCAAACAAGTGGTATGTGTATTATAATTTAGGAATTTTGATTTTATGTGTAACGTAAATTTTGATGATTGATATTTTTTTTAATTCGGTTATCATTATGCCTTACGCCTGTCATGTTTTGTTCCTGTGTAATGAGTGTATTGATATGTGTGTAACATTTTTAAATTAATTAACAATATATGTATATAATAATTATAATTGTGGAGACTATTAATATATATATATATATATATATATATATATATATATATATATATATATATATATATATAAAGATTTAAATTACACTTAAAAACAGTGATATCACTGTTTCCAACAGGCACTTTAATCCAATGTATAAACAAATGTATTTAATTGTGACTTTTATTTAAATCAACTAAATAAAAGAGAATTAAATGAATAAAGAAGTAATAATTGTGAAGTAATAAAATAATTTACTCAACTAATAGTTGAAAATATGTAATCTACTGTTGAAATAACTTAATTATAACCATATGAATTTTCTTCACTGACATCACTATCAAGGATAAAATTAAAATAAAATTGGCAAAAATACTTAAAAAAATACACAAAAATATTTAAAATTGTTTCTTGTGTAGAGTTGCTAAGTAAAAGATTTTCACAATGATGCCAACATTACAAATTGTAACAAATATGTGTGAATTTAAACGAAGTACGATCACAATGTAATACTAAATTGATGAGCTTATACGAATTCCCAAAAGCGCAAGTTGGAATCCTGGTTTGTTCTATGATATTATGTAAAATTTAAAAATTGAAAGTTTTAAGTCAGATGTCGCAAATCTTCACTATATAAATACTAGCAATTTTACGTTCGGTTTGCAAGCAAATTCTAATAAAAGTTGAACATAAATGACTCGCTTATTAGACGCCATCGAGGCTCAATGGTTGGGTGTTTACGGTTCGAGATGGTTGTAGGTTCCTATGTCCAGTTTATCAAAACTTTAAAGACGTAATATTAAGTCACATCGATGTCAGTCACTCTTTATCTTTAATCGTTTTAATGACTGTTCTTTAAATATTAATTTGGTTTCTGGCCTTGTCATATTTAGATGTAATAAACATACAGACAAAAATGTTATTTTGGTATATGTACTGTGTATACATACATGTACATTTAGTAATAAAACAGTTATTTTAACATTATAAACAGACACTCCAGTTTTATTTATATGTATACTTTTCTTTACAAACAGCTCCTAAAACGTTTCTCTGAGAGTCCCGACATTTGAAAGCTTAAATTATTTTAAAAAAAAATGCTGAGTAAACTAACTCAAGTTTAAATACTATATTGTCAACAAAATCAGCATTTGACGTGAAAAATATTGAAAATAAACCACATATATTTTAATGTAGGCACAGGTATTATACAATTATCTTGAATATAAATTAGTAAAAAAATAAACATTTTAATTTTATTTACATTTTTAGTTGGTTCACTTTGCTTTGTGGCTCTATCCTGTATAATGTAAAATAAGAGATGTAATAAAGATATTGTTTTTAAACAAATTAATATGTAAATTAATGCATTCAATTACCTGAATGTATATTGTATATGTATGTTTGTAATATACAATATATATAAGTATGTGTGTATGTATGTAATTATATACAATTTGTATAAAATAAACAATTTAACAATTAATATATGAAGTATTATACAATATGGATGTTGACATGTATAATAAATTAGACACTAATTAGACAAAGACATATAATATAAAAAAATTCTTTATATAAGCCTCTTATACATATGTGGTTCTTTATATCAATAATTTCAAAATGTGTGTGAAAAAAATAAAGTTAAAACTATGTATATATATATATATATATATATATATATATATATATATATATATATATATATATATATATAATATGTGAACTGGTAAATAATTTGTAAATATCTCATCAATACTCAACTAAATCACTATATAAATGACTGGAAATATATAGTATATCCTAAAAATTACTGTTTTTTCTTTCATTGATTCTGTTAAGCAGGTGTATGTTTGTCCTACTTTAAAGGGGAAGGAGGAAGTCGACAAAGGAGGAGGTTGAATTTGCTTAACAATGTTGGTTTCACAAATACAATAACCAGCTCTAATACGGACGGGAGAGGGTTCAAATAATCATGATGGGCCCTAACATTAAATTGTACCACAATTGATATCGGTCGTAGCACATTGGAACAACGTATACGTAAACACGATCGGTTGTGGGTTCGATTTCCACTCGATTTGCCCAAATGATTATATTTAAATTACTTATGGATTGAACACAAATCCATCAAACACATTACAATCCCCACTCGGGGGAGTGATTATATTTAAATTATTTTCACTTCCTCGCTCTGGTAAAGACAAAGAGCGGCGTTGAGTTCCATCACCCAACACGCAATGTCTCGAATTCAGTGGAAAGCGAAGTACGGAGTGTCCTGACACTAGGTACTTTCTTTCTACCCTGCTATGCGGAATAAAAGCGTGAAGCTAAAGAAACAAATCTATTTGGTAATCAAGAAGGATATCAATAAAATATAGTAAAAAAAAATATAAATCATACTATTATAGCTAAGTAAATTAAAGAAGATGAACTAATATAGAAATGAAGATAAAAAAAGAAAAATATATGTATTAATGAGATCTTTGATTTTCGCGATTCTTATACATTTTAAATGAAACTATTTAAACCGGATTAATTGCGTATATTTTGATATTCGAAAATACATTTTGGACACCTGACGTTTTCCGTGGGTACAGGTAGACCTGTCAGTCATAGACAGGACGGACTACTGTAGTGTTCGTTTTATTTAAAATATATATGTATTAAATTAGTTTTATGTTTTAAAATTAAATTGTCTTTTAATATTTTTAAGCTTAACATTTATCCATAGCAGGATAGTCAAGAGTCTAAATTTAAGACACTCCATTTTCCTTGTTTCTCAATGTCTCAAGACAATGCGATGAATGGCGGAACTGACTTCGAAATTCCTCTTACTAGACTGGAATAATAAATATTTTAATTATTCATCACTCGAATGGGAATCAAACCCACAATGAAGTTAAAAAATGAAAAATATATGTATTAAACCGAAGCTATATCTTAGATATTTAAAAAAAAATAGGGTAATCTTTAATAAAAAAACACACAAAATAAATGCACACATAAAAGAATAAATCCATTATTTATTGGCATAATAGTAACCTTTGATTTATTTACATTAAGTATATAGATATCACATAACACAAGTCAAATAAACTAAGGCGTTGACATCCAAAACTGTAAGTACATTACAAAGATCTTTGGAATGGGAGAAATTTAGAACAAAAAAAAATTAGGAAAACCCGAGTAAAATGTCTTAATAATAAGCGTCATAAAGAAAGTAAAAATTAGTTCTAAAACACGATCAGAATATATAAAGCATGATCAGAAATATGAAAAATTAATTACTTTCAAAGAACATTTTTTTGGCAAATGTACAAAAGTGAAGGAAAACATAATGTATGGAACTTATTATTAAATTAATTAATTAATTACATGTAAAGAAATAGACTGTACTTTATGGTTAAACTTTTGAGACTGCTTTTGCATGATCGAAGTTAGTGGGTTCGAATACCTTTATTCACTAAACATATAATAAAACATGATTAAATTAAACTATTTTAAACATTTTAATCATGTGTATATTTTAGTATTTAAAAATATGGTTTTGAAAATTTGACGTTTCGTATCACATGTCTAAACAAAGCAATTAAGAAGCAATTAAGAAGCAGATGGTGGTAGTTTAATATAATAGATTTGCCTTTGATAACGGACTACGGTTAAATATTCGAAACGTCGGGTTTTCTATTGTATCCGTTTAAAATAAAATATCTTATAAAATAAAAAAAATATTCGAGTTAAAAAGAGATTAACACATAACTAAGTGTGACCATGTTTGAAAAAATAATTAAAACACCGTAATTAATTAATTTGAATTATTACTTATTTTTAATTATTTAATAATTCAAACTAAAATATAAAACAGTCCATTTCTTTACTTGTATTTATTAAAAAAATAATTATCAACAGTAAGCACAAACTTAGATCTACAGAGACTAATGTTGTTTGTGCTAGATTTTTTTTAACACTAATGCTATCATATATTTTAAAAATTAAAAAAATTAAATTGAATCGTGTTACGATGTTTATTTGTAAATAGTAACCGATGATAAAAATGGCCGATCGTTTTGAATATCAAATTAGTAAGGCTTTGTTATTGACATATATTTTGGATGAAGTTTTCAGCTTTATCAACTTTGAGATATAAAAAATGTAGCTAATTACAATTCATTTTTTACACCCATTATTATAATTGCGAAACTAAGCATATCACCGCCATTTATAATTGTATGTGATATTAACAATCGGTTAAAAAAGTAATAAAGATGAAATAGTTACAAATAAGTCTTAGAGAAATTTTGTTAAAAAAAATAATATTCACACATATCACTAAAACTACCAAAACAATCGAATAAGCTGCTTTTAAAACATGAAAAAAAATATTTTATTATAGAATTTATTTTAAAACCATTTGTTCAAGTTATTCAAACACTCTGGCAATTTTATTTTTAGTTAATCCCCCTTTTAAACAGTTAATAAGCCACATCAGTAAATTATGTGTGTAAAGGCGATGATACACTATAAAATTACAATATATAAAATTACTAGGAACCGAGCCAGTCACTGTAAGCCATTAGTACATTTGTAATACATATATTGTTAAATTATTGCCCTTATATTTTTACCTTGCGATATGAAGCACCATTTGAAATACAATTTCGTAATGTGTATATATATATATGTGTGTCTGAACACTAGGGTCTCACTGCCTACCCTGCTTCATGCAGTGTAGTGTAAAAATCGATTTTACAATGAATCGATTAAAAATATGTACATATATAACTGATTGCACGATACTACTGACAGAAGCTAGATACAGTTAAATGTATAGTACATTCTCTATCAATGTTTCATCATTACAAATTGAATGCATTTTCTAACTTCATATTGTCTATCATGAATAATGATTTTAGTAAATAAAAATAAATATATAAACTAGAATAGAAAACTTATATGTTGATATAACTACAAAATAAAGCTTATTCAAAATTGTATTCGAATTAAAAAGACTGGACAAGGCCCTTTACAATAAATTCGGCTAGTGATTAAACGTATATAAAATAATCGCTTATCTAACATAATCGACATTGTGAAATCGATTTTGAAAAAATAAAATCGTTAGTAAATTTATCTACTTACATTAAAAATCGATTAAAATTCATAATTTTGTGAAAGTACGATAATATTAGGTAAGCGATAAAAAAATAGAGAACAATAATGGTGTAATTGTACAGATTATAAAAAATAAATGAATAAAAAAAACTAAGTAAAATATGGATAAACAAATAATAAATTAGACATTACTATGAGTTTAAAAATCAAATTTCTTACACCATTAGTATTCATTTATTTACGTACTTACATATATATATATAAAAGAATACTGTTACTACATTACAGTGGTTTTCCTATGATTTACTGGTAGCATTCATATAACTTAAAATTGACAATTTCATCAAAAAATTATATGTAGTAATCTTGATTATTTCATTAAAAAAATGCAAACTAATCGGACGTAAAATAAAAATTATAAAAAAAAACAAATAAACCACAGGATGACGCTCGATATTCGATAACGATAACTATAACATCGATATTAAAATTAAAAATTAATTAATCGATTATAATATGAAATAACCAAGAGCACTGACACTGGCAAGTGTTTTAGAAATGCTCCAAATATATAGACACGAAATTTTCTAACAACATGGACAAAAATTAATCCGCGCTGATGATGGACTCCCGACCTTGACCCACGCCAATGTATTTGACTGTAAAAAAAAAGAAAATATTATAAATAATTAAATAATTGAAGCTGGTTGTGGCGTAGTGGGACGGTGTCTGACTGTAAACACGAGGTATGCGGGATAAAAGCGTGAAGCTAGAAAAAAATATAATTGTTTCTAATAATAGATTTAGATTTTTTTACAATAGAAACAACTTTAGTAGTTTAATAAAAAATATCCAAAACACATCCTAAAATAAAAATACATTAATTGTTAAAAAAAACCTCACCAGGCACTTGCAGGTAATCCTCTATGGTCCTTACATAGTTTCTAGCGGCTTCGGGCAGCTTGCTCATTTCCCTCACATTCTCAGTACTGCACACCCATCCGGGTAATGTTAAGTATTCCACCTTGAAATATATTTTTTTATATAAAAATATAAGTCTACAAACACTTGGTCGTACCTTTTTATTTCTCATTTATATAAAAAATCCTTATCTATAAAAACTAAATCTACTTTTATTATAACAAGTACCTGGATAAATTATATTCCATATACATTTAGTAACAAGCATAGGTAGTATACAAATAAAATAAAACCGGTATTGTTATGAACCACATAGAAAAATGCGGACTGTGGTCCATCCGAGACAATCTAGTCAAGTCATTCAAGTTCCGTTGGCTGCTCTCCATCCAATTTTTGCACAGTTTAGTTCATGTTACTTAAATAATAAAAATTTATAGTACTCACTTCAACATTACTTAACTCGGGCATTGAAGATGGGAAATAATTAATTTTCTTTCCATTCACCTTATAAGCCACACCCACTTTGATCTCTTTCAAAGTGTCCAAAATATCTAATTTTGTTAGACATAATCTGAAAATTTAAAATAAAATAAATATAATATTAAAATAACCGCTTTGAACTAAATGAATATCAAAATAACATTTTTTTATTATATTTGTCCATCTTTTTGTTTTCGCTAACCTATCGAAAGGCTCAACCGATTTTGATGTGACTTTCCACAGTGTATAGCTGATTTAAAGAGTAACTTATGCTATTTTTATTTTAGAATTATAAAATAGAGATCAAGTTATTATATACAATCTAGAACTTTCTCTCGCAAGAATAAAACACAACAAAAATGTCATATATAGTGTGAACCAGTAACCATAGTAGAGTTCAGTAATTCTACCACACCGTTTAAAGTTTCACAAAAATATGTTCAGCAGTTATTACAAGAAAAAGTAAACAAATGCACAGAGCTTCTTATATACAATATCAACAGGATTTTAGCATATAATAAAAGAAAAAAAATGAAACTAACGACGTATATCCGTTGACAATGGCCGTGTACTTAACCACCACGAGGTCGAGCCAGCCGCAGCGGCGCACGCGTTTCGTAGTAACGCCCACCTCGTGACCACGAGACTGTAGCAGCTCACCTGTCTCCTGGAAGCATATATAAAAACAATGTTTTAAAAAACCAGCTCCACGGTTTATAGCATAGCAGGATAGTCAGAGGCAACTTAGTGTCAAGACACTGCGTTAACTGCTTTCTGTCCAAAAACGACACTCTGCCAAGTGGAAATCGAATTAACAATCAATCGCGCGTACAGAACAGAACAAAATGAAATCAAAATATTACTAACAATGAAAAATTTACAAACTAGCAACAATTAGTTCTTCTCTATGTTTATCTTAAATAATTCTCCAGGTTATTACTTATTTAAAAAAGCAATTTTAAATGGATTAATCGAGTATATGTTGGTATTCGAAAATGCCTATTGTGTTTAAAACATCGGGTTCTCAAAAATGTATTTTCGAAATCCAATATATATATCTGATTAATACGGAATTAAAGATATATAAAATTTAAAAAAATTAAGACAAATAGATACACTCACGTCATGCAACTCAGTAGGGAAAGGCCCGTCTCCCACTCTAGTGGTATACGCTTTGACTACGCCGAGGACATCTCCTATTAATTTGGGGGGAATTCCCAAACCAGTACACACACCGCCTATACTGCAGTTTGATGATGTCACATAGGGGTAAGTACCTGAAGGGATGAAAACAATATTATTATTAATTATTTATAATATTTTTTCTTTTCTTATTGTTTACAATATGAAAAAGGTTAAAATAACAAAAGACTTCTTCTGATCTTCAGGTTACTAGAAAAAAACGTACTATAAAGACATTTCATTCTCCGATTTCCATCTAAACTCCAAACTTTGCATGACTGTGGAACACAACGCCGCGCTTTTCATTCAGAGCGGATAAACGAAACTTTTTAAAATATAAACAATCCTCTGTATGAGCATCGAACCCACAATCATAAACAAATTACAATATACGGACGATAAACATAAAAAAAATTTACCAAAATCAATATCCAACATGGCGGCATTGGCCCCCTCAACCAGCACTTTCTTCCCACTTTGGATCTCCTTGTGCAAATAGGATACAGTGTCTTTGACTAGAGGTCGTATTCTGTTCGCATACTCTTTATAATTTGACAGTTCACTTTCAATATCCAGTTCTAGTGATGGAAACATTCTCTTGTAGTTAGCTGCTAGTGTGCGGAACCTAAAATAATTAAAAAAATAACATGCTATTTCTTTTGTTTTAATTATTCTAAATTATATTTATAATGAAACAAAATCTTTAAATTTAGTGTAAATTAAAAATGGATGTATTAAATATTTAAAAAAAAATGAATATTGGCTTTCAAAATATACATGAGTTTTATATTTATAGACCACCGAAAATAAGGGAGCGGTCGTGACGCATTGGGACGTCTGACTGTACACGCGATAAGTTGTGGGTGCGATTCCCATCCGGGGGAGTGATTATATTTAAATTATCTTCATTTACTCATCTGGTAAGATAAAGCGCGGCGTTGCAACACGCAACGTCTCGAATTCCGCGGAAAGCGGAGTATCTTGATAAGTGTTAAAAAAATACTTAAAATCCGCATCGCTTTTGTTATTATGTTAAAAAAATTGAAAATAGAAAACAAATAGTAATTATTTTCTTTACTTTTATAAAAAAAAACTTACTTCATCCATGTCAAAAAATCGATTAAAATAATTATAAATTCAACACATTTGCTTACTTCTCCTCAAAAATACTGTAATCCCCCATTAAATCGCCTATTCTGATACCATTCCTCGTAGCTTTGGACGAATACGTCGGTCCGATGCCCTTCTTGGTGGTGCCGAGCGAATTTTTACCCTTTTCCGCTTCTTGCAGACCGTCAACCTGGAAATAATATTTTTTCTAATCAGTATGTACCTACTATGAAACGTGACAAGGCACATCTGACAGGCCAACAACTCATCAGTAAAATAATGTAATCGAATATACTCTAAGAACGGCTGTTGTATAGATACAAGAGACAATAACTGAGTTGACAAGTAAACTAAATGGGTAAAAAAACTAAATGAGTACAAAATGTGGAAACAGTGAAATTATAATTTTTAATTTGATTATTGTTTTATACGTGCAACCAAGTGCATTCTATTTTTTAAAAATAAAGACCACTAACATATTTTTTTAAAATTTGTTTTGAAAAGACACGAGCCATCCGTTTTAGCGGGGCTAATAAAATTCGAATAAAAAGAAGCTATGGGACGTTAACAGCTAAGAAAGAAAAGTTTCTTTCATCATCTACTATCCTAATAATATTCTAAATAATGTTATTATTAATAATTATTAGTTAACAATAGTACAGCAGGCCGGTAGAGATTACTATATATCGATGATACTAGATGGTCAGGCAAAAAGTATGAGGACACATTAAGGGGCATGTATGAAGTGGTTCATGACCGTTGACGAGAGGAAAGAAGTATATAGGGTAGCTTTTGGCGATTCGTTCTCGCTGACTACCCTAGTAGCGACAAATCGTGAAGCTAATATAATATAATAATTTAACATTTTTCTTAAACAGAAAGTAGACAGAGTTAGTCATTCCAATGAATTTACATTAAGTAAGTATCAAATGGAAACCTGAATAATTAATTTACATTACCGACCTGTATCAGAAATAAGGCTGAAGAAACACAAATTATACAATAAAAATTACGATAATTTTAAATTACATTAATTAATACACAAATGAGACGTTTTCGAAAGTCTTTTTTGTTTTATCAAGGCTTTAAAAATATAAATTATTTGCATAATTAAGTGTTTTTGGTATTAAAATATATTTAATTCTCGTTTGCTATGTGTGAATATGTGTATAGATATCGATACGTAATCAATGTTTTGTTTTATAAAATATATTTAAATACAAATATACAAATTATAAATGGAATAATAATTTAACTAGATATAGTAGTAAAAGTAGTGGAAACAAACATAGCAAAATCAATGTCATATAAAAACAACCAATACCTTAAACCCAAATCGATACAAACATAAAAATTACCTGTTGATGGAAGTCGAAGACGAGATGCGCTCTGTCCGATATAATAAGGCGTTGTTGCCATTCCGCCATGCCTTTCAGCTCGTTCTTCTTCAACTCTTCGAAAAGACCAGGTAGGTGGATCACCACACCGTTGCCTAATAAAATTTAAAAAATGTTAGTATATAACCAAGATGTTTGCAAAAATTAAACTATTTTAAATGGATTAACCGAGTATATTTTGATATTTGATAATACATTTTAGAAAAACCGACCTTCCAAACACATTGCAGAAATATGTGATTACAGGTCTATAATATTTTATAATTTCTACAAATAAATAAATTGTAGTGTTTGCATACAATATTTATATGACTTATTACTAATTGCATATATAAACGAAACATATACAAAAATATTTTTTTTACAATTTTCATATGTTTGTTCCGAGTAATCTCTGGAACAGTTTCATTGATTTTGTCAAGATTTTCCCCGACAGTTAGCCGATGTAATAAGAAGTAACTTAGGCTACTTATATTTTAAAATTACAAACTATGATCCAAGATATTAAATTCCACGCGGACGAAGTCTCAAGCACAGCTCGTACATATTATATTATAAAATTTTTATATATTTCAAAACATGTGTAGTATCTTCTTTAATAATATATTCTTGAAACAATAATTGAAGCCGGTTGTGGGTTCAATCCCCACTTGGGTGAGTGATTATACTTAAATTATTTTCACTTCTCAGCCCTGACAAAGACAAAGAGTGGCGTTAAGTTCCACCACTGAACACGCAATGTCTCGAATTCGGTGGAAATCGAAGTACGGAGTGTGTTAACACTAGGTAATTTCTGTCTACCCAGCTTTGCATCCCGCAAAAAAGCGTGAAGCAAAAAAAACAATAACTGAAGTTTTTTTCTATAACGCCTGTCTATTTAAAAATTCCATAAATTATAATCTATGCGCATTGTTATAGCAGTTGTCCCAATAGTTACTATTATAAGGTGATAGAAACGTGGCGCCTTATGTTTTGTCACTTATGATGCAATGGTTCGAATGAAATGGTGAACAGTCTTCACACTATGTGTAATAAATACAAACTAAATTTAAAAACCGACTTCAAAAGCTGAAAAGTAAAAAATAATTTTATAAATATTTAATTTAACATTTATACACATCTTGTAAAGCAATAATAATAAAAAAAAATATTTAGTTTTGTTACCAACTCATAGGTTCGAAGTCGGTGCGATGCCGTTTTGTTAATTTAGAAAAACGTTTCGTATCAGTTCACAAAAGTCGGGCAAATCGCAATAAATACATTAAAAGAGTCGTGAAAATGATATCGTGAAGTTAACAAATATGATTAACAAAATTAAAACCACTAAGCACAACTAAAATAATTTTTGTGGGACCAAATGGCAGCCTTACTGCATGGAACAATAAGAATCATTTAAATCGGTCCAGAACTTTCAGCGTAATCGCTGTACATACATAAAAAAAGATACCGACCGCATCGATAACCTCCTTTGGGGAAGTGGGTTAAAAATGGAGTGGCTCGACACCTCGTAGTCTTTGTATGTAGAAGAATGAATACAAAAATATTTTAACACTAGCTGTGCCTGTATAGCCCAAGACTTCATCTACGTGAAATTTTACATACTCTGAATTTTTATACTATAATTGTAAGACTAATGTCGCCTAAGTTACTCTTTATTATATTAGCTTTCTACCGGTGAAAACCCGTGTAACCAGCGTCCAGCCATTCCGGAGATTAGCCGGAACAAACAGTCATATACAAACATATGTATTTAGTAAGAAGCTATTATTTTTATTTTACAAACAGATACTTCAAAATAATTTTGCTTGTACAGATTAGTTCCTCATAATTCGTATAGAGATTTACGAGCGACTTTAGTAAATGTTTCGTTATGTTAATATTCCTGCATTACGTTTGCAATTTACTAAATTAGTTTGCGTGACGATAGAAGTCAAAAGACGACTTTGTTTCTTAAAAGGAAAAAACATATATATTTCGATTTATTGTTGTTTTACAAGGTCTTATTTGACTTCACGTGTTTTGGTTTATTAGTGTGAACATCTTACAAGCTAGGTCCACTTCTAGATTGAATTCCAAAGTACAATGCAATTTTAGTTAAAAAAGCAGCTTCATTTCTTATCCCAAACATCACGCACACACAAAAAATTGTAAAAATATTGAAACATTGCGTGTTGAGATGTGAACTCAACGCCGCACTTTGTCTTACCAGAGCGGAAAAATAATAATAAATTTAAAATACGATAGAAACTCGTTTATGCTGCCCCCTCAGTTATGTAGATTTGAGATTATCCGAACTGACAACTCCTAACAGTACATTAGTATTTGAAGAAAATATGATATCTCCTGATCATTTTTTAAACTACTAAAAATAAAATTGATTCATTTTCATTTTTTTTAATAATTACCTAACATTTAACACTGTAATATATATAAAAATGCGTTTTTATATATTCCGTTATTTCTAATCAATTATACGAATCCCTAAACACAAGAATTGGTACAGTTAATCGAATTTACTATATAATCATTTCTCTGGGAATCGTACCCAAAACCTATCGCGTTTACAGGCAGACCCTGCCCCTACTTCCAATGCGTCAAGCTGGCCCCATCATCATTATGATCATCTTAAATATCGAATAGTATATGATTGTACACACTAACCGATAAATAAAAATCCAATATAATATCACATGAATGTATATAATAACTATAGAGTATAATACACCAATAAAAAAATCAAAAGAAATTCGTTCTTTAAAATGTGTTTTTATTAACATTTATTATAATATATTGACCTTGTCTATAAATTTTGTGAGACAAAAGAAGAACTGTCCTTCATAAAGTTTGTAGACGTCATAAAACATCTTAGATGTAGACGTCATAAAACATCTTAGATTATGTTTTTTACATTAAATTACATTAAAATGCACGTTATCAAAGTTATTTGGTTAATTAATGTTCAATTTATTTTCATAGCCAATTAATTGTAAATAATTAATTTCGTACAGTCAAAGAGAATATTTCTAGAAAATTAGGACGAGATTACGATATTATAGTAATGTATCAAATGTATCGTTAATTAACCACTTTAAGTTTTAATTACACATTTTCTTATTATATATATAAAAAAAAGAGGCCGGTGCTAGCGCAGTGGGACAGGGTGTGAATGTGAACGCGATTGGTTGTAGATCGATCCCCACTCGGGGGGAAATTATATTTTAATTATCTTCATTTCCTTGCTCTGGCAAGACAAAAGGCGACTTTGAGTTCCACTACTTAACACGCAATGTCTCGAACTCGGTGAAAAGCGAAATACGGAGTACCTTGACACTAGGTACTTACTGTCCACCCTGCCATGCAGGATAATAAAAAGCGTGAAGCTAAGAAAAAATTCTAACTTTAATTATTCAAAAGTAATGTAAACTTTTTAAGTGTCATCTCGTATTTTTTATGAATTATGAATGTATTATTTTTTTTTGTTGACAACACAAGGTGTTATGAAGCTAACCGTAGAATTATTAGGTTACAGATTCAAATTCATTTATAATTTGTAATATTCCGAATCTGGGTTAGATAGACATATACGCAAATGTGTAATTCTTTACCATAGTCATTTTTTTTCTTCAATTTTAGTTTCACGCTTTATCACCGATAGCAAGGTAGTCAGAAACAACTGCTTTCCGTCCAACATCGAGATATTGTGTGTTGAGTGGCGAAATAAACATCGGGTTTTGTCTTACCATACCAGAGAAATGAGAATAAATGTTATAAGCATCCCCCGAGTGGAAATCGAATCCACAACCGATGCGTTTACAATCAGACGATGTCGTACTGCGCCACAATGACTTCTGTATTACATATTTATAAATGTAACATAAATGGAGGACAGAAAAAATAACTTTCCATTGGTTAGTCCTTACATCTTATTACAACAAGGTGCTTTCGAGGTTGAAAATTACTTAGTACCCACAAGAGATCGTTTCGCCAAAGCTGATCGAAAATCGACATGAAAATGTCATAAATCGGAACAACGTTGCTATTAATTTAGACGGTGGGATTAGTTTGTCATACTTTATAGGCCGTACCTGCCGTGTCTGGGTACTGTGTTATAAAATTTAATTTCCGTATTCGTTTTCTTGATAATGACGATTTTATTTGACATTATTTTCGACTATTATTTTTCATTTCGATTATCATTGAGGCCGGTCGTGGCGCAGTGGAACAGCGTCTGACTGTAAGCGCGATCGGTTGTGGGTTCCGATTCCCACTCGGCGTAGTGATTATATTTAAAATATTCTCACTTTCTCGCTCTGGTAAGACAAAGTGCGGCGTTGAGTTCCACCACTCAACACGCAATGTCTCGAATTCGATGGAAAACGAAGACGGAGTGTCTTAACACTAGGTACTTTCTGCTATTAAAGGATATAAAGCGTGAACTTAAAAAAAGAGCCTAAATATTCGTACAATTGTACTTATATTCAAAATATTTGTGTTTTATCATACACAACAAATATAGAAAAGAATATCCACTTAGAATTATTGATAAGCATTTACAGAACTACAGGTAATTTTTAAATATCTTAAAAAGTGTAACATTATCTAAAGATAACATAAATTAAACCCTTCGTCCAGATATAATATATAAAAATAAAGATCTCACCTATAACTGAGACACATTTTTGATTGATGATACCGCTGGGAAGGAGATGGAAGTCGAACTCCTTGCCATCCACCACAACTGTGTGTCCGGCGTTGTTACCACCCTACAAATACAACAAATATTTAATTATGGTATTTTTAACTATTAAAAATTCTTGTCATCTTGATTATATAACCTATACAAAGATCACAGGTTCAAACTTCAGTTATGCTTAATTTCTTTTTTAGTTTTTTTTAAAAAGTATATAGAATATCAAGCTTTTAACTGTAATTAAATTGCAATATCTGTTCACATTTAATGAAGACAACACAGAGAACCCAGACTAAATTTAAGTCACTACGTTCTATATTTTCCCTATATTTGACCAGGTATAATTTGTGTGTAAAAGGGTGTTCAGAATAAGATGCTTGCTCCAGTATGTTTCTAAGATTAGAAAACATTTTTGAAAAAACGTATAAAAAGATTATTATATATTAGAGATTTTTACAAATTTCTACTACTTAAAGATTATTAAGAAATAATCGTTTAACAAGAGAGATTGCTATTTTATTTTAATATTTACTATTTTTAAAAGTGTTATTCCACACTTAGGATTAGAAAACATTTTTGAAAAAACGTATAAAAATTTTGTAAAAATATAAAAATTTCTCTACAGAGATGCTAACAACATAATAAAACGTAAAAGAATTTCGACGCAACTGGTAGTAGAACGCATGGCTTAGCGGTCAGAGCGCTTGGACGGTATCCAAGAGGCGCGGGTTCGAATCCCGCTGCGTTCAAAATTACACTTATTAAAATTGTTATTGTGTAAATTTTTGGCTAGAAAAAAAAGAGTCCCGGCGAGTGTCTTGCACCGGTTTTTCTCAGTTTTCAGTGGTTAATTAGACTTTCGGCAATTAAAATGAAGTAACTACTTATTTTGAATAAAATCATTTAGATGAGCAGAAAGAACCTACTGTCAATACAATCACTTCTCCTGTTTTTGACCGAAATCGAGACATTGTTTTTTGAATGGAAGAACTTAACGCCGCGCTTTGTCTTACCAGAGTGGAGTAATAAAATATTTTAATATATATTTAAACAGAGTTGGATCGATCCCGGAATCATCGTTTACAGTCAAACATAGTTCTTCTTGACTTGAAGAGTTGTAAAAAAGAATATTGTATATATTTTTTCATAATTTTTAATTCTGTTGTGAATGAATATTATAATGTTTCATAATAATATAATGTTTATCACAAATAGAAATCTATACAGAGTAATAAAATCGATTTCATTCCATTACCAACCAGCTCGACATTTCATCATATTGAGCAAAGAGAAAACAATAACAATTTAAATTACTAAAGAACCTTGGTAGTAGACATCTATTTGAGATTTCTCTGTTGAAGTGTTGATTGCAATCGATAATAAGCTTACGATAGTATGGTACGTGATATAGATTGCAAAATATAATAAAATCAACCATGTACTTCAATGCAATGGCTAGCAATAGTGCGTTGTTTGCAAAATCAATATATTTTTGAATTAAAACTTAAAATTGTTTTTTTTTTCATTTCAGTCACTTTTCGTTAGTGTTAGAACCTAGTGATAAGACACTGCGCTATCAGCTGTCTACCAAAATACGACAAAGACCAAAAGACTACTATATAAGACAAAGATGAGATTCCTGCCAAGTGGCGTATTTTACAAACCATATTTATTTACGTTGGTAATTGTAAACGGTATTTTTTTTATTATCATTTCGTAATGATAATAATAAATTACAGCTAAGATACAGATGTCATTTTAAGATAAAAAAAAGAATTCAGATAGGCACAATTTGAAATACTGCGTGTATTAGTGTAAGAAAAATGTTTATTACTTAAAGTATTTTCTATATTTAATAGAACTATAATAAGAATATTATATTAAAGCTATTGTCCATATATCTAAATAGATGTGCTCGCGACTTTGTTTGCGCGGAATTAAGCTTCTCTTAACTTTTAATGTTATAGTTCTAAAACATAGATAGCCTTACTCCCTTAACACGAGCTATCTGCCAGTGAAAGGGTTGTCAAAGTAGTTCCAGCCGTTCCAAAAATTAGCCGAAACAAACAGACAGACATACAAGAAATTCTTCTTTTTACAAAATGAAAGTACTTTATTATTTATATTAACTAACGCCATACAAAAATTTTAATATGTTTCTTGCTAAACTAATATGATAATCTCATATGTTTTATTCTTATAAGTTGTTAATTACTTTACCTATATGAATAACACTTTGTTGATAGTTATAAATATATAATATTGGGAAATACGTAATAGAAATTTACGACTATTTTTTATGAAAATGACGAAGACGAAGTTATAAAGTAGTGAAGAAATTAATATTTATTTTATTATTGCAGTGTTTTTTATTGCAAAGTGTTTCATATGTATTATTTTTAACAATTTACAATAATAAAATAAATATTACACATTACTATGTGTTTGACACACACTTTTGAATTAAGTGACATACTCATTGCTAAGGAGATGTGTATTTCACCACTTTGGATGTGCTACAGTACATAACGGGCTACCACAATTATAACTACACATACCTAGCATATACGTATTTTTATTTAGATTGTGGCTAACAAACAGAAAGAATCAAAAACCTTATTATTATTATAACTAGTTTTATAAATTCTATTTTTATATGTTCTTTACTGTACGAATCATTAGAGGGCCAATGGATATTAATTAAGTATTTTTAAAACTAAATTATCGAGGCTAAAAGCCATAAACTAAACAAGAAGGAACTAGGAAGGGACAGATTATTTGCCTACAATAAAATATGAGCTTTTTTTTAGCTTCACACTTTTATACCGCATAGCAGGGTAGACGGAAAGTACCTGGTATCAATATACTCCGTACCTAGCTTTCTACCGACTTGGAGACATTGCGTGTTGAGTGGTGGAACTCAACGTCGCATTTTATCTTACCCGAGCGAGGAAGCGAAAATAATTCTAAACATAATCACTACCCCGAGTGGGGATCTAACCCACAACCGATCGCGTTTAGTCAGACGCTTTCCTACTACGCCACGACCGGCCGCCTCATTAAAAATTATATAATGATATTGTTATTTTGCTATATAGTGAGAAGTATCGTCTATCTCTCTACAGAGATGCTAACAACATAAATAAGTTGTAACAAAAAAACGTATAAGAATTTCGACGCAGCTGGTAGTAGAACGCATGGCTTAGCGGTCAGAGCGCTTGGATGGTATCCAAGAGGCGCGGGTTCGAATCCCGCTGCGTTCAAACTTTTATACGTTTTTTTCTAAAATGTTTTCTAAGTATCGTCTAAATGAAGATTTCTTGCATTACAACAACAAATTAGGATTATCTAGAAACTAGCGCTGAATTTAATAGTCATTAAAATATTATGCTTACGCCAATATTTATTACATTTATTACATTGTTATCGTCCATAACCAAGTAGACAGAAATTACCTAGGGTCAAGGTACTTCATATTATGGTTAGACAAAGCGCGACGTTGAGGTCCGCTATTCAACATGCAATGTCTTGCTCGAATGTGGCGGAAAGCAGAGTATTATATACTGTTTCAAACGGATTCATCGCATATATTTTATTATTCGAAAATACATTCTCGAAAAACAAAAAGTTAAAGTTATTCCGCTAAAGACCTTATTATCATTATGTAATATTGTCAGATATGTATATTTTATTTCATGACGCCATCGTGGTTCATGACAGCAGCATGAGATCGTGCTTATGTGCCACCGGGTTAAGACAAAGTGCGGCGCAAACTCGCAAATAGTCGAACAGAAAGTATATATATATATATATATATATATATACATATACATATATATATATATATATATATATATATATATATATACATATACATATATATATATATATATATATATATATATATATATACATATACATATACGGCATACGGCACGATGGCGTCATTATACATAATATAACAATTAATTCTAATTTAAATATTCTTACATCACAAAGTGTGACTCAAAACAAATGCTATATTTCTTAAATTGTATGACCATGGGAGGATTCAATAAATTTGTATTGCAATGACATTGTAATGTAATTAATTTTTTACCTTGCAAGGTATCTACTAAAAAAACTGTAGTTTTTATTTAGTTTGTAAAGTATTTTAGTATTTAGCCTTTTTTGGATATGTGTGTTACTAAAACCCTACTTCATGTTTAAATGAATGTAAAAGACACGAATATAATAATTTCCCTAGATGGAACTCAAACCCACATCCACAGTTTGTGTGTGTTTTATGTGTTTTTATGCCATAGATAACCATTACAAACTGAGGTTTGAACATGTTAAGTTTCTCTTAAACATTTATCAAGTGAGTTATCTAAAGTATTATAATCTTTATGTCATGTTATCAAAGTTCCGTGAAACTAAGTTATATGTATGACACATAGATGTTCTTGCATAGATGAAATCAATAATATATGTATGTATATATATATATATATATATATATATATATATATATGTATGTATGGATGTATATTTGTATACATATATTTACTTTAGGGTATAATACTATAAATGCATATTTTAAATAAAAGTGAAGATAAGTGAAAGGAAACCACTTCCAAGTATATCTTTGTTAAACAAGCTATCAACTAAAATTTACAATATTTGAGTTCAATGAGTTCAATTATAAAGCTACTGTCTTTATAAATACACTGACATAAATCAATCACACACTGGTTTACTCCAGTATCAAATGAGTAATTGGGAAATAAACCAAAACAAACTTTATCATAATTACTGGTTAGCAGTGGTATTATCAAGCCTGATGACACAGTTAAATAAATTATAAAAAAATTTTTTTGCATATATTGGACTACATTATTAATTAACAAAGGATTGTCAAACTCAAAAGGAAAATTCTTAATAACATCTATTTTTGAGAAAGATTATATAATACATTCACAATCAACTTATAATATCATTGCTCTTACAACAAGAATTATATTTATAAAAAGATGTAGCTATACTGAAAATATAAAATGCAAAAAATATAAAAACCAGGGAGCGTGACAATAATGCCCCAGACCTTGGCAGTAATCCACAATTAAGCGGTCACTGTTCATGACATCTATTTGCGTTTCAAAAACGTATAACCAACCATGCACATCAATCACGGTCACATGATTAAAAAAATATGAATGCAGCATCCGCGGAAAATGCGCACGATTGTTGCGTAATAACAGTTACGTGAAGATTTATGCAATTTTAAAAACAATATTATTATAGCACTAGTTTCAGCAAGTTTAACGTAAACAAGTTCACAATATTTTCAAACAAACTGGCGCTTTGCCAGCTATACCCACTTTATTCCAATAAGAGTGAACTTGAAATTTAAAATAAAATATTATTACAATAGACATCACAAATATGTATTGTTTTGAATATTTGTAAAGAAAAACATTACAAATACGATTATAACCTCAAAGATTGTTTTGAATAGTCTACTATATAATTATTATGAATTAATGTTAGTATGAATGTGTTACAATAAATATATGATTTTTAAATTTAAGTCGTAGAACTAAATTTTGTTAGTAGAAAAATAGTAATCTAAAATGTATAACCTGACAGCGGCACACGATGTCGGAGTTTACCGCAAGGAGATCCACCACTTTTCCTTTGCCTTCGTCTCCCCATTGGGCACCCAGGACCACAGTCACTTTATTATTATTTTCCATTTTATATCTTTTCGTCGTACACGGGCATTCACCGTTAACTTCTGCGGGCTTCGAATCTATAATCGAAGCCATTATTGTGCGAAGACCAAACTTCGAAAATTTATGCAATTGCGAGGGAGCGAGACATGCGCGCGCAGAATCTAAACGGCAAAAAGGTTTTCCGATTCTTAGTGTTACCAAGTGTCATAATTTTATTTTTATTATGTGACCTTGATTTTTAGTGTAGTCATTGTAATAATTATAGTAAGCCAAAACCAATTATTTATAATTCTAATATTTTTATTTTATAATATTTTTTTTCATAGTTTTTAAAAATATATATGTATTAATTTTGCCTATAATTCAGAAAGGTAATATATTTTAAATTGTGTCCATGATTTTATGTATTAAAAATTTGTTTTAAAAAAATGTCTTTCGTAGTTCTATTTAGAAAAGTTACTTCTATAAATAATAATGAGAATAGTAACATTACGTGAATTGGAGAAAATATTATACTGTGAACCATAGATTAACAATGGACTATTGTAATATTTTTAACCTCATTCGGCTGTCAAATGTCAATTTTCAATTATCAAAACCCAAAAGATAACAGCGCAAAGCGCTAGTCTATCGATCGCCCACGTCCGGCAAAGGGTTTAATTTAGGAAAAAAAATACAAATTTGATCAAAATTTGCCGTTGCAGTTCAAACATATATAAATGAAAAAATCATAAAATTCAAAAATAATATTTATTTAAATTATATATAATGTTGAAGTGCAAATTGAGAATTGTTTATATATTAGTGTTTCTTGTTTATTATGTGGCCGGCAATAGTGATACCGAAGCAGATCTCGAAGATAAGAAAAGAAGGATAATTGAACAGTTAATGAGTACACGTCCTGTAATTTTAGAAGGATATCAATTGGTAACTAGGCATGTTGGAATCGACGTGTATATGTACAGGAGTTATCGCACTGTATCGCTTGTATTTTATCGTGTTGTTAACGATGTTAGCGATGCCCGTTTCACATTTCAATCAGAGGAGCTGCATCTCAATAACATAGGTATATTATTTATAAGAAAGATTATAAGAGAATATATAAATAACATTACATACTTTTTAAATTATAATACTTGCGCCAACGGCATTTAACATATAATTGTTAGAATATTTAAAAAATCTAATATTACTAAATATACAATTTAGGTGCTATACAAATAAAGTTTACTAAATTAAACCTTATCATTTTACATTCATTTACTAATATTGTCATTAATATCATAACAACTTCCATCACCAATAAATCTATTTTCATAATATAAAAAAGATAAGAAAAGATTGTCTTTATCTGCATATCATCAAAACAGGATTATTAATAAACTTTGATAATAAAATCAAAAGAGTATATAATTAATATCTAAAATTGTTGTTTTTGACTGAATTGTTAAATTCATATGAATAACTAATTTCTAGCTATTCCCTTTAGCTTATCAGCTATCTATAATTATGATTTTAAATCACTGATCTTATTTTAGGCTGTTAATAAAGTAGGATTAGTCCATTATACTAAAAACAAACTTAAGTATTTTTTTTTTTCAATAATATATGGAATTATCAAAGAACATACTACATTTTGAATTGCTTGTTATGAATATTTATTAAAGGAAACTATTTATCTAGAGTAATTTTCCACAGTCATTTGTTATTTACCCACTAAGTGCTACATCACTTATCTAATGCATTTTGTCCAGTTCGGCCAACATAAATGTTATATAGTGTAAATTTCTATATAAATGCACATTTTTTTGTATTTCTGTACAAAAATAATGCAAAATCATTTCTCAATAATTCCTTTATTGAAATTTATTAATTTTATTGAAATTTATTTCATCTGCAAATGAAAAGAGATTCTTTTGTAGAGATAGTGTCAAGACCCTGTATTGAAATATCTCATTTTAAAACATGAATTTGAAATTTGTTATATTCTAAACCTGGAATATATATGGTTTAAATTATTATTATTAAAGTAAAAAATCTATCAACATTTTTGTCAATGCAAACAAATTAAACAATCATACCACTTAGTACCAAGAACATCATAACTTGACCTATACTGTTTCATATAATTTCTTAATGGCAGGAAGTTCATAATATGTTCTAAGATTTCATCCTACTTAGCAAGTTTATGATGTAATTGCTATATATTAGGTATTACCTTGCAAATGCATGTTTTTTTATATTTACTTTTGTATATTTATATATTTTGTTAATGTTGTTGGTGCCAATTTAGAGCAAAGTAAATATTTTGATTCATGAATATTACATATTTTGGATGGCAAATTCCAGTTCAGTGTATTTGTTTACTTTTTAGCTTCACAATTTTATCCTGGATAGCAGGTTAAACAGGATACTTCCTGTTTAACCTGGTCTAGTGTCAAAACACTCCATACTCTGCTTTCCACTGAATTTGAGACAATGCTTATTAAATGAAGGAACTTAAAGAAAAAGCAAGGAAATGAAATTAATTAAAATATAATCATTCTCCTAAGTGGGAATCAAACCCACAATTGATCACATTTACAGCCCAGGGCAGAGCCATATGCTGTTCCACGAGCCACAGTCCCCCAAGTATAAATATCTATTTATTTATACCTCCTCATATTATAGCAATATTATTATATCTGATTTATATATTAAGAAAGGAGCTTCATGATTTTTTTTTCATTATTGTCATATCACCATATGATAAGGGTAAATGGGGCATTCAGTTCTGCTGCTGAATACTTCATGAAACAATGTCTCGAAAATGCGGTCGAGAGTAAAAAAACAAGTTAAGCGAGAAAGAGAGAGAATTGAATTTAATTCTCTCTGCCTACTTAAATCATAACAGGAAATGCGTAAATCTCATAAGAAATTTTTATATTATATTACAAAATACTAGTGCATATGAGATTCTGTATATTCCAGGCTCCTGCAGTCCTCAAGAGGTGATCGTACATTTGAAACATGGTTCTTTTCCAACTGTAAATCCAGATGGGTACCCGTTTCCAAAGAACTTCGTAGGTGTAGACACTCGGCATATTATGTACACTTTGAACCTTACGTCTGATGGTACGAATGTAACGTTTACGATGCAGAACCCCAAGCCTGGTATATGGTACGCCATGGCTTATATTAAGTGGGAAGATCCGAGGACTCAAAAAGTTGAACAAGAGGGTTAGTTTATGTGATTTGTATATTTATGTAATTAAGTTAGTAGTTCTTGAAGTTCTGATGATATCTTTTTATATTTGTAAATGTGTTTGCTAAATTATTAAAAACTTGGTAGGAAAATATAATATGCTTCAATTCAATGACCTTTAAAAAATAACTTTTTTGATTGTATAGTGAAATTATGTGTCATACATTTTTCTGCCTTACAGCGTTGAGTTGTCGTTGCGTTGTCTTTCCTCAACACGCAATGTTTCGAGTAATTGCATGTTGAGGGGCGGAACTCAACGCCGCGCTATGTCTTATCAAATCGGTGAAATAAAAATAATACGTCACTCCATCTAGTTCGAATCCAGCTTATAACCAAACGGGCTTACACTGCACTACGATGGCCTCATGTACAAAAAAAACATGATATATTTGTATAGTAAATTTGAATCGGAGTGCAGAATCGAGCAACAATGATGTGTGCCCTACAGTGGCCTCGGTGAGATCGCAGTGATTGTGACAACATCCGACCCACTTGTAAGCGTGGCTTATTTTATTCAATTACCTACAGTAGGTGTTCTAACGACTGCTACATGTTGCTGCCCGGTAAAATGCATCTAACACTACTTAGTAAGCAATCATTGAATTTTTGAAGCATTTTTTCTGTGGACATCATTGGTTCTTTGGGTATCACATTTCTCTGTGCCTTTTGTTTTTATTTTATTTTTTTGAAAACTGTTGCCTATTTACGTTTACAACTTAAGACTGAAGGGGTTATAATTAATTAGGTATTTATATATCTTCAAAGAAATTAATCCATGAAATATAAATTCGGACGACGAGGTGGCCACTTATTGTTACCTCTTTTGGATAGCACTTTTCGCTCTGTGAGCTTTTTAAGCCTAAATGACTGTACTAATTTAAATTGTATATGAATATAAACGTAGATCGTGAATATAAATAAATCAACTGTTTAAAAATATTATAGGCAAATGTAAGGTGCTAGATCGCTTTCAAGTAGACTAATAGTTCACAAACAGACGCTCTTAACATGATATATGTTCTCGGGGTCAGGTGTTGTTCCCGAATTCAGATGATCCTGATTTCTTATTTAATTTGTCGAAAGATTTTTAATATTTTTTTCATTTGTTATTTAATTGCATTGCAATTGTATCGAAATAATCAAAGACCTTTAAAGGAAGACATTTTAAATCTCCCATAATTCTATTACTGAATGTACGAACTGTTTATTCATGATAGTACATATCTCAATAAATAAACAGTGTTTACACTAATTACTAATAACTAGTTTCTTTTCTAACATAATTTCAAACGTAATAAGAGTTTTAGTCGACGATAACGTAATATGAGCAAATGTATTTTATTTTATTTATATATTTACATCACTTTATTTATATCACGATTAATATTGAAAACAAAACAGAAAAACATTCAGTTTATCGCTTAATAGGGATTCTTCCAGACAACCTTAAGGTTGGAAGGTTTTTACAATTTAAACAAAGCGTATATCTATATTACAATAAATAGAAGTGAGTATCTCATATTTCCATGCTTAGCAATTTCAATTTTTTTATTATTTTTTTTGGAAGAACAAGATAGAATTTCAGCTTTGTGAAGAACAACCTAGATAATATAGCTATAGGTGTTCTCGTAGTTATACAGATAATAAACATATCTAATAACATTTCTAATAACTATAATTAATTTTGTTCGCGCTATAGTTTTACCGTGGTCGGCTTACCTTGGAACGTCGTTAGATTATTACTTATTACATAGTCATACTCTTATATTATAATTAAAGAAAAAATTAATATTTCACTGTTTACAGTCGTGTATGCATATAAGAGTTTCTGTATGTATTATTTCGCAATTATCGAGTTTACTAGTAGTTTATTTCAATTGCTCTTTTAATTGATTAAATTGTTTGTTTGCTATAACTACTAACTACTGTGTGTATTTTTGTCCTTTTAAGAATTTAATTTTTCACATCTCGAGTTTCCGTCTAAACCATGAATGATTTATTTTACAGGCTTAGTGGCGGCATGTAACACAATATTGTATACAGATCTTCAAACAAAAATCGACGAGTCCTCCCGTTACACTAATTGCTATAGACGATTGACGATAGACTACGCGTCTTTACCAGCACTGTACAAATGCCGCGCTGAAGACAGCTTGGATCCAATAAAACTAGATATCAACGTCGTGAACACGACAACGACGGCCAAAAAGATGACAGTACGTGTGGAGCCTGAATCATATCCAACTGAAGATAACTATATATTATACTGCGTGTTTGACCCAAGATTGAATAATCAACAAGTTATTAATTTCCATACCTTCCCAACGGCAGCACATTTCATACTCATTGAAGCTGTAGAGGGTAATACGTCCCATGTAGTTGATTGTGAGTCGTACACTAAGGACTACGATGAGGTTGATAATGTAGTGCTAGTGGATCTCATGAGAGATGACAAAGACAGATTTTTCACATTTGACTATGGAATAGCTACCACTGATCTCGGAGATGTTACAAGCCTAGTTAATATAACTTCAAATGAAGTAAGATCTTTGAGGTTTGAAATAAACCAGTTCATCGATATCGGTGGCAGCTTATCAATAGAAACAAATTTGTTGATGAGCCTCAAGTACTATATGGGGTATAAAAGAGAATTGGTGAAAGGATCTCTTCTAGAATTCACTGAAGAGAACCAATTCCTTAAAGTTGTAATTTGCTTAGACATCGACCACGCGAGTATACCTTTAAAAAATGGTCAGTGTAAATACAACGATCGTCTTAAACCAGCTCTATTCGTCTTAAATAGCACAGACACAGACTCTATTTACGACAAACTTATTATACCATATCCTGAAGGAGGTTTATGGTATTTAACACTAAGACTGTTCTGTGATAGCGTTGTCTGTCCTTGTCGCACATCTGATAATGGAACGAAATACTATGTGGACACGAAAGGGACGGCTATAGATCCAAGTGATTCCGAAATGATAAGGGAAGGTGTGACGGACTGCAATGCGACGGTGGTGGTGTCGGTGTCGTCGACGTCCTGTGTGAACGGGAGATGCAGTAACCATGGCAACTGTGGATATAATACATTTAGCGGAATTGTAATTTCATACTGCTCCTGTTCTGCTGGATATGGTGGTAAGAATTTATTTATGCTTTTCAAATAGTATGATTCATAATGATTAAGTTAAGCATTTGATGAGCTGAGTAATTCTAGTAAATAGCCACATAAATTTAATTAATAAAATGTATGACGCTCATATGACTGTTTGATATGAATTTTAAAGATAAGATTTTTGATAAAATTTGTTAACATGAAAAGTCAATTATATATTTAATATTTTATTTTACTTCTCACAGTCAGCTTAAGCAAAATTACAACAGCCGATATTTTTTGCCTAATCAACAAACATTTTGAAAAATAAAAACATATATATTTTATATAAAAACTTATTTAATTCCAGGTTGGGATTGTTCAGACGATTCAAGAATAGATAGTCACATATACATGATTGTCGCCGTCCTCCTCCTCACGTTAAGTAACCTTCTTTTCTTTTTCTCCATTTACACGGCAACTATACGTTTGTATTTTATAGAAGCTGTCATGTATGCATTTACTATGATCTTCTCTACTTTCTACCACGCTTGCGATGCGCCTGCGCAGGTCGCATTTTGCATTATGCGTGGAAATATACTACAATTTGGTGACTTCTATTGCGGTCTCATGTCTTTTTGGGTGACTTTACTAGCAATGAGTATTATTAGTATCAAACTGCGCTCGTTCCTACAAATCATTGGCGCGATCATCATAGCCCTCTTGACCACATGGAACATGCATTCTTTCTTTGCTTTCGCGTTTCCAGTTGCGTTTGGAGCTTTAACTATTTTCATAAGTTGGTATTTGGACTATGATAAGACAAAAATGATGAGGTTTCCGAGGTCTTATTACAGGATTTACATGCCTTTAGGTCTTGCTTTGGTATCAGTAGGGTTGATATGTTACGCGTTCTTGCAGACCGAGCAAAATTACAAGATAGTACATTCTTTCTGGCACATGATTATTGCTGTAAGTGTCGTTTTCTTGCTGCCTGACAGCAAACGACGTGATGCCAACCCGTTTGTACCGCAGCGGAACTTCTGCACTTCGTCACTGTGCAACGCGTTTACCAGATCTCATAATCAGTAAATTGTATATATATAACTATTGGTCATATATGGGAGAATGAATTTGATGGATCACATGTTTGAGATATTTTAGTGTATAAATCTTGTACCAAAACTTTTTTGGATATCCTCTAAATGTGCTGATATTTTATATGAAAGTAAGATTGTATAGTTTGTTATTAAAATAATTATTATCAATGATTAAGCTAGGCCGTGTTTTAGGCTGAAACTGAAATATCTATTTTAGCTTCTAAGAAATAAATGTTATTATGACGTTCAAGCAACTCTTCCTAGTCAAATGAATAAAGTACTAACTAATCCTATGCATTTAGATAAATCATAAGCGATACTAAAGTTTCATGACAATATACTCGTAGGGTATTTACTAATTCCTAATGAAAAATACATATATAGAATACTCTTTTGTTCAAAGGAAATTATTTTAATAGGGCCATTTCTTGCCAAAAATTATATACGTATATTTGAAATTATTGATATACCTAGAGTAATTATTTTAGAAACGTCGTCTCATGCTAAATATGTCTATGTTCTATTTAAACTTTTCTCTGTCAAATATTATTCCAATAGTACAAAGAAGACATTATATGTTATTAGGAACTCAAAATTTACTTGAAATGATTGGTTAAACTGCTTTTAAGCGGAAGTTTAGCTTGAAAAGATTGTACCGCGGCTATGAAGTTGGTTGACATTGGAATAATCATGTTTAATCTAATACATGTTTATCGTTACGTAGACTTAGAGTGTAAACCTATGTAGTCAATTTTTGTTATTTTTTTTTAGATTTTTATTTAATAATGTAATAAGTCGAAAATTAAAGCGAGTATCAGTTTTCAATTGTCGCAGTTTAAATTTAATCAGTCAAATCCATGTCTTGAAAAGTTTACTTTAAATTACATCTAAAAAAGCAGCTTCACGCTTTATCAGCGACAGCCTAGTATCAAGACACCACGTTGACTGCTTTTCACACGAAAGACGGAAGACTGCGTGCTGAGTGGCGAACTCAACAAGTCTTAACTCCGTATAAAGTTATTGTAAAAATTTTCTTGTAAAATATTTTCATTTTTTTTTATTTTCTAAGACTCCTCATAATTAACTAATATGGAGCACTAGCAGGTACACTCTAAGCCGACGGACGAGGAGTTTGTAGTTGTTACCGGTTATATTAAACAAGAGAAGTACCGGTTGTCTAATTGATAGGGTTGAATAAACATATTTACATAAAAGAATAACCAAAATACTGAATAAAACTATTAATGACTAATATTATCAATTTAATTGTAAAAAAACGTATTACTCAGGTTATTTATTTATTTATTTCATTATCGCACTTATATAAATAAAAGAAACAATAAAATCATGAGATTCGACAAAATATGTTGAAAAATTTTGGTTACTTTATCATACATTAAATATGGTCAAATGTCCTTTATTTATTACAAAAAAAATATATATACGTATTCTAATTTCTTTATACATTATTAACATTATTTTTGATTTCTTTATGAAAATAATTCTTTCCCATTCCTTGCAGTGCCATTATTTAGATATATATAACTTGTATGTAATCATATTTAATAGAGCTTACCGAAACAAGTTTAGCATGAATTAGATAAATGGAAGTTTTATCTTCAATATGGGCAACATACGGTAGTTGTTATTTTAGTTCTTAGACCAACAAGGTAAACTTAGGGAGCCCCCCCCCCCCGGTACCCGTTAATCTTAACCCATGATTTGAACTTTAGTCGATTTTCTTAATTATTTTTGAAAAAGTTGTTCTCAAAACTGGCATATAGTATCGTCGCTCGATCAAATAGGGTCATAAATTATTGACACATTCCTCTTTAATGTTAATCTTATTATTTAAGAAATAATTTAAAACTTATCTGAATTAAAAATATATTTTTTTCATATTTAATCTTCTCTATACATAAATATCAACAGATTATAAATTGTTGTGTTAGTTTTAATAGTGTGAATGTTTTTGACATTATTGTTGATATAAAAGTCATATATTATATGCTGCATAAAATATAATTAGCTGATCCAAATACTTTAAAATGTTATTTTTTACATAATTTTTATTTTATTGTTATCGCTACCTTTATCTTCCAGAAATTTATATAATTTTAGTGATGTTATTTGAATGTTTATATATTATCTGTGTGTTGATGTATATAATATATATATATAATCTGTATATCTATTGAAAGTGGAAAATGGTCATTTCTGGTCTATACCGCTGAAAAGTCCAAAATTTGTATTCTAAACACTCTTAGTGCCTTATAACGTCCACTTTCTTAACTACGTCATTCTACCAATAGATTTGTAAGCGTTTAGTTTTAATTTTAATCCGTATTTAATATCATATTTATATTTTATACATACCGGTGCATATTTTTTGCTTGACGAATTTCCTAAACATGTACATTTATATATTGAATAAGTTAACAAAGTTACCTGTATCGCACAATAATACATTTTTAAGCTTAATTTTTGAACATACTATGTAATCTGTTAATTTTAAATTTAGCTCAAAGTTTTATTTACTTGTTAATTAAGAATATATTTGTTAATAAAAAAACATATATAATAACATGAAAATAAATATAAAGATTTACGTAAATTTCTATTTCTAGATTGTCGCATTTTACTGTGGACTCTAATGGAGAAAGGCGTCATATTTGGTATAGTTTATTATTATGAAAATTAATATAAATCTTACATAAATATGTAATTACATGAACTACATTATTACTAAAAACAAAATTACTTACTAAATATCATAAATGTCAAACTCAAATATTTATTGCTTGTGAATTATTGACACACTACGGATTTGTCAATGTTACTGACAGGTTACATTCAAGTGACTACAAAAAAAACAATTTAAAAAAGGTATCAATGTATTATATAATGCATTACGAAGATGAATAAAGTTTATAATTTTAACTAAATATTTTCTGTGAAATTCTTATTGTCTTATGTCGCATTGTAAAAAATAAAAATTATTAATGATTAAATATATTATGATAATTGTAAAGACTTGACATAGAAAGTAAATTCTATAACATATATAAAAAATATAGTTAAATAGAAAAAAAAAACTAGTTTTGAAATTTCACAATACATATCTTAATGTATAAATTCTTAAATGTTGTCTAAACATCAATGTATATATATTTTATTTAGAATGCTTATTTAATAAAAAAAATTTTATTCATATGTACAAGTAAATAAAATTGGAATGTCTATTTATAATATTATAATAATACATTTTACCAAATACATACACACAGTACATATACCAAAATTACATTTTTTTAATTTCCTCTGTATGTCTGTCTTGTTGTTCCGGCTGAACTCTGGAACAGCTGAACCTATTTTGATGAGACATTGACTGACAGCTAATTTATTATTAAGTAATGTAGGCCACTACGTTTATTTTAAAATTAACAGATAAATATCTATGATGTTAAATTCAACACAGACACATCTAATTAATGTAATTTGTCAAAGTTGATTTAATGAGGCAATGGTTTAGAAGTTATTTTTTTTAGAAGTCACAGGTAGTGCCATACCAAAAGATTTTAACTGAGTCCTTAGATTGTATTTGTAGTATTATTGTAAGAAATTATTTATTTTTAAATAATTTTAGAATTATACTTTGAACTTTCACAATTAGTTATTGGGACCAGAATATTGGTTTAATATTTATATCTATGAATAGCAATGGTTATAAAGATTACTTACTGTAAGATGCTTGAAAAGTACATTTAATTAACAAAAAGAATCACAACTAAACATTTTTTTTTTAAATATAACCACACCTTTGTCAGGCTTATTTCTATATGTATGTAGAAATAAAAATGATGCTGATATCTATATATAATTTGTTGCTATTGTTAAATGTTTTGTTGCCATATGTTATTTTATGTAAGTTTTTATTTTAAAGAGTTGTATTGAAATTGAAAATAAATTATATACATGTGTTTTTGTTTTTTTTGTTACATACAAGGTATCCACTTTAGGTATTTTTTTATTATTCTTTAGATTTAAATACTATCTGGAACTTGTAATGGTGCAGTGGGACAATATCTAATTATGAAAATGATTGGTTTTGGGTTTGATTCCCTTTTGGGGAAAAACTTATATTTTCACTTTATTGCTCCTGTATCAAAGTACTGAGTTAAGCTCTAAAAACTATTTTTCATTTTTTGAATGAAGCCGTCACAAGTGTTTTAAATGTACTTTGACTACCCTGCTATGTGAGGTAAAGCATGAAGCTGCATATTACCTAGAAGTGATCTGCACACATGAAAACCTGAATAAGTATTATAATTAATTGACTTAAACAATCAATGTAATGATAATAGGGAGACAATTTATTTTGCGTCTGTATTAAATTATTGAACATTTATAAACTATTATTTTATAATGAAGACTATTTATGTGATAAGAAAAAAATAAGAAAGTTGAAAAAGTGATTTCTTATTTTACAAAGTTAAATAAGTTGAACAAAATTATCGCTTAGTTTATTTAAGTATACTGTAATAATCTCGAGGAGGTTAAAATTTAATGGGCAATATAAGGAAAAAATTAATATTTTATAGTTACAAGTTTATTAGTAAATTAAAAATACAGCACAGCACATTCTTAAAATAAATTAGATAACAATAATTAATTAAAATATGAGGTTTAAAAATGTTAATCTCAATAATAGCTTTACTTAAATAAATATATTTAAGAAAATGTTTTTGAAATATATTCAGTTCACTTTTGTAGCATCTTATTATGTTTCTTTACTATTTCAAAAGATATTTTAAGTTTGAAGGCACTCATATTTGTAATAAAAGATCGATGCTAAAATATTCTAGGTATTCCCATACCATAAATCATTTGTCTTTGAAGCTCTTCAGCTTTCAAAGTACCATCTATACTGACACAATTTTCATTAAACACACTATATGCTGAAACTTCTCCTCTCTTTTTTGGCCTTGTTCTGGTATTTATGCAAATTCCTATTAAGACTGTTGTGACAAAAAATACAGCACCAAATTGTAAATATAAAAAGTAGGCATATAAGGTTACCCAGATTAAAGCATAAATAGACCATTTTATTAGGAAATATCTCCATGATTCTTCATTTTCAACTACAAAGGACTCAATTTCACTTGTTTCAGGTACTGGATCAATAAGTTCTTCCATGATGGGGTTCCTATGAGTAGGTTCTTGCACTTCTTCCTCCTCTTCTTCTTCCAACTGTAATTTTAATTAATATTATTACTATATATTTATATTGTATAGTTTATAACAAAATATTTATTAATTTATAATACCATCTATAGTCGTAAATTTATTGAAACTTACCAATAAAATTTCTTCTTCTCTTACTTTCTTGTCCATTTTTCTAAATATTTTAGGAATTAAAAAGTTCTTCAATTTTTTTGGCGGTTCAATTTCCTCTTTTGTAGACTCTAATGTTTCTTTTCGTTGACGCAACGCGCGATATTCCCTTAGTTTAGCCTCCATGAGGTTGTCCACAGAGATTGTGGTTCGCTTAGATAAAATATACCTTTTATATTACTTGTCAGTCTATTCTTTACTTCACTTTACAAAAGTTCGAATATAATGTCCCAGTATAAATAACTTAAGTTAGGTTCTAAACTTGTAAACAATTCTGTTTTTAACTGTGGTAAATACTTCCTGTACACCGCTACATATTAAAAAAATATTTTGTAGCTTTAACAGTGATCAATAAAAATATTAAAAACAAATATTTTGATTTTTCACTGAAATCAGACTACAGCTGACGTCGGATTGTGATTTGTTAAATTGTAAACGTTACTTGACATTTGTATGTGTTGTCAAATATAATTGCTTATTTTATCTGTACTATGTATATACGAAAAAATCTGAGATAAATAATTAAATAATTGTCTAATTACTAATCATGTATATTATTAATAATTGCTTTAATTATACACGTTGCAAATATTTTTTAATTATTTACCTATAAGTGTATAAATTAAATTATAGTTCTATAAATCAATACAAAATTAAATTTTATATGATTTAATCACGTATATATTTTCACTTTTATTCCATTTCCAAAGAATTTAGATTTCTTATGTAAAATATAGTTATATTAAACGATACAGTAATTTATTTGCTATTATGTAATTTATATGCCTAGCAACTCTTGAAACGGCGCGAATTCCGATCGATATTTAATCGCACTCTGTGAATAGACGACGGTTTGCAGAAGGCTTCTTGTGGGCTTGAATTAAATTCAAATTACATTATATATTCCAAAAGCTTAGTATCACTTTTTAGGTACATATTTATTTTTAAAAAATAAAAACAATAGAATTCAAAATTGAGGAAAATACGCGAAGAGTACTCAAAAGTAAGACAATTTTCTTTTGTTTTTTGATTTACACAAATTAAACATAAATTAATGGATCATAAATCAGATATGGGTGCTTATGGAGAAAATTCGAACACTCAACACAACAGCGGCAATTATATTACAATTATTCCTGTGGATTATTCGAGACGAGGATATCCTATACAAGCTGAATATCAATACAAGTAAGTTACAGTGTTATTTCAAGAACACGTCATTTTATATACAGTTAAACAATAGTTTAAAACTTTAAAATCACCTGAAAATAAAAGTTTTAATAAGACCAAAGAGTTATAATTTTTAATTGAATTATTAATATTAACAAAAGTAAAAAAATGTAAGCAAACCAAAATTTTCAGTGAATTTCGTTCACGAGAGGAATACTACAGTGTCCAAAGCCAAAAGCTGCAAGCGGAAGTGAATGCGCACCTATATTCGGTATCCCAACGGTTACCGCACTTATCTTATAGTCCTTTGGGTCGCCACAATGAATGGGATAAGCATGATCCGCACAAACCTTTGCCAGATTCCAAAGAAAGTAATTCTTCGGATTCTCTTGAGAAAAGCGTTATGGGTAAGTAAATAAATTGAATAGTTAATTTTATTGTATAATTATACATTTATGTATATTATGTATCTGCTAATGACTTTCTGATGTATAAAATATTTAAATAATCTGTATATATATATTATATAAAATAATCTTTATATTTATTATATAAATTTAATATTAAAATTCTAACGTTACTTATTGACAGCCAAAACTTATGGTCGTAGGAATTTGAAATACAAATTCAAATTCTATATTATGGCATGAAGATTATTAAGGCTTCGTAACTCCTCTACACTCGTAGTATTAAAATGGACGCACTATAATTATTACATAAAACATCGATTCCCGAAAATTACGGGAGCGGAAAAAATGAGATTAAGTATTAAGCAATATTGGCCATAGTATTGCAATCGCATGGCAAAATGTATCTAATCTAGATTCAGATCTTACTACGGGAATAATTTTAGTATGGCTGTTTTCTCTATTTGCATACATAAGTCTAGTTTGGGTCCCGCTGAATACAACGTAAATAAATACTTTACGTAAATAAATCGTTCATAGAATAACGAGAGAGAGAGTGTTCAGTCATTATAACTATGTATGTATATACATACCATAGTAAAAAAATAAATTAAAAAATATGTACTTATAAAAAAACACAATGTATATATACTGTATATATTTTTTTTGTATCTAACACTATCAGTAACGAGTTTAAGCAGTTTCAATTATAATTATTTTAATTCAAGGTAAAAAATGAAATATCTTTTTATATATCAATTAATAAAAAAAAATAAAAACAACGATTGCAGGTTCAAATCTGAGTAGTTGTTCAAATCAAACTGGCTCAAGTAGCATTGCAGCTGGGTCTTTCAGCACGACCGAGCCTATAACGAGTGGCGGGAGCTCTTCTAGCGCTATATCACCGCCTTTGCCAGGTCTGTTTTTTTTTCTCTTTTAGATGATAATATTCATAACTTTAATAGTATTATAAATTTATAAATTATTGTCGATGTATGTATGTATAAAAAGATTATAACGATGTCCGTATATATTTGTTCAATTTTTTAGTTATGTTATATTTTTCTCTGAAAAAAACTAATTAAGGTTTTTTTATATAAAATTAAAGCAAATGAATGGAAAAACTAATAATAAAACGTTCACAATAGAACATTTCATATAAATATAATAAAAAAATTAGGTTCTTCAGGCAGTACAGCATCCTCATCAAGCAGCTCATCTAACCCAGTAACTTGTGTCTATCTCATGTCTCGCACCGCCATCATGGTGGAAATGAGCTCCGAGGAGGTACCCTCGTGCGTGACAGCATCCAGGTTCTTGAACGCTGTTCTGTCAACTGAAGAATTGGGTCTCACTACAAATAGTTCAAGGAGTTTGGCTGCGAATGTGTTTGCTCTGTGGATGTGCAGTCCTTTGTTGGGTGAGTTTAAATACCATTTTTTTTTTCTTTAAGTCACCCTCGTAGGTTTATGAATTTAATGTTTAATTAAAGTGGTTATTTTTTATAATTTCTAATAACTACTATACTTTATATTTTGTGATAACTAATGTTTCTACTGAGGCATAAAACACGCTATACCTTAGCAACGTTTATGTCATAACAAAAGTAATAAAAAATTTACACACACTACCATATATTTATTTAAGTGTGTGTAATTTTTTAATTATCTGATATATGTCTTTTAATTATAATAAAGGAAATTAGCTTTTTGGTTATAAATTTGAAGTATGACGAGTTTAAAGTTTTCAGGCGTCTGTCAGAAAATTTTTCTTAAAAAATATATTTACTGTTGATTTTATTACATTCTTTTTGTAATAAGACACTTCCCAATTATGGAACAAGAACGGATGAGTACAATCAAATAGTAAAATAATATAAACTGACTGTAAACGCGATCGGTTGTGGGTTCGATCCCCACTAGGGGGAGTGATTATATATAAATTGTTTTAACTTCCTCGCTCTGGTAAAAGACAAAGACTTTGTGTGTTGAGTTCCATCCCTCAACACGCCATGTCTCGAATTAGGTGGAGTACGGAGTGTCTTGTCACTAGGTACTTCCTATCTACCCTATGCGGGATTAGATTACCCCTGGCTATGCGGGATAAAAACGTGTAGCTAATAATTATTTTAGAATTACTGTTTTACTTCTTTGCTTATAGAAATACAATTAAAACCCCATCATTGCCCGTGGCGTATATGGTCAAGTTGGCAGAAGCTGTTACAGAGATATGGCCATGGTTCAGAATCTCGTCGTTCCAAGGACCAGCCTGTGTTGAGACTGCAGAGGAACGTTTTCTTTCCTAAACATTTGGAAGAGAGTATTAAGTAAGTTATTTTATTTATCATTAGAGAAATGTATAAAAATTCGAATATAACAGGATTTGAACCTGCTTCTCTAGGAAACGTATAAGTAGTGAATTAAGCTCTCTTATAAAGTTATGTTGTAATTTTATACGTTTATTTTTTTTGCAGTGTTTAAGATTAACACTTAAAAGATATTTTTAATAATTTTATGAAAGTTATAATTTTATTAAATTTAATTCCACATTCGAATTGAAAAAAAAAACCTTTTTAGAGCATATATATAAAATTTTCAAACTTCAATTTCTGTGAAGCAGAATAAGAACGCATGGCTTAGTGTTCAGAGCGCTTGGACGGGTTTCGAAAGGCTCTTATGTCAAAATTATTTTGTTACTCACAAAACGTGTGACGTGTGGCCAGAGACTCCCGCATCCAGGAGCTGCTGTACGAGGAGGCGCGCCACAACGTGGTGGCGGGGCGCTACCCGCTGGAGGGCGCGCAGGCCGTCATGCTGGGCGGCCTGCAGGCGCGCGTGCAGCTCGGCCCCTACGACCCGCACCGGCACACTGCCAACTTCTTCAGGTTCTTTTTATTTCATAACGGCCAATTAGTATGTGACATTTTGTGTAGAGTAGCGGTAGTTAACGCCGCACTATGTCTTACTAAAGGGGAGAAATGACAAAAAAATAAATACAAACATTAATCTAGACGGATATCGCACGTTCTACTATTTACACTTACTGTAAAAGAAATAAAAAAACATTAAAAAATTACATATTACATGGCGGCTGGTCGTGGCACAATGGGAAGGCGTCTGACTGTAAACGCGATCGCTTGTGGGTTCGATCCCCATATTCGTGTGAGTGATTATATTTAAATTATTTATAATTTCACTTACTCGTTCTAATAAGACGAAGTGCGCCGTTAAGGTCCACCACTCAACACGCAATGCCTCGAATTCGGTGGAAAGCGGAGTACGGAGTGTCTTGACACTAGGTACTTTCTGTCTACTCTGCTATGCGGGATAAAAGTGTGAAAACAATATTTATAAAACTTAACAAATACAGCACTAAGTCATACATAATAATTACTACCTTAAACACTAACCTGCAGGGAACAGCAAGACAAGTATCTTCCCCAACACGCTCGATCAGGTCGCTGGACGAGGCTCCTCCCGGCAGGCCGTAAGGGGAGCCCCGAGGCTAAGCTTCTTGAGCAGGCACAGCGGCCCCCCGCAGCACCCCCCAGAAAACTACGACATAAATACCTGTCGCATACACGGACTTTGCCCACTTATGGGTTAGTTTACGATTTATTTTTAATTTCTTGCTAATTTTTTAAGCATTTTATGCTGTTTTATATTGCATTTAATATATTTTTTTTTATTTTAATATGCGTTTGAGAAATAAGTGGATACTTATGCATTAGTAAATATTTACTTTTACAAGAATTATAAATTTGGATTTAATTTTGTTTAGTAGTAGATAGATAGTAAGTAATGGTAACTTATTAAGAACTTTGGATTTTTTCGATTGTTAAACATCATAAATGAAACAATGTTACCCAAAATACATATTTATAAACTCTACTGTTCTCTGCACTTTACACCCACTTAAGAGAATTTCAACGCGGAACTCAACGCTGCGCTTAGTTTTCTCCACATCTAGGACGCATTTACAATTAGCGTTAGCATACAATAAAATATCTGAAATAATTATAATATTAAAAACCATAAATACTGTTTCTGTTTTCCAGGGCTGCCTTCTTCCAAGGTCAGATAGAACAGCCAGTACGGAGTCTGACCAGTCTCCTGACCCACGAGGACATTCCTGTTTTAGTCGCTGTTAATTCCAATGGCGTTTATGTTATCGATGATACTGAAAGTGTATGTAATATGATATTTTTTATCTTTTTAATAAAGCAGTGTCGCACTTTACCCCGCAGAACAGGGTATTCAGAAACAGCGTAGTGTTAAGACTCTCCGTTGTTCTCTCTGTTTTACTAAATATATAACTGAAACTTAAAATGGTTGCCCTGAAGTTATCAAATGATTCACGAATGGTACGAAAATAAAATGCTTGTCGGTTTTTCAGTTTTTATCTGATTTTGAAAACAAAGAAAACCCCTTTCTAACTAAAATTATTTTATAATATTAGTCTGTAATAATTTGAAAATATAATAATGTCACACACAGAGATATATATGTATATATATATATATATATATATATATGTATATATATATATATGTATATATATATATATGTATATAGTAGTTGAAGTGTACTACAATAAGCGTTTTTTATAAAATGCTTACTATAACAAGGAGTAACTCGTGTATATATATATATATATATATATATATATATATATATATATATATATATATATATATATATATATTTATATATATATATATATATATATATATATATATATATATATATATATATATATATATTGTATTTTGATATTCGAAAAAAAATTTTAAACAGGTTTTCAATACTACAATAGTAACACTTTGCGTATAGACTAGATGTGACCACCGACTACTGTAAAGTGTTCGAAACGTCAGGATTCCAAAAATCTATTTTCGAATACCAAAAATTCCCGATTGATGATTGATTGATTGATTGATGTAAAAATCGCGAAAATCAAAGATTTTATTAGTGATTATCTTATATTGTTATTTCCAGACTGTTCTACTAGGTTTACTATATGAAGAGCTCTCGTGGGACATCGGTCTGCCTTCAGATGACAACGAGGACTGCTTGCCGTGTCTCTTCTTACAATTCATGGTTGTCGAAAATGGTTTGCGAGTTTCGAAAATATTGCAGGTATTGAATATAATGGGAAATATTATTTTGAATTTAATACTGGTTTTTTTCTTGGGACAGTGGGATCACGTCTCACCGTAAACGTGTTAGATTGTGGGTTCGAGTCCCACTCGAGGGAGTGATTATATTTAAATTTTATTTTTAATTTTTCGTTCTGGTAAGATAAAACATAGAGTTTACCATTTAACATGCAATGTCTACTATGCGGGATAAAGCGTGAAGGTGTATTTGTTTTTTTGTAAGAACCAGAGAAACCAGTAAAATTCATAAAATAATTAAAAAAAATTCTCCATATGCATGTATACTTTCATTTGTACTTTTTCCCGGAGAGGCACACGATAGACATTCATACAAATATTTAAAAAAATAATTGATATTTTAAATTTAAATATGTTTAAAACATTTGCTTCCTTTTAATTGTACAAATATTCCTAAATGTATAATTTTTAGTTTATATTCAAAATACTGAGTTGATACTTGAGAATGTTGAGGTATTGTAAAATAATTTAATTTATATTAATTTAAATAATAGCATTGTGTTTAACAATCTGGCGTAGCGAACATTTTGCCTCATATACATTTTATCAAATATAACGAAATAAATCCAATAAAAGTAAACGCTCCGTAAATAGCTCTAATAAAAATATAGGTTATATATACTTTTAATCAATAATTCAGTGTTTGACTGTAAACGCGATAGGTTGTGGGTTTGCTGCTGTTAACATTTATAAAAAAATGTTATATTAACATTTTATTATATTCAAAGCAGTTTTCCACACTAAGATTAGAAAACTTTTTTAAAAAACGTTTAAAAATTTGAACGCAGCGGAATTCGAACCCCCGCCTCTTGGATACCATCCATGCGCTCTGACCACTAAGCCATGCGTTCTACTACCAGCTGAGTCCAAATTCTTATACGTTTTGTGACAACTTATTTACGTGTTAGCGTCTCTGTAAAGAGATTTTTTACAAATTTCTGCTAACCAAAGATTATTAAGAAATAATCGTTTGGCAAAAGAGAATGCTACTTATTTTAAATCTGGGATTAGAAAAAATTTAAAAAAATATTCCTTTTTTTAAATAATAAACTTGTTTTGCAGGTATTTTCTAAACAAGCAATAATGATGGACACCTTAATAGAGTTTTTCGCGGGAGAATACAGGAAGAGGCTCGGACAGGAAACGCCGAGCGATCATGCCAACTACGATTATCATTCCGGTATTTAAATTTATTGCTTAATTATTACATGCCATCTTTCTTTGTGTATGTAATAATAAATAGGATACATTTCAAATACTATTTAAAAAATGATGGTTATTAACTTCGTCTAAGGCTTTAATTGCTGTTTATTTCCCATTTCAGCCGCTAGTACTTATGTATAATAAGGAATAATAAAAAATAAATCAATCTATAAAAAATAAATCTCTATAGCAGGAAAATAGCGTGAAATTAAATTCGAACAAAAAAAGGTTTTTTATTTCTATGCGTTCATTAATTAATTTGTTCAATTCATTTACACATAAAAATTATAAGTACATTAAAAATACACATTTATCGATAATTTAGAAACCATTGTTGTGTAGTTTGAAAGCGTCTGACTGTAAACGCGTTTGATTGCCATTTAGGGGAACGATTATAGACATTCAATCACTAGACCGTCTGCTATATATGTAAACAAAACTCGAAGCAGACTCCGCCAGCATCTCGCTGCCGCCACTGGCGCGGCCCGACTCGCCGCAGCGGCGCCTCGCCAACAAGCTGTCGCGGCTGGCGCTGGCCACGCACGACGGGCGCGGGCGCCTGCTGGGCGGCGCCGGCGACTGGAGCGCGCACCCACACCCCCACCCCCACCCGCACCCCCTCGCGCACCGGCACGCCGCCTGGATACTGCCCAAGCACTGACTATGAAATCATACTAACGAGATACTGGAAATGGTGTGGCGCATCAGTTGTGGATTCGATTCCCATGTGGAGTAATGATTATATTTATATATGATTGATTATTATTTATAAATTATTTTCATTTTTCTCTTTGATATGATAAAACGCGGCGTTGGTTTCCGCACGTAATACAGAGTGTAATGACACTAGTATTTTCTGTCTACCGTACTATGCGGAATAACTTCTACTATTTTTGGCCCATTTTTTAATATTAAACTTTAGACTGAAATACGATTCTAATTGTTTATGATATCTCCCCTGTATTTGGTACACTTTTTTACATATAATTATTACCTTCCATATATTATTGTTTTAAAAACATCAGGGTCATACTATAATAATCATATATACATATAATGAAAATGTAACTGATCGTTGTCTGTACGTGGAATACGTATGAGAAAAATTACTGGACTCTTTCAATGATGTAATAGAACTCGAAATAATAGATTTAAATTTTTTAAATGTTTGTCTGTATGTACTTCGTATGGAAAATATTATTTATTACAATAAAAATTAGCGTTTAAAACATATTAGACATAAATAATATATTAAAATATTTATTTAACGATCTCATCTGGCACAATTATTCATATTTTTGTATATATTATTTATTTAGATATTGCTAGCAAATAAAATGTAAATTTAAATTATTATTATAATAAATAAATAAATAAATATATTTATATTATTTCACCTTTTTCCTTTAGCCTTCTAGAATTTCGGCAAATAAATAATAAATAAATAAAAATATTTATAACTTTAATATGAATGTAAGTGAGATATTTAACATAAATCGAATCCACATTAATGTCAAAATATCTAAGTACATTTAGACATTTATTTGTTCTCATTGACCAACTTGCAGAGTCTTGGAATAGGGCCCCGGTCAGTGGCGGTGGAGGAAAAGAACCCTCGGCTTAGGAGTCCCACATAACTCGCTCGAGTTCTTATTTTGGGTTCCCAGGGAGTATGTATGATTTTATATAGAGTGGTCTCATAGGTATCACAGTTTATATCTTTTATATAGATAGTTTTTTTCGAATATGTGGTTGTTCTTTAAAGGAATAAATATGTAGCATAATTATTATCATAGAGGAGCAAAAATAATCTTCATAGAATAAAATTTCAAAAGGCATTTAATATGTGTTAAAATTTCTTTATTTAAACAACAAAAAGTAATTTTACAAATGACAGGATCTAAAAACAATTTTAGTAAAATATTAGATATATATATATATATATATATATATATATATATATATATATAATGAATATTATATATATATATATATATATATATATATATATATATATATATATATATATATATATATATATATATATATATAATATTCATTGTTTTACGCAATAGCTTAAATCTTTGGGTGTAAAGTTATAGTTAATAATTAAATATTTAAATTCAAAAACTATTATTCTGAATTTGTTCACATGAACTTTAATATCTCCGGATATTTATTTAATAATTCTAAAATGAAAGAAACCTAAGTTACTTCCCTATTACATCAGCTATATGCTAGTGGAAGTCGTCTAAATCAGTCAAGCCGTTTCTGAGATTAACCGGAAACTGACAGACTGACAAAAATTATAAAAGGTATATGTACCATGTATATATACATATGCAGTTATAAACCCAGACAAAATAGTTAACTATCAAATAATTATAACATTTATACTAAAGAGAATTTGTTAACATTTTTCATTGATATCTAAAGATATGAGCAATTTACCAATGGAGAATCTATAAATAAAGTATATAATTGAAATATAATGCGTAAAGCAATAAATAAATTAATTTTAATAATAAAATTATTTAATAATAAAATTATATCTAAATAATAATAAATTAATTATTTTCTATAGTTATGTCGCAAGCGATTATATTCCTTTAGCAAGGGGTGTTTGTTTAAGTAGTCCTCCAAGGCTTTGAATCTTGGTACGGTAAGGTCCTTGTGTCTGGTCAGGCGTACTTCCAAGGTGTGCACTTTGAACGCTAGCTCCGCACTGAAAATTCGATTTAAATTAAAAATTAAATGATCAATCGCGTATATTTTGATATTTAGTAACAAAGTCTACTTGTGACCACGGACTACTGTAAAGTGTTCGAAACGTCGGGTTTTCAAAAATGTATTTCCGAATTTCAAAATATAAGCGATTAATCTGTATAAAAAATTCACTCATTCATTATAGCTCTGCTCTGCTAAAACAATACGTGGCGTTGAGTTCCGCCATTCAACACGCAATGTCTCGAATTCGGCGAGAAGCAGAGAAATAAGACTAGGTACTTTATAATCAGCATTTGAATCTGAGTAAGCCAATATTACGTTACCTTTGGTTATTTTTGTTTTGAAGAAAAACTAATGTTGTTATAAATATGACTTATTTTTTTTTAATTGTAAAATATTTACCTAGTAGCGAAATAAGCACTCTCTTTCTCGGGTGTCAATATAAATTGATTGGCCAAGTACCATAATCTCTTGTTCTTGTATTCAGTGTTTAGCTGTAATAGATTCATTAGATTATTAAAAATGTTATTATTTTGAACAAAAACGGTATTTAAATGGTTATAGGATGAACTGTACACACGTATATATACATATATTAACCTTCCCCGTTATTGAACGATAGACAGACAACTCGCAGCGATAATTACTAGACGAAGAAATTTAAAATTGAGTGTATAGGATTAAAGTGTATAGGATTAAATTAAATTAACCCTACACTAGTAGGGTGGTAAAAAATTTTAGAAATTTTACCACGAACTTAATAAAATGGAATTGATATTTGAAATTAAGATACATATATAAGAAGAAACTATGACTAGGTTGACACATTAACTGTTACGATAACTTAAAATAAAACAAGTACGTAACTATTTCAAGAAAAAATCACTTGTAAAAAATGGTTCTTTAAAAAAACAAGAAATATTCCATCTTATTATATTAGTTATAAGTTATTTCAGGAACAATTAAAAAGCTACATACTTTGTCAAACCTCTCTTGCACCAGAATTTGCCGAGCAAGTTGCTTCGCTTTAAAATCATTGATACACTGTTCTCTAACTAGCGCCGCCTCCTTGAAGGAGAGTGGTCCAGTGCCGTGGCCGCTTCCGAACATCCTCGCTAGGTAGGGCGCTAGAGGATCGATTTCCGCTTCCTTCTCACGTTCTGTTATTTCAGCTTTTTGAGCTTCCTGAAAAGTGCAAATAATAATAGTATAAGGTTTAATTAACAATCGCTACCAATTAAAAAAATATTGCTGTCAGTTGTTTAAAAGATAATATATGGAATTTGCGTTGAATTTACAAATTCACTTTACCTAACAATTGAAAAAACATATAAAAACGGTTAAAAAACTTATTGAGTTATAAGTTACTACAAATCAAGATAAATATAATAACATTAATTTAATTAATACAAAGATATTTATAATAATAAGTATTAAATGCGACGGTATGGGTTAAGAATATCTATTACAAATTATAAATTGTAACAAGCGTACAAGAATATAAACGTAGCTGGTTAAGATCGTATGGCTTAGTTTCTAATCCTTGGACAGTTTTGAAGAATCGTTAGTTCCGAGTCTTACGTTCTAAATATATGTATATAGTATATAGTAGATATGTGTGACATTAAAAAAATATTTGAAATTAATTTACCTGTACAAGATCGGCTGTGGCGCAGCGGGACAGCGTGTGACTGTAAACGCGATCGGTTATGGGTTCGATTCTCATTCGAGGGAGTTATATTTAAATTATTTTCACTTTCTCGTTCTGGTAATACAAGGTTTTGAATTCGATGGTAAGCGAAATACGGAGTGTCTTGGCACTAGGTACTTTCTGTCTATCCTCCTATGCGGTATAAAGGCGTAAATTAAAAAAAATCACCTGTTCCTTCCATCCCTTCTTCGCAGCTTCATTCCTCTCGGTATCGAAGAGTGCTACAAACAGCATTGGCTCGGTGAGTTCTCGCTGCCTTTGTTTAAGATACACCGTTATATCTGATTCTCTATCGCGAATATGTTTGCGGGTGAAGTATTCACTGTCCATATTGTCGCACAGCGTGGCGTATATATCCAGAGGACGGGGCTGTTTGGCACACGGGTCTGCCTGGAAATTGTATTTTTATTTAGTTAACGTATTAAGGGGATTGCAAAGGTTAATTTTACGGTATATTGTATAACAACAGCTTCACAATTTTTATAGGGCAGCAAGCGTAGGTCAACTAAATCAAGTAGAATACACTAAACTTTGCAAAAGCATTCTTTTTGAATAATATGCCTATTGAGTGGCAGAAATCAATGTTGCATTTGGTTATAGATATAATTTAATAATAATCGCTGCTCCAAATGTTGATCGCACTGACAACATTTCGCATCGCAATATTATATTTGTAATTATTTAAAATAATAAAATAAATACCACATAAGTACGCTCCTACCAGGTATTCAGCAAATAGGTACTTTTGTATAAAGTGACATACACGTTGCTAAGGCAACGCGTATTTTACTCGTAAAGCGAAGCTACAAGTATTTTTAATTAAATGTTCCTTTCTTTAACAAGTGAAGGAGCCATCTTTAATTTTATTTTTTTATCTCATTATCCTGATAATCGTTCAAGCTATTTCATTTGATATCAATATTGCATTGATTAAACAAAATAAAGTAATCCGCCATTGTGTTGCAGCGGCCATTTTGAAAAAATCAACAATACTTAAAGAAAATTTATTACTAGAACTAAAGATGTATTCTAAATTTCAATCGGGTACTGAGAAGGAGCTCAAATTAAGCTTGCAAGGTTTCATATATACACGTATTTTGTAACATGGCAAGTTAAAAAAAGCTTGTTAAAAGACAGAAATATTCAACTTACAATGTATCCAGTAGTTTTATCTGGGTAGAACAAGATTTTACCACCGGTTTCAGCTAAATTAGGCTTTATGAAGCTTCTTGTGTTATTAGTAACAAAATTATAATCATAATGATAATGCAACTCTATCGTATTGTCTTGGGTGTGAAATATTTTCTTCCAAATATCAAGTTTCGATGGCACATCAGGATTACGACTGTAGGCCTCGGTGATATCTTTAACTTGACGCTTTGGATTTGCTTTCGTGCCTTCTGTGTATGTTATGAAGCGGGATTCGAGTCTGAAAGTTTAGTAATATTTATTATTCTTATTATTCAAATACGTGTTAGAAATGAAATGATAAACGGTTATTTTTAATACATTAAAGCACTTACATTAAAATCCCCTACCGCTTACACATTACCTGTCAAATGTTTGTTAGTAAGTTCAAACTACTTGTTTACTTTTAAGTCATGAAATAATTTTAAATATAAGGTATATTTAAAATTATTTTAACTTCCTAGCTCTGGTAAAACAAAGTACGGCGTTGAGTTCCACCACGCAACACACAATGTCGGTGGAAAGCGAAGTACACAGTGTTTGGCACTAGGTTCTTTCTGTCTACCCTGCTATGCGGAATAAAACTCGTGAAACTAAAAAAAAACATGCTCACCTCCCAATTCCCAGCTCTTCTCACTATCTATTGAAATACGTGTTAGAAATGAATTTATTTAGTTCATGATTTTAAAGTAAACAAGTATATACAAACTAACAAATATTTTGATATAGGGGTAATTTGTATGCGGTAAGGAATTTTAATCTAACTGCTATAACGTATTAGAAAATGAGAAGAGCTGGGGATCGAGAGGTGAGCATTGATATACTTTTTTTATCACTACCCGGAATAGGAATTAAACCCACAATCGATCGCGTTTACAGTCACACGCTATTCCATTGCACCATAATCAGCCTTTTCTGGAGTTTTCTTTATTAATTTCTTCACGTTAATTATTCACAGCATGAATTCTGAGATATTAAAAGACGTTAATATTATCCCACCTGTCCTCCCTATCAGTGTATTGCTCGTGAAATGTCAGTGGAGTGCACACAAGTTTTGTGAGGTGGTCGATACGGGCGTAATAGTTGAAGTCGACGGTGCGATTGCCTTCTACTGAGGTCGGCTGTGCGTCCATTGAATATGTGTGTTCTGTAAATAAAATATAATCATCTTAACGTTTATAGTCAAGAAATTAAATTAATATTATGAGACCATTGTAGCGGGTATGATCTCCATTCGAAGAAATTATTATATTTAAAGTAGTAACACTTTATCGCCGTGGTAAAATAAAATTTTAACTCCACGCTTTTATCCTGAACAGACGGATACACAGGAAATACATAGTTTCAAGACCGTACTCCGCTTTCCGTGAAATTCGAGAAATTGTGTGTTGAGTGGCGCAACTTAAAGCCGCACTTTGTCTTTCTAAAGCGAAGAAATGATTAAAATATAATCATTCCCCGGAGTGGAAATCGAAGCCGCAACCGATCGCGCTTACAGTCAGATGATGTGCCGTCATAACTGGCCTCAAATTAAATAATAATAATAAAACCTTTATTTCAAACCATTCGATCCATATAAATAGAACAATTAACATAAATTGTCTTCATTTATAATTACTTGCGGTTCTTGTTTATTGTGTTAACTAATGCCTAAGAACAGAGTGGTTGATATTAAATTTTTTCTGTCTCTTCTTCTATACAGGAAAAACGTCTGCTTTTACATACATATACACATATGTGTATATTATTTAGCATAATACAGTCCCATGACTCCTTTGAACTAAAAAAAAAATATAAAAAAAAACTATATATCATATGAAATTTTTATTTATTTTTTAGTAATTTACATTAAAAGGGCTTAAAATTTACATTTCATTCTTGGCACTCCTGTAAACGACAACTAAAATTTTCTGTCACTGCATGGCAAGTCCGCTCTGAAATGCTTGATATTTCTCGCCGGAAATTTTCTTTTAGCTAATCAACTGACCGCGGATTTGTTTCGTAGACTTTAGACTTTTCCTATAAGAAAAAGTCCATTAGACTCAAATCCGGGCTAAGTGGTGGCCATGGAACGTCCCCTCTTCAAAATATCACTTTGTTGGGGAAAAGTTAGCGGACGTCGGGCAAAGTGGTGTTGGAGATATGGGCAGTTGCGCCATCTTGTTGAAACCAGGTCCGAATATTGAAACTTGGAAAATTCTGTTACTCTAGTGTAAAAAATCTTCGATCATTGCCACATACCGCTCCAAAGTAACAGAACCCGAATCATGTTTGTTTTAAAAAAAGGATGGGCCTATGATGACATGCGCTGACATGGTCTGCCAAACTGTGACTTTAGGGCTATGGAAAGGCCTTTGATGTTTGAGACGTGGGTTTACGCTACTCCAGTAGCGGAAATTTTACCTATTAACATGGCCGTTGATGTGAAAGTGAACCTCATCAGAAAATAGAACATTGTTAAACGAAGTAAAGCGTTTCATCATTTCAATTACGAAATTAAGTCTATTGGTACGATCAGTATCTTTTAATTCCTGTACTAACTGAATTTTGTATGGATGAAATTTCTTATCATTGCTTACTAATGGATTGAGTGGGATTTTCATGAACTGACGCTTGCACTACGTCGATGTTTTCTTCGGCCGTAATGTCCTTGGTCGGCCCAATCATTGTTTATCCAAACAGTCTCTTTAAACTTTTGAACTCAATTCTTAACCGGTTGAACACTAGGACAGTCTAGATACTCTTTAAATTCAGATCTTTTATCTTCGTAATTTGATTGCGTGTATTGGTGTGGCGATAAAAGTCACGCACATGAAAAGCACGGTCACTCCGGGGAAATGCTCCATGGTGACTGAATTCCAAAAGACCGTTGGTGCTTCCCCGCTCCCCGCGCGCCATTCCTGGGCGCCATTTGAATTTTATTCGAAATTTAAATTTCAAAGGACTTAAGGGATACCTGGTATATTTTAGTAATTGTAAATTGTATTTATTTCTTTAATTTGTACTTATTTCTTTTCCTACTACATGAAAAACTTTGAAATCAATTTTCTTGAAATTTCATGCATGCTTTCCATTCGTAAAATGCTTGTTACATTTATTCTATTACAAGATTCATTTGCCATAATCTGTAGTAACTACTTACAAAGCACATGCGGGTGTAAACCGCTGTGACGTCACATATTGTTCGTGTAACATTGAAAGAAAATAATTTTACTATCGCATTTTTTAAGATTCTACAAGACAATAATTTTAAATTTTATTGTTTTTTTTTATACCGAAGTAATTAGTTATTGCGAATTCGGCGAAACATTAAGTGTTGAGTGGCGGATCTTAACGCTGTGCTCTTCTGTGTCTAAACACATCATATTCAACTTTCCACCGAATTAAAAACATTAAGTGTTGAGTGGCGGATCTTAACGCCGTGCTTTTCCTTATCAGAGCGAAGTAATATAAATAATTTAAATAGAATCGTTACCTCGTGTAGAAATCCAACCCACAACCGATCGCGTTTACCGACGCTGTCCCACTATACCACGACCGGTCCCAAAAAATAGTGAATTATAAAAATATCACTAATGATATTTAAATATTTAAAATTGTAAGTGTTGTTTAATATTTTTAATATAAGTTTAATAAGTAGATATACAAACTCAGAATATGATCACGTCTGCCGACTCCGAAAAGCTCTCGTACTTCACGACTTATATGGTCAATTTTGACTGTTTCCATTTTGTCCACGCGATTTTTGTACCATTCATACCTAAAAAAATAGTAAATAATTTAATAATAATAAATAATTTAAAACTATTGGTTATAAATAAAATATGCTGAAATTAAAATAAAACTAAACTTGACATTGAATTTATTTGGTTTTATACATAACATATTATATAAAATAAAAGAAAAACTTTCGCCATCCTGGCGCAGTGGGACACCGTCTGACTGTAAAAGCGATGGTTGCGGCTTCGATTCACACTTGAGGTAGTAATTGTATTTAAGATTATTCATATATATATATATATATATATATATATATATATATATATATATTTTCATTTACCTGCTTTAAGATGAATCGCGCTATTGAGCGTCGCCTCTCAATAGGCAACGTCTCGGTGTGTCCTGACACTAGATTCTGCCTATCCTGCCTATATGCGGGATAAAGCATGTAGGGGAAACAATTCAAAACTTTCACCCACTTCCGCTTCTTTTATTAAGCATACAGCCAGAATTTATATAATAATATATTATATATTATTGTATTATATATTTAATTATAATCAAATTGTTAGTAACTTTAAAGTTTTTCTTATCTTTGTGTGAATTTATATGTATTTATTAAGATAGTTGTAATCGAGTATTAAACGAGTAAGCATACTACTACAATTATATTTACATTATAAATATTTTAAAAATAAACATTACACACACCAATATAAATTCCACCGTTAATTTTTGAACAGTGACAGGTTGTTAAAGCAAATCTTATTTTTATATGGTTTGTAAAAATATAATTTGTCGTTGAATATCATATATGTATATTTGATTATTTTAAAAATTATTACTATAATATAAGGAAGAGTACGCAGAGATCATGATAAAATATGGTTAAATCATTTTCACAGTAACATACCCCTTCTAATCCGAAAAACAAAAAAACATCCTTTATATTGTACATATAATCAAATATATGTATATATAAATGTGAAAATAATAAATAAGATAAATTATAGATATTTTTAACAAATTCATACGTCAGAAGCGGCACAGTCAAGGCATAATCATCGAATATTTTAAGCCTCTTGACGACTCCATCCCTTTCTGAATAAGGTGCGAACTTTTCCAATAATACTTTTTTGTAGTGAATCACCTTGTGACTGCCGGGGTATCGCTGTTCATATTCTGTAAAACACATAAAATAAAAATAACAATATAAATATGTTTAATTTAATCATCTCTTCCAGGTAAAGAAACTTTCATTCATTTTTGGTAAGTCAATTGTTTTTCAACAAATTTTTTCAACTCAAAGAAGAAACTCAAATATTTTGGATTCCCTTACTATAGATATATATAAGAACTATATCTTAATTAACTAGGTCTAGCCTATATAGGGAACTATATCTTAATTAACTAGGCCTAGCCTAAACTAATCCATTAAAAAAATAATTACAATACCACAGGAAAGAGGTTCTAGGTTCTCCCTCTGTATAGCATTCTATGCGGAATAAAAGCGTATCTCGAACGTAAAGATAGTTATATCTTAGTTCTAAACCTAGTTAAGATATACAAGAAAAAATATTATAAAAAACCAGGTAAAACCATAATATGAAAAAAAAGTACAGATTGTATGTCTATAGTGAATATAGGAAACAATCATATTTACGTTAAACATATATTAACATAGTTAACAATCCTTATAAATTAAATATAACGAGCATTTTATGAAGTGAAGGCATGAAGGCAAAGCAAGGAAATCTTTATTTTTTTATGTTTATGATTTAAGTAAGGTTTCAAATGAGTCTACTGGACCCCTTGACGAAATTATTAACATACATGACAAGTGCTTTATCACAATAATGTAATATACGTAACGTCTCATAAGGAAAATTTATAGGCTATAATAAATTTTAAGGCTTATAATTGTTTTTCTTTTTGTTTTTAAAAAATATTCAAACAATCATAACTTTGAATACCTATGTCCATTTATTTTAAAACCTAAGTACAAAGATTTGCAAATTCGTCAAAATTGTAATATAACTAAATAAATATATCTTATTTAGTACCGTCAGCTGTAATATCTAATTTCTCCACCCAACTGGGCGGGACGTCGAGATGTTTTTCGGTATCGAGTGCGCTTTTCTTGTCTGAGGTGTCGACGCCCGTTAACTGCCTCCTGTAGAAAGGTTCACCGGCCAACAAGTGTTCCCAGCACGATAAATCACTTAAGTCGTAGTTTATATCGCTTAGATTATCGACATCTTGTATATTCACCTAAAAATAAAATATCTCCGAGAATATGCTGATTTTAATTTGCATTATCAAGTACTGACCATCGTGGCGCAGTGGGACAGGGTCAGACTGTGTAAACTCGTTGGTTGTGGATTCGATTTTGACTTGTGAGAGTGATTATATTTGAATTATTCAATTTTTTATGCTCTGGTAAGAAGAAAACACGGCGTTGAGTTCTGTCACTCAATATGCAACGTCTCGTAATCAGACGGAGAACTGTGAATAAGGTGTCCTAACAGATTCTCTCTGCCTACCCTGCTACGCCTGCTACAAAAAAAATAATTTTGTATAAATAAAAATGTCACATACATTTTTATTGAAGATAACAAAACAAAATTTCAAACCTTATTGTAAAGTACTGAACTGTTAAGTAAATATGTGTTTTTTTTTGAAAATCTTTATATTTTTATACGGACATTATACGGACGGAAGAGTATGAAATATGGTATTATTAAAATTAATATGCATAAAAAGTATAGAACGCCAATATCTTTCATTATAGGCGGATTATATGTATAAGGTTATTATAATGGTGTAAATTTCTCCCATTTTTTGAAGCATTCATATTATATATTCATCATTTTAGCTTCACTTTTTATCCAGGAATAAAATTTAGGAATAAAATATTATTTCTTCAACCTTTTACTATTTTAAAAGGGGCTATTCTATACATTTTTTTACAAAATTTGAACGCAGTGGGAATACTCGCGCCTCATAGAGGAGTTCAAAAAGGTGCATGTTCGAATCCGGTTGCGTTTCTAGAAAATACTATAATCTTGTCACTCACATAGTAATTGTCATTATTATAAACACAATCAACTCCTTGATATTGAGGAGCGTCTGTTGGATAGGCATTTCCTTCACTTGGCTCAATAAAAAAGGGGTCTTCCACACCTTTGAAGCCTGGCAGCACGAGCACCCAGGCGTGTGTGCGCCATCCCTCGATATCATCTGGGGGTGGTTTCTCTAAATCCTAGGGTATATTTATAATATCATTTTTAAAAAAATATTTTTTCTAGTAAAGTTATACGGTCAATCTTATTTAAATATGCGCTATTTAGTCGCAAATATGTGTCTTATCAAAGTGTATGTGCGATTATCTTGATATTATATGTTTATTTCATACTTCTTATATAAATCAGTTTTCCGGTTTGCAGTTTTTAACTTGTAATATTCGTATAAATTTTATCATCACAGATGATTTTATTATAATACTTAAAGCTTTATTATAGTTTCTTTCTATTACATTTCATTCAATATGTAATTGTTTTAATTGAATTAATTTAAATAATATTATTTTAAACGAATTAGTCACGAGTACTTTGGTATTCAAAAATAAACCTGACATTTCGGATATTTCAGAATAGCTCGTGGTCTGCCTATCACCACGGACTACTGTAAAATATACGAAAATAATCCGTTTAAGGTAATCATTTAAAATGTGTAAAAATTGCGATATTCAAAGATTAATTCGAAATTTAATTTAATGTAGTTCAAATATAAAGAAATCTTACAGCGATTTTCTTCAACCTTTCATTTTCTATCTTGTTTAACTCCGCCTGTTGTTTCTCAGCGTCCTTCCGGTCCATCTCTTTACAATATTTAGATGTCAAGTCTGGTAGCGGCACGAGACGGTAGCGAGGCTCTTCTTCTGGGGGAGGGGGCTCTTCGATAACCTAAATAATTTAAATCATTTATTTTTATATATCTTTATTATATATATATATATACATATATATATATATAAAATTATACTCTTTTACCTCAGTTTCATCTGGCAGTTCAGGGCACACAGTTCTATATCGTATGGCCATGCAGATGTCCCTTTTAGCGCATCCAACCACGATGTACGCATCGTAGCCAGCTCCAATTAGCCAAGAGACTAGCACGTGGGCCAACTCAAAAGGATTACCACTTCGCCTTATAATTGCTGTGTATGGAGAGATGATACGTTCTGGCTGGAAGAGAAATTATTGTGTAAATTGATAAATTTTATTGATTAGACAAAAAATAATAATAATATATCACGCTGTTCCTTGAATAATAATTGGGCATTGCTTGTGAGTCGAACTGACAATTGTCAACAGTCCTCTTTCGGATGAATGATTATATTTAAATTTTCCCATTCTGGATAGACGAAGCGTAACGTTAAACTAAATTAGATTCAATATATAATGTCTCGATATGGAACTGTAAGCGAAGTACGGAGTGCTTTGACTCTAGGTTGTCTATGCTTTCCTGCTATGTGGGAAACACAGTGAACCTACAAAAACAAAATAAATTATACATATTTACATTCCTTCAAACTTATTCACGACCGCTTTTGTAAATTCAAAGACAACTAAATAATTACTATGCACAAGGAATAATTTGAAACGTTTGAATTCTAAAACGAAGAGTGCAAACAACAAGGATTGTTTTCCGAACAGAATCATAAACGGTTCATTGTATAGGAAGGGAAGGCGGGGTGGTGGGCGGCGCCCTTAGCCTACAAATTGAATCTAAAGTTGTGAAAACAAAGTCGTCGCAAACTTTGCAACTTACCGCTTTCACTTTTCGCTGAAAACTTTTCAACACTTTCACTGTCCATTTTTACTTTTTTTTTTATTCCCCACCCGCTTGAAATCTGACTTTTTGTTGTTTGCGAAGTACGATTTGCTGACTATTGAAAGTTAAAGTGGTGTTCGGTGTTTTAGTTTATTGACTGTCCCCCGATGAAATAAGCGGGCGAGTGAGGTGAAAACTTAGTATTTTAATAATTTAAGGCCACTCCGCTGAAATACCGGTGACAGAATCCACTACAGTGTTATCTTTATTAAGTAACGGTTTATTTGAACAATTTTTAGACAAACTCAAATAAAAATTTCCAATATTATCATTGGTTATATATATATATATATATATATATATATATATATATATTTAGAAATACAACGCATACAGTATATAAAATTTATAAACAAAAATCTTAAATATAAAAAATTCCGCCGTTATAATTGGATCACACAGCCGCCCAAGATTGAGCAGTCTCCTAGAGTAATTAATAACAGGTTAAAAGAATCTATACAGAATAATTATAGTAAGGATTTACAGTTTTAGTTCTTTCATGATCAGTAGTAAATATACAATCAGCAAAATAGCAAAAAAGGGCTTAGCAAATCTAGTTTTTCTTAATATAGTAAAGTTAAAATATAATTCAGGAAGCCAGCTTAGTGTTAGGTGTTGTAATACTTATGTAGTCTGTTATTAGCTAGTATTTCCATTTCAGTATATGTCCAGTCCACTCACACTGTCTAGGGACTGTGCTATTTACGAAGTAATTAATCATCTTATTAATATTGTAAATGCATTTAAGTACAACACGGCACAGGGATCTATTTCATGATAGCTTATATATAAAACACTATGTACAATGTATGCCATTGGTATACAGTATATCTTTGTATATAGGTTCACACTGTTTCCCACATAGCAGGAGAGCATAGAGAACCCAGAGTCAAAGCACTCCGTACTTCGCTTTCAGTTCCATATCGAGACATTATATATTGGATCTAATTTAGCTTAACGTTACGCTTCGTCTATCCAGAATGGGAAAATTTAAATATAATCATTCATCCGAAAGAGGACTGTTGACAATTATTAAGTATACAACATATGCTATTAGTATACATTAGGCGTGATACGATATGTTATGCCACTAAGTAACATTTACTAAGTGCGAGAACTAAAATAGAAACCCAATAAAATATATGCACAAAGGCAGTTCTGTTTTGCGTTAATCTCGATAGATATTGGGCACAGAAAACGTCAATCCCTTTAATAAACTTCCCATCAAGATTTCATTAGTAAAATTTATAATAATAAATTATTGTCTAAGCGTTCTTTTTATCCCTGCTATGCGGGATAAAAATGCTATATAGCAGGGAAGATAGGACGTACCTAGTGTCAAGACACTCCGTACTCCTCTATCTGTTGAATTCGAGACATTGCGTCTTTTATATAACCTATAAAGTGTATATAACCTACTATTTCAAATTAGATTAAATCTGTTAAGGATATCATACCTACTTGTAACATAGTAGCTTTTAAATTAATTAATGCTTTTAAGCCTCTCTTCTGTTAATAGTTAAGAACTTTTTTTAACTTCATGCTGTTTTCTGCTAGCACGGTAAGCAGACGGAGATAGTGTCAAGACACTTCTTTTCCCGTTTTTCGTACAAATTTACGACATTGTGTGTCGAGTGTCCGACACTCGACACACAATGTCGCCACACTCAACAATAATTTTAATATCACCTTTCCGTAGGTATCAAACTGACAACAAAATTATTCTTATCTTCTTTTAAAATAATAACGTATAAAAATTTGAACGCGGCAGGATTCGAAACTGCGCCTCTTGAAAACCGTCCAAGCGCTCTGACCGCTAAGCCATGCGTCAAAAGTCTTATATGTCTTTTACAACTTATTTATGTTGGTAGCATATGTGTAGAGAGATTTTTACAAATTTCTGTAAGCCAAAGATTATTAGTAAGTAATCATTTTGGCAAGAGAGAATGCTATTCATTTTAATATTTTACTATTATTAAAGCATTAGTCCACACTTAGAATAGAAAACATTTTTAAAATTTGTACGTTATTTTATTTTTTAAAAATTTTAAATCCGTGTTATAGTACTTATTGAAAATAACATTTAGTTGCAATATACCGTAGTATATCATACACATACGTCGAGTTTCTGCCAGTCAGTCAGACTACTCGTAGAACTGGAACTATATATGTAAATGAAATTTAGCACGTACAGTGTAGACGCTTCTGAGAAAGATCTCGTTTTAAATGCAACGAGCTTTTGAGCGATAAATGTTGCGATGCCCTTAAGGGTATCTCGTAGTCGGCTAAATTAAACGTGAAATTCGACTTCGAAATATTTTTTTAGCTTCAAGCTTTTTATCCCGCATAGCAGGGTAGAAAGGAAGTACCTAATGTCGAGACACTCCGTACTGCGCTTTACGCCGACATTACCTGTTGAGTGGCTCAATACAGCGCTTTGTGTTTTCAGAGCGAGGAAATTAAAATAATTTAATTATAATTGTTTCCGCGAATGGGAATCGAAGTCACAACCGATTGTTTTTACAATCAGATGTTGTTCCACCGCGCCACGACTGGCCTCTAATGTTTAACTTATGATTTTAATTTCTTTTTATTAAAGTAACTAGTACAATAACGTCTTGTACGTACAGTTAACAACGGTAACAATATTTTCTATATATATATATATATATATATATATATATATATATATATATATATATATATATATGTTCACGCTTATTTCCTGCATAGCATGGTAGACAGAAGAGAGACATTGCATGTTAAGTGGTGGAACTCAACTTACCAGAGCGAGGAAGTGAAAGTAATTTAAATATAATCCCTCATCCGGGTGGGGATCGAACCCACAATCGATCGCGCTTACGTCTGGACGTGGTCACACTGCGCCACGACCGGCCTCAAAATATTTATTTAAAAATTTTGAATTTTCATAATAGAAATCTGATAACTCCTAATTATTGGAATAATGTGTCGAAATAAATGGAGTGCACAGTGAATACATGTAGATATATTATAGAAGTTGAAGGTACTCATGTCAGTACCTTCACATTTGATCGAATAAGATGTAAATATTAGTAATAAAAGTTTGAAATCCATATAATCGAAAAACTGTCTATTTCTGAGGCCATCGTAGCACAGTGGACAGCATCTGACTGTGAACACGATTGGTTATAGATTTGATTTCCACTCAGGAAAATGATTACACTAAAATATCTTTTCCCGTTCTGGTAAGACAAAACACAAGTCTTGACACCAGGCTATCTCTGACTATCCTGTTATGCGAGATTTAGACAGAAATAGTGCTCGAGATTATTTTAAAAATATATATAATAAGTGTAGGGACGCGGGTATCTGGGTAACATATCTATCTATATTACATACAATTATTGTACGTGCATATATACACATATAATATGTACAATGGAAAAAAGTCTCAGAATTTTAAAATAGAAAAAAATACTGATATCTTTGTCATAAATACAATCTCAATGTATAATCAATCTCTAAATATCTTTTTCTTAAATAAATCAATATATAAATAAATCAAATGAAAATGTCTGTAATATTAATATAACAACTTTTTTAAAAAATACTCGTATGTATAGGTTAGTACAAATATATACCGATTTTGACAGGACTTTCACTGAGAGATAGCTGACGTAACAAGGAGTTACTTAGGCTACTTTTATTTCAGAATTGTAAAATAAAGGTCCAGAGATGATAAAATCCACACATATATAATAGAGTCGCGGGCAAGCCTAGTCGACTTATAAGATATAAATATATGACAGTGGAATAAACAATTTCTATAAGAAAAAGAAACATTAACATTTTCAAATGTACATAAGATATCTATCTATACAGTACCTCAATTATATACCTATATATCTACTTAAATAGGTTTACTATTATATATATACCGTAGGTATAGTCACCATCGCAAAGACCCAGAATACGGGCACGGCATTGCAAGCACAAATTAGACCTTCCACGTTCCGCTTTGAGTTGCGCTTGACCAAGCGTTATTCGAATTTCCAACAAGACGCTCGCTCTAGTGATGTGCAATTGTCGTATATCGTTATCGATCACATATTATTCGTATACATCGATTCTCGGCTGCCTCCTATGCGATACCGTGAACCATCCCTAATTGAATCCGCTGCGACATTTTCTTTGTTGATTTTTTGTTTTAAAATTTGCATTTTCGATTTTAGGCTGTGTTCTTTGACCTTTTTAATATTATTATGTCATAGTATAATTATTCGTATTTATTTCTTTAAAATTATTGTTAGTAGTACTAACATTTATTCGATATATTTAATAATTAAATTAAATTAAAATGTTCCTTTAATCTTATATTACATATATTGTTATATTATAACGTATTCAAGGCGTCATCGCTTTAGAACTATGTCTAAAGAGCCTAAATTTTAAGTAGAAGGGAAGTGCGTTCGTAACTGTTTGTTCACTTTACCATCTACCTATCCTGTTAGCTGCAAGCGATGCGTAAAAACAACAAAGAAAATAAATAAAGAACTTATCGATAAAAAAGATGATAAAGAAATTGCAGCTTACAGCGAAGAGGGAGTTCTCTTGAAGAGCGGCAGTACGCGAGAATGACTCGCGCCCCCGCCGCGTCGCGCCCTCCGCCGCCGCCGCGCGGTCGCGACGCGTGGCAGTGATGGAGACTTATAGAGCTTAACTTTTTGTCGACATCGATAATTATTCTTTTTATTACCCAACATATACAAAAGAAAGGCACAAATTTGTATTAAGACAATACTCTTTAATTATTATACAGTTTTCGTATTGATATATATGTATACGAATATTGTTGTTTCTACAATGTGTATCTACGACCGGCACTTGAAAAATATATATAGCGCGCAGGTGGTCGTAGCCGGTTTTTATAACGTCTCCATTCCTCGAGCGACTGATGGAGTTGGGTTCACGTCGTCGCGTCGTCAAACAAAGGAGTGTTTTTGTCACGCGGCGCCACCCTCCCGCCGCGAGTCGTGTCCGTGGCGACGAACGGCCGCGGGCGTCGGGCCGGCCGCGGATCGATATCGCTCGAGATCTCGGCCTACGCGCCCGCTTCGCCGGCCATTTGCCTACCTCGACGCCTCGGGCTCGTGTGTACATAACCCGCCACCCACCACCCAGGACCGATACACCCCCGCAGATTACCGCCTACAAAGCAAACTTCATTGGTACGTGCATGCAATATGCGCAAGGAGTGAGCCGAATTGCGCCTCAGACTCTCCGCCCGGCAGATTGCTTTGATATCCGACCCGGCTCCGTATTTAGCACGGCCTATTTGAGTCCATTGCACATCGAATCTTAGCCGAGGGCCTAGAACACGACTCTAGTACATATGAGACAGCTGCAATCACGTTAATTACTCAAGCGTAGGATCTCTCTTGCAAGTAGAAACCAAATAGCTGAAATAAACCAAGTCGCTTCCTAAGGTATATCTTGTCTTATACGAAATTAATATATAAAGGTATAGATTTTGAATATATAGCTATGCAGTCTGATACAAAATTGAAATGTTAATTTAGTTACATATGTTCGTACATATTTATATTTGGCGAAAACATTAAATTTTCTTATTTAATTTTTTTTTCAAAATCAATTCTCTCATGTTATTACTTTTACTATATATCTAAATTACTAGGTATACATAATTATATTTAAAAGACTGTAAAAGATATAATAATTATAAATAATATGGTTCACATTTTTATACGTTAAGCTCAAACTGAAAATGGCTAGAAAACTGACGAAGTATGTATGCATTAGGAGACGCAAACTAATCTGACGTTGCATAACGTATAGAAATGCTCGTGAATTCCAATTGAAAAGCTTGGGAGGGTCGTAAATCGGCCAAGTGCAGTCCTCTGTCCTCCGCCTCGACGAAAGAGGGAAAGTTCACATTTGCATATTGGCCTCCGCCGCCGACCAATTCAAACAAACTTCGCGCAGTCGTTGAGTCAACTACGAGTAACTTTTAATTTACTTCTCAATATTCATTTTGTATATTACTTTTAAATAGTGCAAGATGCCAAAAATGTGTTTTCTTTTATAATATATAGATATTTGAGGCCAAGAAAGTAATGATAGCACAACGTTTAATGCCGTAATTAATGAAGCTGATCACATAAAAATGCCTCTATTATTGATTCTTCAATTCAAAGGGACGTACGTCACCATCAACTGTCATAGCTTGTAATAACTCGACATAAAAATATCATTTATGATAAACCGAGCGCTATTTCATAATAAACTGACGCGAAAAACAAACAATAAAGATCTGAATGAAATGAGTACGAGAGTTGAATGTGAATGGACGTCGAGGCGCCGGCAGTCGGTCGAGCAAGCGCCTTCGGGAATATTTTAGCGTATTTCAATAAAGGCGCGACATCTTTAATCTAGGCGGGATCGGGTAGGGGCATAAATCTTGCAGGTCCGGGCGAGTTTTGAATCATTTAGCGCGGTGCGGCTTGAGCCCTGCGCGACTTCCGTCCGGCACGTGTCCCCCGCCCCCCGCGGGCCCCCCACCGCACCCCCGCGCGGCCTCTGCCACCCGCTACCAGCGCGTCTGTCTTACTGAGACAAAGGGGCGATAGGGATGTGAAGGTGATGATATCGATTAAATAACATCGATATAAATATATAATATAATTATTTTCAAGGTGAACTATTTTTTTATTGTGTATTAATAATATATTTTATATTAATAGTAAACTATATACGTATTTACAATAAATAAAAGTTCTGTAATAGTGAATGTACAGATATATCAAATGCGTTAATTTCCAAATATAATTATAATTATATTTTTACGTAATAGTTTTGTGCTTTAATTCATATCTAGAAATTATTTTAGTAATTATTCAATATTTTTATTATAATTTGTAAAATAAAGACATACAAATTAAAATCTATCCATTCATATGCCAGATTAAAAATCGTATTTTCTTTTATTGGTATAAAGTATGTAGTGTAATGCAATGTCTGTAATATATTTAATATTTTTATCATTTATTGTGATTATAATTTATTGAAATGAACGAATATTAATGTTAGTTGACATGAAATGATTACCTACAATTACTACAGCTATATGTTACTTATAAATTATGTTTATTTAAATTTGTATGTCTTGCAATATAGAATAATAATTAATATTATAATTATTAAATGACATAAAATAAAGAAATGGGAAAATACGGTTATCGATAACAAGAACGATTATCAATCTCTAGTGCACGAAGTCCGAGCCGCCTCTAATTTGAATTCACGGAGACTCCGCGACGCGTCCGCCGCGTCCGCCGCGCCCGACTTAATGAATCGCGAGGGGGGTGAGTGGGCGCCCGCTGGGGGTCGCCGGCGGTCGCTGGGGGGTGATCGGACGGCCACCGCATCCTCCGCGCGGATAAGTGACGCCCGTGTTGCTCCGTAGGTACATAGCTGCTCCTTATGTACTGCGGCACATAGCGACCGGCCTGTACCTACCCTGCACGAGTACGTAACGCTCGCCAAATTTATGTCCCGCACATGTCTAGAGACCGCGGCGTACCTTTAGAGGGATTTTGCGTGTGTACATACAAACAGGGGCCGTCGAAGATATTTGAGATGGAATTTCGTGTGGACCTTTATTGATGAGTTGCCAAGGCGCTTTATCAGTGTAACTGTTTCTGATCTAACGTTGGGAATTTCTTAGTATTATGTATTAATTGCTCTTTGTATTCCAGACATTTAAGTAATATAATTAAGGCGTCTTGATGATTCATGTTCATATTTATCAAAACAACATAATATTTTCTTTGTCTCGTTTATCGAAAGTATTGTTTCTTTTATATGTATTCTTATTTTAATTTTAATTTGAAAAAGTAATAAGAACAAAAATAGACGCCGGATGCAGAAGAACAAAATAAAAACAGTACCAAAAAGAAGTATCCACGAAAAGCTTATGAAATAGAAAATCTATAAATTTATAAATATTCATTACATCTCCATAACCCTATCATATCATTCTGAACGAATTCCCGTTGACTGTAAACAAAAACTTTCTAATGGGCAATTATGTAAATGGGAGATCGCTGCAAACAATCAAAACGCAGTAAATTATTCAAGCGCTTTGAATTTGCTTGAGGCTATCTTAGTATAATTTTTTGGACAAATTTAACATTATGTTCATATAATGTTATAAATTTAATAAAATAACAATATAGTTATAGAGGTGATGTCATAAATGAAAACATAATATTTCAGGTTAGCTAAAAAGAATTTAGTGTTATATTACTCCGTTTTCTTCTTCATACCTACTTTTGGAGTTTTTGCGTATCAGACCATCTTACACCATGCTTTGCATAGTAAGGCCACGGAAACTCGCATATTTTAATAAAGCAAATTGAAACAATGCTTGAAATCTACCACCCGTATATTTTGAGACATATGCTATATTACGATAGAGGTATACAATATATCTTAAAAAATATACACATATTTTTATGTTAAAACACGAAATTTTTATATATATTATAGAGTTAATAGTAGGTACATATTAGAGTGACATTATAAGTGGCTTGCGTCTTGCTAGTTTTGTACATACGTTTTACTGGATAAAATATATAACTAATATTTTTAAGTTTATTAAGTCACTATTGTAAACGTTTCAAGGACAATTCGGAGGTTATTAGCTAATAATTGTGGTTGAAAATTCAAATATCACTTGAAGTAATTGTATTTGTATGATTAATTATTATAAGTATTCTCTGTTTGAGTTAGAATAACTATAGCATTAGTTATAATTTAGTATTTTTAAATCAACAAAAAGTAAAGAAGTTAAGTACCGGATGGGTAATAAGTTTATAGTCTTTAATTCTAATAGGATGATGCAAAATATAATTATTTAAGACAAAGATAAGACAAAATGATCTAAATTTCGTTATATTTCTTTACCTAACAATAAGTTTTCCTGTACTTAATAACCATCAACGTATAAACAATCGCAAGGGAAAAAACATCGAGAAACAAAAGCAAAGGCAAATAGGAAAAACAAAAATATCGAACAATATGCGTCTAAACACATCGCGAGCACATTTTTTTCGCTAAACTAATCGCTCCCCCTAACACTACGGGCCACGGTCGGGGTCCTCGCAGTCGTGGGAGCTGGCCATTATTCTCGATAATCACGCGATATCGATTGACGACGTGCGTGCAGCCCTAATTTGGTTTCTCGTGGAATTACGCGGTAGGTAGGTATATATTTATGTATGTATTGAACGCTTCGATATCTGCTTTTTCTTTCTTTTATATTTTTTTTTACGTTTATACAATATACTTGGAGATGTTATTGACATTGAAAATATAACGGGTTCAATTTCTGTACACTTATTAATTGTATGAAACACAATATGTATATAAATATTTATTTTTAAACTTGTTCTTTTAATTACTAAAGAAAGACCCTCAAGTATGTTGGGAGGAAGGTATTAAAAAAATCACGATAAAACAAGCAAAGAATAGATTAATATGGACACCTTTGATTCACAAAATGATTTAACAATTAAAATTTACTACAATTAAATTTATTTATAAAATGAATCAACAAAATATTTTTATTTTATTTAACGAAAATACCGACTCTAAAAGTATACTAAAAAGTAACAACAGCTATACATAAACTTATAAAAAAGGTTATCCTATCCTATTTTTCAAGTCAGTTAATATAATAAAACCTCCTCCTAAGTATATCAAACAAATATTTTTCTGAAAACCGCTACAAAATAAGTTCAGTAAATCACGAATAAGCATACAACTATATATACGGGTCAATCTGAAAATCTCCTTTTTTGAAATCAGTTAAATATATTAATAAAACAAAAAATAGATTTTAACGGAAAAATATAAATATCATATTAATATAGTTCTAATAATATATTTAATTAGTGTTAAGTTAAAAATACATAAATAGACAATAAAGGTTTTTTATTGTTTAATTTATTTATTTTACGATTTAAAATCCCATTAACTATATTCCATAGATAATGGGATTTTAAATTGTGTATAGTTTAATTTCAAATTTATCAAAAACGCATATATGTTATGTACGCTTATAAGTTTTTGGTTTAGTTACTTTTGGGCTACTAAGTTGTCTTCTATTCTTTTCTACTATATTGTCTACTAAATAAACATAAAGTTACTAATTTGTCTACTAAAACACATAAAGTAACTAATTTGTCTACTAAATAAACATTAAGTTACTATTCAGTCCACTAAACACACATTTGCTGGCATATATAAAACAGAAAAAAAATCTAGGCTAAAAGCTAATTCAAAACATAATAATTTCACTATAATTTATATATGAAAGTTTGCATACAAAGAAAACTGTTCACTTTATATGCGTACAAAGTTCCAGATTAAAAGATCTCAAGTGCTATACACAATGAATTGTCAACGTAAATTATTTTAATTCCTTTCATGACGTTTTCATGATAGAAAATGGACACGCGTAGAACATTATATGTTTAAGTATATTCTATTTGTAAAAGCAATATTGGGGTCAACCGAGCCGTGTATTTTATATAAGCCGAAAATTAGCAGCACATTTGCAATGAGAATACTTGCTTTTGATGAAAAAATAAAAATTACTGTACAACTTTTTCGGGCTTTGTCTTTGTACGTACACACTGAAGTCTTTGCTTTATTCCGTGACGTTTTTTTCTTTCCTTTTTATAATTGTGAAGGCAATACGTAATGTCTAATATAAAATGGTTTAGTTTTTCCTTTTTTATCTAAGCTCATTTAAATATTATATTATGTATTTTTATTCTCTCGTATTATAGTTCTTAGTGGTTATTATGAATAAGTACTTGACTTCATATATACATAGATTACATAAAGATAGTGACACAGTGGGACAACGTCTGATTGTAAACGCAAATGGTTTTAGATTCGATTCCCACTCTGGGAAATGATTATTTTTACAATTTACTTTAATTTGTGAGAGTGGAACTCTCCTGTAAGATAAGTCGCCGTGTTGAGTTCGCGGCTTAACACACAATGTCTCGATTTCGAGCGAAAAGCAGTCAATGGAGTGTCATGACACTGGGTTGTCTCTGAGTATCGTGCGGGATAAAGCGTGAAGCCGTAAAAATAAAGAAACCAACTGAGCTTATTTTTTTACTAATTAATGATTGCTTACAAGTCACTCAAACATACTAACGTTAAGGTTAAAAAAATATAAAATTTAGAGTAATTTTTCAAGAACGAATTGAATGATGTGAAAGTTTAGAGACATGAAGAAATGTTTTTTCATATCCTTTTTAAAACTGCAATGAAAAAAAATTAAAAATGGTGAAGTTTAACAAGAAAAACATTATGACGCCATCGTGATACAGTGGTAAAGCGTCTGACTGTAAACGGTACTGGGTTCTATAAACATTTAAGGTTGAAGTGAGAATGGAGTATTTCGACAATGAAGTCTATCTCTCTACCCTGCTATGTAAAAAAAGGCGTGAAACTACCAAAAAAAGGCTTTAAACACACGCAAAACTCACCTAAAACCCTCAATTTAAAAAAAAAACAATTCGCTCAACCTATGTCGACAACATGACAACTTACAAAAATCTTAAGTCGTCAAACATAATTCATAAGTCCATATCCCTCATAAAACATAACAGCCCGATCCGGATGTTTCGTTACGCAACGACCGCCAACAGGTGGTATCATTTAGATATATTTTATAGCGCTCCGCAAGCTGGGAATGTCAGCAAACTTTTGGGAAAGTTGCGCCTAGCTTCATATTGATAACTTGGAACTCTGTTATGATTTTACAGTTCTAATTGAGTATTGAATGTTTTGAATGAAATTATCTTTTTTATTATGATAATTATTGTACTAATTTAGTACGAGATGAGAAAGCTTTGAAGCCTTTTTAAAACAATCATACATAAGAATTATATATTAATTACGAATTAATACTGAGTACTAATATATATATACATATATATATATATATATATATATATATATATATATATATATATATATATATATATTTCTTCATAAAGATTTTTAAAACACAAAAACTTTTGTTTGTTATTAACAACAACAATTCGGAAAAAGATGTAAAAATTTGAGATAGTCCCTATTTATATATGCTTTAAGACAAATCAATATTTTCTATAATAAAAATTCAATATAAAACAAGCTACAATATGTATGATATACACGCTTCTTGGTCTATTAGTTTATAATAACAATGATCACTCGACCCAAATAAAGTTCAGAATGGTTCAGTGAGGTTGGTTGCATAAAGTTATCCCTCCTTACTACTCCACAAGCAATCTACCAAGTAAGCGGAAATTGAGATTAGGTGATAATAAGTAAATAAGTATAATATCCATTTGTGAAAATTTTGTTAGAAAATGCAATGATGCATTCTTAAATACATAAAATGGTATATTTTAGTAAAAATTACCAATATTATATTTAATTCATAAATTTATACTTATTTATAACTCTATTTTAAAAAAGTGGTAAATTACATAAAAAATTTCTCCAACCAACATTCACAATCTATTTAGTAAAAATGTTGAAAAATAACGCCACAAAGTATGTAAAACAACATCTAAACACAGAATTCAAGTTCCTTGTTAGAACCCATTTAATAACGTATATAAATCTTTCCAATGAAAAGGACGAGCTAAACAAAAAGATATTGAAAATCTTGCGTGTAATTTCTTCGCAGATGCGAATAGCATTGCAATGAGGGAGGTGCCTCGCGGGAGGGCGACGTGCCTCCCAGCTGCGCGCGCGCCGTTGAAGGGCTGCATCACTAAACGATGATTTCCTTAAAAGAATATATATCATCATTTTTATGTAATGGCAAGTATATACTTATATATGAAGAAGAGAAAAATATTTAGGCATAATTTTTTGGAAAATATGCGAAGAGTATTGTTATAATAATGCTTTAAAAGAGATTAAATTAATATCATAAATATTGAGCGTTGCGTTTAACTAAGTGTTAGAGATAAAAGTTTGTCATATATTAGAAGATTTTATATTTAGAAAGAAATTTAATAAATCAAAGTGAAATGATAAAATACCTACATATAAATACATTAAGCGAAATAGAAACTATAATTGATCCTTATACACCTAAATAGCAAGCAAATATTCCGATCGCCACCCGTTTTCTCCGCGACGAGACGCGACTCGGTCGCTATCGACTATCGAGTATCGCGTGATACTCCCCGGCGGCCGTGATAAAATCTCGCGAACGTGCGTGACCGCATCCTGTTCCCTATTACCCACGTCCCCCTCACTACCTGCTGTCCCCTCTTTACCGTTCACGCTATGGCGACGTTGCATGCTCACGCGCATCGCATTGCTTCCGCCCGTGACGTCGTTCACCGCAAGCCTCCTGAGGTTTAACGTTACGATAACACTTGAGTGAATAATAATTTGGGTGTGTTATTGAATATTTTAAATTATCTTTGTATATACAAACTATAATACTACATAATAATAAGGATTTTCAATTATTATTCCATATAGCGGAGTAGTCAGAGAGAAGCTTGAAAGCAATCTCCGCCTGAATGAAATCGAGACATTTCATATCTTTGTCTTTGTCAGATTGATTATGTGTTGTTATATAATAATTGCCCTGAGTGGGAATCGAGTGGCTACTACCATTTACTGCGCCACTAGGATATTTAATAAATAAATATATATAGCATACAAATCATTTTATATTAAAATTAGATGTAAAGTAGATTGTAAATCAATATAACTAAACCAAACAAAAGGTTACTAATTAACAGAACAATAAGTTCTATGACCCTACTTTTAAGTACCTGAAAAACATGAATATGGAGAATAATAAAAAGTATGACCGGTATGTCTGTAGTGCATTTATAATAAATGTATACATATAATTAAAATGTATTTTAATTGCTGTCTGTATGTAGATAATTAGTAAAATTTTTTATCTGTTTATCTGTGTATCTGTTGGCCTCTGTGTCTATTGCGCGCTAATCTCAGACGCGGCTTAACTAATTTGAATGCAATTTTGATTATAGCATTTAGATAGCCTTTTTGTAGTACCTAAATAAGAAATTATTATAATATATATATATATATATATATATATATATATATATATATATATATACATATATATAGATTAGTGCTTACTAAATTTCTTTCTCCTTACCAATAAAAAATTATGAAATATGGGGTACAAATGAAAAAAAACTAAAATAGAATCTACTGCTAATGTAACTGAAAGCACTTATGTGCACATGCGTACGAATTCCGTTCTTCGTCGCATGAGTAAGGAATCTGCGAAGTATTAATTAACTTAATCGATTGCTTCTTTATAAGCAGTTTTATATATCTTTAATCGACGGAAAAACAACATGAGGCTTGGTTGAAAAAACAAGATAGCACCTGTGAACACTGTTAACGGTCTTTCAAGGGATCGTAAGTATATCGAGCGTGAAAGGATGGTGTTCGCGCACAACGGTTTTATCAAGGACTTTGATGATATTTGATTCTTTTTTCTCTTCGTAAAATAGACTGTTGATACATTAGTTCATTACCTGTTGAATAGCGACGACGAACAAAACAATATGTCATCTCTTTAAAAAGAATATACTGACCATCACTTTTATATTGGAAGAAATTGAAGGTCCCTGCAGGAACACCAGGTTTAGAATTCAACGGATCTGGACGTCTATGCAAGTTTTCAAGCAAATTCAAATAAGTTAAAATAGAGTTTATATAATAAAATATATTAAATAGATCAAACGACAGACAGAAACACAAGCTAATAAACGCGCGTTAAAAATAATATTGTAAAATATATCATGAATAAAAATAACTTAAATATGGATGACACCATAAAAAAATGTTACATAAATATGTACGTAGCATCAATTTTAGGTATATTTTGCCATTTCTATACATTACGCCGGTTTTTTCCACGTAGGAGGGAGATAAAAGTAGCCCCATTATTAGCGGTTGCAGCTGCGAGCTACTCGCATTGGACGCGTTCCGATGAGTTCAGATCAGGTAATCTTTTGAAAGGTACCAATAAATGCGTAATGGCAAACTGTGGAACAAAAGTCCCGTTAGATTCGGAAAGCTCAGCGAAAGCTTAAAATAGGGAGCGAAATTGCAATTTTTTTAAAAGAATAATGAGAAAAAAATTTGTATATCATCTCCATTAAGGCAGAAGATGTCGTGCTGTTTAGCTCAGTTGTTGTGGGTTCGGTTGGAACGTTTTTAATCATTTTGGTCCAGTTTATTATCATTAAATATGAGCATATTAAACAACTGTATATTCGATTAGTTATGGGCTTAATTCTCACTTGGATAATCATTATATTTTAAAAAATATCATTTCTGTGTAATAAGACAAAGCTTAGCGTTGAGTTCGCCACTCAATATTCAATGTCTCAATTTCGGGCAGAAACCAGTGAACTGAGTGTCTTGACATTAGGCTGTCTTCGACTACCCAGCTACATGGAATAAATATGCATGCATTAAAAGGGAAACTACTTATCGTCTACTTATTTTAATTAATCGCCAATATTGATAATCATATAACTGTTCAGAAAGTATATTTTTAATTCATACAAAATGTGTGAAATGCCCACATATTTAATTTATATAAAGTGACATTTTAAGTCACTTTTATTAATTTCATGTTTGTTTATCTATCAAACAATGTAAGAAATGGTTCTTAAAAAACGTATAAAAATTTTTGCACGGATAGGGATTCGAAACTGCGCTTTTTTGAAATCGTCCAAGCGCTCTGACCGCTAAGCCATGCGTTCTATAACAGGCTGTGTCGAAATTCATAAAACGTTAGAACTTTTTTTTTATATTATTTAATTTATATTAATTCAATATAAGAATTTGCCTATAACGCTGTTTTGTAAGGATTTCCTTACTTTTGCTAAATAGAAAATACTTGTAATTCTATTCTGTGATTATTGATGCCGTTAAATTTTATTTTAAATGTTCAATTTATATAAGTTGACAGACTATGCATTTTGATTGCTTAAAGCGCTTATTTTATGGTTTTAACATTATTGAGATTGAGAATTATTTAAAAATAATTCTTAATGACTGAAACACATTATTAACTAACTATAAAACCAACGGATATTCCATTAACTTTCCCTCAAAGGCCAAATAAAACCTATGTAGAAAAATCCAGTGAGTACCAACTCACTAGTAAACTATAAAATACCGTCAACTAAACGCAAAACTGTTAAAAATAGTCATGACGAGGTGCACCGTGCATGTAGCAATATTTTCGCTCCATATCACCCCCACACCCACGCAGGAGGGTTAATTAGTCGCGAGCGGTCCTCTCCTCTCCATCTAACTTGCCTTCTTTATTTGCCCACTTGATACAAATGTGTGGATTTCGACCGAGCGATAATAAAATACGGATGGGGCATTTTAAGCGCGCTCATTATAATAGTAGTAAAACCTGGCTCGCTCGGGATTGTGAGTTTTCGTTGATTTTGGTTTGACAAATAAGCGTTTTGTTTAAAGTAGAAATGTTTTTCTTTGGATTGGCAGGCCTTAAAACATACAGTGAAGGAAAATAGGCAGCTAATCATCACAATGAAAAGTAGCTCTTTGATTTATAATGGCTGTGTATCGTATGGTTAATTTATTACAAATATTAAAATATCAATTTCATCTTGAATTTCATTTATATGAAATTTAAATTAAATACTAGTAGTGAGCTCAAAAAAATATCAAAATAATTAGACTTAAATATATTTATAATTCATAAAGCGATGCCTTTCGCTGAAATCTATGCTACGTTCAATTTCTTTCATTTTAAAGTCATCCATCGATATAGTGACAAACATACAAGCAAACAGTATTAAAACAAAAAAAATCAGCATATTTAATGGATTTTGAGTGTAAAGGGGAGAACGGTATATTCACACCTAGTACTACCGGATATGTTATAGAAAAAAGGCGTGAATTTAAAACGGAAATATTTTTAGCAATTTTTATCGTTGCCAATTAGGTGAACTCGCGCGATACAAAAGTTTCATTATTGAATAAAAAAAATAACATTTCACGAACGGTATATACGTTCAATACTCGTATAAGCCCACGCAATACAAGAAAAGTAATTGGTGTCCAAATTTTGCCTTTTGATCCCCTTACAATAATTTTTATTGAATATTGACCAAGCTCCGAATATATTGAAGTTTTAATAAAAATCCGCCTACAAGTGTCCATCAAAATATTCCATACAAAAACCACGATTTTTATTGTGAATAAACAGGAATATGTGTAGTATATGTTATATTATAAGTAATGTAACATATATTGTACATATATACTAACTAACATAATAAAATAATAATAATAATAATAAAAATATCTATTTTATTATTTTTAAAATGTTATTCCATACTTAGGATAAGAAAACATTTTTTAAAAACCTTATAAAAATTTGAACGCAACGCGATTCAAACCAAAAAAAATCAGTTTATTTTAATATTTACTAATACTAACTGTAACCCCGACTTCGTATGTATTGACTTCACAATACTAGCCAGATTATTTCCATGTCTATCAACCATTATACCGTTTCATCCGGTCCCCATAGGACATCTGCGAAATTATCCTTTAGTGTACACACACTCCCCAAGCTCCGCTCAATTTTTTTGGCTCGCTCGACCACTCGATGGGAAACGGACTAGCTTCATATTTGATAAGAATGTAAATATGTAAGCTTATGAAAGTTATACTGAAAACTCGGCTACATATATTTTTCACCCACTTTTACTTATGTTTATAATATTTTTTTCGATTTTGGTAAAGTTTATGAATTTAATATATTTATTTCAAATTTTATTATTTCCATTAACTAAATTAAAATTTATTTAATATGTCATGTCCATGAGATAGCATTAGTCAGTACAAACTAACAAACTAATAAAAAAATAAAAACAAATGCCTCTTCACCTTATCGTAGCTATATGAAAAATGTAGAATGGTGATTCAAAGCAATACAATGTGATTCTATTGCCTCCAAGAATAACTATTACACGAACTAAGCCAGTTACTATCAAATTAAAAGGATTACTCAGCCACGAAGCAAAAGCCCGCTTTCAAAGGCCAAACAAGACGCAACACGATACTGCTATTACTGTACAAGTTGGTAATCAAACTGCAGCGACCTGTGAATTGGTAGCTACCGGGTAAAAGCATAGCTTGCAATTACTGGTCTCGGGGAGTCCCCGCGGGGTCAGTCGGGGAGTCCCCGCACTAATGAAGGCGAATCTTCAAAGGGGTCCGAGGCCCGTTTGTCCAGCCCGCGGCACTCTTGAATCTTTAAAGGGGTCGTCGGGAGGGTTACAAGAAAACGATGTTATTTGACTCACAGCGAGTGTGGAGCGTCGGTGTTTGTGTCTTCAAACAATTTATAAGTTCGGTGGATATTTGCGAGGGTAAGGATTAAAATGGCTTTTTGTAGATTTCATATTTTTAAAGCTGTTGTATGTAGATTCCTAAATATAAAAGTCTTTAAAGAAAATAAGCCACATATCTATCTATAAGGTTAGACTCGACGAAAAAAGCGAAGATATACTTTTTTTTTTTTTTCAAAACAAGCAAAACGAAATTTGTATAAAAATATAGTAATCGAAACCGCTGCTAATTTTAATATTTACAAAAAATATTGAAACAAAAAAATATGGAAAATGTATTAAATTAATAAAATATTTTTTAAACCTATTGTGAAGTATTCGACAAACATATAATATGCCAGTGACAGATTTCACTCGATAAGGGGTCAACTAGTGCAAGTAAATGTATTTCAACAAACCATAAAACATTATAACAATACATTAATTATATTAACAATATTAATTTTATAGTGAAGTCAGAGAAAATCCGTTGTCAGCATCCGCTGTCCCGAGGCAACAGGAGGATTTGATTGGCGTGCCTAAGATGTGTCTGCTCTACTATCGTTGTACGAGATAGTTTGTACCTGCAGTCCTTTAGCGTCGATTCGGAGAACTTGAGGAATGGCCGGTGGGAGGATCGGAGGTGGGTAAGAGGGCAGAGGGGAGGTCCACAGCTGACGTTGGTTGTCGGGCTAATATCCTACAAAACGTACTTGCTACAGGTATATAGAGACTGTTTGTATGGTTTCGAAATATGTTTGTTTGTATGTATGTATATCTGTGTAAATCTTTATTTACAATCAGAACGTACCAGACACATTTTATTTAATACATAAATATTACTATTTATTTTATATATATTTTTATAAAAATAAAGCAAAAAATTGCCAACTAGAGGCGTAAAAGTATATTTATGAGCCTATAATGTCTATCTATCTATTGTATTAAAACTGTGATATCTTTGTAAATATTTATTAGCTCTCTTTTAAATAAAATGGTTTGCTTAATTTGTTCACACACCCATTTACGCTCGCTGTATAAAAGTTCGCCTTTAAAAGCTCGTTGAAATAATAAAAATGATTGACCAATTTAAAAATTTTGCCCCAAACACACAAGCCTATATCCAAGTTTAAGTTCTATTCGATTCATTTACTTACAAGTAAATATTTTATATTTGCAGATCTTTGATTAGTTTTTAATATTTAACAAAAATAATAATAATAAAAGTACTTTCTTAAGTCTTATTCGAAATATATATATATATATATATATATATATATATATATATATATATATATTTATATATATATATACATATATATATATATATATATATATACATATATATATATATATATATATATATATATATATATATATATACTTTCTGTTCGACTATTTGCGAGTTTGCGCCGCACTTTGTCTTAACCCGGTGGCACATAAGCACGATCTCTATATTCAATTATAATTTAATTGTTATTATAATAAACAATATAAAGCAAATCATTAATAAAAACTTTAAATAAACATAATTTAAACATAAAATCACCATTTAAACTAAAGGTAAACTGAATATAATTGGTTGAGTGAACGACAGGATGACATTTCTAATTTGTCCTTACAGGCGCGGTTTTCGCAAGAGCCGGCGGGCAGCGCCGCTTCCCGAATGACGACGACTCGATAAAGTTTATTAGTCTTTTTGTAGAACAATTTGAACAAATTTTCTATGGTTTTTTTTTCTTTTTATTGACGTTGTTGAGTTCTCAAGTTAATTTCTCTTTCAATGATTAATAACGAAGAATTGATAAATTAATTAAAGCATTGTGATGTCTATACTTATGTTTTATTATAAAGAGAAACAAAATGCTTTATTATAACCTTCTTTCTTCATATATAGTAAAATGTTTAGAATTCAAATTATATAATTTTTGTATAATACTACAATAAAATAATTTTTTTTTTAAAAAGCCACACATTCAAGAAATTATATATGATAAATATTAGAGCAGACTATTCTAACTGTAATCCCAACATCAACGTACTAAGCAATACCAGTTAGCATGAAATTAAAACTTCGAAGGACTAAACGAAAAAATTTTTGAGGTCATCCAGAACAGTGGTCTTGTAACAACCAAAAGTGTATAAGAAGACATGTTTTTGATTAAAAATGCTATATTAAAACGGCGGTCAACCGACAGTTCACAAAGCTTGGCTTGCTTTGTCTTAACAAAGGCTAGTGTAGAGGCTATACAGCCTACGCGTAGTTATATACCGTACTGGTCAGGAGTTCGGGACATCGAGGGTCCGGCCGCGGAGTCCGCGCTCTAATTAAAACATCCCCCTCGCCCCCGACGCCCACTGCGCCCGATCACTCAAAGAGTACAGCTCACATAACGTATAGATACGCTATTGATTAAATATTTATTAAAACTGTTAATAAATATGTATATTAAAATTTGATATCGAAATTGAACGAAAACAAAAATTATATAAAACCAAAAGAAAATCATTCGGATTTTATAAAAACCGGAAAATGTAGCCTTAGTTGACTATAGAGTATTGATAAGGGTCTGCTATTCAAGATGAAGAAAATTCAGATCATTTTTTTATATGGAACTCAATTACATTAAAACTTAAAACCAGTACTGTAAGTAAAATCATTTGGATAGTCATTTTTTATTGTTAGTATATTTTTATGTAATAAAATTATATATTCATGGCAACCAATAATTTCCTAACACTAAAACCAAAACCAAACACTAAAAATCAACGTCAATTTAGTATGATTTCAAATCAAAAAAAACATTCTCCATCCATCTAAGCACTTAAAACAATACAAACTTACTAGCTATAGGGCAAAACGAAAACACAACAAGAGAAATGTGCAGATCTGCTCATATACTTTTCTTTGATCAGCGTGGAGTACAGCCGGAGGCGCTGCAAAAAAGGACAACCACGTACCGCGAGTAAGATTGCTCCATGAAAGCACCCCATGCCTCGACCGACCTACGTACACACGTAATTATAGCGTGGCATAGACAAAAGCGAATAATTAAAACATATATATGCCTTACTGTGTCCTTAGAATATTTGTAACGTTTTAATTACTGTATTGATAAATAAATTTTTTTTTAGATATACGATGTTTTGAAAAAAAAAATAATATTAAAGGCTAATAATTTTTTTATTCCACCGTCGGAAGACAAAGCGCGGAGTTGAGTTCCCCACTTAGCGGGCAATGTGTCGATTTCGAAAGAAAAGCAGTCAACGGAGTATCTAAACACAAGGTTGTTATATTTCCATATAATATTTTTTGGTATTATTACCTATTTATGTTGTAAGTTAGATATATTAATAATAAAATCAGTTTAACAAATTTCTTCTACATAAACAAATAATTATTATGTTACAATCGAATTGAAGTGATTATTTGGATGTAAAATACATTATTACGACCTAGTTAGCCAAGCCAAATAGGTTTGTTTTTACTCGACTAAAATATCTCAGTATGAGTGTAGTGGAAATGGGGAAATTTTTCGCAAAATAACTTATGCAAACAGTAAGCTGATAACTGGAGAATTTTTAATAGTAATCTTAGAGAACCTTCGTCACGATACTCCTGTTCTGTGTTTTCTGTCTATAATCGAGTTCTGTCTTACTAGGGCGATGTAATGAAAAGGCGAATAATTTAAATAAAATCATTCCTCAAGCTTAACTCTAATCAATTACAGTCAGACGCTATAAAGGCCTCATGGGATACCTTCCCACCATAAGATACCTTAACCATATATTAGGAAAATTAAAAAAGTTTCAATGTAGCAACAGATACTCTCTGTAAGAACTATCGTCAGGACAGCTAACTCACTTTGTCATGACCATCTAAGTTTTTTTTATTTTTCTATCATCTATTTCTTTTTATTAATTCACACTAGAGGCCAGTCGTGGTGCAGAGGGACAGCGTCTGACTGTAAACGTGATCGGTTGTGGGTTCAATCCCCACTCGGAGGAGTGATTATGTTTACATTATTTCCACTTCCTCGTTCTGGTAAAGAAAAAGTGCGGCGTTGTAGTCTACCACATAACACGCAATGTCTCGAATTCAGTGGAAAGTGAAGTACGGAGTGTCTTGACACTAGGTACTTTCTATCTACTCTGCTATGCGGGATAAAAGCGTGAAGCTAAAAAAATCACTTTTGCTAGAAATTTAAAATAAAAATATAAATGATAAATTGTTAAGTAAATAAATGGCTCGCGTAATAAAGTCTTAACATTTTAAAATTTTTCAAACAACTAAAATACCTTACTCTTAGTTCGATAAGTATCTTTATATGTACAGAGGAGATTCAAAGTTTTTTTTTTATTTAAATATCTAATAAGTTTTGTAAAATATTTTTTTTATTTCAAATATATTTGTTAGATTTCTTAGACTAAATATAAACGATAACGCTGCAACAACCAAACTGATTGTGGGTTCGATACCCACTTCAGGAAATGGTTACATTTAAATTAATTTCATATCTTCACTGGGGTAATACAAAACACAGCTTTGAATTTCACCACTCAGTATGCAATGTCTTGTACTCGGACAGACGGAGAGATAAGAACAGTTTGTTTTAACTGTACGTATATATATATATATATATATATATATATATATATATATATATATATATATATGTATATATATATATATATATATATATATATATATATATATATATATATATAATTATTAACTACCAAATCTTGTTATTTTAATAATAACTAAAATAAATTTTGATAAGTGTTAATAATGTTAATAATATCTATATTATTACCTACACAATGTACTACAACACGTTTCAACATTAAACCCTAAAAATATTTTCAAACTGGCCTCGAAATTGTTTTGTGTAATTCAATAGATTTCGATGCAGATTTTTCTAGAATAAAGGAGAATATTGCTAACGACTTCGGAAGGCACAAGCGTGACGGTCGGCGAAAACGTACAAAAAAATACGGCTGAGCCATTCCAAATGCCCTTTCAGCTTTAGTAGGGAAAATTTATATTTTGTAAATCAAAGAACAATGCGTGTTTATTTGTGTTTTAACTGAAAACTTCAAACGATTTTTTATTGCAATTGAATATTTTTATTATTACCATAACTCAAGATCTTTATTAATCATTTCCTCACATGTAAAATAAAGCACAGCGTTGAGTTCCCGAATAATATTCCGAATTTGGCGGAAAGCGGAGTACGGAGTGTCTCGACACTAGGTACTTCCTATCTACCCTGCTATGCGGGATGAAAGCGTGAATCTTATCACTAGGAATTTGGTCACCTTCATAACGGCAACAAGAGGACGAAACCTTAGAAATACCACCCTTGAATGTTGTATTGAACATTTGTCTAATGGGACGGTAGAATTGTCAGTTTATTCGAAAGTTTTTTTAGCTAAGGCTGGTCGTGGCGAAGTGGAATAACTTTTTACTGTAAACGCAACCGGTTGTGAGTTCGATTCCCACTTGGGGGCATGATTATATTTAATTATTTTCATTTCCTTGCTACTATGCGGAATAATAGCACGAAGCTCAAGATTTTAAGAGAGCTTCAAAAATCAATAAATATGTAGATAGGTTAAAAAAGTCCTACGAATGTAATGAAAATTCTTTTAAATAAATATTTTTTAACTAACATAACTGAAATTAAAATCATGAAACATATCGTTTCGATATGTTCATTCGATCTTTATTTAAAAAATTAAAAGATTTTGTTACACCAATTAATAAAAAAACCATATAACAAACGACAAAACGTTTAAATTATATGAATCTAACAATATACCGTAGAGTAAATACTGGAGTAGGTACCGTACATAGTAATCGATTGACGACGAAGCATTTTTGCCTGAATCTTACATAAAACATTCAGAACGGATATCAAATTCACCAAAGGCCGTGATGTTACGAAGGTCGAGTGGACAGAAGGGCCGTCGAATCCCGCTGATGAGGGGCCGGCACTCAGACAGGGCACGCAGGTATCCAACGCTTTTGTCACTCAAGCTAACGGATCGCTTACATTTTGATCATTTAGATGGTATTACTTTCGAGTTGGGATTGGCTAGCAAATGCCCTTTGTGAAACTGCGTAGACTATACAGTTTAGATTATATGTTTAGATTGTATGTTTAGATTATAATTTCTGTTTATAATATAAAAATCAGAATTCATATTTTCTCATAAAAGGTAAGCAAAGGCAAAATTGAGGCCGTAGCGCAGTGGGACAGCATCTGAATGTAAACGCAAACATTTGTGGGTTCGATGCCCGCACCGGGAGTAATATTTAAATTATTTTCACTTCCTCGCTCTAGTCAGACGAAGTGCGGCGTTGAGCTCCACCACCTCAACATGCAATATCTAGAATCCAGTTAGAAGCGAAGTACGGAGTTTCTGACACTAGATACTTCTGTCTACCCTGTTATACGGGATAAAAAGCGTGACAATCTTAGAGTCAAAATAATCCATAATCATCTATTAGCGACTTGCCTGCCTTACTGGTTAAATAGTAAAATATTGGTATAATATGATTTCTAATAATTCCAATTAATATTCGAATCCACCATCATCGCGTTTATAGTTGCAATGGTATAACCACGAAACATGATAGGTTTTGAATATATAACATAATATATTATTTTATGTCTATATACATCTGACCATCCATCCTATGCTTTATTGTTCACCAAGAAAAAATATAATAAAATAAATAATAACAATTTTCACTAAAACAGCGATCTCTCCCAAGCAACCTTAAGGCATTGAAAGTAAAAGGAAGAAAATAGGTTGGGAGGTGAACAATATACATGAAAGATATATAACATATATAACAGATATCAGCTTGTACGTACATTGAATATTTATAATATTCAATAGGACCGATCGTGGCGAAATGGGACAGCAACTGACTGAAATCGCGATCTCTTGTGGGTTCGATTCCCACTCGAGGGTATATTAAAAATATTATTTTCATTTGATCGCTCTAGTAAGAGAAAGCGTGGTGTTGAGTCTGGCCACTCAACAGGCAATGTCTCGAATTTGGCGCAAAGCGGAGTACAAAGTGTCTTGACACTAGGTTTTTTAGGCTTTCCTGTTTTGAGGGAGAGAAGCGTGGAGCTAAAAGCAATACGAACATATTTAAATAATTTTTTAATGGCGATTTAATAATACTCAGTATTAAATTATTTATTTTATAACTGTAAAGCAATCAGAAATTGCTATAATTTTTAATGATTTTATATGATTTTGGATAGATAATAGAGAATGAAAATATACATTAATATGGCATTCATCTAACCTGTTATGAAATTATTATTTTAAAACTTTATTTAACATAAATAAAAATAAATAAATAGTATTAAATAAATTAAAGCATCTAAGTGATGACTGAGAAATAAATACTAGGTTTCAACTACAAAACTGTATTCCGAATATTGTGTTGATATCTGCATATAGGTACATAGACGTTTATATCTTTTTTTTGTAGTACAATCTCCTCCAAGCGCTAGTACTGCACGAATATGGAGCAAGGAGCAAAATATTGAAATTTTAAAACTGTATCAAGGACTAGTGCATGTTTTTATTATTATTTGATTGAAAAATAGTGCCTAAAGGAGATTACAGTCTGAGGCAAATGGTATTTATTTCTAACTTCAATATATTGTATTAATAGAAATAACTACATAACAACAATATCTACTACAACTTAATACATAATAATATCTTTGATATTCGCGAGTTTTACACATTTTAAATTAAATTATTTTAAAAGCATTAAACGCGTTTACTTTGATATTCGAATCTACCTGTGAAAATGGATTTTTGAGAGTATTTGAAATGTTAGGCTTAAAAAATATATATTTCGAATACTTAAACATATGTGATTAATTCTTTTAAAATAATTTGGGATAGATAGAGAAAATATAATCACAGGCTATTTTTTTTCTATTATTTTTTGTTATAATACGTGAGGTTAATTATTTGACAAAATTAGTGTTTGGTTATATGGGGTTTCCCAATAAGAACGATATGTTTTGAAATTGAAATAAAACATGTAATATATGCTATATTCAAATTCCGTGCTCAACGGCTTTATTTGATAGGAAATTTTATGCTATTTATTATTTAAACGAAATATCGGTCAAATAACCGCCACGACATTTTTTGCACTGGTGAATACGATCGGTCCAATTTTCGATGACCCGGTGCAGCATTTCGGCTGGTATGGCCGCTCGATATAGTCGCACGAATGTTGCGTTCAAGGCCTTCGTAGCTAGGTTATTGGCATATACTTGAGATTTAACACACCCCCACAAAAAATAGTCCAAGGGTGTTAAATCGCATGATCTTGGTGGCCAATTGTGAGGACCGTTGCGAGAAATAACCGACTCACCAAACTTATCATGCAATAAATCCATTGTGACGGTCGCAGTGTGGCATTTTGCACCATCTTGTTGAAAATAAATGTCGTCCGCATCGATTTCATACATTTCAGGAAAAAAATCGTTCAACATGTCATGATAACGGTCGCCATTGACAGTAACAGTACGGCCTTCATCGTTTTTGAAAAAGTACGGGCCAATGATTCCACCGTACCATAATCCGCACCAAACAGTCGATTTTTCAGGATCTAATGGTGTTTCATGAACCTCTCTTGGATTTGACTCACTCTAGTAACGACAATTCTGTTTGTTCACATAACCATTGAGCCAAAAGTGAGCCTCATCTGAAAAGATGATTTTCCTGTGAAATTCGGTGTCCGTTTCCATCATTTCAAGCGCCCAATCAGCAAATTCACGGCGTAATCGATGGTCTGCTGGCTTGAGTTCTTGTGCCAACACAATCTTGTATGGATGTAGGCCAAGATTCATACGTAAAATTTCGCCAGGTTGTCATTCTAGATAAACCCAATTCTTGTGCACGTCGTGGAACGGAAACATTTTGATTTTCTTCGACACTGGCTGATACGGCGGCAATATTTTCTTCACTACGGCCTGTCCGTTATCGTGTTGGTGGTCTACTATCGTGGAAAGAATATTCACTTTCCAGTTTTTGGATTATGCGACGTATAGCGAGCTCAGACGGTGCACCATGACGACCATATTTAGCACGAAATGCTCTTTGAGTAGAGACAATACTTCTCGAATTTTGATAGAAAATTTGGACAATTTCCAAACATTGAGGTAACGTGAACTTGTTCATGATCAAATGGAAAACATTACTGATGACACAAATGTCAAATGTTAAACATTTGACATTTGTATTGTTTTGTATTCAGTATGAAAATCCTATCATCCCTATTGGGAAACACTGTATGTATATACGGAATCCAATTATAAAGTAAGTCATTCGCAAATTATTATTATGAATAAATAGTAAATTAGATGTTGTTATGTATTTTTTATACATATTGTAAAAATTAATATTTACATATTTTATTTCGGCGAAGACTTTACAATTTTAATTTGACCCTAATTGCATGCAATTTAATCTGATACTTAATTATTTTGTTCCCTTCTATACAGCTTCATACTTTATTCCGCATAGCAGGGTAGTTAGTGTCTAGACACTCTGTTGACTGCCCCACTACAGTCTGACACTGTTCCTTTACGGTAGCGTCTTTTTTCTCTTTATTAATAAGAAAATCCATATACAGATTTCTCTATACAACCTGACATATGTAAAGTGTGGTCAACTGGGACTAACAAAGCCTATAAACTCATAACTCCTTTTAATGATTTCTACATACGTTATAAGTTTAGTAATATCTAAATAAGCTAATACACTATACTAACTATACATATTTAGATCTATATACTCTTTTAGATGTATTAAGAATGTTAGAGACAATTTATATATAAGTAGATATATAAAAAAATATATTTTAAAAACACTCTCCTTTAAGTTTTATGAGTAAAGCCACTTCGGGCCCGACAACCTCATTTCACCCACAGCGCCTGTCCCAGGGCACAAACTTTGAAATTGATATCATAAGTGCTTTTTAGAACTGTATTTATTTAGGCTCCTCATGTTTTAGTATCATTGTCCAATTGGGAATGTTTCTTTGATTTTTTACATCTACCACTACAATACGCATTTATTCGATTAAACTACATCACTATCACGTAAGTAAAATAAATATTTTTGTTCATTTTTGAAACTTATACACTGACTATATATAAACATATTAAAAATAGAATAATATCTTGAAGGATAGAGGCTATCGTGGCAAAATGGGACAGCGTCTGATTTTATACGATTGGTTGTGGTTCAATTTGCACTATAAGAAAACGTGGTATTAACTCCAGAATTAACGTCTCAATTTGACAATTCATTGCAATGTAGGGCAAAAAGCATGACACTGAGAAATCTTTGAATTAGTCTATAGAATTTGAACTAGGCCGGTCGTGGCACAATGTAAGAGTGTCTGACTGTAAACGCAATCGGAGGAGATCGCCAGGACTGTCTGTCTAGGTACTTCCTGTCTACCTTGCCATGCGGGTTAAAAGAGTGAGTGAGGAGCAAAACTTAATATGGCAAACAATGCCATAAGTGTTCAAGATTTATTTCAAAGAATATCATATTGCCATGAAAATATATTTTTTTCTATTTAGTTGAATATAGCTTTTCAATAAACGTTATAAGTGGAAATTATCTAACAAAGTAAAATATTTGTTAACGTCAGAGGACTGTCTACCCAAGGATCTACGGTAGTTCGGTGAACTCGATCGATTATAAGTATAAAGATAGTATAAGCGTGGGAGAAAAACAGGCATTTAGAAATGTAAGCAACATTACAAGACAAATTTTTAGACAAGTACCTTCTATTATTACTATATTATATTAAAAAATATAACGATTTTTGATTCTAAGCAACAAAGAAAATAATCGTTTTTTTCATATTAATACGATGCTCTTGTGTACCAAGACTTAACTTGTGTTATAAGTTACTTCTAAGTGACACCAATCATACTATTCAATATTCAAATACGTTAAACATATTCAATATAAATTTAACTTAATACATAACGGCCAAATCTAATTATATTTGCTTATATTATAATATAATAATAATATATTAATTACATCCTCCGATTTTAGTTAAGAAAATGTCAAAGAAAGAGACGAAAGAAAGACAAAAACGAACGATAACGTATATTAAACGGACTTATCAATCGTAATCAAATTGTATTCGTGAAAATTGGATGATTTGCTTTCCATAATCAACAATTACTTTTTAGAACTTGCTTTTGGAAAAGAAAACGTATTTTGACATTCCAGACAAGTAAAATAATATTAGAGCAAATCAAGTGAAAATGAAAATTGTCATTAAAATGTTATGTCACACCTTATAATAATGAGGCCGGTCATGGCGCAGTGTGACAGCGTCTGACTGTAAACGCGATCGGTTGTGGGTTCGATCCCCACTCGGGGCAGTGATTATATTTAAATTATTTTCACTTCCTCGCTCTGGTAAAGACAAAGATCGGCGTTGAGTTTCACCACCCAACACGCAATGTCTCGAATTCGGTGGAAAGCGAAGTACGGAGTGTCTTGACACTAGGTACTTTCTGTCTGCCCTGCTATGTGGGATAAAAGCGTGAAGCTAAAAAAAAGAGTAACTATAATTTACATCGAAAAGCATATTCAAACTTACTACTATGGTAAAAAAAATATTTAGTTACGCTCTATGTTTTCACAAAGCTATTAGTGGTGGGTAAGTAGTCAAGAACTACGATATCTATCCAAAAAAAATTAAATCGGAGTTTAAATGTACATATATACCGTACATTGTACATTCACCAAAGCAAAAATGAACAATTTTAGTCTGTCTGTTTATCCGGCTAATCTGTAAAGGGTGGACTGATTTTAACAGGACTTTCAATAGTAGGTATCTGATTTAATAAAAAGTAACTTAGACTACATTAAAATAAAAATCCTGAGTACTAATCCATATTAACCAAGGCACAGCACACACACTATATATATATATATATATATATATATATATATATATATATATATATATATATATATATATATATATATATACACATAAATGAAATAACTACGAATCTTATAGTTCGCACTAAATCTTTAACTGATATCAAGTTATCATTTGACAAACCCGATTAAACTACATCTGTATCCTCCTAAACCGAAGCAAATACTTCATCAGAATAGTAATTGGAGGTGAGAATTAAGATTTTTCCACTATCGAAGTTATTTACCCATGGATCCCTCGTTGCGAGGCGATCGATCGCTCGGCCCCGAGGGCGCGTCAATTTGCCCTCGCCTCGTCAGCGCTAAATTATCCCGACATCTTTAAATGGAATTCCGCGGCTCGCGTCCGAGTCCCTGCACGTTTCAGTAAAGTTGCATTCACAGTTGTTATTTTTACATGTCATATATTTTGTTGAATTTTAATTATGATTTATTGAATAGCGCTGTTTGGCGCTCCGTCGTCATTGACTACCTCGTGAGGGATACAATGATAAGCTAAAAAAAACTAACAGTTAAGAAATACGAATTCAATATAAATTACCTCGTATGTTATTGTAGAGTCAGAAGTCCTAATCAAAAATATAGTCTTTTGTCTCTAAATATATGTATAGCGTAACATTCATCATTTAAATGTATAAGAAAAAATGCGGGATTGTTTGTTAGAGTTAGACATCTTGCAACAAGCTATCTAAATCTAACAGTCAATCTCGAATTTTTCTTATGATTAAATAACATAATATTATTTTGTACTGAAAATTATGAAAGAAAAATACTGTTTACAAAAGTGGGCTTCTCTTTAAAAGATATTTTCTTAGTAGCTTTTGGCTTTTTACATTCTGCCTAAATTTAAAACATTGGAAATGAAAAACCAATAGAGAGTTTCAGAATTAAAATACCATTTGAAAGAGAATCTGAGGAATTAGAAATATATTAGTAATATTTAACCTAAATTAAGTGTGCAGAATCATTGAATCTATCTATCTACAACCCTTTTTTGAATATTTCTTGGAACTTTTGATCCTAAATGTTACAATATATTTGTAAACACACCCTTAGGGTCAGCCAATGCGACGAGGGTGGATTTCGGGCACAAGTCCCTGACGGCCGCGACGCACCACCTGCCTTGCCTGCCTTGAACAGTTTGCTCAGCATAGTAAAGACTCGAGGGCACCACCCCGTCTACCCGATACCTAATTATGTATATGGGATTGTAAAAAGGAGCTAGTATACTAGATGAATGCTATTCAGGTTACATATACAGGGATTTTTTGTAAGCGAGTCAATGGTGATTTGCAATTTGTTAATGATTTTCGTCTTTTAAACCATGGTTTTTTGGTTTGGTGCTTAACAATGTTTCTAATGACAAAAAAATTCAAAATTTTAAATGAAATGATTCTAAACGGATTAATGGCATGTATTTTGGTATTTGAACATATATATTTCGAACTCTTAACAGTAGTCCGTGGTCACAGGTAGACTTACGATGATCAAAGATCTTGTCAAGTTTTCTAAGCATTTTTTAAATTCTAAATATGCTAAAAACACTTTAAAATATTCCTTTTTTATATTCGTTAATCTTCTTTCCCCCTCATAGCAGAGGAGCTAGAGACAACATATTGTCAAGACACTCCGTTGATAGCTTGACACCCGAAAATCGAGACATTGGGTGTTGAGTAGCGAACTTAACGCCGCATTTTATCTTCTCAAAGTGGTAAAAAAAAATATATTGTCTTTTGAATAATAGTCATTTATAAAGATGGCTAATTATAATGTATTCTTTTCTTAACATGTACTTAAACTCATATAAACATTTTATAAAATATAAATTCGTGAATATTTTAAAGTCATATATACTATTTTACGTAGAAAAAAAGAGTAAAAATTCTAGCTTTGTATAGATATTATGTAGATAGTACGTTATTTGTTGAGCTGCGGCTGCTGCGGTATACGGTTAATGTGGTGGGATTAGTCGGTATGTGGGGTACGGTTCGTGGGTTCCTCATATGTTTATGGACATATACTAAGTTTTACTTATACTATAATATCATATGAAACAAATAATGTTTACTATTTAATAAATCGTATAAAATAAAATAAATACATTTGAACTATGCATTTTACTGATAAATAATTAATAAATAATTATATAATTCTATTTTTAGCTTCACGAGGAGTCAGTAACAACTTGGTGTCAAGACACTCCGTTATATAATGCCCCGAATCGCGACATCGGGTGTCGGGTGGTCAATTCAACTTTGCGCTTTCTTTTACCAGAGCAGATTATTGAAAGTAAAACTTGATTATAATCATTTCCCCTGGTGGCAATCGACCCTACAACAAATTTGAACCAAGTAATTACAGTCAGACGCTGTCTCACTGCGTCACGACGGCTTCAAAACAGACATTTTTTAGACTATGAATTGTGGCTTTATTAACAAAACATATAGATAGACTTTTATAGAACAAAGAAGTATGGAATTTGGAAACACGTATAGTTAATATGAAGAAGATGCGCAGACAGTTTAAAAAAGTAAAGTACTAAACCCCTATGTGTTTGACATACATACATATATGTATAAAGTGACTTACACGTTGCTAAGGATCTTATAGAGCCTCTCTAGTATGTACAAGATGGCAGTCAGCTGCTCATATTTTATAACAAGTACAACTTTTACTTATAACCAAACGTTTACTTATAACCAAATAGTAACCAAAATCTTAATACTAATCTGAAACTATTTCTTTCTTTATGGCGACGGATATATAATTAAGCTAGCTGACACGTCTAGGGCTCTCCCGGGCGTAGCTAACATCCACACGCCTGTCGTCTTAATGACCCGCGCTGCCCACACCACACCACATCGCCGCGCCATTGTCCGCCACGCCAAATCATTTACGAATAAAACTAGCTGTACGTGACGATTTTTAATTGTCTTAACCAATTGAGTCAGATCAAATCCTTTTGAAAACTACTACATTATACTAATATATCATTTCGCTTTTACATTTTTGTCCATTTATAATATAATGCGCAACACAAGACGAATCATTTAGTTAAATTTACTTAAACTGTATTATTAACATTATAATAAGCATTAAATACAACATCTTCATTAAATTACCTTTTTTATAATCAAATCGTTACTTAAAAACCCACATTCAATACAAAGGAAAGCTTACAAAAGCGACAGCCGAATCACGTATGCGAAAATCTAACAAGGAGGGTGACTTTGTACGATCAGCACAAAAAACATTCACAATTTGGAATGATTCGGGCGACATGCGGCCGCCGCTTGTCTGACAGTGAATGGGGGGTGAGAAACGCGTAATACAGTTCGAGATTATCAGCTTGCTGTCGTAATCACCGGCAGGCACGGCGGCGACCACTCACGCGTAAATTACGCGAGTTGCCCGACCGTCTCTACTCAGACCGTCCTCGAGGCGACCCCTCGAGGATGTACTCGCGTATTCAGTTTTATTCCACACAGTGTATTCTATTATTGTGTTATAGAAATAATTTTAACTGTGCAGCTTTAATAACTATATGTAGCACATTAAACACTTCGAAATTAAAGGTTACAAATGATCGAGATATTATGAAAAATGTCAGAAATATTATAATCTATGAATATCGCCATTTTGATTTTGTCCCTGTATCTAAATTTATACTCATAATATGTGATTATAGATTTTTTTAAGCAGCGTATTGTATAAAAATATAACAAATAGGAAGCCGGTGTTTTAAATGTAAAAGTTTACGATAGTTGTAATCTAATCCGTTCTTGAGTGACTTGTATTTATAAGATTGGACTAATTTTTAAATTAAGAAGAGAAAAAAATGAGTAAAGAAGTAATGAAAAAGATTATGTAACAGAAAGAAGAATCTTAAGAAAGGAATTTTTCATTTCTTATAAAGTAATACTAAAAAAGTAAAGAAAAAAAAATAGGTAATGTTAATCACTATTCAAGTGTTATCAAAAGAACTTGTGGGTGTGTGTGTGTGTGTTTATATATATATATATATATATATATATTTAAAAGCAAATAAATGAGTAAACCAAGATAACCATTTAATATATCAATACCCACTTTCTAAATGAAGAAAAATATACTAGTTTATGTATCATACTGATATATTTACACTGTGTCCCCAACGTAGGCAGCAGGTATAAACTACGGAGCTCTTGCTCCACTGGACGCCCGCAACCTTCGTTAATGTCGCTTAGAAATCGCGCCTACAAATACAATGGGTCCTTTTGGCCCTCTGACGAGTCACATTGATTGATCGGATTAAAATGTATCAAATTCTGCTACAAAATTTCAATATTCGGAGCTTGAAGCAATTAGGTAATGTCTGTGAATACAATACTAATACTAAACGCAGTTTGTGTTGATTTAAATATTTTACAAAGAATAAGGTCAGTTATTCTTCCTACAAGAATTAATTCCTAAAAAATAGTAAATAAAGAATTAATTTAACAATAGTTATGAATATATATATTTTTGGTAAATAGAATTTACCAAATATATATATATATATATTTTTAGTATATATGAATATATTTTTATAAATTTAGAATATATTTTTGTATCTCTGGTATAGATTTATTATTTATCAACAAATAGAGACAAAACTTTCCTTGTCATCTAGGAAATAAAGGAAGAATTTTAAAGAACTAGCTAATAAGAAGTTAAATTAATATGTATAAATGTATGTAATCTGCAAACTTTTATTACAAATTAATTTTTCAGGTGATATCAATTAGATTTAAAGAAAAGTAGGACAAGGTGTGCACAGTTACATTTTCCGTCGCAATGACTGGCGTAGGTAGTCACATAGTACCTACACCACGTAGCACAAACGCATAATTGAATTTCGATGCACAGTGGGTGCCGCCTTTATTAAACATCCCGGCATTATCTAGCTACGCCAGCGCAAGCCAAATCCAATATCCCGAACGCGCAATAACAATCGCGAGCGTCTATCGGACGCGCGTAAATTATGCATCTACCCACTTGAGAGGTTTGCTTTGTGATTTTAGACTCTATTTCAACGGTCCAAGTTCGTGAGGTTGACTTGAGTCGCGGACGGTCGCCGGCTACACCGCCGCCGTGCTAATGGCTAAGAGACCCCCCACGCCCCCCCTCGTAAGGGTTGCTGTACACTGGCAACTTGAATATTTTAGCTTATATGTGGCGTATTAAGGCAACTATTTAGTTTTATTTTATTAGAAAATTATAATTTTGAACTCAGCATTTATTAAAGTAGTTAAGTGTATTAAAAAATTAAACAACAAAAAATAAAATCAACAATTATATAAATATTGTTTACTTTTATATTGAAATTATAATTTTCATTCATTGTATATTGTATGTTTTTTATCAATCTACGTGATCTCTATAAAAACATAAGACATTGTATTTTATTTACCAAATATTAATATAAATTTTCATGATAAATACGTATATAAAATTAAAATCATTAAGTTTGTCCGTTCAAACTCTATAACGCTAATACAGACCAACGCCGTAGTCAGCAGTAAAACATTATGATGCTTTGCTTGGCGGCCACTCAAAACTCATTAGGGGCTCAATTTACGCTAAACACGCGCTAAACGAATATGATCGTATATCACTAGTTCGTAGTCAAACTTGGTTTTACTGTAGTTTTGGTATCAGAAAACTTTTTTTTGACTCATATATGTATAATATGAGGCCGGTCGTGGGGCTGTGGAGCAGCGTCTGACTGTGAACGCGATATGATTGTCGATTCCCACTCAGGGGGGAGGAGTACTTATATTCTAATTATAGTCACTTCCTCACTCTGGTACAACAAATTTCGCGGCGTTAAGTTCCGCCGTTCAACACTCAAATGTCTCGAATTAGGCGGAAAGCGAAGTACGGAGTGTCTTGACATTAAATAATTCTTGTCTACTCTGCTATGCGGGATAAAAGCGTGAAAAGAAAATAATGGCACATCATGGGATTATGGACACATTTAACAGCGAGTATTACTGTAAGTTTAAATGCCGCGTTGAAACGTAGGCAGTTTCCGGTTGAATTACACAAAGCACGGCATTGCGTTCCTCCAGCACTGAATGGGCACGAAATGGAATACCTATACAACGATAGTCAACAAAATAAATAGAGACTGTGTTATAGTTGCTAATTTATAATGGAGAAAACAAAAAAATCTTTTTGTTTCTGATTTACTTAAACAATTTAAAAAAAAATGTTTTGAACAACTACTTTAACTATTATTATTAAGGAAAAGTATTATGAGTAGGAATGATTATATTTACTATTTTTTTAAATTGTTATTCCACACTTCGGATTAAAAAAAAATCATTTAAATGTTTTCTAATCCTAAGTGTGGAATAACAATTTAAAAAAATAGTAAATATTGAAATAAAATAGCAATCTCTCTTGTTAAACAATCATTTCTTAATAATCTTAAATAAAGTAGTATAAATTTGTAAAAATCTCTCTACAGAGATGCTAACAACATAAATAAATTGTAACAAACGTATAAGAATTTCGACGCAGCTGGTAGTAGAACGCATGGTTTAGCGGTCTAAGCGCTTAGACGGTATCCAAGAGGCGCGGGTTCGAATGCCAATGCGTTCAAATTTTATTTTTCTTTGATAAAACAAAACACGGCGTTGAGATCCGCCACGTAACAAGCAATGTCTCGAATTCAGCTGAAAGCGAAGTACTAGTGTTTTTACACTAGGTATTTCCTGTTTACCCTGCTGTGCGAGATAAAAGCGTCAAGCTAAAGAAACGGTCAACTATTATAATATGCTATGCTTGAATATTTATTTACCCACACCCACTTGGTATTCCTTCGTCGTCGCTAATCCTGTGGGACGGCAACCTGAAACGACTGAAGAGTTCTGGACATATAGTCCTACGTGACCTCTAGATCTTACCAAGTTACATGAATAGTAACATTTTTTTGTTACTTAAAGAAAAATTCTGAAAACGATCATTCCTGTCTGACTCAGGAATCAAATCCTATGGCTTTGTGGTATGGCTTGTTTCGAGACAATTTCATTGGGTCTTTCTTTGAGTGTTTATTTGTAATAAACTTAAAAACTACTGGATAGATTTTTGTATGGTTTCGCAAACAGGTAATCGAGGAAAGCTTAATTGTATGATTAAAACTTAAAATATAAGTCAATACTCTCTACTTCTTGACTCATGGAAGATTGGGGTTCCCGTGGGCCGATTCTGATGATGGATGAAGAGGAATACCACGAGATTTTAGGATGTACACGTAACTCGTCTGCGTCCCTAATGAGGCGGATATATGTAACGAATTTCCTCTCGAAAAAAGGAACTTATTCACCATCATTGAGCGAGGCCTGGCTTCGCTGGATAATTATGATCTAATCTCTAAGCGATAAGTTCTAATTGTCTCTTTGAATGTGAAAGATGAGTAATAATTAAAGTATATATACATTTATTTATAGCAAACATAGTAAACACTGTTTTGAAGTATTTTGCTGCACGATAATTAATATGCATAATGCAAGTTGACACGTCAGTTTGCTCGTTCACTTTGCTTCCTATCATAAAATTGTCTTATACAGTATTATCACCACAGTCCGTCGTGAAGTGCTAAAATCCTTTCGTTTACCACAAAATGATATTAATTTATCTAGATTTAAACGTCCTCAAGCAGTTGTTGATGACTAGGCATTGCACTTAAAATATTTTAGTGAAAAATATTTTAAATATGTTGAAGAAAAAAAATTATGCGTAAAATATACCATCTTTCTTAATTTTTACAATTGTTATTTCTTTTTTAAAAAACACGTTATTGTAATTATCAACTTGAATCAAATTGTATTTGACAGCATTATACTTAATAATGCTATTAATAGTATTAAATCTTTACTGAACCTAATATAGGCAAATTTACTTCTTTTTTATTTTCTATCACTCCATGTCCAATGTAAAAGTGGTAATTTAATTGGCCCATGTCATATTTTTATGTAATAATTGCATACTTTGTAATTGCTGTTTGTTTTTCCCATTTAAAAAACGGAATTATAAAAAAAATTACCCACTGTATAAAATTTATTAAACATATTGTTCGTGGCGCACTGGGAGAGCATCTGACTGTAAATGCGATCGGTTACGGGTTCGATCCCCACCCCGGGGAGTGATTATATTTAAATTATTGTCACTTCCTCACTCTGGCAAGAGACAAAGTGTGGCGTTGAGTTCCACCACTCAACACGCTATGTTTCGAATATGGTGGAAAGCGAGGTACGGAGTGTCATGACACGAGGTACATTTGTCTACCCTGCTATGTGGCATAAAAGCGTGAAGCTAATAAAAAAATGCTGCATGTTTTCTAAGGTAACTCCATAAAAGTTAAGATAAAATATAGTTTTCTGTACCATCGATTGAATGCGTAAGTTCTTAGATAGACCCGTTTGACGGTATGAGATTTGAACTTGTTGTTGTAATAAATATTATTTTGAACTATAGGGACTTTTATTTGTCTATCTGTCTGTTTGTAAGAGTTTAAGATTTTTTATTAAACATTTAAAACTTTGACTTTGCTTTGTATATGTAATTATATACGTAATAGTATACGTCTTTTTTCAAGCTATAAACGTTTCTGTTTAATTACGGTTGTTGTAGGTTCAAGTATTAACCATTTACATTTTAAAAGTGTTTATGTTTTGATAATCCGTTCTTCCTATTTAGTTTATCATTTTTTTTAGCTTCACGCGTTAATACACTCCATATTTCCCTTTCCACCGAACTCGAGACATTGTTTGTTGAGTGGTCGAACTCAAAGTCGCACTTCATCTTACCAGAGTAAGGAAATGAAAATAATTTAAATATAACCGCTCCCCTGAGTGGAGATCGAATCCATAACCGATCTCTTTACAGTCATACGCTGTCCCACTGCGCCACGACTGACCTCAAAAAAAGGAAAACAATTTGACTAACTTACTAACCAATTTAATGGTATACCAAATGTCATGACTCAATAAAGTCAGTTCTTTAATTTCCTCTTGTAATTGATACATTGCTTGCATGTTGGCGGAACCCAACGCGGCGTTTCGCCGTGCACACCAATTCAAACATAATAATCGTTCTCATAAATGAAATTCTAAATACTGTTGAAAACTTGATATTCACCATAAAATCTCATACGGTACTAGAATATAAAAGTAATAAGTCTTTCTTTGTGTGCTCATTTTCATGTGCGTGTCGCGCTTATTACCAAGACAGTTATTCTCAGCGACTACGGTTATTCTCGTTCGTAACGCAGTGTCATCGCGTCGATTGAAATATCGATATTTAGCATCGTTTTATAACGTGAATATATTGTGAAAATATATGGTTGAAACAAAGTATGAAATGTTTAAAATAAGTTTTTACGATCGTGTGTTTCGTCTATGTATATTACGTAGATAGTTATTACTAGATTTACATAGGATAGTTAAAGTGTACGCTAAATGTATTGTTTTTGTATGTCACTTATCTAATAATTTATATATATATATGCAAAAAAATAAAATTTCTGTTGGTCTGTAATATATTTGTTTGTAATAATAAAATACAATACATATAACATAATCATATTTATTTGTCCATCTATCTGTCTGTTTCTTTCGACTAATCTCTTGATCGCCTTAACTAATTTGCACGGGATGTTAACTGGCAAATAGCTGAAATAATAGGGAGTAACTTAGGCTTCTTTTATTTTAGAATTATGAAAAAAAGATCCAGGGATATAAAATTCCATCTGAACATTGCGGTCATGACTCATATGATATAATATATTTGTATATGGCAACTTTTTAGGGGGAGAAAGCATCGAGAAATGCGAAAATATTGAAATGTATATATTTATTTAAAATAATATTATATTTCATATCAATGTTGTGGATTGATAATGCTAGCGTTTAGTTTCGTCTTTCTTCACGTAATGCTCGATTTCAAGTAGGAAATGGAGAGAGGAGGGTGTTGAAATTAGATTCTCTTTGTGTTACAATTTAGAACTAAGTGAAGCTGGAAAAACGATGACAAATAAAGAAAAGCCATAAGGAAGAAATCAGTTCCTAATCTATTTAGGCATTACGTGCAATACGACAGATTACCAAACTACCATTGTATATTAGACTGGTAAAAAACCTCTTTGTTGGGGAACCTAACGCCGTGGTCAATTTTATGATATCGAGTAATAAACAAAAAATAAAGACTAATTTGTTCGTATTACAATCGAATCCACTATCCTCAAGCACCTTATTATGTAGAGTCAATTAGTATGAATATATAATTGAAATCGATTTTAATCATCATGTTCATCCTATATTTAAATAAAACTTCCAATATCTGAAGAAAGTCCTAATTCTGGGAATCTGTTCAGTAAATTAAAAAAAAGGTCACTTTATTCTATACTATTATGTTCTAAACTAAACTTTATTCTTTATGATCAACCTATATTAAAAAAAAAACTAATAATATCTATGAAGAAAATATCTGAAGAAAATGACTGAAAAAAACCAAAAACGGGAAATTTCAAAATCCATAAAATAAAAAAAAACAAGTCATTTAATTCTGTCTGTACGTTCGTGTCGCCTATTACAACAGTTATTCTCGTAGTGGCGATGCTAATATCGATAATGGTGAGCCCAACCCGTCGCCGTCGCCCACATAGCTCGCATGTGCCGTATAATCCGTATAATTCACGGGGCCAGTGTACACGCGCAATTTACTCAGGGCTGATGCTTCGATAATGTATGTTATTTTAGACATTTTATTTTAATGTTTTTGTTTGGTTTGTTAGATAAGTGCTGATTTGGGTATATTGCGATATAAGATCAGTTTTAGTATGCGTATGTCGATGATACTGAGGTAAATAATGAGGTGTGTGTATATATATATATATATATATATATATATATATATATATATATATATATATACCTCATTATTTACCTAAGTATACGATACGGTACACTTAAAATATAATGTCTTTATTTTTAATAAATATAATATCTTTTATTTTTCTTTGTTTAAGAATAATTTTGTAGTCAATGTCTATGAGTTTGGTATTTGGTATTTGGTATTTTTTATAATGTAATACATAAAGTCAAATGGTATTGCCATCCAAATGATTTACATGGTTTTAAAATTAACGACATGTAGTAACAGCTTATTGGATAATAGAAAAAGATATTAAAATTCTTTTAGATATATTATTTCTATTGTACTGTATTATTATGTATTACTTACAATTTTTGTATGTTTAATAATACAGATAGGCTATATAAACTTATTAAATAAATTGTGTTTGAGATTAGTTAGTTGCAGTACTGTGTTGACTACTGGTAGTAGTTAAAAGAATAGTTGCGATGATTTTCCGATAAGCGTTCAAGTCCATAAGGTACGAACTTTACATGTCAAATATTGGAACATGAATAATAACGCAAGAGCGAAAAATAAATAAAGGATTATTTTTTGGATTTCTCTTACTACTCTGCAATATATAAAATGCATTAAAAACAAATAAAACAATTAAAAAATCAAATAATTTCCCTATTCAAAGTATACAATGTGGTATGAGAGAGCAGCCCTGTCAGGGCACGGCCGGGCGGCGCCTTGACAGCGCAGCTCCGTTAATTCCTGAACGCTCCTCGCGAGCGATTGACAACGCGGTCGGAATTTATCGACGCGCACACTCGCCGCCTGCCGACCGATAGGGCTGGGGACATTTGCAGTTCTATCGATGATTTTAAATATATTTTATATTATTTTTCTCAGCTATTTAGCACAGGCAGGTCGAGGATGTACCACAACTTACTGAGCGATATATTTGAATGGCTCCTGCTAGGATCCACAGAAGAATGGAGTAGTTCCTATTGTCTTGTTAATCCTCAATCGTCAATCCTCTAATTTAGGAGTCCCATATAACTCGTTTGAGTTTCTATGCGGACGGGTACCCAAACAGAGGTTTCGAGAACCGCGAGGAAAAATAGCAGAAATTACCGACCTTTTTGCTTATAAGTTTGGAATGTGTTCATTTTTGAATAACCAATATGCATTCTGATACTTCCTAATACCTTTTTTATAAATAAAATAGTTTTTGTAGATTATTATATATATATGTAGATTATTTTGTTCATCGTCTAGGATTATGCATTTATATGTATAATTAATTATACACTTGTATGTATAATTAGAAATATTCGTTTATCTGTGTCACCAATTTACTGAATTTGTATCTCAAGTGTAAAGTAAGATTATCTATTTATTTCAATATTTCTTGAGTAAAAAAAAACCAAGTTAAAATAAAATTCTTCAAAATTGTGCTAACACTTTGTTTAATAATAATATAGTTTTGAGAAAAGGTTATGATAATGACATTTCGTGTTTTAAAATTAAATACATAAAATATCTACTAATTTACAAAAAAATATGGTATGTTTCTCGGTCCTTGCGGCAAAAACTAATAAATACATAATCTGTTCATTACATAAGTACTACCAAGTTTATATTACAAGATTCAAAAAATAACTCTTATATTATGCGTTTATCAAAAGCTAAAAAAGCTCACAAAAAACCGCCAATATCCATCGATATCGACATCTTCAGCAAAGGATTGAGTTCGTAACCCGCGTTTCTGTTCAATTCACCGTCTTCTATGTACCAGTTATGTACCAACTCCTGGGTAAATAGGGGCTTGCTCTTTAGATTTGACCCAAGTTACCTAGCCTTATGCCCCGCTCGTTGCGCCTAAACGCTTCGCAGATTAAATAATAATGACGGGCCACTGACGGTAAAGCATCCATTGTATGCGTCAGCTTCTCTATTTGGATATTTTGTGGGCACTACGAAATTGAATTTGCGCCTTTGAGCTTTAAGACTGAGATTTTGGATACAGCTCACTGTTTATATTGAATCCTTGTATAGTAGTTTGTTAGTAACAAAGCAATTTTATAGTTTGATTAATTATTATTTTCTTTTTAATTAAATAATTAGTATTTTGAGGTTTAATTTTGACTGAAACATTCGATTTTGTGGAGTCGACAAACAAAATACTTACGACATTTTAAATAATTATAAATTAATTATAATTATTTAAAATGTCTTAAGTATTTTGTTTAATTATTGTAATATAATATTAATATTAAATTATAATAGGCATTTTAAATAATTTCATGTATGTTTATTGAAAACAGCAAATTCATTTGTTTAAACAATTAAATGAATAAAACTATCGTATTTAGTGTGTGAGGTAAGTTGAGTTGCGTTGGTAACGAGTAGATAAAAGGTATGTCACTTTAGACACAAGTGTTTTATAGGACACCGTAGTGTGCGAGTTATTTAATTTTTATAAAATTTTAGCTTAGTCTTACGAGCTATTTACCAATACCTCTAGAACTATTGGACCGATTTTAATGAAACTTGTTCGGTTCTCTAAGTTGAAGTATACCTAACTTAAATTAAAAAGAATCATCTCGATATGACTTTTTAGTTTTGGCGAAATTCGTGGACAAACATACAAACATACTCTTTCCAAATTAAGCACACTTGCTTGGAAACCTATATGAATTATCATACTCAAATATCATTCAATTTTAACACTTACACACATCTGATAACGTCCTTTTATTCAAGTCGGTTAAAAATAACAAAGCTTTCCCACACGTATTTAAATTGATACATAATATAGAATATTATTAAACTGAAAATATATTATATTTTTTACACCCGTTTTCTTACAACGTAAATGACACGTCCGCTGATGACCTTTCTTGTTCTTGTTATATATTTCAAAGTGCTAGTCCAATCTCACGTGGGTAGTCGGTAACGAGGAGAGCGCGGGCTCTAATGTCTTCATTTGTATTCAGATTTACCTACGCAGATAGCACGTGTGTACCCACCGCCTAATAGACACTATCACAAAACTATACATGCAATTAATAACTTTATATCTATATAAATAAGAGAGAGATTTCTCTGTTGACTTTATCAATAAACGTTATCGTTTAGCTATGACCGGTGTACAAGCTTACGTACATATAGCGGCTATTTCCAGCAAAGTCGTGGTCATGGTCTAATTAGGAATTAATTATTTATCGATAGTGTAATACCTAAAGGTATCGTTTTCGGTTTTTGGTTAAATAATGTTGGGAATTTATCTGGCAAAAGAAATGAGGGTGGAAAAGTTTAGGATATGGCGTGAGTCTGGTCGAATTCGCGATAGAAAGTATTACTAGTTTATATTGTATCGGTTGTTAAATAAAATCAAATATTTATTAAGTTTAATTACAACAAATTCTAAAAATAAGATTAACGTATTTATACCTAAATTATTTTATTTATCTTAACACGGCGTTATGTTCCGCGATTTACGCGTGGTAAACGCAAATTGTCTCGAATTTGGATGGACACGGTGTCTTGACACTATGTTCTCTCTGATTAACTTGCTTGTGTAATAAGAGACACCAAATACAAGTCGCTTCCGGCCTTTAGTAAAATGCAGTTACATAAAAAATAATGATATATCGAACATATGGTATATGTAATATTTAAAAAAAAATCAAATATTTTTAATGAATTATGAAAAATATCAGCTTTGTGCAGTTTTTAAAACGCTTAAAATATACCAGAATTTCTTATTTCTATGTCCATACGATTAAAGTAAAAAGCGATCCAATGATTTTTCCAACAAACTGTAATAGAACCCGCGACCAACTCAATACAAACAATTATTACAGAAGTTCTAGCTAATAAACTCGAATGGATGTTAAACAATTAAATATTATGAATTCGGCGCGCGTAATATCGCAGACGGGAGGGCCAGACGGCTATATCTAGTGCATATAGCTAATGCCTACAACGGGCAACTTTGACCCACTTCCCGCGACCCAACTTTTATTGCGACCAACTTTTGCTTTTCCCGTTATGAAAACTTTTTTTTTCTCTGAAAAACTTGATAAGTGATATTTTTTTAAGAATGATTCATGTAGTAAGTTTTTGTCTGATGTAAGTGTTTTAGATATTGATTCTTGTGACAATCGTTTTTATAATTTGCTAATATTATTATTATAACTAAAATATAATATATAGCTTCACACTTTCCCGGATAGCAGAGTAGACAGGAAGTACCTAGTGTCAAGACACTCTGTACTCTGCATTACACTGCATTCGAGATATTGCGTGTTGAGTAGCTCAACGCCGGGCTTACCAAAGCCCAAGTGGGAATCAAACTCACAACTGGCTTCATCCAATATATATAAAGATGAAATAATATCATACATATATATGTATACAATATAGTCATTCAATTAACAAAAACACTGTATTGCTTATTAGGAACATAAGTAAGCTATCTCTGTTATTATATTATTTTTAAATTTGAACAAATTTTTCATCGATTATATTACAATGTAAAATTCCCGATTCCGCGCAACAATACTTAAATGGCTGCGATTATTCGAAACCCGTATAAAAAAAATAATACATGACGCGAGTACTGACGATCAAAATACATAATGAAGAAAACGTCTGTCAATTCAAACATTCAAACGTCGAAAAAAAGAATCACGTAAACCCCGCTATTCCTTTCATCTTTGCCAAACAAACACAAAAAAAAAGGAACAATTAGGACTAAAAATCCCCGCTTTAAATGGAGTACTCGATTAATTGCGGTGCCGAAGGCGTATGTGTAGTCAGTATATAGGCACGAATTTCCGAGCATATACCTAATGTATACGTGGGCAACGTCTCGCGGCCCTCCTGCCCCATCCCTCGGGCTTCGCCCTAGCCACCCCCGTCTAATTGACGCCGCACCGGACGCGCCGCGGGGACTGCGCTCCGCCTTCCGGACTGCTCCCGATTTACAACATCGGCCGATAATCTTTTCTTGATGACGCAGCTCCTACCGTAGAAAAGGTCTCGACATAATAACTATCTAGTGTCAATAGGATCCCAGACCTTTTATGCTGGATTAACTTGTTTTCAACATAGATATATATATTTTATATATTTTTTAACTTGCTAATGATGTGGTTACTATGTTTATTTAAAAATATTAAAGCATATTTTAATATATGTCAATATTAAAAAATGAATAATACAGCAAATAGATATTTGTATGTGGAAAAAACTAATAATATTTCCCATATTAATTCTCTTTCTTCGATATAATCGTTTCTAAAAATAAGGCATTCAGATTCACCTTTATTTGCTTGGAAGGTGTCAACATAGCCTTCGGTATCCTAATTAAAAACCCTCAGCCGGAACCGGGTGCCGAAGTATATAGAGGGTGAGGAGGGAGAGGCCGTGGGTCCGCGTAACGAACGCACTAATTAATAAGGGTCCGCCGATATTGATTTACGACGTACCGCGTGTGAGCCCGAGGCGGAGACGAGAAAGCTCTCATACTTGTTCCGATCAGGCGACATTTGGCGAAAAAAATATTTTTAAATGAAATCGCCCTTCTAAACGCTGCGCAACGCTCGGGGGTTGCAAAGTGTTGGTTCACATCTCATTCAGTAAAAAGAATGATTATTTTTGAAATAATTTTTTGTCTCGGTTATTATACAAAGCACTATTTGCGCTTTGAAAATATACACATTCATTGACAAATATCAATGTATAATAGTTAAAAACTCATCATAGATGCTCATTCATGATTTATACAAACCTATTTAACATCAAAAAGATTCAAAAGCAATTTTAAGTTTTCGTCTAACAAAGATAAATGTTTTTTTCTTACCTAACAATGAGAATACGTATCTTTCAAAACCAGCTAAAGCCGAATGTGTTCCACGTTTAAGAGACGTCGGAATGATCCTCCAAAGCATACTTCACGGTGCCCAAAGTTCGGCGTGGACAGAGGAAATTTAATTAAACCCCCACATTAGGCTATGCAATAAGGCCTTCTTTGTTTTAACGGATACTTTAAGAGCGCCGGCGGATAATTCTCCGAATATCCGGCTACTGTGTCAAAGGCTTGTATTTTAATTTACGTACATACCGTATGAAACCGAATATTAAGATTCAATTTTGTTAAGAGCTCAGCGAAATATTAATAAATTGTTAGCGCTTCACTATTTGGGGGGAAAACGTACTTGAAAATTATACATTTGGGCACTGGTTATGCACTGAATTTCGGCGAAAATCTTTTCTAAAGTAACGAGCTGGTCAAAATACGTACATTAGGTAACGTTCTCAATTTCCATTCGCACGGCCGCGTTGCAGTGATGGGGAATTTGCATCGGAAAGAAACGCAAAAGAGGTAAAAAGAGCAAGATCCGCCCCCACCGGGAGCCGCTGCGCTAGCCACCACGCTCCTATATGCTCAAGTAGTGCAGCTTAGTTTTTGTGATCAACAATCGATAAGGTACACGAAGTGAATGCTGGGATTCGTGTGCTCTAACGACTACCTACCCAGTTTAAAATTTACGTATTTAGTAGAAATTCAAGGCGGTTCTTTCATTAGTATACACTTGTATGTACGGCTGTACGTTTGTTCATGTCCATGAGACAAAAGATTTTCATTTTATTAATGTTGAACTTATAATAAGCGAACCATATGCTTTGGGGAAACAGAATAATCATGGTTTTAGTTGATTATAAAAGTTTTAATTGATAATTATGAGAGTAAAGGGGTGGTGATTGGCTTGTTATATAATAGTTAGAGATTCTAATTGCTAAACATGAGATGGTAAGCATAGATTGTCAAAAATAAAAATATATATACCTACTTCTACATATAATACATCATCAATCTAACTGTAATGAATTATAATCTCTTTTTATGAATATTTTAAAATATTCATTTATTATTTTCATAATATACAAACAGAAACTATAGGCCATTACCGTTTATACCAAAAATAATCAAACTAATTGAAATAGTCTTAGTCTGTGAGTTTACCAGTGGATAAAAAATCAGCAAAAGCAACCCACACCGGATACGACACGTGATATGGAAAATCGTAAAATTTAATCAATTTTTAAAGTGGAAGTACTACTTTACTCGCTATCTAACCTGCACCTGGTGTTGGCGGACACGTTCGCAGCACTTGGTACTTTTATTCAAATCCTTTGGGCGCCTACAGCGATACAAAAACTCTTTGATAAATTCATCGAACCCTGCAATGTTAGCTTCAAAAAGTTCTGCTCAAATTTTTGCTAACGTTCGAGACGTGTATTCTTTATTATACCTGTATACTGATAAAAGCAGGAAAAGTTAAAAGTAAAATTGCTTCTTTTTTTTTGTACGAGAAAAAGGAAATATTTTTTTATAAAACAAATATTTTACAAGAATTTCCATTATAATACGATCTTAAAATATTTGGTAGAAGTAGCAATAAATAAATATACTTTGTTCAATTAAAATGTTATACTGATTACCATTTTAGATGACTATCGACAAATCACTGATCATTATGGTAACACTGTGAATAGCTTCATAATACAAATTAAGTAAACTCAGAGACAAGCGTTGAAACACTCCCTTGACTGCTTTCAACCCAAAATTGAGACGTTGCGTGTTGAGTGGCGAACTCAACGTCATTATATTTTCTAAGTTTACGCCATAAAAGGTACCAAAGGTAAATTTAAATATTTACAGATCACAAAATATCATTTGCCATAATAAAATAAAAAAGGAACAGTTTAAACCATATATTCTAAGAACTTCCTTATACTTCCCATCCAAGACAGAATGAGTATTTAAACAAAAACACGCTGACAAGAACTTTACGCTTTCAGTGCGGAAAATCAAACGACTAAGATATTAGCCAAGTACTAAACGTAGCTCCAAAATTCAGTTTGTGCTGTGAAATAGCTCGTGACGTCACGTAGAAAATGACCTTATTTACGATGTCTTTATTATCATGTGAACTCGTTTGCCGACACTCGTAAACGCGTGCTGAGTCTTACCTGGTCTCTGCCAACTCTTGGTTTTGATGAAAACCACTTCCAAATGACCGATTCTCCTATGAAATCTTTGCTAATTTCTTTGTTAACTCGTGTGCAAATTTTATTATATAAATAGCATGAAAACAGTCGTCATGATGCAATTAGGGAATACCTGACAATAAAACATATTTATTTAGAACAATTTTATATATATTATATTTTCAGCCACAGCGTTAAGTTACGTAATACAGCATACATTGCCTTCATACAATAAGAAAATGGAACGCCAAATGATTTATCGTTCAATGAATAAAAGTAAAATAGCCAGCGAACAAATCCATTCTCCAAATAATACTGCAGCTAATGTACCAGCATGATAATTCAGATCAACAGCCAGTTAGGCACGACTGATGTTACTGCATCTGGGTCGTAATTCGCAGAAACTAAAACGAATAGACGGCGCGCTCGCGATCTGCCTCTAAATGACGTCATTACCGCCGTACGAATGACTGTAAAGCACAATACCTGTGTACTGAAAGCGCAACTAAAGCTTGGTGTACAATGGTATAAGTGTATTCAATATTTGTTTACATACAAATAAGCGCTTATATTATAATTTTTAATATAGCCAGTTCAATGAAAAATTACAAGACCAATAGTGTATCAATTTTAAAATATTTAATAAATGTATCTAGTTTAGATAGCAGGAAAAGGTACTATTATATCTTATTGGTTATGAGTTTAAATCGCATTTGGGGTAAATCCGCCATTTAAAAGGCAATATGTTGATTTCAAGCAGAGAACAGAGAGCAAAGTGTCTTGACAATCGGTTCTTTGCATACCGTAATGTTAATAACAACACAACCAGTAACCACATACTTTGTGTCAAAATGTTAGGCTGACATAGACAAGAGTAAGAGATAGCCCCATTAACTGGAAATCCAACGATGGGACCTATACTCAGTAGTGGTAAAAATCTATGTAATCCATACATATATACGTATTATACAATGGCATATCAAGATAAATACTGCGATTTTCACATTCAAGTATTTATAAGCGCATAAAATTCGACGAATTATAATGTTTTTTAATTACATATTATATCTTTATACTTACATATTATATATTCAATATTCAAAAACGAATAAATGTCCACTTTAAATATGTATTTACTAAAAAACCTATAAATTAAACCATTAAAAAATAAACCAAAATAATACTAATGTAAAATGTGGCTTACTGAAGTTTTGCGCGACACATCTTTGTGCAGTAATGAGACGCGAGAGATGCTGCGAAATTGAAATTCACGTCGCGGGTCCGGAAGTGTCGGTCTTTCAATACTTGCGGGGGTGGCGTGAGGACGCCTTTGTTCTATTTAATTGCTTCTATCCTCCCGCTTTAGTTTTATCATGTCCGTTGGTCCGTTGTTAAATATCGACCTTATTAGATGAAAAGCGCTTAGTTTGGTATTGGCGCTTGGACTTAAATATAAGGTAGAAAGGAAGGTTAATTGCAGTAAAATCTTCGAAAAATATAAAGATATATAAATATTTGTTTTTTGAATGGAGTGTTTTGACACTAGGCTCTTTTTGACTACTTTGCTACCCGATAAAATTCGTGAAGCTGTTTTCAGTATTGTAAAAATTAGCCAGCGTAAGAAATGTTTATCAGAGTAAAAATTAACATTTTAAAAATAAGGGGATTTTCTGTCTCATTATTTAGGAAGTAGCTAATGTCAAGAAAGCCCTGTCTCCGCTTTCCGACCGAATTCAAGGCATTGCGTGTTTAGTTGCGAAACTCAAAGCCACACTTTGTTATTAAGTTAAATCAATGTTAAATTTTATTTTTTACCTTTAAGGTCTTACAGCAGGGTAGATAGGAAGAATCTAATGTCAGGACTCTCTGTACTCCTCTTTACACCGATATTGCGGCACTGCGTGTTGAGTGGCGGAAGTCAACGCCGCAGTTTGTCTTTCCAGAGCGAGGAAATGAAAATAATTTATATAAAATCTTTCCCCGAGTGGAAATCTAAACACAAATTCACAAATAAATTAAAAATATATATTTTAGTCAAACTTAAAAATTTATTGATAAATCAAGAATATAATAATAATGTTTAAATAATTTATATTTTTTTACAAAATAATCGCAAACTTGCGAACTAACATATAGTAAATACTACTAATCTATAGTAAAAAATACTAATCTATAGTAAAAAATTGAACTCGAGTAATCTAACTTTCTAAAGCCAAAAATTCATTAGCAGTTAATACGGTGAGAAGCACCAGTTCTACGAAGTAGGCAAAGGAATGCATTTAGTTCAGTTTTATTGAATAATCCCGTGAGAATTTAGTCTTTTCTTAGGACGTCTATAAATTTTAGATTTTGTCAATTTAATATTACGCTTTAAACTGCGACCGGTCGCGGCGCAATGTGACAGCGCTGTACTGTAAACGCGATTAGTTGTTGGTTTGATTCCCACTCAGGGGAGTTATTATATTTAAATTATTTTCACTTGCTCCCTTTGCTCGCACTCAACACACACTGTCTCGAAATCGATTGAAAGCGAAGTACGGAGTGTCTTGACACTGGGTACTTTCTGTGTACCCTGCTATGCGGAATAAAAACGTCAAGCTAAAAAAATAAATACTCTGTCAGATGTAGCCGAGTAGATATAATATACAAGTAATACATGACACGATGACACGGTGGTGGTGAGGTAGGACAGGATAATGCTGTAAAGACTGTGGGTTTGTTCCTCACTCAGAGAAATTATTATATTCAAATTAATTTCCATTGTTCCGCTAAAGGGAGGCGTTAAGCCCCGTTCTTATCGTATAATATATCGATTTCGGCTAAAAGTATAAAGAATGGAGTTTCTTGATAATAGATTTTCTTTGACTATACTATGCGGCTAAAACGTGAAGCTGTTTACAAGAATTTATTTTACAACAGACATCTATCTATGATCATGACTTTATACAGCCTCAAAGACATCGAAGATCTAAAACCGCTAATACTGTATTAGCGTGTTCCACCCACGAGCAAACAAAACAATAACTTAAAGCGAATAAACAACAAATTTTACTTAAGGAAATGAAAGCGAACAGCGTTGTAAGATGGACGGTGTAAGGGATAATAAACACATGCACTCAGATAACAAAGAACGGTACTATGATAGCCTGTACGCAGCCTATACACTACGCATATGTAATCTATACAAATATACTAAATTGGAATATTAAATTCAATTTTTTTTACTATAAACATATGGTACATATACAATAACATTTTTTATAATTTTTGTCTATCTGTCTGTCTGTTTATTCGAGTTAATATCTGGAACGGCTAAAACGATTAGAGGACTTTCACTGACAGATAACTGATGTTAATTTTAAATAAAATTTTTATATAAAACTTAACATCAGTATCATAGTAGTTCATAATTTATTTTTTTATATAAAATCATTAGTTTTAGTAATGATTTCATATAAAAAAATAAATTAGTACATGTAAAAATTAAAAGTAAAATTTGGAAGCATGTAAAACTAAATATGGAGTTAAATAACACTGTCGAGTTTATTCAGTCAATCAGAACATAGGATTTTTATCATATGTATACCTACTTTTACCAATTTTTTTTGTTTCTTATGCTGTCTAATTCTTTCGTGTGCAATAAAGCATATCCTTTTCTATTATATTCTATGTTAGCACTTTTAAGAATGATGGAGTATGTTTTTCTTAAATTCAATTAATAATAGTTAATACACATTAAATTAATTTTAATTAAAAATCAATCACATTCATTATTCATTTTATATGTATACTTTAATTACAATATGTTATGTTATATCTTACAATTTCAATAGACAGACGTAAAAGTTTTAATTTCCCGCCATTGCGCTAGAGCACAGATTAAATATATAATTGTTGTAATAACGCATGACTTCAAACGATCCAGTAATAAATAAATGCAATCATAGGTCGTAATATAACATAAGTTCAAGTTAAGTATAATTTAAAATAACTGCACCGTTTTACAATTCTGGAATAATAAGAGGACTTAATCGACAATAAACATTAGCGCATAATGAAAGAAGGCAAACGATGGCTTCTGAGTTTTTTTATTTTATATTTAACACTGTCGTAAGACAAAGTGCAGTGTCTATTTTCAACATTCAAGTAAAATTTCAAAAATAAATATCATTATTTGTATACAATAACGGAGATCGGAGTATCTCTAGATTCATTCTGCCTATTACGCACAGCGTAAAAACATGTGAAAATTCCTAAATTACCTGTTTCATATCAAAACAATAAAAACCACAGTACTGGTCACTTATGATAAGTAAGCTGTTATCCATTTATTAGTTGTGGCATTTAAGTCTTTCGTAGTACGAAAGCTCATTACCGCGGGGGCAATAAAACAGGCGGACACCTTTCGAAAACAAGCTATAGACGCAATTAAGTCCTCTCACCTGCCTAACGAGGGTACAGCTTGAGAATGTGAGCTGTACTGTGGTAAAATACTTGTATGTTCGATATATCACAAGTCACAAGTTAAATAAAATTTTAATTATCAAACAGTTTCAAGTCTTCAATTCTGTAATACAGTAATAAAGTAAGTAGAGGCTTCTTTCTTGCGTTATATTTAATGTTATACTAGATATTACTAAAATAAATTTTGTGTAAGTTACTCCTCATTATATTAACTATATGACAGTAAAAGTCCAGTGGAAACCGGTCCAGGCATTCCAGAGATCAGCCAGAACAAATAGACAGACATTTAAAAATCGTAAAAAAAGGTTTTTTTACATATGGTTTTAGTTAGAAGCTGTTTTTTTTAATATCACAAACAGACACTCCAATTTATTATTTGTATAGATTATTACCAAATGGTAGCTGGTCGTCATGTCTCATGTAACTTGATGGTTATTGAGACAATAAAACTAGAAATCATTAGTTCAATTTTAACTTAGAATTTATACATATGTAATAATTATTGTACATTGATTAAAATACATTTACTTTCTGATTCTTTTGTGTCCATTAAAGTATTTTCTATTCTATTAATTTAATCATCACATTTACAAACACTTGCTAGTTCGAATCGAATAAACACTACCTTATAGAAGTTAATTTTTTTGTAGTCTACTAATCAATATCACATAAAATGTATAACATTGTAATATTTAACTAATTAGTGTCGATAATCTCTCTCGAAAATCCCAGCCGTCTAATAACAAAAACTAAGTAGGAAAATTACAAACAAACGTTAAGTTTCATATAATAAAAAAAAAACAAATTAACAACTCCGAGTGTCAATTAATTGTAATTACTTAATTTAAAGACCAACAGTGATTCGGAAACGAGACTCCATTTATTTTTAAAACATGTTACAAAACATTGCACAACTTTTCATATCCAATCTCTTAAAATACATGCGGATACATATAATATTCATATTATAAAAGTATTCAATACACTGCGAGTCATCGCGCTTAATCGAATCGATATAATATGTACCACGTTACTGGATATTATCTTAAGTTAATAAACACTGGCTGGATTTCTGATGAAGCGAGCCACTTTACTCGTTAATATGTTTATTTTTGTTTAATATAACAGTCCTGATAGTTAATAGGGAGTAAGTTGATTGAAGATTGACTGTGAAGGCATGGATAAAAAGTTGTATTTATGGATTTTTGTAGTTCTATTACATAATAGAATTAAAGTGTAGTGTTTAATGTTAACATCTATATTACCTATATATATATATATATATATATATATATATATATATATATATATATATATATATATATATATATATATGTTAAAACTCATACAAAACGCGGTGCTGAACTCCGCCACTCAGCAAGCGATGTCTTGAATTCGTCAGAAAGCGGAATACGGAGTGTCTTATTACTGGGTACTTCCTGTCTACTCGACATTAAAAAACGGGATAAAATTCGTATAAGAAATTTTGTGTTTACATTTTCATTGTAAAAAAATTACATTAACAAAACACGGCATTGAGTTTGACACTCAACACACAATAACTCTATTCTGGGTGGAAAGCAGTTAACAGAGTGAAAGTTGCCTCTGACTACCCTGATATTCGGGATAAGGCTTGAAGCTACATACAATCACAAACAATTCCCTAAATGTGATATAAACCAAAACCCATCAAGCCCATTACAATTGCAATCAATTGTTATCAATTTTTCAATCTTAGTTAGATCGTCGATAATTTTCTGCACATGGGAGCCTTAGAAGTCTGTAAATGTATAACATTGTAACATACGATTCATATAGTCAATAAATGAAGTATGCGAGTTTACGATACGGCGTGCTGTTAAGATATAGAAAGGCGGTTAGGAAAATTGCAAAGACAATGTTACTGTTGCATACTTTCTAATACGATGATGACTGGATGCGAATGCGGCTTCTTTGATACGAACGATGGTAGATACGCGATACGTTGATAAACTTACTTTTAAATTTTATGTAGTTATTTCATAAATTTATTTATTTATGTTTATTTGTAGTTACATAATATTTACAACTCTTTTATTTATTGTTTGTTTCAATTTAAAAAATATGTTTTTTTTATTGTACGACTATATCAAGCCTGGTGTTAAGCATTGTTGTGGTCTACCATGAATCAGACTTGCCTAAAAAGTATCTACTAATATTTACTATTTTCAAAGTGTTATTCCACACTTAGGATTAGAAAACATTTTTCTAACGTCCAAGATATCCAACGACGGTATCCAAGAGGCGCGGGTTCGAATCCTGCTGCGTTCAAATTTTTATATGTTTTTTCAAAAAAAAGTATCTACTAACTTCGGATTTGAAGCCTGGATTCCGTGACTTCGGAAATACAGACGCATAATATAAGTATATTAAATATAGGTTATATATTATTCGTCTTATATAGTTTCTTTTTAAATCTGCTTATAATTATCATATTATAGTATATTGGTTAAAGTGCAGTGTTGGATGAAATAAGAAAATTAAGAAAAAAATAATTTATAACGAAATTTCTTTATTAAGACAATTAAATATAAAAATTTGACACTACTGAGACAAAAGCGCGACATAATGTCTCGATTTCGGACGGAAAGCAGTCAATGAAGTGTTTTGACACTATTTTAGTTATCTCTCCGAACAAGCGTGCAGTTACTTTAAAATATATTTGAAAATTAAAAACGATCGCAAAACTAAAACAAAAAATGTTAAATCTGCATTTCCTATTGCCAGAAAATTTTATTAAGTGATATTTTGTTATTATTAGATTATCGCTTGATAGCATTTAAGCATCGAATTCGAAAATAATTTATTTCACATATGTCGCAATAAATGGAGAAGGCACGAAGGAGCTTGGTCTTTAATCCTCGAGAACAAAACTTTAGGGCCAACCTAACGGTTCCTAATAGAATGTCCTGTTAGTTGACCAACACTTAAAGATAATAAAATACAACAGAGTAGTCAGAAAGAACCTATCGTGAAGACACTATGAATACTACTTTCTGTATGAGATTGATTTTGTATTTAACGGTGGAACATAACGCCGTGTTATGTCTAATCAGTAATAAGAAATGAAAATATTTGAAATACATTTTGCCTAAGTGAATCTAAATAAATTTCATTTATTATATTTATTTTCAATATTTTAAATTTTAAAACAATATTCTTATAGCTTGAAATATGAAACATTTTAAGACTTATAATTATTTTGGTATATGACAAATTAAATGAATACTTACAGTAAAATGATGACAATAACACACAAAAGCTACAGAAACGCCAACTAAGAGTACGGGTTCGAACTCTATTGCACTTTTTTTTATAAAAACGTGACTATTAAATCCTAATCTCAAATATTTTATTTAAAATTAATAGTCGGCAAGCCGGTCGTGGCGCAGTGTGACAGCGTCTGACTGTAAACGCGACCGGTTGTGGGTTCGATCCCACTCGGGGGAGTGATTATATTTAAATTATTTTCACTTCCTCGATCTCGGAAAGACAAAGTGCGGCATTGAGTTCCACCACTTAACTTGCAATGTCTCGACTTTGGTGGAAAGCGAAGTACGGAATATCTTGACACTAGATACTTTCTGTCTACCCCGCTATGCGGGATAAAAGCGGGAAACTAAAAAAAAAATTAATAGCAAAATTCAAACTAAATTTTGCAAGTTCTTTTGCATTCGACATGAAAACAAAGCAACCATTCGCTCAAAAAGGCTACATTGTTTTTATTGTAAGCATTCTTATAAACAGACACTTAGAGAGAACTTAGACTGCTGATAAAGAATGATGAATGATGTATTAATTTAAACACATTAGTGTTTAAATAGTAAACCTATATTAATAGGTTTAGTCATTCAAGATGGCAATGAATAAACAATTAAGCCGACTTCATAATAACTATATTTTCTTACGAAGAATTAACCTCTGAAACTGGACCGGTTTGATAAAACTTGTACTGTTGCCTAAAAACGAACTCGATATGAGTTTTAGTTTTCGAGAAATTAATGAAATAGTGGACACTTACCAAATTAAGTAAACGTGATTAGAAGTCTAAATAGATCGTGATACTCAAATATAATAATAATTGAGTATATAATACATACTAAGTAAGTAGTAAGACAAAGTGCGGCGTTGAGTTCCACTACTCAACACGCAATGTCTCGAATTCGGTTGAAAGCGAAGTACGGAGAGTCTTGACACTAGGTACTTTCTGTCTACCCTGCTATACGGGATAAAAAACGTGATGCTAAAAAAAATACAATACATACATAAAAAACTGAAGATCTCCTTTCTTGAAGTCGGTTAAAAATGACTTTAATCCAGATTAAGTAAAAGAAAGGACGTGAATATTTGAATATTAATATTGTTACACAAATAAACCCATATTTTTATATTTGACGTTCAACAGACCCGCGACCTCTAACTCAACATGTCAATATATACGCACTATATGTAAAACATAGTCGACAATTGAAGCTGCGTTGACCTGCTTTCGACACACGACTTCGTTCCTCAAATGTAGTCGATAGTGGTGCAATGGAACAGCGTATGACTGTAAACGTGATGGTTGAGGATCCGATTCCCTCTTGGGGAAAATCCTTGTCCTGCTTGATTTTGAAATTTCTCAGACTGTAGTTATTAATAATTATAAAGCGTGATGTCAAAGAAAATTGTAAAACGTAGAGAGCAATCGAATGTGTATGAACATGCTATTGTAACACGTCTCTATTCTTTCCTTTAAGTACATTTAAGAGCGAGTAAGTAATAAGTTATATTAAGCCAAAAACAAAAAAATCCAATTACATTTTTTTTGTTAAAGAGAAAAAAAAAATTATAATTCACCTTAGACGCTTGAATTAAACATACTGTTATCATTCAAAGAAAGCGCAGTATGTTTCTACACGACGATATGCCAACGTCAACAGAATCGCAACCCCTATCACGGCACGTCAACATGTCGTACACACTATGTGGAACGATATATATAGAGCGTGGTACAAACGTATGTATGTATATATAGACAGTGCGAGTATATACACGCATATATAACGGTAGAAAGGTATACATGTAGCTGTATAGTACAATCGCTGGTAAGACGAGCGACCGCAGCGGACAGGCTTTGTGCGGGTCCGTTGCTAAATTACGCCTCGGTTATGTTAATGCGTGGAGCGATTTAAATTGATTATTGAGAAATTTAAAAACTATATCTAGCAAGTATATTACTTATCAACTATTTTATAAATAGTATTTTTTTCTTTCAGCCATGCTGTAGTTATTAATGAATTTAATAGGTGCGTTAAATTTAAATTCAAGATAGTCGGTAAATTTTACACAGGCGTTGTACACTTGTTTAATGTTATTACCCCCTAAGGGTTGATTCTTATTGGTTGAAGTGTTTTTAATTTGAATGTTTATGTTATTTTGATCTGGTAAAAGAAAACAATGAACAAGAATAATGTATTTATAATCAAATTCTCTGACTCATCAAATTGATCAAAATACGCAAAATTTAAAAGTGAATTATGCTTTAATATAGCTGATACATACAAACTTTAGGTATTTACAAATTTTTAATAGTTTCCAATATATCAAGTTATAATTCAGATCCGCTTTCTCGTCCAAGTGCTGAGCGTGCGTTGTCAGAGCGGGCGGGCGTCAGGTGCCCGTATTTCGGTCGCTACGGCCGAGCGGTCGCCGCTCAGTTTATGTAACACATACACGTTATATAACCACCTCACCTTCTAATGGCTTAGTCTAAAATGGAGTACGCTAGAAGTGTTATTAGGCGTATTTAATACGAAATACTGGTAGAGAAGGATATTTGCAATATGGTGAAATGAATTTGGTTGTTATATCGATTTTTGCAGTGTATAATATTCTCATTTAGTAAGACAAACGAAAAAACATCGTAGTATTACATAGTAGCCAAGTCCAGAGAAGTTCAAAGTATAGGTTTTATAAGTAAAGAATACCAAATATTAGTTTACCATTGTACTGAAATTTTACAAAGCAAATCACCATGTTAAAGTCAAAAATGTATTCAAATTCGTAACATGAAACATCATCAATGCATCGTAATAAAACATAATACTCATGACGTTTCGTATTCAATGCTCTAATTAGCGTATCATTCTTAAGTTCTCAGTCAACAATAGTCGACTAAAATTGATGGGATGACTTTATGTTGTTACATAAAAACTAATAATATTGCTCTAACAAGAGTTTCAAATGAATATAAAGTCATTATAAAATCAATAGTATTATTTATTTAAATATAAATATATTTGTTATTTAAATAAATAATACTATAATAATAATTTTTGATTTAGAGTTATTTGATTTATGGTTTAGAGTATATATAAGCTTTTTAATATATTAGCTATAATATTACAAACAGACTCCAAATTTAATTATATATATATATATATATATATATATATATATATATATATATATATATAAGAAATAATTTATCAATTTTACAATATTTAATATATAAATATCAATAGTAAAATATCAAGTACAAAAAAAAACTATAAAAGAAAAGAAATATATGGCGGCTCCAACCATCAACTAGGGCCGTACCACTTCAACGGCAAACTTTGTTCTGAGTCAGGCATATTGCAGCTTTCCCTTTGCCTCACCTTACGGTGCGATTGAATTAATCGCATATTCCTTAGTATTAATGCTCTCTTACCGGCAGCCGTGTAATCATTCGTATTATGACGCAATTGAGATAAATCTTTTAATGGCTCTCCCACATACTTACCTCGTACTTGTTCTATTTGCTATTCACAAACTTAAAGAGGTATTTTTATAACTTTCGTTTTCCATCACAATAAAAGCTTTTATATAAGTTTAGTTTATATGTTATAATTTGATAAAGATGAATGTGTTTGTAGCAAGCGATTGTTAAAGGTAAAACTTCATACGAATTTTAAAACCAAATATTGCAATATATTAAAAAAATACTATTTATTACCGCTAAAACCATTAACTAAATAAACCAAATAAAATCGAAATGTCTATACTTCACTAATATAATAACGTCATTCAATAAAAGCAACAAGTGCTCATTTAAAAGATCCTCTTACCCTCTCTAGTTGTATAGAATAGAGTAGAATAGTAAAGCCCACACACACGAATAATTAAATTAACAAACGTCGGTCTAGTTCTGAATCGTGAAACAATTTGCTTCTTGGAATATCTCTCATACATACATACATACATACATATATTGTAGTGAGACAAAGCGTGGACAAATCATAAATAAACTGTCACTGTTGTGCATATCCTCTATATACCGATGTCCAGTGGTCTGTATATGTCTGTATATATACGCATATATGCATATACGTGCCTATATATAGATACGTACGCTTCGGCATTGGAGCGCGAATACTCCACTCTAGGCGAGCTTACCGCGCTGCTTCCTAATGACGACGTTAGATACGGACGCTGGTATGGTGGCAGTCTTAGCGATTTAATATGTTTTTGTAATAATAATAATTATTATTTTTCTAAAAATAAAAAGGATACCCTACACATGATTCTTTGCTTTCTACTTTTATAAATAATACAAATCTTACTTCTATTAAATAAAGTTGAATAAGTAATTTATAATCCTATTTTAGTCATAATAGTATTAGAAATAAGTTTTATCTAGAATTTACAAACATATCAAAATAAACGCTAAAATATATTATTGAATACAACAAATTAAGCAAATCATAGACAATAAGAGAGTTAAGTAAAACCTATAAAAATAAGTTTTAAAAACAAATAAATCAAAAACTATAATATTTTTTTCTAATCTGTAAACAAACTCAGTTAATGTGACACCTTTTATTATAAAATCAATGTATATAAATATTACTATAAAAATATCACTTTCGTCTTGAGTTCCTAAAACATAATGGTAACAATATTTCTCGCTTCCACCCTCACTAAATCCTAGCGCAACGCCGTGAAAATGGACGGAGCCGTGACATGGAGGACCTGCGCGATGGCCTGCTGGATATATAACCTGTCCCCCAATCCCAGTCCCCACCCTGATTTAGAGCCTTTAGCTATCAGTTTCTGCGTTCATAGCGTCTATTGCATATTCAAATTTAAATTGGCGAAATCCTTTTGAAAAATGTCAAAAATGTTTGGTATAATATGTTAGTAAATAAGTATTAGTATTCCAAATAAAGTTTTACAATATCTGTGTTTATAATATGTATATGCATTATTACGTATGTAATGTGACGTGAACAAGAAAAGTAGACAAATGTCTTCATTCTTAACTCAGATTTATAAAATGGTAGCGAAAGCCTATATACGTTTTTGTTTTTAAATATCAACACGCAATGTCTCCAATTTGGTGGAAAGTGGAGTACGGAGAGTCTTAACACTAGGTACTTCCTATCTAACCTGTTATGCGAGATAAGAGCGTGAAAGTAAACACGAAAGTACAGCAGGTTAACGAAAGAAATACTTTACAAGGCCAAAGAGCGAGGTGAGTTTTTGATAAACTAGTAAGAACATCACAGTTATGATTTAAAATTCCTGAAGTACTAAGGAATAATTCAAAATTTTGGTTTAAAAACTTTCTAATCAGGGAAATAAGTAGTTTGAGAGGAACAACAATATTAGTTTATGAAAGCTTATTTTTACCTTTGCCTTATGAGACTTAATGAAAGAGTATTTAAAAATTCTATTCAAATTTTCAAGTCGAATTTGTATCTCTGAATATCGCATACTTATTATATTAACAAATATGTTTTACATATCGTCACTACAACAGCATATTTTCACATACTTTTTAGCAAATAAAAATAAATAAACTAAACCTGAAAAAGTAATTTTTCACAAAAATTCTCCTATCTTAAAACTAAATCCTGAAGAAAACCTACATGTTTTAATCAGCTTCTATTACTTTCCCGTAATGCCTAGTTCCACTGCACTGTACACGTAAATAAACAAAACGCAGCGGCCTTCGAGCCCAATTTTCTAGTATTATGCACTTTATGTTCCTTGCTCTAAGAATTTTGCACCCAAAGCTACGTAGCCACGTCACAGTATTTGCGAAATCGATCTCTATGTGTAGAGGCTTAGGTTCGAGTATTATTTGAACAGTCAAAGTGTACGTGTGTATGTTGACCTACTTACCAAGCCTCTATATACGCAGTGTTTATATAAGCCTCCGTTTGAAGCCTGGTTTCCACTGTGGCCGGTTTAATTTGGCTTGAAAGTGTATTGAATCAAATGAAATATGCACATCATCAAAGTAAAAATGCACGCTGTTGTGAAAATGTTTGGTTGTAAACATTCATTGATTGTAAGTATAAGTATAGCTGAAATAAAAAAGCGCTTAAAACTTATGTATAAATGTAAATAAGTATTAGCTGATTTCTTTATATTATTTACCATTTTCTATCAAATATTACAGTTTTATTCGCAAATTTGAAGTGAGTATAGTATTAAAATAAAAATCTTGGTGTACTTATATTTTATTCCAAACCATTATTGAAAGAAAGGAAATGAAGAAATGAAAACCCGTATTTATAATTATCCATTAGAAATACGTTGAATATATAAACTAATTATTACACACACTATCACGTATTTGACGTACAGTTTTGTTAAGAAACATGTGTATTTTGAGCGTCAACTGTGCCACTAGTACTAATAATTGTATGACAGATAAAAAAAATAACAAACAAAACTTAAAACACTTCAAAATACAACCAACAAAATCTAATACAGATAAAAAAAAACAAAAAGTATCAAATGAAATCAAATAAAAATAAATAAAGTCCATCACAGACAATTTATAAAACATAAAACGAATTGGAATCATAGCGCCGACAAACTCGCAGAACCATAAATTATGTTGAAACGTAATAAAACTAAATGCATGAAACAAATCGGGACGGGGGAGGGGGGGTGTGGCGGGGGTGCGCGGGGAGTGGGGAGGGGAGGTCTACAACTCTACTACGGCACTCTCGGTTTCATTCATAACTTTTTACAAGTTTATCTGCGGCGATACCTCCTACATATTTATGTTTGCGACTGCTTTCAAAGAGTAAATATTATTGTATTTTTTTTTGTTTTTTTTTATTTCTTTTAAATTTAATAGGGTGTGTTTAAATTTATTTTGTAATAATTTAACATGTGCAAAGAGTGTTAACTTTGTTATGGAATGTAGATGTGAATGTTAACTATATAGAATATGTGATTTATCATTTTGTTTTTACTTCCTTGGTGTTTTTTGTTTTTAGTTTTATTTAAATTTTACAATAAAATTAATTTAAGTTATATAGAAATATATAGAAATAAATAACATACTGTAAACTAAGCTAAAGAAATAGTATAAATTAATCATGTTAATATGACATCTCTATATATACCACAAAATTAAAATTACTATTCAATTTATACAATAAAAGAATCATAAAGTAGATATTTATAGTAAAATAATATTTATTTAATAAGAATCGTATATTATTTAGTTTATTGATATTTTAGTAGAAATTGCACCCATCTACGTGCCCAATAAGTAACTAAGACTACGAGGTTTCAATCAATTCATCGTCTTAGTAATAAAATATCAACCTCTAAGAGTTAGTTTACACTTAGGCAGAAAGCAATTTTGTAAAAACACTTTGACGTTTATTCTCTTATCTATGCCAAAACGCACACAAGCACAGCAACACGACAGGGCGATACACACTCGTGTAAATTGAAATAAAGTTTGTTTTAGTTGGGCAATGGGCATGAATGAAAGCGAAAGGGCGGGAGTTTAAAATGAATTGTTATCAAAACATTCACTTTTTTCAACTGTTGAATACATTCTGTGAGTAAATTATAATTTTTAGTTTAAAGGTCAGGGTTACTCATTTTATATAGATACCAAAATAAAGAAATGAGAAAAATGTGAAGGTTATTTATTGCCTATTATTATAAGAAAGCAAAATGGCTGCCGCGTAAAGCTTTTACAACTCCTAAATACAATATGTGAGTAACTTTACGATTATTAGTATATTTATTAAAAGCATAGAAGATACCCGTTACCAGCGTTACATACGTTAACAGCGTGCTGTCTTGGCAGCGCGTATGTCAAGTTATATAAACGTCGTTCAAACTCATGGTAATAGTGTGTGTTACATTTATTTTATTAACTGCTTCTCTATATAAAGTATTACAGTGCCAAATGTCATTCGTGCGACCGTATAATTGTCGTAGAAAATGATAAAAAGATTTTGCTTCGGATATTAATGTAAAGATACTGAATTAAATATATATCAAAGAGTATACCTATAATGTTTTGTAATAGAAATAAATTGGTATGGAATTAGGTCATATTTTTTTAGAAAAACAAACTCTTTCACTGTTGTTTATATATTAAACGTATGTAACTTTTATCATTTTATATTTATTAGATAATTCCCTATAGCTTTTTATTTAATAAAGAATAATAAATAAAAATGTTATATCATATTAAAAGTGTCTTTGCATTTTTATCAAAATGGCAGAATAAATAAATGACAAGCTGAACAGTTTGAAATTTAACTGGCCATGTTGGTTAGTTAATTAGTATATTTAAAATATAGCAACCTTAATTTAACCCATTTCCCAAAGCCTGATTAGAAAAAAATTTGAAAACGCATTTAGTCCTGATGATCATAATCAGTATTGTTGTTTTTTAAATATGGCCGCCGCAACAAAATGTCCGACTACATATTTTCGACAATTCTGTATGGATTGGATGGATATTAAATAAAATAACTTAAAAACAATACTAATATTAAAAAATAAATTGCCTTTACCTTGTTTTTGAAATATATTTTATATTTCACTTCGATAATTTTGAATCATAAATTTTATATTTTAAAATAAATTTTTAATTTTGCATAATTAAGAGTTAATATTAAATTTAGGATTGCCGCCACTTTAAAGTGACATTCACTTACTAGGCCTGTTGAAATAAGGTTTATAAATAGTTGTTCTAATAATTTTGTAACAGTATAGGAAATTATATTTATTAATGCAAGAAATTTAACAAAAAACACAAAACGACACTAGATAAAAAAACACAAGGATAAGGGCAGAAATCTAATATCAAGACACTCCGTTCACTAAGTGGCGGTACTCTCCGCCGCACTTTGTCTTACCAAAGCCAAGAAACGTAAATATTACAATTGATATTTATCACAAAAGTTAGTTTTAAGTACTACAATATAATAAATTTAAGTCAATGTCAAATAGTATATATAAGAAATCTAAAATTGAATCTGTTTAATATACCAATATGGAAATCGATGAAGACCGATTTGAGCTTGAACGAGAACAGCCTTAAACTTTAGATTTTACAAACTACATTACATTTTATAAGATTAAGAATTTACGATTAAAAAAATGCCTTTATCGATATATATTTCTCTCACATTTCTAAATTTAAAATTATTCAAAATTTAAACATAGGAACAGTCAACATAGAAACAGAAGTTAAATTAGACGCAAGACAGTGCCATCTAATGACGAAGGCCTGAGTTGATTTTTTTTATGAAAATAAGAGGCAAAGGAGCAGAAAGGCCTAATGATAAGTGGTCACCTTCGCCCATGGACATCTACATATATTAGAGTTATAGACGCGTTGTCGGCCTTGGGATAGAAGTGAAAGGAGATGAGGGAAAGAATGGGTGAGAATAGAGAAATTTGAATGATTTTTTTTATATATTAAGATATAAATTTTTAAGTTTTTAAATGAAATTCTTGTAGAACATGATCTAAGTTAAAATTATTCATGTATGAAACGCAAAATCCCGTTTCATTTCGTCCTTGTTTTTCTAGCTTCATTCTTTTATTCCGCATCGCAAAGTGAACAGGAAGTATCTACTGTCAAGACACTCCATACTACGCTTTTCACTGAATTCGAGACATTGTGTGTTGCCGCGCTTTGTCTAACCAGAGCAAGGAATGCAAATAATTTAAATATAATTTTTTTCCCGAATGGGAATCGAACCCACAACCGGTCTTTTTTTCACAGTCACGGGTAGTCAGTCACACACAATCCCTCTGTGCTACGACCGGCCTAGTTCTCGTCCATATTTTAACCAATAGAAATTTATTTAAATAAGAAATACTTTTGCCAACCCTTATTTTTGTAAAGGTACTAATTAACAAACTAAAATATTAGAAGCACTTACTTGTCTACACGATTTTGCAGTACAAACTTTATCTTTTCCGTTAATTAACTTAAATGTGTTTGAAACATCGTGTTATTTTTAAAATCGCCAAATCGTAATAATGTGCATGTAAGTAAGTAATGGAAGGCCAAAAATTTTATTACATACTAACTACACTACTATGAGATTTTGGTAAAAAGTGGCATACACGTTGCTATGGCTACATTTTGCCATTGTACGTGTAAACAAGGATTCAAGTATAAAGAAGTATGTATATATGAAAAAAAATAGAGAACTTTAGACCTATGCAACTTTGTTATCATATAATCAAGTAGGCATAAAAGCTCAAAACACCTTTTGCCGCGCTACGACGAGCAAAAGCACGGGAAAATTTTTCTACCCATAATACCACTTCTGACATTCTAACGAAACAGGTGAAACCTAAATGAGTAGCTAATTAAAACTTTTGTAGGACAATTTCTAACAAGATGCAGAATGATAGATGTTTAATAATAGATTTTGACAGTTTTTTCTAATTACTTTACTATACATTGATTTAAAAACATGTATGTACACTTATTAAAATAGATTTTCTGTTAAAGAAATACGTTAATTGAGATTTCAATCCGATTTTCGTTAAAGTGAAATTTAATATATTTGTTTTTATAGCTTCACGCTTTTATCCTGCATTAAGACGGGACTCTCTTAGGACAGGACTACTCCGCTGCCAAATTCGGGACATTATGTATTGAGTGGTGGTACTCGACGCCGCGCTTTGTCTTACCAGAGCGAGCTAATGAAGATAATTTAAAAAGAAATCATTACCCCGAGTGGGAATCGAACCCATAATCGGTCGCGTTTATAGTCAGACGCTGTCCCTCAGCGCCACGTCTTGCCGGTTTAATATTGATACCATATATTTAAATTAACTGTTGGGACATATAATAGAGTATTTAAAATATACTCGTAAGTTCTCTCTGGCTGACCCTGCTATGTGAGAAAAAGCGTGAAGCTGCTTTTTTACGTAATTACAAATAAATAAGAAGTGATGAACCGAAAAAAAAAACTGATTTGGAACATTTGTTACTTTACGATGATATTGGCGTACCTAACCTCACATAAAAAAGCAAATGTGAGCAATAAAGCAATTATACTTATAATTAATTAAAATATTTGAACTTACTACATTTTTATACTAAATGTATTCTTACTTTTAAAATTAAAAGGCTATTGAGGATTACGGAAGATGTATATAATACACACACGCTTCTCATAAACTTATATTTCAAATATCTGTAGCGCATTAGCGATATTCCTAATTTGGCCATCAGTGTCCATCAGATGGCATAGGCATAGCAAAAACTCGGGTGTTTGACCGTGGCTGAGGTGGTAGTGGGTTGGGGGAGGGGTTTGCCCTTGTGAAGGTGACGCGACAATTAGCGTTGCGCGGTCATTCCTCCGCGGCCTGGCGCGGTGTCAACGATTCCGTGGCGATAACGCGACCGGACGCGCCCGCGCCGCGTTCAGGGCTGCCAACTAACTATCATTAGCTACTTATATATATATTATCATGAACAAAATGACTATAAACATTTTTTTACTATATTCATTATATATAATAAACAATATGTATGTTTAATAAAAATATCCACAGTTGTTAGGGGAGAAAATGAAGATTTTTTCGCTTAATTAATAATGAATTTGCTTTCATTGTAATTGATAAAAAAATATTTGAAAATTTGATTCATAGTAGATTAATATTATACTACACAATTTGATGACCGGCACAAAGGTCATATAATGGAGCCTTTAGTGAATTTGTAGTTTATAAATACCCTATTTTGTATTCATTTTAAAAATTGAATAAAATAAACTTTTACTGTTACTTTGTACTTTTTTTATAAGCAGACAATAAGATATTGCCTACGATTCCATCCTGCTACCAGAAGATATATTTATACATACAATTTAAATTTCATAGTCTGGTTAAATATTAGTAAAATAAGAAACTTAGACTTCACCATTAAAAAAACAGGTAAATAAAGCAGAAGAAGAAATTCTTGAAGGAAATAAAGCAGAAGAAGACATTCCTAAACAATATAACAATATTATTATAAATATAGTGAAAACCATATGGATGACAATCCTGATTCAGACATATTGCGCCACGGAGTTACATGGCACGCAAGTCTCTATACGGTCGCGGCACGAGAGCTCACCTCCACGCTAGCTATCGAAATATCGGTTTTCATTAAAACCGATGTTAACTAAAATATAAACACAAACTATTATGTATTATGGTACACTATATATATTAACTATGATTTACGATGAGAGATGATCGAGAAAATTTGTACTTTATTGAATACCGCTTCGAATATGAAATACCTAGAAGTTATAATTGTTTTTAAAATTAGACTCAAAAAGATTTATTTTCAAATATTCTCTAAATAACTACATATATATTTTTATTTAAATCAACATTAGCTGTTTTAAATTCAAAAACTTGTTTAAAATAAGTGATGAATTACGCATGGCGGACGGTGACCGGGCGCGAGATGTCGGCCGTCGAAGCATAACGAAGTGGCCGCGCGGGCGGGTTGCTAGACAATAGTATTTGTTGTGGATTTTTAATTCAAAATGTTTATATTTCTATCTATACTAATTTATGTAGTCATGGCGCAGTAATCATATTAATTTTTAGCAACTTCACGCTTTATCCCGCATAGCAGGGCAGTATGAGACAATCTAGTGTCAAGGACTCAGTTGACTATATTTTTCCCGAAATAGAGACGTTGCTATGTGGCAAACACAACGCCGCATTTTGTCTCACCAGAGTAAAGAAATGAAAATAAATTTTATTTATAATCATTCCCCCGAGTGAGATCGAACCCACACTACGATATGATAGCTTCTTATTGCTAAGCTTTCAGAAAGTGTGCAAAACCGATTTAACAAAAAAAACAATTAAAAATGGCAAAAAATGTAACATTCATAACGTTGTCTACGTTGAAAATTATAGAAAAATAAACACAAGAAAACTCACGCCATTACGTCATCTAGTTTGAAATTTACAAATAGTGTAATAATTTAAGATGTTGACTCGTAACTATTATTGCCTCCGACTCCACAACGGAATCGTGTCGCATTAATCATTCATCAAGCCCAAATCTACGGCGACTGTTTTGACGTATATTTTGATTTGTTTTTCAGATAATTACTTTACTCCATTCGTTAGGTAATTTTTAAATTTACTAATTAATTAAGAAAACATCTTTGACACGTCACCTCACTATATTATATAGATCGATATACGTAGCCAATATTTGAAATACAAATATTAAGATTTACAAAAGCCCTTTTAAATAACTGTTTTAAAATATGAACCCCTTAATAAATAATTAAGGGGTTCATATTTTAGAGGCCGGTCGTGGCGTAGTGGGACAGCGTCTGACTGTCAACGCGAGATGTAGGTTCGATTCCAACTCGGGGGCGTTAATATTATGTTCATTTCCTAACTCTGGTAAAACAAAGTGCGGCGTTAAGTTCGGCCACTCTATATGCAATTTCTCAAATTGGGTGGAAAGCGAATTGCGGAGTGTTTTGATACTAGGTACTTTCTGTCTACCCAATATGCAGGATAAAAGCGTAATGCCATACATATTTTATTCACAACAAAAACGTTTAACTTGAACTATACCTATGTGAAATCCTTAAAAATATCTGCAAGCAGAAAACTAGCCGTAAACTGGAAGGCGGCCACTATAAAGAAAAGAACAAAAATTCAAAGTGCACCGAAGAAAAGTCACACCGACATGGATGAAAATATATTTTAGAAATAGTAAGTTACTTATGCCAATTCTACGCGAACAAAGGAAAGTCAAGATTTTGTAGACGTATGTTGTAGACGACCTTAGAAAGATAAATCACTTAGCATCTCTTCTAGAAGATATTGTTTTCATTATTTATATGATATAAATAAGCTGTAACAAAAAAAATAAGAACTTCGATACAGCCCGATGAAGAAGACATGGCTTAGCGTTCAGAGCGCTTGGACGATTTCTAAGAGCCGTGGGTTCGAATTCCGCTGCATTCAAATTTTTAATAAATTTTTTCAATTTTTTTTTCATTTTTAAATATGGATAAAACTTTAAAAATAATTATATGGATATTGTTTTATTTCAATACATTGCTAATAATCCTCATACAAAAACTGAGAGAGCTAAAATTTAAATATGATTCGACGATACAATCATACACAAGGGCATATGCATTTAAAACTGACAATCACCTTGACCCTTTAAACACGAAGTGCATACATATCACCAAGATAATTTAATATAACCAATAATCGTTACATTAATACATTAAGGAAAACGTTGTACATCTTTAAAAGAAAATTATATACAGACAGAAGAATATGAGTTTGACACAATATTATATGAGAAAGGAGAGCAAGAAGCGAACATGTTATTGTTAATAATGCATTTTGATGCCGGCTGTAGTGCAGCGGGACAACGTCTGACTGTAAATGCTGTCAGTTCAATATCCACTCGGGGAGTGGGTTATAATTAAATTATTTTCGTACCTTTGGTATGAAAAAGCGCAATTTGAATTCCACGAAAAGCGGAGTACGGAGTGTCTTGACACTTAATACTTTCTGTCTACCCTGCCATGCGGGATAAAAGCGTGAAACTAAAAAAATATATAAAATTAAAAAAATATAACTACTATATACACCTTGTAAAAATAACGAGTTATTTATACAAATGAAATGCATAATAATTAAAAATTATCACTTTTTATATAAAGTAAAAAGAAATATTCTTAACTGTGATCGAACTCGCTACAACCAACGTAATAGACAGCTCAATAACGTTCAAATAATGCATAAAGGTATGTTAAATATTATCAAACCAAATTATCTATTTATCTTATGTAACGCTTAGTATACATTTTTATTATTATAAACATATAAGAGAGTTCTTTAGCCGAAGTATATAAGGCGTGATAGATGTTTCGAGACGTGAAAGCACAGGTGGCGTTCGACGCGGCCCATCGATCTCGGTAAAAATACGATAATGCCATATATTGCCTACATAGTACTCCTCAAGGGCAGGAGCACAGTGACAGAAGGCTGTGGGAATATTTTTTTATCTTTAAGTAATCAAAACATTTAAATATATTATACAAAGAGATACATAACTTGATTATATACTAGATGAAAATATTTATGTTTCAGAAATAAATACGACGTATTTATGAATTTTTATATTAAATAAAGTATAAATATTCAAAATTCAGGCTATATTTTTTTAGTTTTTTCAGGTATATTTTCAGGTTAATTTATATCCTTACTATATAATAATTAATAATTTGACGGATAATAGTAGGATTATAGTATATATAAAATATATTATTAAATCGCTTTTCGCTCATGATTGTATCACGGCGGCATATTGCCTACGCGCGGCAAAAATACACGCGATTCGTGGCCGTCAGCGATAACGCAGACCCTGCCACCTACGCGTCTCACACTTCACTAGATAGCTACACCGCTACCTACACCTATACGTACCCTCGCATCATTTGTTTATTTATTAGCGGCCGGTTAAATATAGCCAACGAAAAGTGTTTATACGTCGACTTTAGAAAATGCACCGCTGCGGCACCCGTCTCATTCCGCACGGTCTCACGAATGTATATAAAAGCTTATATACCAATCTGATGGCGGCTAAATTTATCCGGAGCGGTGGCAGCTAAAGGCGAGCTCATAAAAAGCGCGGCACGGTTGATTACAAAGCCGCGCCGGGTTTATGGCGCGTCGCGTACGCGTAGCGCGCCTCGGCGAGGGTAGTTTTTCAGCGGCCCCACGACATAAATAAGTGATCGTGCCCCCGCACCTCCCGCTCGTAAACTACGCGCAGATAGCGAGAGGACTTAATGGCTGATCGGATTTTGATTAGCGAAGGCCGGCGACGCAACCCCTCTCCGAGCGAAATTTGAATAGATAAGTGGGCACCCGAGAACGGCCGCTCGCGACCGTAATTTACATACTTACTGGCTTTCGGCGCTCAGAGGGTGCCAAGTTATGGACGACGCAAAACGATAAAGTTGATATAGCACTTCGGACATCGATTCGGTGCCGGCGAGCGGTTTTTCACCGAACTGTTTGTTATCGGCGGAGGAGGCGGCGAGCCGGCCGCTGCTCCGGCCTCCATTGTCGTTTTTTCCCCGATGTAATCGCTCCACGAGCGTTGCTATTGAAACAAAGCCTCGGACAGTTTTAACAACTCACTTTTGTATTTCAAATTCCTACCGGTACGTAAATAATGTGCCGTTTTGTTGACATTTAGGTCGTCACTATTCTATGCGCTGTTTTGTAAAAGAATGATATTACTTTGTTTAATTGGTCTCAATTTTATAAGTATTCTATATATATTCGCCAAATAAACGTCGTGATACCCATAGTATATCCATAAAGTGAATTTGGCAATGAAGACGGCGTTCAGATAAACTGAAAGGTCATGCAAGGTTGTGGCTCAGTGGTTAGGGGGACCTCCCTCGAAACAGGTTGCCATTTTCATACAAGATAGATACCCAAAAACATCTAGCTGCTGTGACTTTGACCGAGCACCGCTATTGACGTGGCCCTCCCCTAGCATGTAGCAGGTAGACAAGTCGCGGATAACACGCGAGGGGGACGCCACCCGGACCCAAAGATGGGGACGTCTTCGTATTTGTTTGCTCTGGCAGATAGCGCGGTGCGTACACATCAACATATTGTAATGAAAAGTGTACAGTAAAACCGAGGAAGGCAAATATTTGCTGAATTCATTAAAGATAGTATCTTAAGTTTTGAATTTTAAACATTAGTTAGGTTTCTGTAAGCGAAGTACGAAGTGTCTTGACCTGGCGTACTTTCTGTGTACCCTACTATACGTAAACCATAGCGATCGATTTAAACCATTTACAAAGGTCATAATATCCTTATTCGTAATTCCCATCTCCATGGGCAAGCTGAAGCACTATAAAGTCCACGATAAACATCTAAAGACAATAGATTTCCAATTAAATTAACAAAGATGCCTGAAAGCCAATTCATTTGTGAACGGACGGATCACAATGTAGATCCCTTTTAGATTTGTCCAAAGTTTCGCTTACAAATTGAATGTCAGAATTCAGTTCAAATATACGTTATATTTTCAATTGGTTGCGTACATTTATAACAGTGTTTGATATCAATCTCACTATCAGTTTTATTATGAATGGAAATAAAGTTGTTTTATATGTTTTTATGAATAGATATATAAAAGTTTTTTTTTTAATTATTATATAGATAAAGCCAACGAAACTTCAGTAAAAAGTATAAATATTGTAGCTAGGAGCAACAATATTATAAACAAGTAATAAAGTTGATTTCTAAATATTTAACCCTATAAATACAGGCTGTTCGCCTTCAAAGTAGGCTATCAAAAAATCAAGATTCTGAGGTTCTATCAGCCTTAGTAATAAAATTAAAAAGACACATAACATAACTCTCCAGATGCAAAGTATGGAGTGTTTTGACACTACTAGGTAATTCCTGTCTACCTTGTAATGCGGGATATTAGCGTGAAGCTAAAAAAAATCATGTCCATGTTTTCATCTAAAACACCAATTATTGAAAAAATATTACCATAATATATATTTTTTATTATTTTAAATTATTACCAATTTAAAAAAAGCAACCTATTTAAAAATAAGTAACAGAACAGAACATATTCCAAACAATATTTTATCTGTAAGCAAAATACAGTAGGTATTTCATGAGAAAAAAAACCGCTTCGCCCAGCAAACGTCGCAGGTTGCGCGCCAGTAAACAAATAAGTTAGAACTGCCGTTCTTTTACAAGTATATCACAATTCACAATAAAAACATCCGGCGAGTAAGTTAAAGATGTCCCCATACTCCTTTAGGGCAAGTCCATAAAAGTGAACTTTATGAGTGCAATTCGACCTTACAACTATTTCTCAGGCCATATCGAATCCCACCTGATTTACTGCTGCCACAGATAATATAATATATATATTTTAGGATAAAACCTTGTAGCCCCAGCTCTTTATAAAAAAAATGTAGCAAATCTTATTAAATAAATAGGATATTTTAATAATTCAATTTGGTATATGAACTCCACTTTTTTTATTTCTCCGCACTGGTACGACGAATCGCGGCGTTGAGTTCCACCACTTGACACGTAACAACTCGTATTACGGGGTGTTTTGCCACTAGGTTCTCTCTGATTACCTTGCCTTTCCCGGTATAAAGTGGGAGGCTGCTTTTTATTTATTGTCTGGAAAACGAATGTATAGAATTTTCTCTCCGTAATAAGGATATTATTCTGAAGTGAAACAAACAAACAGACAGGCAAAAATTGAATATAATATTTTAGTATTTGCTCCGTGTGTACATATACATATATACATATATTTGAGTAGTACAAAAACTCAAGTTTTATTTATTTGTATAGATATTCTCCTGTCGTAAAATATTATCTAACCAAAAATAATAGCAACATTAAGTTTAACATTTACGAGATCAATCTGTTTAAAGATAGTTTCATATAAAGTTTCTATTTATTCTTCACCATTTAAATTCTAATCTAGAATTACAGCGTATATCAAAGAAACAATTTGCCACATCTTTCTTACACATAAATATTACCGGACTATATATAAAAAACTAATACAAAAATATATAATACTATGCTCCCAAAAAGAATAAATTAACTTTCAATGCGATATTTTTTTCCCGGCATCGTATCTTGGACCTACGGGCACCGGGCCATAACTCACGGCTGTCTCGTTTATCACTCAAGCTTGCGGCGTGATTATGCGCGAAACGGCGTGCCAAGTGTACAGTCGCCGCGCCGTATTCAGTGTGTACGATTTCGTATTTTGAGATAACTCACCTCTATTTCAGCCAAAAATATAAATCCTTTACAAAGACATTATACATTTGTATACGCACACGGGCGGTACTCCAGTTAGATAATATACAAAACAAAATAACAGCTTCAGTACAGTGACTAACGTTAGAAATCAATATCCACTACTAAGAAGCAATGAAGATTAAATTCTTATAATTAATTCTTAAAGCAATTTCAGTATATGTAAAAAGATAAATTGAAAATAAACTACTTGCTTATAATTATATATATATATATATATGTATATATATATATATATACATATATATATATATATATATATAGTACAGATTAAGTAGAGTTAATTACAGAGTTCATCTTTAAAAAGTACATAGTAAAAACCATACAAGATGAGGAATTAAGGGACTTCTAGCATTAAAACCAGAACATTGTTAGCAAAATTACTTATTATTAAATAAACCGTCGTCTAAATTCAATTTTCAAAAGAAATTCTTGCGCGTACTACAAATGCAATATACATACATACATACATATAGCTACCTAGTTAGAGAACGTGGACGGGTCCATAACGTCCAAGCCGTTCTGTTTAAAAGGCCATCAAAGCGGCGTCTACATAAAACGAGTCCCATTTTACATTCGGCGCGCTAGGACCCCGGTTTATAGCGGACCGACAGGAATTCGACTCGTAATGAGGAAGAGAGAATACTACCGTGGAAACTCGAAAGATATCCGCGTACGAACCTTTCGAGTATGATCTGTTTATACATTAAATTATCTGACAAAATTATGATCCTCTCTTAGATTTGCCATAGTATAGTAAAAAGAAATAGAAATAAAAAAATTAAGTTTAAAATTTATATATTTTTGATAATATAGCATTAATTTTTATGTATTTTCTCTTCGTTGGAATACGTTAGGGCTTACTCTAGAAAAACGTATAATATCGCCATCTTTACTGTTTTGACAACGTTATTATAATGGGCGCAACTTAACGCCAACTGAATCTAATGGCTAGCCAAACCTTCATAGCAATAGCATCTATATTAATTTAAATTACAAGGATTCGCTAATTGAACCTACAACTGTTACATTCAATCAAACATTCCTACCACATGATGACGACGTTTATTATTAAATTTCAACAAACCGAATTTATTTTAAAACTTTTACGATTATCATTCCAACTGTGAAAGATTCCAACTAGTAAAATTCAAGTTAGAAAAATCACATGTTAGGGGCTATGGCGGAACAAACAGCTATTTTAGCACTTGGCACCTTATCTGCTTCAAAGCGCGAGTCCACAGCTTTCTTTGCACTCCCGACTAATAAAGAGTGAGATGGTCGGGAAACGTGTTCGATGGCGATGTTATCTAAATTACAAATAATTTAGATTTCCGATATGTTTATTTATTGTTTATATATGTTTAATTAAAAATATTTAAACGTACTTATATATTTAATAAGCAGCTGTGTCTCACGTAGCAGGGTAATCAGAGATAACTTAGTGTCAAGACACTCCGTTGAAGGCTTTTCCCCCGAAATCGAGACATAGTGTGTTAAGTGGCGAGGTCAACGCCGCTCTTTCCAGAGCGGAGAAATAGAAATAAACTATAAATATAAATATCTCCAAGTGGGAATCGAACCAACAACTAATCGCGTTTACCATCAGACACTCTTCCACTGCGCCTCGATGGCTTCTTTTTATGTTTAAACGATACTTTATATTTAAAATTTAACACAATCTTTCTACTAAAGCCACTATCGTGACGCAGTAGAGCTACGTCGGACTTTAAACGCGATTAGTTGTGGATTTGATTCCCACTCAGGGGATTCATTATATATAAAAAAATATTTTCAATTCTCCGCCGACGAAGTGTTTAGACACTTAATTATCTTTGACTACCCTGCAATGTGTAAAGCGTGAAGCGGCTTATTTTCCAGTTAGGAGTAAAATTAAGAGAGGAGTGATATATTTTACTTTTTTATGCATAGAAAACATTTATTATTATTAATATGTTAATAAAGGAAATGAAGCAAGCCTCCACTAAATAACATAATAAAATAGTTTTTCTCTTATGATTAATTTTACATAATAAAGGGGTATAAAAGCATGCAAGTGAACGTGCCTGCTCGAGCGTTCTTCACGTAAACGCTGAAACAGCACTATATGCGGAACGAAGAGAAACCGTTTGAAAACTAACGTGATTTTGCAAGTAAAAACATTTTTTTTTCTCTATTATTGTCTAAAATTCTGCATATATAAATTTTCTACGATAAAAATCTAAACTGACAGAAATATTCTTTAATAAGGCCTAACTTACTTATTGTGGCTCATGTATCCCGCACAGAAGGGTAGATAGGAAGTACCTAATGTAAAGACACTCCATATTCTAGTTTCTACCGATATCGAAACTTTGCTTGCTGAGTGCCAGAACTCAACGCCATGCTTTGTAGTAAGGAAATCCAAATAATTTAAATATATTTATACCTACGAGTGGGAATCGAATCGATAGCCGGTCGTTTTTACAGTCAGACGTAGGTCCACTGCGCCACAACCAACTTCGAAAGTATTAGAAAGTGACATTTAATTTATTATTTAATGTATAAATTATACGTTTGTCAAGAAAATTTGACAAGTCAAGTTCAAGTTTGCTCTTCATAATTCTAACAATCCAAAGTAAACACTATTCAACGAATCCAATTAAGTACACTTTGAATCTACCAATTTGAATATATACTTTCTACTAACAGATTGTTTTGCCGAACACGTGATAAGTTTCAAACAATTTGAATATTCATTGGGACCCACCCTCATAGTTGCTAGGGCTTTAAATTGAAAAATATCTTAATACAAGCAGATGTCTGGATGACCCACATTTCTTGGAAAGTTTTACAGTACAAATGCTACATCATTTATAGTAAAGCAACTGTAACATAACAATCTTTCTAGCCGCAGGCTTCTTCCAATATCTCCGGGCGACCTATCTCGAAAACCAGACATCTTTTCTGACTTACGCAACAGAATTTACGCTTAAGCGAGCCGAGGTCCACTAGCGCTAACATTTCTCACACACACAAACGCAATGTATGAGCTACTGTGCCAGTATATCTTGATCTCCCGCGTTCCTCTTAGTTCTTGCTTAAGAGAGGACTGCGGGGTGAAACGGACTCGTGGTTAGAGTTCTAGTTACGGCAAACTATGGTATAGTGCGGTATCGGCAGTTGGCTAGCGTAAGTTGAGCTTCTCTACGTATTCGCTTTCACAAGGTTGGATGCATAGCAAGGGAGCAAGCATCGCTGGTTGCTTCGGTAGGTATTAGCGTAGATGTGTAGCGAGGCGAGTGGCAAGCGGGCGCGCGGCATGTGGGTGAGACGTTTACGGTCGGATCGCTGGTCGACAACGTCACTGTGACCATTCATTTTATGCATTCATCCGGGACATGGAAAATATATCTACAAATTGAGAAAGATAAAAAAAAACAGAAACCTGTTATTCAAACGTTTGTAAAAGGTGTATTGAATTTTAAAATATTCGCAAAAGGCTTGTTTTTAAACCGTTATGTATAATTCTTAATAGATTCTATAAAAGTTTATATAATCAATTATGATTCCCATGTATAAATATAATAATTAAGAGAAATGTATAATTGTACAAAAATAACTTAAAGGAGGACTTTAATTATAAAAAAAGTTTAGTGTGGTATGTAAAATGTCATTACAAAAACCCCATTATAAAGAATCTATATTTAATGCAGATTTATTTAGCTCCCCGCTTTTATCCCACCCAGGGTAGACTGAAATTAGTGTCAAGAAACTCCATACTTCACTCCGTAATGCTACTTGCAAATCTATCTATCAATATATAATTTAAAATCCTATTTAAATATATAAACTCAAAATATATATATAACCTCAATTCCATCTAAAATCCAAAAAACCCTTGTCTCAAACACACAAAACCTATGGCACCAGCACACGCGGCGCAATACCGCGCTACGAGACGCGCCGCGGTCGGCCCCCGCGTCGCGCCAATTAATTACGGTGGCCATCTTACCCCACCCTACCTCCCTGACGGACAATTGCCGACGCCGAATCTACTGCTTGCTAGTCGCTAGCCTCTTGGCCGCACCTACGACGTTACTCTATCTATGTTTATGTATATATGTATGTATGTACGACGGTATATTTGCTCTCTCAAATCCCTTGGTGAATAAATGTGAACGTTCAGCTTTGGCATCTAAATTTTCACTCTATACTTTATGTTATATGTAATATATAAGGTGAATTCCATATTATAATAGTAAGTACAGAATGAAGATTGTATGAGAGAAAGCTAAACTAAGAAGTAATAATTATATAAAGAACATATCAAGCCACAAACATTTGTAATTATAATCATTTTTGCAGTTTATTTGATATAGATAGAAACAAAAATTCCAATAAGAAAACCTTATAAGTGTTTTTACTCCGTTTACTCCATTTTACACGTTATATACTTAGATATATATTTTGATATCATTTTAAAAATATTTCATCAGAGTTAGTATATAGTTATTAATTAAAAAAGCAACTTTAAGCTTTTTTTCCACATAGCAAGCTAGGCAGATAGAACCCAATGTCAAGACATTGTATTTGCCACTTTCCGCTCGAATTTCAGACATTGCGTGTTGAATGACAGACGCAATGTCTCGACGGGAAAAAGCGTGAAGCAGTTTTTGAAATAACATAAAAAGTTAAGATCTAATCTTATCGATATCGACAAACGTTGCCCACTCATCGATAAACGCAATAGATACTGCACTATCAGATAGATCCTAACTTCCTTTGTCAATACCAGGCTGCGATCCGTCGCATAATAATAGATACTAAAACTTTATCTTGTACAATTATTGTAAAAATTATCATTTATTTTGAAAAAAATATAAGACATTCTTTTACCAACGCTATTTAAATGTAGTGTGAAAAATGTTAGTATTTTTTTCATATTAGCATTTATATAATACATTTATTATGTACATATATTTTCTTTACTTCGCCTACACCGTCGCAACATAGAAAATACAACATTTGATACACACGATACTCGTAGGTTCAAATAGAAGGCTAATTTTATTTATTGCATTAATACTAATAAATTTGAGGCCAGTCGCGGCGCAGTGCGTTAGTATCTGACTGTAAACGCGATCGGTTGTGGGTTCGATCCCTGGTAAAGACACAATGTGGCGCTTAGTTAGGTTTAGTCTACCACTCAACACACAATGTCTCGAATTCAGCGGAAAGCGGAGTAAGGAGTATTATGACACTAGGTAATTCTGTTGCTAACAGCGTGAAGCTAATATTAATAAATAAATGATTTTTTTACTTTAAAATCACGAAACATATTCTGCGTGGTATGATTTATCCCATAAATCACGGGATAAAAATTTAAACGAGCTTACTTTCCCTAACTCTATTCGAAGCTAAATTATCAATTCATTAAAATTCCTTTAATTTATTATATTATAACGCAGATGCATCACGAACGTGCATATGTCCGCAACATAAACCAACTTAAACAGAATAATAACTCTTAACTCGGTACAAATAAGGATTATTAGAGAACATCAAGCTTTTGTGTGGTCGACGGTTATACTTGCAGATGCTCTGAGATTGACACGTGCGCTAGTCTTTGTAACTTGGCCTAAGATTTTTTTTTTTATTTCTTTTTCAAAGTATCGATTGGACAGCTTATTATATATGTATATGTTCTAAATGAAACTATTTGAAACGGTATAATTGTGTATATTTCAGTATTCGAAAATACATTTTGGAAACTCGACGTTCTTAGCACTTTACAGTAGTCCGTAGTCACAGATAAACTGAGGTGGCATTCGTCTGTCGGTTGATACAAAAATTAATTATATCAATCTACCGCCATCTGTTTGTTATTTGCCTCGCGTACTGCCCTGGATTCTTGCAAAATGAGCTGACTATATCTTGTTTTCTGGTGTGGTGGATTTGAGACTTCAAAGTTTGTATATAAAGTGAAAATTAGGTTATTTTTGTATTTAAGCTCGTGAGAACAAAGATTTTAATTTATTTATATATTACTATAAAATCTAGCAATATAAGCTTATTATAATCAGCTTATAATAAGTTTCATCTGTCCCGGTGTTAGTGTGTCTGTATTTCTGTAAACAAAACTTGTAAACAAAGTTAAACTTGCCTTACTTCCCGAAAATCCATTGAACTGAAATTATGCACATAGGTACATCTAGAGTCGCTGAAAGTGTGTGATAAATGTATTTTAATGTATTTCATCAACCAATATGTCGGTTTACCCAAATGACGAACCAAGCTTTACACGAACTTCCATAATATGATGATCAAAATAAATAACTTTACATAGGATAAAGGAATATATATATATATATATATATATATATATATATATATATGTGAAATGTTTCTTACGATTTACTTTTGTCCAAATAAATAAAGTGTAAGGCTATAGAAGCGTAGTAAACTAATTCAATACTACATAACTAATTTCTCAACTCAGGAAAGACAAAGCGTGGCGTCGAGGTCCACCTCTTAAAATCACAATCTCTTGAATTCAGGCGAAAAGCGGCAAATGGAATGTTAATGTTTGTTATTGTCAAAATATTAAATTTTCTTTGACTATTATATCTAACTATTTTTCTCTATTTGGCGGAATTAAGTGTATACGTGCATTTTAAACTAAATTTACATTAAATGATGTACTATTAATTTTAAAAATGATACAATAATGATCCGCATTCAAAGTACTTTAATAATAATACCTATATCTGGTATATTTATGCATAAATGCGACTGTAAATAGTGTAACACTTTTATATCTAGCCAATAATTCTGAATAACCATACATGAATACTATTAGAAATATTTTTTAGAAGCCTCTTTCATAAAAGACATCAACGCCATCGAGTTTCACGAGTTTAATATTTTTATATCCGCGTACAAGACCTGGAAATTATGGTATTTTTGCTTGAAGCATTATCTAAAATTCACTAATTTCTTTCCATATATTTTGCTAAATGCTTGAAGCATTTAGCAAAATATATTTAAAGAAATTAGTGAGTTTTAGGTTAAACTCTGTTAGGTCGAATAACTTAATCCCACACTTAATATATAGAAAAAAATTAAAATAAAGTATACCAAATATACAAACACGGCACAACAGAAGAATTTTAATTAAATTATTACTATTTTTTCTTTAGCAAGACAAAGCTCGGCGTTGAGTTTCGCCACTCAACACGCAATATTCTAAACACGAGCGGCGAGTAGACAGAGTGTCTCAATACTAAGCTTTCTAAACTGCATGTTTTTTTTTTATTTAATATATATTCCAATTAAGCTATTACCACATAAAATTAATCATAAAAAGATTTCCAAAACACAAACCAGTAAAACATAAAGCGGCAATAAGCCGCTCTCTAGAGAGTGCGATTGTTCAGCGTGACATAGACGGTCTCGCGCGCAAATGCTGATTCTCTAATGACTACAGCGATAACGCCTTGCTGGATACCATTTACGAAATTGGCAAAATGTTACTTGTTACTTACTTTTATTATGTAATTTTATATGTAAACTAAATTATGCTATCGTAGAGTACTTAGGGCTTATTTAACTGAACAAGGTGATTGTGGATTTTAATTATAATATATATTCTTTATTTCACTAAAGACAATATATACATACAAGTAAATCATATATCTTTTTATATAATATAAGCTCTAGATCTCTATATCTTAAGTTCCGCGGATCTTTTAAATGGTAAGTTTGTGACATTGTAAGTGACATTGACATCGAGTGACAAGTGACATTGTCATAAATAAAGACAGTCAGCATCTAATGCTTTTTATTGAACAATATTATGTAATTCTAAATAAAAAGCAGCCTTAGTTGCTCCTTACTACACGAGCTATCGACCATTACCAGTTCAAATCAGTCAGTTTTTGCAATTACCCAGAAGAAATAAACAGTTGACTGTTTGTTTGTATATATAAATATATATATATATGGCACAGTGTGACAGCGTCTGACTGTAAACGCGATCGGTTGTGGGTTCGATCCCCACTCGGGGGTGTGATTATATTAAAATTATTTTCACTTTCTCGCTCTGGTAAAGACAAAGAGCGGCGTTGAGTTCCACCAATCAACACGTAATGTCTCGAATTCGGTGGAAAGCAAAGTACGGAGTGTGTTGACACTAGGTACTTTCTGTCTTCCCTGAAGGCGTGAAGCTATATATATATATATATATATAAATATATATATATATATATATATATATATATATATATATATATATATATATATATATACATTAGTAAAGGCAGCTTATACTTATATACTTATATTCTAATTACTCAAAAACAAAGAAATCAGTAAATAAGTAAAAGGTAGTAGTTTAGTGAAATTTTTAAATGTTACATTTCCTATAGATGGAGAGATATGGTTAGTTTGACATTGGCATAAAAAATTCAAGTTCATTCAAGCAGTTAGCATGTGACTCTTGTTTTATTGTAAATTACAGTTAGAAATATATGAGTGAAAGAATCTCTCCAAAAATAGCTTAAAATATGTCTAGTTTCCCAAGTCCACCTAACAAGGTTAACGTACTGTAATATCGATTAAAATATTGAAAAATCAATCAACACAAAAATGCTTCCAATTCGCGTTGCAAGATTCTTTATAGGTAAAATTATGAAAAGCATGTTAAAAGTAAACAGAAAAATAAAATTACATATTTATTTACTTCAAATGTAGGTGTAAATGTGTAACAGATGAAAATTTTAACAAGACAAAGGGAGATATCGCAATTTCATAAATAACCGTAAATTCCGTGACCAGAATTAAAAATATATAGAATACAATACTAGCAATTATTAGTGATTTTATCTGTATTTTTGTTTAAAATCATATTTTTTACTTTCCACAACGTATCTTGTAGTGTCTCAACACTAGTCACTCTCTGTCCTTTCAGCTATACGGGATATAAGCGTAAAAGCTAAAAAAAAACAACATATCTTTAACTTCTTGCGACAGCTTGCTACGGTTGCGCTTGCATTCACTAGCAATCATGTGTCATCATCTTGCGCGTTGGTCTTTTGTTGTAACTAAACCAGGAAGACGAGAAACATCTATATATATATATATTTTTAGACAAACATTTCTTTCGTGGGAACTCAATTAATATCTATTCTAAAATATACATATATTGATCTAAATTAATTAGTTTAAATCGTCTTGTTATTTCTTAACTTAATAAAAATACAGACACTTTTATACATTTACATTTTTATTATTTGTTTTTATAATTTTTAAAGCTTCACGCTTTTATTGCACCTAGTGTCAAGACACTCCGTACTGCGCTTTCCGCCGAATTCGAGACATGGCGTGTCAAGTGGCGAAACTCACCGACGCGCTTTATATTACCAGGGCAAACAAATCTAAAATAAATATTATCCCGAGTGGAAATCGAACTCACAACCAATCACGTTTACCGTCTGACAATGCCCCACTGTGCCACAACCAGCATCAACTTGTTAAATAGAAATATGAATTAAAGACTATGGAATCATAAACAATTATTTAAAACACACAGATCTTATTTTAAATGCCATGTAAGCAAAACCGTGAAAGCCAGGTAGTTAAGTATTTACTTAGAACTGCTTCAGTAGTTGTCATTTGAACGTCATAAGCCCTAGAGCCCGAGTTTAGTGGAGCGACGATTGCGTCGCTGCCATTAGTTCCAAACAAATTGTTAATTCCCTCTAAGTACCGCGGTATCAAGCCTTTGCTAGTCGCTTTTGGACTAGATGTAGGCGATTATTATTAATGGCTTTACATTAATCAATCAATAGTGGAACAACATATTAGGTATGTGCAAACCCATATTAGGTATAAGCCCAATATATAATATTTGTAATATCAAATTTGTGTACGCTGAATCAATTTTGCTGTAATTGGTTGTAGAAATAATAATACTACACATGTTTGTAGGTTTATTTTATTTTTTTTAATTTTTTATAAAGATGCGATATATATGAAGACTTCGCTTCGCTTTTTTCAAAAAATATACAGAAAGAGAAATATACTTCAAATTTCTTTATTCAGGTATATTTAAAGTTATCATGGAAAAGGGTGGAAAGGCATTTTTTTATAATAATTTATTCAAAATATTGCACTTATTCCCATATGTTAAACATACACTTTTATATAATATAATACACCATATAAATATGTATTTTAAATAAAAACTATTTTCTATTATATATATTTTCGAAATGAGTGGCGGTTGATTGTTATAATTTTTAATTTTTGTATTAATTGACAGACGAATGCCACCTCTGTCTGTTTGTCACCACGGACTACTGCAAAATGTTCAAAATATTACGTTCAAAAATATATTTTCAAATATCAAAATTTACACAATTAATCCGTTTACTTTCATATAAGATGTAAAATAAGCGCGAAAATCAAAGATCATGTATGTCAGTGTCTACTAGTTATTTTATTTCTTGTCAGTTAGTCTTAAAAGATAAACAAAAAATCATAGAAGTTTTTACTAAAAAATGCCTATAAGTAACAATTTCCAAACAATACCCACGACATTTTCATAAAAATTAAGCCATACAAAATATCATTACAAAAATGACATTAGTAAAATAAAACTAATTAATCATTTCAAAGTAACAACAAGAACAAGACCAACTTGAAAACACACAAACAGTAAAATTATATACATTTTTATGTTGTTTTAACAAAATAAACTGGCTACGGCTGACACAGTTTGCTCGGCGACGATAGCTCCGAGCTTCGGTCAGCTACCATTAGCTTTGTACAAATTACTAATTCCCTCCGAGGAGCCAACGCGATATTTGCTGCTCTATTTGATAACGGAAACCTAAAGCAAAGAGCATGAAAGATTAATGAGAAATTTTGGTCTGCATTCGCTTGCTAAGTACTAAGTAAATACATATATATATAAAATTTTACATAATGTCTATCATTATTTTGAGCATTTTTTTTCGAAGTGTCATGTTGTAGCAGTACTTATATGTATACATGCAATCAAATGCTATTCATATCCTTATATGTATTTAATAGGAATAGACATTTTAATTAGACTAAATGCATTGATTTCGGCGTCTAAGCACATAGTGTCGGTAAATAGGTGATAATTGAGGAACTGGCTTCGCCCAAGCCTTCCCCTCTAAGTTAGAAAGACCAGCTAAAACAATAACAACGTTCATATTCATGATAATTGCGTTTCAATCTTTATTTAGAAATAAAAAATATACCTCAAAAAAAAAAATATATATATATATATATATATATATATATATATATATATATATATGTAACTGTATATATATATATATAACATAAATGTTAGATTTTTTTAAATAATTACCTAAATTGCCATCTAAATAGAATTCTACTTTCAGATTTCACAATAAAAATATTAATTGTATATTCCATTCAAATTCAAGTTAAAGAAAATTAATATTTTTTAGTCAAAAATAATGCGTATAGGACATTGATTTATGACTATCCTAGATTTATTTATTTTCTTTTTTTTTAACTTCACGCTTTATCTCTGGCGGGGTAGTCAGGGAGTATAACTATCGGCATCACTGACTATCCTAGATATTGTTAATAATTAATGAATCTGATTAAATTCGGTGATTTAAAAAATAATAAACTTATCATTAATATACCGCTGCGTATTCGCCTACATATAGAGAGCGAGTATAATATATTCTTTTATGTATTTCACTTTCCGCCGAAATTGAGACATTACATGTTGAGTGGCGGAAACCAACGCCCAATTCGTCTCACGGGAGCAAGAAAGTGAAAATAATGTAAATAAAATCACTCCCCCGAGTGGGAATCGAACCCACAACTGATCGCGTTTACAGTCAGACGCTGTCACACTGCGCCACGACCGGCCTCAAAAAAGGCAAAGTCAAAATGAATTATTTTAGATAATTCATCAAACTTGAAATTCTCTAAATTTTAGTAACACTAAATAACATGCATATATACGTTGGCATTCTTACAATTAAAACTAGATTTGACGAAGAAATAACAAGAAAATCATTGTTTGAAATAAGGACAAACAGAATTGAAGAACCCTTAAATACTGTGCCTAAAAATATATCAAACTAACAAATCAAACGAGCTCAAAATCTATAAATAATCCCACATACATATATGTCCAAATATACTGAATGTACATATAATTCCACTACCTAGAAATCCCTTTCTCTACATTTCAGTAGCGTACGAGATCATAGGAGCGCTGCAATAATCCCTCAAGGAGCGTACACACGTACAACATACATACATACGTGTATCGGATGACCTGGTTGTGAACTATCTATAGAATAGACTGTAGAAGCGTGGAAGCAGTTCGCGGAAATCGCCCCTGGATGCAAGTACACCGCCGCACCGTTTACCGACTACAAATTATATCACTTGGCAACTCAAGAGGGGTTGAATGGTGAAAATTACTTAAATTAACTACTTTTAGTTGTAATACATAAGATAACTTTGCTGTAATATTATATAGAGCTTAGTGTGTGTTTTGTTCATCATTAAAAAAACTTATAAAACACTTTTAAAATATTTTTTGAATGGAAAATACATTTCTACTGAGAACAGTCGACGAAAGACATATTGACATTTAAAGTATAATTTCACTTTATCACAATCTACAATTCTTTAATTCTAAAATGTTTTTATTTCTTAAAAATGTTTTTAATTTTTTTAGTATGTATAGAACTAGGCTTAGATCGTGATTTTATTTGTATGAACTTTTATATGTTTAATGTTGTACAAAATATTCCAACCGCTTTGGAGCTATTAAAATCCATACATTACTCATATTATTTTTTTATATGAAAAAAATAAAATAATTATCTTAGAAGTGTAATAATTATAATTACAGAATTCGAAGCCATTGTTTTAATGCCAGTCTTAGAGAAACCAATCCAAAGATCAATTTAGACTCTCATCCTTATTTACAGGCACATAAATACAAAACATAGTTTCAGCAATTTCAGGAGTAAGTACATCCCAGAAGTCCTTACGACACGTTCTCTGTAGTATAAAGCTGACTCTACAATGGACTCTACGTATCCAAGTACCCAAAGTTAATAAAATTTTCAGGTGTCGATTTCTGTTGCATGTTATCTAGCAAGGCGTCCGGCGTAGACCGGTCCAGCTCGTATTAATGAGGGCAGGTAGGCGGGGTGGTTGTTATGGCAACGCGACGCGGCCTCGAGCGCGGTATTACAATGAAGGCTACGATGTTTGGAGATTAGGGTTGGTCCGCTTATCTCGTGTTGTTCGCAAATAATAAATTATAATATTACATTTGTTTATTAGTTTGTACGTTTAAATAATACTTTTAAATTAGTTACCTTGATATGTTTTACGCAAAACAGAAATATATTAATGATGAGCAGTTTTAACATACATTTGATCAATAAATAGCGAGGCAAGTTATTAAAAGAAAATTGCAAAATCGCCTTTTAACTGTTATAATTTTGAGCATATATTTATATTATTAAAAAATATTTTAGACGTAAATAATAATGAAAATACATTATGTTTTTAGTATGTAAAGCTTAAATACATATTTTTAATATGCCATATATATTTGCTTTTTTAATATTTTCTATTATTGATATTTTTATACTGTACTCGTTAGTTATCTTGTACAATAAATAATAACAATTAATTTATACACATATATACATATAAAAGGTGACAAATCTCGAGACGTCAATCCGGCAACCCTGCGCTGATCTCCCCCATTCTGAGCAGCGCGTGACGGGGGGTGGTTCGGGGGTGGCCCGAACGTGCCGCGACAAAAAACCCGCGTCGACCCGAGTCCGGCCATAAAGCGCCGGCGAGCGTAATAAGCCCCTTTGCTTGCCTTGCCGTTTACGTTACGTCACCAAATTAAACGGACGGACGGACGGAGAACTCGCGCTCTAATTTCAACGAGACTTAACTAGAACGTTCGATTCAGCTTTTGTTATATAAATATATATATATATATATATACCGACTGTATATAGGTATGTATTAAGGGTCCGATTTCCGGGACCTGTTTTTGTTGAATCTTGTGATGTTCGAGCATATTGTTTGCTGGTTCTGATCGGGATTAAATCTGAGATGGGAGTTGATTTTAATCTTTTTAGATATTACGTATATCACGAATTGTATAATGTTTGTCATATATTTGCTCTGTGATCTCTGTGAAACGTCTGAATCTTTATTTTATAAGTTTGAAATTAACGTAACATAAGTTACTCATCATTTATTAACTATCCACCTACCGGTGAAAGTTCCGCCATTAGTTCAGTTCAGTTCCAGAGATAAGGTAGAACAAACAAACAAACATCGATATATATATATATAAATATATATATGTGTGTGTGTGTGTGTGTGTGTGTGTGTGTGTGTGTGTGTGTGTATGTGAGTGTTTATTTAAAAAAACGATCATTTTAACATACCAATCTTATTTATTTTTATGATTAGGTGGAAAATGTTGTTTCACAATTTATAACACATATCAGGAGACATACATAGACGAAGAGAAACTAGAATCAAGATGCACCATTTGGAGACATTGCGTATTGCGTCTTAACACATGTTAAGTATCGTTAGTTTATGTTGACTTTTATATTATTTAAACAGTGTATGTAGGCAATATATGTTACATATACATTCATGTATGAACTTGGACTAAACACTTAAGACGACATAGTTTTATTTAACAAATGAACAAAAAAGAGAATAGAGCGTAAAGCAATTTTATACAAAATTGTAGAGCAAGTTGTTAGCCGCCAAGTGCCTGTTTTTGTATTTACGATTTATTTAATTTAATTGATTATTTCATAATTTTGTACTTTAAATACGTGTATCTATACATTAACGTAACTGTTACTTTTTGGAAGAAAATTAAAAGTTCCTCGCAGATATTGCAAGGTAGATCGGACAGGACTCAGACCTAAGATATGCCATACATTTTTCTTACTGCCTTAGAATATTTTTACTACAAAAATAATTGGTAAAAAATCTGTTATATCCTCTTATCGGCTTTACCTATATTTTTCTATGAATCAGCGTAAGAATATTTGACCTCGCGTTTCGAAAGACTATAAGTGTGATTTAGTTGAAATTTAACATTTGTGTTCTGATCTAAAGCGAATACGATTCAATTATCGTATAATCCTAATGCCCTTGCAAAATGTCATGTCAAATAATTAAATAGACAATATATATTTCTATGTATTAACATGGACAAACACTTTCATGTACTTACTGAATATTCTAGTTCGAAACTCGTATACATGGAGTACCAAACAAAAACTACAAGTAAAACAGCACTTAGGAGCAATTATAGTTATTTAAATTCGTTGCAAACGTGTAACAAACGCCAGTCCATTCTGCAAATAGGAACGACTATTAACAAAGTTGCTAGCAAAAGCTCACCGCTCAACAGGTGGAGCTATTCGTTTCAATATCTGCAAAACTTTCCGACACGACTCAATAAATCGACCACTGCAAGTAGATCCTCAACGTTTCATGATAACTTTGCCACTTACACAAAAACACAGGACCGTGGGGGCCATTTTACGCTGGTTTTTCTTTGCCATGTTGTTATTATCATAGCCCTACAAACTTTATAGGAGTTTGAACTTTATTAAAACTAATAAAAGTTTATTTTTGTGTATAGCGGTGTTTATTTAGCATTCAGCAGTTAAGTGAGATGTTATTATAAGGGATGACATGTTTTAGCGATTGTCAAGATCAACATTTATTGTGTTTTAAATTTATTAGATGTACCTTGAAAGGACGTTACATATTAATTTGTAACTTTTATGAAATAATATATATAATAATTTAATTTTTCTGTACGGGTCGTTCATGTCGTTCATAAGTTCATTCATAAAAAAATCAAATAATTAATGATCTGTATGTATATATATTTGATTATTGTTTTATATATTATAAAAACAATAAACACAGTTGTTTAACGTTATTATTAATTTTATATTATTCTATACATTGATATTTTAACTAAAAATCAATAGCAATCGATTTTACTTTTTTTCAATTTAACTTAAAATATATATTAGGCTTGTAACGATTCCCACTTATTTTTCAACTTAAATCCATATTCAATTATAATATACTTAAACTTATAAATGTATGCAACTATGCGTTAAATTTCCAAACTGCAATAGATATCCATACCAAATCAAGATATTGAAACAGACATACAACCTACACGTATCTATATAATAATATAACAAGAAAACATTGCAACACAAAGCAGGTTTGTTAAATGATACTAATACGGTGTACATTTGAGTCGTAATTCTCGTCGCGTCCGCGTCCTGTCCTTACGCGTGAGTCAGCGCGGTCGTATCTGCGCGCGCGCAACGCAACGTCAGCGTTTCGCGACCACCTAGCGTGTAGAGCATGCCACTAAGAGATAGCGTAAATGGTAAAATGAAATTTAATTCACGTGGAATGTTATCTTTTTTTTTGAAATTTAATCATTCAGTTTTGTAGTGGTTAGTAACTTAATATTTGCCTTGGAGCTATTAACTCGATTGCGTAAAGATTGTTGTATTTAAACCATCGACGATAATTTATGGCAGTGTTATGTTTTGATTTAATTACTGTAAAATTGAACAGTAAAAAGATATAATCATTATATATTTAGTTAGTACAATGATATTGAATTATATTTATATGAAAGTAGTTTAATTTTATGTTTGTCTTGTAGCTACGTGCCAATATGTACAAAATTATGACGAAATTATACACTATATTAGACGTCATGAAATCTAGCGTTGTAAAAATAAAATACTTGAAAATAAACTTTTATTTTAGAACTTAACTACAGTAGTATTGAATTTAAAAAACTTAATAATCATACTTTCATAAATTATTAAAAGTACCTTTGATTTGCTTAAGATAAAGATGTAAGCCGAAATTTTAACAGCACACAGTCGGACCAAGTACTAGCAATTTTTCACAGCCCAATAATACATAGATACCGAATTGTACTTCTGTATATTTTATGTATTAAATAATAAAAATCAACAATTATTTGTTTAAATACTTGAAGTCCTTCAATTAATATATGAACTAACAGAATAACAGATCTAACAAGTAATTTAATAAATGTTTTTAAAAATACATAACCTTGCATTATTTTATGTGTTACATGTTTGAAGCGTTCGGTTTCCAAAAATGTATTTTGAAATACACGACTAATCTGTGTGTAAAAAACACGAAAATCAAAGATTTTATTAGCATTTTAAACTTATTTACAATACTTGTTTAATATATTATTAGAACAGTATGGGTTGTGTAAAAAAATATATATTTTGTACTATAATTTCAAATTATTGAAGTATACCTAACGTATTCCATATTATAAGCGTCATACGCGTCAGTCTGCCGCGTATACCACGTTTGCAATTTGCGTTAAAAACCATGCCTCTAAACACAGCTGGGTTCCCGCTGCAAACAATGTATCACACGTTACTACCGCAAGTGGAATAGGTATTATAGTGAAACCTTAAGACTCAGCGCATAGATTTTACGATATGGCACGGTAAAATTTAATTTGCTTGTACCGGAATGTGAAAATAAATTAATTTATAAGCTATCTTCAAACTTCATTATTATAAAATAATTTGAGCTATTTTCTTAAGATATTTTTTAAAGACATAATAATCATAGATATTTTGTTCGTTTCTAAACACATGCAATTAAAATTTATAAAGCTAATATTACTTTTTTTATAGGTAATTTGTGATTTAGATATGAAATAAATTATAAAACATACAATATTTTATATAAACATTATTAAAAATCATTTTTTATGTGAAATATCTATAGGTATATAAAAAATCGATTCAAATTAAAAATAATAACCCCGCCATCGCCTATGCCGTGCGCCGTGTTTTCGCAATCCACGTTAAAAACACGGCGCAGCTGCGGCGCGGCGTTGCAGCGGCTCTTTGTGAGGGGAAACGCTAAAACGGATACTTTTACACTGACCGCATCGCGACGACAAATTCTGCCACCCACGTTCTGTGAAACGCGACCTGCAACTGGAGCTTCCTGGAACGTGGAACGCGAATTACTAACTACTGTACGATCATTACTTATCTACTGTGCTATGGAATGTTGTTTTATACGCGTCAGACGCATGTTTGTTACCTTAGTTACAATAACATTAAACTCCAATTAATAATTATATTATTAAGTTGTAAGTTAAAGGAAAATATGGCAAGTTTTATATGATATATAAATTATTATTATATTGGGTCTGTTATTTTTTCATATTTAAACTGTATTCAAACTCGTCTATATACATACATACGTATAAATAAATTTACGTCCGTACGTTTATCTTATTTTAATATTAGAGATTTTAAGCAGATATATCTATTACAAACTCTTGAATATATACAGGTATATGATTTATATATAAAAACCGACAAGGTGGACCGTTATTTTATAGATAAGGTCTATTGACACGTTAGGTATCATGAATTGACGTTAACATTCTTGAATACGAAAAGTTCAATTTAATTAAATATATATGATATATTTATATATTTAAGTAGACTCTGCTAACTTACCATAGATTAAAATGGCAAACAAAATATATAAATGTCACTGAAAACATGTCAATTCAAAACATTTATAAAAGTAATTACATTAAATCCTATATATATCGCGTATAGGCACGCGATGTTACTGTAAAAGTCGAAACTAAGATCAATTTTTTTTCTATTTTAAGGAATTTTCACTTAAACGTGGAAAAACAGGAAAAACACAGAACCGCATAAATTCATGGAGTAAATAAAAAAATGAAATAAAACATATAGCGTGTACACCAAACTGCTATGCTATCCTATTTATTATAAAAAATGTGTCTTTATTTTAGATTCATGCTTTTATTCCGCATAGTAGGGTAGACATTAAGTACTTAGTGTCAAGACACTCTGTACCCCGTTTTCCATCGAATTCAAAACATTGCTTGTTGGATAGTGAAACTCAACGCTGCACATTGTCTTACCAGAGTAAAGAAATGGAAACAATTTAAATATAACCATTTCCCTGAGTGGCAATCGAACTCACAACAATAATATATATAACTTCATATTAAGGAACAATCTTATATGAAGTGATAGATTAAAATTTTAATAATAGCACATTATACTGTACATATTGATATAAAGTAGAAAATAAAAAAATATAACACTACAACAAATTAAAAGTTAGGCCATTTTAACCGTGAACTTCATATTGGATTAGTATCTCTAACGATATGGTAGTTTATCGATGACAAAAGCTCCATTGTCCACGAACACAGGCACCCGCGGAATACGCATGTAATTAACCGAGGGGCAATCGCCTCGTGGGGCGACGCGCGGCGGTGCGGCGATGGCGGCGTGGGAGTGCCCTGCCCCTGACTCACTGGTCATTGCGTTCGCGCACCACATATTTTGATCTTAACGAATATATATTTTCAATAGACATATAGGTTTGCGTACGTTTGAAATAAACAAAAAAAAAATATGAATAATATCTTCTTTTTAATTAAATCAAATCATTATCCTCGCGTGAATCGATAATTTGATATATAAATCGATTATTATAAGATGTTGCAATCTAGTTATTATAAGACAATTGTACTGAAATATTTCATAATTTATAATTATTTTTAGATTTTTAGACTAAAATATTTATTCCTAAATATATATGAAGCAACAAACGATTTTTAATTGGCGCGGGGCAATTACCTCTTCAGTGGTAATGGCGGATGATGGACGATCCGAGTGATATCCGCGTTGCAAGACAAGATTGATACATATTGTAAGACAAATATCAAAGTTGAAGTATTGAACATAATATCTTTATATGAATGAGTACAGCTGTTAAAATAGTGTTTTATATTATGAATTTGAATATTTTTTCATACAGAGTTATAAAATTTGACATGAAGGTGACAATGTTGATCGTTTTTTAATGATATTAGTGCATTTCCTTATAATAAACAATAAGTTGCGTATTTCGGGTCATGTTCTAGATAATTATAAAACTGGCTTATTTATTTATTTATTTTAGTTTCACGCTTTTACCTCGCATAACAGGGTAGACAGAAAATACCTGTTGTCAAGACACTACGTACTTCGTTTTTCACCGAATTCGAGACATTTCGTGTTGAGTGATGGAACTCAACGCCGCACTTTGTCTCACCAGAGCGAGGAAGTGAAAACAACATAAATATAATCACTAATAATGTCAGTATTGCTGTGTGAATTACTGTTAACAAATTAGATTTCAATTATAAATCTTATATAATATTTGAAATGTTATTACAATAATTACTTTATCAAAATAAAATATAGAGGCCGGTCGGGGCGACGTGGGGCGGCGTCTGACTGTAAACGCGATCGGTTGTGTGTTCAATCCCCACTCGGGGGAGTGATAATATTTAAATTATTTTCACTTCCTTGCCCTGATGAGATAACGTGCGGCGTTGTGTTCCACCACTCAACACGCAATGTCTCGAATTCGATGGAAAGCACTTCGCTATGGAGTTCGGAGTTCTTCGGAGTGCTTTGACACTAGGTACTTTCGGTCTACCCTGCTATGAAAGAAAAAACAAAACGACTTTATTGGGTAACTTAATTCGTACTTAACGACAAAACGCTGATAACCGTACGGATCATTGTTATATAAGCTATACGAGTGCGTTAGTGTTATCGAAGTACCATCTCGAAATCCCGGTCATCTTGACAAGGACATCAGGTTCACGCTGTTAAAATATTGTTCTGTCATCAGAACCGGACGTGTATGTAAATTATAAAGCAAATAGGACGGCAAGTGGGTCAAAATAGCGTTACAAGATTTTCTTACGTGCATAGACACAGATTACTGTTGAAGCTAATAGGACCGTAAATAAATTCCTTTTTTTTTATTAATATGACAATCACTACAGACAATAAATCCTTCCCTTTTATTATACTAAGAGCTTATTTAGTATAAATGTAGTTATTAATAATGCCTAAATGATTTCTTTATTATACGAAAACATTATAAACTATTAAATTACAATTATATCTATGCAATTATTATTATTTCACAGTTGCTATGTACAAAAGCAAGTAGTGACTGACTGACTAGCTACTTAGAGTTATGTAAGTAAGAAAATTAAACATTTTCTTTAATTTGGCATGACATGCAATAAGTAATTGAAACATGACAAAAGTTGGACGTCAATAGATTTCGTTACACGTGCCTTCGTCGACAAACCGCGTTTATTTATATCCGCACGCCATTAGATTCGCGATTGGTGAGTCACGCGCGCGCCGCGGCGCGTCGCGACGCCTTGCCTTGCCTCGCCTTCGCGCTGACAATTGATATTTACATAAATATGAATTTTGCACTTTACTTATATGAAAATATAATAGGATCTTTGATTTTCGTGATTACAAATGACATACTTTAAATGAAACTATTTTAAACAGATTAACCACGTATACTTTGGTGTTCGAAAATATATTTTTGGAAATCTGACGTTTCCAATGCTTTACAGTAGTCCGTGGTCACAGGTGGACTGTTCATTCCTAAATGATCCGCAAGACTATGGAAATTTAAAAATATTTTAATTTCAATAGAGAAGATGGTTGGAAACGCTTTACCACCTGGAGCCCACTTATAAAAAAAATAAAGTCTCAAAACGACCACACCAGAGACAAACATTACAGTCAATTTATTCTACTAGAATCCAGGGCATTACGTTCGATAATAAAGAAACAAATGGCGGTAGATTGATGTGATTAATTTTTGTATAAACCGATCGACAAATGCCACCTCAGTCTACCCGTGACCACGGACTACTGTAAAGTGTTCTAAACGTGAGGTTTCCAAAAATATATTTACATATACCAAAATATATAAAATGAATCCGTTGAAAATAGTTTCAATTAAAATATGTAACAATATTTTCTTGAATATTGTTGTTATATTATTTTTGAAAAAAGTCCTAAGTGTGGAATAACACTTTAAAAATATAAAACATTGCTATTTCTGCCGTTATTGTATACTTGTAGGTGACGTATCAGTTAGTAATTCGCTTTTGAACACGAGTAAAATCAAAAAATACATTTTAAGTTACCTATTCTTGTATAGATCTTTCAACTAAGCGAAAAATGTCTTAATATTGTGTTCTCTGCCTTATTTGTAGTAAAGAAAATTAAATAAGATCTGAAAAAAACTTATTGATTTAAATAAAACAAAATGATAAACAAGTACCAAAGCGAGTACTGTAAGTTAGGATTTGTTAAGCAATTTCCGCATCTCAATTATTCATTGGCAGACGTTACGGGTTGCGGGAATCAGTTTGAGGTCCGTAGCCCCGGGAGATTCAGATTGTTGAGTTAAGCAGTCTTTCGGCAACTAAAACTAAGTTAGGTGGGTACAGGTAGCGGGTAGCGGGCAGCGGGCAGCGGGCAGCGGGCAGCGGGCGACGCCCCGGGACTGGCCCCGATGGTTGTAAAAGACAATTGTGATGTTTCGTCGCGAACATTGTTATTACGTTGTATAGAACAAAGACTTACTCAGCTTTCAATATAATCTGATTTATAAAAAAAATAAGCTGGATTCATAATAACCATACAACCTACCTATCTATATTTTCTTGCGAGTAATTTACGTAAAACTCTAAATCTACTGAACTGATTTTGATAAAACTTATACTATTCCCTTAGTTAAAGTATAACTAACACAAATCAAAAGGAATTATCAGGTCGTGACTTTTACTACAAACACGCACTTAATTAAGCACACGTACTTTGAAACCTAATTAGATCATCATACTCAAACAATTTTCCATTTCAAACTAATAACCTACTTTATTTGAAGTCGAAACAGACGAATAAATATTTATTTAAAATATTAAAAAAAAAATGAAAAATGTAAACGAGCTATTAGTGGGATCATGCACAAACTTGACAATCACATGCTTCAAAAAAAAGTAATTATTTAAACATTTATTTGTTTTAATATGAACGATATAGGCACGAGGATGATCGCGTAATCAATAAGACTTACGTGGAACCAGGTTGAGCATCGTAACTTAATTATTAGCAAGTAAAAAATTACATAAATACTTGTAACGTGTTTATTTTAAATACTAAATAAACATATTTTTAATACATCGAACATTTAAAGTAGGACACCATCGTTACACGCTCCCATTGTGAGTTCGATACCCAAACAAAGGTACTTAGACGATTAATTATAAATAGATTGTAAATAGAAAACCAAGTGACTCACCTCCCTTTCTACCTGACGTATAACAAAATATACATTCAAGTACCTAACAAACCAAAACAGCTACATCCTCAAAAAAGACAAAGAAATCCTTAAAAACGATTCTCTCAATAAAGAAACATTGCAAAAAGCAACTTCCTTTGATACTTGATACCTATTACCGCGGTCCCACGTACTCGGCGCAGCTCGGCCAAGTCGCCGGAACATTCGGACGCGGACTTAAACTTTATAAGATATCGTCAACCGCCGCAAAACTTACCTCACTCTACACTTCCGTCCGAAAATATATCAAGATAAGATCTTTGAGGCAGGTGAGAAAGCGGAAGACTTTACGCGTTAGAAATTGTAAGTTTGAATTCTAATAAGAGTTTTCTTTTAAGTTTAAAATATTTTTACTACCCTAACCTGGTCTTGTTGGATTCCATCACCGTCTCTCATCTCGTTTAACGAGTTTCATCGTCATGTCGTTTAACGAGTTTAAATAAAATAATAGTTTCACGTGTCGGTAGGACAAGGGTTAAGGTAGGTACCACCGTGGCGCATTGAGACGTTGTCTGGCTGTAAATATAATGGCTGTGGATTCAATTTCCACTCACGTCTGAGGTCTTCTCACTCCTCCTCGAGAAAAGAATAAAAACCATTTCGGAGCATTGGCTTCTTTCCGTTATCACTCACAACCATGGATGATACGGTGGTAGGTCTCCTTAAGAACTAAGTATCCTGTTATCAGGGTTACACGAAACCACATACCCTTAGTTGGCCTGAGGGAGGCCCAGCTGAGGTGTTCAGTAACCTCATAGCACTGGGAACTTGAACTTCCTGCGAACTTCCAAACTTCTGCACATAAAATATCATAAATTCAGGCATTCAGCAAAAAGAGAATTTAGTTTTTATACAAGAAACATAATAAAACAAACAAATGCACTTTGATATACATATTATACTATCGTCAACGCAAAGCATGTACAAGTTTTTAAAATAGCATCTAAATATAGTACACATAAAAGGAAAAGGTGGCTGACTGATCTATTAACGACTAGCTCAAACGTTTGTTAGATCGATGGAAAACATAATTTATATATATATATATATATATATATATATATATATATATATATATATATATATATATATATATATATATATGATGATTCATAGTTAGATAGTTGGCTTGCTCATCTACACTAGTTTCCAAGAGATAATCATTGTTTTATATTTCTGTTTTTATTAAAGAATAAGTAAACTAATAAAATAACACGTATTAATTCAAAATATATATACTAGTATTTATAGATTTTTTCTATTTGGTACTTGGAGACAAACATCATTCTATCAAGTAAGTCAAAAATGTACCGCAAAATATAAGTTTATACAAATTTTTATGTGAGGCAAGCAAAAATATCTAAACCTAAAAAAACATAATTTTAACCATGTCCTATGTATCAAAATAATAATTTCACACGTTCAAAAATCGGAAACTATGTAAAAATATACCTAAATGCTAATCATCACGTTGTTATTATTATCGTCGAATTCAAACGTCATCGACCTTGACAGATGACTGTGGAACGTCAGAAGTGCATTCGTGGTCCGATTCAAAGGAAGAACAAATGCATAATAAATCCTAATAATTAATTACTTCTATGATAATTTATTAATTATTATTTACAAAAAAAGTATCTTATCCATATCATAGAAAGTTGTTTACTTAACGTTCTGTATTATTTTTGATCTGAATAATTAATAAGGAAAATACCGGTCGTGGCACAGTGGGACAGCATCTGACTGTAAACGCGATAAGTGCGTTCGATTCCCACTAAGAGGACCTCGCTCTTGTAAGACAAAGGGCGGCATTGTGTTTCACCACTCAGCATACAATGTCTCGAACTCAGCGAAAAGCGGACCAGGAGTGTTTTTACACTAGGTACCGTTAGACATTTTTGTCTATCCTGCTATACGAGATAAAGCATGAAACTAAAAAAAGATTTTATCTATAAAGAATCATTATTCAAGCATACAATTTATTTTATCTGTAGAAATGAAAAAAATATTATAAGGTAAATTGTAAAACCAATTTCAAAACTATCCATCAATGAATATTTAAACTTAAAAGTGAAATAGATTAACCTATCCGAGTGGCGCTGGCGCTGCCTACCGTATAGTCGCGTCGAACAAAAACAAAGGAAACAAGATGCTGATCGATCACGTCTATATCCGCCGGTGAGGTGACGCAACCATGCACACCCTGCTTGGATAATAAAACAAGAAATCTTGAGCAACTATACAAACACTATACAAGCCATAAATTAAATAATTAATTTAAATTTTAAATCATTTATTGCATTTTATCCTTAACTACTGCAAACTCAAGTTTTTACACCCTCACCCGGAAAGTTCACGCTCTTTGACCTTTGAAATATAATGGCATATAAATAATTCCAATAATAAGAATAATAATGACCAGTCTATTTATATGACGTGTATATCTATATCTATACGTCAACTCTAGCTGCTTTTTCCACGGAGTGCAATTAAAAAGGTCAATATATTATAATTTTATAAGAAATAACAAGAACACATGAGGTGGTTAAAAGCTAGGCTAAGTTAATCACAAATGTTATTATAATTTTACAAGTAATTGTATATAATTTAATTCAAGTTCGAGTATAGGTGATATTTTTGGCTTAGCGCGTAATTGCACCGGCATTGGTCGTGTAGAGTGTAGTACACTGTACAGTACATGCGCGGGCGCCACGAGGTCACCGCGCTCGCGGCCGGTGACGAGCCGATACGCGCGTGACCACCTCGATAGCAAGTCGACGAGATGCCAATTAAACTGCAATCGTTTTAGAGTTAGGTTTGATAAAATACAAATTGTCCGACGTCATTCTTACTTAGAAAAATGCTTCATTTTGAAATTCCTCTGTCATCCTAGCCAAGATAGACTAGATTCTAAAATTTAAAGAGTAAGGTGTATAAAGAAAAAGAACGGATCTAATATGTGCTTGCCGCCTATATGAAAGGATATGCCGGTCGCATGGCATTGAACAAATATTGCGTAAAGAAAATCTCTACTACGCCTTGTTTCTTATCAATATATAATGTTAAATACTTGTAAAGCTAATGTTGAAGCTAATGCTATATCCATAGGTGGACAGTAAGTACCTAGTGTCAAAACACTCCGTACTCCGCTTTTCATCGATTTTCGAGACATTGCGTGTTGACTGGTGGAACTCAATGCCGCACTTTGTCTTACCGGAGCGAGGAAGCGAAAATAAACCAATACATGAAAAACCTAACGAATAATATAAAAAAAACCATTAAAACTCCATATACAGCACTAACAATCTACCTACGCCACGTAACATAACATAATAAAATTGGAAACAAAAGTGCATTTAAATTTTAAACGATCGGGAGGAGCGACATTGAGTCAGCAATAGCCGCACGCGTCATCCGCGTGACAGCCCAACAGGTCAGCGACTACTATTAACGTACAGTACACCGAACTTTCTAGAAGCTTGTCACGCACGACTTTCCCTTGCACAGAGATGGACGATTACCACCTCTCTGGTCTCACATCGGTGAATCTAAATGAGCTTTGAAAGTAATCTTGAAGAGAATTTTGAAAGGACCAACAGGATATTAATATATAATGTTTAATTGTTGACATGTTCATTTGTAATGAAATAAATCTACTGAGGGAGCTTTATTTCTTTTTCATAGGACAAAGACAACCGTACCTAAGCTTGGTATGCTTGCGCATGTATATATTAAAAAATATACAATTTATTAAATAAATAATTTTAGTGCCAAAATAAAATTTTAAGCTATTACAAAATAATGCCGTAATAAATATTTAGAATTAAATTTATAGTTGCTTTACATATACAAATAAATAAAATTGAAGTTTCTATTTGTAATATTAAAATCATCTTGTCTGTGAGATTAGCCGGAACATGCTTGTTCCGGCTAATCTCTGGAGCGGCTGGACCGATTTCGATGAGACTTTCATTGGCAGATATTGGCAGGCTGTTTTAATAAAGAGAAACTTGAGCTACTTTTATTTTAGAATTAAAAACAAGTCTCGAACACACCTAGTTAATCGTAAAAACAGATGAAATGTACCATATCGCCTTTTTTACAAACAGATAACACATACTCGTTAACATATTTAATTAGATTAATTTATTCTTAACTTAAAGGTTTGTTTAATTGAACGTTTAAAGTTGGAATGTGCTTGCGGCTTTGCTCTGTGATTAAGTAACGATTCGTCCATACAGAGAAGCGGGTGAGTGGCTGCTTCATTGTCATATCCTTATACGGTGTACCATAAAATTTGACATGGGAATTTATGTAGACAAAAGATAAATAGCTTGTAAAAGAATTGATACAAGTAGGGTATGTATGTTGGTAGTAGTTTAAGCAACATGATAATTTAACCACCATGACATTTCGCAGTCAGGTCTCTTAAAATTCTTAAATATCAAATTTGGTATTACTGCATTGCCTTGTACGATGGTAATTCAAAACGTATGTAATTAGCTTTTGCTCGTTATTCCTTCTCGCTAGAATTTATACTATAAATATTTGATTACTAAACAGGCGCATAGTATCGAGAAATGTCATTTGGCACGCATAATGCAGATAATATCAAAAAAGGTGGATGAATAGTTGTAAGATGTGGCGCTTTTTTCTGTATAAATATTAACATGGAAACCAGCCTTTTGCAAATACCCTGTTATTCCGTTTGTACAATTGACTTTTACAGAACCTAAATCGTTATTACATGTGTGTCAAAAACACGAAGATTGAAAAAATCAAAGAACATAAAAGAGTTTCAATATCACTTTTACCTATTTGGGGTCAAATGATCGAACACAGAATATGTATAAATACAGATAAAATAAGTTTTACCTTTCAAAGAAGCATTTTAAAAATAGATTAAATTGTTTTTTATTCATAAATGTTATAACAAAATTTTCTAATTATTAAAACAAACAATAACTTTAGTTTTTATATCTATGCTCTAGGAATTTACTTTTAAGTTTCTCGTTCTACTTTACAAGATGAGGAAAATGCTAGAAGTAATTTTGTTTTATCATTTATCTAATATGACATTTAGAGTGTGAGCACGTTGCACACCACCTGGCATTCAGCGCTCAGACAGCCCGCATGACACTTCCTGCAACCCTTGAAAAGAGGGTTATTGTACCAACGCGAAGCGAAAATAACGATTAAAAGTTTTAGTTACTATTATTGTTTTTTAGCAAGCAAATAGATTAAAAACATTTCATTTAACTAAAACCATCTTATTCCACTAACCACGTTCCATCCGAATTCGAATCGTGACGGAAATTAGCGATGTGTTTTATTATGATACTTGTTACTGTTTTTAGGAAAGTTTAGGAAAGTTTAGGAAGGTTTAAAACGTGTTGAAAAAAAAAGAAAAAGTATCTTCCAAGTCTACTTCTTGTACGTACTATACCAAACTACTTATGGTTTTCTTTGTAATCAAAATGATAATTCGATAGGATTGTTAACAATTTATATTAAATAAAACATTTCAATTCAAAGCGCCGCGCAAAGTACATCAAAAAGGTCCAAGTTAGTCTCAAATAAAAATTAACGCTACCCATCTTAGGAAACTAATGTCAGTGGAATAGCTAAAATCACCAAGACGCACCTGATGACACTTAGGAGATACCAAAAGAATACGCACGTATCCCTCCACATACTCGATCGATCTAAATAATTATAACCATTAATCTAACAGATGTCTATATAAGGCAGTGCAGTGGATTAAAGCTTTTTATCATTTGTAAATAATTGAGATTTTCCCGCGGGAAATTTTTATATCCGCGCAAACGGAGGAGCAATTAGTCGGCGATTTTGTACGAATGTTACGTGGAAGATTGCTTCGCTGCTTTATTTTAGAGTACTGTTGGGTTTTATTATTATTAGTTTGATATTAATAACTAGTAAGTAAAATGTCATTTAAGTGATTATTTGACACTGGGTATATATTATTTTTTATCTATATTTCCATTATGAATAATGCCGCTGCTCTTAGTTTGAGTTAAAAGTTTAAAATAAAATAATCTTTTTATTAGTTTCACGCATTTATCCCGCACAGCAGGATATATAGAGACTCGGTACTCCGCTTACCGCCGTATTCGAGACTCAACGCCGCGCTTTTTCTTACCAACTATATCTAAATCCGAATTGACACTATGAGAATTTTTTAACTAAATCCTCTCAAATAAACAAAATATACGACAACTAAATTTCGACCCGAACGGGATCTTAAACAAAATTACTTACATATACCAACATATAAGGTACGTCTAAAATTACCCTATCTAAAACGAGTGTGCCACTAGTCGGCACTTAACGAGGACATGCATCGCGTCCGATGCGGAGCAATTAGTGAAATGGGCACCGGAAAGGCAGCGTGGACGCCGACTCGTGGCCCTATTAATAGTCGACCAATCAATATTCGACCGTAGCGGTCCCAGTTCGCTTCCTGAAACCTTAATATCAAGACTTTGGAACGTGTGTGTCGCGTTTGTTTTCATAAAATACACATCATCAAGAAGTAATGTAAATAATAATTAAAAGAACTTTGTCAATACCAATATATTATGTATAAAAGATAGAGTTTTTAATTTGCTAGATTTTTCATTAGTAAATGTATTTGTGCATTTAACTACCTTTATATTACTAATATATACATATATTGAGGCTGGTCGGACTGGTCAGCGTCTGACTTTAAAGAGATTGGTTGTGGGTTCGATCCCCACTCGGGGGAATGATTATATTTAAATTATTTTCACTTCCTCGCTCTGGTAAGGCAAACTGCGTCGTTGAGTTCCACCAGTCAACACGCAATGTCTCAGATTCGATGGAAAGCGAAGTACGGAATTTCTTGACACTAGTTATTTTCTGTCTACCCTGCTATCCGGGATAAAAACGTGAAACTAAAAAAAATAAAATATACATATATTATATTAATATTCAACAGGACGTCATATACATTACCTAATGTAAATGGGAAAGTAATATACTTGAGATATTTAATACTAAACCGAGACCTATGAAGCGCCAGCTAGCACTCACTCAAAGAACAAGACTAATGTACACAGTGTATCCGGTTGAGATAAAATCTGAACAAACAAACGGAAGAACAGGAAATTCTCAAAAATTATACATCACAGCGTGGGTTTGGAGCTGACCTTCGAAAAGACTGGCCGCTATTAATAACGGCAATCAATACGCACGGTCCGCATCTCAGTATCTTTGGGTCGGACCCGCATCGCGTTTCCTGGAAGCCGTGTGGATAGGCCCGAGGTACAATAGTTTTAGAAGATTTTTTATACAGTCCATAGAGTGCTTAACTTAAGCTATTCTGCTTATTGTTCTTTGTCTCCAAGAAAGTATCGCTTTTTTAGGTACGCGAAAATTTATGCGAGTGATTTCATTACATCATTCTGTTCTACATGTTAAATTTATTTAAAAAAAACCATTTTTTTCACCTAGAGTAGCAATGCCTTTATTATGTAGGAATTAAGAATGATGTTGTTAATAAAGGACGTTGTCACTTATGACGTTTTGCATTGGGTTTGTCAAGCCTACTAAAAAGACCATAATTTAGACTTGAGTATGAACAATTGGAGATTTTAACTTCAAGTCGTTACATATGGACCACCACACTAGACACACTATAGTTGCGTCCCAATGGCGTCAAGTTTCAAATAGCTTTACATTTTTTTTTTAATTTTCAAAAATTATGTTTGTCATTTAATTTTCTTTAAAATTGATGTAAGTATTATTACTTTTTAAAAACGATATCATTTTTATTAAAGTAAACAGAATATTTGAAATCATTAAACCTATATTGTATTTACATCTTTATACAATAGATTAAATTAAAACTAATAGCAATATTTTATATATCTATGCAATATTATAGATTTACCGCCACTACATCATTACAAGCATCTCTTATCATGAAACACAGTTCGCCAGTAGATTATAACCAAGTCATCCAAAAAGCTCTAGCCTCGCGTATACCCAGCACACAAACCTACAAAAAGCTGTCGTTTCCATTGCTAGTGTGCGTGAAGCTCGACGTGGCGCCGCGCCCCCATAAATCTCCGAGAGGCCGCTGCCGCCTTCCTTTGTTTTTTTTTCCCGGCGGTAATAAGATCGCGAGCGTCAACGTCAGGTATAGATAGGCGACTTGGCTCCAGCCAGCCGCGCGTGAAATGCATGCGCTATCGCCGAACTGCCGTATTGGTTTTACTAAGAAATAACCGTTCTTGGTTGTTGAATTTTCAATATTGGTACGTGGGGCTGAGAATTTTGAATAAAATTGGTATTAGGCAACGGAATAATAAATTAGATAATATTTTATATATAATTTGGTTTCAGTGGAGCTTTGTTTAAAAAAAAAACTAAAAAATGTCTAAATTACAATTATAAATTGACAGGTGAATAGCTATAAAGAATATACGCTTTCTAGTTTTTAAAATGTTAACAAAATGGAGAAGTTTAAAATGTTAACAAAATGGAGCAGTGTTTAAACACTAATTTCCTCCATAAATGCGTAAAATTAGAAAAAGACGAGAAACGCCCCATACTACCTGCAACATTAGCGCGCAGATGTGCGTTTAAAATGTGTTCGAGGTTCGATTACGGTCGCTGAGTCGGACACAATTAGCGGGCCCCATGACCGTCACGAACCCGTGGTTGGCCCTACTTGTTAATACTTCACAACGTACTTTCACATCTATCTTTATAGACGTTTTAGTAATATTAACATCAGAAGCGTCTGTACGCGTTGCCATAGTAACGTTTATGACATGTTAACATAGTTACATTTTTTATTATGTGTGTGTTTTATGCATTACTTAAATAATAATATTTGGTATAAAAAATTCAAATTTACAGTCCTCTATATAAACGATGACGTTAATCGATAATATATATTTCATACTCCTCTATACATATAATTTTAAGTAAGTCTTTCCTTCACCCTGCTATGCAGGATAAAAGTTTGAATCTATTATTATAATTATTTTAACAACGTTCTTTTTGCATAATATACTATACGTATATGAAAAGTAATCCAGTTATTAAACAGATCCTTAGCTACCATTTGCGGCCGAGTACTATAGACGACACACACATAAACCGACTACACCTTGACTCCTTATTTAATCCAATAAAAGCTTTAAAATAACAAAATCATTAAGTAAATAAAGAAGTAAATTGTAAATAGAAAATTGTTAATGGTATTTTATATGATAATCATATCCAACGTAGGAATAATTATAATATGACTATGGTTATATTTGATATGCGATAAGCTTTAATAACATAGAAACCATCATTTTAAAGAAAACCCAAAATAAAACCTAAACGCTCAACACCATATAACGCTGTAAAATTAGCACCTAATACCCATACCTTATCTAGCACGTATTCGGTTAAAACGTCGCACTCGAGCCGTTTCTTGTGTCGGCGAGAAACAGCGGCTCAGGGCCAACGAGGGCCATTAGCATACATAATGATCTCTGAAACGCGGCCCAGCTTGAAGATTTCGCTCCTTCACCGGCGGTAGACTACAGTTAGATGTAATTATATGATTCGATGTGTACCACTCACCTCATCAAAGATCACGGCTATCGTCAGGAATATTGGATCCGATAATGACCTGTCGACCACTGAAATAAAACTTTGCTTTTTTGAGCAAAGAATGTACTGCTTACCTTATATATTTGAAGTACAAACAATCACACACAGAGTAAGAAATAAAACCCATAAGCATGTCATACACATGTGTCTATGACACACGTCGCAAATACGCCAAGATGTATAAAACGTTTTTTCCCCGCTTAGATAAGATGAAGTGCGGTGTTGAGTTCCGGCACACAAAACGCAACGTCTCGAATTTGACAGAAAGCGGAGTATAGAGTGTCTTGACACTATCTACTGAAGCTAAAAAAAAATAGCAATTAATGTACCAATAACCTAAGTTAACCAAATGAAAAAAACTATACTAAAAATTATAATTCAAAACGTTAGTCATTCACTCAACCTATGCGGTGTAATGTTATCAATACGTCACTTGTGACTATGGGTTACGTAACTAGTTTGGTTGTGATCAGCGCTCGTGATTCCTTATCAGTAGTGCCTCGTGTCGCTGTTGATTGCTTATTCTCACTTGAAGGACTATGAAAACTCTGCCTTAAAGTACCTTTATCAGTTTGTCTTGCACATCTGCATCTGTATGTGTAGACAGATACAACCTAATAATAAGCCAGCTAGCAACCAATTTGAACTTTCGTCTATTCAATTAACTTTTTAATTAAATTCACTTGTGGTTATGTTTCAAATTATTATATTTTTTAATATCTACGCTCTGGTAAGAAAAAGCGTGGCGTTGAGTTTCGCCAATCAACACGCAATGTCTCGAATACGGAAAACTGTGAACAGAGGAACATGCAACTGTTGTGTGTGTCTGTCACTATTCTACTTTGTGGGATAAAACGTGAAACCGTTTTTTTTTTATGATTGTTCCATATACTATACAAAACAATTAAGCTCAAGAAAAACAATTTAATTAAAATAAAAAATTATAATACTTATTTTTATTGACATCGTGTAACTAAAATTAATCCATCACATTTGAGAAGAATCGTCGCAAGAAAGTCATAGGGGTTTTACCAATTTTCAAGCCTACAAATTATACCTATATTTATTTGTGACAATGATATCTTTAAAAGAGACTGGCGTAAAAAAATAAAGCGTGTTAATAAAAAAAAATAAGGCGTGTTAATATTTAAACAATCGTTAATGACTTAATAAACTCTCACAAATAAACCTCTTTAAAACTCTTATAAATTGTGAACTATTCTTACACGTTTACCAAGATCGACATTGTCCCAACCCAAAAAAAAAATCTCTAACATGTTTTCATAAAAAAAAAGCAAAAATTAAAGTAATCTAAATTCAGATCTAGATCTAGCTTTAAAAAAAATTTTAGCTCTTTTCTTGAGTGAAGTAAAAGAAGCAATTTAAACAATGTACCGCCGTTTCGATAAGAGACACGGTCTGTAGTCAAAGTGTTCTGTATTTTTACGCCTTCTTCCTCACACGCATACATACATAATCTCCGAAATTTCGAATGAAGGGTGCAATTAACACTGAATTGTGTTATCAGAATGTGGATCTCACACGCAATCGTAAGCCGCTGGCACTTTTAATTTTGTTCGTTCATGAAATAATTTCGATGTTATGTTTGGTGGATAAATTATAGAATGAATATATATATATATATATATATATATATATATATATATATATATATATAACCATGAGGTCGGTTGTGGGTTTGATTTCCATTCGGAGGAGTGATTATATTTCAATTATTCCTATTTTCTCGCTCTGATACGACAAAGTGCGGCGTTGAGTTCCACCACTCAACACGCAATCTCTAATTTAGTGGAAAGCTAAGTACGGAGTGTCTTGAAACTAAGCACTCTCTGTCTACCCTGGTATGCGGGATAAAAAGCGTCAAGGTAAAAATATAAGAATAGTGTAATATATTACTTACGATCTATGGCCGCAACTTGGTCAGCGTAAAATCTAACGATTTTTTTTATTATGTTTTATAATACTAAAACAATAGTTGCTTACTCCTAATTCCATCAATAATCTACCAGTGAAAGTCCGTTTAATATCAGCTATTCCAGATATTAGTTGGAACGAGAACATAGACAGACAGACAAATAAATAAATTTGCCATGTACACACAACACGAAATAGATACAATTTAAAATTTAGTGTACCTAATACACATATAATAATTTATTATATTTTTATTGAATATAGGATTACTTACTTTATTATACAAATATTTAAACTCTACACAATATGTGACTCACTTAGTATTCTTTCAAAACCTTACACAAAACTTTCCTTATCGTAATTTACAATAAGCAAATAAACATTTTTATCATTTTAGGGGATTTTTTAATCGATTTCCTTAATGCTCGTGAGACGTCGTGTTTTCGTTTAACTACAAACAAAGCGCTAATTTTATCTTTCCCATCAATATACCCTCTTATCGATGTACCTCCATCATTTGGTTTCTTAATGAAGTGAACATTATTTATTTGACAAAATTATATATATATATATATATATATATATATATATATATATATATATATATATATATATATATATATATATATATATTTATTTTCTTATATAAAAATGTATAGGTAGAATAAGGTAAAATAACACAAGGTACTTCCTGTCTACCTAGTTGTGCGGGATAAAAGCGTGAAGCTTAACTATTTTAACTATTCATATTTAGATTTACTTGTAAAACATTTTTAAAAGTACACTAAAACATGAATATTTAATTCAGCTATTAATATATTATTTTATTTATTTTATTTATAACATAAGAAGAATATTGAAACACATATTTTGTATTTTGTCACTGAAATACACAGTTGCATGCAAAGGCGACCTTATCACTGAGAGTGATCTCTTCCAGGTAACCTTTGTCTTACACATCTTAATAACATTTAATTATTTCTTCTGATAAGACAAGAAGCGGCGTTATGTTTGACCGAATATTCGAATTTGGACTGAACTTTATGTTCTCTTTGATTACTCTGTTCTTTTTGAATCAGGATAATGTTACGTATTCGTAAAGCTGCATTGTTTTTAACAAGATCTAATTTTATCAGATAACAACGCAAGTAAATTTAAAAAAATTACAATATAATTTAGGGATGTATGTATGTAAAGATGCGCTATCGTGAGAAGCGCTATGCAGCCTCAACCCTTGCCAGGAAGTGTTCCCACGAGTATACGGTCGCGGCACGCACACCTCGACCACGGCTTAATATAAGCTTCCAGTCAGCATGGCGGACTACATTGATATTTATTCTATTTTTAACACACTATTATTGATGTCACCTGTATCTATCAATATAAATAGGTAAAAAATTTTTTACTTGCACCGAATTCCCTGATAATAGAATACTTTCATTATATAAAGCTGGTCACTGCCTAGGTGACGAGTAAATTAAGGGAATAATTCTTTTTATATATATATATATATATATATATATATATATATATATATATATATATATATATATATGTATATATATATATTTTAATTACTTTATTGATATCTATATATCTTGTATACTGAACGGGATATGAAAAAGCCCAGTGACAAAATATTCTGTTTGCCCTTTGTGAACTGATCCACAATGAAGTCTATGTACTAAAACGTAAAAGTCTGATTCTAAAACACTTTACTTTATTTTCCTTATACCTATATTATTTTACTTTTAAATCTCTCATAAGGATACAGAAGCCTTGATAACATTTAAGAATAAACTGAGTATTATGTCCGCGGTATTTACAAGTAAAGAAATAAAAACTTTTACAAGAACATACATACCAAAACATTCAACTACAACATACACAAGCTATAAAAGCATTTTATAGCAGTTTATAGCTTTCTAACAGTTCAACAGCTTCCCTATAGCATAGCTTGCTATGAACGTCGAGCATGTACCGCGACGGGTGCACGATGATCTGTCGCGCTTTTTGCAAAAAAAGTGATCCATTGTTGGAAAGAAATGCGGACGAAGGGCTGATAAGGGAAATAATAGATCTGAAAGCCGCTGCATCTTGAAGTGCAAATGCTTCGCAAAATGTTGCTACAATTTTATAAAGGGTTCCTTCTGGTTTTGCATTTAATTATTGTGTATTGTTACATTTGTATATTGTTTATTTTTTATATCTCTAGTTTTATAACGTTGTATTAAATTAGTTTTTTTTAAATATATTAAGTTCTCTAGCCATTGTGACGTAGTTGTGACGAATGACTATGACACGGTGAACGTGGGATCAAAAATATTATAAAAATACTTTTATATTATTAAAAAAAATGAAATTAGTTCCCGTCATTTATATCAAACATAACATATTTAAATTAATTAACAAAAAAATAATAACGTATTATTAACTCTACATAAAGAGATGGGCAACTCTCAGTAATAAAACAATTTGCATATATGTATATATTTTTATGTATAGTGGCATACTTGGACGTTGCGTTACTCAGATATCACTGCTATATAGTTACATTTTATAATTTTCCTTCCAGCTAACAATATATAAAACTTAAAACAATATCATGTAGAAACAAAACATGGAAAGATCGATAATCACGAACGTTGCCACTAAAACTACGTTCAACTGACAATAAAGCGAGATTAGATAATTCAAGAGTTCCAAACTGAAGCGTCAGCGACAGTGGCGTGACTAACCGACGACACCTCCGCATGTCATCGGACTGCGCGGCACACGGCGAGCGACGTACCGTACGCTATCGGCCAACGAATTTAGATAACTGCTTGTTCAGGATACTATGTAAAGGTAGGTATTTGATGGAAAATGAAATTGGGAAATGACTTGAAAATAGCTATTATCGAGTTTATGTTTAACCTTTTATAGCTGTTAGTGAATTGTAGAAAACGTTAATTATGATATACATTAATACGATCAGTGTTCGCCACTTCGTCCGCATGAAACTTAAAATCTTTGAATAAAAGTACCCGAAATCACTCACTTACATTGCCTATCTGCAGTGAAAGTCCCGTCAAATATGGTCCAGCCATTTCAGAGATTAGCCGGAAACAGTAGAGGAACATACAAAAATGTTATTTTGGCATATATACCGTGTAAGGATGTGCATTTAATGAAAAGTAATTATTTTAACATAACAAACAGACTAATTGTATTTATTAGTATAAATTAATAGTAGTATAAGTAATTGTAATGATTAGTATAGATTAATAGTGCTTCAAATTACACTTAAATAAATAGTTTTATTCTAATCTCTAAAACAAAAACCTCTCAAACGGCAAATAGACAAGCATGGAATCCTTCTTTTCATCTGTTATTTCTGCTCATAAATATAATATGCAGGAAAACCGTGAAGATTGATAGTGTAAACTATAAAGTATTGTTTCCACGCCACTGGGCAACAGATCGCGGCCGGACCTACTGACGCACGTTTATCGTTTTTGTACTAAAACGTGACGTACTCACTCTCAAGTCATGCGTTTAAGTCGTACAGCGTTACATCCAATTATTGACTTCCCGCACAAGGACAATCCTCTGTACCGATAATGACACGCGTTGTTAAACTAGCCTACCTTTATCTGCTAGGTGATGAAAAAAAAGTATAATTAATAAATTGTATATGTTTTTAATAATATTTCTTGCTTGTATTTTGGATGTCGAAAATAAAACTAACGGTTCGTTTAAACCAAACAAAGAAACAAAACAATTTCAAATTAAAATTTCTCCCTGAATTGGCATCGAACCCGCAACCTTTGCGTTTAATCAAATATCCCTTTAATTTTATATTAGTCATACTAATAAACAATTAATAACTCATTTTACCTACTTTGAAGAGAGACGAATTGTAAACATAAAACACTGTACACAATATATGAATATGTGAATATACGCGATGATGCTTAGAAACTTATCTGCGTACTTCATAGCACCTCTGTAGATGCTCAGTAGTTACCAGTCACTCGACACCCTTATGAGGAGCCCTCGAATCTTATCCCTCGCTAGGGGAGGCACGCGAAATGTCAAGCGTTCGACTATACAAGACATATCTATGTATACTAGTGGATCCGTTGACGCGAATATACGCGTTACCATGCCAACGTGTACTAAAATGTATATAAAACATACAATTTTAGTATAGGATTATTATACAAAAAATTAAGTACTTTAACACTTTCAGTTTTATAATTTACGTGCAAAACATCATTCCCCGCGGTCTGTATAATATTTTAAACGATACTTTTGACGTTTTTCTTCCATATATTAATGAATTTTATATTGATTAAATTATCAAATTTTACTGATTAATCACACTGTGTTGCTAAATAGAAACTTAGCGAGTTGATACTCAATTAAATCTTTAGTCCTAAAATGGGTTAATAAAAAAACTCCTTTGTTAGTGAATCGTCTTGCATAATACAGCATTTCTAATACAAACTTCATATCTTTCATTTTGAGATAAATTATTTAAAACTAGGTTACATTTTCGTAAAAAAATTTCAACCTATTAAAATCATTATTATTACAATCCCAATGAGTAATAAATCGTAAACATTACATTTCTTATACATAAAGGTACGTGACAATATACAATAAATATAAATTAAAATACTATATTCATTTAATTAATCATTATCTAGTAATCATGATCATATCTAAGAAAAACTTAACAAACAAAAATTTAAACTGAAACAAACCAACGCAACGGCGGACCAATTTAATTCGTTTAAATTAAACACACACGCGGATTAGAACCCGCTCCAAACCGGGTTTATTGCGTGACCAATTTAAATATCATTCGATCTGTTAAGGCCTGACAGACGCAAGGGACGTGGAAAATCACTATGAGGACAGGACAGGATACCGCGAGACGAATACCACAACATCGCAACGCATTTACATTCACGCGTCGCGCCGCCGCGAGCTCCGCCGCCATTATCGCGCGCCACCGAGATAGACGCGGTCGGACGCGAAGCGACATTGAATATTTGCTTTATTAACTAATAATATAGATGTATTTACTTATTTCCTAGATTTATTTACGAAATGTTCATTTTACGCTTTTATCCCGCACATCAGGGTGGACAGAAATTACCTAGTGTCAACACACTCTATACTTCGATTTCCGCCGAATTCGACGCATTGTGTGTCGAATGGAAACTCAACGCCGCACTTTATCTTACTAGAGCGAGGAAGTGAAAATAATTTAAATATAATCACTCCCCCGAGTGGGAGTCGAACCCGTGTTTACAGTCAGACGCTGTCCCACTGTGCCACGGTCGACCTCCTGTTTTCATAGTTCAAGAAGAAAGACAAATAACAATAGCTAATATTAAAAGAGACTGTCTCTTTCTCAAGCAATTAATTTTATTTCTAAAATCTGCATACGAATCATTTTTGAACCTTATTCTAACGGTATTCAAATGTAGTTACTACACTATATGTAGCAGCCATTGAAAAGTTTTTATTTTTCTTATAACATGACATATTAAAAATATAATTTAGGCTTACAAGACAGTAGAAGGTAAGGACAATCCTTATTACATGCTGTAAGGGAATAAATATCTAGAAATTAAGATATAATCCTACCTATAAAAGCGTGAAGCTAAACCCAGTAACGTAATTTTTAAATAAAGTATTCCTTATATAATTATTTCTCAAAATTATTTTAATTTTACGTGATACAGTTAAATCGACGATATACACAAATATAAACAGTATGGAAAGTGACATTAAAGTCCACGTACCAAAACTAAGTTGCTGGCTACACCTCGTTATATACGTATATAATTATATATATATATATATATATATATATATATATATATATATATATATATATATATATATTAAAATTAGTATTTTAGTAATAATATAATAATGAACATGAAATTTATTCCAACACGTTTCGTATGTCGCTCTTATCTACAATTGCAATGTAAATAAATAAATCACTTGTCGTATTCAGGTTATATCATTAAGTAAGTGTCTCGTTTATTATCGGAATGTTGTAAATGCCGTTGTATTATTCCTTATCAGAGTGCCAATTCTATGAGAAGAATTTTAACATACTATAATGAGCAACGCACCTATGATATATCTATGACTAGTTTATTAAATGTAAATCATTAACAATTCTAAAAGTATTAAAAAATGAACAATGACTGACAAATTTTCGATTCAGAGAAATGAAAGTTTATATATAGAGAAATATAGACTAACACCCAAACGCTATTATCAATGAATGCTTATTTAAACGAGCCATAAATCTTTCATCACGCTTGAATCGACAAATTCTTTGTGCAACATAATGTTCTCGCATCAGCCCACGCAGGTCTGCGGAGGTAATTTTTTATAAATACTTGACCGTCCGCGTCCACTACTTGGAAGTCAAGAGGAGCATATGTTAGTCGAAAATCTATTGTTAACGTCTTACTGGTTAACTGTAAACGGTTAAAAGTAGTTTAACAATATATATTTAACTGAATTCAACACACAAATACTCTTAATAAAAAAAAAGTACTAAACTTTCAACAAAACCACGGTCAAGTACAAAATCTATATTCGTATTATTAGAGCTTCAATTGATTATTTTAATTTTCAGCCAATTATATTAAATTAAAATATTATATTCCTAAGAAATCTACCCAAATTCAAATTTTTTGCCGCCAGTGCGGATGAATTTTTATACAATAATGTATTAATATTATTATTACTTATGGTCTAATGATCAATATCCTAAAAATTAAAACTAAAACAAAGAGAGCGAACCGAAAGCAGGTAAACATTAAAATTTTAATGAGCGTGTCGCTTCCACCGCGTGTATCGCCACGTACCTGCCGCTCATTACCAGCGTCTACCTGCCGTCCACAATTACGTCCCAAGGTTTTTTCCGCGACACCAATTTTACCGTTTCACGGAGTATGCAGCGTTTTAAACTCGCATCGCTGGAATGGCAGCTCGGTATGGAATCGACTAAAGCGACGATAATCATCAGATTATGTCAATTAGGGAGAATGATTGGTCAAATGCTTAAATATGTTGAAATGTAAAAAAACAAATCAATATTTTTTTGTTGTTGTTCGGATACTATAACAATTTATTAACCAAAAACAATTATTAGGAATGAAAATAATTTAAATGTATAATTATTATATTTATATTATTTTAATTTCCTCGCTGTGGTTAGAAAGGGCGCGGCGTTAAGTTCCGCCTCGCAACACGCAACTTCTCGAGTATGGCGCATCTTCACATTAGATATTTCCTGTCTACCCTGCTATGCGGAATAAAAGCGTGAAGCTTAACTAAAAAAAAAAACAATTTTATCTAATATATGTGGAAGACCCATTAATGAGATTAGGTTTCAACTTAGCACTTAGCTGTGTACTAAAACTGTAGACCCACGAAATGACCGTCACGAGACAGTTATTTCTAGCAAAAACATCACAACGCTAATGACCAAAAACAAAGTTGCAATATTAAAATGGGTTTTTATATCGAATACGACCATAATCTTCTTATCGGCAAAGATAAGTTTACATGGACCATGCACTCGTTATCGCACACGCAGATTTTATAATCCACTTTTATTTGCCAACTGCACGTTCGCCCACGTTTTATATAGCAAGTTACGCAACATTTTAAAGGTGACGGACTGTTCATACAAACAAGGAAGGGGAAGTCGGGACATAATGTAGCAAAACACTATAGAATCATGGCGAAATGGAAGACTGCATCTCCGTACGTAATTAAATGCGCCGCTCCATTAGGTGTACAATGTAACTGGTTTGTATTCGTTGGAATTTAACACCTAATTTCTTATATTTAGAGGTGAATATGCGATGTAGTATATTAGTGAATGCAATGTACAGTCGTGATCAGAAAATGGGTGACGCACGTCTCATTCAGCGCATTATTCACGCACGCGACCTGGGCAGGATCACGCACTCACGCATATGAAAGCTCATCGTTTTATACAACACTAGTATATTCGTACATAATAGCCTATGGGAGAATGTTTAGAGATTTTGAATTAATTAAAATATTGATTATCATGTGAATATTAAATAATATATTTACTATTTAATATTATTTTCAAGTATTGTTAAAAAAAATTCTTTTCACCTAAAAAATCGACAAATCAACAAGGTATTTTAGTATAATATAAAAAAATGGATATGCAACAAACTCAATTTATTTTACAACAATGCGGGATAAAGAGTGAGCTTATAGCACATAGTCGGAGACAACTTAGTGTCAAGACACTCCGTCGACTGCTTCACGCTCGTAATCGAGACATTGCGTATTGAGTGGCGAACTTAACGCTGCTCTTTGTCTTACCAGAGCTGGGAAATGAAACTACTTTTTTAATCATCTAATCTTTGTCCCGAGTAAGAATCGAACCCACAAGCAAACCTTTTACAGTTAGACGCTGTCCATCTGAGCCACGGTGGCAGCAATGACCAAGCTGCATTGCTGTAATTTTTAAAAATCGCTCTAACTATACTTTGTCTTTAAGTATCACAATATAAAAGAACCTAACGAAAACAAAACGCTAATATACGACTAGAAAAACCGTCCATTGAAAGTAAACGCCAAAATCAATCAGTCTCACATTTTTTTCTATTGTCTTTTACTAAGACCCCCGGCTAATACGCGTTCAGCGGGCGCACATGCCGCGTCCGAGGGCTACATTATTGGAGCAACAAAAGCAGATCGCTGGCACCATTGTCGTTTTCCGGGAAGAGATGGCAGCGATACCCGCCATCGCCACCACTCTAAATCATTATCTTCGTAAAAACTAATTGAAGAGAGCTGCACCTTTTGTTATCGCACTTATTACGTTCGGACGTGCCTCTCTCGTCGCGGCCGCGATAACGCGGTCCAAACAAAAGAACGCGTTTCTGGGAAGCCTAATGGCCATTATGTCTAATCCCTAATTAAGCAAAGAATAACCAGCAGGTAAATAGAGTTGTTAGCTAATTTAAGTATTATTTATCATCTTCGTTGACTGACTAAAGTAATGCAGTTATTTTTTCGTACTAATTTTACTTGACGCTCAGATAACGTCATCACTCGTAAATAGCAGGATATTGTTTTTTATAGTTCACATCTGAGTTTAAATCTTTTCAAGTGGTTTTTGAAAAAAACATTTTAACATTTTTAGCAACTTCTCAAGTAATATTAAACTATATTGCCACTTCAAAGCAAATGTTCAATAATCTTTAAGCCTACGTATAGGCACAAAAAATATACATTAACAACCAAATGGTCAAAAACGTTAAAGAGGTTTCAATATCTACCATAAAATTTCTGACCATTTTACAAAATTATATTATTTTTTAAATTATATAATTTCTCCGCTTTGGTTATACAAAGCGCGGCGTTGAATTCGCAACTCAGCACGCAATATCTCGATTTTTGGACAGAAAAGAGTCAACGCTGTGTCTTGACATTAGGTTGTCTCCGACTACCCTGATTAAAATATAAAAATAGCAGTATATAAAAATAAGCAAATAAACTTACAATTCTTTATATATAAATTTCAAAAATACGTCGCAAAACTGTGTTAAACAGTAGGTGAACACATAATGTATACAAACACATAACATATGCGAACTTTTATTAACATGGACCATAGAACTTAAAATTCTGCCTGCGACTACGCTGAAGATATGTATGCATTTTGCACCACTGACCTAATATTCAATCAAAAACCCCCTAAAATGGCTGATGTAAATGATAGCGAGATATTGAAAATAACTGAAATCTTTCTCAGATGATCGATTGTGTAATGGGTATTTGGAAATATATACTTATGAAAAGCATAAAGAAACTACAATACTTAGCTTGTTTCATAATACAAAACTTGAAGACCCCCCGGAGGGCTTGTATGAAGAGGCTGATGACAGTGAATGAAGCGAAAGAGGTATGTTGCAACTGTATTTGCCATTATGTTAGAAACAATGTGTGAAAGTCTTAAATACATGTCATATCTTTATACAATAGAAGAACATTATAAAATCAAATATTATCAAACTATTGAGGCGCAGTTGGAAATATCAATGTATAAGCGATGTTTCGGGGTTCAATTTCCACTAGAATTATTAATATATAAAAAAAATCTATCTAATTATAATAGATAAACCGCGGCATTGGGTTTTATGTCCATATAAAAACGAAAAATGGGCTGAAATGATAACTAGGCTTATATTGTGACTGAAATGACTAGGCTTATATTTTACTATTTTCAAAGTGTTATTCCACACTTTGAATTAGAGAATTTTTAAAAAAATATAACAAAGGTTTTTGAGTTCTTTCCTTGCACACTATAGACGATCAATCTTTACCAGTAATTTATGATAAATTCATAAAGATTAGATGCCAAAGACATAAGTGACGCAGACACACAAAGTAATAAAATAACGAATGCAAGAAGCAAGTTAACTGTCAGCGTTCCCGCTTTTACGGCGAACTCCACTACCGCTAATTTGACGAGCATAATAAAAACGTTCTGTTGTTTACGCCTTTTTGCGTCTGTCCACAACTACACATGATTTATGATAAACATCATCATGCTAGCAATACTAAGTATTTATTTACATTCGGACATCTCTTGCATTTTATGCTACCAATGAAACTAGTGTAGCATGGCTATACCATCCTTCTAATGAAGTCAGAAGAAATCATTCATAGTTCTATATATTAATTCTTCAATATTGTAGAGTATTACTTATTTTTCGCAATAATCCTTTTAAAAATACATTCTGTATGCATCAAAAAGAATCCATGAATCCATTTACTACTCATATAATTAAACACTATATTTATATGTATATTGATTTCATATGAAAATTTGCGTTAAAAACTATTGGCACACTCTATATAAATGTATCCATAATTACATACGTCCCTCATGCATGAAACTCCCAACCGCCGACGTGGAAAAAAATGCGATTACTGCTCTAACAGGACTGCACTTATTTATAATGCACCAGATGTCCCGTAGACGCGTCATCAATGCGTTGCCTTAGCAACGTGTATATCATTTAATATAAATTCACACACATGGTAGTATGTTCTACGTTTATCCTATTAATTTTATATATATTTTACGCAATGTTCTCAATAAATATTAGCATCCTGCGCTCCTTCTCTATATACAATATAACTCCTCAGTTCGTATTATTTTCATAAAAAGAAGGTACAGATTTTGCTCGACGTTTTAGTGTATAGATATAAATTACCTTCATTACAGTTTACATAGCTATATGAACGTACATCATGTTTCGAAATAAACTTACATTAGACAACTTTATAAAAACAAGCTTTTGACGTAGGATCGTAGTTAGAACGTTGCGCTTCTGTAAATAGTTAGGTCACTATTTAAACTATGAGGTCGTCAGATGGATACTACTACTAATGCAATTCCCTATTTACTATCAGTTCATATAAAAACTTTCATCGTACATATAAACACGCTTCATATATGAAAAATATGTATGAAGTTTTCAATTTATAATGCGGCTGGAGTCCAATCCGCTCTTGCCTAAGGTTAGCTTAGGGTTATATTTTTAAAATTAAATTTATATTTATTAAATATCTACTCCACGTGTACCCACATTAACGATCACTATCTCAATAGATAGAGCACGTAATAAAAAAACAACCCTCCGAGTTTCTTATGTCATTAATACACCAGCAACGATAGATGGCCATAGACACTTGGCAAATAAATGAGCATTTCAAAATGTTATTTACATTAAATAGTAAACTTTTTATTAAAAAGCATTGTTTCTTGCAAAACGATTAATTATAAGAAATAACCTTTGGGTAGTTGGAATTTGAGAAAATCTCTCTACAGAGATGCTTTAAACATAACTTAGTTCTAATAACGGTATAAAAATTTCGACGCAGCCGAACCTAGAACGTACGGCTTAGCGTCAGAGCTCTTGGACGATTTCCATGAAGCGCGACTTCAAATCCCACGTTCAAATTTTTATACGTTTATTAAAAATGTTTTTCAATCTTAAGTACTAAAAAATATTATGGTAGTAATAAAATTTTAGATTTTTGAATATTTCACACAGTTTAAAATTAATCTTAACAAATTCTTAACTTTGCCCAGCCACGATAATAGCGAAATGTATTTTATCTTAAGTTTATGAGAACTTTAATGTACGGTATCTGACATAATAACCAAGTATAATTACTATAACGATATTTTCGATCTTCATTTATATTTATGATCCATATAAATAAATCATTGAAACTTAATTCTAAAAAGGTCTTTAAAATGAATTCTGTGAACAATAAATTTATTTATACACTAATATAATACTTTTAAGCGTTATTGACATATGCAGGAAAACAGAAACGTATTGAAAATGACAAAAATGGCGCTTGAACCCGCGTCCTTCAGAAACCGTCCACGCGCCCACTCTGCGCACTGAGCCATACGTTCTACATCGATATAGAAAGTTGTTTCCAGAATACATATCTCTTTTCATAAAGGCCCACGTCATTATCCAACATGCTACCATCAGCAGACAATCATAAAGCCATCTAAAGCCATCTAATGCCCATCAATCTATTACCCTAAACCCATAATATTATGTAAGCAATCCCATGACACCGGCAATGATATCAACAAACACCTGTTGAGTTTTGAGCTCCGTTAGCTACTCGTATAATTAAAGCGTTTTATTAGGACCGCTGTTCTGCGAATCAGTTGAAATTAAATACCAAACAGAACTTGTTGTGAACAATTTTATTCGTTTAACTTAATTTACATCCACGATTTCAAACGTGCTTAGGTAGAAAAATACGTGTGTTTTATTAAAAATTATAATCTATTAATATGATTAAGCGATAATTAATAAATAAAAATTAAAAAAAAAATAGCCAACACTATGTAATATTTGTATGTTAAAATGTTACCTGTTCAATTTGTTCATGATAATTTGATCATAATTAGAACATTCAAATATTTACAAAATCAGTAGAAAAGTATATCATATATTAACTTATGTATCTGGTGAGCTAAGTGGATATTAAATCAATACATTTTTAATTTATGATGTAGATCGTTTTATTAAGCCCCGATATTTCAATTACAAAAACAGAATTTGACAGCCATCGCGTGACAATTAAGCAACAGATGGTTAATTTTAACTGAAAGCGTTTAAGGAGTTTTTTAGTATTAAAGTATTTATTAGTGGTCCTTCTTTAAGATGATTTTTCTTTGTCTACGATGTTCCAGAAAGAGTTTTAAAAAAAAGCAAGCCTAAATATCTAGTGGCACCCTTGTACCCTTGTATTCTTCCGAACTTATTATTACACTCCACGTTGTGTTGCGAATGACCCTAGCCGGTAGCTTTTGTTTAGAAAGCACAATAAATGTAAGGATATATAAAAAAAAATCAGCTCACAAAACATCCCGCGTCACGTTCTCGGGGTGCGATCATTTTAGCCTGTCCATTAACAGTACGCGGCGCGGCACGGCGCGGGTTTATTTAGTTTCGCTTAAATTGATACCTCGTACGGCTAATATATGTTTCCCCAGTTTTCGCTAATTTTAGACAAAAGAATATATGCTTTTACAAATATAGGTACATATATATCCTCCACAAATACTACCAAATACGCCTTACAAAGTCTTTTAAAGCATATTTTAGACAATACTTGAAGACCGTCTTGAAGGATAATCTTGCAAAATATATTTTTCCTAAACATAATGTTATCTTTACAACCCTCGCTGTAGTATTGAGTCGGCAAACCAAGCCACTAATATAATGCAGTAATTAACAAAGCCAATACAAGTAGATAAGCGGCCCTAGCAACATTCGGGGAAGGTGGCAAGGCCAAGAGTGCAGTGCGGTGGTTCCGTGAAATCATTAACGCATTTCCGCTACCTGAGTACAAAACTTGATACGTCATGTTCAAAACATTTTAGCGATTAACGATTCGTTACGATGCAGTGGCGATTTTTGAGCACTTTATTATTACCTACATAAGCGCTTGCAAATTACAATGATAATTATTTTAAAAATACCTTTGGTTTATGGTTTATGATCTTTTCTGTCTTATTCTTTATTATATAGTTTAGGTGTGCTTGTTAAGCCGTTGTTGTATAATATAGAAGACACCATTTGGATCAGTTAAGTATTATTTGAAAACACTTATAACCTATTAAAGACTCATTTAAAGTTTAAATATTGAATATGTTATTAATTAAACCACCGTTTGAGGGAAAATGACAACAAATAAAGTATATACATATATAATATATCGAGGTCATCGTGACGCAATGGAACAGTGTCGAATTGTAAGCGCGATTGGTCGTGGGTTTCGTTCCCGTTCAGAAAAATAGTTTAATAAAAATTTTAAATTATTTCATCTTCTTCTTCTTTGCTCTTATCACGAGACAATAAGGGAAGAAATGGATGAAATCAGTATTCACACTAGATTCTCTTTGGCTATCCTGCTATGCAGAAATAGCATAAAGCTGAAAAAAAACATATTATATAATTTCTATATGTTTTTAATAAAATTTATTAGGCTTTAAACGTATGTTTAATATGTAAATAGTTTACATAAACATATATTCTTATAACTTTATATATTTTTTTCAAATTAAACAATATCAACATAATATAAATTAATATTATTAATTATACTCCACTATTATATCTATCATAGTTAAAATCAAAATAAATTTAAAATCAATTTACCAATGCACTTTTCAATTTATAACATTAAACACCAGATTGGTTCTATAGGTACACCGTTATTGAAACACTCGCGGTGGACAAACAAATTCATTTTAATAATCATATCTAAAACAAACAAAAACATAACCGAGTCAATATTGTCCTCGCCATGTTTGTGATAATAATATCGAAATATATTCATAGCTGATAAGGACCCCTTTTGAGCGATCATTCCCAGAGGTATAATGGTCATAGCGTGACTCACAAAGTGTTTAGTAACAACACTATCAAGATATTAGGTTCTTAGCACAATAGGTTGATGATTGACGACTGAAATCCAAGTAATTGACAACTTTGTGGGCGATCACTCAGAATGGACTTTAACAGACGGCACGAAGTCTTAAATTGACTTGCGGCAAGTCGAAGGTCCTAGGGTTGGGCCGTTATCTATATATTGGTCGAGTGGCCTCGCTCGTCGCGGCGCGCGGCGGCCCTGTTGCACCGCGACTGTAACGATAAAAATTACTCGGAAACTTATTTTGTTTTGCACATAAACTGAGTGCGTTTTGAGTCTTATTTGTGCAAGAGTAGAGGTCAGGAATGCGGCGTCGTACGGCTCGGCGATCGTAGGCGCCGCGTCGCCTCGAATACTAAGTGCCGAACGGTTTTAAGGTAACATACTAACATAATAGGTACAGCTAGGTCCGCGTTGCAGCTAGATATCCTAAGCTAGAGGTTTATATGACCTAATTCCCAGCACTTGTCTGCATTGCACAATATCTCAATTTTCAAGGACAGTTTCGGGTCTTATATGTGACTCAAATATTTTTAATTCTTTTCAAAATATGTAACGTTCTGACCGTCGAATAAAAAAGGTTTAATTTCTCTATTTTACTATTAATTTCAGAATGATTTAAATAAAATCTATTATAGTCTGTAAAAAAGATATATTTTCATGACCATGAACTTTTGCCAAGTATACTAAAAAAAATATAAGTTTTCTAAGAAAACAATATCTACAAAATACATGTATATAGAGATACATATTAATTTCGCTAAGCATCCAAAAGTCATTTAGTTCAAAGTGAACGAGCTAAAAACTCGTGAAAGTTCATCAATAACGGGCGATCTTTGGACCGCGGACCCGTGACAGCTGGGTAACGTTCGACAGACGTCAGATAACTCACAATACACATACGTACCTACCTACGTGCTATACATAGATAGGTCTAAAAATTCAAGTCGCGGCGTCAGCGAATGCAGCCGGTCTCGCGCCATCGGGCTAATGAGTGGGGGCGGGGAGGTAGGGGCCGCGGCGCGTCGGATGTCGCCGGGGGGTGCCGCCGCGCCGCCGATAACAAAATCACTAGAGAACGTTAACCACGATGCTCGAAATATACTTGAAATGGACAACCCAACGGATTAATATATTATAAAATATTATACAGTGTGTTAAACTGTTCTAATGTAAGACATTTGTTCCGATATGATTTTCGATGGCGATTTTAAACAAAAATAATTAGCTCAAATTGTCAAAAACGCTGGTAGAGTTACGACAAAATTATATTGTTACAAACAATAATAAATTTATATCTATTAAAATAATAAAAATAATAAATAAACGGCATATCCAAATATTTTCTCGCTCCGCAAACATCGCCAATGCCCGAAATACAGTGCGGGCGACGCGTCGTAAATCGCGCGGCTCGGAGGGCCTTTGTGGCCTCGAGTTGGCACAAACATACCTACTGCCTCGCCTTGGTTCTATCTACCTAAGCCTTGCAAAAACACGCCACAAAAACAGTTAGGTAACGTTAATGCCAGCGATGTGTACTTACGAACGTGTACTCTGAGAGTATTGGAGAAGGGTGACCAATCGGTTGGGAAGAAAGTTGCTATCGATTTAGAATGTTTTACATATACAAATAAGGCCTAAAATATATTATATCGTAGTTAATAACATTGTTTATACACATTATTACTTAATGAGGGTATGTGTAATAATATTTGAAATTTAACTATTTTGAACGGGTTATTTGCGTATATTTTGATATTTGAAAATACATCAAAGTATTCACGATTTATCCGTCTAAAATCGTTTCATTTGATTTGTGTTATAATCGCGAAAATCAAAGTTGTTATTATCTACAATAATTTTTTTTTAGCTTCACGCTTTTATCCCGCATAGCAGGGTAGACGGAAAGTACCTAGTGCCAAGACACTCCGTACTTCACTTTTCACCAAAGTCGAGACATTGCGTGTTGAGTGGTGGAACTCAACGCCGCATTTTGTCTTTACCAGAGCGAGGAGTTGAAAATAATTTCAATATAATCACTCCTCCGAGTGGGGATCGAACCCACAACCGGTCGCGTTTACACTCAGACGCTGTCACACTGCGCCACGACCGGCCTATAATAATACTACATCATAATTGACATTGAGATCGTGATAAAAGTAGCCTCAAATTGTAAATAGAAACTTTTAAATTTAAATTATTATTGTTAGTTAAGTAAAAAGAAATTACAATAATAGTGTTAATTGTTTATATTTATATTACAATACACGTTTCTATATAAAATGGATGAATATATATAATTTTACACATTTCTATATAAAATGGATAAACCATTTTATATAGAAATGACGTAAAATTATATATAAATAGTAAAATATTATTTTTTTTAATATTTCATGTATTTTCTTTTAATAGAATTCACTTTAAATAAGTTTTAAGATAAATCATAACTAATTTATACGTCATATGGTATCGATCTTACCTAAAAGCTAATTTTTCATCTGAAAATTACTAATATTATTAACTTACAAAACCTTTGTATTCAAACTATACGAAAAACTAACTTGGCCGCGACAAAAGTTCGCGCAGCAAACTAAACTGCGGACTTATAACTGTGCCAAAGTATTACGGAGGGAGCTTACGAGACCGATGCGCATAATTAGGCCTGACGCATCATATTTAGGGTCCTGGTGTACATATTCCGTATATGGATATTTATTTATTGAAGGTCAGTGTTTTATATTGCTTGATTAAAAACAAAACAATTATGAACCCATAGTGGCATATTGGAATAGGGTTTGACTGTAAACACAATGTTGGTTTCTTCGATTCTACTTGAAAGATATTATTATATATTACATTTTGATAATATATATATATATATTAGCATTGTTTTTCAGTGCTAAACACTGTGTGTTTAGCACAGAAAAGCAGGAGACCAACACCTCGATGTTTCGGCAGTACGTTTTCTCTATTCACTTTTCAGTTTGTTTTATAATTAAAAATAATATATTGTGTTTCCTACAAAATTATGTAAAAATGTAGAAAATATTATTTTCTCTGTCCGTTAGTAAGACCGTTAGTAAGTATTCTTCGCCTTACATGTGTTATGTAGAATATGCTTAAAGATATATAAATCGCTTTAAAACTACACTATGGGTAAACGCTTAAAATTATTTTTTCGTTACTCTATTCATCATGGCTATACATATATTACAATGTAATCTATACCGGACACGCGTGCACGTTTTCAAGCACATCAGGCGGCTAGAAATACATTCAAACTAACGTTCTAACCTGTGGTAAGTAAATACATGTGAATTTTATAAAAGCGTGTTTAAAATTAATGTTATCTATTCTCTTTAATACAAATATTATATATAAAATATTAAAAATATTATTAATATGTAATACTAAAACTTACTCTTGAAACCTCGCTTTTGAACTTGTGCCCAAAAAAGTGCCTATTTAAAAAGTAAAGTTAGGGTATATGATATTGATCGTTTGGTTTTTAGATCCAATTTTATTTACAAGTATGTATTATTTAAACATTTAACACAATTGGTATTAAAAACCTTGTATTTTAATGGTATACAATCGATTCTATTTCTGGACTCCACATTTCAAAAATAATAGTAATTTCTATCTTGTAATTGTAATTGTGTTAATAGTAGTTTTTATCTATGGTTTTAACGAATGGGAAAACAGCGTAAATTTATATCATATATTTTTTAGCTACAGATGTATATTATTTAAAAAAAAACTACATATAATACAACAAACCCTCACAGACGACTGCACTACACACCCTTATCGCAATCGGGAGATAAATACGTTTTGGTTATCTTATTTTTTCCAGTTTCGTATATAATAGCGTCAGTGAACCCTTTCTATGCATCCTCGTAGTAGGTAAAAAGTGTGCACAAAGCATTCTCGGAAAGAAATTTACACCTGGCGCGTACTTAAGACGTTAGTTAAACGTCGCGCCGCGCGCCGCTACAGTACTATTTTGTTTCCTGCCAACTTTGAATGTTAAAAAGCAACGAAATACCCTAAGAAAGTCTTTAAACTACTGAAAAATTAAATTACTGGCCATATATGTACATGTATATAAAGAAATAAACAGAATTTCTTTTTGAAATATTTGAACGTTTATTTTTATTGTATACAAATGAATTTCTTTAAATATCTTTAGCAGAGATCTTAATATATACCATGTTAATAGTAATTTTTAAGCACCATCAAGTATATATGAATAAAGTTTTCCGTACGAGCTTTTATAAGTTCATCTATTATAAAATTTAGCTTTCTCTAGTCTAGTCTCTTTAAAGCTTATTATTAATTCTACTATTCATGGCCGCGAAAATATCGCAATATTTTAAAAGTTTTACATATTCTACTAATAATACACATGTATATATATATATATATATATATATATATATATATATATATATATATATATATATATATATATATATATATATATATATATATATATATATATATATATATATATATATATATAAATATGCACGCATTATACAAAAGGAAATCGCCAATTACGTTGGAATAGTATCTCCTTATTTATGACGGATTTTTTTACGCGGGAAGAGCACGGAGGCCTCGTAATAAAAGCTCGCTGAAACAAAACTATCGTTCCATTCATTATCCAATTCGCTGAGGCGAAAAAACAAGTTGGTATAATTTGGGACATTAGCCGCAACCATCTAGCCGCGCCGAGACACCCGCGAGACATCGCAAAGTTGAGAAAAGTTGCCACCGCGGAGGCGAAAACTTTGCAAAAGTTTCAAACTTTAAAAACTTTTCCTCGATCGGCTGACTTTAATCGGTAATCAGCATTCGGTAGTCAACGGAAAGTTGATGCGTTGGGAATTAATTGCATTAATAAAGTGCGGAGGTCGGTGTTTGGCGTGCGGGCCGGCGGGTGCGGGGGGCGCGGGCGCGGACACAAAGGAGAGGCGCGGCCCGGCGGCGGCGGCCGGCGCGGCGGCCGAGCGGCGGACCGCGGCCTTATCACCGGCAGTCGGCACACACTCGCCGCGCGCGACCCGCGACGCACGTCTCGCGACACCGGCGGACACTCCGACACCGACACACGGACACCGCGACACCGACACCGACCACCAGTGACTCGAGTGACTGACTTGTGATAGTGACCTGTGACAAGTGCCGCGCACTGCGCATCTCCCGCAAACTTTTACCGGAGACCCGCAATTTTATATTATATAGAAACGGCTGAACTGTCAAAAATTGTAAACAGATCACACGTGCCGACTCGCAAGTAAGTACCAAGTGCTATTTCATATTTTGCTAGGAAATTTAGTATTTGTGAATTTTAAAAGGTTCAGTATTCATTTCGTCTTTAAATTAACTTCGATGTTCGTTGTAGTATTTTATTTAAAATTCCTAACTTTCGTCAATGTTGTGCTTAGCTGCTTTTAATTAAAAATGCATTAAAATTTAAAGCAAGTCATTTTTAATGCAAAAATATAAAAAAATTAAATATCTTAATGCTAGTGAAATATAAAACATTAGAATTTTGTACTACCTTCGTTTAATGACGTTTCGCTCACTTAAAATATTTTTACAAGATGAAAAATTAACAAAAATAATTATAATGTCTCAAGTTTAAACTGAGTTTTGTTTTTCATACGAATAGTATATTGATACGTGATATCGACGTAAAACATATTTATAAATATATTTTAACTTACCAAAATCCATTAGATAACATAGAAGCTTTAAAATTACATATATACTTTATTCCACAAATATAAAGAACAGCATTACGTTAAATATATACAAATAATATTACATTACAGTAATTCAAACAAAAAAATTGCCGTCGGAACTTGAGTATATAATTTTATTGTAATTTTAAGCTTTTTCGGTAAAAAGAACGATAAGAAAGTAATATAGGAAAATTTTAACTCTGAAAACCTTAATAAATAAATCTGCAATTTTAATTGTATATTAGAAGATAGAACAATAAAATAATTGTTATAATCAAAGTTAACATAAGATATTTTTTGTGAAATTTACAAATGAAAGAAATATTCATAATATTAAATAGATCATATAACGTATTAAGTATTACAACCGGAAAACTAATAATTATAGTGTAAATAATAACAAAGTAATGTTCTCAAAGGCGTAGTGTAATTTATAGAATTATTATTTGTCCTGTGACAAAACCCGGTGACCGTGGTAGTTTTAAACCGCAAAGTAAATATTTATAGCGAATTTAAGTTTTCGCATCCGGCGGCGCCATCTAGCGGCGGCCGCGGGAGTCGCCGCTGCAAGGTCACCGTGTCAACGACCCGACAACTTTTGCCGCTTACTGTTGTCGTAGGTCATAATTTTATGTCTTCTTTTTGTTTATCTTTTCGTAACTTTATAGCTTTCCGCGTAAACATATTTATCGTTTTCACCCAACACGTCAAATAATAAATATTTTGCTATGATATTGAATTGTCATTTTGACGTTTATATTTTTTTTATAACATCAGACGCAATGATCATCGAGTTCATTCCACTTTTGTATTGCGTTATTGAAAATACGGGAAAATACATACTTGCGTGTTGCATCATTGCTATTTTTGTATTCTTTATAAAGCCAAAACTGTGTTAGTTCTTTTGTTATGTTTGATTATTTATTTTTGATCATTTTATTGTTATATTTAATCAATTTTACATATACAATAAATATTTGTAACATTGTCATAATCGTATATTATTTTATGCCGCACTTAAAATTATAACACCCCAGAGACATGAAAATATAAATTTAAATGTAGACAGTGGCTGGTCAACCGACGTCAAAAATTACCCTCGTGAGAATACGAGTTTTTAGACTAAATTATAATCGTTAATTTTGTATTGTTCCAGTAAGCGAGAGGCCAAAATGACAACGAAGGGTAAGCGTCCCATGCGCGCCCTTACGCCCGGAGATAAGATAGAGGCGATACAACGAGTGAACGACGGAGAATCAAAAGCATCGGTTGCTCGGGACATTGGAGTACCCGAGTCAACGTTACGCGGCTGGTGTAAGAACGAGGATAAATTGCGTTACATGACATCTCGTTTATCCTCCCCGGATACTGATAAGAGTAATGACGGCGAGCCGCCAGACAAGCGCGCTCGCACCGAGTCTCCCACCGCACCGCAATCACCCGTTACGACCGGACTTGACCTTACAAACTCTATAAATGTAACGCACAATGTTCCTCCACCCACAATACCAACTGACACACCAGTAGAGCTCACTACCAAACGTTGTGAGCCTTCACCACCAATTCACCCACAACGTGAACGCCGCCCCGATCCTGGAGCAAGCGTGTCGATGAGTGCCATAAGCCCACTTTCAGGACTTGGACATCTGCCTGGGCTTACCCACTCACACCTTGGACTAAGTTTCAATGAAATTGCGACTAATTTGACTTTACTTGCACAATTAAACCCAGGTCTTTCGGCCCTCTCTGCTCAGCCTGCTAGTCGTGCACTGCGCTCTGTACGCTCACCCAAACCAGCGCACAATGGTGTTCTCAATTTGAATGAAACGAAACATCGAAGCAAGTCTAACCATTCATCAGACTTGTACCGCCACAGTTCCAAATCAAGCCACCACATATCATCACAGTCTGCAGCATCACAACCCGTGGATGACACTCTATGGTACTGGTTAAAAACTCAACAGGCTATGCTGGATCTAACAGCTCAAACAACAACTGCTCATCCACTGCAACTGGGAAAACCAGTGTCTAGTGAATCAACACTACCATCTAAACCAGTAGCACCAACGCCTCCTGTCTCTTCTCATCTTGATTACAATAGGAATTCTTGGCTATGGCAATATTATAAGCAGTTCGGTGGTGCCATGCCTTTACCGGAAGATAAACTCAAATCTGCATCCCAAGTACCAAAGGACAAATCTGCTGATAATATTCTGTATTCACATCTTACTAAAGGAAAGTCAGAAGAAGATAGAAGTACAACCAGTCCCATACAAAACCAGCCATCTGATCGACATGTATCTGATCGACATGCTTCTGATAGACATGTATCTGATCGACATGTATCTGATCGACATGCATCTGATCGACACGCATCCGATCGACATGCAACTGATCGACATGCAACCGATCGACATTCAACTGAAGTACGCGAAACTGTTACAGCTGGTGAAGAGCCACGCGCTGCCGAACCTGCGATAAGCCCTGAAGTTGGCACAGAGAATAAAGAACCTGTTGCTGAGAAACCTATTGAGGCTGGAAAGAGCCAGACGAAAGCCAGAAATGTGTTGGACAACCTTCTGTTCAATAGCAGCAACCAGACAGCTATAGAGGAGACTAAAAGCAATGGATCTGCGAACGGAGAGTGGGAAGCGGGCACGGTGGAGGCACTAGAGCACGGCGACAAATTCCTTGCATGGCTGGAGGCGAGCGGCGACCCGAGCGTGACGCGCATGCACGTGCACCAGCTGCGCGCACTCCTGCACAACCTGCGCACGCGCCGCGCCGCGCCCGACGCCGCCCGCCGCAAGTAAGCCGCCGAAGTCTCGCGCTCGCTACAGGGAATATTTCAATTACGTGTACATAGTCGTATATATGTCGTCGCCAGTAAGCGTTCACTTGTGATATGTGTAGCCAAATTTGCGTAATTTCTTTGTTCTAAAAGAAAAGCTATGCATTATATCTCTTTAGTTTTAGTCTATATTTAGTTACGTTATGAATCCGACGATGTTCTCTAAAGCTTTGTCGAACGAGTTCGACGCTAGTTATGTATTTCCGAGTTTATATCAGACTTATTCTATTACAGATATATAGTGAACATTGTAATTTAATGTTATCGATCGCCGAACACGTTACTTTTCAATGCACGCAAACAATTAATTGTGGTTAGTGTAAGTAGAACCGCTGTATGTTGCCATTTGACGATTACATTCCTAGCTGTACCCTACTGTAGTTCGAACCCTATGTTCTACCTCAAGTCATAAGCGTAGCTAATGATAAGTCACGGCACCTTTCCTCGGCCGCCCGCCGGCGTGCGCGGCAAGTACGTGCCGACGGCGAGCTGGTCGGATGCCATGCACTATACCAAATATTGAAAGGATGCGGCGTTCTCGTGTGCCAATCATGCGAACAAGGTAATATTGTTAAGATAATTTATGACTATTGTGTTAGAGCTAGACATTCGTGTAATTGTTTTCTATTGCTCAGTATTTTATATTCTAGACATTGTCTATGTCTCGACTCGGAATTGTATTATATGTTAACGTTAACAGTTAAGGACACTGTGATCAAAATTATAAATTATTGAGAGATTATTAATATTGTAAGTACATTCCTAATGAATAGAGTGTATTATTGTAATGTTGAAAGATTGTCCAATGGTTTAGCGGTTGCGTGGACAACGACGCAACGAATACTTCTAGCAGAATTCAAATCCTTTTCATTGAAGTTAGAATAGTTAATTTGCATTTTCGTGTTAATTATATTAGCTCCACTGGAAACTATTTGAGAGATGATATTTTGTACAAAATTACAAATTGGAACTATAAAATTATACTCCTTAAACAAAGTATGTGATCTTGAAAATGTTGAAGAATTAAACTTGATTGAACCTTATAAAGACTTTTATTTATTCCTTATAAATACATATGTTACGCGATATTCCAACACGCTTTAGTTTTGATAACATCGATGTATAAAATTGTTGTCAATGCTTTTCTAAATAATGTACTTCAACGCCACTACTGACATTATAAAGACAACATATTGTATAAATAAAGTTTCATATTTACTAAAGACTTTTTATTATTATATTTTATAAGTATAAATAAAAATCAAAAAACTTAAACACCCCATTATATTTCACAACTTTTTAAATGTAGGATATTAAATAGATTACCCTAAAATATGGTCCTCTCACGTGCGAGAATAAAACTAACTTTAAAATAATAATGTAAATTATAAATTATACAATACTCACGTGCAGCATGGGTTTTCTGAGTGGTTCAAAATCAAAATAATCGGAAACCAGTGCTGCTATGCCCTGCCAAGTCGTAGTATCAGCAAAACAAAGCTTCGTGGGCCTTATTGTAGTACACACCATTTTCTAAAATATATGCAATAATATACAATAAACATAATAAATATAATATTAAAAGAGTGAAAAACAAAAGTATGATAGCAACTTACCTGAAGACCACACTCGTTTGGTGCTTGTAAAAATAAAGGCCTTTTAGATTGATAATGAAAAAGAAACTGTCGCCTGAAGTTTTCCGCGTATGCCAACAGTAGCCTCTCTTTATTAGTATTAATATAATAACTTTTTGGAAAACAAGTACGCGTTTCGAAGATTGGTTCATGAATTTCTGGCCAACAAAGATTAATAACTCCAAGTTCATAAATTGCATTATTCAATGAATCTATGGTAAGAGGTTCTGAAACATCTTTAAGGCCAAAAATTTTTGGTGGTATTTCCTCGAATTCATGTTCCTCGAGTGGACGATCGAATATCTCACTATCTACAATTTCATTAACTTCGAAAACTGGGTCAAGGGGTTCTTCATCTGATTTCTTTTCTGCCGAAGTAATTTCTAAGGGTACTTTTACCGTACTCATTATTAGCATATATCGTTGAACAAAGTAATTTAACTAATTTTGTATCTTTATGCCACAAACGATAAGTAAAATCTCATGACATTATGTCGTACTATAAAAGTAGGTCATACTTGAAAGCTTCATTTTCAGATTTTCAGTTTCTTAGCAACGGGAGGATAAAGCTACTAACTTTGTTTATAAATTTTTGTTTATTTTCTCCTGAAGTAGTACAATCCTTACCTAACTAGCAGCAAACCGAGAATGAAGAAAGATAGCGGTCATTGATGATAATGAAGCTCCTTTATTTGTAAAAGGCACAAGTATGTAATTATTTTAGAAGTCTTAAAAAATATCGAATGAATTATAATGTAAATTTAAGCAATATGCCTATGAAAGAATATTTAATTATTTTCTAAAAATGGAATATTATATATTATTTATTACTATTATTATTTACTTCTTTTTTAATATATATATTGATTTACTTCTCACTTTTTGATTTCTAGACGAAAAATAAATTTCAATGTCAATGTGACTGTTGTCAATATGACATATGTCATTTACACTATTTCTTACGAACCTCAGTCGTACATTGTGATAATCCATTTTATTTTAGCTTTAACTACGAGATATTTATAGTCGAATTTGCAATAAGCAAAATTTAAAATTTACTGCGCTGTACATTTGTCAATATCGGAAATGAGCAATAGTTATCAAAAGAATATACGTAAGGCAAAGGTCGATTAAGAGTAATTAAATTTATGAAATATTATTAGTGTCTCATTTAGTTAGTCAAATTTACAACTACAGAGGTTTCAAACATAAAATACTATTCTTTAATATAAATTCAACGCGGCTCAAACAAGTATAGCGAATCAATTGTTTTCACATTCTTACAAAAAGACCTTATCAGTTAATTGCAAAAGTTAAGAAGCGTAATCAGCAACTTGAAAACAAAATGGGAAATAAATCGTCTTTGTTGTTAAGAGAAGAAGAAATCGCACAAATACAAGAAGAAACTGGCTGTAAGTTATATCCCTTATAAAATGTACCAAATGTACTGTATCTGACCTCAACTTATGTGTTTTTAAATGTATAATAAGTTATAATAAATATTCTTACATAATAAACTTTCCTATTTCTATTAGTTACACCAAACCAAATTGAGCGCCTGTACTCACGATTCACATCGCTGGATAAAAATGACTGTGGAACACTTTCAAGGGAAGATTTTCTGAGGATACCAGAACTAGCAATTAACCCTCTTAGTGAAAGAATTGTGCACTCATTTTTTGCTGAAAGTCATGATGATAGAGTTAACTTTTTGCAATTTATGAGAGTATTATCTCATTTTAGACCAATTAGGAAGAATAGAGAAAATAGGCTTAACAGCCGAGAGGAAAAGCTAAGGTGTAAGTAAAACTTGTGTTATCATGTAGTTTATTTACATTTTATAAATAACTTGAGTAAAGCTTTATGGCAAATTACTTCTGAAAATAATAAAAAATGAATAGTTAAACCATTAAAAATATTTTTTACTCAATTTAAAATGACATGATATGCATAACTTTATAGTTGGTGAGTGTCAATTTAATTTTCAATTATTGAATATTTTCAGTTGCTTTCTCTATGTATGATCTAGACAATGATGGCAAAATTTCAAGAGATGAATTATTAGCAATTTTGCATATGATGGTTGGAGTTAATATCAGGTAAATTACATATATAAAATAAGAACTATTGATTATTCCATAAAATATGTCATATCAATGTCATGATTTTTTGACCCCTCCCCCATCATCACAGCTGGTCATGGTTTGTGAGAAAGTGTTGTGAAATAATGTAAAACTTCGTCAACTCCTTCCCTCCCCTTTAACATGTGACATAATTTTTGGACGACCCCTTATTGTAAATCTTAATTGTAATCTTTAAAAAGTTACTTATGATTTGTTTTTATATATACTTAAATTGTTGTTTAAAAACCATTAAAGATCAATATCAGGTGAGTGCTAATTTTGTTCATATCCAATTTGTGTTTTTTGTCTCATTATATTTACATTTTCACTATCAATTTTTGTTTCATTATTTTTATATAATTTAAGTTATTACCAATATAACAATTTTTCTCTGTTACCTACATTAATTAATTATGACATTATATATAGGTATTTTTATTTATAAGAAAGCCAACTGTCGTGGTTGCCATGTTTGACTAAATAACTTTATTTTAGCATTACAATAATACTATAACTTAATATTAAACCATTTTATTTATTATTTTTCATTGTGTTCCAGTGAAGAGCAACTTACCAGTATTGCAGAGAGAACAATCTTAGAAGCAGACACGAATAATGACCAGATGATCTCTTTCGAGGAATTCAGCCGAGCACTAGAAAGGACAGATGTGGAACAAAAAATGTCCATCAGATTCCTCAATTGACCTCCAAATGTATAATATATAAAATTAAACCTGTCATATTGCTTCTTTCTGTATAAGTTATTAATAAAATAACACTTTTGCAACAAAATAGTACTTAGTTCATACTAAATGTACTTTTAATTAATATCTTTTATAGTTTTAGCGTTTGTAGGTGGCAATATGGGATATATTTAATATTTTCTATTCATCAGGTATATTTATTTTTATTTAAACACTTTGGTAATAGTAATTTAGATTATTTTTGATATTTTACTAATAATTTTCTAGAAGAACACTTTACTTTACTTTTTGAAATATTTGCATTTACACTTACTGTAAATAGGACATGTGTTTATATGTAGTCAAAATTATGCCAACATTAGTATAAATAGATGGCTAAAACTAAAACTAAAAACGAGATTGTTAAGAAAATTGTAGTTGAAATGTTTCCGAAAACTCATTAATAATATAATAACACTTGGTATACATTTGAAATATATAATCATAAGCTGCTATTGATTCAATACTAATTTTGTTATAAACAAAATAAACATATACTTTATAATGTGTGGTAGTATGAATCTAAATATAGATGATCAATAAAAATATTTTATTTAATGTTTTGTTTTTTTCTAATTTGACATAAATCTATATAATATAATAAACTAACTAAAGTAAGAAAAGGCAAACTTTCACCAAATATTTATTTTCTTATAAATTTACATATTAATCAATCATAAATAAAAAACTATTGCCAACATTTAAATGTACATGTATACTTTTTCTATATAAAGAATAATATTATTATTTAATTTATTATTATTTAATTAAAAAGAAGCAGAAAATATACATTAGAATTATATACTTTATTGATTCTTCAAGATTATTATTTAGTCCGGATTTTAAGTAAAAGATTATATATTTGTAGATATATATTACGCAGATTATAACAGGGAAAAGAAATAACATAGAAAAGATATACAATTATTAAATGTCTACCACGGATAAATATTATATGTATTGACAATTAAGCAGTAGATGACACTGCTAACTTCTTTAGATGCTCCATGAATACTTGCAGAGATACGTCATCAGTCAACACAGGGGCGCCACCGTCCTATAGAAATTAAAAAAACGCATATAAATAAAAAACAATATTATATAATTTTCATATAACATGCATATCCTTTCATTAAATAATGTGTTAATAATTTGTTTTTAGGTTTAGTTGTATATTGACTTATCTAAATTTAATTGATTAGTATAATAAATAAGTATTAATTTTAAAAAAGCTTTTAACTTACTTTAATAATAAAACGAAAGCAATAACATAATTTTCGAAAAAACATACACATACATAAATGCAATATTTAATAAAGATATCTATTAAAATTTAGAAAAATTACATAAATCATAAGCATTTAATATCGATAGAGCGATCAAATAAAGCATATAAACCAAACATAATAAAAAAACCAAAACCCCTTTTAGAAAAAAAAAATAAAAAATCTCTACCGCAGATGGTATCGGCATCGCCTGGTTTTCGCCAAAACAATGATGAAACAAAAAAAAAAGAAACGTCAATTCAAACCATGCTATGATGGCGGAAAAAACATGCGAGTTGCATAAAACACACTGAAAAATCATTCTAAATATGCTTATTAACAGTTTTTTTATTTGATTATATATTATTTCGTGCAAATTACAAAATTTAATATATATGCATATCAGCTGTAAATAAAATATTATAATTAACTCACCCCTCCGTAGGCGTACATGTTGTTGTGTGTTTGCGATGGATTGACTTTAGACAGAAGAAATCTCGCCTTAAACAAATAAATTAATTATTTTTCATAAATAAAGTATATTTAAAAGTAAATAATCACTTTTATATGGTTTTTATATCATAGAAAAGACGTGAAAATCCAATGAAGAGAACCACGTTGAAATAATTCGAAACTAGTGTATTTTTTAAAAAGTATATTTAAAAATAAATTTAAAGATTTATAACTCCTTATATAATTTATCTCATTCGTTACTTTAGACTAGTTAGTGGTTGTAGTGCTAGCTCGAAACTTGTTTTGCCAACACTCTTCAAAGGTCTTTAACATTTATATGTATTTTTAAACTAATTAATTGTATATTTTATTAAATTTATATTATTTTTTTCAATATTTTCATTAGTAATTAACAGTTGCTACTTCAAATTTTCATAGTGCAAACAGAGCTACCGTCAGGTGGCGCATTGATAAGACGTAGGCATGTCGTGTTTGTGTCGAACACTGCTGGCGTTCGTGGCTGTCTCATGTACGTTATCATGCATACACGCTCACGGTCAGGCTCCTCAGCGCTTAGACCGAATAAAAGGTTCCAATAATATATCTTATAAACTTTACCACTTAAAAAATCATATACTTTTTTAAATAAATCAAAAAAAAATATCGTTCAGTTATAATTTTTCGAAATTTACAGATCTAATGTGCGTGTTTCTATTGAGCGGAATGCAAAAGGAAGACTTGGACGTAAACATGTTGACTAAACTGCAGCGGCACAATGTAAACATCAGCGATATGAGCAACAGGTAGGTATACGCGTATAAGTTTAAATTTAGACATGAGTCAGATTCTAATAATGAACTGAGCATAATTCTAACGCTTTTAGAGAACTTATACAAGAATGCACTAGAATTAAACGTATCGAAAATATGAAGAATAACAGTTTTGAAACAACTACTATAATTACTACAACGGCGAAAGGTAAGCTGAATATTGCAACCTAACATTTAATTAATATTCTAAATGATAAAAAATGCATTGATAACAATTATTATTCAGATGTTTCCATTAGAGTCGAAGAAATAGATATGTTATTTAATAAAACACATGATAAAAATGCAATAAACGATACAAAAGAAAGTACTAATAATAAGGCCATAATAGACTATATCGACGGTCAGCCTGATATGCAAAGCGTGTTGAATTTTTGGCAAAATATGAAAGTTAAGAGATCAAATATATCTTTGCATTTACACAAGAAAGCCGTACACTTTACAGACGCGAGTCAAACAAAGAGTGAACAAAAAAACAAAAGAAATGTCAATAACAATACAAACGGCAAAGAAACGGAGAACTTTCAAAAGTTAATAACTAAATATATATTAAGAGATATAAATAACAATACATTAAAGCAACAAACAAGCACAGTTAAAGCTAACATAGAAGTTGAAAATGACTTAAAAGATTCATATTTTCAACAAATATTTCACGATTACAACAACCGATATCTTTTAGAGAATAACGTTAGCGGCGGTAATATATATTTTAATAGTCCCTTAAGGATGTTCGATCAATACATGGATATGCGGCGAACACAGGAGAGTACACCCACTGTTATGATAACAACAGAAATTTTAAAAAATGACACAAATATTAATGAAATGTTCAATTTTCTAAATGAATACAAAACTTACTATACAGATTTCGTAAAGAATAAAAATAAAGAATCCGGAAATTCTGAACAGGAAATAAATTTAAAAATAAACATAGTGACTGATAAACCTCTTACTAATAACTTAAATAATAATATTCCTCAAAATTTCATAAAAGAAATAGCGGTTAGTGTAAAAGATATGGTATTGAAGGAACTACGCAAGGAAATGAAATCGGCGACGAGAACTGTAGAGCCTGTTACTACAACTGTAGACACCATTACGACAAATGACGTCACAGGTTAAAGCTATTCACATTTTTTTCTTTTAAAAGTAACTTCTGTATAATGTAGCAATTGTATTGTATTGTATTGTATTGTATTTATTAAATTGTTTTTTTCTTCTTTTAGCAAAATCAACTCCAAAAGCGAATCTTAATATTGAAGAAGTAATATTAAACAAATTTTTAGATTTAGTTCAAGAAATCAAATCACTGAAACAAAATACAATAATAATGTCCAATAAAAAAGTACCTAATATTAAAATGGAGAGAATTGAATTAAACGAAAACGCACAAATCCAAAAGACAATGGGAGAACAAAGTGATATGGAGCCAACGAAACAAATTTTCAGTAACATAGAAAATAAAAAGCCTATATTATACAATTTTGCTCCTCAAATACATAAACTGAGATTCTTTAAGAAACCTACGCCCATCCAACATGATCCCAAGCCAAGACAACTGATAACAATACAAACCAACAATATGGAAATACCACCAATAGGCATACCCATTGACATACCAGAAAATCCTATAAATGAAAACATCATAGTAACTACAGCGCAATATAGAATAGAATCAAATAAAAACAACTTGAGAAACACAAAGCTTCATCAAAACAAAGCTTTTGATGTTTACATACCTCAGGAACAGTACGTGGCAAAATCATTTACGGGACCTTACTATTCCAATTTTAACACAAAATACAAAGACATGCCAATCAATAAAAAAGGTCATAGAGTAGTTGAAGATAATAACAATCACATGGTGGTCAATAGATATAAGCATTTCGACGACACTGTAGTTGCAAAAGCACCTGTACCAAGATATCATGAAAAATTGGAAAACGGCGATACAATTGTAGATATAGCCGTGATGAAACAGCGAAATAAAGGCAGAATTGATTGCTGCGATGAAAAATACGCTTACTCTCCACAAATGGTCGAATGCTGCAATAATAAAATTGCCGCGCGACAGCAAATGTCTTTGAGTAATGTTAAAAAACAATCAATGTATGATACGCATTATAAAAATTTCGTAAAATCACAAAAGAAAGTCACTGATATGTTAGAAAAAATACTTGCAACAAAAAACAGTAGAATCCAGGCACCGGGTGTTGAAGTAGCTTAAATATTTTTTTTAATTTATTATCTATTTTCTATAAAATTTGTGTACTTTGAAATATGTGTATTGTTTTATTAAATGATTAATTAAAATTTTAATAATCTTATTTTCCCTATTAATTTATCATGATTGTACTATAAAATTATATATATATATTTACTAATGCAATGTCTGCATTGCACAAAACTAAAATTAATGGATTCATAGAAGAAGAATTTTTAAAAAAATGAACATTACTTGATTTAAAAAATCGATAAGTATAAGTAAAATTTATATGTTTGAAATATATAGATATATGAGGTTGTCGTAACGCAGAGGGATTAAGACTAACCGGAAACATGGTTTAATAAAGAATGCAATATTTCAAAACTAGGTTCTTTTTGACTACCCTATTATGAGAGAATTTTTTAAGCTACCCAAAATATTAAAAGAGGCAGTTTTACGTTTTGTGCTGTATAGTAAGTACCTTGTTCACCACAAATAACAGAACAAAACAAAGAATCAGAAAAGTTATCTGAACAATTTATCATCATATTACATAAAACTCTTTTGTGACTGACAAACAATGGAACGCAAAGCACCAAGAGAGGCTTTCTTAAAATTCCTAGAAAAATGGTAATTTCCTATGTTATACCACCAATTATGCCATGATGGTATGGTCTATTACTACTAGTGGGGACTACTCTAATATTCAAAGCGTCGGAATTTCAAAATTGTACATATGCAAACTTAAACGTAATAAACGATCCGTTTAAAATAATTAATAGGCCATCGTGGCGCAACGGAACACCGTCTGACTGTAAACTTTATTACTCGTGGGTTCGATCCGCACTCGGAGGAATAATTATATTCAAAAAAATCTTTATTTTTCGCTCTGTTAAAACCAAGCTCGCCATTGAGTTTACGGACGGAGTGACGTGACACTAGGCGTACCTGCGAGCCGCCGTGCTCGGTGTCGATGTAGCGCGGCACGGGGAAGCGGCTCTGCAGGATGTCCTGCGCGTCGTCGACGGGCGCGCGCAGCAGCTGCGCGAAGCTCTCGTACTCCGCCATGTCCTGGTAGCGGAGCGCGCGCCACTGCGCTATCGTCTGCGGACGTGGAAAGCAATGTTTCATTATTTTTTTTGAAAGCCATTGTCAAGGAAATCAACTTTTGCAGATAAATAAAATTGGAATGAAATTATTAAAAAATATAACTCAAGTATTATTTTATAAAGAGAATTTTGTCAGTAAAATAATACTTGATTGGAAATAACGGGGTTACTTTTTTAAGTTAGTATTATGTGTATTTCATACACACCCACCTTCACAAATTTAATCATAGTAATAATTCATTTTAAAATAGAAAATCAACAGATTTTAAGAAGCTAAAATTAGTTTTAATAATACATTATAAAATCGTTTAATTAACATAACTAATAAATATTATGCACACTGCCATATATATGAAATATATTTTTATAAAAAGTGACATACACGTTGCTATGACTCCACTCACTTCATAAAAGAACTAACCTCTCCGTGATATATAAGTATTTGGAAGAAAGTGTCCATAAGAAGAATTCTATCGGGTTGTATGGATGAAGTATCTAGCAGCACTGGCTCCGGAGGGCCTCCGAAGCTATACGAGTAGAGAATCGGCTGGATCATGATGAGGGACTGGGTTAGGTCCTCACGCATTAACATGTGCCTAGAACATTAAAAACAAGATCGGAATTGAGCTCGTAATACCTTTTGCAATAAGCTGAATTTTTATTTAATTTAAATAAAAAACGATTTTTTTATTTAAATAAAAACCGTTTGTAGCACAGTCAGACAGCGTCTGACTGTAAAAACAACTAACTAATTAAGACACTTTTTATCACAAAATTCACAATAAAGGCGACCTTTTTCTTAAGGATCGTTTTGAGGAACTAAATTGCATTAACTTATTAATTATAATATTAAATAAAATAATTTATTTACATATAAAGTATAAAAAAAACGATAAAGCATACCTATAGAACGTGGTTTCGTCTGGTGAATTATTGAATACTTGCAAGAACTGTGAACGACGCAAGTGGTACATAAATTGAGGATACAAGCTGAAGTTCTCGGAGAGCCGGAAGCTGTTCGGATCGTCTTTGGCGTATTCACCGAATTTCTGACACTGCAAACAAATTGTTATTAAACCATATTACGATTAAATATACAATAGATACATTTTCATACATTTCTAAAATTAATCTTGCTTTTAGAATAATTAAAAATCTTAGTAAAAAAAAATATTAATAATATTCTTACATTTAATATATATTTATTTGAAATTGTAAAGAACACAGAATAAAAGAAAATAGAACAGCTATGTATTAAAAGCAAACAGAATAATGTTAAAATTTAGCTAAATTCTAGAAATTGTATGTCAGGCGTAATTAAACATCACATTTCTTATATTACGCGCACTTACCAATCTAATAAGCATACGGTCAAGCCAGCGCAGCACATCAGGACCGTCTTCCTGCTCAGCGCGGTACACCACGAGACGGGCCATGACCACAGCGGCTGCTTCCTGGTCGAAGCCAGCCGAGATATGGTGGAGGTTCACGGCTGCGTCGCCCCAACTGTGTATATTTAAATGTTTTTCGTTAATGTTTTAGTTTAAAATTGTAAATATATATAAGAACGTGAGTTCTATCTTCTTTGCTTAGATTTCATGCTTTATTATGCATAGCAGGGTAATCAGAGACAACCTAGTGTCACTCCATTGACTGCTTGCTTCCCGAAATCAAGACATAACGTTTTGAATTGAACGCTGCGCTTAGTCTAACCAGGGCGGAGAAATAAACAAATATATATAACCATTTTCCCAACTTGGAATCGAATACGAAACCAATCGGGTTTCAGTCGAATATTGTTAGTGGAATAACGCCATGGTTTCTTATTATTTATTAATTTAAATGGTTTCTATTATCCTAATTTATATTAAAATCATTAACACATTTTGTCATAAGTAAATTATAAAACCTTTCAATTTTAAAAAGTATTATTTTTATTTTTGAAAATGTATAATAATAATTCTAATCTATCTCAAAGAGAGAGACGCAAAGTAGCAAGAAAAATAAAAGAATATCAATAGCTTGAAAGAAAAGAATAATAAGAATAATAGGGTAAAACACTTAAGACAGATTACAGGAATTGAGTTCAAATCCGCAATGGTTAAATGTTTTTGTACTGCTGTCGATTATTTTACTTTCTTTTAGTGACTTTACTGTCGACTTAACAACTTCGGATAATTATTTTACAATTCTAAAATAAAAGTAGCAAAAGTCACTTTTCTAGTCCTGCAATAAGGACTATCAGCTACCTGCCAGTAAAAATCTCGTGAAAATCGATCCAGCCGTTCCAGAGATTAACCGAAGCGAACAGACAGACAAAAAATTGTTAAAAATGTTATTTTTGTATATGTACTGTGTTATTTTACCATTACAAAGAGACACTCCAATCTTATATATAGACAATAAAGTCTAGTGTTTTTTTTTATTTAATCTCTAGTCAGTTTACAGTCCTTTGTCCATTGGACTTACTTCCTAGCAGCTGTAGTAACACGAACTCGTCGCTGTCCACTGGAATGTTGGTACTGGGTGATGAACTGTACACAACCGCGACCACCTTGCGGTACCGGGGCTGCGTGTTGATTCACAACCTAACATACAAATATTTTTATTACAAATACAATTTTATTCTTAAGAGTTTAGAGAATAGAGAAATAGAGAAGAAATAGAGAAGAGAAAGAGAAAGAGAGTTAAATTATTTTCATTTCTTCGCTCTGGTACGACAAAGCGCGGCCTTGATTTTCGCCACTCAAACCGCAATATCTTAAATTCAGCGGAAAGCGGAAAACGGAGTGTCTTAAAACGAAGTTCTTTCTGTCTCCCCTGCTATGTGTCATTTGTGTGAAGCTATAAAACAACTTTGTTCCATGCTTTCTACTCTAAATCGGGACTTTAAGTGTTCACAGTAGAGCAACGAAGCCGATCGTCACGATTAATCTTACCGCGCGCATGTTTAATGGCGGAACTCAACTCAACTTAGAAGCTATATTTAAAATCATAAGAGAGTAATCCTATTTGATATCAAAAAGCCTTTTTTTCTAATCAGTGAGAGAGCTCTCTAATCTTTTTAATACTAACACACGAAATAACATTGTTTTTTTTTATTGGATTATATTAAAACCTTGGCTTGGCATGCACTATGCTAAATATAAATGTATGTAATATAATTTAATTACCTCAAAGAATATAGCCATGGTGGTACTTGGTGTGAAAGTACACATTTTCCACTGGCATGTATTGCCCATTCCCACTTCTTGGTCTGACACGCATGGACCCTTCACATTTAGAGATACACATGAGCCTATTGCACCGGTTACTGAAATAATTATGTGAACCATAAATATGTATTTTTTATTTTGAATTAGTATTTTTTTACATATCCATGTAGCTTATATTTTCTCTTGAGGGGGGAGGCCAAGTAATCTTATTATTAAATAAGACACACTGGTCTCTGGTCATTTGGTTAATCAAATAAAATTAGATATTTATAAAAAAACATTAGCGTTTGTTTGTTTAAATTGAATAATATTTTTTTATATACAACAATTCCTTCAAAAACAATCAAATATATAATGTTCGGAAGTACCACATGTACTAGCACATACTAATTTTGTTACATTATATATATTTTATTATCATCAGAGTTTGCTTACTTTTGAGTTCACGACTACATTTCACTTCCAGAGTACCATTGAAAGCCATTTTATAATCTCCTTTCTGATCTTTTGCAAAAACCCTTTGGAAAGTTTGTTTGAACAAAGATGAATTGAAGGAATCTCCCATTACCATGTGACCTCTGAAAAAGTTAATTTTATAATTTCAAGATTCAAGTTTTCAATTAATTTATGTGGTTTTAATCTCAATTCATACTTGTATATAAAGTTATGCTACATATTTTTGATTATTTCAGAGTATACACTGATTGATACAATATCATTTATACATATAAATTTTACTTACCCTGTTGAATTACAGCATTGTTTCATCTCCATTAAGCCAGTTTGGTCAAGAGCACAAGAGTATATATCAATTGCATGTCCATTTGTCGCTGCTCTCAATGATAAGGCTTCATAGTGTTTGATTGCCTTCTTCATATACTTTGCATTGTCTTTATGAATGTCATGATGAGACCTAATAGGCTGTTTAAGTTCATCATTGACAACTTGACCTGGACCTTGGGAGCAAGGACCACCAAGGAACAACATGATCCTAGCTCCAGTATTTGGATAAGTCACTTCTAGTAATCCTACAGCTAAAGAAAGTGCCACACCGCTGCTTCTCAATGGACGCTTCCCTACACCAAGTGGCCATGGATCTCTACCTAGTTCACTTAATAAGTCAGTAAGAGCCATGTCACATTGCTTTACGGGTTGCAGAAATCTATGAGCTGGAGGTTGAGGAGCTGGTGCACCTTGCCTTTGTTGAGGATTTGGAGCATTAACTCTGCCAATGGATAATTGTTCTTGTATTTGTTTTCCTGTCAAATCTTTGGTCCCTTTGAAAACATAGCATTTATAGAGTCCTTCAGTGCCTGTTAAAATGAATAAATAATAAATTAAAAATATAACTCATCAAACATGTTGGGTAAGAGGTAATATTTTTTAAACAGAAATTTACTTACCCAGCTCATGAATTTGGACCATTCGTCCAAATGTAATGAGACCAACTAAGGCATTTTGTGGCATTAAACTAAGAGATGTTTGAAGTGAATCCTTAAGAGCACCTAATTCTTCTTCATCAAGACAAGTATCTACAACTAATAGAAAGATGGGTGGCATACTTTGGGCTCTTGTTATAGTATACTCTATAGTAGAAAAGTTGGGTATTAACTCAGCTGGTTGATGTTGCTCCGATATGGCAGCATATTGTGGAGGAAACTAAAACAATAATTTTAAAAAATATAAATATGTAAGCATTTACAAATAAAGTTTTTTATTACTTCCAAATAATTCTCTACTAAATTAAAACAACAAAATTCTGTAGCATTATTTAGATATTAAGCTCAAGATACTTACTGGATTTCTTTGAAAACAGAAATTGCAAACCCATAACTTAGCCCTGTAATCGACTTGACACATAGGGTTTAGTACAGCACGGCATGTATTACGTGTACATAATACTGGTTCATATTGAATCGGTGGCAAGTCAGGACGTTCTTTTAATGGTTGATATAGAGAAACTAAGGGAACAACGAGCCTTGTAGCTTCAATTCTACTCGATGGCCATACGTTCCATGTAAACCGTATTCCATCCCTATCTTCATTCTGCTGAATAAATTCCTCATATGTAGCCATTTCAATGAGCTGAAATGGAAAAAATTAAGAAACATTACAGTGATTAGAACGAAACACTATTTCACAAATTTATATTACATTAACGAACCTAGATCACTTATGCTGGTCAATGGTTAGTTAAACCAGCAGTTAAGAGCGACTTTTTCACCAATTCATTCAGGAAAATCAATTCAATTGCTTTTACTAAAATTTCTTCACCAGACGGGCTAAGTCTGAGCTGATTTGGCAATAGTCAATTAGTTAATGCCATAGACATTAAAACTGTCATTCTCGCCACGTCATTTTTGTAAACGCATTAACAAAAATGTTTCTTATCTATTTTAATTCATATAAAATTAATTAAATACGTACTATTTCAAATAATATTTTTAAGAATATTTTATTATTTAAATTTTCATAATATTAAATTTCTTTATGGATAGAATGTTCATAGATAATGTTAGCGTCTTTGTCTATGACCCCACGCACCACGTTCCATTATACCATCTTATTTAAAGTAACTAAATTATTTACGTTCTTTTTTTATAAATAAAGCAATCAAAAACTAAATCACTACTCATAAATTGTGTATATTTAAGTTTTATTTTAATAATACACTTTCGTAAACATAAATGTTCTCGTGGCTATAAAATGTAAAATAATATTTTTCCAAACAGTACTAAGTGATAATGAAACGTTTGTGAATGAAACATTTTTTTTTTAATTTTTGATATAGTAAATTAAATTTCAATTGTAGGACATGATTTGTAAAATAATTTATACTATTATTTAAAGTTATACATATTTTGGAAAAAATAGGTGCATGTAAATTTAATGACATGTCATTGCTTTGTTTTAAGAGCAGGAAGTTTACGCCAAAAAGTGCGACTGCGCACTGGCCAAATTAGTAGGTAGTGTGAAAGAAAATGGCGATCAGCGAAAGGCGTCCGGAGTTAACGTGATGAAAAACATTGTTAAAAGCTCAATTACATAGTGTTATAGTTATTAATTGTGTCAGATGTAGATTAATTAAGTGTTAATGAATAGTGATTGTGTATAAAAATGGCTGCGAATATGTACAGAGTCGGCGGTAAGTAACAATAATTGGTTATTTTTGTTGTAGCTTCGCCGGTTCACCGCCAGCCGACTAGCGGTGCTTTGCTTTGATTGTCGTACCTTCATTAATTGTTAACATTAATTAGTTCAGTATTGTTATATTTCGAATTTAAACCTATTTTTTGATTGTTTTTATTATGAATTTTAAGTACACAAGCTTCTTTTAATCTTATTTATCAATAAGTTATTAGTTTACCAAAATTCTTCAAATAGGACATTAGCATTTGCGTCTAGGTATCATTGTATCGGCTTGTATATCTATGTGCGGATGGTTAGAAACCAAACTTAAGTATTCGCGGGAATTTATTCGTTTGTTTTCTATGGTCTTTGTCAAGAAATGTAAGGTTTTGACACGAGATTTTAGGTTATAATTGATGTTGTCAAAACATTTTGCTTCATATTTTGGAATAATATTGAGATATACCTATAGCCTGCGAGATAAGTATAAACATGAGGTTTTACTCGTATACCTATATACATTTTTGTTAATGTTTGGACGCTTCTTTGAAAGTTAGTTAGGTATTGTAGATAAGGTTGGCTTTGTCATGAGAGCTGGCAGCAGGCGGCTGGGGCTTGTGTGCCGCGCTTCTCGGTCGCCGCGCCGAATGTTAATTAGCTCTTCCTTTTAAACTACTTCCTATCACTAAATATCGCGTCATTGAAAACTTGTTGTATCACTTAATTTTATTTAAACTTGGTATGAAACCAATATCGAAACATTATTTATATATAATAAAGAAATGTATGACAATGTTCTATTGTGTCTAAATGTATAACATGCCAATTTCTATCAATAGTAAATATGTAGTAACTATGTAGTAAAAAAAATATTTAGTATGTAATTTTTTCCCCTGTAGGTATGTTCAGCCAAAAAAATTTAAGCAAAAATATAATTATATTTAATATGTCATTTAAAACCATTTACTAGGAATTTTTAATGTATATGTAGTGTTACCCTTATACTACATAATATTAAAAGTATATATTAATAATTAATTGTTAGTAATATTAAAGACTATTTACTACTTACAACTAACAACTTTAATATCAATTCAAGTCTTTATTTTTATTTATTTATTATAATTGTAAAATTTTGGTATATATTGTAAAGTAAACACAAAACACATATTACGTACACATATTGCAAGAATTGCTTTTCTAGCAAATTACTATTTAATATGTGAAAAAAATATTGTTTAGTTTAAATGTGGAATTTATATGATTATAGTACTATATCAAATTAATAGTACAGTATTAAGTTTAAACGGTAATATATCGAGTCAACAATAAAGTTTGTCTACATAATCTCTTACAGTGTCAGATAATATGTTATCTTCCTAAACAAACACCACAGACATTTTCTTATTATAAGATTACTTGTTATAAGAAATCTTAATGTATGTAAAATTTTTGATGTTTTTGTTAATTTTTATTTTTATTTGATATAAAATTATAGTTTCTTTATTAATTTATGAACATGTATATGTTCACTTTATTAAATTATAATTTATATTACATATTTTCAGTAGTATAGTATATACTATGTAATTAACTTATTGTCCTATTCACAATGTTGATATATATAAAACATCACATTGTATACATTATGCATAGCGTTAATATTACATCAATGACCAAAATTGGTATTGATAAATTATATACAAAATTAATATCTCATAAATTTAGAGAATTGTAGTAATTTCTAATAAATACAGAACATAAATTTATTCCATTAACAGATTCATATCTGTACAATAATGATTATTTAAATAAAGTAAAAGAAAATTTGACATTTCAAGGATATCTCTGTTTTAATTTAGAGGTTTTGTTATAATTTACATAATAATGTGACATTAACCTAAAAATACATAATTGAGTGTATTATATTTACTTAAAAATGTAGGAGCAAATCTATTGTTAACCTTCACGGATTGCTATGTGTCTTAAAACTGCATAAGTTAAGTAATAATGTACATTTATTAATAATATGTATCATATAATAAGAACAACCAAAAATCGTATGTCATAGTTTTCACGATAAAAACACTATGTATGATTATCTACAAACATTACGTTTTCCAGTTTGACCACCGTTTAAAAATTACAATAGAGTCGACATTAAACATGTTGCAATTATCTACTGAGAAACAGTAACGAAGTAAATTTAGATTTTTTATTTAAATATATTCTATGTCGTAAAGACGTTCATTAGAAATAAGAAAGGCACTGTTATTTCTACTTCCGTTTTTAATATAATGAATATTGCGTAATTTTTTCTTTTACATCTTTCGATTGCACTAAGTTACTCAAAGTATTTATTTTTAAGCAATTGTTTCCCTTATCAGTTATGTAATACTTAATTTTTTTTATGTCTGAAAGTGTTTTCTGTATAGAAACATTGAATTCAATTAATTAGTTCATTTTCATTTGTTTTTCTCCAGTTTTATATATTTTCGTAAAATAAACCCATTTACGTGTAGGAAACAATGATTCGTTTGACGCTATGAGTTCGCAATTACCACCGTCCACTGGTGAAAGTTGCATACCTAAGTACGTTTCCGAACAATAAACTGGTCCTGACAAGCTAAACTCGACCGACCACTTGCCGTAAATTATTATTTTACTAACAATTTCCCAGTGTACATCGTAACCATACTTGGGCCGTTACCGTGTTATCGTTAAAAACTTACCTGCTAACGACGTTTTAAAAACGTTTGTGACTTAACTTTCTACATCCAACTCAGCATATTATTATAATTTATGTTGAAGATATACATCAGAAAAGCTATAAGTTGAATAACAGTTATTAAATAAAATAATTGCTATAACTTGATAATATAAATCACTAAGCGTTCGGATTGAGCAACTCAGACGCAGGTTGTAAACAATGATAGAATATTGCTATGTATATTGTAAATATAATTTGTTCAATTCACTGTTTTGTTCCAAATTCATATTCAAATATTGTTCGTCATCGTAAATCATCCACTCGTATCAGTGGGTCAATGATCCAAAATGCACACCTATTCATTTTTTGTTTACTCTACAAACACTCAATCATTAAATACAAAACACATCGCGGAAAGCAGGTTTATATAATATTATTTCTCTGTATAGTTTAATACTTACCTGTAAAAACATTCGTTGTTTTGTATATCTAACTTTGTTCTCCGTCTTTACATGAGTTACAACGAAGTGGTGTATCATTAGATTATTTTTACGAAGATGCGAAGTGCGTTTACATATTACGAAAATTAAAGTTGCAAACGTTACTTAAATATTATATACAAAACATGTAAGTACGTCTTTATATTCTTTTATTCTATGAATACGACTATTACTACTGGTTTAGATGTGACCAGGTTGAAAATTCAAATGTATTAAGGTAACAGCCCTTTGTACACAATGTCATGTAGAGCCTAGATTTATAAAATAATATCAAGACTTCTCTAAAGTTTCCATTTTGCATATTATGTTTTGTATAATGATAATAATATGTACGTATACTTACGTATATGTATTAAGCTTGCAGTTCCATTATCTCGTGATGAATTTTAATTTTATTATATTATATTATGTTGATTGCTCAGAAGGAAATACAATGACTATTACTTTTCTTTAAAACTGACATTAATTCTAAGCTAAGGATATTTTTAGTTCCTTTTACAATTGTGAATGCCAAACATATTTATTCTTAAGGCAATTGTAAATTTAAAAAATATGTAGAATTATTAGTTTATTTAACAACGGATTGTCATCAACTATAACATTTTTTTATATTTAGTAGTATTAAATTAAGTAGATATTAAGCGTTACGAGAGGTGAGGAGAGATCTCAGTTGACCTTTGAGAACACAGTATCGATGACACTGGATGAAGGTCACGTAAAAAGCATGGGGCCCACCGAAGGGCATGTATGAAGTGGTTAATGACTGTACGAGGCGAGACGAAGAGGTATGCAGGGGCCGTAGCGTTTCGGGCTCCGTCCTCACTGACTACCCCGTCAGGGATAAAGCGTGAAGCTAAAAAAAGTATTAGCAGAAGTACTGAGAACCGTTGTACAATCGTATGTGTTAAGAAGAATATTAAAAGAGTACCCATACATAAGTAATCCATTAGACATACAATCAAAAACTTTTTTAATATCTAAATATTATATTTAACAGGGATTCATGTAAAAATATGTATAGAACTTTTAACCCATAGGAATAAAATATTTAATACTATTTTATTGCTTTAATCAAGTAACAGTATACAAAAGTTGTTTAATATGTACAGTCATTTAATCAGTAAAGTTCCTGAGCTTCATACGTATGATGCCATTATATCATCACATTGTTGCCAGGAAATTACACTTTTTGGTCGCATCATACTCGGTATGCTTAACACTAAAAGTTATTATATATTTGAAATGTAATTCAGTTTTATTAAATTGCGACCACTTTTTAATTATTCAAAACTGGAATTCAATTAATTGGCATGAAAGCATGTCGCGACGTTCATCGAACGTTATTATGCAAAATTAAGCATTATCTATGAATTCGCGGATTCATTGGCAATTTTAAATTCTAATGAGACAAGCGGCCAAAAAATTGTACATTTCATTATTCTGCCTTACACAAATTATTCGCAAATTTTTACACCATATTACAAAATAGTTCTTGTCTGGTGCTTTCGTTAGTTTTCTTTTGTACGGTTTAATCAACAACATAAATAAAAATCATATAAAGTACATTAAATATTCTAGAACATGCCTATTAATTTGTTCAACTGCGTTCGATCCGAGGGAAATCCAATAACTCCCAACCTCTTATGATGACGTGGCTGAGCTATATTTACTACACTTACTTATTGACACGTTCCAAAAATATACTAAAGTCTTGGCAAAACTGAACGGACGTTAACATCGCTATCAGCCGCATAATGCCTCTACTTACACATACACGGCTAGCCAACCTGTGTGTACACTGTACAGGCGCTAGGCAGGCCAGCCACGCTTGTTGCCCCGCGTATGTGTATCTATGTAGATGAATCTGAACGGACTACGGAGCACATTATAAAGTTTGAAGCGGTACATATAGTGTTCTTGCCGTCGTTAGGTCATGACGTTGCCACTCTAGCTTTTTATGAAACCACTATATGGTCGACTTCATTATTTTTAGTTGACTCGGTTGAAATGTAAAAAGTCAAATTGTAATCGGCGTATGTTTTAAATTTTGAGGCTCTTTTTACAGATCAGATCATCACAGATCAGATCAATAATTCAAACATTTGTAACCTTAAAAAACGACCTTTCACTTATAAAATATAAATACAATTTAAAACAAAAGCAATCGAAATACTCGTGTTTACATATTGTGTAATATTTATTCACTGTCATTGATCTGACATAGATGACCTTAGATTTCTTATATTTATTGTCATGACGATAAAAACAGGATTTTATAGTTCGTTACTAATCACCACATCAAAACTAATATAAGTTAAAATTTAATTATTGTATACAAATTAAATCAGCAGTTTATAATATGCCATTTATACTTAAACGTTTTAATTTTAATTGCAGAAATCAAAATGTTTTAAAGATTATACGTTACGTTAGTATGCAGCATATAGATTTTGTTCATGTAAAGCGCACAGAGATTAGAAGAACTAGAACTTATCAAAAAAATAGTCATCTACACCATCTCTTTAGTCACGTTAGGTCGTATGGCGAACTCATGCATATTCGTATATTATTTTAAATAGCCAGAATTTATTGTAGACCCTATACTAGTTCGACGCCATAAAAGTCACTGCCCTGTGATTAAAATTTTTGTCAGACCAGTATGTAAGAAATCAGTAGATCATCCCTATATTTATCAAGTACTTTGATCGTCATATAAAATCTTGAGGTGAATATTTTTATCTACGTATTAATCTCATTTATTCATAGTATTACCTAGTAATATTTTGTCTAATCAATGACAATTCTTGTTATATTTATTTAAATTAAAAACAATAACTTTTATCGTTGTCGTGCTTGACGAAGTATGACGAACTCCGATTTTATTCAATTTATAGTTAAATTTTAATATTTAGACGTTGACGTATTTGTAATATTTGCAGTGATTATATTAGTTCCTTGATGTTTAGTTTCTGCTTCCTTTAATCGTACATCAAAATATGCGTTAAGGAACAAACATTTATGCAGGTTTAATTTCTCATTTGTGGGTTTTCCTAAATCGCAGCCCTAGCCCCCCTGTGTTTGCTAACAGTTATAATGAGCCGGCTCAAATAGTTGTAACGATTTAGAATAAAAACCCCAGTATAGTCATTGTGTGCAAGTCGCGTGTTCTATTGTAAATTGTAACGGTAAACGTCGCCATTTCATTTGTTAATTCATGTGGTCCGAACCCGATGCTCGTGATGCTGTCGTATGGGGTGGGGTCACACACATTCTGCAGCGCTGTTGCTTTCTCATAGATTATATATTTTTGTTAGTTTATTAGTATATTACATGTTCACATTTAAATTGAAAAGGCTGATTTGTTCTACCATAGCCTAGTAGGTTTAGCCGGAGGAATTCGTTGTGCTATAATATTTTTATTTTGTAATTATTAGATACTATGTAGCAATAAAGCTTAATTTCAATAAAACTGCGAGGTGCATTTTCGAAATCGTCAACACGTTTTCAAAAATTATCTTCATAATTGTATAAATCAAAAATGAAGTTTTATTATAGTTTATTCTGAGTTAACACAAAAATTATGATTAATATTTTAGTAATAATAACAAAATTGAAACTTATTAAGTATGGTTGTAGTTGTTGACAAGGTATTGTCATCATTGTAATTTTACTCAAAACACATGGTACAGTATGACCATAAGTTTGCAATAAGCAGTGATAAATCTTATACAGTGTTATTTAACTCGTTCTTTATCAAGATATAACAATGTTTCACCAAAAAGTGTCAATATAGCTCATTTCTGAATGTTGTTTTTAGACGGCATCGAAGTATCAAAACGAATTAACTATACCTACTAAAGTATTCGTACACGTTGCAAAGATCGCTCTTTGCAAAATATTAGTAAAATAAATAAAAAAAACTGTAAATTAAGTCATTATTGATATATGGTAATGAAGTAATAAATATTTTTTTCATCAAATAATTGTAACTTGACGTCAAACATTAAATTTGGTGCAAACTTTATCGTATCATTCGATCTGAAATTCGACTCATTAGTAATCTTTCTAACATTACAATTGTGAAAATTTTAGTGTCTATTATTAATATACTAGAGCTTACTTGAAAGATTAAATATATATTTTTTATATACCATAGATCCTTTTTTTGAATACAAAATAAAAAGTACATTATTTTAAGGATTATAAATAAAATTCATGTTGATTATTGCTAAAAGGTAAAATTATTATAATCATTGAATAGTATAATGTTTTAAGCTGTCAAAATACTCTAAGTTAGTTTTTATTGTCCTAATAAAACAATAAAGACGTCATTAAATTTCTTAAAAATATCCAAATGCTAGCTTTTCCAGGTCAGATCAAATCTTTGAGAGGGTAGTTAATGTTTTAGGTATGATGGCTCACATTTGGTTAATATTAATTTTTGTATTACAGTAGCGAAATTTAATTTTTGAGACACACTTTTTTATTTGTTAGAGGTAAAATTTGTAAGGAAAAAATTAAGATGATTTTATTGAGGCTAAAGTGTGAGTTTGCGTGAAGACGTTGGAGACGTCTTTTCCCATGCATTTCGCTTTCATTTTGCGTCGTCGGACCGGTTAGTGCACTGTCTAATAATGCCGTGGTACTCGAATTTGACAACTTAAGGAGAAAATATTCTCACATAATTATTATTATTATTATAATTAATATGTTGTAAATTACCTATTAAAAAAACATACTTATTAATTCATTTATTGTTCTATTAGGGTAACAAAAAGAAGAAACTCCCTATCTTTAAGAATATTACTAGATTGTTTATATTACCCTTAAAATGCTTTCAATCATATTTTAATTTATTTATCGTTTTTCACAGACTGCGTCTATTTCGAGACGTCGTCGACGTCTCCGTACCAAATCCGGCGGATAGAGGAACTGAACAAAACCTCGTCGGGGAACGTGGAGGCCAAGGTCTTGTGCTTCTACAGGCGGCGGGACCTGCCCAACCCTCTCATACAATTAGCTGATAAGCATCAAAGTGAGTAAACATTAAATATTGTTATTACCCGTTGCAAATAAGCGAATATACTAATAATACAAGCCAATTATTTTACTTAAGATTGTACACCTCGACACGGCATGGATACGATTTTTGAGTATCAACGTGTAGTAGACTTCTAATATTGTCTATGTTTGCTCGCGATCTTGTAAAAGATTTACGTAAGATGGCAAGAGATAAACGAAATGACTTTATGATAGTTGTATACCTACGAGCATAACCTATATATACCCTACATTTGTCATCACATCGTTTTTCTGACTAAATGGTTATAAAAATAGTAAATTTTCAATTTTGATTCTTTGAAATCTTATATTTGTTTACATACGTAATGCCACAATGCTATAATTTGAATACATTCGTTGTACACATTTAGCCTCCAAATGAACTTCTACGTCAAACTCACCCATGTGGTTATACTTACATTTGATTATGATCTATAAATAAACGATTATTCTACGCTAAAAGTATCTACTACGTATAAATTTTCGCTGCGGGGTGTCCAGAAATTTGGGTGCAAAATTTTACGAAATTTACCGAACATTTTGTATGTAGCTGTCCTTTATTAACATTGATGATATATATGTCTTTAGATATTCAACTACTTTACCACATATATGTTAACAATTAATATATATATAGTACTTATTTTCGTCAGGCAAAAATTATAATTAAATATATTGATATAATGGTAGAAACTAATATATTGAAACTCATATTTGCAACAAATTTCACTTCACATAACTGTTGATGACCGGAGCTTATTACATACTTAGACTAATAAATCATAACTGTTTCAAAAAAATATGTATAAGTAGTGAAATAAAATCAAAATTATCCTAATAGACTTGCATGTTGCATATATTACACGTAAATTTCATTACTAAAATGTTTAAAATATGTATTACTTGTAAAACAGATGTTACATGCAAAAATTGATTTTAGTTAATACTGTCGCTATCTTAATAATATGTAGAAATTTCTTGAAGTACCGGTAGCGTACAAAGATTAATATCGACTTGTCAACGGCTGAAACTAACTGAATTCATGAAAAGGGCCGGGCCAACAAAGACGGGACACGCGAGCACGCGAATCAGAAATGTGACGATTTGTGTAAGCAATAGTCAGGCTGTACAACCTTGGGCCTTCTCCACTTGACGTATAAAACTTCAATGCAAATATTGATTTTACTACCCTTTAAAACGGTTTTGTATTCTTCTTTACCTTACATTTGTCAAGTTAACAAAATGTAACATTGATTAGTACAAGCATGTTATTACAGTTATAATTCTGTTTTTATATTTAATTTAAAAGAAGCATAATGCGAACTTTGTGAAACTAATAAGTATATACACATGTTTGTTTTATCTTTAACATTTCTATAGCCTCCCAATAGCGAATTGACAATTTTAATTTATTTTAAACAAAACCATGATTACCGTCCTTATAGACTAATTAAGCCACCTTAAAAGTCCTAGTTATTACTTAACAGACACATAGGTTTTTCTGTCGTTACGCGCACATTACATGCTTGGAAAATTTTAGTTATGATTAAGTACCTATCTACTTACTTAGCATATTATATCGTAACTATTGCAATTTCATATATATTACATACACTAACTGTCAAAGTTTCGTTACCAACTTTACAACCGGACAATTTTACTCCAGAGTATGTTAATTCTAGTTTTAGGACTACAGTTGGTACATTCTTCTCTTAACATTATTGCTGGTACGAGCAAAGGGGAAACTTGGGGCCCAACATTTACTTATAAGAGTTCACTTCCTAGCCAAGTATTAACTGCTGTTCTAAAATAGCCTTAAATTTTAAGTTCCTCGTGCACTTATGTAAAATTTTAAGTATAATTTTGTTTCTTATTTAAAACGAATGAGCTATGTAAGACTTATAACGTTAATATTTTCAAGATTAAATCCTGTGTATTCCTTACTTATTTAAATATTGAGAAATATTAATAATAAACTTAGTGAGCATATATGAAATAAATAGTTTCAGATGGAGTGTGCTTCCAATAAAGTATATCACACTACGACTCTAGTGTAATTGATAATGTTTCTCAAATATTCGCGGATAATCTGTTCACTATATTTTTTTATCATCTACGTAACAAACAAACGCAATTTTTTAATTTTAATAACTTTGTCAGTCACAGTCGTTAACAAATGATAAAAACAGTCACCATGTAGTATTTTACAGTATTACTGAACTAACTATTGCTATACTCCTGTAATTAAGTTATAGTTTTTAGGGTTATTATTCAGGTCATCTTTTCTATTTTGCTTTGCATTTTATTTACTATTAAATATAAAACCATAATAAACGCTTAATGGTGTATTTAATATATAAATATTAAAGGTGGCTTAGATTTTGCTATCAGATTGATTTAATTTAGATGTTTTCCATGCAAACTAAATATATTCCCTTATGTTTCGTTACGACTAACATGATTATATATTTGTCTCACTCTGAACGAGACAAAGCCTGCTGCTGGATACCACCCCTTAACGTATAGTTGGAAAAACAAAAGTATTGTGATTACTAACTTTTGATTGCCAAACCTGTAAGAGTAAAAATGTATTCTGTTCTATTGATCCTCCAATTATGCAGTACAAAAATTTTGATGGAGAGGTAGTTGTTGAAATATTCAATGCAAAACAAGAATGTCTTTTTTGATCTTAACGAGGAACTGCGCTTCTACGAGTATGTGGCCAGGACGATCGTATTATTATATAGATACTCTTCTTTTTTTGTCTCTTTTCTGTTCTGTCTGTGCTGTATGTTAGATACAGCACAGTTAAAATTTAAGCTTCACATTTTCTTGTACATAGAAGGGAACCTAGAGAAGATCTTATGTCGATACATTGCGTTTTTCATATTCCGCGCGATTTCGAGATATTGAGTGGTAAATGATAGAAATTAACAGTGCAATTTGTCTTACAGAGAGAGCGAAATGAAAATAATAGAAAGTGAGGAGGAATAAGAGTTTTAAAATTATTTTCATTTGTTTACTCTGCAAGGACAAAGGGCGAGGTTAAATTAACCACTCTTGATTTAATATCACGAACTCGATAAACTAAATATCCTGATACTATGACTATTATTATAATGTCCCTGGACTCTCTGGATCTGGATTTTCTCTATTTTGTTACAGGGTAATATTATAATAATTAGCATATAATTTGCTTATTCTCAATAATGAAAAGAAAATATAATAAATATATTTATATTTATTACATTTTAACCTTACCTTTGTACCTCTAATTAAAGAGAGTTGTTACTGTACGACCAATAAGAGTATTTGCTACCATGATAAATATTTACACTAAGTCGTGAGTTTTAGCTATGATTCACTATCACTCAGTCAACGACGTGATTACATACCTACTATTTATATGTATTAATGCATAATTATTGTAATAACTATTTATTAAATTGTATAAGAACTTATCCCATATTTAATTTAAATGAGTTTTATTAGTAAATGATTTGCAAATATTTCGAATATTCAACCAAAGCGTATAAGGACAAGAATCGAGTGTTAATTCGGGCCGCGTAGACCGTAGGGCGGCGGCCGGGGTTAGTAAACATAATCATGGCCTCCCGCTCTACAATTTAGCAGCTAAATGGGAATGAAGAGTGCCTCCTCCCCGCATCTGTCTGCCTCCCATATAACGCGTTTACGCTTATTGATATTATCAATACTGCTTTTTCAGTTTTAAGTTATATTCGTCTTGATGGATGGGCACAATAAATGTGTTTTGTTACATTTATACGTAGTATTGGAGGTAGGTCTGAATGTCTATTGACATCCTTTCTCTACGTTTTTATAGTGGCTTAAACAAATTTGGATGTCATATATGAGCTTTAGAAATTGACTTCACAAAGTAGTCTTTTCATTGACCAGTAAAACGAAATCATATAATTGGAAAAAAAATGTTTTTTTACATTAATTGTACTCGTATCGTTATTTATTTTATATTAAATCTATAGGTACTTTGCAAATGGTGAAATAATCTTAAAATAACATTTATATATTATTATTCTAAAAACTCAGCAATCGCATCAATTCTAAACTTCTTAACTAGATCTCCCCGCAAAACCCCTCGTATCGACCGCCGCGCCCTCATCTCGCAGGTATACGTAACACTTATCCCGGTTTTAATTGTCGCTCTGGCGATGACCCTCTCCAAGTGCGATACCGGCAAACTCATTACAAACTCAACTATATTCTATAATGGTCAGTAAAATAAAAGCATGATTATGCAAATTATGCATAATAATATTGTAATAAACGAGTAGATGGATTCGGCGTGCCACGTATATTTATGGTATATAATTTTCTACGCAAATATTGGGAAACCAGAATTAATTATTATAAAACTTACCAAGGAAATTAAAATTTTGCTTTAAGTATCTAAATGATTGAAAAAAAAAACTAAAAATAATGGTAGAAGTAAAAATACATTTACCAACTATAGCAAAAAATAGACAGCGAAGAGTCTGAATACTTTAAACGAACACACTTATTATACGATCTTATTATACAGTAAATACATCGCACATAAAAATTGCCATATGAAACAGATGGCAACATCAAATATATCAATTGCACCCTTCCTATTTAATGACAGCTGGAAATGCAAGGACAAACCCGGCTTTTAAGTAGACAAAGCTTGTATTCATAATTTCTAATTACTGTTATATCTTTAAATAGTATATATAAGTTTGTTTTAGAATTAGAATGCAAGTCTGTGTATGTGTAATGAATTTGTAACGGTACAGTGTCTGTTCGTTAGATATTCTTAAAAACTAATTGAAATGAATATTCAGAGTTCGCTGAACCCAAAACATATTTTTTATTTTAAATTCTTTGTCAACTAAATTATCATATAAAGTATTATGCCAATCTATATTACATACAAATATCCAGTTCAAATTATATTACTTTAAGGAATTAGTATATTTTGTGAGTATATCAATTTCAATTTTTCAGTCACTTACTAACAGATTGACAGACAAGCTACAGGCAAGTAATTTTAGTTGTAACTTTGGAATGTATGCTCCTTGGGCTATTCTAGAAGTAAAGTGGGAAAACCACCGGCCTCACTCAAGTTTGCGGTTCCCGTAGCCCGGCTAGTGGCGGCCGCGGAGGAGACCCGTGAGGTTTTAGTGGGCGAACGGACGACGTCCGGAGTCCCACACAACCTGTCCCCAATCTGGCGGTTATCCGTTACGAATTTTTTCTCGAAAAGAAGTCTAAAGCGGGAGAGAGTCAATGCAAGTTGCAAGCAACACTAAGCATTAAGTATTATTCTTTTTACGGATATATAGCATATAAATTGCACATTTTTAAGCCGATATATTGAAAACTTTACATTAGTCCTTGGGTTACCAGAGAGCACAAAATACTGCCAAACGAAAATATAATAATTTTATTAAAATACAGTATAATCGGGATTACCACAAAACTTACCACTTCAGTATACAATATTTGAAGATAAAATGTTTGGACACTAGAACTTGTTTAATATTTCTACTATATGAGTATATTTATCACGTAACCCGTAAATAATATTTGCTGCGTGAAATGAAAAAATAATCAGACGGATTCTTTTCGCATCATACAATATCACCACAAATATGCAACAAATAATAAGTGAATTTGTATACATATTGTTAACATACTTGTTTTATTGATTTTTATTTAAACGTGATGTTAACTTAGTGGAGGTAAACAAAACCCGCTAGCATATTTTCTAATGATGTAACGAAATCTTGCTTGGTTGGTATTTGATCTGCTTACGTGCTCTTCGGTCATAGCTTGACTCATATTTTACACTTTCCTCTCTGGTCAAACATATATTTAGGCTAATAACTACAATAGCTCTTTATTCTATAAGAGAATAAAATGTGTTCACGAAACACAGACAAATGATATTAAAGTAGTAAATAATATTTTGGTCTTTTTGTCTTTAAATATTTTTATCCTACAATTTAAAATTTAAATAATTTGCTCCATTTAGAATCTGCGCTGAAAGATTGATAAGATATTTTAGAGATAGTACGTCTGTTTCTTAGTCGTCTTGTGTTTTTTGGTTGATGTGGCGACATGCCGCACTACGAGAAATTATATGAAAATGAAACTAAAACTAGCGTATAAAAATGCAGTAAAGGAAACCCAGCTTAATGTTAAGGTCTTGATTAACTTCATTTGTGATGATTACTGATATTTTTATAATAAAATAATCTTATATAAGATTGGTAACCACAGTCCTGTGAAAGTGTTTGAAGTGTAGATGTACGAATGTACACATAAAGATTTTTTTATGGTATATTTGGCTATGTGCACCATTTACATGCATATGCAATTAAAGTAGTATTGAAAAACCTGAGTAAACTATATCAGTGTGAATAAGGCCGAAACGTAGCACGGTTCCCATGGCAGTCCTAATGAAGAGCACAAACAGCTCCACGCTCTAGCGAGCACCGTACACCGTTGCGTCCTGTGGTGACGTCAGCCGCGGCGTCGGTGGCGCGCCGGCACGTGGTCGTGGGGCCGGAGGAGCCGCGGGCGCATCGAAAGTGAGACCGCGGGGAGTGCGGGGCGGGCCACGGTTACAAGCCAGGTCGACGAACCCCGCGCATCCAACCAATCCGCACTTGTACATGATCGTCTTATTGTTTCAATATCCGTATTCCACACCATTTCAATACGTCACACAAACCGCCACCCCCAAGTTGGTACTTTGCATACCACTGCAGTGCAGAAAAATACATCACCATTGTTCTTTGCAATAGCGTTGACGACAACATTAGAGAAAGCTATAAAGCCATAGATAAGTGTTTCTTGTAATTATCCAACGGAAGTGAGCAACTCAAGCGAATATCCGTTTTTACCTGTGTCGTTGTCAGGAGTGCGTTCTCGTTAATACTTCGAGTTTGTTATTATCTTTTTTATAAATATATGTATTGCTAATAATAACTAATTTGATATATAAAAACAAGAACCATTATGATATTTTTTAACAATTTTGACCCAAATTAGATAAACAATATTTTATTTATTTGCCGCTTGTATCAATTTATTAATATTATCAACAACAAATTTATAATTTATTTCATGACATTGTTATATTACCGTCCCAAGCACGGCTCGACTTAAGAAAAAACAGTTTGCCTTCGCCACGTAGATGACCTTACACAGTCACGTTATTTTAAATAAACTATTTAATTGTTTTGCGAATATCGAGCGCTGACCGTTCAAGTATTGTTTGAACACGAAGGTCACGAGTTTTGAGACTTTACTGAAGCCGTTATCCACTCTACAATTTATATAGCATGGCACAGCGCCTTCGTTTTTCATTTTACCTAAAAATATAATTATATATTAATAACAATAAACGCTTATTCAAGTCTTTGACCAATTGTTGTATGGCACTTCATAATTACTGACAAACAAGCTTAGAGAATATAGAAAACAATATATATAAGAAATAATAGAAGCCCAATAGAACTGCGTCTGACTATAAACGAAATGATTGTGAATTCGATCTCCAATTGAGAAAATGATTATATTTTAATCATCTTAATTTGTTGAGGCCGATCGTGGCGCAGTAGGACTTAGCAGCGTCTGACTATAAACGTGACTGGTTGTGAGTTCGATCCCCACTCGGCAAGTGATTATATTTAAAATTATTTAAGTTCCTCGCTCTTTTAAGGTTAAGAATTCTGTGGAAAGCGAAGTACGGAGTGTCTTGACCCTGGGTACTCTCTGTCTACCCTGCTATACAGGAGACAAGCGTGAAGCTAAAAAAAGAATTCTATGTTCTGATGAGACGAGGCGCGGCATTCACGCAGTAGCACGCAAAGTTATGATTTAGATTGGAAAACGAAAATCGAAGTGACTTAACCCTAGGCTGTCTCTGCCTATTATATACAATTATTAAGTTTTTGGATTTGTAAGAAAAAGAGCAATAATATCATTAAGTATACGCTTTGCGTTATATAAAAATGTGCAGCTGCTTTTTAAAAAATACCTGATAATTTTGTTAATGGTATAGTTTACTAATCATACGCGACTCATGTTACTTAATCAAATATTTAATTTAATATATTTGTGTGGATTGGCTGGACTTTTCCTATTTCAATTTCTCTACAAAGAAACTGTCAGATACACTATGATCGTGACTAGAAACGTGCAATTATATGAAAGTTTTTGGATTTGTAAGAAAAAGAGCAATAATATTATTTAGTATACCCTTTGCGTTACATAATCAAGCGGGGGTCATTCGGTCTCCCAAATGTCGTTCCCGCGAAGTTGAGAACAGTCATATCCTATCGATTTGTTAAGATGGCGTGCGCGGTGTGGGGGCGTGGGGAGAAGGCGGGGGTGGCAGCCTCCCGGCGCAGTGTGCAGCTTGCACCTGCCCGCTGCCTGTATCGCGGCTTAACCGCGACACACTAGCGACATCGCGCCGCGCACGCCACTATGCGTACGAAGACTACTTATTCGGGAATGCATAATGTTATCGCTTTATTATATATATTACAAATATTGTACAATTACTCTACGATTGAGACACACAAAGCAAATCTTATGCTTTATGAAGTATTAGTAGCACACCTAATCTTAAATTCCCTAAAACGAAATCTTATCCCACATTTTATACATTGCGTCACCTTGTGTGTTTTTCTCTTTTGTATTTAAAATCTTTCAACTAAATGTAAAGACTTCAACAAAAGTGAACGTGAATACCGGTGTACGCAAACTTTCCTCAAGCGGGAACTCGGGTGCCGGGCCCTTTTGGCCTCGTTCCATTCCTACTGACCGTGAACCCAATCGAAATGAAAATATACCGATATAATATTAGAGTTAAAAATATTCGTATACTTTATTGCGAATATTTTGAGCGCCTTAAAAGAAATGTTCTTTACTTTACTATTCTTAACTGTTTGAAATTAATTGTAAGAATATCGTGGGTATCATATGAGGTAGGAGTATGAGTAGGTCTGGAGAAAGCGTAGCGTTTTGTTTTTAGATAGGTTGTAAAATGTCATTGGTGTTGTACGCCCGCCCTCGAGCGCGACCGCGACCCAATACTTTGAATGCAGCTCTTGGCGCAAGGTTGCATATACATAATGTAATGTTACATATAATATACAAACTTACTTACTTTGAAAGATTAATGAGGCCGAAATATGATAATTTAGAATTTTATTAGATCACTAATGCGCGGGAAATATGTAATAATATATTAATGTGCACATTTTAAATAAAAAAAAAAACAAAATTTACGTAGACGTTAAATCATACATTTATTTATATATTTTTTGCTAGAGGGATGTTGACATGACTAAGCGCCTCCTGTCAATGAATAGCACCCGACTGTTGGCTTAGCGCGGCGTCCGAAGCGCGGATACGCTTATTTGTTGTGAAAAAAAGCAATATTTATCAAAAACTTTTTAGTGAAACGTGCTTAATTTACAATTTGTTAAATATACAAAATCACATCAATAAAATGAATATAATATAATAGATTTGAAAAACTTAATATATCCAAAAAAATATAGATAGATCTTAACGCTTGCGCGTGCTTATATACTCACTCCATACCACAATAAGTACACAATTTAAGAAGTAAGAAGTCGGAATTCTTATAAGTAAATATCTTTCATTTTCATAACAAACACTTATGAATTCACAAAATGCATATTTTTTTGTTAGTTTTAATATCAAAAATGGAGTATTATTCATGTCGTTTTAATAATTTCCCCGTTGAGCGTGGTCATGGTTGTGGAATTTTCAGAAGAGCGACGCGTAGATGTTCGTAGTTTGTTGAGCAAGTCTCCCCTCGACCGCGAGGTCTCTCGTGACCGACGTGTGCCCAAGGTCGCAGACGAAATTAATTTTACGCACTTTTTACTATAAAAAATACATGAACATGTTACACTTTAAATTGGTGTTTATAAAACTTACAAGTTGTATAGTAAACTACTGAAAATAATTATAAAAACAATAACCTGTTTTTCACAGTCACATTAAGTTTTAAAAAAAATCTTTTATTAATTTTCTACCTTAATATTAAAATTTCAAGAAAATTATGTTGCTTTAATTGTGAAAAAGGAGGCAAACGAGCAGAAGGGTCACCTGATGGTAAATGGTCACCTTCGCACATGGACATCTACAACATTAGAGTCGTAGATGCGTTGCCGGCCTTGGGATGGAAGTGAAAGGACATAAGGGAAAGGATGTGTGGGAGTGTTGAAAGCTGGCTTACATGACATCGAACCGGAAAATATCATCAGATATATGGCGGATCATTTTTGTCATGATAGTGGCCGCCAGTCAAAGGATTAACCTCTTACCAGCATATTACTACATACCCACCTTTTACTGGACGCTACGCTATTTTACCCCGTCCCCTCTACTGTTATTAACATGACCTAAATTAGAAAATTAAAATTATTGTTTTAATTTCTTGTAATTAGTACCTACCATTGACTAGAGATCACTTAGATATTTAATATAAATTAATCACAATAATTTGATATTTTATTAATAAATTCCACAAAAAGTGCCTACCGTAACAACTTTAAACCTTGATCGTAATAACTATATATTATAAGCATTTTTACCAATTTGCTTAAATTATGTACCGTTAACTAATATATAGCTCTGTTTAAATCATACTAACACGACAGAAAATACCACTGATACGTTTCTGAGATATTAAGTAAATTTTAGTAGGAGAGTTTTGTTTTGAATTTAGAATCGTCATTACACTTCTTGTAAGTAAGAACCACTTGTTACAATGAGCACCTCAGAATTTTGTTGATAATAATGCGTCTGCTTATTAATTAATATTATTATCTACGCCAAATACTGTTGTATGAAATGGTATGACCGTACTGATAATAAAAATAACATTTTGTTTAATATATATTTTTTAAATGAATATAATCCATATATTTAATTATACTTAAGATTTTATTTTTCTCAAATAATAATTTATTTTACAGTGGCCCAGTCAGAAGACTCACCAGTCGCGATGAAACTCAAAAAAATATGCCTTAAAACGCCTATAGGCGAGGAACAAGCGGCACAGGCTGTTCTCGACCCTGCGATAGGTAAGCACAAATATATAAGGCATAAGAATTAATGAAACATAAATATTACACTTGAAAGTTTCCACTTCTATGAAATTAAATCGTGATTTCTTACAAAAGCAAAAAACATGTGAAACGCTGAACTTAGGCGTCAATCTGAGCTTACGGTTTTCTTTAGAGCTTTTGTATGTATTACTTGTAATATTTAATTTATATTTCTTATATTGCATGTTCATAAAAACCGATATTATTCTTTCTGATTTCTTAAAACAACACTGCATACTACATAAAGTAATTTAGTCATAAGTTCACGCGTTCTTTTTAGTTCTAGTCAGTATGCTTTCATATGAATGCAAAATTGAGGATTATGGAATTTTATATTGATAAATGCTTGTAAATAAAAGTGAGAGAGAGTAGCTTAGTACACTATTTTTTACTTACATTATGATATTAGGCATTATGTTTGAAAAAAAAGCGAATTTAGCGTTTTCCATCAATATTATAATTTAAAAAGGGCTTTAACACTTTCTATTTGATAATTCTTTTGCAATAATATTTATTTTTTATCAAGAAAATGGCATCCCGTTCCCGTCATCATGTAGCTCATATTATTCACTTTCGTGAAATAAAAAATTGTTTCTGCAACCGACTAATAAGATCCGTAGTGTCCAGCTTCGAAACGTTACGAGTTGCGTCTGACCAAAGTGTCGCTATCATTTGATTGAACTGTGCTTTTATTTCCCATCGCACTGAGAAGGCCATGATGTCATCATTTTAATAGCGGTGACCACTTCATTACTTATACGTAAAGGACATTTATTTCACTCTCTACTAACATTTTTATTATTGTTTAATCGATTTGTAAATACTATACAAGGTCAAGCGATCAATATTTATTTTCCATATAGCGCACTTACATCGTCGATACCTAATTTTAAAGTGTTATAGTTTTTTTTTTTTTGGAATACTTTCATCTTTAGTGAGTGCAGTGTGAAATACGTTTTGGACTGTTTCTATTTTCTAAAATCTAGAACCTAATATGTAGTAAATGACTAATAATGGTTTAATTAAATTAATATTTATATGAACATAATTTTGTAAGTCTAAATGTGTATTGGCTCGAGGACTATGTGTGCATACATTACACACAATCGTGAGCAAGTCGTTAATGTTAAAACGTAAATCCGTTGTGTGCTACGCGAGAGGAATAACCTATAATTAGATGCGCGTATACCAATACTCGACTATAGAACTCGGAACACGTTCACTTCATCCGCATAATTGTTTGATATTAGGCAGCCTCTAAAATAACGATTGTTATTATCAGTGTAGTAATACAATTCCCAAGGCTAGGTAGAAAAGATTTATAAAATGTTTTACTTATACGAAATCGGACAACATTACATCTCACTTTTCTAACGTATTAGACAATACGACATTGATGATTTTAAGAGTCCATTACGTCGTATAACAAACCGTGCGTCGACGAAATGCCATATCATCGTAATATATAGCATTCCCTCTTCTCGACCTTCACTTTAAAAGTTGAAAGTGCAATTCTTAGATCAATAATGTTTGAAACGATGGACTATGTGGTACGACAATAGATGTTATATATAAAATAAAAGTTATTTATTTGTATGTAAGGATTTGAATTATATGTATTTGGATCAATTAAGCATATGAAATTTATTTATTGAAATAAAGCAAATTCCCACCATTGTTATCAGAAGTTGCAAAAGAAAAGACGCCACTCTTATTAAATGCAATAGATGGTGTGTAGTCTTTGCTTATACATCTCTGGGTTAGGTTTCTTAGTCTGCAGTAATGTACAAAATAAGACATTTTGACTTCCAGGGGACTTATTAGGTTAAATAGAGTTGCTAAGCAATAACTAAAGTCAAATGTAAAACAGTGTATCTGGTACATCATAAAGTGCAACACTTCATATAAATCAAGTTAGGGGGAAACAATCCTCCAAATACTCTATACTTGTACGTTTTGGATGCTCTACTGCTTGTACTTTATTATTGTACTAAGTTACAATAGTTGTCATATAATTGTTCTTTTCTACATATAATACAATATTATAACCGGTATGATAATCGTATATAAACATATGTGCAAGTTAGGTTATACTTCGGATTTGCTTGCGTCGAGATGGTGTACGGGGAACGGCGGCAGCATAGCATTTCTCCGGCGTGCGTGCCGGTGCAACTCTTCTCCACCGACGGTAATTTGATTGGGCCCGAGCTGTCACCTATGCGCCGCAGTCGCCCGGCCGTCGCTCGCCGGCTATCGATTAGAGCCCCCCGCCCCGGACGCCCCTCACCACCCGCGAACCGGATCTCGTCACGCCGCCATTGTGTACCGCGACGCTTAAACGCATTCGTTTCTCCCGATGCGAAAACGACGCATTCCTTCCGCGCGCCCGTCCTCCCCGCCCCGGCGACCACGTCGCACCGCGGGCGCCTCGCAGGTCCGCACCGAACCTCTCATTACATATTTACAGTTTTACCTCACAATCCTTATCAATGACTACCATCACATCGTCTTCCTTATAAGTAATATTATAAAATAGATAATATCAACATGTTTAATTACTAATGTAATTTAAAATAGATATCCTACTAAAACATAATTACTAATGGAGTGTTCGCCTACTTTCAAAGTAATGCTTAATGATTAGTATCAAATAAAAGTCTACAGCAATCAAAGGACTGCAAATAGTTTGTAATTACCAAAACAACAAACAAAACTTAATATTTTACATTATTTAATTTATCTGGGATAAGGAATTTAAAAAACTAATCTCAGATTTAAATTATTAAATCCCAGGACCCAACATGAGATGTAAACGTTGCCGTATATACAGTAAAACATACTCTTGTGTGGCCATTACAACCGCGAGCGACGCGACGCTTCCCATCCCTAAAAAAATACTGTATTATCTATTACAAAAACGTACCAGCATAAAAATTCTTCGACAAATATTTACCAAATTAGCTTTTTGCCATTTTTATATACATTAAACAAATTCGTACTATATTAACAACGATAACATTTATTAGATGTAATGTATGTCGGTCTTATGGTCATGAAATAATGAATATTATAATTATCATTATAATTGTATACGGCCATGTAAAATGTACTTGCAAAAATGCGTACAAACCAAATTTAGAACGATATCAAGTCCAAATAATTTAAATAAATAGAACCGTATTTTTAATTGAAGTCTATGTTTTTTTTTCACCAAATGAACATAAAATCACAGCCGAAGACTTGAAGTAATTGAGAGATTATTATACATTTTTTTTTATTTAGGTTTCACTGTCTATCACTTATTTTTAATGCATGCAAATGCAGCGTCATGTCTCTATAGACATGTAACCTACTACATTTTAAACCTCTACAGGAAATATCGTAAAATTAATAGTACTTATAACTTAAATTTAATGGATACTTAAGGATAGATAAAAGCACGAATTCGCTTAACATACACTCGTAAAATAAGCTACCTTCCTGTGTTTTTGTGGTTTCATTTTTAGAGTTAATCTTCGAGAAATTGTGTATGATAATAATATATATTAGTTTATAGTTGATACAGTAAGATATTTTATCGAATCAGTAACAGACTGCTATACTGTACATCACTTCATAAATATAACACTTTTGGTAGTATAAGCTGGTTTCAAAGTATTCCAAGAAATTACTAGACAGTCGTGTAAAGTATATATAGAAATAAAATAAATTAAACCTTTTGAACTTTTAAATTATTTTAAAAGAAAACACGTATATTATACACAAAACCAAAGTGCTTTTAAAAATGTGAAGACCACATGAAGTTAATAATTTGAAACACAAAAGCATAAAATATGTGTGCAGCCTAAATAGCCTGCAGTGGTATTCATGCCTTTGTTTGAACTGTTCATTTGGTATTACAATACCATAAATGCCATGAACATACATATATACACTAAAATGTTAGTAGTTACATACATATGTAAACAAAAACAAATAATGCATGTTTGTAATTATTGAACAAAAGAGATCGCTGACAGTTATTTTAAAGTTGAACAACCTTTAAGCTTAGTTTAGAGTTTAGGCTATATGCATACTCTTATCAAAAATAAAGTAATTCAAAAAGAAACGCTTTAAATATTATTATATTTATCTTGTTCGATCTCCCAAAAAATTAAGGATCTCCTTTTGACACAAAGAATTCATTCATTTATGCATATAAAAAAATAATATAGAATATTTATACATAGTATATAATTCGCAAATGTATGGCTGCGCAACGACAAAACTGCACTATATATGCTATGATCGACAGCGGCGATCATCTTAAGTAAATATACCAGGGGAATTACGCATTTATGTAGAAGAAATATCATTCATGTTTAAGATTAAAAATGTTGAATAGCCAATGTTGTCCAGCATTCAAATCCACTGCTTATTCATTTTACGTCATCATACGCCTTCGTTATGTATAAGATTTTTGACGTTTAATTCGGCTGAAAACATTTTTGATAAAGAATGTCCCCCGCTCTGCCATATTTTCCTACTTTCTTGCATTTAAAAGACCTTTTAAGCCGGCCTTTCATTCTGGTCCCAATTTTAGGAATATTTCATCTTCGTGAAAATGACCATGTATTAACTTTACGATTTATTAACGATTTTTTTATGAAAAAGAAGACAAGCTTTACGTTTTTCCCCATATATCAAGCGAGGTAGTCGGAAAAAATCTTGTCGAAAAACTGTATCGCGTTGAGTGGTGTAACGCAATGACAATACATATTATTCCCGGACTTGTGAACAAACCCACGACTTTACTTTTACTTTGTAATCATGTATGAATATATACTATATAAAAAATTATCGTACCAGACAAACGTTATAGAAATTGTTACAGCACGTTGTAAATCGATTTATATCAGTAAACCTTCAAGTAAACCTATTTCCGTATTTCCGCGGAGATAGGAATAAGCTTTTTCCGTTCATGGTTTGCTTCGCGTCAGGAACAAACATGTGCATCTATGGCATTTTGATTTTAAAATATATTATTTACTAAATATTTTGTCCGCAATAGTGTATAATAAGTAAATTAGTAGGTATAATCCTACTCCCCATGATTTATATTGTAGTGAAAAATATTTAATTATTGATTTTTAATGCATTTTATCAACTAATTAAAATATTATGGGTAATAATTACTTTACCTGTATATATTGTTCAACTTTTATAATCTACACAAAATAATTTCTTAATAAGATATATAATTTAAAACAATAAACACCGGCTGCGGATACCTTACTGGGATGGAACTGGATAGGATTAAAGAAAAAAATCATTCCTGCATTATGACTTAAAATCCGCCATTTCCTTTTTCTAGTAATTTTATATATTCAGTGACATTCGTTCTTAAGACGAATCTAACGATATATTGACATTTGTCCAAAATTGATTCGCGAGTTTAACAGTTACAAGGGAACAAAGTAACGGACTTACATACATAACTACATACAGTATGTATGCTTACATATACGGTAAAAGAATATTTTAGAAATGGGGTAAAAGTGAGATATCATTTTAGATTTTCGCGATTTATATACATTTTAAATGAAACTATTTACAGTAGTCCGTGGTCACAGGTCTACCTGTGACCACGGACTACTGTAAAGTGTTCGAAACGTCAGGTGTCCAAAAATGTATTTTCGAATACCAAAATATACGCGATTAATCCGGTTAAATAGTTTAATTTAAAGAGATATCATTATTTTCTATTTAATTTTCAACAGTTCTTTGTTTTCTCAAATTCTTGAGGTAATACCTCGCGGATACATATTTTATAATATTTACAATATTCTCTAGGGTTGTTTATATATATTTAATGTTAATATAAAAACAATTGAAAACCCATTGAAATTTATCCGATCTCTAGTTTAGAATGCAGAAATTAACTGCAATAATTTATCAGGTAGTTATTACCTATGTACTCAAAAGGGACTGTCTCGATTTCGGGCGGAAATATTCAATTTGTTGTCACTGACTACCTTTTGAATTGTGGGATAAAGTGGAAAACTGAAAGTAATATGTATTTTTTCTTATTTTATTAAAATCAAACCATTGAATCATTCCATAGAGACGCAGTTCATAGTGTAAGCAGCTTTCGGGTCTCAATCCTACTGGATGAAAAACTTACACGTTTCATATAAAGATTTGCTTCAAACGATTAGAGAAAAAAGGCATAATCTTTTTTATCGCTTGCTATCGCTGAGCGTATGTTTTTCATTTAATTTAAACAGAAAAAGAGTTACTCGTCAATCGTCATTCGCAAAATGCGAAAAAGGTTTAAATGTATATGATTTTATTTAACACGTTCGTTCGAACTGGACAAAATTCGTTCGTCATCTCAGAGGAAATAGTACACAAAAACACACCGGAAGCTTAACTTTTCATATAGTATTGATTGTTATTTAACAAAATGAAAAAAATTGTGGGCTCAAGTGTCTTGTTATAAGGTAATGTATCAGATTGTACGTTATATAATAATTTATATTGTAGGAAGTCATTGTGCCACTCATCTCATCCTGTGGCCTATAAAGATAATTTATGACTGACTAGCAATAGTAATTGTGAGTAATGTATATTACTAGTATCTATAAGTACTAAGTATTTTTATCCATATTTTTGTTAATGTTTTATATGTGTTCTACACTAACATTATTCAAAATATTTTCTTTATAGTTATAATATATATATTATATTTTTTTTATTTATATGATTTCAATACAGAAGAGCAGCTTGAGATTATATGACGAAAAAAAATGTAATTCTCCAGAATTAACCACCCCTTCATTTACAAATTGGTCCTTGAAGCTTTGGCATTTCTTGAATCATACTTGAAGATTTGGCTCTTCTATAATTATCGTTAATATCTACTTTTCATATAGATATAGATATTTTTACTGTAAAAATATATTGTGTTGTAAAGTTTTGGTATATATATATATATATATAAATATATATATATATATATATATAAATATATATATATATATATAATCTTTAAGAGTTTCTATATGTAATAATGTATGAAACTTCTATATCTGTTTATTTAAACCTGATGTTTAGTCATGGCGACTAGTAAGTAAATTTAGTCATTTGAATATGAGTTATACATAATACATAATAATTATTACGAATACGTACCTATTAACATACCCTATGTATTCTATATCTTGTTTTGAATAACAGATACATGTTGATACAAATGTTAAGTTATATGTTTTATTTAATAGTAAATGTCGTTGACCCCTATGAAAATAGCAGAGGCGTCGCGGTTTAACACTAGGTACCTCAGCGGTCGCGCGCATGCCTGTTTCTAAGGTCGCGCCCGCCGCTACCTTCCGATGGAAATGATTTCAATTAAAATGGCATTCTGTTTCATATAGTATTAGAAAGTGACATTACATCCATACACCCGCCAACATACTCATGACCTTTGAGATGAGCCTAGGTTAGAGACTGCGACCACATCTTACCGGTGGCCACTGTTGTCACTGCGGTGTTTCGCGGGCGGGCAGATTTATTTGGACGTACCCCCTTCGGGGGAGAGGGGTCGGGCGCGCCACCCACCGCGCCACCTCCACACATTTGACTGGATCAATAAGTAAGCAAAGGATGCCCGAGCAGAAAAACCATACACCCAACCACCCCAAGGGGGCACACGTAACCGACCCCCCCACTAGCAGGGGGGGCTCCACAGATTGCCATTTTCTCTTTGCCTACGCTTTAATTAGTTGCGTAGTGACGCGTGTGTATCCATAATCCAAAGTTATTAAAATTGCCAAAAGAGTTTAGTAAATCTAACATGAAGGAATACCGCGACGTTTGCTTAATTATTACACACACATTCTGAGAAAATTTATATTTAGTTATAAGACAAAATAATAGCTTTTAATTTATTCTCCCTACCAACATCCTCCCTACAACCTATATAAAATCATGTATATGTATATTGTATTCTTTTATATTGTTAACTTAACGTATTTATTGCTCAAGCTTGGAAAATGACCCGATCTTGAATCTTCGGCGTTGACAATGCCACCCATAGCAGAAAGATAAGATAAGGAGTGATACACTGCGCCCCACCTGTATTAGAACAAAGCTTGCCTATGTACGTGTTTGAAAATACTACGCTTATTGCCGTCGCTAACTCGGTCTTTATAATCACTAGACCATAATTTTTACTGCATAAGCTAAATATAAAAGCTATTTTATCTATCTAGGCCGGTCGTGGCGCAGTAGAACAACGTCTGTTTGTAACCGTGATCGGTTCTGGGTTCGATCCCTACTCGGAGGAGTGATTATATTTAAATTATTTTCACTTCCTCGCTCTGATAATGACAAAGTGCGGCGTTGAGTTCCACTACTCAAAAATTCAAAACTGCCTCGAATTCGGTGGAAAGCGAAGTATGAAGTGTCTTGACACTAGGTACTATGTCAGTCTCTCTAGCCTGCTATGCGGGATAAAAAAGGTGAAGCTATTCAATCTATTTTGTAAAAGATCATTTTAAATCAAAATTTATTAAAATAGATACTGATCATACTAGGTATTTATAATATCATATTTATATGTACCACATTTCATATGCCGCATGTCGCAGCCGTTATTCTTTATGAAATGTAAGATCACTATATTATATTATATAAGACATAAAAACTTACGTCTAATCTACGAAAAAGCACCATGGATAGCAATTAACACAACTCATCTAGCAAAAACTACGTACTTGTGCAACGTAATATTTTATATTCATGAGTTACTCGGGACATCGATGTCGTGATTCTACATTCCACTTGTTTCTAAGAATATTACGATTAAGACCGCATTTAACATATCCCGTTATCCTTATATAATTCAAAAATCACCTTTAAAATTTAAATAGTCACGATTAGATAAACTTATGTCAACTTCGTTAAAATAATTATCAATATTTAATAGAAACTACTGTTTTCGCACCATAAAAAATATATGTACTCGTACTAAGAAGAACTAAGAAATGCACCTTATTAATTTTGTTGTTACTTATCTAGTTTTTATTTCCGAAAAAGAAATTGAATTTGAGGCGATCATGGTGCAGTGGGATATCAGTGACTTCTCAGGCAATGGTTGTGGGATAGTGCCCACTCAGAAATATATATATATATATATATATATATATATATATAGCATATTTAAATTATTTCCATCTCCTTGGTCTAGTGAGACAAAGCTTGACAGTGAGTTCCGTTTACCTCAACACTTGCCCTGTTTATTATATCTAAAAAATTCTAAAAAAACGCATCCTTTGCGTCTCGCAGTCAAGTAAAAGAATAAATTAATTGATATTAGCAATTATTTTTAAAATAGCAATAGTTTATGAGAAATCGTTATGCCGTTTAAGTATAGAATTAATTATCTTTATCGAAATTCTTATTTTATGATAACTCTTATGAACGATAGCTTTCGTTCAGTATTTAATGTGATCGTTATCAAAAGAATACTTTGACATTTCTACATGATCTTTACAGTTTTATAGATAAAATTTATATGATCTTAAAAGGAATAAATGTTGTATGTACTTATAATACTTTACTTTCATCTTTGCATCTCGACGTAACGTAGCGTGCAAAAACCTTGCGTCATTACATACTTTCAAAATTAAAATAATCATATACATAATATGATATAAAATAACCAAAAATATTCATTATGTATATATAAAATAACGGCATACACTTCTGTTCGTTCCTTGATTTGGATTGTTTTTTATTTAGGTATATTTATTTACTTGTTGAGATATATCTACATAATTTGCTAAATATATTATTGTATGATGCGGAATATACTAATTTTAAAGGCCTTTTTTATATTAAGATTAACATTTCTATCTCACGCTTTATGACTTAAAATGTTATATGTTGATAGGGGTTATTTAGAAAGTTGATTTCTTTACAAGTATTTAAATGTCATATTATTACAAATGCTAATCTTCTAAGAAATGGTAGTGAAAGTGATTAAAAATCGCGTACTTCAAAAGAAATAGGCGTAAAATAGATTTGAGGTCTTTTTTTGCTATTCAGAAATTGTATACAAAAAAAAGAAAATCTTACATTTTTAAAATAGTAATAGTACTACAACTTATCATTGCAAAATTACCAAACGTTCTTATATCCAAAATTTATATGTTTTTAACGTTTTAAATAGAAAAATTAGCTTGTACATTTTCAGATTCTACATTATAGCGCATCAGCCAAGTATTGCCACTGGAATTAATGCGCCGCTTGCCTTAACATCCAATCTTTTTGTTCCCCTCCCCCTTTCTACTAATGCCAATAATGGCCTTACTGTATCCAATTCGAGCTAAATGGACGATGTTTGGCGATACATCTTTTACGTTTATTTTAACTGTTACTTGCTATCGATCGATTTTCCCTAACCATAGGTTTTATTATACATTCACTTGTAGTGTGTTTATTTGATACCGTACACTTTAAGTGATAAAACGCTTATTTGTAACCGGTAATTTTTAATAGTCTCATAAAAATTTAACTACCAAACGTAATTGCTCGATCCCTAAGTTAGTGTCGTACACATTTATTGTAGATATTATAAAATATATATAGTATTAATGAGTGAGGTGTCTGCGTGAGACTGCGTGGTAATAATAAGTAGCCGGTACTACCCCTCGACACCCGGCCCCCACCCCTCCGACCGCACGCGCCGCGTCACCACACAAAAGCCATCTTAACTTAAACCGGTCCTCGATATCGCCAACTTTTAATTTAACATAATGAATGAAATATCAATATGACCTAGTTCGTACCTACACCGAAGTCTGTCCCTGGTAATTACAAAGTAATTAAAAACTTGGACCATAATCCATGCAAGCATGCAGTATATTCTTTGTTTCGTAAAAGATAAAGATAATAATTTTAGAATGGGTCCTGCTCCGATCCGGGCGAGCTTTTATCATAATACAGTATAACGTAGTATATACGTATAGTTAAGATCATAGTTCAGCACTGATGGGATCACCTTATACTAGATTTGTTTTGTGTATGAAATTTTTATAGAATGAATAATACTTTTTTTTCTCTAATGACTTAGATTGTTTATTTAATTACTATTTATTTAAATTTTTAAATTAGTATATGAAATATACTATAAATTTAATTTTAAATAATAACTACTATTATACAAATGGATCGAGTCGGCAGACATGTTGTGATACGAGTACGCGTGTCGTAATGGCGGCAGATCGGCGTATAAAAATCATAAGCTGACGTGAGCACGTTTCGTAACGCACCTGGCCGACCGCGCTACCGTCGCTGTCTGCTGGGCTGCTGTGCCAATACTTGCACTTATGAGGCTTACGTCTCGTAATCAATTAATTCTTTAAATTCTCATATACCTCATTGCAACATCATCATAAATTAATAGACAACTGGTACAACTACCGTACTTCCTATGATGGGGTTAGTTACGTGTTTATAATATCAACACCGGACAATATCCCAAATTGAACAAATCTATTTTGCAGCGCTTACGTTACTATGTCGGTACGTTTCCATTAATGGCAAACATGATTCATGGAACTAGTACATCTAAGTACTAGTGTTTTAATGTAGAGCATTATTTAAATGTCTACGTATGAATTATACTTTTATTATGCTATATTGATTTTTTTTACTGTCTGTAATTATTAAAAAGATTATATTTAAAAGGATATAAATATTTGGTATTACCTAGAAAATATTATTTGACATGAATAATAAGTTTAACATTTCTTGTAGGATATATTAATTCCTAAATATGAACAATATTTAAGCAAACATATTTGTTTTATCCTCTTTTATTATCATTTACACGGAACTACCTCGTTCATTGCGGTCGAACATTTAACACAACATACAGATTATAAGTAGTTTTTTATTTAAATATCGTATCCACTTAATTTTACAATATTTTGTTGCTGCTGGAAGACATTCCGGGAACCATTCGATTTATAAAACAAATTTTGAAAACTGTCGGCTGATTCCATTGCAATCAGTTTTTAATACTTTAAAATTTTATGTTTTCAACAATGGCAGTTGATTAAAACAATACAATACATACTGTTAAGATATAAGAATACAATAAAATAGAGAGATAAATCATGTTGTTCATTTTTCGAGTAACCTAAGAGATTAACAAAAATCATCAAATCACACATATAAGTCTTCAAATTGAGAACTCTAGCATTTTCTTCTCTAGAAATGTTCTGAAATGAGATTTGGTATAAGAACTTTAAATTGGCACTTTTTGTACATATTGCTCATTTTAGTATTTAAGATGGTGGAGAATTTAAACTTGAGTTTTATTTTTGGGTTAAAAAGTATAGTAGTAGCAGAGACTGTATCTTTGATCTTACTACCAAATAACATTTAAAATCTTTTTATATATTCTTTTATTGTCACTTCTAGTCCCGTTTACGTGTAAAGTGTTCGTTGCCTAAGTATAGGCATTATATAGGAGCCTGTTTAGTCAAATTCATGGTGTTTTTGAATTATTTCATTAATTTAATGAGTTTTAAATTATTATTATGAAAAATGTACTTCGTTCGCAAAAACCGACCCGTTTACGTCGTACCATCGTATTAATATTTATCTAATATTTTTATTTTATCTATTATAGTGGCGATGGAGGAAGAAACTACGGATCTCCCAGGCACAGACGGGCTAGCGCCGAAGCAGCGGCACCAAGCGAAACACCGCGAACTCTTCCTTTCACGGCACGTGGAGACGCTGCCCGCCACACACATACGCGGCAAATGTACCGTCACACTCCTCAACGAGACAGAGTCGCTGCTCAGCTATCTCAATAAGGATGTGAGTATGTACCGCAAGAGGAACAACATTTCACCACATTTGTTAACAAACACAATTATTTAGTGAAATGTCATAAATTTCTTCTTTTGACATAAATATGATATTATTATATTCATTTTAAAAGAGTACCCACGGGAAATGCTAAATATTCGTTATGTTAAGATGTTGCATCTAAGGTACTTCGCTTATAAGTTCAACTCTGATTTTCTGTAGAGAATTAGGAGTGTAATTTATTGTTTGATAAAGCTAACATGGAATCAACTTTTTCGAACTGCTATCGAACACTAAACGCAAATTAGATAACGTCACCGCAGCTACCTTGTCCTTGTTTTCGGTTTTATAAAATGCGAATTAACATAATTCCAATTTTATGTATAGAATTGATTTTTTTAAATATATGAAATAAACAAAATTATATACATTATACATACATATATATGTATTTGCGTTCGTCTACGTCCGGTACGAATCGTAACTCCAATAATATTCCATCTACGCCAACTAATAAGGAAATGAGCATGCACTTGCCGACTATCTCGTATCGCTGTCCGAGCTTCCTGTTTGCTTTATTACGAGCGCCATATAAAGATTGATATTAAATTTAATCAAATTATATTATTGCTATCGAATGTTTCGGGACACAGCGTCGGATACAATAATAGCTAGCGATTTAAAAATTGAATTCTTAAATTTATACAACTTACTTTATTAAAGCTTATTATAATTATTTACTAAAAATTATTTAACTTTATATCTAATTAATTAGACTTCTTTTGTCATAATTTAGTCTGTTACGTAGGTAATTACTACACACCTCAGATGTCATATAGTCGATTTAGAGGCTTTGTTACAAAATACAATGTCTGTCCTTTATTTAAGTTTTATTTTAATTGCAAAATTTTAATAAACGCATTTCATAATCAGAAGGTAAATGTATAAAAAAACTTAAATTAAGATAGTATAAATATGCTGAATAAATAATGGCATCCGCGCCGTGTAACTGTTACTGTGGGAAAAATTTATATATTGTTTTAGGTGTTAAATACACAAAAAACCGAATAAGCAATTAGACATTATCAATAGTTTATTTTTAATTCATTTAGCATTATAGCTACGTTTTATAATTAGCACTTTTAATATGTTTTATCTAAAATTCCTTATCTCTTTGTTTCAGGACGCATTTTTTTATTGTTTAGTATTTGATCCTTCACAAAAGACTTTATTAGCAGATAAGGGAGAAATCAAAGTTGGAAGTAGATATCAGACTGAAGTAACTAATTTATTAAAAGAAGGTAAGTTTACTTGGCTGGATTAGTATGAACCAAGATAATAAAAGTCGCCTAGAGTAGTTATGACATTTTTTTTAAAAAGAACTTAAAGGTCTACGACGCCACGAATGGAACATGCTTAACACACCGCTTATTTAAAAATAAGTTTTTTTACACTTGACTGGTGGAACTTGTGAATTTTGACGATGCTTTTCGTCCAGTTAATTATTGTTATCATTTAAAAAATAATTGTCATATTCTAAAGTTTCGTCGTTCGTAACGTAAAAGTAACATAAAAATACGTTTACTAAGCATGCACTACATATACAATTTGTGAAAAAATCTTTGCACTTTACACGCATTATATGTTTATAAACATAATTTATTAAAAAAATCAAATATTCATCCTAATGTCCTATTTTAAACTTCGCAATTATTAAACTCATAATTATTATATTTTTCTTACTCTTAACGTAAAAAGAAGTAAATATTTCTGTGTCAATAACAGTTTTTTATTGACTAAGAATTCTTAGAATCAAAACTACATTATAAAGCTGAAAAAAAACGGCCGTGCCGTGAGGCCAGTCGTGGTCCATTGGGACATCCTCTGACCGTAAACACGATGGGTTTGTGGGTTCGACTCGACTCGGGGGAGTTATTATATTTAAAGTATTCTCACTTTCTCGCTCTGGCAGACAAAGCGACATTGAGTTACGCCACTCAACACGCAATATCTCGAATTACTTTCTGCCCTGTATCCTGCTATGTGTGAGAAAAGCGTGAAGCTAAAAAAACTACAGTAAATATATCTATTAATATTTACTAAAACATATAGTGATTGTTTGTTGTAACTGGTGTTCCAGGCGAGGAGGACACGCGTAAGAGTAGCGAGCTGGAGACGCTGGTGTGGACGCCGGCGCACGGGCTATCGGACCGACAGATCGACCAGTTCCTGGTGGTGGCGCGCTCGGTGGGCACGTTTGCGCGCGCCCTCGACTGCTCCTCCAGCGTGAAGCAGCCTTCTCTGCATATGTCCGCCGCGGCCGCCAGCCGGGATATTACACTTGTGAGTGCTTACTGCCTGTAATAGAAACTACATTGTATATACTGTATAATGCAAAATAATCAAGTTTGAACTTTAATTCTAAGCGCTGGTTCGACTGTTTTACTTCATTTCCTATGTGTGGTGGCGTTGAACACTACTTATTTTACCAAACTTTTCAATTTTTCCTTTTTGCTGTAAATTTCTAAAGAAGCTTATAATTATTTAGCATTTTTCATATTATCTAAAATTAATATAAAAAGCACTTTATGAATATTTCTTCAGTCTTTTTAAAACTATAGACTGTTTTATTTTATATATTATAACGATTTAATTGCCTAAGCTTTTGTTAATACTGTTTGCTTGGGCAAACGGTTTTATAAAACTTGTAATCCGATATTTTTCCTATTTATCTTGTTCAATAATATATTATACAACATATTCCTATTTATCTTTTTCAATAATATATTAAATATATAACATATATATATATATATATATATATATATATATATATATATATTTAAACAAATTTACGTATTGTTGACGTATGAGGATTGCAGTTTTGTATTATTATCGAACAGAAACCTAAGAAATTACATTTAAGATGATAAACTTTACTAACGTAATTGCAAACAATAAAATGGCACGAGTTTTATGCGTGGCAATTAACTTCAGGGACATTTATAAACATAATACACCTGATCATTGTTGATCGAATATGTAATTCGCTTAAAAAAATATATTAATTATCTATAATTTATTTATAACTTTATTTTACTAAATTATTTTAGCACGGAAAATTTTTGTTGACTTTGTTTTTCGTTGTTTGACTGTTGATTTTTGTTATTGTACTATACTTTTACTGTTAACAAGAAATGCATTTTAAATAGAATCTTATAATTCATTCATTTTTTGCTAATAATACAGATATTATTTAGTATCTGTACAGTTTACATCTATAAATATTTGAAACGTTACATTAACGTTTGCGATGTTTTAAAATCCAGTACCAGACTACTTTGAAATGTTTTAAACAACTATGCTTTATTTATTTTCCCTTTTTTCTTATATTTATATTGTTTATTTTTCTTTTTGTCATAATGACGTAATTTGCGTGTATTTTTTAATGTTTGTTTTTGTAATTATATGTTATTGTAACAGTTAAATAATAAGTGAGTGTGATATTATGCCCAGTGCTGTTATAGCTTTATGTTGACGTGTATTTATTATTTACTACTATTCGGTATAACACACTAATTCTTTTTTAAATATTTAACCGACGGTTTTATAAGAATGTTAACAAGAGATAACATTTATGCACAGTTCCACGCAATGGACACGCTGCACAAGTCCGGCTACAGCATAGAGGCGGCGCTGTCGTCGCTGGTGCCGGCGTCGGGGCCGGTGCTCTGCCGCGACGAGATGGAGGAGTGGTCCGCCTCCGAGGCGAACCTCTTCGAGGAGGCCCTCGACAAGTATGGAAAGGACTTCGCTGATATACGACAGGATTATGTGAGTTTTGTTGGTATTATTCAGTAATTAAATAGTTTTTGATTATCTTTTTTGTAAATGTTAGGTCGTCATGTAAATTACTTAACAAGATTTTTGTTAGTGGTTAGTGTATAGATTATTTTTTTATTTTACATATGCATTGTTAGCAGTCACTTCCAAATTGAAATTTGTAATAAAAATTTTGATAAAAACTGTGTGTACATTCTATGTTGCGCTATTAGTAAATACGTTCATCGTTAAATGTCAATGGCATAGTACACGTGGTGTTCGCTATGACTTATATTGAGCTGTAAAAATATGAGCTATGATATGTAATTACAGTTGCCATGGAAGACGCTAAAGAATCTGGTGGAGTACTACTACATGTGGAAAACGACGGACCGCTACGTGCAGCAGAAGCGCGTCAAAGCAGTCGAGGCCGAGTCCAAGTTGAAGCAAGTGTACATTCCCAACTAGTGAGTGTTTGTACCGACACCCAGTTACTGTTATATATTGTTGTTATTTTGCAGCTTCATATTATATTATGTTTTTGTGTTGATATTTAATGTTATGTTCAATACTGCTTTTTTATATTATAATAGTTTGCATACGATTTCCAAAGTGTTTTGTTAAAGGAGTTTCTTAATAATATTTACAGTAACAAGGCGAACACGGCGCTGATAACAAGTTCGAGTGCCAGTAAAGGCGCTGTGCTCAACGGCGGCACCAACGGAACCCCCGCTATCCCGCCCAGCCTCTGCGCATCCTGCCAAGGTATATTCATCTTTTATTTGTAATGAATACTCAATTATATATTTTTTCCATCTATGTAACATGGAACTCTTAATCTTACCCACTTACATGAATCGCTTGAGGATCTTGCAAGATATATGTATTATCCGTAAAGAATATTTTAAATGATTGTTTGATATAAAATTTAGTGAAAAATATCAAAAATCTCCACATTTTAAGATAATTCTATATGTTTCCATTTTTTAATTAGCATTTATATTTAACAATTTCAGTGACAAATTCAAACCAGTGGTATTCATGGGGACCACAGCATTTACAATACAGATTGTGTGGCTCTTGCTGGCAATATTGGAAGAAATATGGAGGTCTTAAGGTAATAAATATTCTATTATTCCTTTTTAATTTTATACATAAATTTCAAATAATTAAAAACATAATGTTGCAGAGAGGAATAATATACATTTCTTTATATGATGTGTGACTTAACTGTTGTATAATTAAAATACTTCGTTTAATAAATATAATTAAAATGTTACTTAACGATTAATATTAACTTGATAGCTTTGACAAAAATAGTTTTATAAAAAGCAGCCTCACGCGCTCCATCTCGCATAACAGGGTAGTCGCAGACAACCCAGTGTCAAGACAATTGGTTGACGATTTGCTGGCCGTTTTGAGTGATTTGATATTTATTATTGAACGTTGCGTGCAGACGGCGGGCGTGTTCGGCGAGAGCGAGGCGGAGGCGGCGCGCACCGCCCGCGCCGAGGGCGAGGAGACCGCGCTGTCCGTGTCGCACCGCCCGCACCGCTGCACCGTCATCAACTGCGCTAAGGTGTGCTCGTGCTTGTATTTCATTTATATACTACCTAATATTTTAAGGTTTTGTGTTTTATTTTTTATATTAGTTATTATAAATATAACAATTTTTATTATTTAAAGTGTTTCATCACTGCCGTTAACAAAACATATTAAGATCCTAAATTTTAAATCATACTTTAATATATTTAAATATTTAGTATTAATAAACCAAGTTTATTAATATTAAATATTTAAATATTTTACTAAATACTATTAAAAATATGCCAACATATTGAGTGATTATATGTTTTAATGCATATGCAATTAAAAGTTTGTTTTCTAGTTTATAAAGCAAAAATATTCTATTCATATGTAAAATAAGATAATAATAATACACGGAATTATAACTAAAACCATTAAAATATAAGATAACGATTACATTCAATAATAATAATTTATGTGATTCCTAATTACTGAAGTTCCAATAATATATGTTGTTTTTTCCTACCAGGAGTTCAAATTACGCGCGCACCTGGCGCGGCACGTGGCGACGGCGCACGGCGGCGCGGGCGAGGGCGCTCGCCCCGTCATGAAGACGCGCGCCGCCTTCTACCTGCGTGCGTCACCCTTCACGCGCCTGGCGCGCCGCCTTGCGCGCGCGCTGCGCCGCCCCAGACACTACGCGCGCTCGCCGTTCTCGCCCATCAATCTGCACCAGGTTAAGCACGAGTGTAAGTGTTATGACCAAATTATACTTTTAACTTTTGTTCATTTGTATAGCTTAAAACTGTACTTGTAACACTCTTGAGACCTCTCAATGTGTCTAAGATTTGTAATTTTTTCGATAGTTCATTTATTAAAAAAATATAATATTTATAAATATAATATTATAATTTATTTGGTTACATAACTGGTATTTTGCTTACCAATTCGCAAAAGCCTTTATTCTCTTTATATTTTTATAGTTTTTTTTTGTACATAGTTTTAACAATTTAATTATTCCGATATAAAAAAAAATAATATTGTTACATTTGTATTATATTGACATAATTAAAATAAACAATATAATTAATAATGTAAAGGTACGATAGCGATGGCGGGTCTCGGCGCGGGCGCAGGAGCGGAAATGCGCGGCGCAGGTGCGGGCGCGGGCACAGGCGTGCCGCGAGCGCGCGGCGCCGTGGGCGCGGTGGCGACGCGCCTCGCCACGGCGCTGGGCACAGCGGCGCCGCGTGCTCAGGAATGGCTCACGCTAACGCCGCGTGACCGCATGCCCACACCCAACCACGTCGCCTTCCCGAAGCCACCTAAGGCACCCGGTGTGTATATCCTATTTTCTTGCATTTATTTTTACAATCTTTTAATGTTATTGCTGGACACAATGCTTAGCATATTATATATATGCAAAATTTTATAAATCTACATAACTTTTACTACTTATTATTAATATTTTATGAATAGAAATTGGGAAGTGTCTTGACACTAGGTTATCTGTGACTGCTCTGTTAAGCGAAAAAAGTGTAAAGTCGATAAAAATATAATTCCGTTATAATTTCATTTGTTATTATATTAACTTTCCGACGCTGTCCACAGACGGTAGCCTAATGTACGAGCGCGTCGTGTCCCGCGCGGAGCTGGAGGCGCGGCGCGCGGAGGCGAGTGCGGGCCCGCTGCCGCTCACTCCGCTGGCGCCGCTCGCGCCGCTCGCCCCGCTGGCGCCGCTGCCGCCGCACGCGCCGCACGCCGCGCTCGCACACGCGCACGCGCCGCCCGCGCTCAAGCGTCGCGCGTACGACGACATCAACGGACTTGACAGTCAGTATCTATTACTTTGATCATAGAACATTATACTATTATACTGTCGCTGATCTAACTGAATTTGCACTTTTTCTTACTTTTACTTCATTACACTGTTAGCACCATACTATTTAATAGCAATGATCTTATAATAGTCGATATGTTTGCTAAGTAATTTTTATGTGGAAAATAAATATAATTTTATGACAAATACAAATCGTTTTGTTGGACAATTACCTATGTTGTCTAATCTATCCTTTTAATAAATTGAACAAAAATGTTAAAAAAATCTATATCTGAATTATAATTGAACCCATAACATTTACGTTTCTAATACATTTATAAATTATTTTACAACATCATAAACTTGCAATTTTATTTATTTTTAAATTATTTCTTTGAAAACAATTCACAACGGCATCATTGATTTTGCGGCTTATGTTGCTCTCCGTCTTCAGCTCGGCTTCTATTTATATAAGTATTTTATTTTAACTTTCTTTTTTCTTATTCCTAACTTCTGATCTTACTAATATTTTTTTGTTCTATGGCCTTACTAATAAAACTTTGTAATTTATAACGTATAATGATAAGTAAATTTATAAAAACATCTTAAAAATTTACAAAGATATAATTTTGACTAATTACCAATTAATTTGTGTGAACATATAACATACTTATAAAAATCCATATTTTTTTGTCAAATGTAATAATTTCTATGTAATTATATTTTTTTTGTGCTGCTAAATTTTATCGGAGTAGCAACAGGTTTGAAGTCACAACACTATTTTTATCAATAAATCATTATTTTGGTGATTGTTCTCATTTCCCACGACCCCAGCCCAACCACTATCGTCTCATATTTATTATTAAAATTTGTACAGGCCAATATTATTATAAGTAAGAACTGTCAATAGATTTTTAATGCCGTGCGAAATCATTTGAGGAGCTTTAGAGGTAACACTTGAGGCCTTTTAGCCTATTATCGTTGTTGTACTTTTTACATATTCTTTTTATGCAATTGTTTTTTTTTATTTTATAACTACTTTATTTCGTATGTGTCTTTTGATCATTATATACACGGCACATATTTGCTCTAATGGTCAAGGGATGCATTTACATCAGGAACAATACAATTTTACACGATTTTCAGTATATTTACGCTGTAGCATCGAAATTGTATCGCTTCTTCACAATACAAATGGTGCTAGGCGTATATAATTAAGAGTGTTTGACATTAGGAGGCGCGGCGAGCGGCGGGGGCGGCGCTCGCGAGCCCAACGCGCCGCCGCCCGCCAAGCGGCCCAACAAGCACCCGGCGCCCATGCAGCGGCCCTCGCGCGAACAGTACGCCGCCATGTGCGCGCGCGCGCAGGCCACCGGGCAGCCGCTGCCGGCGCACGTTTTTACTCATGTACGTCGGTTTTGTTTAGCAAATTAGTAGAATATTAATATTAACGTCACTAGCGTCCTCTTTGGCAGATTAAGTGTTGTATTACATTTCCATTATTTTTTGTGTTAACATAAAAGTACCTACTTGTCAAGCTATGGTTTTGTGTATAAATAATTTTTTTATTAATTTAGTTTACTTTTATATATTATTTTTAAAAATAATGATAAAATTTCATACTTTTCGGTCCGCATCATTTCCGTCAAAAAGGGTTCCAAATTCTTGCTTCTTTGAGTAGAGGTAATACAAGTAATCTTAAATTTTTTGTTTGTTTTTAAGTTGAATATCGAATTTATACATCATATATTGAAACTTTTTTGACAAAATAAAAATAAGATTCTGTGATAAGTTATATTATCTTGTAAGTTTTATTTAATTATTTACATTTTATTTTTCCAAACAGATAAATGGTAAACCCACTAACTTGACCGGTCGCGGTGGGCGACGTCACGTAATTCCGTGGATGGATGCCCCCGACGACCTCTACTTCAGAGCCACCGAGACCGCCAAGTACGTATAATTTATATACTTAATTGTGATAATATGGTTCTACATTGTAAAATGATATTATTCACTTGAGTAAAATCTTAATTAAATACATTTGCACACTAATCCAAGATCCATGTTATATTTTTATTTTTTATTAGTATCAATAACATAAATACAATGTTCAGGGCTGCCAGACGGACACTCAGCTGCGGCGAGCTGCGCCGCGGGGCGCGCGCACCGTGGCGGGCGATGCGCGGCGCGGCGATCAGCGCGGCGGCGGCGGGGGCGGGCGGCGCGGTCGCCGGTGGTGCGGCGAGCAAAGGCGTAGCGGGAGCGGGCGCGAACGCGGGGGCGGCGGCGGGCGCGGGCGCGGCGCCGCTGCAGCTCGTGATCCTGGACTGACAGGAGCCGCCGCGCCCGCCGCACGCGCCGCACCCCTACACCATGGAGGCGCTGCTCGGCTGAGCCGCCCCGCTGTATATTGCTCGTGTACATAGCCCCCGCGGCCGGACACGCGCGCGCCCCCGCCCCGCCCCGACCCGCCAACCGCCAACGCCGAACGACGTATTTTTGGTAACCGAATCGCCGACACAGGATTCTGTAGATAATATTTTAAACTATATTGTTCTTATGTGGTTTGATCTGGCGATGAGCAAATAATGTATTTGATACATAAAACGATATGTAAGTCTATTTCATTCGGAGATTCATTGTAGGATAATTTACAATTTTTTTCATAAATAAAGCACAAATTGGAATACTGCGTATTTTATTTCTTTGTTTATTTTTCCTTTTTTTTATGTTTTATTTTATTTATTAGCTTAATAGACCTCTTTGTCTCTAATAAGTTATGTCAATAGCTTATACCTTTTTCCTCCACATTTAAGGACATTACAAGTGGTTGACTATACCTATACTATATATTCTATAATTTTCGTTATTTTTTATATTTAGTAAAAATATCAAGTAGATATATTCTATGAACATATTCAACTTTCGAAATTATTACTAATATAATAATAATGAAACTTCTATGACTTTTAAATAATGTATATCATAATGTTTGGTACCCTCAATAATTATTGAAAAAGTTAAAAGCAATAGAACATAGGAGAAAATTAAATAGCGAAATAGACATGGTCTATAACATACTCAATATGCACAAATTAATTCCCCTCTATGGACTTCCGTTAGCTGACGCCTGCCAGCATGAATTATTTATAATGAAACGTTCATATTAAACGTAATAAACGCGTATATCACAAAAACCAGTAAATGCGAGGACAGCTATTTAACTCGAGTGCTCTTTACACAGTACAATTAAAAACAATTGTACTTTTTTCTCATTTCTTATCATTTTTATAAATTATTATTATTAAGAAGTATATTTTTTAAAAGAGTTTTTACTGGTATTCAGATGTTTTTATGATTGACGATGACGTTGCTACAAAATTATTTTGAGATGACCTCAAATTAATGTTATTTTTAATCGACGTCTTCGCTAAATTTCTAGATACCTCGTTCACTCAATTATGCCTTAAATTATGTTTTTGTCAAAATATTACGATTGATCTAACCAGTTTTTCACTTTCAATGTTACTCATGTTCGTGTCTACATATCCCACTTTACGAAACTTATGCAGGTGGCGAAAGTAATTTTGTGTGGAGTTAAATGTGTATATGAAAAATGATGAAAGACATTTATCTATAGGACTACACTAGAAATAAGTATATCTGTTAATTAACAAAATAAACATACATACGTGTGTGTTTGCTTTATTTGATTATAAATAGTGAAATAAATAAAACAACATTAAACTTTAATGTTTCATACAAACTTTTTATGCACTTTGATTTAAATAAACTACCAACACAAAAATATATTATGGAGAGCAAAAACACATTAGTTTTTAATAATTTTGTTTTTATACTGATAAAAATTTTGAATACATTTTAAAACAAAAGTATATTAAAACAAAACGCAATATAACTATATTAGTTTGCTTAAATTTTTATAAATATTGTTAGTAGAGAATTGTGGGAAACATAAATACAGTAAAAAAATATACATTACTATTTCAAATATTATTAAGGCACTGATAAAACAAACTTTCACCATTGAAATAAAACTACACATTTTTAAAAAGTTATATTTATTCGAGTACATAACTACATTCTTAATATAAATGGATAATAACTATTATTCTGCATGATAAATATGTTTTTAAGTTGTTTTAAGACACCAGCGTCGTCACGTCTCTGTTCATTTGAAAAGCGCTATCACATACATTTAAATACACGTTTGCATAGAAAAATATTTAACTTTGCAATAACAGGAGCTAAAACGTCGCGGGCGGGATGCAACTGAGTTTATAATTTAAACCCTATATCATTTATAGTAATACTTGATGGCACATATCTGTACTTGTTGTATAGGATTTTTTAATTTGTTATATTTTATTGTTTTTTTTTTTTACATATATTATAAAATTGGTTAAACATTTAACATTATATAAAAAATGTTGGCTTAAATCTATGTTAGACAAATAGTACAGATTAAACCTATATAGATTTCCATTTGTATATATAAAGTGCTCGGCGATTCGTTGTATAGTTCATAAAAAAAAATGTATTAAAAAAAAATAATGAGTGGCCGCTAGTTTGAGTATTATTTTCGATTTTTAAAATAATAATAACAAATATATATGTCCAAAAAGCAAGAAAAATATTTACATACATATATAGTGAAATTTTTCTGGACACGACTGACTGTTAATAAGTTAATAAAACAATAATTTAATCTACAGAAATGATGTACGAACATGTAAGATTAAATAAAATATGAAATCGAGTTTTTCTATATATTGCTCAAGTTTAAGTTGTATTTCATTTACATAAAGGCAAAATTGTATAATTATTACATTTGTGCGATGTACATTGTCATTTTAAAGTTCTTAATAAATACTTATTTATTTTTATATGTTTTTCACAAAAATGATGATATCTTTAGACCTGATATCTTTTTATTTCATATAACGCTTGTTGAGCATGAATTCTTTTTAAATCTATAACAAAGTTAATCTTATACATAACATTAATAATTCGCTTTACATATATTCAATACAAAGTGAATGTCATACAAAGATCCTGACATCGGGTTTTTGATACGAGACTCACATTGTAGTTACTTACATAATAATAATAATATAGAAAAATATACATATATGCGTTCCAATCTATTCACTATAATATATCAGTCTATAACGAAAGTGAACGAGAATTATAAATGTCAGTTCCATCCCTTATGCCTCACACATATCCGCGTATCAAGTTGTTCCCTAACTTCACTCAAGAGTTTAATTGAGCAGGTTGTATTACGGCTACATTTACACTAAGTCAACTTTGTTGGCGGAGAGCGGCGTACGGTGCGGTCGGCAGACCTCCGATACACGACTATTTTATACAATTCCATTAATGATAAAATTACATCAGACGTCATATCCTCACCGTCGTCAACCGTCCTTATTATACATACCCCATACTAAAATTGCAGTAACCTACCTCTACGTTTAATCTCAAAGCCTCCCCGCCGGCGCGACTCGAGAGGCGGCGAGGGGGCGCGACGCGCGACACACGACACACCGCCATAAAATACTCCATACAAAAATACTGTACAATTACAATGATTCGTTATTATTTGAAGGTAATCACCGGCCGACGACGCGTCGACGCGACGCCGCCCGGTACACGCCCGCTTCGCTCTACCAATAATACACCATTCACAAATTATATACAATGTCTTTTATTATACACGTTACATAAACACACATCCAAATTTGATCCCAATAACTGTAGTCTTTAACTCGTTTATTTTCTAAATTAAATTATGAGATCGAACGTATTCATTCTTACGGGTGTCGCCGAATATGGACCGAAATATTTGTACCTAATTTGTAAACATCATATCAAAAATGGACACACGGCCAAAAGCCATAGCAAAAACTGTACATCAGGAAACTCTTTAAGGTAATACTTCCCATTCATAAATATGATATAATATCTTCATTTGTTACAAGGCACTGAGCGTTAACAATCGACAACTGCGTTTTGTTCCGTTTAGATCTTAGCGTCTTATCCTAAAATAATAGCCAATAATAAAATATTTAGTCGTAGTTCGAATAATTCATACGAAAATACACTCGTGACTCTGCATACATACATTTACACTAAAATAATGCTATTTCAGTACACTATACATAACTTTGTAAATATATAAATAGATCTCCCGACGATAGGGTCCGCCGGATATTCTCCTCTCATATAAAAATATAGTTCGCTCTCGCGACGCAGCCTGCGCGCTGCGCTCTGCGCCGTGCGCTGTGCGGGGCGCGGGGCGCGGGGCGCGGTACTAGGTGGGTGGGGTGCTACACGTGGACTGATAGCGCCAATCGTTCTACACGACATTGGAATGTTTAGCCCGACTCCTTGTAGAAAATATAAGCATAGAAAATTTACATTGCAGTTTATTTTGCGTTTTAATTAATCTAAAAGTCTTTGATTAGCTTTGCAAAAATTTGAGGCGAGTGCGCGTCCGCGGCGCACTGCTCGGTGGCGACGTCACTCGGTCACTTCAGTGCTTCGACAGGTTTAGTGGCAAATCTGAAATCGAGCGAATATTTTTTGACATTAATTTTGATATGAACACTTGCAAGTTAAAAATATTTTCTTACTATACATTATATTTCGTCGGCGTTGAATAATCTTTCAGGGATATTTAGAAAATCTCGGTCCATTCGGATAGAAGAATAACGATGACGACACGTTGAATTCTATTTTGTACACTAAAAAGTGAGAAATCATATTGAAATATACGTATAGGAGGTACCTGAAGTCGGTTCGTCTTTGGGTATGTGATCGGTGAGCAGCGGGTGCGCGAGCGGCGCCCACGGGCCCGGTGGCGCGTAGTGCATCCACAGCGGCGCGGGCGCAGGCGCAGGCGCCGGCGCGCGGTACACGTGCGGCACGTATCCGTAGCCGTACATGTAGTGCGGGGGCGGCGGCGGGCCGGGTGCGGGCGCGTGCGGCGCCCACGCGCGCCCTCCGTACGGCGAGGTAGGCGGCGCGTACGCGCGAAAGGCGGGTGGCGGCGTGGGCGAGTCGCGTGCCGCGCCGCGCCCTGGCGAGCAGTACCGGTAACGGTAACCGTCGGGACTCGGGCTCAGGTCGGGAGAATGCACGCTCGAAGGTGACTCCGTCTTGAGCGAGTGCGGCGAGCGGCGAGCGGGGCTCTCATCGGGCATGCTGAGCAGCGAGTGTATACTGTAGCTGCTCACATTTTTGGACACGGGCGCGTCTTTGCGCGGCGCCGAGGTACCGTTGTGCGGACGTGCGGGCGTGGTGGAGGGCGCGGGGGCCGATGCGGGCGAAGGCGCGTGACTTGGGCCCGGCGACGGCGGGTATGACGCGGTGCTAAGCGCGGGGACCGTCTTAGCCCTACGCTTGGTGACCTGGTCCTCGAGGCTGACGCGTTCCATTTCGCGAAGAATGCGTTTGCGAGGAGAGACCATCATGTGCTCCTGTCGGCAGCTCGCCAGCTTCGCGTTGACGAGCACGGGCAATGACGCTATCTTCTCGCGAAGCCTATCTATCGTGCGTGTCAGCTCCTTGCGTCTGAATGCCGACCTCGTCTTTTTGTACACTCTTAACTTATGATACTGATATGGTTTTTTAAGTTTCATATGATAGTATTTCTCCCTGTCGAATTCCGTCCATCTGTCGTCGTCGGTTTTCGTTTTCGAATCGGTCGGTGCGTCCACAACGTCCTCGCCGGGCAAGGCGATGACGCCGTTCCTCTTGTTGTCGCAGAGGCCGTTAGCGTGCGGCCGACTCGCGTCGAAGGGGCGCCGGCGCTTGAGACGCGAGGCGGCGTGTATGTGTGCGGTATGCAGGGCGGCGGGCCTGCAGTAGTACATGGCTAGCTCTTTGGATAGGTGGCGACGCGGCGTGGGCTGCTTCCAGCAGTGGTCGCGGTGCGAAGTGCAGGGGGAAGAGTGCAGCGAGGAGTTGTCGTCGGAGAGTGAGAGCGTGGCGCAAGGCGGCGCGGCGTGCGGCGGCGTGGGCGGCGTGGAGGGCGCGGCGGTCGGTGGCCAGAACGTCTTGCGTGGCACCGACACCCAGCCCGCGCGTTCCCCCTCGCGTGCACTGCCTCGCACCAACTCCAAGATAAACTTTCCATCTGAATACATATTAAATATGGTTCTCAAAAAAAAGAATTATATTTAACTTAATTAATTTGAGGCCGGTTGTGGCGCAGTGCGACAGCGTCTGGCTATAAAAGCGATCGGTTGTGGGTTCGATTCCCACTCGAAGAAATGAGTTCCATCACTCAACACGCAGTGTCTTGAATTCGGTGGAAAGCGAAGTACGGAGTGTCTTGACACTCCGTACTTCGCTTTCCACCGAATCTACCATGCTATGCAGGATAAATGCGTGAAGCTAAAAATATATTTAAATTTAAAATTTATAAAAAGGCATTGAAAAGTTTTATTTTATTTAATCATACCCTTTCCATATTGTGAAAGTTAAATCAAATCAGAACAGCCATTATATAAGCATAATATTTGAATTTATATTTTGGCAAATATTTAAATTTTTTGAATGGCAATGAACAAAATTACAAGGTTGAATAACATATAAATGTGTCAGAAATTCAAATTTCATAATTTTTCAAATGATTTGTCTTATAAAAAGCTAAATAAATTTTTATTTTAAATAAAAACCTTATATTTGTTTTAAATCAACTTTTAAAATATTTAAGTGCAAATATAACTATCGATAATATTTAATCTGAACTAAAATAAGTTAAAAAATTCAATAAATTTATAAGCAAATAATATCATATTATATGTTTTATGTTCATTTGAGACCCACTCCCATTGCTCCTCATTTTTTTACATGCAGTAGTTCATTAATGAGATAAGTAAAGAATAAATATTCAAAATATAGACAATACCTGGCTGAAAATGTTACCTACTGCCATTGTTTGTATAATGAAACACTTACAGATAGGCCCTAGGAATATCATAAACAAATAGTTAGTATTTTACATTTCAATTCCAAATATTTTTTTTGGGCATTTATGGTAATCTGTGAATAGTAACCCATATTTTACTGAAAGCCATAACAATGAGCCAATGCCATAACCATTGCTTTATAACAAAACTATTTAATAGTAGTTAAATTTTTCAATAACTTACATGAAGTGAAAATTCTACATGTTACATAACATTATAAGTAATAATGTAAAAGTACTTATAAAAAAGTATAAATATAAAATTAATTCTACATTTTATAGCATGTGGAAATTTAAAGATTTTTATTAAATATACATTTAATAAAGAACAAGTTGATAACTATTAAAATGGTATAAATATAAGCATTTCAAACCGTTATTCTCACATTATTTATAAATATCAAAAGAAAATGGCTGATTTAATTTCAATATACTTTTAATTATAACACAAGATTAAATATACTTTTAAATACACATAAAACTAATAACTAACATTGTTATCATATGTTTAATTTACATATCTTGTAACTGACACTTGCCCTAAATGTTTGTTTATAAAACAACAATGTGCTTACTTGGATCTAATAGTGTTGTCAATATGATCATGTTTACTAAGATGCTATCACATTGCTTATTTTATAACATATTTTACAAGTACATATATAATAGTTTTTCCCTTACTAATATGGTATTATTAAATTTATTTTGTATAATAATATATGTAGCAATATTAAATTTAATTACTTTTTTTAAAAAATTGTATATACATATAGCATAAATAAGTATTCTATTTAAACTATGATTATTTTCATTCTAAATATCTTTGTAATAATTAGCCATCTAGGAAGTAATTGTTATATAGAGATTGTTGCAAAGATGAGATGAGGTGCAATTTATAAATATTACTTAAATATAAAAGATAATGTGGCATATACCTCATATTGGCATAAAATTTGAATAAAAATTCTTTTGGAAAATATGTAATGATACAAGAATTTAACATAAACTAACACAGTAAGTTGTTTCCGCAAGGATGCTTCCAGCTTCTTACAAAACAACAATAGCACAGAGACTTGCCCACACAATTGGCAACTGCTCACTCAAATGTAGCTGTATATGTTTATCAGAGCATGAATGACTTTCTAGTTTTTCTTATTGTATTAGAAATGTAATAGCACCTTAAAATATCTCCTTCAGGCATATGTCACAATATAGTATTTACTACTAGAAAATGTTATTGTAACATTTTTAGGTTTCAAGAATAATTTGTATTATAAAGTAAGTATGCAAAATAAAAATAGACGAGAAGAAATCAACGAACCTTTAAAAAATTTGAGTCTTCCACCCGAAGTAGCGGTAGCTGAACTGTGTACAGGAGGGTCGTCATTGACACCCTTGCTACTGCTGTTCCCATTGACACCATGTCTTCTGTCTACTTCTTCTGTCATTTTGGTACATGTTGTCAGAGTTGTGTTTGTTCCTTCCTGTATATGCATTTCATTTCTGCTCGCTCATACAGCACACGAGCAACACTTTAGTCCGTTTATTCTCGCCATCTTGCACCGAGTAGCTACGGCAGGCCGAGACACACCACTCGCTGATTTGCACCGACATTCAATATTTCCGTCAGAGTCCTCATCCTATTAGGGACACCTGCGGGAAGCTTGCCTGACACTCTCGTAAACACATTACCGACACGGTGACTTCTGAATTTACTCACTAATTTAATCAAACTTGTTTTCTGGGACACCTTTACGAGTTTGTCACTATTTAAAATACTACAAAACAAAACCGTGATGCCGGATTCCCGATTATAATCGGGCCCACGACACAACTCAATAAAAAGCTGTTCGTTTTTCAGAACATAGTTCATTCACACCCAGCATCCATTTTGATTCGTTCAAAATCCAAATATAATCGTTCATTTTGGCCACAACCACAAGTACACTTGATAGCTGAATGCGTTGTTACAGTATATATCTTAAGTTATTGTTGTTAATGTAACAATTTAAATTTAGATACTATAAAAGTTGAGTTGAGATATTTCTTATGCACACTACACTTCTAATAAACAATATTAAATGAATAATACCACATTTCAAACCTAAGAGCAAAAAATAATTTACTATTAACCAAATTATACTATAAAGGTAATAAGAAGTTTGAAAATATATGTACATAACATTAAATATATCCAAAAAATTAAATAAAATTAAATTAAAAAAAAAACTATTTCCTGTACGAGATATTAAATTATGATATCTACATTTTATTATCTATGTTAAAATCTGCCGCCATATTGTATTCTAGTGTTGCTTTCCTGTGAATTGCACGTTGTTGTGTTAATTAAACCGAATAATTAAAAAAGAAATAGTACAATATTATCATTTATTTGACTTACTAAATACATCCAAAGCAATAAATATCAAACATTACTTTAAATAATCCTAAAACGGTGTATACTTGTATGTTATTGCATGAGTGCATAAATTGTTTTCTTGACACGGTTTTCATTACCATTTAGAAAGTTGAGTTAGTACACGAATACATAAGTATGACTGCATCAGAAGTATCGTATAATCGAAAAATAATATCAGAAGATTTGTCAAATGTTGAATTCGACACAAGCGAAGATGTTGAAGTTATACCCACATTTGATTCAATGGGCTTGCGTGATGAATTACTACGAGGCATATATACTTATGGTAATTTTATATGTTTACAATAATTATTATAATCCTCCTTTTTTATATATATTATTCTATATATTACAATAATTTCATTATTTTTCAGGTTTTGAAAAGCCATCAGCTATACAACAAAGGAGTATTTTGCCTATTGTAAAAGGTCGTGACGTGATAGCTCAAGCTCAATCTGGTACAGGAAAGACAGCTACATTCTCAATATCAATATTACAGTCTCTAGATACCACTCTTCGTGAAACTCAAGTATTGGTTCTTTCACCCACTAGGGAACTTGCTACACAAATTCAAAAAGTTATTTTGGCTTTAGGTGATTTCATGAATGTTCAGTGTCATGCTTGTATTGGAGGTACAAACCTTGGTGAAGACATAAGAAAACTTGATTATGGACAGCATGTTGTATCTGGGACCCCAGGCAGAGTCTTTGGTAAAAAATAATCTATATTAATTTTAATTAAATATACAAAGAAATAGAGCATTGACAGGCCTCATTTCCTGAATGTACTAAAATTTTACATAAATAATTTAGTGGTTAAATATATCTACTAAGTATTTAATTTATTAAAACCATTATTTTTATACATAGTATTCATTGACAACTGTTATTGTAACTATATTTGTTTATAACAACATATGTAAAAAATCATATACAGTGGCCACTGTAACACAACTAAGTTAAAGTGAATTTAAAATCGACAAATGTACATAGATATTTTAATTTGTTACACAATAGCATTTCTAATACACAAAAAATTCTGAAAGATATTATCTAAAGTAATGGAATCCTTTATAAAGATAAACAGAATTTTAAGTTTAGTGAATTAAATTGTTTCTTTACTTACTAAGATTTTCTTTTTCAGATATGATAAGGAGGCGTGTTCTCCGCACTAGATCAATTAAGATGTTAGTTCTTGATGAAGCTGATGAGATGTTAAACAAGGGTTTTAAAGAGCAGATTTATGATGTGTATCGTTATTTGCCTCCAGCAACTCAAGTTGTTCTAATATCAGCTACTTTGCCCCATGAAATACTTGAAATGACCTCTAAGTTTATGACAGACCCTATTAGAATCCTTGTAAAACGGTATTAAAAGTTTTTATATCTTTATTTTGTTATTGTCTCATGTAATAAAAACAAAAAAATATTCTTTTAAATGAAACTATTTTAAACTGATTAATAGCATATATTTGATATTTTGGTATAAAATATAGTAAATAAATAATATAGTAATATTTTTGGAAACCTGACTTTTCAAACACTTTACAGTAGTCCATGGTCACAGACCACCAAATTTAATCAAAATCAAAAGGTTGGTTGAATACCAAAATATATTAATCCGTTTAAAATAGTTTCATTTAAATGTATAAAAATCGCGAAAATCATTATTAAGTAATTATTCTATTAAAAATACTTCATTTCAGTGACGAGTTGACTCTTGAAGGTATAAAACAGTTCTTTGTTGCGGTTGAACGTGAAGAATGGAAGTTTGACACTTTGTGTGATTTATATGATACACTAACAATAACTCAAGCTGTGATCTTTTGTAACACTAAAAGGAAGGTGGACTGGTTGACTCAGAAAATGCAAGAAGCTAACTTTACAGTCAGTTCCATGCATGGTGATATGCCACAGAAAGAAAGGGACAACATTATGAAAGAGTTTAGATCCGGTCAGAGGTGAGTCTTTGTTTTTTTTTCTTTTATTGATTTTTGTAGTATCATAGTACACAATGTACAATGTACATAATGATTTACATGATATTCATAGAACTAAAGTGAAAATTTATGGTTCAAAAATAGTTATCATGAGATTTTTTTACTAGAATATTTATAACATCCTTATTGCTACTAGCTATTGGAATAAAAAGACAAAACAATCATTATAATTATTACCTTATAAATTATTTATTGTGATTTTATAAATTCATAAGAGTTTGTTTTGTTTCAGCCGAGTTCTCATAACAACAGATGTATGGGCTAGAGGTATTGATGTCCAACAAGTGTCATTAGTTATAAACTATGACTTGCCCAACAATCGTGAGTTGTACATACACAGAATTGGACGATCTGGTCGTTTCGGTCGCAAGGGTGTCGCCATCAACTTCGTAAAGTCTGATGACATCAGGATTTTAAGAGATATTGAACAATACTATTCAACACAAATTGATGAAATGCCAATGAATGTAGCTGACTTAATATAGTTTTGGGAAATCCACAGTATTGTGATCAATGTCAGAAGTCAACATTGCTTCACATATTGTTTAAATTATATTGATTGTATACTAATTGTGCAACATTTGTATTTAATAAATATAGAAACTACTAACTATTTTTTTTAAATCTATTTAATTATCCCCTGGACATTTATTTTAATATACATCTCAATATATTTTAAATGAAACTATTTTAACCGGATTAATCGCGTATATTTTGGTATTCGAAAATACATTTTGGACGCCTGACGTTTCGAACACTACAGTAGTCCGTGGTCACAGGTATTTTCGAATACTAAAATATACGCGATTAATCCGGTTAAAATAGTTTCATTTAAAATGTATAAAAATCGCGAAAATCAAAGATCTTATTACATCTCAATATATAAGCACAGTTCTTTTTTTTTTGAGTGTTACGAAATTTATACACAATAAGCTTCCACACTTATTATCAGTATAAACTAAGAATATTTTATTTTGTCTTTCATTTGTTACATATTGAAGTGATTAGTATTGTTAGCTTTATTATATATTTGTAAAATACTGTCTGCCTAGTTTTGTAGCATAATTTCATGTAAGAGAACAATTTAACAATTATATAAATAAATTTACTCAATTCAGAATTGAAAAATTGACAAAATCTCAACTTAGAATTTTTAAATAGTTGAGTATGTACTTAAGATTGAGTTTAACCTTTGAGTACAGTATGAGTCATTCTTAATGTCAAATTCTCAATCAAGAAACCGGCCAATAATCTTCATGAATAATTTAAAAAAAAATTATATATTTCAAGCACTTTATTAATATATTAAAAGCACAGCAAATTTTCAAAGCAACCAAGCCTTTATAAAATATACATAGTCTACTTAAGCATTAAAGTAGACAATCTCTTAAGTAATGTCACCAATATTTGTTTATATTCTAATAAATAAAATAAATTTTCAAGGCTATGCTCCTGGAATGTCACCATTATAATACAAGTGGAATAGACACAATGTAAACTATTTACAACAAGATGCCCAAATAATAAACATGAAAGAAAAATATATTTACAATAATATGCTATGCAATGCAATGCTAATTTTACAAGTTCAAGTTTTAACATATTTACTAAATGTTACATATAATACATGTATTATGTGCATATAATAAAATACAAAATTATAATTATTTACAAATTCACAAGAAAGCATTTAAAATCATATATCAAAAGGAGTGATGTTTTATTACATGTCTTCAATATTGATTAATATATCACATTGAAGCACAAATCTAAAATAATTTAGAAATTTAATAATTTAGTTACATTATTAATAAAAGGAGAAAATACACAATATTTTAGTGTTTTAATTATCATAAAACTTCATACTAATATCCTATCCTCAAATAGAATATTTTTAATACTATGTAGATATTATCTAAAAATCCTTACATTTCATGGTTGTGGAAAATAAAGAAAAAAAATTTTTTGCCGTGACCAGTAGACAGTATTTTTTAATGTTATCTTTTACATCAATTTATTAAATTTCTGGCCCTGTATTGGCGTAGGCATTCCAACGTCTAAAAATAAATATTCCAATAGCACCAACCAGCAATGCAACAAGAATCTCTGTTAACTGTTCCAAGAAGCTTGTAGATGAATCAGATGACTGTTGGGTGTATTGTACATTTTGAGGCTCAAAAGCTGGCTCTGTTGGGGGTTTTGAGGCTTGCTCCTCTTCACCTTTGAATGCAATTTGATTCAATACTGATTGTTCTTCTTCTGTTAGAGGTTTTGCTGCCATTGATGACAACAAATTTTCTATTTCCCCACAAAGAGGACAAACCCAACTTGTAGATTTCTTTGCAAGAATTTTTCGCTCAGCAGGAGAATAATCTAGAGAGCCAATGGTTCCTTCTGAAGGTGTTGGCATAAATGCTATTAAAGCTAGCAATGCTGTTCTTATTGACCAAGATGGCTGCCAGGTTTCTGGATGATGACCAGAAATAGATAAACAGATTTTTTTATTAACTTCGAATCTACCATTTGGTGTCAAAAGTATAATATGAGGCGGATGCATTGGATATTCTTTTGGTAGTAATATCCTCCCATGGTATATACCGCCTTCAAAATCTGTTCCTCTGGGACCGCGAACAGTAAAATGCCACTCAAATAAGTTATCCTCAAGAGGTCTTGCACAATATTCTTCAGTAGCTTCTGCTAATTCCCGAGCTTCTCGCATAAGGCGCTTTACGCCAGGACACTTAGTATTATATTTTTCAACCATTTCTGCCATATTATATTTACTTAATATATAAATTATATAACAAAAAAATCAAATCTAATAAAGAATAAATGTAATATACAAGTAAATTTGTCAATGTTGTGATAAAATTAATGAATATTGAATAGTGACGAAAGGAAGATAAAGAAATTCTAAACAGATCACAACAATTCACCAATGAGAAGTACACAGATGTATGAAAACAGAAAGACGCAATTTATTAGAATATTTAAATTTATTTCACTTTAATTCTGAAATTTAATAAATATAATATTCTTTTTTGGAAAATATATTAAAAATCTATATAAATGAAAAGAATTAAAATAAACATCTATTCTTATTACAACAATATTTTTTTGTAATTATTTGACAATTTTTTTATAAATGTAATTATTAGGTAATATTTTTTATAAATGTAATTCTATGGTTATTATTTATAGTCATAATACATTTCCCCTTACATTTGTTATGTACTATAAATATTACTTTAAAATATATCTTATCATTCCATTATAGATTTGTGCATTGATAATTTAATTTTTGTTTTGTTAAACATGATGTCGTCATTTATTACAGTCCAATGCAGTCCAGTACAATAATATATATAAAATACTCTGTGGTTTGATTTTTGGACCTATCTGTGGTTTAAAGTTAAAGCGTTATATATTATCTGTGAAGGATCAAACAAATCACAAATAATATTCAATAACCTAGTTTAGTATTAGTATATTTTTAAGCTTATAGAATATTATGTATAGTTAGCTACCTCAGGAGAAATATTTTAATGTGAATATTGCGTGACAGGGGAATTGCGTTACTAAATTTATCATGGATGGGCCACCAGGGAGCAATTCCGCTAACAATAACGGATCAATAGGTCCGCCACCGGGCATGCCAAACTTTCCACCGATGCCTCCACCGCCAGGTCCAATGGTTCCAGGAAGTATGCCTCCGCCTCCCGTATCAATGGGTCCTGGGGGTATCCCTCCTCCTCCAGGTTCAATAGGCCCTGCTGGTATACCGCCTCCTCCAGGTCAAATGGGTCCCGGAAGTATCCCACCACCTCCAGTATCTATGGGACCGGGAGGCATACCTCCCCCTCCGGGTTCAATGGGCCCTGTGAGTATGCCTCCACCGCCTGTCGGTCCACCAGGAACTATGCCCCCGGTCAGTTCAACTGGAGGACCTCCAAATATGCCGCCGCCTGGAATGGGGCCACCGCCAGGCATGATGGGCTTGGGTCCTCCCGGTATGGGTCCACCACCGCCTCCTGGTATGGGCCCGCCGGGAATGGGAATGGGTCCACCACCAATGGGCCCTCCAGGTATGCCGCCTCGTTTACCACCTGGCATGATGCGTCCTCCTAATATGAAAAGCAACTATAATCAGGGTATGGATATGGGACCGCCTGGAATGGGCCCCCCTCCTAATATAGGTCCTCCTGGAATGGGACCTAATATGGCACCTTGGGATGATCAGGGCCCACCAGGCTGGGTAAGACAAAGTAGAAGTGATGGCCCTCCAGGTTGGGATGATCATGCAGATGATGAAGAAGACAATGAAGACGAAAATAGTGACTCTGGCCAACCTTCAGGACCACCAAATCTACCATCATTATTGACTATGAAAATTGATACACCTGAAGAGTTTAGAAATAAGCCTCCTGCCCCACCTGCAGGAGGTGTAGTGTTACCAAAGGCACTTGAAGAAGCTCTTGCTTACAAGGACCAAAGACAAGCAGCATTAGGAAGTGATAAAGAAAGTGGTAAGATTTTTATATATTAAAATGATTATAGATTATATTTTGAATTACATTGTTTATTTTACTGGCAGTTGTCAGTACAATGTATATTGATTTTTGTAAATTTTCTGTCATAATTCTAAAATAAAAGTAAAATATATTAAAGACAGAAAATTATAAATAATTTGGGATTATACATTTTATAATACTGTCTAGAAGCCAATAAGCAAGTGGAACCTCCTGCTGCCCCTGTGATTAGTGCTGAATATGATGGAGAAGAGGAAGGAGATTCCGATGAAGACAACATTCCAGAAGCACCACAACCACCAGTGATTTCTAAACAGGAGGTATCTAAAAAGTTTATAATATATATCAATTATACTGTCAGAATAAAAAATTCACTAGGCTAGTTGACTAGTATAAAAATTTATAAACTATTAACTTTTTACAAGTGGACCTCAATTACTTTGTTAAATTTCTAATCAATAACTTGACTCTTACTTCCTTTTTAATTACAGTCTCATGTTAATAAAACAAACAAAAACAAACGTAAGAAGAAAAAGAAGAAGGCAGCAAAACAAAAACGCAAGGAATTGAAAGAAGTTGATGCTTCTAGCAAAGATAGTCATAAATCTAGTGACAAGGAAAATGAAAAGGAAGCTGACATTGAGTATGCACAAATGTTTAATATTTATATTTGACTTGAATATAATATGGAAATTATTATGTATTCTATTTGGATGAAACTAGAGTCAGGTGCTAGGATATCAGTTGAAATTGTAATCAATCTTAATACTATTTAATATTAATCTTTTCTATAGATATGTCCAAGAAAATATACAGTTTCATGAGTTGGAGCCGATGTATCGACAATTTCACCGCATTCTGGAAGCCTTCAAAATCACAGAGAAGAAAGAAGAGATTAAAGATGAACCTGGCAAAGATGCTCCTAAACTGAATAGCAAGCCTCAAGAGAAGGTCACTGACCAGTTTGCAGCGGATGAAGAAGCTGTTGAGGTAATCATTTGTATTTAATAATAATAATAATACTTTATTACACTCCACACACATGAAAAGAACAAAGAACACAAACACAAACATATTAAAATAAAAGGGTACAGCAGGCGGCCTTATCACTATGAGCGATCTCTGCCAGGCAACCTTAAGTTGTAGGATAAACGAAATCGGTAGGCTATGTAATTGCTTCATATATACTTATATAAATAAATAGTAGAATAAGAATATATACATACCCACATACATACATAAATAGATACACACACACACACACACATATACAGACATACATACATAGTGTAAATAAAAATTAGTATATATGGAATGTGCTTTTACCAGGGACTTAAAACTATTAAGAGTCTTGGCACTTCTAATATTGATGGGAAGGAAGTTCCAAAGTCGAGCAGCCTTGACTGTGAATGAGTCAGAAATGAAGGAAGTGGAATGTGGAGGGATTATGAGAACTACATTTTAATTGCATCTTTTAGCAGGGTTAATAAATGATTTTAGTGAAAAATGTTATTTATTAGGTACTTTTAGAATGCTTACATTAAGATTATTATGTCACATACATCTTGTGTCCACCAAAATGTTGTGTTAAATGACCTTCATATTATTTTTATTTACTGCCTGTTGTCATTTACTTTCTTTATGTGGTAGTAAAATTCTTAAATTCAAGCCTATTTTCCTTAATTACGACTGTGAATCTAGTTATTTTCTGTTCTTGTTATAACTTCTGTAAAAGCTGTCTTAGTCTTTAGAGACACAAAAGAGTGCAGGGATGCTAGAATAATGATCGTAAAAAACATTTTTTTTAAAGTTTTTAGGTACTTATATATCCCCATATTTTTACTTGATGGCCACTTGTCAGAATTGTAAATCATCAGAACTTAATATTTAAATCCGAAAAAATAATAACATACAAATATTTTAAAAAAGCCCCTCACATCAACAGAAACACGCTGCAGATGAAAAAGAGCGTTTATCAAAACGCAAGCTCAAGAAGCTGTCCCGTCTGTCCGTAGCGGAGCTGAAGCAGCTGGTGGCGCGCCCCGACGTCGTGGAGATGTACGACGTCACCGCCAGAGACCCCAAGCTGCTGGTGCAGCTGAAGGCACATCGGAACACTGTTCAAGTGCCAAGACATTGGTGTTACAAGCGGAAGGTGAGCTGTTTAAGCATTATTTTTTTCTTATTTGTGTATTTTCTTATTTTAATTTATTTGTGTCAGTTTTTTATTTTTATATTGTATTACAATTAACACACGACACATTTGTTAAAGACAAAACAGAAACTTCATGGAAAGCATTTATAGTCAAATGTTGATGCAGAACGTATATATTTCAACTATTTAAAAATAATTTAAACACTAATTTTCCAATTTTAAATACTTTCTTTTTGCTTACAGTACTTACAAGGCAAGCGTGGTATAGAAAAGCCGCCCTTCGACCTACCAGATTTCATCAAGAAGACTGGTATCATGGAGATGCGCGCGTCTCTGCAGGACAAAGAAGAGACTAAAACTCTGAAAGCAAAGATGAGGGAACGTACACGCCCCAAACTCGGCAAGATTGATATCGATTACCAGAAACTGCATGATGCTTTCTTCAAGTAAGTTATTTTGTGTATGATCCTTTTTAATGCAATTAAATTTTATAACTATCTGTTTTCTTATAAATATTTTTAAAGAAACCTCTTTCTGAACTGGCGGCCATTTAGTTTTTATTACTATTTGATTGTCATGTATAAGAAAAATAATAACATCGTTACTTTTACTAATTAATCCACCTTATACCTAATTATTTAATTTTAACTAAATGGTTTAAAATACCATCTTAAACCGAGATAGACTGAGGGGAATTTATTTTTCTATAAGCTAAGAAGAAGTTGTTCTTCGGACAACGAATATATTGAGTTTGTAAATAATACTTATAATTACATTCATTTTTCAAATATTTTATATTAAAAACTATATATTTACAATGTCGAACTGACCATAATGCTGTGAGCTTGTAGCTTACATATGGTCACGTCATGTTCAGTTAAATGACTGAATATATGCTATATTTTTACATTCTTAGGTTTTAGGTAAAAATATAAATTTCAAAAACCTTGATCTATGACTGTGGGAGATATTTTTCAGTAAGTATAATTAAAATATATAATGAGTAAAATATTAGTAGATTAATGTAGTAATGGTACTTTATATACTTTATGTACTTTACACTTTTTGTTAGTTTACTACTTTATATGATTACACTAATCGAATTTAACATTTTTGGTGAGATACTCATATAATATATAAAGAGAAAAGCTGAGACATTTGGGGCATTATGCACTTTATAAAGGCGGCTGGATCCGAGCTTCTCTCTGCAACGCCATGCGTGCAATGCGCCATGCATGCCAATATTAATAAAAGAAACCCATCATAACACAGTTGGACAATGCACGGTGTTGAGTTATCACTCAACACGCAAACCAGTTATCAGACAATTTTTCGACACTACGTTGTTTCCAACTACCCTACTATACGGGACAAAGCGTGAAATAGTAAATTATATTGGTTTAAATTTCAACCATTTTATTTTACTTAGATGGCAGACCAAACCCCGCATGACCATACACGGTGATCTCTACTACGAAGGTAAGGAGTTCGAAACTCGTCTCAGGGAGAAGAAGCCAGGTGATTTGTCCGAGGAACTCCGTACTGCACTCGGCATGCCAGTTGGTCCTGGATCTCACAAGGTATTTCGTTTGTGTTTCGTAGTACAGAGTGTGTTGACACTAGATATTTTTTGTCTACCCTGCTATACGGGAAACATATCATAAATTATTTGTGCTGGTAGATTGAAAAAAATACTAATATTGTTACTAATTAAAAAAATAATTAAAAACATTATATACTATAGATACATATACTATTGCTAAAGCAATACAAATGCATATCTGTACTTCTAAACTAATAATATAAAGCAGAAGAGTTTGTTTGTTTGTTTGTTTCAACGCGCAAAAAAATTTTTTTATGTTGAATAGTCCATTCATTGAGGAAGGCTTTAGACTGTATTACATCACTCTACGACTAATATATATTATAGATAGTGAAGCAGTAATAATAAATGTTGTGAAAACGGGAAAATATGTATATTTTTAAAGCTTACCTTGCGTGCGCCGAGTAAACGGTGAAAGGTACGCAAAAATTATGTATGACAAAATTGTTCGTGTCTAACAGTTCTAAAAAAAAGTCCGCGACAGCATATGTCTAGCTTAAATAATATATTATTTGCGAAAGTGTTTTTATAAACTAAATGTTAATCCTTATCACCTTACAATGTACATTTTAGAATATTTATCAAATCTTTAAGTATTTAATATAGAATGACTATGTCTTTTACACCAAGTAATTTGGCCGTTTAAAAATTATAACGGTATGAATGACTTGAGCGCCATAAAGTGCCTAACAACTGAGGACTCACGGCGCGCGAAGAAAAAATTCTGTGATAATATTACGATAACTGTCAAGTACAAATATAGTTTTATCAATATCACCATGCGGGCGAAGCCGCGGGCGAAATCTAGTAATATAAATAGATATATACATATATAATATAACCCATCCAGGTGCCACCTCCATGGCTAATAGCTCAACAGCGCTATGGGCCTCCGCCCTCATACCCTAACTTGAAGATCCCCGGCTTAAATGCTCCCATTCCTGAGGGTTGCGCCTTTGGATATCACGCCGGTGGTTGGGGTAAGCCCCCTGTGGATGAGACGGGGAAACCCCTTTATGGAGATGTGTTTGGACACCAGAGTAGCGGCCAGGATGTAAGTTGGTCATTTTTTAACAATTAATTGATTGATATTTGTTTGTTTGTTTATTTATTTACGAAAACTCGGCTTTGAGTTCTTCCCTCAATACGCAGTGTCTGTGTTTTAGTTGGAAAGCCCTCAAGTCTTGACACTAAGTTGACCACCCTGTTATTCGGGATAAAGCGTGAAGCTACTATTTCTGTTTATTTATTATTCGCTATGGAAATTTTGGCAGTTAAAGAAGATAGATTTGTTTTCGTGTTAAAGTGGGTTGATAAGATCTTTTAAGAAAAATATGAATATGCAATTTAAAATACCATTGAAATTTATATAAGTTATGCCAAAAATATTTTTTGAACAACTGTTTTTAAATTTTGTGTTTGTTTTTAAATGTTTATTATACATTAGGATGCTGAGGATCAGGACATTGATAGAACAATGTGGGGCGAATTGGAGTCGGAATCTGAAGAAGAATCAGAAGAAGGTGCTTATGTTTTTTCATTGCTTATAAAACAACATTTTTTCTAATAATTATATTATATTTGTATTCCTTAGTATTTAAATAGAACTTTATACAAACATTTAAGTCATATATTAGTTTTTGAGTGCTATTTTTCAGTTCAAATATTAATTATTTATTACTTTATTGATTTTCAAATATACTTTTATAAGATATATAAATTAATTTATTTGTACAATTTGTATCATAATAACAGAGGAATCGGACGAGGGTGAGAAGCCAGGTGAAGGCGAGGTGCAAGCTGGCGTGGCGACCCCCGGTGAGGGGTTGGTGACCCCTCTCGGCATCAGCTCCGTGCCCCCCGGTGTGGAGACCCCCGATACTATTGAACTGAGGAAGAAGAAGCTGGATTCGGATGTAGAAGGGTATGCTTATATATGATAAGACATTAGCTTGTCAGATATGATTAAAAATTTAATTTAAGTACCTAACTAATTTTATTTAACAACTTAGGACCAAGTAACCACCCTACTATGTAATATTTAATAGTATTTTCTTAGTGTATTTTTGTTTAAGTCTTATACTTTTAATCTGAAATATTTTTTTCTTTTCTGTGATTTACATATTGTGGTTGCAAATGTTAAAAGATTAGCGTATAAATGTTAAAAGTGAGAAAATTTGTTTATATATTATACTTAATATTCCTAATTATATTTAAATTGCAATTTGTCATTTTCTAGAGGCGACACCCCGGCTCTCTACCAGGTGTTGCCGGAGCGCCGCGTGGGGCTGACGGCCGGCATGATGGCCTCCACGCATGTCTATGACATCAATGCGGCTAACCCTGGTATGTTACAATTTATTTGTAAAAATACATATATATCTTTATTCTGAAAGTTGGGTTAGAATCAAAAATATAAGTGTTATATTTTTATATGAATAATTTTTTTAAGAAAAAATGCAATAATACTTTACAGAAATAATATAAAACAAGTATTATATAAGAATTTTGACTTAGCCGGATGTAGAACGCATGGTATTGTCGGTTGCCAAGTGCCACAATAGATGTTTTATTTAAAGTGTTTGATTGATCATAGATGTTTTTTATACATTGTTTGAGCTTATTGTATTTTTATCTTTATATTGTTATTTATAGGTAAACGTACAGTAGCAAGTACCGGCACGACCAGTGAAGCGGCTCCCGGAGGAGGTGTGGAAGTAACCCTGGATCCTTCAGAATTGGAACTGGAGCCCGAGGCAGTGGCGGCGCGCTATGAGAGACACCTGAGGGAACATCGTCCCAAAGGAAGAGAGGACTTGTCTGACATGTTAGCTGATCATGTTGCTAGGCAGAAGGTGCGTTTAGAAATCTTTTGAATAGTTTTTCTTATTTAATATTTTTCGGCTTAATTAATAGGTTTTTGTTAATATATGTTGATGCTTATATATTATTAATTATTTTTTGTTAATTAAATTTGATAATATTATATCTAATTAAATTATTATTTTTTGTATTAATCTTTGAGTCAAAATTTTTAAGAATGATTTTAACAACTTGGATAATTTGCAAGATTCACTGTTTTAATTGCATCTAATTTTATTGCAATATTGCTGAATATTATATTAATGAGAATTTACTTAAACTATTATTTTATAATAATACTTGTTATTGTTTTATTTTACAGAATAAACGTAAGCGTCAACAAACTACAGATTCCAAACAAGCAAAGAAATATAAGGAGTTCAAGTTTTAGATATGTTATGTATATAGTGATTTTGAATATAAGTCAATAAAGTGTCTATTGTGCACTAATTTAATAAAGTTATAGAAATCATGTTGTTTTTTTTATTATCAAATGTAAAAAAAAGGTGAAAAGAGAAACCATAGTGTAATCTTACCATACTTTTTGCTATATAATGTGACATTTTGTGTCGTCATATTGTGTAGTAGACTCAAGGTCTATGACTTATCTTATTAAACTGGGAATTAAAATAAGTTTAAAACAATCTTAATAAGGAATTTAAATAAAATCCTTCAACAAAGATTATACTCTCAGTTATGTACCGTTTCACTGAATAATTATCGTCTGAATTATGATTATTTGTGCTTATATGGAAGACAGGTCGTGGCGCAGTGTGACAGCATCTGGCTGTAAGCGCGACCGGTCGTGGGATCGATTCCCACTCGGGGGAATTATTTTTACTCCGCGCTTTGGTAAAATATAGCGCGGCGTTGAGTTTCGCCACTCAACACGCATCTTGTTCATTTTTTGGTCTCGGCAGCTAAGCCGTAAAAAATATTTATAACAACATAAAGTCAAGGATTAATTCCATTTAAAAAAAATTGTCGTCAGGATTAGTTAATATATTATTGATTTTCTTGCATATTGTAAAAAATCAATAGTCGAGACGTCGTCGGCATAATATAGTATCCTAGTATATATAGCCAAAAATTTCGTGATAACTTTTAAATTAAACCATTTCTCATAATTTCGTTGTGTACAAGAAAAACTTAATCTATGTGTATACCAATTTTCGCACATTTAAACAGCGTCTGACTGTAAATACGATTGGTTTGAGTTTGATTTCCAGTTGGAGGAGCCATTACATTTAAAATTTATTTTCACTTCTTCGCTCTAGTAGACAATGGGGCCGTTGAATTCACTGCTCAGTAAGCAATGTTTCGATTTCTTGAGGAAAGTAGTCAACAAAGTATTTTGAAAGTATGTTTTCTCTCGACTAGATAATTTTTAAATTACGGATTCAATTTAAATTTATCTTTAGCGCTTTATAATGAGTTCTACATAAAACAAAGAACAATTAAAGATAAACAATCCTATGGAACATTATCATTATGTAGCTCCAACGGTTAAGATGGATCATGTCTGACAAAATATATTTTCTTTCACATGTAGTGGGATGTATTATTAATAAAAAGTATCATCCTATCTTCTTTCTAAAACCTCTAAGAATATGTGTATGAAGTTCCCGCTAAGTAAATCCCGCTGCGTTCAAATTTTTATACGTTTTTTCTAAAATGTTGTGTATAAAGTTTCATTACATTCGGTGGAGCAGTTTTGGCGTGAAATCTGAACAAAATTCACATTTACATTTATAACATTAGTATAAGTACATGATGTTTTAGCTTTTGGACATAAAGCTATACTAATCTGAAGTCAAATAGTAGGTATGTCCTATTTTTTTATATAAAACCGTAAAATATGATTTCAAAAATAACAAAATATTCGTAATAATGATATTTAAGTTCTAAAATGAAATTATCAGCTGAATCATATATTGTACAATATTTTTACCGCGTTCAGACCAGAGACTTTAATAATGCATCATCATCTTAAATTTTTACAGGTCTCGATAGAACATTTAAATTAGTTTTCATCCATAGGGAATAATTTGAGACAGTGTGCCTATTGTCAATACACTTCTTTTTCCGTCTGAAATTGTGTCTTGGCGCTTAGCATTAACCATATCTGAGTTATGACAATGGCTTAAATATAATCAATCTCTCGAATGGGGATCGAGCCCCAACTATTGTATTTTTGGCAGGTTATCTACTGTGCCAAGATGACGGCGTTTATATCTTGATTACAATTTTAGAAAAATCTTTCAATTTTTAATTTACCTTATGTCGTCCTAATTTGAAAATTAAAGTAAAAAATAAAAAAGATGTACATACAAATATAAAGCAAAAGAAACAAAATTCAGTTTTGTTTAGGGGCAACACCCGAGGCAATCATTTTATAACTTGTTGGACTTCGCTCTGACAGTTTTGATATTTTCTTGTTTTCATTAACTTTTTGAAAAAGTTAACTTAGTGTTTTTGTACAGTTTTATATTTTTAAGTAAAATGGCTCGCGTTTTAGTTGGTGTTAAGAGAGTAATTGACTATGCAGTTAAGGTAAAAAAATATTATAAAAGTTCAAAGGTTATTTTACTTGTTAGTGTTTCGTTTAGTTTCTATTTATAAAAAGATGAAATAAATTTCTATTTAATATTCATTAACTTTTATAATTAATTTTTTGCTTCCTGATTAATGTTTATTTCTTAAAATATATATTATGTTGAGGAAATTAATAAATAAAAAAATATCTTATAATTCCTTTTAGTTAATACCTTAAATAATATGAATATATAGAATCCATATTTCAGTATTTTAACAAATTGTTACATAAAGTAGTTGTCCTTGTAATTTGGCAAGCCTGTGCCAATTGTAATTATTATTGCAATGTTTAACATATAGTCCAGTTAAATAGACTATAGTATATATTTTTTATTGTTTTAGATTCGTGTAAAGCCAGACAAGTCTGGAGTAGTCACTGAGGGGGTGAAACATTCAATGAATCCATTCGATGAGATTGCAGTTGAAGAAGCTGTTAGGATGAAAGAAAAGAAGCTGGCCAGTGAAGTTATTGCAGTGTCATGTGGCCCAGCTCAATCACAGGTAAATCATAAAATGAACTGATTTTCACTAAGGCTCTTATTTTTTTATATGTTTTGAAATCTCTTATTTAGGTAATAAGAAAATATTTATTTTAGGAAACCCTTAGAACTGCTCTTGCTATGGGGGCTGACCGTGCCATACATGTAGAGGTTGCAGGAGCTGAGTATGAAACTTTACAGCCTCTGCATGTAGCGAAAATCTTAGCTAAACTATCACAAGATGAAAAAGCTGATTTAGTGATAGTTGGCAAACAGGTAAAATGGATTTTAAACACTTTGATTAAATTTTTCTGCTTTTATATTCAAAATACAAATAGATTTTGCAGAACAATTTGTTACTTATTTGTTATTGTGTTTAGTTTTGTCACATTTACATATAATTGCAGGCCATTGATGATGATTCTAATCAGACTGCCCAAATGACAGCCGCTCTTCTTGACTGGCCTCAAGGAACATTTGCATCAAAGGTAGGATATAATTAATATGAAATTTTAATTTTAAAATATTTAGTGTTGTCAAGCTAAATAATTATTAAAATGTGATAGTCTAATGATATAACATCTCAAGGCTGATTTCTTAAGATAACCTTTGTTGATAAGAAACAGACTTTGCAAGATCTCAGTTCTATGCTGATCTTTTAAATATTTCTATTTTTAAAATACATTTATAAGACAATAACTTTATTATTATAAAAACAATAATGTTTTTATATATACATTTGATTGAAATTTTCAGTTTTCATTGTTCTCTTAAACTTTACATTTTGTAAAATTAAATTAATTAACTTTATCAATAATGTTTCATTAATATTTACTATTTTTTAAGTGTTATTCCACACTTAGGATTAGAAAACATTTTTGAAAAAACGTATAAAAATTTGAACGCAGCGGGATTCGAACCCGCGCCTCTTGGATCAGAGCGCTTGGACGGTATCCAAGAGGCGCGGGTTCGAATCCCGCTGCGTTCAAATTTTTATACGTTTTTTCAAAAATGTTTTCTAATCCTAAGTGTGGAATAACACTTTAAAAATAGTAAATATTAAAATAAAATAGCAATCTCTCTTGTTAAACGATTATTTCTTAGTAATCTTTAAGTAGTAGAAATTTGTAAAAATCTCTCTACAGAGGTGCTAACAACATAAATAAGTTGTAACAAAACATATAAGAATTTCGACGCAGCTGGTAGTAGAACGCATGGCTTAGCGGTCAGAGCGCTTGGACGGTATCCAAGAGGCGCGGGTTCGAATCCCGCTGCGTTCAAATTTTTATACGTTTTTTCAAAAATGTTTCATTATTTTAAGTCAAGTAAGGAGAACCATGTTGATATTAGAATGCTGCACTAATTTATGTCAATAATCTGGAATTGTAAACTATTACAAACCAAGACTTATATATGTGTGATAAAGATATTGGTAGTGTCCAGATAAAGTATCAAAACTTTATTTTACCAATGTTACAGTTAAGCTGGTAAAAGATTTGTTTACAGATTATTAATTAAATAAATAGCTCAAAAATAAAAATAAATAACGATAATGAATGTTAAGAGACTGTCTCTTTTTAAGCAATTAATTTAATTTCTAAAATGTATGTAATAATTAATCTTTTGGGTTTGTAATAATTAATCTTTTGGGTTTTGGGGATCAATATATGACTATAATGGAATTTAACATCTAAATCGGTATTAAAAATTATTATTTTCTTATTTAGTAGCAGTAGTTACCTTATAACAGTAGTTAGAGAGAACCTAGTGTTAAATGACTCCATTCTCTATATATGCTTGCATTCCATTCAAATTCATTGTTTGCAGAGTTGAGACAAAGTCAACATAGTGCTTTGTCTTACCAGAAAGGAAAATTTTATTTTATTTAAAAACTTAATTGTTTTAGGTGGAAAAATCTGATGCCGGTTTGAAAATAACCCGTGAGATAGATGGAGGTCTAGAAACAATCAAGACTAAACTACCTGCTGTTATCAGCGCGGATCTCAGGCTCAATGAACCTAGATATGCTACACTGCCTAATATAATGGTATATTAATAATTTTATTATTTTAAATAGTACATGTAAAGGTATTAAGTGATTATTCGAGATTGAATTATCTTAAATAAATTCAAGCCACATTTTTTTGTGACAACCATCCAACCTTTTATAAATAAATACTGTCGTGCTTACATATATAACAATATTTTACAGAAAGCCAAAAAGAAACCCATGAAAAAAGTGAGTGCCAAGGATCTTGGTGTAGACCTGGCACCTAGAATCAAAGTGGTTAGCGTAGAAGACCCTCCTGTAAGACAGGCAGGTTCAATTGTTCCCGATGTGGACACTCTTATTGCTAAACTAAAGGAAGGTGGACATGTTTAAAACAATAAAATCATCTAACTTGTTTATTTCTTTGTATAGATATTTCAATGAGCTTGTCATTTTGTACACAACATATTGATTTTATGTAGGTTTTTACTGTTAAATACATTTATAATGTTCGAAAAAGTTGTTTTATTTGAGTCTTACCATATAGAAAAATAATGATAGCCTATGATTGAGGATTTTTATTTGTCTACTTAATAGGCAATACCGTCACTACTTAATGAAGAGTCATGGCATGTTATTTATATAGCCTTAAGCATGTCATAGTTTTAAGATTTTTTGGTAAAAAAAGTTAAATAAACACAAGTCAAAAATAGAGGATTCTAATTTTTTATAACCAAGTCTGTTTAAAATAAAAGCAAATATATTTAAGTTAAATTCGAATTGTCTTACAAGCTATGTCATTGTTTAGTAACACTTTCTAAATTAAAGCTCTTCACTAAGTAGTGACAATCTATTTTTACATTAAAACACAAGTAACTGACTTGACAAATATTGGTTTTGTATATTATAATAAAATAAGGGATAATAAATAAAAAAATATTCTCCTAGTGTAGCAGCAACTATGGCAAATAAGATGATGTGTAGTCAAACCTGTCCATTTGCACAATAAAGTTGCATCAATGCAAAAATGCATTTTTAGACGTTTAAACACATTAATTACACCAAAAGCCTGCTTTTAGCTTTGTTAAATTATCATCATTTCCATTTCACTAATAACTAAAATAGACATAGTACATGGTGAGCAATCGCAATACAAATACTTCAATGAACACAAGTTATAATACAGTCTGAAAAAGAAACCATAAGAGGGATTTTTAAGTAACTTTGGATGTTCTGCCAACCCTGGGATGTGGAGAGATCATCTATTTATGTCTCGTTTCTTGAGTCTAACTGGCTTCATGTGCCAGGATCTGTACTGCTAGTACCAAGACTCTCCACTGTAAGGCTCATACCACACTATCTTTCCCTCAAGGCAACCTGTCACGAGGAGGTGATGACGTGGACTGAACTTGGAGCTGACCACGAGGTCCTGATGAATGCCCAGGCTCTGTCCTATGTCCACCATTTGCGTGGGTCCGTTGAAGTCCTGAACACAGTGGGATAGTTCTGCACAGTTTTCGTTAAGGGCTAGAAGTCGCATACCACGCCCAAACGGCGAGCAGACGAGGCGACCATCCGCAGAGAAACATAATTCCTGTAAAAAGTGTTTTAAAGTAGAGATATACTTTTTTAGAAATTGGAGCAATGTGCAAAGTAAACAAAAAAACTTTCTGGTCTTTTAATAATTATTGACGCAACCAAGACAACAACAACGCCACTTCTATCTTCACCATGAAAGAATTAATCCCAGTTATTTCTAGGTCCCGAGGAATTATAAATAATCCTATACATATTAGCTTTCTACGATAAGTCACTTCGAGTTAACAATTTATGTCTGTCACTCTTAGACTATATTATGACTTATGGAAGAGTTTTATAAACTCAAATCTATAAAATGGAACTAAAACTGTACCTTGATAAAACCTTTGCCTTCATTAGTTTCTTCTATATAGTACAAGAGGCGGTCGCGGTTCTGACGGATGAAGTGCATGATCTCCTCGTTGTCGTCGCAGGGCGCGGCGCCCTCGCGCCACGTCTGCCCCGATGTGGAAGGGATTGTACTGCTGGAAGGTATTATCTTTTATTATTATTTATTTAAAACTATGACTGAGAGATTGCTCAATCAAAATTAATCAGTAGATAACTTAAATTCAGCAATTGTGGATAGAAATGAAAATAGTACAAGAAATAAAAACCATTTTAATTTTTTTCAGCTAATTCATATTATAATGGAAAGGCTTTCCGGAGCCAAATCCTTTTGAATGTAAATGCAAATTTTGAATGATTTTAATAATTAGAAGTAAAAAATCATGATACATATTTAGATATTGTTGATTTTTGTAACTGATGCACCTAGTTGGATAGTTACTCTAAAGCATATTGATTTCTCTGTCCCCTATCCTCTATAAAGCATATTGATTTCTATGTCCCCGTTACTCTAAAGCATATTGATTTCTCTGTCCCAGATCCCTATCTATACATGAAAGTTATACGAGATAATAACGAGCATTTTTCAATGTTACAGAACCTTAAATTTTCAATCTAAGATTTTTTAAATTATATCTGTTTGTCTGTGTCACTGTGTCTCAGTGGATACTAGTCTCGAAAAAGTGATAAACTGGTATGAATGCAGTTCTTCTATTCTATTTTAGTAATTAAGTTTTTTATTCCAATGTACTGTTAAAATTTTTAAAAAATCGATAAATTGACCAACTTTCTCACTCCAACGAAAGAAATGTGGGACAATATGAGTAACTAGTAAGTACTAACACGGTGGGTGTGGCGGGCGGCGTGGCGGGCGCGGGCGGGTGCAGGCGCTGCAGCAGCGCGCGCCGCCCGCCCGCCACGCCCGGCGGCGAGATGCCCGTGTTGATGCCCATGATGCGCTGCATGTTGAAGTTGCGACCCACCTGGCCTCTGTCACATACATTACCATTTCAAACAATTCGACCATTATCTATTATTATTTTATGTATCTTGTTTTAAGTAACGTATTTGACTACCCAACTCCGGGTCGCAAGGAACCCTCTTTTGTTTATCAGTCTCTATATATAAATATGTATGTGTGTTTGTTTGTGGCGTTGTAGAGACAAACCGCGTTGATTGGTTGAATGGTTTTAATCAATGTTATATAGTTCGACTCATCTCAGCGTTGCAACTGAAGCTAAACACTATATTATTAAAGTAAAAAAATCAAAATGATAAATAAGTATTTAAAAATGGTGGTTCTTTCACTACTTTTTTTTTCGTATTTTGTACTGGTTAGCGGCATCTAATTTATAATTTTAAGTATGTGACATTGCTTGAAAACAGTGGAGTCACAAATGTCACTAGCTATAGCAAAGGCGGCGTAGGGAGTAAAAATATCATGAATATTTTATGAATGGTGTGAGAATGGAATGAGAAAAAAATTGTTTTTCTTACACGTACATATGTTTTGTAGGTCAGTTAGTATATATATTAGTTAGTATCAAATGGAACGCGATGTATTTGAGTATATTTCTTGAACACAAATATTTTATACTTTTATAATCGTGACATTTATAAAAAGGTTACGTATTTTTTATTTTGCGTCAAAACTAATCATTAAACTAATGTCATTTTTGCAGATTTTTAAGCTTAATTATTTTTTCTGCAACAGTGTCATATTTATCTACAGGAACTTTTCACCTTTAACATATAATACTGAATCCAATATTCGTTAAAAAATAAACTCTCTTCTTATTTTTGTCATCTTGTCTTTCTATATGCTGAGAATTCCAATAATTTAAAATAAAATAATATCATACTGTACAATAAACATGAAAACATAATTCAGACCGTGTAACATTTCGGGAATGGCTGGACCGGTTATGATGGAACTTTCACACTGATAGATACAGCTATCTATCTATATATATCAGCATATAATAAGTAACTTAGTTACTTACTTTTATTTCAGAATTATAAAATAAAGATTGAGCCGTTGAATTTCCACCCGAACGAAGTCATGGACAAATAATTTATATGTACATTAAAATTCATACACGTACAGAGAGGGAGAGAAAGTATATCTAGGTATTTATGCATCAAAAGCTAACTTTATTTTATATGATGACGGCTGTTAATGTGAGCAAAATTCTAATTCAAATAACATTTTAAAATTACATTACAATTTATTTATACATAACAAATTTACCTGCTGTACATTTCTTGGAGCATTCGGTGCTGTTTGATTGTAATAGACGCCTCCCACACGTCATTCTGTATACTCGAAAGACCCTGGACAGAAAATTTCCATTCCATTCAAAATATAACTGTTAGCTCTTCAAATCTACTTATATAGCATGCACATATAATGCTTCAAGTGTAGGCAAAATAAATGAAAAACCTACTAATATAATAAGTGAGAAAAATTGTAAGGCCGTAACTCTTTGACGCAAAAACTACTGAACAGATTTGAATAAAACTTTACAGTAATATAGCTTACACATCAGAATAGGATTTGTAATTATTTTGTGTAATTTGGTCATAATATAATGATAAATATCAAGTACTAATTTACTTTTTGTCAACACACCACACGGGTGATGCCGCTAGCGGATTCTAGTATCCCAATGAAAATGTCATTAAAAAGAACATTCCAGAATTATTAATTCTTATATATGTGATTGTATAATTGCTCACAAGAACAGCGGTCATCAACTCACCGGCGCGAGGCGGGAGGGCGTGTCCCGACTGGGCCCCGCCTCCGGCTCCGGCTCCCTCTCCCTCTCCCTGTCTGGCTGTCTCTGTCGCGATACCGATGGCGGTCTGATGTGTGTTTATATTTTAATATTACTTATTATTGCAATAATGAACGGTGGAATGGCTACCTCCTTATATATAGTTTTTAATTTCAATGTAAAATACTAAACAAATTTTGATATAATACTTGTATTGATATATTTGTTTTTATAATTTACTACTTTTCTATTCTTAGTATAAAAATGTCTTGTTGCAGAAAATTATGTATATACTTTTAATAATTCTATACTTTATATTGCTTAAGATTTCTTAAATATTGTTTATAAATTTTATAAAAAAAATTCAAATTCCATTTTTTAGTTATGTGATTTAACATTTAACAAAGATTAATAAGAGTATTCATATAGCAAAATATTATATTTACAGAAAAAATGCAACTATTGTTATTGTTATAATAAAAGTTTGGCTTAAAAAATATTTAGACCCCAATAAGTGTTAGTAATTAAATTAAATAATAAAATAAAAAATAGAGTAAGTAATTAAATTAACCATACAAATATTAAAATAAATATATAACTCACGGACCGGTCTCAGGAGGCAGGTCGTAGCGTAGTGAGACACCGGTTTACCTCAAACGCGATCGGTTGTGGGTTCGATTCCTACTTGAATAGAGAATGACTATTTTTTAATGAGGGATAAAAGCGTGAAGCTTAAAAAACTCACGTATCAGTCTCCCCAGGAGTGACGCTGGCGGGGCGCTGGCGGTAGGGGCGCGGGCGGCCGCGGCGCGCCACGCGGCGGGGCGCGGGCCTGCGCGGCGCCGGCGCGTCGCGCGTGCCCTTGTCCGACGCCGGGTCCGACGCCTGGATGTCGTGGATGCACGACCACTGGGGATGTGATAAACGAGTTGTTTATAGAGACGTGCTTGTATCGATGGGAATAAAATTACTTTTGATGGTTTTAAAGGTTAGCAATTTTGACATTCATGAACAGAAGATTTCTCGATTTTGATACGAAACGTCGTAAATCAACAAAAAAAATTTACAACAGAATGTTAATAATACAAAATGCAAATATCTGGTTATTTAATATTTTATAAAAAACTTTTTTTTATCTTTTTAATTTATACTGTATTCTGTCGCCATATAGACAATTTAAAAGGACGAAGACGAGAAGAATAGGTAAGTGGGATCTTGGTTTTTTTGCCGATGCCCTAATATATTTATGTATATAACAAGGTCTATCCTCACCTCGGACCTGTCATCGTGACTTATGTTTCTACTTAATGCGCACCAGCCTTGCGGATGTATCTGTAAATAATTGTTTCATGTTAAGAAATTCATAATATTTTAGTATTTTTTTATTATTCTTCTTCATTTATATGTCAATCAACTATAGACTCTTTTTTTATTTTATTTATAATTACTCCGAACTTAGATTAGTTAAATCCTTAGTAAGGATTTTTTGATAATATTAAAAACATCTTTTAGTACATGACCACTTTGTTTTTGTGTTCAAGGTCAATATTATATTCCACAATGACCATATCATCGTTATCATCTTGACAAAATACTTTATTTATACAATTTAAAGAATAAATAAATAATCTATACTATAATATAAGCTATATTCTATATTTAATTTTTATTTGCTTTTTTTTGTTAAAAAATATGTTATTCTTATGATTTATTGCTTTATTATAAATAATTCTTCAAAGTGTCTTTGTAGGCAATGTTAATGGAGTTTTAAGTATTATTATAATTATAATGGACAAACTGACATGATAATAATTTAATGTGATAATATCTCAGCTTTAACACAAAGTAAGTAAATATTTTCCCGTTAACGACATTGACAAAATAAAATCTATCTCCATATTTACCTGCAGCGCGCTAACGACCTCAGCGTCATTGCCATCAGGAAAATCCGATACAAATTCAACCCTATTCTCCTTGCGCTTCTGATCGAACAGATGGTCGTACATGGCCGCGATAGGAATCATTTGTTGGCTCATTTGCATCAGTCGGTAGAGATTTGGCTGTAAATAAAAAGTTTTATATTATATTTCCTTAGTATTTAAATAAACATTAAGTTCGTTATCTTTATAAAAAAGATGGAACAAAAAGTTTTAATGGCGTTAACGTGAAATGATAACGAAGGTCGTTAGTTTTAATATCTAGAGTCAAAAATAAATTTTAGCATTTAAATAATTTATTTATAATAATGTTTGTTTTGTTTAAAGTTTTTTGCGTACCTTAAATCCATGTAAGTCTTGAGCAAGTGTCGACAGATTCAAGTCGTGTATTATAACTAATAAGCCGCCAGTAGTGCACATGACCATCTGTCGAGCGTCTGGTGACAAGCGACATCTCATTAGACCAGATGCATGGAAAACTCTTTGGTATACCAAGTTGAATTCTGTGTAGGAATTTATATCCCACGTGTAAATGCTGCCATCTAATCCAGACGTGACTAGAAGTTTGTCTTTTACTGAAAATTCTATGTTTTTAACCCAATTCGAGTGGCCTAGTAGAGAGCGAATCTTTTTTTTTAAGTTACGAACATCCCATAAAGCTATAGTTGTGTCATCTGAGCATGTTGCAAACATTCTACCATCAAGGAATCTGTGAAAAAAAAATTTGAAATATAAAAAATCTGTTTAATTGAAAGATATACTTTTAGGTGTTTTATAGAATACATTAAATAAATAAAAAATCCAAGTAAGAGAGTCCAATATTAAATGACTAGTAAGAGAGTCCAATATTAAATGACTATGTTTAAGAGTGTGTAAGACAACCTAGTTACTTAAAAAGAACCGAAAAAGTATGAAAGGATAGAAAAAATCTAACTTCACAGCTTTAATAAATTAAATCAAGAAAATCAGCATAGGCTGACAGAATTAAGAGAAAAGATATTCTATTTTCGAAGTTCTAGCATCTATGAAAGATTTGCCATCGTAGACGGTAGAACTTAATGTCCTATTAGATATTTTATTTCTAGAGCGAAAATCAAACCCACAAACATTTTGTCAACAATCATAATATCTTATTCTACTATTTAACATTTATTTTAATCTTTCTTTTATTTAATTCCAAAATATCATTAATTATAGTCATTATTGATATTTACTTTTTTCAGTGATAAAATAAAACTTATTCTTTAACTATTCTTATTATATATAAGCAATGGATCTCTACTTAACATTGGCCTATATTAACAATCAATGTGAATTTGTATTGAATTTTGTATATTATCATAGAAACATAGTTGTAACTCTTTGATACTTAGTTATAAATATATATTTTTTATATATTAAATATTTATAAGTTTAAGATGTCATTTTTATTGAGTAAAAATATATTAAAATAAACTTAATCATTTACCAATAAGGAATATTTTAAAATTAAATATTCCTCAGTTTTAATTTATTTACAAGCATAAGTTAATCTATAGAAATCATAAAAAATACCCTAATCATTCTCATTAATGATTTGTTTTATACAAAGATAGACTTAGTTATTATATTTTAAGAAACAAATTCAAAATAAAATATTCGAAATAAAATTTAATTACTAAAACAAATTATTCTTAACAGGCTTTAGGTTATAAAATGTATATATATATATTCTCGAAAATGGTGTATGAATACTTCACTAAGTTTGTGGCTTACAGTATCACAATCTGTAATTATATGCAACTATTCAGGTCAGAACATTTTATTTTAATATATGTTAGGGAAATCAGAAATATCAATATAAAATAACTTACTTTACACAGTTAACACAGTCAGAATGTGCTCCATTGACCGAGTGGATCCGTTGATGTGTTAATGGGTCAAAAATTTGAATAGATTTCTTCTCACAAGCGGCAACTAGCAAAGACCTTAAAATATTTATTTTGGGGCATAATATTATGTTTGAAAAAATATGGTTATATAATAAGCAAAGTATATAATAATTTATGTTAGCTTTTGAAATTGGGAACATACACCATTGAGATTATTATTAAGGTATCATTCTATGTTCTCAGCATTTACCAATGATTAAGTAGATTACCTCAGTAATGTCATTTTTTTTTAATTTATTTGCAAATAGAATGTCAACAATACCTAAGTCAAGGCTAACAAGTACTTTGCTTACCCTTCCGGGGAGAATTCAAGGTTGAACACGCCACCGGTAGGAAGAGCATTCGCTTGGTCACAGTCCCAAGAAGCTATGGGCTTCATACCGCAGTAAAGGCTTCGAGCCATCGCATCGCTCGCTCCCACTGGGTTGCTGAACCCGCATTCCCTTTGAATAAGCCGATAAGGGCTGTACGCAGAGTACTTTGCCATGAACAAATTATCACTTTTAGCACCCATTTTGATAAGAAAGCACTGACGCTGGTAATTAGTTACAAACACATTTAAGTACACAACATATCCGAAGTATATAAATGCAAACAATCGAATCTTAAGAATACACTCTTACGTCTACATTCTTGGTTTGAGGCATAAATGGTAAAAAGTAATCAATGCAGGTAGTAAAAGAATTGGAACGCAGGTCACAGAGTAAAAAATCTTGCCCTCGCCGTATGCTCTACTTAAGTTGAGAGAAATATCAACCATACAACAGCTGATAAACAAAATAATAACATACAGATAAAAAATACATTTTGTGCTTGTTTCAAAAGCAATTTGAACTTATTTGATAAAGTTATTTTATATTTTATAAAAAATAGTAGCCATATTTATAAATATATATTTTTTTGATGAATAAAACATATTATGGTTTTGATATTTTACCTCCTAGGTCAGTACTCAGATGACAAGGGGCAAAACAAAGTCAATTTTCAAAAGATATTTTTAAGTGAGTTTTTAATAATAAATTTACCATATTGTATTTTAAATTAAGCAAACGCATCACGTTTATAAATGCTAAATGTAGATATAAAAAGTAGAAACTCGTTTTACGATTTCGTTATAGTTAAAGCATCTAAAAATCATATTACAGTTCAAAATCATAGTCAACAGTAATTCTCATTTTTATACTTGATGTTTTAAGATTTATACATTTGTAAATTATATAGTAGACAAAAAGTAATTGCCTATACACCTAGACGTCTGAAATAATGAATATTTGGCGACACTATTTCCCAAATCAACTCTTAAGGCGATTTTGATTATATAAACCAAAAACTTCAAATCACAAACATTATGTTCAGTTAGTTAAATCTAATACACAACTCCTAAATCGATAATGAAGCACAAAAACATTAAAATTAACAATAAAATTATTATGCATATTGTTAAATAATGAATTAAATAAGAGTTTATGTCAAAAAGTACAGATTTTTATTTTTAAAACAGCAAAATTTATTTAATATGTACATTGATTTTCACTTCATTAGCTTTATCATTAACATAAATTAAATTACCAAGTATTAGGTGGCAACAATCCAGTGGGAGGTGACATTTCACCAGTCTTCAATATATTTTGAAGGAATACCTCAAGTCTGCTTTTGGGACCACCTTCATCAATATTATTAAGAATAGATAAATATTCAGTGCTAATTAATTTTATTATTTTTATACACTGCTTTCTATAATATTTAAAGAACTCAGAACCACAAACTATAAAAAAATCATGTAATAATGTGGCACTTATATCAGGCTCTGGCTTGAGATTAATAAATGAGGCTAACCACTTCCATCCAAAACATAAACCACATGGATTTGGAGAGTTAATAAATCTAGGTGTTTTCGCTGTCCAAATGGCACAATGAAGTCTAAATATGCCAGACATTCGTTTTAAAAATTTATCTTGTTTTTCAACAATACCTTCATCATTGTAGGTGTACCCTCTGGACATATAAAATTCTTTATCAGTTTGTCCCTCTTTTTGTGGTAGCATCATTGGAACAAGATAAGGACAAAATCTATGAAAATAAGCCTCAAGTAATTTACCAAATTCAGAAAATTGTGACCATAGAGCAATAGCTACTGCAGCAAGAGGAAATGCCGCTTCTGGATTACTAGAAACTAATAGTTCTCCTTGTCGAACAATCTTTTTAGCTAGTAAAGCTGTGCAATAATTGAGGCCTTGTGGATGTTGTGATGCTATCACAAAGGTGTCCAGAACTTGTACTTTTTCTCCTCGGAGCAATTTAGCTAGTTTATCATACTTATCTCGAATATGAACACCACTCACTGATGATAATGCATTAATTGGAGTGTTGACCGCTTTTTGACAGTCAAATCTAAATTTCTTTAAATTTGTATTTTCTAATAAGTCCTTATAGCTGTTTTCATAACATTCTAAAAAATTTTTTAGTTCTTTATAGTATACAAAATTATTTTCAGAATAGAAAGTTGATTGAGCCTTTTTAGGTTGTTCTACAGGGGCTTGCTTAATTTTAGCATCATCTACTTTTTTGGCATCTTCAGCTTGTTTAGCTTCTAATTCCTTTTGTTTTGCTTCCTCTTCTTTTTGCTGCTGTATAAACTCATTTCTTTTAACTGCCTCCAAATCTCTCATTATTTTCTGCCTAATGTTTTCCATATTTGCAGACAATATTTCAGATTGTCGTACTTCTTTATCTGTGATTGTACCAGTTCTACAAAAATCTAGTATGGCACTTATATTTTCAATTAGTGTGTTTACAGTTGTAGCATATTTTTCTAAAATAGCTTCTGTTTGTGGTTCTACTATAATAAGATTTGTTATTTCATTATAGCATATACATATTTTAGTGTGACTATCGGTAATAGCTGCAAATCTTGTAGTAGCTTTATTTTGTTCATCCAGTATCTTATTCATATTTTCGATAGTCTGTTGGTTGATCATCTGGAATTCTTGCTCATCTAGTTGAACATTTTCAAGTAAATTTAAATTAATATTATCCTGTAATTGTTTAGCCATTTGCAGTTTCCTTGCTCTAAGTTCCAATGTTTTTCTTTTACAATCATCACTTTGTTTTTTCCAAAAGCGATGCATCGTTTCTGCGTATGTATTAATCATCTTTTCCACTAAATTTTTATACAAATCCTCAGAATTTTCTTGTAGTTTTGATTCATATTCCTTTAACAACAGTGTATATCGTAAATCTTCACCAAGTTTATCTTCTATTAAATCTACAAACTCGTGATTATTGTTAGGCGGCATATTGTTAGCACTAGGTTTCTTTTTGCTAGGGCTTCTAGGCCCTATTGTTACTTCAGTTACGAAAGGACTGATTTCGGCAGCTTTCGTCAAAGCAGATATACGTAACCTCTCAAAATCCGCTAAAGTTTCAGAAATACTTAAGTCGCAACTTTTATTGATTGTTCTTGATAGGTTATCCATGCAAGAATATGTTGTGTCCTCCATAATTATAAAAATATTGTACTTAAATTTTATATATCAACTTCTTATCTATCTGTGAGATAACAGAAAATAATAGTTACTGTTTATAAGGTTAAGTATTGAACTTAAAGCTAAATAAATCTCTAACTACAATGACATATCAAAAGAAATATAAAAATCAAAATACCGCAATTTTGTATATTTTGACTTGAGTTGACAATTGACTTTTAAGTATAAACAAGAATGTCGTTATTGCACACAGATAAATCGTAAAAAATTTTGCCTCTTACTATTTTTGTCGTTAAATAACGACATAAATGTTCATATTATAAATTGTATAGAATGATGTATGTGATGTTGAAATGTTTCAGCTTTAAACTTATATCAATTTCGCTTCAGGGCGGAAAAGATATTTGATTTGGAACATTCTCTTTTCTAACGATCTGTTATTTTGAAAAAAAAAATAATGGTTTTACATTTTATAAGTGCTTGGATAATAAAAGTTCACTTTTTTAGTTAATCGGTTTGTATATATGATATGTGACCAATATGGTCAGATATCACATGATATTGGACAGGGGAGGTATAGGCTTCTACTATCATAAAATTTATAATTAAAAGCTACATCACATACTTGACTAGAAGAGAGCTTACAAATTATTATCAGTCACTAAATTATAGTAAGATTGTCGAAATATTTGAAATATGTCCAACGCTCCCACAAAGTAAGGAGGTTCGGCCACTCCTTATGCTTACATATAAATGAAATGTAAATTAAATTACCTTAACAGTTTCTAATTTGCAAAAATAATCAATATAAAGTAAATAAATTAGCATATCTACTATTTTTGGTTATTTAAGAATATTATTAACAAATTGTAGCGTAACTTACTGACTTATTTATGAGTGAGTAAATATATAAAAAAAATAGCACAAAACTTTAAAACACACGCAACATAATACATTTACCGATGTGAAACCTAAAATTGAATCTTTTTTTTCAATTGAATTAAATTGCCGATAATAAATAATACACATTTGCCTAAGTCTACCATTTTATTTATTGGGAAGTAATAAGAAGTTAAGCAATACTATATTGGTATAATCTACAAAATGAAATTGGCGCGAAAAATGTTTGATGTGCAAACAGCTGCTTTATAATAAAGTTGACGTTTTAAAATTGGTAAATGTTTTGAATATAGAATTTACACTCAATATCACAGTAGCAGTAATGTGATATTTATATAAATGTGAAAAATGATTTTTTAATTGTATATTTTATTATTTGTCGATAAAATGGTACTACAAAATACTGGAAAGTACAGGGCAGATAAAAATGATTCCAATAAAAAAGAAACTGGATTTTCATCAGCGCCAAGGTTTTGTAAATAAAATTTAGTACTGTTATATATGTGTAATATATATTGCTAATAAGTTCTTATTTAAAGGGAGGAATCATCAGAATCACGACTACGGGTGGCTATCGACAATGATAGAATTGACTCAAAATATGGGTTCGATAGAGTACGAGATGTTAAAGAAAGAACTGGTTATTTACTTAACATGCACACTGTAAGACTTTTAATCTATTGAAAAATTATTTATTATTGAATTATATATTTTTACCCATAAAAAATATTTCAGGCTGAAATTTTGGACGAAGACAAAAGGCTTGTGGCTGCAATGGATTATTACTTCATAGAAATGGATGGGTCTAGATTTAAAATATCTCTTATGTTTAATCCCTATTTTCTTGTGCTGGCTAGAAAAGAATGTGAACAGGAAGTGATCCAATACTTATCTAAAAAATTTGCAGGAACTATACATAAGATAGAAGTAGTTGAAAAAGAAGATTTAGATTTGGTAAAAAAATAAATTATTTTAAATAAATACTGTAAATTTCAAAACTTAGTCTAATAATATTTTACAATTTTACTTCAGCTTAATCATCTATCAGGTCTAAAGCAGAGATATATTAAGTTATCCTTCATGTCTCAAAATGAAATGATGAAAGTGAGAAAAGAACTATTAACCGCCGTTAACAAAAACAAAGAAAGAGAGAAAAAAGATGCAATCTATTCTGAAATGTTGACAAATGCATTGACTAGTGCTGCTGCTATAGAATATGCAAAAAAAACTACTGATCACATGGATAACATTTTAGACATGAGGTTTGTAACCATATTAATTATATAATATATATAATTGTATTTCTTTTATTACATTTGTTGGTTTACCATGTTATTGCTTTTTTATTTATAAGAGAGTTAATCATGTTAATTTCAATGTTATAACTTCTTCTTTTCCCCTCTCCACACAACTTGGATGTGTTTAACAAGAGCAATGTTTATTTTTAAAACTAGTTTAAAGAAAGCTAATTTATATATTTGATAAAAAAATTGAATTTCAGGGAACATGATGTACCATACCATGTAAGAGTTGCAATTGATATGAAGATATTTGGTGGAACCTGGTACACAGTAAAGAGTAGAGGAACTGAAACCCCTACATTCATTAAGAGAGATGACATATTGGAACGGCCAGATCCTATAGTTTTAGCTTTTGACATAGAAACAACAAAACTGCCACTAAAATTTCCTGATTCTCAAACAGATCAGATAATGATGATTTCATATATGATTGATGGACAAGGCTATTTAATTACTAATAGAGAAATTATATCAATTGATGTGGAGGACTTTGAATACACACCCAAGCCAGAATTTGAAGGGTAAAGTGGATTCTGATTGTACTTTTAGTGCTAAAATATTTATTATTTATGAATAATTTCTTTTTCTAATGATAATAATTGCTACACTATTCAGCAATTATGATTTAAATTTATTTTTAATCTTTATGCACATATATTCTTCTAGACATGAGTAAAAAAAAAATAGGAAAAGATTAAAAATAATAATGTCTTGATTTATAAATAATATAGTCATAATAATTTATGTTATATTTATTTTTCAGACAATTTATTGTGTTCAATGAGCCTAATGAATTGGGTTTAATACAGAAATTCTTTGACCACATCATGGATGTTAAACCTCATATATTTGTCACATATAATGGTAATTTAGTTTCATTATCTAAAACTTATCATCTAAAATTATCTAAAACTTTCATCTTAAGAAAACCACAATAATAATAACTTTTAATACAATTTTTAGGTGATTTCTTTGATTGGCCATTTGTTGAAGCAAGAGCAGCTATACTTGGTTTAGATATGAAGCAAGAGATAGGTTTTAGCAAGATCACAGCTAGGGATGGCACATACGCTTGCCGTCCTGCCATGCATATGGATTGCTTGTGGTACATTTTTACTAAATAATAATTTTCACTCTACATCCACATAATATGAGGCCAGTTGCGTCTCAGTGGGACAGAGTGTGACTGTAAACACGATGGATTCTATTCTGACTTGGAAAGTGAAGTATGGAGTGTCTTGACACTAGGCACTTTCTGTCTACCCTGCTATGTGGGATAAAAAGCGAGAAGCTAGAAAAAATTATATACAAATAATTATCCTAAATATTAATAATACCAATATAGTAATAACTAATAAGATATATATACAGTTACAATATATATACAGTAGATATATTATAGTCATGCAATAATATTTGAATAATATTTTACTCACTAAGTGTAATTGAAAATAGTGTTCATTTACTCAAACCTAATAATATAATATTCTCATAACATTTACTTTATATCCGGCAATGGAAAGCAAATGTTTTCAAGTTTCTTTATTTTAAAAAAAAATCCTATTATATTGTACCACTTCACTTGTATAAACTAAAAATATTTGTTATTTTACTATAGTTGGGTGAAAAGAGATTCCTATTTGCCAGTAGGGTCTCAAGGGCTTAAGGCTGTCGCCAAGGCAAAATTACGCTACGACCCTGTAGAGTTAGATCCTGAAGATATGTGCAGAATGGCAGCAGAACAGCCACAAGTAAGCTACATATTATATAAGTAGTGTCTGCGCCATCGTCTGCATGGAAATTAACATTATTGTTCCTTTTATCAGCTAATTGCCAGCAAAATCCCGTTAATATCGGTATAGCCGTTCCAGAGATTAGCCAGAACGTACAGACATATAAAAATGTATACATACAAAAACATTATATTATACATACATATGTATTTAATAAAATGGTAATCAATTTAATGTTATTAACAGACACTCTAGTTATATTTATTTTTAAAGATAACAAAGTTACTATATTAAAGTTAGACACCTTTATGTGAAATTAGTAGTGCTTAGCTCTCCATGCGACGGTTGTGGATTTGAATACCACTCAGGGGTTTTTTTCTGTATTTAATTTTTTTTGCACTGTCTATTTTGTAAAAAATACTTCAACTTTTAATACAACTTACAGGTGTTGTCGAACTATTCAGTGTCTGATGCGGTTGCTACTTACTACTTGTATATGAAATATGTACATCCATTTATATTTGCTTTATGCACAATTATACCACTGGAACCCGATGAGGTAGGTAATAATAAATATTGCTTTTATGTTATCCTGTAAAACAGTGAATTTAAAAATAAAAAATATAAAATTCTTAATTATCTAAATAGTGGTGGGCAAACATTTTTAGGGACTTGCCAGAAAAATTATGAAATTTCATAGGAGGGCCAGAATTATCGAAAATATGCACTCTGCATTAAAACATTTAATTATACTTACTCATTCTATTATTTCTCGGAGAGGAGGTACCTCTTCACACTCAGCAACTCAAATAAAATAACAATGCAAATAGTTAAAATATATATTACCATGTATATTTTAGCTATATACATTGTTATTATTATTGTAAATATGCTTTAATTATTCTTACTTACTTCTAATACTTCCGTACCGGATAGAATGTTTTTGCGGGTCGTACTTTGCACGTCACTAATCTAAGTCATTTTCCTACAATAAAGAAAATATTTAGCTATTAGTAGTAATATAATATCTCGTTCCAGGTCCTTCGCAAAGGTTCAGGCACGCTCTGTGAATCGCTTCTCATGGTGGAGGCTTTCCACGCGAATATAGTGTTTCCTAACAAGCAAGTAGAAGAACTGAATAAGCTGACCAGTGACGGGCATGTCCTGGAAACTGAGACGTATGTGGGTGGGCATGTGGAGGCACTTGAATCAGGTTTGGTTATAATGTTTCCTATGGTTAACAGGTTTAATTCCTGGTTGAGATTTTTTTTATTTTATAGTAGTTAACCGGATTACTCGCGTATATTTTGGTATTCAAAACGTCAGGTGTCCAAAATGTATTTTCGAATACCAAAATATACGAGAGTAATCCGGTTAAAATAGTTTCATTTAAAACGTATAAAAATCGCGAAAATCAAAGATCTTATTAGGTTTAATAAATATTATTATTAATTTAAAATTATATTTTTTTTCAGGCGTGTTTCGCGCTGATATCAAGTGTAAATTCCGTATAGTTCCATCTGCAATTGACAAATTAATGGAGAATACAGAGAAAACTATGAGGCACGCCATAGAGGTTGAAGAAGGAATACCAATGGATTTGGTGACTAATTTTGATGAAGTTTGTGCGGACATAAAAGCAAAGTTACAGCACATGAAGGATCATCCGAGACGAGATGAAAATCCTTTGATATATCATTTGGATGTGGGAGCTATGTATCCCAATATAATTTTAACTAACAGGTATGTTAACAATATTACTATATAAATAATTTAATCATTTTCTCATATATGTAATTTATTTACTTCTTTTTAAAAAGCTTGTATATAAATTATTAAAACATTTATTTGTTTATCAACAAGACAAACAGTATTGTAATAAAAATTAAAAAAAAAAAAACAAAAATTAATACATGAACCAATTAATTCTGTACATTGTAACAATTGTGTTAAAAATATAATGGATGTTGGGCATGTTAAAAATATTAATAATTATGATAGACAAAAATAATAAGTTACCGAAAAAAAAAACTTAACATACGATTAAGTACAGAATATTATAAGAAATAACTACATAAACTAAAAATATAAAAAAATCAATACATCTAATTTTTACCTTTTATTTATTATGTAAAAAAATCTGAAATTATTTGACTTACATATGTGTTGTAGAAGTAATTATTATATTTTATGACTACTTATTTTTCTAATTAGGTTTGGGCTATATTTGGAAGAGTGTTTGTTTCATACAGGTATAATTTTATTTGAGATTAAAATTCCTTATTAAATTATTAAAATTTTAAGTAGATAATGTAGAAAAGCAATATTGGGGTAACAAATTCCATAGTGGATGACAACTATATATAAATAAGTTGTATATAAAATATTTCAGCATTCTGGTCTTTGTTTAAGTTATCAAAAATAAAATGTGGAGATATGTTTTTTTATTTCAATAGTCAAATTTCATTATTATTTTTTTATTTTAACTTTACGCTTTTATCCCCCTTAACATTGTAAACAGAAAGTACATACTTAGTGTTAAGGCATTCCGTACTCCTGTTGTTTAGATATTGCGTGTTGAGTGCCGGAACTCAAAGCCGCGTTTTGTTTTATTACAACGAGAAAATGACAATAATTTATATATAATCGTAACCGATCGCGCTTACAGTCCAACGCGGTGCCAATGCGCCATATATAAAGACATTTGTCGTGTTCAGATTGCAGCCGTCGGCCATGGTGTGCGCGCGCACGTGCGCCGTGTGCGACTACAACCGGCCCGGCGCGGACTGCCAGCGGCACATGGAGTGGATGTGGCGGGGCAACTTCTGTGTGTACAGACCAACTTTATTACCATTATGCTATTGATAATAATTTGATCATTTACTAAGGTCATTATGTCACGGCGCTTAAGGTTTTCAACTTTGATACCTATAAGTATGATAAAGTGTGTTTTGTAAGCTGTTATATGTACCCATGGGAATATTATACAATTTTAATGTTCTTCTATCTATGGAACACTCGAGTGGCAAAGGATATTTTACTTAAAAAAACACCTTTGTGCTTTTTCTCGCATAATCTTCCTTTCGAAACTATGTTGATTATTTCCCGCCTGAAATCAAAAGTTTGCGTGTTGAGTGACAAACTCAACGTCGCGTTTTATCTACGAAAGAAGAGAAATGAAAGTATATTTTAAATATAATCGTTTTCTCGACTGGGAATCAAACCCATATCTAACTGCGTTTACTGTCAGACGCTGTCTCATTACATACCACAGTGTATAATTGATTTAATTTACTTAAAATATAATATTTCTAAGTAATTTATATACTATTTCAATATATTAATATTCAATACAATCATTACTAAGGATGATTCGTACACGTCATTAACAGTCTACGAACTATCTAATATTAATTCTTACTGAACTACTACTTTTGATCATTTTCATAATTTATTTCTTTTTGAAGCTAACTTCACGTTTGTATCCCGCATGGCAGGGTATACTAAAAATACCTGGTGTCAAGGAACTTTGTTACTTAGCTTTTTGCAGAAATCGCAACATTGCGTATTGAGTGGCGAAACTCAACGCCGCACTTTGTCTTACCAGGGCGAGCAATATTAAATATAACCACTCCCCCGAGTGGGAATCGTACCCACAACCGATCGCGTTTACAGTCAGGCGCTGTCCCACTGCGCTACGACCGGCCTTTTTATTAACTTTTCTGCCACATCCTTTTAATTCATATATTTTAAACTGTATAAGAAAAGATTACCTTTAAACTGTGCAGTACCCGCAACTAGAAGTGAATACCAAAGAATCCAACAGCAGCTAGAGACGGAGAAATTCCCGCCACTGCACCCGGGAGGGCCGCCGAGGGCATTCCACGCATTGCCGAAAGAGGACCAGGTATGACTCATTGTTTTTAGTTTCACGTTTTAAATGAAATTTAATTTATTGACAAGACTTATGTTACGGTGTTCGGAGAAAGACTTTTTAAAAAGTATTTATTTATTTAAAATTAACAAAATTATATATTCTATTAACTAATTATAATTGACTTCTCTTATCTAATGCTATTACAAGACTATTTTAAATTCTAATATTAATTATTTTCGAAAACAATATGGAATGTGCGTGTAAGCAATTACATTGTATTCTATATTCCATCGTCAATGGTATGTGCATAGTTATTGCACCATAACTCCTCCCCTCTTTAGATGGAAGCCTGGCATCTCAAGGCTTTCACTGTCCTTCGGCTGGGTGTTTTCTGGATGAGCATATTTTTTACTTCTGCATTTATATATCTTCCATACCAGAATCGCGCTTCCGATTATGTATAACAGGATCGTAGTCCAACTAGGAATCGCCATATCAAGAGACCAATCATATGACGTGTTTTCTTCGGCAACATTCTCTATCTTATTAAGAAGTTGATGAATATTATCTAGAGATACATCTTGAAGTTCTACTTCATACTTTATGTTTTCAGTATGGATGTTCTTTTCCTTAGGTAATGGTATGATTTCATTCAGCAAAACTATTTGGCTGTTAGTTTGCAAAGTCCTGTTCAGGAACTGTAGTTTGCAGCCTTCTTCGATGGTGACCAACTGAACTCCGTTTATTTTCTTATATGTTGTTCTCCCATTACACATTGAACGGACAACTTCTTCTCTTTTTGTGATAAGTAACCACGTGTTATCATTAACTCTCTGGATATTGCTTTCCTTCATATTTGTTTTGGCTAGCGTGCAGTTTGCCTTCTCGTGGCGAATTAAAGATATGATACAGTCATCAGACGATGCTATCGGCTTAGTATCCAACTGCTTACAGAGATGTTTTTCTTCTGTAATTATTCTGCAGTCTTCTTCCATGTAGGAGTAGTCTTCACTTCCAAGTGCTAGGAGATTGGACTTAGGAATAATAGTGAAGTTGTGGATATCAGGAATGGAATATAGATGGATCAAATCATATATATTGGGTTCAACAGAGGGAATTTCTAGAATAAAATTCAAAGTATGCTCTGTGCTATAAGCTTTAACTTCGATAGATCTTTCAATTTCATGTATGTAACTTAAACTTATCGGTGCTACCGCATTAAAAGGAATATGATTTTTTATTTCTAAAATTTCTAATATTAAATGTTGAGGGATTAAAATAGTGGGGTGCATTATTCCCATTTGAGCAAATGTAATAGCATCTTCTAAAAACATTAATCTATCTAATAATATTTGTATACTATAATCTATTTCTATATAAATTTCTAAAAAAATTAATTGATTTTTAACTAAATTAGAGTTACTGGTAACATTGAGTAGAAATTTAGAAATTTTTAATTGATTATTGTTAATTTTTCTTACTTGATTACTGAAATCTTCAATTGCGTTTTTCGCTAAAATAAGGGAAGATTTTTGTGAATTCTGAACATGGTTCATACGATTCTTTAATTCTGTTATTTGTTGTTCGAATTTAATTGCATCATTATTATCTAAATTACCAGTAACGGCCTTAACTACTGATCCTAACCCGTCGATAAGACCACGTTTGGCTCTTATTCGAGGTGCAATAAATGTTAGTTTCTTATTTATTAAATCTAAATTATAACTTATCTGATCTTTATACGTTGCATGCAAATGACCAGATTCTGAATGTTCTTCTGCTTCCTTAGCGCTGTTATATAACGATATTAATTTAATGGATGCTAATTTTAGTTCAGTTATGTTATAAACACTAACTAGTCTAATGAAATCGATTTGTCTTAAGATCCGTCCTTGTTTTAGCAACAGGATACCATTGTTATTATCAACGGAATTTATATTTATTGTGGCTGTTGTGTAGAGCACGAAGGCTCCTGCAATGATGACCCTGGAACAAGGTGAGGTCTTCGTAATAACTTAAAGTGGACTCTAATAGACTTAGAATTAGGATGGTTGCCTACTATTTCAGCTACGTTATTTGGGTGCAAATGGATTATTTTATAGGGTCCTTTAAATACTGGTTTTGTCTTATCATTCCTAGCTGTTTTGGCTACCCGTTTATATACTTCTTCACCTACCTTAAATGCGATGTCTTCTGCTGCTTGATTTCTTTTAGCTATTACCTGTTCTTTATTCTTCGATGTTAATGCTGCTACACATTCTTGTATAGCTTCTGCATTACGCCTATGTTTGATAACATACTCCTGATAAAATTCCCTAGGATAATGTAGTTCTAGAGGATTCCTAGCCGTCGTATGTCCGTACAGTAGTTCGTAAGGTGTATATCCTGTTGTAGAGTGAATGGAATTATTATAAGCTATGATAGCATATCGCATTAGAAGTTGCATTGGGTCATCTTTATTTGTCATTCTATTAATTCTTATAATTTCACCTAAAGTAGAATGAAGTCGTTCCACTGGTGAGTTTGAGTTAGGGTTGTAAGGTGTGGTGAAATGAATTTCAATGTTATGGGATGCAAAGATTTCCTTTATTACGTCATTGTCAAATTTGCTGTCAGAGTCTGTAGTTATTTTATGTGGTAATCCTAAAACTGAAAATACTTGAAGTAGAGCCTCTGCAATATGAATACAACTCGTTGCTGTCAAGGGAATAGCTTGTGCGAATTTAGAGAAGTTGTCTATTAATGTCAAAAAGGTGGTACCTCCAGTTGAGTATAAGTCCATAAAAAGATGTTGCATTGGTTTTGTTGGTGTTTCAGTAAGTGCTAAAGGGGGTCGCAAAGGGTTCCTTTCATATTTGGCCTTAATACAAGTATCGCATTGGTTGATATATTTTTGGATCACTGGCAGCATATTAGGCCAATGGTAATTGCGGTGTAACTGTTTATAAGTTTCCTGTATACCTCGGTGAGTCGTCTTACCTTCATGATATTTCTTTATAAGTTCCTGCTGTTCTGATTTATTTTCAACTAAGGTTACACGAGAAGTACATTTAAAAAGCTTGGGACCTCTATTATTGAAAACAGTTGTGTAAACTCTAGAAAAAGCGGGATAAAGTTCATCATTATAAAAATAACAATGGAAAACACGATCGGCTATCGTATGCTCTTTTAAGAACCTAATTATTTCTTGTTCGGTATTGTTAATTGGTATAAATACGTCCTTAATAATAGTTTTAGAATTAGTTGATCTATTTTCTACTCTGTATGTTGAGCTTGGTGTGGATCTAATGTGAAATTGTTTAAGCTGTCGGTCTATAGCGTCTGACAATATCGGGATTCCTCTATTTTCATTATCTAACTGAGTATGTCTAGTAGGAGCTAAGTCGTCGTTGTCTAAATTAGATGGGTTGGTACTTATAGGTTCCTCTGTCTGTTGGTAACTGTTATCGTCAATGTGGTCGGTGTCTGCGTCAATTTGGTCAGTATCTGCGTCAATTTGACCGTTGTTATCGTCAGTTTGGCCGTTGTTATTATCAGCATTTCTCGTGTTATTAATTCGAATATTTTCAAAGATCTCGTTAATAATGTCATCGTTTTCATTATCATCAAAGTTAACCATAAGAGATTCTATGCTATTATGGAATATTTTAGCTCGAGAAAGGGCGTCAGCATTAGAGTTCTGTTTTCCTTTTTTATAAACTATATCATAGTCATATTCAGCTAACTTAAGTTTCCATCTAGTCAATTTTGAGTTTGGATCTTTTAATGACATTAGCCAAGTTAACGGTCGATGGTCGGTGTAAATGGTGAAGCGTCTTCCATAAAGATAAGGTCGAAAATATTTAACTGCCCATACAATAGCTAACAGTTCTTTTTCTATGGTCGAATATTTTGTTTCAGTATCTGAAAGTGTCCTAGAAGCATATGCTACTGGTTTGTCAGAACCTACTCGTCCTTGTGACAGAACTGCACCTAGAGCTACGTCTGAAGCATCTGTTGTCAGAATAAATGGTTTGTCAAAGTCAGGAAACTGTAAGATTGGATCGTTCGTTAATATTTCTTTACATTTACTAAAGCATTCTAAAAATTGTGGTGAATGAATAACTTTAGCATTTTTTTTTAAACAAGCTGTCATTGGCTTCGTCAGTTTCGCGAAGTCCTTTATAAATTTTCTATAATACCCTACTAGGCCTAAGAATGCTTTTATGTCTTTTTGTGATTTAGGAAGTGGAAAATTTAAAACAGCTTTAATTTTATCCTTATTGGGTTTCAGTCCTTCGTCAGTCAACTCATGTCCTAAGAAATTTACATGTTTTTGGAGAAACTCTGATTTGTCCAATTGTATTTTTAAATTATGTTGTTTAAATCTGTCAAAAACTTGACTAATTTTATTAATATGTTCTTGCAATGAAGTTGAAGCTATGATAACGTCATCTAAGTAAGTAAATACTCCGTCTAAACCTCTAAGTATATGGTCCATCAGTCTTTGGAAAGTACCGGGTGCATTTTTTAGTCCAAATGGCATTCGAAGGAATTCGTAATGTCCTCTTTCTGTCGTAAAGGCTGTCTTTTCTATGTCCTTCTGGTGCATTTCAACTTGATGGTAACCACTAGCAAGATCAAGAGTTGTGAAGTATTGTGCACGTCCAAGTCTGTCAAGTATATCGTTTATATTGGGTAGGGGGTATTTGTCTTCTATGGTCTTGTCGTTAAGTCGTCTATAGTCAATAACAAGTCTCCATTTGACCTTTCCCGATGCATCTGGTTTCTTAGGTACAATGTGCACGGGGCAAGACCATGGAGAAACACTATGTCTAATTATTCCTTGACTTAATAAATTGTCAACCTGCTTTTTGATTTCCTCGCGTTGTTGGGGTGCGTGTCTGTAGCTTCTAACGTAAATAGGGGTATCGTCAGTCAGTCTTAACTGGTGTTTTACAGCATGAGTAATAGTCAGAGGTATATTTTCTGAATAAAATAAGTCACGGTACTGAAAGCAGAGTTTATTGATTTCTCTTTTTTCTTCTTCATTCATATGGTCAGTACGAATTTTCTTTAAGTTTTCCCTAAGTTCTTTGTCTACATCTATACTATTTACTTGTATTGAGTTAAGTTCAAAACTTTCATTAGTTTTAGAGTTTACTATATAAGACTGTAAGCGAAACGGTGCAATATTAGATATGATTTTCTTATGTGAATTAAAATTAATAATTGACGTTTTAAATTTACCATCTATAACATTAACAATAGCAGCAGGTGATTTAAGACCGCTTGACCATAAGTAGTCATCATAAATGTATTGTCCATCTGTATAATTGGTTCTTACTGTAATTAACTTTTCACATTTAGGATCAATGCTAATTTTTTTAATAGGATAATCAAAGTAAATAGGAAGTTCTGCCGTAGCTGTATATAAAGTTTTATTTTTTAAATCTATATTACTTGAAAGCACTTTTAATAAATCTAATCCAATTAATCCTTTATACTTAGGGTCAAAATCGAAAATGAGAAATTTATGGACAATGTTAGTATTAAATGCGGGAGGAAGAGGTAAATATACTACATGATTATGTTGTGTAATTGCATGAGCTGTCTTAACTTCGAACGGTTCATACTCAACAAAATTTTGAAAACCCGAATCGAAAATAACTTCAGGGGATATCATAGATCGAGATGCACCTGTATCGATAAGAAACTTACCTTTAAATTCCGGAAGCTCTATGTACGGAAGGTGATCTTTATCCTGATGATTCAGCTTCACTATTTCTTTTCGTCTTGGATCTCTTCTAACTGAAAATCCTGTTGTTGACTTACCTCTTCATTATCACTATCAATGGGTTCTTCTGTAGCATCGTAATTACTTACCTGGTCCTGGGACATGGGATAGTAATATGGCATAGGATAATATGAATAAGTATATGGGTGTGTACTATCATGTGGTGTATTTAACAACTCTTCAAAAGCATTTTGTGGTTTGGCTTGCTTTTTTACTGAACGCATTGTTACATCGGTATTATTTTGTTTATTAGTGTGTGGCAGATCTGGGAAAGTGCCTGAATTCCTGTTAGGGTTAAAAGCAGGTTTATTTCGCCAGGGTAAAACCGAATTAACTAATTGTTGTCGTTGCACAGGGGAAAGATTGTTGCGTTGAGGAACATAAGTGTTAGGGTTAAACATTGGCTGCATCTGAGGGTGATTAGGTAAAACATGAGATTTAGGTGGATCAACCTTCGACTTGTTAGGAGCTGTTGATGGCATATTATTATTATGAGTACGACTACTATACTGAGCCCTAGCTTCTTCTTGTCTAGCAGCTGCTATGGCTAACTCTAACGTAGAGGGGTTGGCTATTCTAACACCAATAGAAATTTGAAATTCTAATTGACTAATAAACTGATCTATAGCCATTTTTTCGTAATAAAGCTTATCCGGGTTATTGCCCACGGAGTAAAGTATATTTAATATTTCTCTTAAGCGCTTGCCATAACATTCAGAATCCTCAGATTTATTACGCCTCGTACGCATGAGCTCTTGGACTAATTGAACTTCTGTTCTAGGATCTCCTAACCTACGAATTAATGCACATTTAATTCTATCCCAACTATCTAAGGATTCCTCGTGCATTATCGCGTCAATTGCTGCACCACTTAACCTATTTTTAATCATGCATACTATAATTTGATTTGCATTACCTTTAATTTCAATTAATTGTAAAATTTTATCAACTTCTTTAATATAAAAATTAAGAATTTTAGGGTTGCCGTCGTAACGTGGCACTAAATCAGAGATAACCTTATACATGTGGCTATCTTCCATTTTTTTTTTTTTAAAAAATAAACAAAATTAAATTAAATTAATGTAACTAAAGTGTATATAATAATATAATCGATATTAGATTATAAAGGAGTCTATTGGCGATAATAGCCTAAAGACGAACATACAACTAAAGTATATAATATAATCGATATTAGATTATGTAAGAGTCTATCGGCGATAATAGCCTAAAGACGAACATACAATGATTTTATTATTTTTATATATAAATAACGACAGGAAATATAGAAGGAGCTTGGAAGGCTTACCACACTGCTTGCATTTCCCGCCGGGTCTTGTAAAGCGCAGGTCTCCTTTATTCCGGATTCCCGCAAGGTCCGATCGCCGTAAGGTTCTTCTTGGATAGCAGTGACTAACGATTGGAATCGTTCGCTAAAGCCTTATCGAGAAGATTTTATTCTCCACAAAGACTATAGTGCCGCTATCCTACCGACTGCGCCACTTATGTTACGGTGTTCGGAGAAAGACTTTTTAAAAAGTATTTATTTATTTAAAATTAACAAAATTATATATTCTATTAACTAATTATAATTGACTTCTCTTATCTAATGCTATTACAAGACTGTTTTAAATTCTAATATTAATTATTTTCGAAAACAATATGGAATGTGCGTGTAAGCAATTACATTGTATTCTATATTCCATCGTCAACGGTATGTGCATTGTTATTGCACCATAACTCAGGGCTTGTAAAAAGCTGAGAACGGTCGTTTCGCCGTGGGATAGTCTGATTGTAAACGTGACCAGTTGTGGGTTCGACCCCCACTCGAGGGAGTTATTATTGATATTGATAAAACTATATTTGTACTTGATAGTTATCGTTATATTATCACAGACATTTGTCTCCCCGCGCCGTGAGTCCTCGTCTATTATCATTATATTACGACTAATGCATTAAAAAAGGTAATTTGTAGTCTATATATTATTATAATTTACAACCTATAATACCTATACATCCTCAGAAACTTTTGCTTTTATAATATTAGTAAGACGACTATCGCACTGTCAGCCGGCGTCCGCCTCACCGCTTTACACACCCCGCACATTATCGTCGTTATTATTTTAAAACGATAATAATTTCTTAAACATTGGTTGAAATTAAATACTGCCAAAGGCAATTTTGTTCACAAACAAGTGCCCATGGTAAATAACTTATTTATTTGGATAAGGATTAATATTTAGTTTATAGAAACACCTTCGCAAATGATATATCATTATAGAACTAAAAATATATACATAAAAATTGTTATAGTAAGTCGACCGTAAAAGCTAGATATATGATGTCGCGGATTTTTTTTAGAACTTTTAGAGGAGAACAATTTTGTCATACATAATTTTTGCGTACCTTTCACCGTTTACTCGGCGCGCGCAAGGTAAGCTTTAAAAATATACTAATTTTCCCGTTTTCACAACATTTGTTATTACTGCTTCTCTCTATTTAGTCGTAGAATGACGTTATATAGCCTGTAGCTTTTCTCAATAAATGGGTTATTCAACTCAGAAATAATTTTTCAATTCCAATCAATAGAACCTGAGATTAAAGCGTTCAAACAAACAAACTCTGCTCTATACTTTTAGTGTCTTTTACTTTATACTTTTAGTATAGATTTATAAGGAATAGCTAAATCATTTATTGCTTATTATGTATAATATTATCCACAAGATAGTAAGACTAATTAAGCTAATTAAGCTAGTATTATATGATTAGTAGTACATAATAAGATATTTCATTTTTGCGTTTTTATACATTTTTAAAATTATTTTTATCGTGTACATTTTGGTCTTCAAAAATTTGTTGTCGAATACCAGAATATTAATCCGCTTAAAATTGTTTTAATACTTTTATGAGTATGCTTGTGTTTTATATTTTTTTTGTGTTAATCATTAATATATACAAATTTTAAATGTTTCTAGGCGGAATATGAAAAGAAACGTTTAGCTGATTACTGTAAGGTAGCTTATAAGAAGACGAAAGTGACTCGCTCCGAAGTGCGCACTACTACTATATGCCAGAAGGAGAATTCATTTTACGTCGATACTGTTAGAGCTTTCAGGTATATTTCACTTTTTGAAGCATAATAAACCTGTTTTTTTCTTTCAGTTGTGTAGAGATAGCTGTAGTATTACGTGTAAAATTTGAACGAACTGGGATTTGAACACGTTCTTGTTCATTCTCACTATAACATTCATCTTACGCCTGCCATTCTGCGAGTCTGTTCACTGCATATACGATCAGCTAAACTGATTCCGCATACCCGGCGAAGAGAACGCCTTTCTACTGCATTCATCTTTCTTTCATTCTTCTTCTGACACACCCACGTTTCGCTGTTGTATAACAACGTCGTGCAAGACGTGCAGGTAGGCTGACGCTTGGCCGTCGCATCAATGCAGCAAGAGCACCGTTAACCCTGTTACCGGCAGCAATACGCCTTTCCACATCCATTTCCCATAAACCCGAATCTTCCATCCTTTTCTTTTTTCATCTCTTCCAAATACCAGAGTCTTAGTTTTACTCGCATTTAATTAAACCATTGCGTTCACACCCAAGTTACCAACTATAAATTCAGTAAATTTTAATAATATCTAAATTCAACAATGAACAAAAAATAATGTAAGACTTTTCATATGAAGTGTCTTATATTTTAAATTTACAAAATAATTTAAATTAATTACTGCACAAGTGATAAAATAAATTTAACTGACACACACCTCGTATATTATTTTTTTTATATTTAAATATAAAATTCCGCTCTCAGAGACCGTCGTTACGAGTACAAAGCGTTAAACAAGCAAGCCAAAGCGATGGTGTCACAGGCGGTGGCGAGTGGAGACGCTGCGGAGATAAAGTCGGCAAAGAGCAGAGAAGTGCTATACGACTCTCTGCAATTAGCACATAAGTGTATATTGAACTCATTCTACGGATACGTTATGAGGAGAGGGTGAGTAAACATTTTATTACCTTTACTTTTTAAACATAGTTTTCATTGTTTTAATATATTTATTTTCAATGTTGTGGATTGGATTCCTTCCGCTCGAGGCGACTTTTCATTTTGTTTATATTATTAAATTCATAATATCTGAGACTATTTTTCCGGTGTGGTTAAGCGAGTGAGCTAGAAACTAATGGGTTTTGAATTTCTGACACTCAGTACACACATAAAACACATAAAGTATACACATAAAGAATGTTCGTTTTAAAACTAAACCTAACTTTTATGTGTAATGCCTAACTTTTATTTGCTATAAACACTAGTGGTTTTTTTAATTAGAATTTTATGCTATACCTTTCTTAAAATATTATATTTTCTAAATGTATATATCTCTATTTATCATGAAAAAAAATAAGTCTTACTATATGTATTTATGTATGTATGTTTGTGTCAGTGCACGTTGGCACAGTATGGAGATGGCGGGCATAGTGTGCTATACAGGAGCCAACATCATAATGCGCGCGAGAGAGATCATAGAACAGGTCGGCCGCCCTCTGGAGTTAGATACCGATGGTATGCATGTAAATCTACTTATATTTTTAATAATATTATTTAATACCAAAACAGTTGTTATATTTACTTATATTCTACTATGATAACAGTAAGAGTGTCAGTTGCTCGCCTTTATTGAAAATTTGTCATTGAAAAGAAGTACACAAAGATTTAGTGGTTATGTCACTTTATTGATCGTATTTGAAAAATCTAAAAAGTACTCTCTTTAAGTTACTTTCCTGTCATTCGCCCTAGGATATTAGTTTTACGCTATTAAATATTTTATTGTAATCCGATTAATTTTATAAATAGGAAGTAAAGAACAAGTCGATTTTGATAATTTTATATGTCGAAAGGAATCTGGTGCATACTGCCCTCATCGTTCCCTGAAAATGTTACCATTCACACGACACACCAGAAAAAGAAGAAAATTAATGTTTCATTCCCTAATGCTGTCTTAAACGCTATGGTTAAGGTAAGCTATTTCATATACTGCTTTATATACTTATGAAAGAAATACATTTTATTAAATACTTTTAGATTCCTTGTTATTATATATTTTTTTAATTCAATCAAAAAATATATATTACTTTATATTTTGAGCATTACTATAAGATTTCTTTATTTTATCGAAAAATGTAATATTATTTTATTCAGGATTATTTTACCAACGACCAATATTACGAATTAACGGATCCCATAGAAAAGAAATATGAGAAGCGATCAGAGAATTCCATTTTCTTCGAAGTGGATGGACCTTACCTCGCAATGGTGTTGCCAGCTTCCAAGGAAGAGGGAAAAAAGTTAAAAAAACGTTACGCAGTGTTCAATTTCGACGGTTCTTTAGCCGAACTGAAAGGGTTTGAAGTGAAACGTCGCGGTGAATTACAACTTATTAAGATATTTCAATCGTCTGTGTTTGAGGCATTTCTAAAGGGAAATGATTTGAAGTCTTGTTATGCTGCTGTTGCTAAAGTTGCCGATTACTGGCTGGACGTTTTATATAGTAAGGGATCTAACATGCCCGATTCGGAACTGTTCGAGTTAATCTCAGAAAATAGGTCAATGTCTAAGAAATTAGAAGACTATGGCGGTCAGAAATCTACGTCGATTTCCACTGCAAAGAGATTGGCAGAGTTTTTGGGTGATCAGATGGTCAAGGATGCTGGGTTAGCCTGCAGGTATGTTTATGGCGATTTGTATGCGGTCACAAATTCATTTTTTTCTTATTTATATCATTTATTGGTTTGTAGAAAGCTTATGTAATACATCTTTATTTTCAAAATGATTAGAAGATACCATAAAGAAAAAAAAATATATACAATTTTAAGTTCATCGTAGCACAACCATAAAGTGGCTTACTATATAAGTAATGGTAAATTTACGAGTACATGGGATTTTAAATATGTTTGTTTATAAATATTTAACCTGCATTTACGTAAAGTAGTTTCTTAATAATAGGATTTTATACAACACTTCAATAAAGAAGTTATTATTAAGTGAAACATATTAAAATTATTTACACAAAAAAAACAGATTCATAATATCACGGAAACCCGACGGTGCGCCAGTAACAGAACGGGCTATACCGCTCGCCATCTTCCAATCGCCTGCCGCGGTTAAACGCCACCACTTACGGCGATGGCTCAAAGACAGTACTGTGGGAGAAGATGTGGATATACGAGATGTACTAGACTGGGCATATTATATAGAGAGGCTGAGTGGCGCTATACAAAAGATTATTACTATACCCGCTGCTCTGCAAGGGGTAAAGTTTGATTTTATTTGATTAAATTGTCATTGAGATTATATTTTTTATTTCGATATTTTATAAATAATAACTACTTTGATTTTTTTTAAATATCTAGTCAAAAGTTCTTTTGTAAACACTGTCAAATTGTATAATAAAATATTAAGAAACGTTGTTGAGGCCGGACGTGACGCAGTGTGACAGCGTCTGACTGTAAACTCGACCGGTTGTGGGTCCGATCCCACTCGGGGAGTGATTATATTTAAATTATTTTCACTTCCTCACTCTGGTAAAGACAAAGCGCGGCGTTGAGTTCCACTACTGAACACGCAATGTCTTGACTTCAGTGGAAAGCGAAGTACAGAGTATCTTGACACTAGGTACTTTCTGTCTACCCTGCTATGCGGGATAAAGTGTGAAGATAAAAAAAATAAAGAAGAAGCGTTTCCTCTAATTATTATAGAAATATGTTAGAAAATATCACAAAACATTTTAATTGATATTTTTTATAATTCAATTTTTTTTCTTTAAAATAGAACATATATAAAGATTTTATATAAATGTCTAAATCGTTTATTTTAGTTGGATAACCCAGTCCCACGAGTCCAATATCCAGATTGGTTGCACAAAAAAATGTTAGCGAAGAGCGACAAATATAAAACAAGGAAAATCACAGACATGTTCACCGTTCAACCAAAAGAAGTTGCTAAAGATATACATGGTGATGACGATGACGATGCTGAGGAAAACGCTTCTAGGGTGTGTATTACAGGGAACATCGTATATCGTTAGCTAAAATGTAAACGTGCAAAAGCATGTTTGTTATTGACATTTTTATACCATTTAAAAGTGTGAAAATACGCTGAAAAAAAACAGCAGGGATCAACAGTTTTATTTAAAATTATAAAAATACTTGAAAAATACTTAAATAATGTAAACGGCTTGTCATAACATATATTGATATTTATTTAAAATACTGAACGTTTTTATCTTTCCTGCTAATTTATATGTATGATATATGATTTTAAATAGAATTCATTGAAAACTGTCCACTATAATTTTAAATGTCCGGAATTCTTTTTAAATGTCAGTTTAGAATCTTTAAATTAATTATCAGTCACGTGGTTTAAGTTGATATTATTATTTCTTTACATCATTTTTAATCATCATTTTTGTGACGCAATCGGGCATTGTTTGACTTTTCGCTGTTTGTGAAATTCTTAATTTTCATCTATAGAGCACAGAAGTAGACATAGAAGATATAGGCAAAGAAACAACTGAATCTCCCATTATAAGGCCAATAGTTCACAGCGTGAAACGAAAGAGAGAAGAGTCTCCAGTGAAGGAAGCCGCTACATGGCGAGAAGCGTTAGGACCCCCACCGCCATTTGGAAGTACGAAGGTACGTATATATATATATATATATATATATATATATATATATATATATATATATAAATGATGTCCAAGGATAATATATTTTTCATTTTTTTAGGAAGAGCGGAAGGCATGGATAGTTTTCCAGAAGAAAAAGTGGATGTGGCAAATGGAGCAACGCGGACTTCGCAACAAAAATAAAAGAGGTTACTATTGGTTTATATAGAAATATTCTCGTATAATGCAATCCCTTATATACTGTTATGTAAAAATGATACACATTAATCTTGCTCGATAAATGTGATATTGAAGAAAAAAACTATGTTATGCATGATATGTGTTTTTTTTTAAATCAATTCAAGAACATTTAAAATAAAAAACTTGTACATAGTAACTAAAAACAGTTAATTTTAATAAATTACATTCTAAAGGCAGATTTATTACATGTTTATAGTCGTATTATATGGGAGGTTAGTCGTGTTATATTGGGGGATAGTCGTGTTACAGGTGACTAAAGTCACGTAATATGAAAATGCATTATAAGAGTACCGTGTTATAAGAGGGATTACAATATTCGTAGATTTAATATAATTTTTTTTATCGAGCAGAGCACTTTTTACACTTAACTTGTGAATATTTTATTAATTAGGAATAATGAAGTCTATAATGATTCTAGATATTTAATGTTTATTTTAGCTTCCCGCTTTTATCCCGCATAGCTGGGTAGATAGAAAATACTTAATGTCAAGACACTTCGTACTTCGCTTTCCGCCGAATTCGAGACATTGCGTGCTAAATGGTGGAATTTAATGCTGTACCTTGTCTTATTAGAGCGAAGAAGTGAAAACAATTTAAATATAATCATTCCCCCGAGTGGGGATCGACCCACAATCACTTAAAATCTCAATTACAGTCAGATGCCGTCATGATGAGTAAAACATTTATGTGTACAATGTTTTATTTACACTAATATTTAATAAGATTAATTAATTTGCAGGAAGAGTAGATAAAGATGCTTCAACGAGTATAATTTCTAGAAGTACCGGTCCTTCTAATACTTTAGGTGGATTTATAAGACGGGCACAACGCACTCTACTGAATACACCTTGGCAAGTCATACAGGTAATTTTATTTCTATTTGCCTATAAGTTACATGTAATTTTGTATTTATTGTCATTATACTAAAAAAAAACAATTACGACATAAACCGCTCTGTACGAAATAGATATAGGCGTGCTTATGTCCGTAACTTAACACCATATTTTGTCTTACTACATCAGAGAAATAAAAAGAATTGTGGAACAATCGTACAGTCAACCGTTTTTACAGTCAGACATTGTTCGACTATTCCCATAATGGCCTCTTATTACGGATAGAACATATGGTTTAGCAGTCAGAGCACTTGGACAGTTTCCAATATACGCTGATTCCAATACCGATAGCTATTTTAAAGATGTTTTTCTCATATTTATTTCGTAACAGGTAGCCGAAACAGCGGAACCAGGGTTGTTCAAACTATGGGCCCTTGTGGGAACAGAGCTTCACCAAATCAAAGTGACTGTGCCGCGAGTGTTCTATGTGAACAGACGAGTCGCGCGCGACACCGATAGCGGGCCCTACTGGAGGAAATGCACCAGGGTCCTGCCAAGGGCTCGACCAGCTCAGTTTTTGTATCAGTATACAGTGCCCGAGTCATTGTACAGAGAGAGATGCCAGTATGTATGATGTTTTTTTGGGATTTTTAGTGGTTCTATGACTTCATTTTTTTTAAATACTACATTTTATACTCCTATATAAATAATAGTAATTTTTTTTTAGCTTAACACTTATAACTCGCATAGCAAAACGGGGTACTTAGTGTCAAGGAACTCCTTACTTCGCTTTCCGCCAATTTCGAAGCATTGCGTGTTGAGAGGTGGAACTCAACTCCGCGCTTTGTCTAACCGGAGCGAGGAAATGAGAATAATTTAAATATAAACTTCCCCCCGCTGTGCAATTGCGCCATGACCATAAATTTCTACTGTACCTGCTACGCTGGATAAAGCGTAAAACTGTTTATTTTTAATTATAATTAACTAATAATATTAAAATATTTTCCATAGAGAGCTAATGAGTGAATTATCAGCGCCGGAAATAGAAGGCATATATGAAACACAGATGAGTTTAGAGTTCAAAGTTCTTATGCAACTTGGGTGCATTTGTGTTGTAGATCCACAAGAGGCACGACGGTAAGTTCAGTTGCGTACTACGTTTAGTTTACAGGATTACAGGTTACCATTCCTGTGCGGTAAATTTTCTCCATATTAATGATAGCTGTCCAAGCGTTTTAGCTAATAAAGCTGATGGTTCTTATTATGTTACTTTCAAATTATTACTTAACTTCTTTTTATTCTTTTTTATCAGAAGCATATATAATATGAAATAAAAATTTTCATTATAAGCATACAAAATGGTTATAAATGTAAATAGATATAGTTAATCTGATTTAGCTTAAACTAGAAAATATATCTAAGGAATTAATCATATTTGTTTTATTGTAGATTGGTTCAATTTGGTTCTAATAATATGGATAGTTTTACACTTAATCAACTTCAGTTTAAAAGTGTTGCCCATCAGCCATATTTGCAAAAACAGGTATGTAAAAAAAGTTTGCTATAATATTATACTTAAAGCATAATATGGTATAATATTTTTATATGGCAACAGAAATTATATTATTGTTTGATCTAAACATTACCATATTTATATCAAATTTGAAATATTAATGCTATGTGTATGTTATTTGAAATATTTCATTTTACAAGCTTTTATTTAACTTGCCCATTAGTAAGTTAGTGTGTGTTCAATTCTGATAACTATTAAATTGATATAATCAATTTCGTTGTTAATCTAAATGGCCGCCGCAAAAACTTGGCCGATTATATATTTTTGTACAACCTATACTAACTATGGATATCAAATCAATGGGATACATTTTTGAAAAATCCTACAAAAATTTGTACGCAGCGGGATTCGAACCCGCACCTTTTGGATACTGTCAATGGGATTCATTTATAGATTACTATAAAAAGGCTTGTTTTTTAAATATATTTTTTAATTAATATTTTTTGGGAGAAGAAAACAATTCTAATATAATCATTCTTTCGAATGGAAATCGAATCCGCTCACTAAACCGCAGTGGCCTTAAATTAAAAAAATATATATAAAATAACATATTTAAGTACTATTCCCTCTCACAGGATGGCGTATCTCCAATCAAACACATATTTTTATACCAACACTCAGCGCCAAGTTCGTCTCGTAGCATGTGGGCCTTGATACTGGGTCCCGTCAAACGAGGATACATCTTCGTACAGGACACTGTTAAAACCAACCAAGTGCCGAACATGACCACTCTGTATTCTGCTGAAAGGACTGCTAAGTAAACTGTTTTATTTTTTTAATATTTACTAATATAATTATAATAAATAAGAAATATTATATATTTTAGATATTTTCTTCACAAAAAAATATGATGTTCAAATAATGAAAAATAATAATTATGTATATGATATCTGAAAAAAATAGTTCAATATAGTGAATAATGATGATTAAACCCGCCATTTTTCTACAATACATTTGGCGTATCACTTAATTTTATAAACAAGATATTTTGAAGATTGCTGTATGTTCGATAATCATTTTTCTTAGCAAAAAGGGCTCTGATTTTCCTACTATGCGGTAAAAAATCATCCTCGCATATGTACAACGAATTATTGTCTTTATCCAGAATAAACCTCGGTACAGAAGAAACAACATTACCAGGTCCAGAAGTAACATGGGAAGTGGTAATAGAGACGGAGGGGCGTATGATATGGCGCGGCGTGCAGAGGGCGCTGCAGCGGTACAAGGACGAGCGCTGCGGCCCCACCGTGGTGGCGTTGCAGACCGCGCTGTCGCCTGCCGCGCTCGTGTCGCTCATGCCAGGTGAGCTGCCAGGGTGGCGGACTGACAGTGGAGGTGCTGGTCTTAGGTGACGTCATTGCTACTATTAGTACCAGAGTAGCAAATCAATAGTAGAGATGGAAAAAGCAGTATTGTTGCTAGGACACGAGAATGATATTAGACTTTGACTTATTCATTATAACATGCAGGTGTTATATGGCTTTGTCAGATAAATCATAAATCTAGGCTTCCATTAGTAGAAAACGATTTGATATTGTTAAATTTACAAGAGATGCTTTTAGTTAAATTGTCGAATATTTTCTAATACTAAGCATGCGAAAATAACTTTGAAAGATAAAAAGATAATAAATGAATAATGACAGGTCTATCGGAGTTCCCGCTGGTGGCGCTGCACGTGCGCGACGCGGAGACGCTGTACAGCACGCTGGAGTGGCAGCGAGTGGGCGCGCGCGCCCTCGTGCGGCACTACCTCAACTTGCACTCGGTGTTGGACCTCACTATTGAACAGTGCAGGTACTTTGTTGATTTTTGTTGCGCTCGACTACGGTCACGTTCCACTTGGCGTCCACGACGCTCACGCTCACGACTGCAGTTTTTTCCGTTCCACTTGCATGTGAACGTCATGATCGTAATCCCAAGGGGAACGGCTTATTGAGTGCTTTGAGCGTGGAGACAAATTTATTAATTATGAAATATTACTTTTATCAACAATAATATATTATTATTATATTCACGAAAGATATTATAACAACTTGTTTACAATATCTATGTTTGCATTTTCATAAAATTAAACTTTATTAACTTTATTAACTACCAAAAAAATGTATTTTTTGGTTTACTAAAAATATTGAATTTTCATTAGTGAAATTTTAAATATTTAACAAGTCTAAGTTCATTTTCATTTCTAATTTAAGTTATATTTTTACTTAGTCTTTTTAGTTAAAGCCGTATAAGCTCTCTGTAAAAGCGATCGGTTCGATTCCTACTCGAGTCAAATAATATTTAAATTATTTTCATCTCCTTTTTCTAGTAAGATAAAGCGAGTCGTTGAGTTCCGTCACTCAACACGAAATGTTTCGAATTCGGCAGAAAATGGAGTTCGGAGTGTATTGGCACTAGGTACTTCCTGTCTACCCTGCTATGCGGGATAAAAGCGTGTAGGTAAAAATAATAATCGTTCCAGATACTTCCACTTGCCACTAGGCAATACGGCGGCGGATCCAACGCAGTTCGGCGCGGACTTATTCTACGCGAGACACCTCGTCAAACACAACTTTGTGCTTTGGTGTTCCAGCCTGGAACGACCGGACTTGGGCGGCAGGGAGATTGATGACAATAGGTAATGGCATAAAGTCTTTTGTTTTGATAAGAATACGGAGCATTTAATTCGTTTCGAATATATTCAGTTTGTATGGCCCAATTAATAAATTTGTATACTTTTATTGAATGTAGTTCAATAAATATATGTCTGTTATTATTACTTTAACATTGAATCCTTTTAAAATATTAAGTTACAAACATTGTTTTTATAATCGATACTTAAAGTAATAAGAACTTAAAACATTTTAATCGACTATAGAATGCAAAACAAAATATATATAGTTTTATGTGTTTAATATTAATAATAATTTATATAAATGTACCTCGTACAATTAAGATAATATACTTATATGATTTTAATTATATTTATATGGGAAATAAATATTAATAGGGAGAAAAAATAAATGTCACCTGGATCTCTCTTAACTAGCAAGGTACGCTGTATTACACGCTGTACAAGTTAGCTTGATCGTTTTGGCAGATGTACACTTTACTGATCGATATATTTTTGCAATGAAGAACATATTATTTTCTTAATTTAATGGTTTCAAAAATTGTAAATTTATAAAAAAATATGCATATAATACAAAAGTCCCCAAAGATTCTAGCGTTATCCGAATTTTTGTAATATGACTAGTACGTATGTCCGTTTTTTGCCAAGGTGACATGTAAACAAAATAAATCATACAACTTATAATAAATATAATTTAATTACAGATTAGTGAGTGAAGCTGAGGAGTGGTCAGGATGCAGTCACAGCGCAAGTGGCGCGTACAACGGTGTATGTGTGTCTCTCTCCTGCGATGCTCTCGCTGTGTGTGCGTTGCTGCAAGCTCACCATATTTTACAGGTGGGGTTTTTCGACTGAGATATCTATGACACTTGATGTATCGGTTGTCAATGTTGTTTTGATTTTGGGTGGAAGAAATTAAGTGCTTTATTTAATACCAGGATAATCTGGTGACTATTTTAATATGAGAAAGTAATATGAAGTTCCTTTTTTATACTTGTGATTGATTTTGTATATGCTTATATTATTATAATTGAAACAATTTCAACAAAAAACTTTTTGTTTCTTACTAAATTAAAAAATAAAAATTGTTTTCTTAACAACGTGATATTGTATTAACGTTTGGTTCTTTTGCATTTTTACAAGAATATTACATTCCATTTTATCTGCTTATATTATTAAAGTATCGGGTGGGCCATTAATTTATGCGAATTCTAAAGAATTATATAATAAGAATTAATTAGAACTGAGATTTCTACTATCCAAACGTACATACTCCTCGAATCCAGAACGTAAGACAGAAATTCGTAAAAAACTCGCTGGCACATTGCTTGTGGGATAGCGAACATTTCCTCGCAAATGTTGTTCATGAGCTGGGCAACTGTCGCCGGCTTATTGGCATAAACGCGGCTCTTGAGGTAACCCCAGAGCAAAAAATCCAGTGGCGTGAGATGTGGGCTCCGAGGAGGCCACATCCTCTCGAGAGACGTCAAGATATCAATTTTCCAGTAGACGTTTCGTTTACAACTGCTAAAGACTCATTGGTATGAGATGTCGCGCCGTTTTGTTGAAACCAGGTCCTGCTGTTGTAGACTTCAATATTAAGCAATTGTGGGAAAAAAAAATACGTAACATGTCTGTACAGTGATCAGAATTTACTGTTACGGTTTGACCCCGCTCATTTTCGAAGAAATGTAGTCCGAGCCGACATGGCTGTCCAAACTGTCACTTTAAGCGAATGCAATGGTCTTTGCTGTTTTAATTAGAGATGTTCTGAGACCCAATACCGACAATTTTGCTTATTCACATATTCACTTGAATGAAAATAAGCTTCATCCGAGAAGAGAATATTGTTCAATCTTTGAAAACGCTGTAACATTCTTTCGACAAAAGCACGACGAAGAATTTTCAATTCCTGGATTAATTAAAGTTTATATGGGTTTATACGGCTTAATGATGTTCTTGATATAATGAGCTCAGTTGATTTCTTTCGGGTTAATAACTGGGGATCGCGCCGTACGGACTTCGCGACTTCGCTTACAGTTCCTTCCGTTCTTATTGACCTTGAGCGTCCCGCAGGGTTTTGATTCAGTGTCGAACCCGTAGACTTAAACTTTTTGACCCACGATCTGATAACACTTTTACTAAGACATTGATTTAAATCGCGTAAACTAAACTCAAAGCGAAATAGTGCACGAATCGCCATTTTTGTAATAAGCCTTTACACATAATGCACGCTGCTCACCGATGAAACACTCCATGGCGACTAAATTTCCGGGAAGCTACCTATCCCCACTACCCGCGCCCCCCTCCCGCGTCCGTCTCACAATCAATCTGATATTGAAATTCGTGTGCCTTTCTGGCCCACCCTGTATTATAATTATTTCATGTTGTGTATTGTAGGTTGAAGGCACAAGTGTAGCCACATCATTCGGTGCTCAGCACGCAAACATTCAAGATGTAATGGCATCTACAGGTAACAAATAGTTCTAACATATCAAATCCTTTATTTTGTACACACTAAGTTTTGATTTTATGTTTATAAACTTAACAATAAGTCCAGTTCTTATGACTTGCATTTATAGGTACAAATGCTACTGAAACCTATGACGAAGCAGCTCAGTGTAGCGCTGCCTTTAAGATCTTAAGAAGCATGATAGCTTCTTGGTTACGTGACGTCACGCAGTACAAAAACGTTTTCGCCGACTTCCAGATATCACATTTCTATAGGTTTTTATTTCATTTATATTAATTTATTATTAGTATTGATTTATATCTGTTCTTTAAATTAATTTTTATATATTTTTGAGTTTTGAGAGAACTAAGTATATATTATTTTGGTTACAAAACTTTATTTAAGTTATTTCAATTGGTAATGAAGAAAGAAACGAAATCAGTGCTAAATCACCAATAACATTAATTAGAAAAAAATAAAATTAGATACATGTGGGTTAGATTTCCACTCGAGGAAGTGATAAAATTTAAAATTATTTTCACCAACTCGCTTTGCTAAGAGAATGTGCCTCGGTAAGTTCCACCACTCAACACGCAATGTCTCAAATTCGGTAAAAAGGGAAGTACGGAGTTTCATAACACTACTACTCTCTGTCTATTCTACTATGCGTGATAAAAGCGTGAAGCTAATAAAAAAAATAGATTATATCTACAAATAACATTTTATGATATACTACAATTGTATATTCCAAACACAGAAGAAATTATAACCAATTCAAAAAGAATATTAATCATATTTTACAATAATATTACATTTGACCAAAAAAAATAATTTTAGATGGCTAAAAACTCCCACCTCTCTGCTATACGATCCAGCCCTCCGCCGCACTCTGTACAACTTAATGAAGAAGTTGTTCCTCATGCTGGTGGCGGAGTTCAAGAGGCTGGGCTCGCAGATCGTGTTCGCTGATTTCAATAGAATCATATTACATACTAAGAAAAACTCTGTTTTGGATGGGATAGGTATTTATTTGATTAACAAGTATATAATAATATAATGCAATATCTTATTATGTTATCTTTAATGTATCGGTATACTAGGTTTTCTTTGAATATAAAATTTAATATTAAAATATTATATTTAGTTTTGATTCAGACCATCGTAGTACTGTTAATATGTTGATTATGATGATCTAATCGGGGGAATGATTATCATTTTTTTACTTTGGATAAAGTACACAGCAGCATTGAGTTCCGTCACATGCAATGTCGCTAAAAGAGCAATTGTCGAGTTTTTCGCTGACTCTTCTCAACAGAATTTTTTTTCCGAGCTAATGATGGGTTCTAGCAGGAATGCTGAATACTGATATTTTGTGCTGATTGACGATTCGAAAGTGCTTATAACAGGCTATTTGATTTAAGACTATTACAACTTTTTACAACGCAATATCTAGAATTGAGGTTGAAAATGCTGGACGGAGTTCTTTGACAGTCTGTCTATTTTTAATAATGCCTATTTTTATAATAATTTAATTATCTCTATTTTTAATAATCAAAAAATCCTAGGTTACGTGGAGTTCGTTGTCCAGAGTATAAGAAACAAAGAACTGTTTCACGGAATAGACATCCGCTACAAGCAATGCTGGTCGTACTTGTTGTGGTTAGATGAAGCTAATTTTGCAGGGATTGAGGTAACTAGTGTTTCACCTGTAATCATATATTCTTTATTCGGAATTAAGCAAGGGTAGTGCGATTTACAAATCGTCACGTAACGATGTTGTGTGTGTTTGTGTGTGCGTGCGTGTATCAAGAGTACTACAAACAAAGATGTAATTTCTTATATAACTTATTATTTGACAGTAAGATGACGGCGTTAATACATACTTACATAGATAAGTCAACTAGAAATAGAAAAACTCAAAACATTAAATATAAAAAAAAAAGTTTAAAGTAATAAAAATTATGTATATGCAGTAATCAGTACTCAGTACGTACTTAATGCTTTGTTTACATCAATATTTATTTATTTTCTTTTTATCTATTTTTTATTATAAGACATTTTTGCATTTATTGTAATTATAGCGTTATTTTATTATTTTAGGGAAAGTTGCCATCGGGATTAGTAGAAGTGGGATCATCACAAATAACCGCTGATGAACAGGAATCTGAGGAAGAGGTAAAAATAGAATTGTGCGACTTTTGTATTTCCGAGTATATTTTATTCTTTATTATTCAATTTGGAAATAAATATTTATCTAATTAGAAAAATATAAAGATATGATATTTCTTCACCTCGTAAACATTAACTTGAACACGAACTCCTAAACATTATGAAATAAATGATCTGTGATGTGTGTAAGTCTTAATATTATAATTGTTATGTTTTTTTATTTTTTATTTATTGTGTAATAATTAAACAAAATATATTTACATTATACTTATGTTCGTAATTGAAATAACTTTTTCACTCTAAACGTTATTTGTAACATAGAGATACCTTGACCGTTACGTATCAGCTTTTTACTGTTGAAGCCTTGTACGTCGTTTGTTTTATTTATTGTACTTTTTTTTATTGGCACACTATTGGTATATTACCCAGGGCGCAGTAACAATGCAGTGGAACCTGTCGCAATCGATGCCGGCGGCGGTGCGCGAGACGTTCAACGCCGCCGTGGCGGGCTTCCTGAGCGCCGCACATACGCAGCCGCAGCGTTTAGCCGCACTGCTAGCTGGGGACATCGCGCAGAAGCTTTTCCAGTTAGTGATTCTTGTTTAAAAAAACATTCCAAAATATTACTTATATAATTGTTTTTAAAGTGGAGTATAATTGAACGAGCATGTATCATGAACAGTTAAAAACTAACGACATTTAACTACATTGTATTTGTAAAAATCGTATAAACGTTAAACGCAGCAATTTTACATTCAAACACATTGAACACATGGTAATGGTCGGAGAAAGCATAGCTTAGTTACAGTAAAATCAGTTTATAGGCTTGACACAATATCTCAGAGACTTTCATTTATTTTTTGCATTTTTTCTTATAAATAAATACACAAACCTTAAGACTTGTCTTTTAAATGTAATTATTTTTTAATGCAATGAAAGTTCTTTACTGATGGAGGATAAGTAAAATTGCCGCAAATCCAAAAACCGTGAAAATGAAATGGTAATTTATGTGATTTATACTTGACAATGTATAAAAACAAATACACATATATAAAAAAAATGAAGTTTTTGACCTAATTAAGTAATTGATAACTTCAGAAATCAATTATAACTTTTTTATTTTCAACACGACACTATGGACAGAAGTTAAGCATGCAAATAAAAAAATACCCTGACAATTGATCACACAGAATGACAGAGAAAATCAACCGTCGCATGCCGACATTGAAACTGGAACACATCGGTCCGCAAGCCGGGCTGCGCGAGGCCGCCCTGCGGGACACCACGCCCGCGCTGCTGCTGGTCAACGCGCTCTGTAGGGTGCTGTCCCTGGACGACACCTTGGAACAAGAGGTGCGCCCTTATAGAAACTATTTATTTATTTATTGTCTTGACATTATGTATTTCTTGTCTACCGTACTATGAGGGATAAAAACGTGAAACTACAAAACAAATACGCTTATCTTTTTATGAAGGTTAGATTTCTATGCGTATTTTAGTGTTTTTTGTACATTAATATAAACGGTTTTGGTTATTATTTAAGAGGAAATATTGCTATATATTTGTTAATTTAATATTTTAATAATCTTGTTTTAACTTTTATTGCGATGAAAGAAATTCATATTTAGTTGTTTTTTATTTTCTAATAATTCATCATCAAAACTTTATAGTAATTTAGTTTTTTATTCTATTTCAACAGAATTAAATACCAGTTCTAGTTATTAACGTTTCTTTTAAAATAACGACGAAAAGTGTTAGTTTTGTAACGTATCCAAGCCTTTATCCAAAACATATCTCGATTACTATATCAATAGAAAAATCAAGAGAAAAAACATTACAAATTCGTTTTCTTGGCAAAATATTTCTCTTAATATGAAATAAGCTAAAAAATATGCATAAAAAACGATTTATTTGAATTTGCTTAAATTTAATATTTTTAAGAAAACAGTGAACACGTTAATATCGAACAGGTGACCCTGTTGCGCCGCAACTTGCTCCGTCTCATCAACGTGGGCGAGTTCAGTGCGCTGGCGGAGTGGCGCTCGCCGCGCGCCTCCTGCGTGCTCGGCGAGGTCATCTGCAAGGTGTGCAACCACTGCCGCGACCTGGACCTGTGTCGCGACACGCACACGCGCACTGACCCGTGAGTATGACTGACTGACTGCCACGAAATGGCGGAGTGGCGGTATTCATTATGTGTTTTTCTATTTTTTTAAAAGTATTATGTCAAAAAAGCAACGTTGAAACGTGAACGCAGCGAAATTCAAGTGGGTTCGAATCCCGATCCGTTCAAATTTTTATACGAATTCATAAAATATATTAATATTTTGTTTCCTCTGAGCACATCTATGATCAGTCTCAAACTATAAGCAGATTAGTTGAAGGTAGATTAATTAGCATTTCGAGGAATCTCGCAAGCGGCAGTTTTTTTATTTTTTTATTATCTAATTTCTGGACACCGTGACCTTTGAGGTGTTCTCTCTGATTGATATTTATCAATTTTGTGACTAATTGTCCGGGAGTTTGCTGAGCTGGTCTTCGCTGGTTTTCTGTTCGCTGCTTCCCGACCGAAATAGAGATATTGCGTGTTGAGTGGCGAACTCAATGCCGTCTCACTAATAGAAATGAAAATCACATTTAAACGTATCACACCCCCAATGGGAATCGAATCCAAAACCATCATGTTTGCAATCCAAAATTATGTTTCTCGACACGCAATGTTGCAAACAATGTTTTTAATTGATTCTCATTTTTCTTCCTACACCACGTGGTATTCGCAAATATGAAAAGTACCTTGGTACGATAATGGTTACTATACCCCATAACTTTCAAAAATATTGCGACCATAATTACATTACCCACATGCATAAGTGTGACAATGCATTAATGATTTACATTAATATGAATACAAATAATGTAGGAATGGAAAACTATATATTAATGATTAAATTTAAAAAAAAATTTTATAAAAATATTTATTTAAATATAAATACTGTTGCTTCAGGCCGGTCTGTCTGTGCCCCACATGCGGTACGGCGTACGAAAATCAAGAATTGGAATGGAGACTAATCGAGACATTAAACCGGCGAGCCATGACGTACACGCTGCAGGACCTCGCGTGTTCCAGGTGCCACCAGGTATGTATACTAAATTTGGTATGAATTTCTTTATTCCGTTTCTTTACCCCTTTATCTTATAAAGAGCCCTGGTAAGGGAAAGAGTGACGTTGAGCTCACAGTTTCATATCATTTCCACGTATAGCAGAGTCAATTAATAGAATGGAGTACACAACAACTACACAACTATCGTGTTTCCTGTCAGATGCTATCCCACTATACAATGGACTCGTTTTTCTTATACTAGATTAAAATGTCAATTATAAAATTACTTATAATGATAATTAATTTTATAATTCACTGTGTCTTAAATTGTAATAATATCAGTGCATATTATTTATGCTATGATCACTATCAGTGGTCAAAATAATATAGTAAAATATATACAGTTTCAAGCTTTATTCCGCATAGCAGGATGATGAGAAACAACCTACTGTCCTCACTCCGTCTACTTTTTACCTGAAAACAAGACATTGCAGAGCGGAGATATATTAATAATTTTTAAATTTTCTAGTGGGAATCGAACCTACAACCATCCTTGTAAAGTCTGACGCTGTCCCAGTGCATCACGATAATTTCATATGTAGATAAATCCTTATATATAAATACGTATAATGTTATATCTATAACTAATATATTTTTTATTTCAAGGTAAAAAGGGAGAATTTGTCCACTGTATGCGAGTGTGCTGGAGAGTTTGGCCTCATAGTCCCCGTAAACGAGATCCACACTCAACTGGCCACCTTCAAGACTATAGCGGAGTATTACAAGATGCCTTTACTGATGGAGCTTATTGAATTTAATATGAACAACATGTGATATTATGTAATTGTAAGATTAAATCATTTTTTAAACATAATTGTGTGTTCCTTGTTCCTAAATTCGGATATTTTAATATATTAGCTATTATTAACACAGAAACTTCAGCAAAATGTAGCACCTTCCTGCAAAGCAGGGAATGAACACGACCTAGTGGAATGACACTTCATTGAATGGTTTTTACCTGAAATCCAGATATTGTGTATTGAGTTACAAGGGTGGTTTCCATATTGCATAAATATATGACTTGAAGGTGGACAATATGAGTTACGTTTCCCAAAGAATATACAATTTTTGTATGACTCTTTTATAGAATTTCACTTGATGTTTTAAGAAATTAAGTAAAGATATATCATATATCATACCACCCTTTATTTGCAACATAGCAAATGCCTAACTAATTCTAGACCACCAGACATAATTAACTACTTTAATTTCAAAAATTTATTATATTTTCATATACAGAAAATGATTTAAACAACAACATTATGTTATCATTAGTACTTTTTGCTAAGGTTTTTTTGCCTTTCCACTTATTTCCTCCAGCGCCTAAACCATCTGAGATATATGAATGATTAAAATATTCTGTACTTTAATACTCGACAATGTTATACATGGTCCTAGTTAGATATTTTGTTGACTATTAGCAATTACGTTATAAATTATAATTAAAAATGCAATCATAAATCTTTAATTTAATTATTTTCCAGAAAGCACCTACAATTTAAAAAATATTTTCACTTACTTTGTGGTTTCCTAAAACCATACTATTGATTTTAAATTTAAATAATTTTAAATAAATCAAAAAATTCAAAATGATTTTAAATTATAATAATTTTAAATAATTAAAAAAATTTTCACCACTCAACAGCTATGAAGTACGGAGTGTCTTGACAACAGATACTTTCTCTCTACCCTGCTCTGCGGCATAAAAGCGTGAAACAAAAAAATTGCTACTGCATACAACTTGACTAAATCTATATTCTGCAAACCCACAACCAATCCACAAAGAAGTTGAAATATAAAATTTTATTTCATATATGAGAGTCTTATATGCCTTCATTCCTTCATGATATATAAGAATGTTAATATACCAACTAAATTTATTTTATTTACATGAGTTCAGTATTTTTTGACAGTAAAAATTCAATATCTTAAAATTATAAGTTTTTAGTTGTATCAGAATGTTCTAAATCTAATTGTATTTATCATAATAGGAAAAGTAGGGAAATTAAATAAAATATGAGCATGTTGGTTAATGAAATATTAATTAAATTAATTCCTAATTAATTTTATTATATTACAATCAAAATAAGAATACACAAATCAACAAAAAAAAGCATATGGAAAATTAAATCAAAGAGTGCTTCTTTCATCATTTGGGGTCTGTCCCAAACCTTTGGCAACCTCACTAATGCATAACCACTGCCCATCGGCATTTTCTCTCCATAAACTAACTTTGTTATCTCCACCAGAAACTGCTAAGATGTTCCCTGTCAGAGACCAGCTGACACTCCAAACAACATCATCAAAAGTGTTAAGGGTAGTAGGAGTCCAAGACACATTGTCATCACTGGACCAGATGACAACTCTCTTATCTTGAGAACAACTCGCAATCATAGATTTTTGCAGTCCCAGGGAAGGAGCCCATGCAACATCTCTTACCCAGTCCATATGCATCTCCAAACGATTTTCCTCAATCCATTGGTCTCCTTGTTCTTTCCAAATCTGTAAAATATTATATTTAAGTATGCTTTACACATTAATTAATTAATAAAGAGTCACAGACTTTAATACATACTTTTATTAAATTGTCACATCCACCAGAAACTATCCTCTTAGGTGCATCTTTATTTGTTAAGGGATCCAAGTTCAAGTCGGCAGAGATAGCAGGACACCAGCTTATGGAGTTAACTCCAATGGCATGAGCACCAGGTATTTTTTTAACATCCCAATTTCCACCGTCTTGGTTGTAAGTAATAGTTGATATAGAACCATCTGAACTGCAACATGCTAATATAAGTCCGTATTCTGCCGGCGCCCATGCCACAGAGTTTACAGAACTCTCATGTCCCGAGTATTCGTAAAGTTTAGTCCACTCTCCTGATTCCTTCCAAATTATAACTTTCCTGTCGTAAGAACAAGAGGCTAATAGATTTCCGAATTTCGGATGCGCCCAGGCAACTTGCCACACAGGTCCAAAATGTCCTTTTAAATCAGCGGCAAGAGTTTGTGTACCGCTTTTGATGTCATAAATTTTAACAGAGTTATCGGAGGAACACGTTGCTAATCTTAACCCATAATAATCTAACTCTGCATCGTGTATCATGTCCTCATGACCTGTATCTATTGTATTTAAAACACTAATCATTTTGGTGAATTTGTTTCAAATAATCCCAAGACACTACGTTTGCCTGTTTGGTTAAAAATTGAAATCAGTCATGTCAAACAGGTTGACGTGGAACATAGTGTTGCTGTGTTGTTCAATAATAATTTTTAAATCTTAAATATTTTTAAAAAATAAAAAAAATGTTTTTCTAAATTATAATTATATTATTGGATTTTTTAAACATATACGATATATACATTGAAGATTTTGATGATGTTAATTGATACTTTACTTCCAAGTGACATTAAGAGAAATCTTTTAGTAGTTTGGTTCCATAATTCATTACATACTTGGCAAAAAAGATGTGATGACAGCATAATAATAAAAATTCTAAAATGTCAATGTCATAAGTTCTAGAGAAAAGGACTGAATTTTGCTCTGAAAATACTGATGAGCTAATATTTAAATTATGAGAGTTTGGCTTTAATGAAAATAGTAAAAATGACTGAAAAAGAAGGAGGAATATTTTATAACTTAGAAAGTTTACTAAAACAAGATTACCGCGGCGTAAATGTATGATGAAAATTGCTTAAATGTGAGATAAAAACATTGACAACTTTATAATTTTTCTTTACATTTCAGATAGCTGTTTACGCTCTCGCTACAGCAGGTTTAGCGGTGTCCATTTATAAAATCCGTCCGGTAAATAAAGCTTCGTTATTGTAAACTAATATTACATAACTGCAAGTATAATGAATGTTTATTATTATGTAGGTGAGCAAGTTCTCTAAAGCCACCAAAGTTCCTGATCATTTTATTAAGAGGAATGAACCTATGAAAGGAGTTTATGTAGGTGTTCAACATTCGCCTGTTCGCCTACTAATAAATCACAAAGCTCCAATCTACCTTCCACTGTGGCATTCCAGCAAGCCACCACTTCCTGTCAAGGTGATGAAAATTATTGTTTACTTATTGAAATCATTATATTTATTTTTTATATATTTATATTGGAAAATACATATTTTATTATATTTTTTAATATTCATTATTGTAGCTATGGGGAGTTAACATTGTAAGTGGCAATGCTGTTAATTGGCTGGACTGTGTAGCTAAAGGGCAGAAAGTTACATTAAAACCAATTTGTAGAGAAAAAGATGATCTAGTATCAACTGTTTTGTTGCATTTACCACAACACAAGGTAATTTTACATATTTTTTAATAACTTAACCTTCTTGCATTTCTCTTAATATAGATTTAGCTTTGACTATGCAATAATTAAAAATCTTTAACACAATGCAAATTTAGTTAAATTATTGTATAATGAAACCAAAATTTTCATTGATTTTTTTTTATCTTTAACCAATTTGCTTGTGACATCTATATGAACTATTTTAAGCTGTTGTTAATCAAATAAATAAATAAATAAAAACAATTTTAATATTTTTATGATAAATTCTTAATATTGTATTGCAGACTAAATCAATTGAGACTATAGACATCGGGAAAAAATTAATAGAACTGGGTTTTGCTGAAGCTTCTGTGCCTCAAGAAATAAAGAAAAAGACTATACAGTCACAAATAGCACCCTTGTTGTTATCAGCTCAGTCTCGAGCAAAGGCCTTTCGTAATGGAATTTGGTCAGATAAACTTCCACCAATACCTTTGTATGTCACTTATTGGAGAAGGGGAACTCAAGTAACTACTGACATTATTATTTTCTCTTTCAAAAAAATGATACAACTATTAGCTTTTGTTTCCAAAAGTGCCTTAGTTGGAGGAAAGTACTTAATGAAGAGACCTTTCAAATCTTCAAAGTCCGTACAAGCAACGTAGCACCTATCAATATTTTTACAGGTTTTATTTTTTTGTTTAAGAATTATATTGTATTCTAGGCTAGTCTCAAATGCATTGGAAACACTATTCTATAAATATTTAGATGTTGTTATAAAAAAAAACTTTTTATTGTAAATTCTCTGTTGGACAATAAAATCTTCTTGCAAAAATTGTTGAATTATTTAATTAAAACACCAGTTTTGTAAAAAAGCACTGTTTATTCAAATTAAATATGTAGTATATATTACATTAAAATATATATCTTAATTAAAATAGCAAAAAAAAATACAGCTAATAAATCTATTGAAATAATATCCATTAAACCATTTTGCTTAATAGTATAATACCAAGTAATTTCGCCCTGAACAAAACGTCACTGAAATACTTTTTATTTTACAAACAAAATTATAACCACAAAACTATTGACAATTTCCGAAAGGGCTGAGAGACAGTTTTTTTGAAACATTCCGAATTGAAACCTCACATTTCGCTGAACTTATTCCATATCACTTTCTATGAACAGAAATAACTGAGTAACCGCAATATGATTATAATACACGAACGAAACGATCGGATATAAAAATACAAAAAGCAAGTCTGATCCCCGTGTGTAGTGAGCCGGTGCCTACGCCGCGAGGGGAGGCGGGGGCGGGGGTGGGGGTCGTCAGAGCAGGGCGCAGCGCGACAGCCACGACGTCGGCTTGCGCTGGTCGCTCGCCTTCAGCTGGTGCGCGCCGCTGCGGCTGCCGGGGGGGTTACTCGCCTCCTATATAACACATTACAATATTAGGTTTCACTCGAAACAAAGACGCCACATGCCAATTCTTAATAAAAAACAAAAATCATGGAAAACAAATAACTCAATCTAATGTTAAATAGGTACATATATACTGATGTTAGGCTGTGATAAGATAAACCTTATCAAAAAACAATATGTAAACTAATCTAGTGATAATGTCAAATATTATGACTTAACTTTCTTAATTTCAACAGCAATCAATCAAATCAATGCCTTCAAAAATATAATAATTTTATAAAATTTTATATAATTATTTACTGTTAGGTTAGACACTAATAAGCGATATGAACTTGAATATTCCAATAGCAGCGCACAATCTTAAACAAAATGCTTACTTTAAATAAAAATTGTTTGTCATCATAAAACTACACACTATAAAAGCAATAAATATATTCTGATTAAATCACAATACAGCATCCACCATCAGCTAGCATGCAATGATTAAGATAGAGCAGCAAATAGTTTTGAAAAACTAATTGTGACTTTGCACGGTTTTATTAAGAGTTTCCTGCCTACTCTATATTTTAATTTCTAAATTGTAAAGTCTAAGTAAAAAAACATATTAATAATGTAAATTATATGATTGATTGTCAAGACCAATGACCGGCTATAATAAAATTTAATATTTATTTACTGAAAATCTTTAATAGCAGCATGTATTTATTTATTCAGTTGTATTTATTTGTCTGTTCTACCAGCAAATGGCTATGAATCCAACTGGTAAATTAAAAATTTGATATATCTATATTAGGTATATTCCTTAACAATCATAATAAATGTGTTCACTTCCCTAAACAATAATACAGGGATTCCCATGTTTGTCATTCTATAAATACATCTATTGTTACATACAGCTTTCAGTGGTTATCTGTATTGATAACTGGAAGGATATACCTACAGTGTTTATATGGTGAGTTACAACCATGAAATAACAACTTAATGGTTAAAAGTATAAAAAATTTAATCCTAATATAAGTAACAGAAATAAATTTAGCATTATTACTTACAACATTAACATTATATGACAAATAAGATAAGCTATAATTTTTTGCAAAAATAATTTGCATAAAAATATATATAATAAATGTGTTTTACAAATGTTATTATTACTATAAAATCAAATGTAATTTTTTAAAAATTATTCATCAAGTAATAGAAACATTATCTTGATCATAAAAATTACTAAAATAAAGTATAAATGGAATCAATTGAAATTTTTGTGTGAAGTAACATGGAGATAGTATCAATGTTGTATTATAATACTGACGGCAAGCATTGTCCCCTTGTCTTTAAAATTGTTACTTAACCAGCATTGTTTTAAGAAGGAAGTTTTTAATTGGGTCATTGTAGAACAAAGCTTTTGTCTATAAGTGGTGCTAACGGTATTCAAGCAATTTCAGTGGTCAATTAATATATTAAATATTTATTTTGCACATACATCAAACAAAACAACAAACAATCATAATTTAAAATAAAATCTAAAACATTTAAACCTTTTTTACCTTCTGTGCTCAATAGAAAGCCATGGAACAAAAGAAATTGAAAATTATTGTCATGTTAAATAACTGTTTCAGTCGCTTATAATTGTTACTTATATTAAATTATTGTAGTAATTATTATAGTCATCAATCACTCTATTTTGATTTTGAGTATTGTATACATAAAAATTATAATAAACCTAGGATTTATTATTAATATATTTTTAAAACATCATTAAAGTTAAATTCAATTATATTTCTCCACCAAATATATAAATGTACTTAATTTACTTTTATGAAACATACCTGTTTTTTCTCTGTTTTTGCCTTAATGTCTCTTGCTAATGTGTAGAATGCATATTCAACATTTAATGAGTCCTTAGCTGAGGTTTCTACAAATTTTATTTGATATTCTATCGCTAATTGTTCACCTCTTTCCTTTGACACCTGTAGTATAAATGAAATTGTGAAATAAATTAAAATGACCAAATAAGAAATTTAAATTAAAGCAATTTCTACATATTTTAAATGTTCCTATCCTAAAACTTTACACTTTTAGACTTTAAACTTTCAACTTAATTTAAAAATGGGACAATAAATATACATTTCCAGGTATAGTCACCAATATTTTTAAAAATATTGTTATTAGTCCTATATCCTTATTTCTAATCGTTAATATTAATATTTGGTATAACAAGGAAAATATAACACATTAAATGGTTTCATACAAATTGATTAATAATGAATATTTCAAAAATAATGATTCAATTTTAAATTTGTATTATTACAAAAGTATTTAAAAATTTAGATAGGTAGTAAAATACTTTCTTGATTTCTTGCTAATGCAATAACTAAATATTAAGATATATCATTAGCTATATAAATGCACTCACTTGTCTCTTCTCATCCAAATCACATTTGTTACCAAGGATCATTTTCTCCACATCAGCACTTGCATTTTCCTCTATATTTCTAATCCAATTTTTAATATTTTCAAAACTCTTCTCATTTGTAACATCATAAACTAGCATTATGCCCATAGAACCTCGGTAATATGCCGTTGTAATAGTACGGAATCTCTCCTGACCCGCCGTGTCCCTGGTATATGGATGCCCTTATTATAACCATAAGTTAAACATCATATAAACTTTCACTTAAAAAATAAATTAAAACTCACCATATTTGTAATTTTACTTTTTTGCCGTCGAGATCTATTGTCCGAATTTTGAAGTCAATACCTGAAAGAGATCGTTGTTAAACTGTACTCAATTAATTAAAATTAGTATGTATGATGTCATAAAGAGTTTGCTCATTTAATTCGATAAGGGCTCCATTTATTGTTATGCCGCGCCCTTTTCTAAAATTTAGTAAACGATAAGTTAATACGATGAAACAAAAAATCTTGTTCGATGACAATTACGTATAAAAAATACAACTTTTTTGACAATAACCTTTGATACAAAGAATGAAAGCACTTACCAATAGTTGAGATAAATGAGATATTGAATGCATCTTCAGAGAATCTGAATAATATAGATGTTTTTCCGACACCAGAATCACCTATTAAAAGTAATTTAAATAAATGATCGTAAGTTTTTGCCATTTTTTATATCAATCTGATTACAGGATACACAGCCACTCATTTGGCATTTTTGAGTAATCGCTAGTGATGACCAGTTTACCGTTTTAATATAAAAAATCTTCGTTGGACCATTAACGTATGTAATGACAAGTGGACATCAAAGAAATATTTACAAAAATAAATACAAGTTAAACAAATGATATATTTTTTATCTTGCTAACTATAGTTACTGATTCCTATGATTTATGTGTTCATGTCATCAGATTGTGAATTGCTTGCAAACATCTATTTAAGAAATTTTCCGTTGTTAGTACAACACTATTTCATATTTTATCTTGGACTGATTTACGTCATCTGTCAGTGTAACGTACAATTTGTCATCTGTCATGTTAGCGTTTATTACAGTGAAGCGGCGGCCCCTCAAATATATTTGTTTTCATTGTTAATTTAAAAACAGAAAATAAAAATTATAATGAACTAATGAAATCATTTTTATATGTTATAATTTAAAATGTTTTACCATGTATGTATACATAAAATGGATTTACTATTTAATGATTTGTATAATAACCCTAACTGAACTTTCAGATTTCTTTAGAGCATGAAATTTTATTACATCCTCGATACTTTGGCCCACAATTACTTGATACGGTGAAACAAAAACTGTATACAGAAGTAGAAGGAACATGTACAGGAAAGTGGGTATAGAACTAAGGATTCAATAATAAATATTTTGCTTCATTTTTACATTTTATAACACAAAAGAGTGTAATTTATACTACATAAATTATTCTTATTTAAGTTTATGAATGTTTCAGATATGGTTTTGTCATTGCAGTAACAACAATAGATAGTATTGGTGCAGGGCTCATTCAGCCTGGACAAGGATTTGTAGTATACCCCGTCAAATATAAAGCTATTGTCTTCAGACCTTTCAAAGGAGAAGTACTTGATGCAATAGTTACTCAAGTCAACAAGGTATGCCATTAAATTCACCAAACATAAATTTTATATTATTTTTTGTAGTTAAAATTATTATTTTGTTGTAGGTAGGCATGTTTGCTCAAATTGGTCCTCTCAGTTGTTTTATATCACATCATGTAAGTGCACAATAATACAATATAATAACTTGAATTGAATTGAATTTGTAATATATGAAAATATGATTGTTATTTTCAAAACATATTAAATATTTTAGTCCATTCCTGCTGATATGGAGTTTTGTCCGAATGTAAATCCCCCATGCTATAAAAGTAAACAGGAAGATAATGTCATACAGGAAGAAGATGTTATTCGGTTAAAGATTGTGGGTACTAGAGTTGATGCTACTGGTATTGTAAGTATAAATTAATAATCTTATAATTTAACAGTATAAATGAAAGAAAGAAATACACAGAAATCACTCCTTCAATTTGGCTATGTGTAAAATAATATTTTTTGTTAAACTTACAAATCTAATCTATGAAAGGTGGAGTATTTCTTTAATAAGATAACATAGCTGTAATTTATTACCAATCATTGCAGAAATGATTATTTTAACTATAATACATGAAAAAGTAGTGGTTTTTTTACATAGCAGGGTAGGTACCTTGGTACCTTGACATATTTCTTTCTGATACCTACTTAGATGTATAGAAAAGGAAGAAATTAAAATATGATCATCTTCATGACATGTATAATACCCAAGACCAAATTTTTTTTAAATATTTTAATTTGCAACAAACTAACTGATAATGGTCTATTTCCTTAATAATGTCAATTTACGGGTCATTATCATTTCCTAGTCTGTACTTGACTAGAAAATTATATATTTTTTTACAGTTGCACAATTATTTTCTTTTACAGTTTGCAATAGGAACTCTGATGGATGACTACTTAGGCTTAGTCACACAATAATGTAATGTAATATTATAAGATTAATATAATTTTTATAGAAATGAAACACTGTTGTATTATTTATATTTATTTGGCATTCAAATAATATTGTAAAATTCATATGCAAGTAACAAAAACAATGTGTCAAAAAAGGACAAAATATTTGGACACTTCAGTCTATTCGGGCAGTATATGTGACTTGTCTGTTTGATTGTGTAAACTGTGGATATTACATATAATCTTATGCCTAAATAAAGCAAACTTACTGATATAATCTTACAATTATATAATTGTTGTATCAAATTGAAAATTTTCTTAGGAAATGAATTAGAATAAAACAAAATACACAATTTGTCTTAAATATCATCAAAAATGTGTTTTTAAATTACATACAAGTGAATGCCAAAGGTTTCTGTTACATCTTTGTATGCCACATATTTGGTTTAATTTTGTTTGTTATTCATTACTATTAAAACAATAAATCTTGTTAATGTTATTTTCTTAATTCAGACTTATCAATTTTAAAATTATCAATGTTAAAGTCAGAAATAATTATTAAATTAAAAATTATTATAAAAAATATATACAAAATTACTTATCAATAAAATAAAATAAACATTGCCAAATTGGTCATTAATGAAAATCTCCAAAGGGATTTGAGTATCTTTGGTTTGTCAATATATACAAAATTGCCACATAAAGATTAAAAGAATAAATTAAAGAACCTAATCAAATATTGCTCGTGCTTAACGACATATGGCATCTAAATAAATAATACTCAATATGAGATCAGAAATAAACTAAGCAGTGATTAATTGTTTATCTAAGCACCATATAGGCCTAAAATCATAGATGCAACTAGGGCTAGGCAATGGTGTTTTAACATGTATATGGGAACAATTAACTAGTCTATTGGAACTATTTAGTACTGTTTTTTATAACTATTACAAAACTTAATATGTATTATTTGAGATGCTATATTTTATAAACTTTCAAACAAATGGAACACGAGCCCGGCCTAGCTGCGACTATGCTTAAACTTTAAAGTATTCTATGCTCACATAGAATTAATATTAATCTAGCATAACTCGAGCATAATATGCTTTTCTACAGTATATTCTACATAATTATAGTATATAATTTCTATAAAATATTGACACTTAACATTGTGCATAAACATAATATGCATGATAGAAGATATATTTGGAACAGTCAGTAATTTTTGTCATAATCGTATGCACATTGGCTCACTGAACAGTTGTACAACAAATGCCGACTTGCTGACCCTTTTAAATTGATTTTTTTTTATATTAACACAAAAATTAAATACAATGATGTAAAAAATAGTTTACTTTAAACATACATTCAAATAAAATATGAACAGGGTAGCTTAGTCCGCATCGTGTATCATTTACAAGGCACAAAATAATATTTCAGGATAAAAATATGAATGCAAACATCTAAAACAAGTATATACTCTGACGTACCAACAGTACAGGAAGGTAAGCGAAGGAAACTTTCTATAACAGATTAGGAATTTTCAAGTCTGATATGAATTCTTATTATTTTAGGGATAGATTTAATTTATTATGAGATTCAACTAACATTGTAGATTCTAGAATCTAGGGGAATGAGTGGGCTTAGTACTATACAATTATCAACAACAGTTCATTTCAACATAAACTTTGTAGGAATATTGCCATATTAATTATTGTTTCATTCAATCTTTATAATTTTGTTCATAGTCATCCCTGATCCATTCATTCATTCGTTAGAATTTTGTTGAGAGGTCATCCCTAATTTAGTTTTTTGTCCATGATTAATTTTATTATATAGTGAAATAAAATGTTGCTGATAAGAACTCTCTTAATAGTTAACCATTGATAAGGGGAATAAGATTGAAATATTATTACTATCTATTTGAAACATCTTAACAATTTTAACACTTTTTATACTAAGTCTTGAATTTCAAACCACTTATTTTAATACTGACATATTTACTATGGCCTGTTGCAACCCTTGAATATTTTTTCATTTCAAATATATAAATATAACATTAGTAAAATGTAATTGATCAATTTTCAATAACAATTTAAATACAAACAGAAGTATTAGGTATCCAAATTTATTGACAATCATTTTTTTTGATAATAATTTTAAGATATTTTTTATGTGAAAATACATATGTATATATATATTAAATAACAATGACACTTATTTAAATTTTAACTCTAACTGACATTTAGTATAACAAAAGTCGAACAGGCCTACAGACCGGAATATAGAGCTAACTATTGAATAACTGTTGAGCTAATGTTAATTTGTATTTGTCAATATATTTTGTGCTTCCCCGTCTTCTGGCAACTGTTTATCGTCCATCCGTACACTCATGTCCACCACTGACTATTGTATGCGAAGTAAATGTAGACTGATTGTTTGATTTCGCTAGCTAATATCATTTTTTACTCATATTCAAATATATAGGGCCGATATTTTTATCCGACTACGATAAAGAAAATAAATGTTATGCAATATATAACAGGATACCTTTAATTGGTTAATTTTTGGGAAGAATTTTTTTAACAAGATGAAATATTATATAATTTTGTTTGTAGTCGGGTTATTTTAAACATTTCTTATATACAATAAACATATAATATCATATCAACATTTACTTCTATATGCAACCAGATCTCTTCGTGTGTGAGACGCCAGCGATACTGATTATTTTACAATATTTTATAATAATTTGCATAGAAGTTAAAGCAGAGTATCGCTGGGCTTCTCAGGACTCAAGCTGGAGGGTTAACCGTAGAAGTCATTTTGGATATGCGAGTAAGTAAATAGTTGTAAAATTTAGACATAACTTTTATTGGAAAAATTTGAAAGTTCACTTTAAAAAATCCATCTGTGTTACATATATATATTAAAAATATATATGATACTAATTCGCATATCCTAGTGTGTTGACAATGGGACAGAATTTAAATAAAAAAATTAAAATAATTTCAATATAAAAACGACTATTGAAAAAGATGTATTACACTGAAGATCTTTAAGTAGTCTTTACCGAAAGAAAAACATCATTAAAGCAAAAAAACAACACCTAAGCTCGTCCCACTCGCACACAGACCTAGACGTGCCTTCCCCCACTACCCCCCTCCCCTGCCCGTCAGCGTCACTCTAGCGCGCGACGTGGAAGCACTGGCACTATGCGGGCGGGTGTCAGGAGGCGCGCGGCGCGTCCCTGGCGGCGCCGGCCACGGCGGGGAACACCGGCCCGCGCACCGCCTCGATGTAGTCCTTGATGAGCGTCGCGATTTGATATGCCTGCGAACGCAACAATTACACATTTAGAATATAGATCGCATAACCGTGATTTTATTGCGGATATCAATATCTAAAAGATAAACTTTAGATAAAACAACAATTTGTCAGTAAATCTACCGTAGAAGTGGACGGCCTCTGCTTGCAAATGCGATTAGTTGTGGATTCGGTTCTCGCTCGGAGTATAAATTTAAATTTATCTCCTCGCTTGGTAAGACAAATCAGGGCGTTGAGTTCACCAAACAAAATGTTACAAACTCAAGAGGAAACCATTCAACGGAGTGTTTTGGCAAACCAAGTTGTCTCATGACTGACCTAATTTTTTTTTTATTAGTAATAAGACATTGGAAGCTTCAAGTGTTGTATCAGATGAATAAAATTTGACAAACAATAATAAAAAGATAAACGAAACTAATAACCCAAATATTTCACAAACCTGATCTGTAGACAACACCAGCTTAGCGTGTTTCCTGTCGGCCCGCGTGACCAGCAGCAGCGCGCGCGGCGCCGGCGACACCGCCAGCAGCTGGTCGTGGTCGTGCGACACGAGCGCGGCGCGAGCTCCGCGGCGGAGCAACGTTAAGCCACGAGCGTCCACCGCTAGCCACAGGGCACGTGGCCAGTTGGATGTGAACGATTGCTGTGGGCCAAAAATTAGAACATAAATTGGAAAATTTTGATTAATGAAAATTCAGTTTCTCATAACATCGAAAATAATTATTCTATATAACAATGATGGATGTATATAAGTTAACGGTACTCAACGAATTTGGATGAAACTTTACAGAAATATAGGTTACACATATTTATATTTATTATGAACTTTTATCATAATATAACGTTATATATTACACATTAAGCCTTTTTAATAAGCCGCGAGCGGAAATCAAGCTCCAAGAATAAATATTCTCTCGAAGAGAATCGAACTCATAACAAATAACTCTTATAATCAGACGGTGTTCTAATGCGTCACGAAATACATCAAGGGCACAATTACCATGACATCAAATATGGTGGCCTTAGTGAGCGGCCAGGAGGAGGCGAGCGTGAGCGCGCGCTGCATGGCGGCGTGCGGCTCCGTGCCGCGCAGCGCCAGGTGGTGCAGGCGCACGGCGGGCGCGGGCAGCGCGGGCGCGGGGCGCGGGGGCAGCACCGCCACGGCCGCCGCCGCGCACTCCTCGCCGCCGCCCAGGCAGTCGCCCTTCACCACTTGCGCGTGCAACGCCGCTAGCATCACCTGTTCCACGAGTTATAACCGCTTAAATTATGACATATTGCTATGAAATTATTTTGTGGTTTAGTTTTTACGCCACTAGTAGTATTCTACGATATCATTTGCATTGATTATGACATGTAAAATTTCGGAATTTTCCATTCCCCTGATAATTAAAATCAAGAAATCGCCTCTTAAAAGAGAAAGCGAAATAAAAAGATGTTATTATAAAGATTAAAATTTTGAAAGAAAAGAATTTATTTTCATATAAATAAAAATAATTTTAGATATTCTATAGCACTTACAGCTTCGTCAGTCTCGATGGGCAGCCGGTCGTGTCGCACGGCGTGCAGCACCTGGTAGTACAGGAGCTCCATCTCCGCCACGCACGCCGTGTGGAGCGGACGCTCGCCGAGGAATAAACGTTTTTTGAATACCAATCTAAAATTATAATATTTTGTATGTAATTTCTTTTTTATATAGAAAGAAAACCCAGCCCAGCATAAAGACATACACATATTCTGTATATTATTGAATGATTATAATCTTAAATAATAATGTAAAAAGTACTAATTAACATTAAAAGATTTTAGATTTTGGCGAATTTTATACATTTAAAAAAAATATTTTAAACTCGCTCAGCGCTCAGCTCTTGGTCACAAGCAGATCTACTTATCCACCTCTACCTGTTAACTTGTGACTACTTATAAAGTTAGAAGGGTCAGGTTTTCTGAACGTATTTTCGAATACCAAAATTATATGAGAACAAATCGTTTTAAGTAGTTTTATTTAAAACTAACAAACATAACTCAAAATTAGTTTCATGTTATTCTGTTCATATTAGAGTAGACAAAGAGAACCTAGTATCATAACACTTTTCTCTCCGCTTTCCGTTCGAAATCAGAAAATTGATGGGAGATGTTGAGTTTCACCATTCAAACTACGAAATGCATAGTCTCACCAGAGGAAAAAATAAAATAATATTAACACACAATCAATCGATTTCCTACTTGTCACGTTAAAAAATAACTATGAATATATAATAGATATAGTAACAATACGTATGTAGGTATACACACCTGCACGCAGCGGCGGTGGCGCCGGCCTTCTCCCAGCGCGCGAGCACGTCGCCGGCGCGCTCGGCGCCGCCCAGCGCGCGCTCGCCCGCGCCCGCCGGGCTCGAGTTCGCGCACACCTCGTACAGCGCGTAGCCTGACGAACAAATACACTATGTGTACAGAACGTGAACTTCATTTTATTTTGTTCGGCTATTGGCCGGTTAAGAAGATGAAAATTGTTATGATCAAACCATTCCTATAATGTTATGTCCAAAGCTGAACAAGTATATTGAGCAATACGATGAAAGTCAAAGTCATACAACGTTGTTCAAGATAGGGGTTTACATGTTTCATTTTTACCACTAGTTTCATTTTTATATCTTTTTGAGTGGCGGAACTTAACGCTGCGCTTTGTTATAGCAGAGCGAGGAAATGAAAATAATTTAAATATAACCATATCCCGACGACAGACGATGTTTCACAGGGCTACGGCCGGCATATATATTTAAAACCCGTACCAGTAGCAGCATCACTAAGCCCGATCTTGTCCCGCAGCATGGCCACCAGGTGGTCGGCGGTGGCGGCCGGCCCGAACACCAGGCCGTGCTGCTTCCCGTCCAGCAGCAGCACGCGCACGTGCATGGGGCGGCGTGCGGACGCGCACAGCAGCTCCTCCTTGGAGGGCGCGGTCATGCGACGCGGGACTTGCGCGATGCTCAGCGCCACCTGCGGATATCATTTTGGTTACTTATTTTATTTGTACATCACTCTTTTTTGAATAAAAATATAGTACAAAAATAAATTGTATAAAAGGCATAATTACATCATGGCTTGTCTTATATATCTATCTGTGTCTTTTGGCAAATCAATATTGAAATTGAATTTGTTATTTAAGTAAGATGTAACCGAAATACGTTTAGTACTGTAAAAGGAGTTAGCATGATCGCTGGCTCTCATTTCGCTTCTGTGGTTGATTGGAAATTTTCATAGAAAACTTGTTAATATAATCTACACATATCCATGTGTAGATTATATTAACAAGATTTCTGCGGATCAAATTATTCCTCAAGTTGTGAATGAAAGTATACAACTACGTTGAGAGAATAAAACGAAATTGTATAAATATTTTCATTAAAATGAATAATTAAAAAAATAACATTCATTATAATTGCTGAAGAACTCAAATAAGAACAATTAATAAAAAACAACACAGCAGTTAGTTAAAGAATTACTTACTGTCAACATGCTACGTTTACTATTTTTAATACACGTTGTTAAGTGACGGAACACAACAAAGCGCATACCAGACCAGAGCGAAGAAATGAAAATAATTTAACCTAAAGATGCCACGAGGATTTCTAATACTTAAAAACAAAGTTCCACGTTTCTACAAAAACAAAAGCCGACCTGCTCAGCGCGCCTCGCAAACTTGCCCTCCTCGGAAGCGTGCAGCGCTGCGGCGCGGTAGCGCAGGTGCGCGAGCAGCAGGCGCCGCAGCGGCTTGGCGGGCGGCAGCGCCGCGCCCACCGCCGCGCACAGCAGCGCCCAGTGGCGCGCCGACACGCGCGAGTTGGGTTCGGGGTGGTCTGTCGTCTGTGGGGCGGGTGGATGTTATTCTATATTTAAACGTCTATATGAAAGAAATACTTTTGCTTTTACGCATTGGTTTCATTTAATGTACAAAAAATATATAAATGTTTTAATTCATGTAAAATAAATTTATACTTTATTTATTGCTGACCAGTTACAATCATTACAAATTCTTACCAGGTGAAAATAAATTGATAAGTTAAGCAGCATATACATATTTTAAAAATGTTTTTATGCAATAAATGATAAAATACAAAAATGTAAAGCGAATCAAAAAGTAAATAATTAACACCAAAATGTAAATTATAAATAAAACTTAAAATTAAAAATTGCTGCACTCAAAAATAATCATTTTTAAATTTTTGCCTAGTACAAAAATAATAAATTCACAGACACCCACCTGTTTAATAAGCTGAGCATACAATTCACATAACAGCGTGTCTTTCTGCAGACATCTTTGCAACAGTGATTGTGCTAAGGCGACTCGGTCGTCGCTGTCCTCGGTGACGGTGACCGAGTTGTTGTTGGCGAGGTTGTTGGTGCTGCCTTCGTTGTTGGTGAGACCAGCGTGACTCATTATGTCCTTTAGAAGTTACATTAACTTAATAATTGTATGTCATTTGTTTTCCTCTTTATTATTTTGTTTCGACTTTTTGGAGTAGGAAATAAAACAAATTAAATTCACTTTTTTTTATCATACATAGATGGCTTTAACTAAAGTAGCAGTATATTAATTAAATACAAATTAAATATAAAAATATCAAAGTCTTTAAGTCCGAATTTATTTTACTACACATATTATAGTGTTTATTTATTAAACAAATAGATTTCATTTAGATTAAAATTAGTATCAAAGCGATTTGAAATTTTTGAAATAAATAATGTTTATTTTACTTATATTTCAATAAAAACACAAAAATACCTTGAATATCTGCATAGCAGCGACTTCTTCTGCCTCGTTGAGTTTAGTAAGGCTGTGTGGTAAGCTACGCGCCCAGCACCAGTACGCAGCGGGGAACCCTTTGTAGCACTCTCCTTGACTCTCTGAAGATATGTCCAGTCTTACACGTTCTAGACGGTGCTTGCTTAATCTGTCAAAAATACGGATGTTTTTCGGTTTATAAAAAACTGTAATTAGGTCTTTGATATTTACACAACTTTTACACCTTTTAAATCAAAATATTTTGAACGCATTAATCGTGTATATTTTGGTATTCGAAAGTACGTTTTTGCAAACCTGACGTATCGAACACTTTACACTAGCCCGTGGTCTTGTCTACCAAAATATATGCGATTTTTTTAGCTTCACGCTTTTATCCACATAGCAGGGTAGACGGAAAGTACCTAGTGTTAAGACACTCCGTACTTTACTTTCCACCGAATTCAAAACATACGCGATCAAATCGTTTAAAATAGCTTTCTTTAAAAAAAAAAGTTCACACTTACTACTATATAAGTGGGTAGTCAGATAATGTTATGTTGGGGTTCTTTAATTTAATACGCATTATAATAATATATTACAAATATTTTTATGTGCAAAAGAAAGATGAAAAGGGGGTTACTTTTAATTTTTTTAAAGTTTGGTTGAATAATAATAATTAAGGTTAAATTCAAATTCTTTACAAAATATAACCGAACGTTCTAAGTACAACGTATTATACGTTGTAATATTTTGATCGAATTAGCAATTCTTTCATGGGGCAGTCTCTATGCTGTTTGTTACAATATGTTTCCAGAAAACGTTCAAGATTGTTATATATCTCAATTTAAAATTATATTAATAATTTCATAAATGATATCACGTCTTGGGAATAAAATACTCGCTCTAGTCATTTCGAAGGTATCATTAACACCAATAAAAAATGTTAAATTGTACACTTTTGACTGTTAAAAGTTGAGGCCGGTTGTAGCACAGTGTGATAGCGTCTGACTGTAACACGACCGGTTGTGGGTTCGATCCCCACTCGGGGAGTGATTATATTTAAATTATTTTCACTCCTTCGCTCTGTTAAGACAAAGTGCGGCGTTGAGTTCCACCACTCAACACGTAATGTCTGAATTCGGTGGAAAGCGAAGTACGGAGTGTCTTGACACTAGGTAGGTTCTGCCTACCCTGCTACACGGCATAAAAGCGTGAAGCTAAAAAAAAAGAGAAAGTCCCGCTGAGTTTCTTTCTTGCGCTGGTTCTTCTCTGATCTGAGGCATTAACTTTAGTGAACTGGTGGTAAATTGTTAGACGTTCAAAAAGTGAAGCATGTAAGAACTTCTTATCTTGAATAAAATTATTTTAGTTTGATTTTGAATTACACACAAATCAATAACAAATAGCCTTAGGAAAAATAAAAATAAACAAACCTTCTCAGAGTGTTCCTCAGGAACCCACCAGCCGACAGATCCTGAGGTCTCCTCAACAAAGCTGAATCGACCAAAGCCCTCCTAGCAGCTCGCAAGGCAGCTGCAAGTCGGGCCCTCTCAGCGGCGGGAGCAGCGCGTCTGGGGGCCTCCTCTGCGAGGCTCCCACCTAACGCGGGGCTATACGCTGCCATTAGCCATGCCGCTTCTGATTTTTGTGCACATTCTAGCACTATACATCTGCATGGAAATTTTAGTATACATGAGTTTTTTAATAGAGGCTGTCATTTGAATTAGTTAATGTGCCATAATTAAAAATAAAAGTAAGACTAAAATAATCTAATAAATTAAATTATCATTCCATATTAAATAATTTAATCAATAATGTTATGCCTAACATATAATATCTCCTTTGAATAAAAGTAGAGAACTAAGTTTATCTTATTATCTACCTTTGTTTTCATCTAGAAAATATCGTTAATACTAACAGCTAAATTTTTAAATTACAATAATTATTTTTCTTACCGTAATCCGTCATGTTGTCCATGATGCGTCAAACTCAACGTTAACCCGTTATCCACTGGATCCATGAGAATGGCGGCGATATTGGTATACGGGTATTCTGCTAGAACCACTTTATCAGCTGGTCGAACTAGGACTACACCTTCTGCGCCGACGCCGAGAAGAACATTGGGGCCTAAACAGAATTTTTTTATGCATGTGTGCAAAATATAATAAAATATTTTTTTAGCTTCACGCTTTTATCCCTCATAGCAGGGTAGACAGAAAGTACCTAGTGTCAAGACACTCCGTAATTAGCTGTCCACCAAATTCGAGCCATTGCGTGTTGAGTGGTGGAACTCAACGCCGCACTTTGTCAAATAATAATTTAGCTATAACCTAAAGTTTAAAACGATTAACAAGATCATCCAATAGTAAACAAATAATAGTGGAAATAAAATAAAAGCTTCTCCATTATAATTAAACTACACGATTTTTTCCGTACTGCGTTTATATGCGTTAAAAGCGGACGGTCAGAGAACCTAGTGTCAAATCCATCTAACTCCGTTCGGCATTTTTTGCTCTAAATCAAATCATTGTGTGTTGAGTCGCAGTACTCAACGCCGCATTTTGTTTTACCAGAGCGGAGAACTAATTAAATATAATCATTCCACCGAGGAGCCGAATCGAACTTACAACTAATCGCATATTTGATAAATATTAAAAGAAAGTAAAGTAAAAGCTATCTCACCATGAGCCCAATATCCCTTATAGGTGACAGGGAATAGCGTGACACCATACAATGGGTATTGCATCACACACGACAGATACAACGCCTTGGCTGTCAGTTCTGCTCGACCTGCGCCGTACTGACGGTGCGCTTGAGCCAAGATTGTAGCCTGGAAAGAAAATAATTGATTAATAATTTCATATTGTATCTGGATACCTTTATTAAATAAGATGATTTTAAGGAGATTTTTTTTTCGTTGATTTAATAATAGATGCATTGTCATCATTGTATATATATATTATATATTATAGCTGGACTAACGACATACGCAAGGTTGCCGGAGCGGGCTGGATGAGAGTTGCGGAGGACCGGGATGTTTGGCGCAAACTTGGGGAGGCCTATGTCCAGCAGTGGATTGCGATTGGCTGACGACGACAGCATTGTAGGGTTTTATTTATATATTGTGTATACATATCTGATACTTTCGTAAATCAAACTTATTTAATAACACTAAATAATATAAAAAAAATATTAAATGAAACTATTTTGGTATTTCAAAATACATTTTTCCGTGATCCGTGGTTATAGGTCTACCGGCGACCGCGGACTACCGTAAAGTACTCGAAAAGTCAGATTTTTAAATATGTATTTTCGACTATCAAAATATACATAATTAATCCGCTTATAATAGTTTTATTTAAAATGTGTGAAAATTGCGAAAAGACAGATCTCAAAAATCACTGAATTTCCTTATACCAAAGGTTCTCAAATTAATTTTGTTCCTTGAAAATTCATTATTTATTTGCACTTTAAATTTCTTTTTACTTTATCACGTCATAAAAACTACAATAACATTTAAATATTTTATAGATAACTAGCAACCCTTTAGGTCTTCAGCACCCAGTTTGAGAGAGACAGTCTTATACAAATAAGAGGCGTTGTTGACTTTACACACCTGTGTACAATATACATTTTATTAATATAATGTATTTTATATATATATATATATATATATATATATATATATATATATATATATATATATATATATATATATATATATATATATGCACTTCTTTAATAACCATAACTGTACTAAGTATCGTACTTTCACGGCTAGCGTCATTTTCGTAAAAAAGGTTAAAAAATTTTACTTCACGTATCAAAATATATTGCAACAAAAACTATACTTTATGTTTAACACAAATTACAGATACATGTGAAATTAAATGAAAATCGGTTTAGTAGTGTCTAAATTTGAAAAAGACGTATATCATGACAAGATATTTTTATATATATGTAGATAACAAATAAATTAAAGCTAAGCCCACTTACCCACATATGGGGCGCGCGTTGCTTCGCTATCCTCGGCGGTAAGAACTGATCAGGGTGGGAATAATAAGCGCGCGTATGCGGCGGGGGCGGACTGGGCGGGGGCTCCCCTAGCGATACTTGCGCTTGGAGCCCTGCGAGTTGGAGGGCCACTTTCTCTGATACTGGGAACTCGTCCATCTGTTTTAAATACATATTTAATGAACGAATCACTATTATATCTTCGTGTGCAGCAATTAGTAAATAGAAATTTAAACCATTTTTACCTTTTAAATAATAATTTACTAATGAGTAATAACATAGTGTGTTTATGTATTTATTTTTGAAAATAATATATGGGCAATATATTTACTTTAATGTGTACATACTACATGCACATAAGGAACATACACATAATGAAATATTTGTATTTAAAATAATACCTTAACAACGCTATGCACAGCTTGTGCGTACAACAGAGCTACTTCCACAGGGTCGTGCGGTAACTCGCGACCGCCGCGGAACAGCCGACGTTTGAAAACGAAGCGGTTGTCCGCGGAACCACCTCCTGGACCTTGTTGCCTGTTCAAATATCAATAAATTAGTACTTATTTTATATATTAATAATGTATTATAAGATAAGATTTTTCTAATTTTTACACATTTTAAATGACATTGTTTTGGTCTGATTAATTGTCTGAGTAATTGTTTTGGTCTGATTAATATTTTTCTAAGAGAAACAACAATGAGGATGAGTACGGATTCCTTGAATACGAAATATAAGTAATTAAGTCATTTTAATTAGTTTAATCTAAATTAACAATTACTTTATGAAATATATAATAATATAATTTCTTAAACAATTTTTATGATTAAAAATCACGAATTGTACCTTTCTCTACACACAAACATATAAACAAACAATCAAAACTCACATCTCCCAAGCAGCAATGACGTCGTACAGATACTGCGTGGCGCGCACGTGCTCCTCGGTGCCGGCCCTCTGCTGGTACACGGCCCAGCCGGCGCGCGCCGCCAGCCCCAGCTTGTCGGCGAGGCGCGCCGCCGCCGCCGCCGCCGTGTCCGCCGGGTGCACGTCGATGGCCTTGGTGCGCCCGTCCAGGAAGAAGAAGCGGCACACTATGGTACCGAGGCGACGCATGGCCTGCGAATCATTGTCGATATTTCATAACATAGTAAAATAAAATCAGATAAAAGTTACGATGAAGATTTTTTTCATTTCGTACCAATACACACAATATAATTAATACTAACCGCAATCTCAACAGTACTGGGCGGCAGTTGCCTAGGCGCGGCGCCTCTGCAGTTATCCAAGCACCACTGCGCACAGTGCGCCGCGCGCGCACTGCTCGCCACCGACGCACCCGACGCGCCCGACCCACCCGACGCAGCCGATGTCACGGACGCGACTGACGGCGACGTGACGGGACGCGCGCGTGCACGCAGCCACGCGCAATAGAAGCGCGCGAGTGCGCGACTCGGTTGCCAAGCAACCGCGCATAAACAGAGTATCAGCCAAACTCGCTCAGCCCAGTCTTCTACGGGGCAATCTGTTAGCTGTTGGATAATATTAGATGTGAAATAACGTTTTTGATTTTTAAATGAGACAAAGAAACAATTGTAAAGTATTAAAATTATTAAGCTCATTGTCCTGGACATCGGGTTCATACAATGAAAATATTGATGTATGAAATATTCGAGAAAAGAAAGACTTGTTTATATTAATTTATAGACATAAGTAAAGTATGAAAAAAAAGCTAATTAAAAAAACATATTTTCAAAGAAGAAAAAATAAATAAAAAAATCAAATTGTGTCCAAAGCATTGTAATTAATAATTTTCTTGCATAATAATTAAAATCTGAAAACTATCTATATAATATTAAATAAATTATTTGTGTTTTCTTAAATTGTTAATACTAATTAAATATATAAATGAAAGACATCTAAACTTTAATATTGTAATGCTAAACGTTTATGATATACATATTTTATATTTTTTTAATATTTAAATAAGAACAATCATCATTTTATTTAAACACCTTATAAGCTCACCTGTCTAACACACTGTACTAGTATCTCATCCCGCAGTTCCTCCCGTTCTAGACCTTTGCCGATAATAGACTGTATCACCTGAGTCTCCTTTTCCGCGGTCAATTCCCCTCTCATGTAACGACACAGGTCCTGTTAATTTATACATATGTTTATTTCATACTTTACATACATTATAGTGGATTAAATATATGTTTTTTAACTTTAAATGTATATTCTAAAATGCATCAGTATCAACAACTATTAATATAAACATCGCAGTGGAACAAAGTAGGACTGTAAACACGATTTGTGTTATTATATTTAAAGTTTATTTTCATTTCTCGACTTTGGTAAGACAAAGTGACATTGAGATCAACTCGCAATCTTAATTTTGAGCGAAAACAGTCAACAAAATGTCTTGGCAATAAGTTATTTTTGATTTCACTTCTATGCGGGATAAAGCGTGAAGCTGTATAAAATAAGTCTCGAGAAATGAACATAATTAAGCTTTCAAGTCCTTCGAGCCAGATAAAAATTAATGACATTGATCAAACCCATACTAATAATATAGCTGTAAACATAAAGATATAATTCATATATAAAAGTAAATATTATTATTTTGGTCCTTAGAAACTCACTCTAAATATATTGACAGCAGCAGTAACACTATCGGGGTCGTGAAGCTGTATGTGCGAGGTGGGAATATTATTGCCTTTGTGATAAGTTATCATCTCTTCTTTAGTTAACAGCTCCATTGACTTGCTTTTGCGCGTCAGTGTTGCTATTATAGTGCCTATAAAAATTGGAATTGAAATAATTTAGAAGTAATTAATTTAATATATTTTTATCTATGTTTAAATACATTATACCTAACTTGCCTTTGATTAGTCTTATGAAGATTTAACAAACAAATGTAACACAATCTCTAGATTCTTTCAATTTAAATATAATTTAACCTTTTTTCCCTTAATTTTAAATTTATTTTTGTTAAAAAAATAAATGATCGGTCGGCTTCTGAAAGCGACACACGCGAATAGTAGGCGTATAATAACATTTTTTTAAACCATTTTAGCTAGTTTAAAAATGAAGTAGTTTACTTCATACCTTCAGGTGACCTAGGATGATCATTAAAATACATTTTAGCGAATTCGCTAAGGTCGTTGGGTGAATCAGCAGGCGCGTCGCTAGGCGCCGGTGTCTCCAGCTGGTGGAGGCGGCGTTCTACTCGCTCTTTGCGACGTGCGTTCCGTTCTGTGTTCTGGGAGACCAATTTTAATTGTTAAGAAAAAAGTTCGTGTGGGTTCAATTCCCATTTGGGGGAATGATAATATTAAAACTATTTTCATTTCCTCGCTCTGATAAGACAAAATATATGATATTAATCTTTTGGCACATACTAATTTGATAATTATAAATATAATAAAAATATTTTCTAAACAACCAATTTAAATTAATCTTACATTAATATCGCCATTAAGAGTGGGCGGCGGGCTCATACACGAGTCAGATGGTAGTGGGGAGGATATGTCGTTCATTTCCGGCGACGTCAAGTTACTTGGCAGCGGCGGGAGTGGCACATCTGGTTCTACTTCAGATTCTTTGGTAAATCTACAAAATAAAGTACTTCAAATAAATAAAAGATATATAGATTGATATAGAAGAATATTCTAAGAGTAAAACATTTTAATATAATAATTGTATTTCTATAAATAATACTAATTATTAATAGCCAAGAGAATACTAAAGAAGCTAGGTGTTTATAAGTACGTTGAGGATGGTTGAAGAAAGAATAATAAAGAAAACATTTGATGACAAAATGCACAGTAATAAAAGGAAAGAACATTTAATCATTGAAAAACTATATTTTAACCATTAGGAGGCAATGCGAACAAGAAAGGAAACATTTCTTAGTATTTTATAAGCAACACTATTGTGTTTTTTACCTAGCCAGGGGCAATATGGATATAACAATAATAACGATTTGGCATTAGATAACACGGCGTTGAATGTTTTAAAAAACTTAAATTAAAGTATTTTAACAAAAGATCCTCTATCCTGTCTTACTGTACCAGAATAGGCCTGATAGTAAAGAAAAAAAAAATGTAGTATCCCTTACCCATTATTCTCCGGTGGGTTAGCTGGTGGCGGCGGCGGGGACGTCGGCAAGGCTTCCTGATTAGGTCGTGGTATCACCGATTCGTATATCGGCTCTTTATCTTTTATTACGGCCACTTTACCATTTGGTATTATACCGTTTGTTAACTCTGGTGGAGTTATATCTGTGAATATATAATAAAGAATTTGTTTGTAATCATCAATTATATATGAACTTAATCAAACACCAAATTTAATGTCTTTTTTAATTTTATATATTTAAAATGTTCTAGAGTAATCGAAATAACGTATATATTGTATTTCTTAACGGATATAACGTGTATAAAGTTTAAGGAGTTTAGATAGTTTACAAGGTATTATTCATAAGGCCTTGAATCATGGTCTAAACACAATAACTACTTTAGGGCCTACAAGCGTAAAATCACAAAATGTTCAATCAATATAAAATGTATTGTTGAATACACTTAATTTTAATAAATAGTAAATAGTATCATTCATACCTTTGGCTGAAGGCGGAGGTGGTGGAGGTCCAGCTGGCTCAGGAAGCGAACATAATGGGGGTGGTGGGAAAATAGGAGAACCTTCCACCGTGTCCTCCAGCACTGGTGGCGGCGGCATGATCAGTGATGACGACATCACGTCACCGTTAGTCAGTGATGACGTTACGTCACGCGGTGACATGCCATTTGATGTGACGCCATTAGTCAACGATGACGTGATGGATGACGTCATAGATGATGGCATGTTGGGTTGGTTAATAGATTGCAAGGGTAGAGAGGAAGGAGGGGGAGGAGGAATCGCGTCGGAAGGAGCTCCGTCAGGTTTGCGTTCGACTTCCGTTTGTTTAACTAGTTCCTTCATCTCTTCAGCTAGCACGTTTTCGAGCTGTAAATATTAAATGAAAAATATAAAAAAAAACTTAGAAAGAAAACAATATTGAATTCAAATTAAGCATTCAAATGCATAATTATAAAATAAATGATTTACAATATGGATTAAATTAGTTTCGGAAACTTGATAGTTTCGTGATGTAATTTTTTATAGGACAGGCAAGGCAAACAAGCGTGCGGGTCACAATATATTATTTGTAAAATCATAACAAGAATTAAATGAATACAGAAAAAAATGAACATATTTTCTATAATACGAAACGATATACCACAACACTAACCTCTTGATGCAAATCATCCGCCAGTCTCTCCATGGAGTCCCCGATCTCCGCTAGGCTGGGCTGGTGCGCGGGCTGCCCGTCCGGGGCTCCGCGCTGCGCCGGCACGTCCGCCAGGAAGTCGAAGAGGTTGTCCAGGTTCACGGAGTCAGCGCGTGCGCCCGCGCATGATATGCCACGAAGCTGGTCCGCCATTGTTTCTAGTTCGGCTCGCTCTTGTTCTGCTTTTTCTGCTAGACTGATTTAGAGAACGGTTTGTGAAAATGTGTAAAAGATTTCATGTAAGCAAAAATTTTTTTTGACAATAAATATGGTTATCTACTTTAAGAAATTATTTATATTTAAAACAATTATTGCTAAAAATTTATAATAAAAAGTGCTATTTAACAATTACACTGCATAAAGCGTTAGTTGCCTATTAAATCAAGTAAAGTTAAAAAAGTCATGCACAACTCACCTATTCCTCTCCTCCCTCAGTTTAATCTCCTGATTGACCCTCTTCATTTCCCTGAGCGCGGCCGCCACCTCCCTGGCGAAGGCGCCCCGCAGGTGTCGCTGCAGGGTGAGCGCGGCGCGCCGCAGCCGCAGGAAGGCGGCGCGGTCGAACCAGCCTCGCCACGCCGCTTGCAGTATGATGGCCGCGCGGCGCCATTGGAGGTATTGGCGGCGTTTAATTGAGCCTTTGTACCACTGCACGCATACATTTATTTTAGAACTACTTAAGTCGATATGTTACGTTCCCATGCTATCCTGGACTCGTTGAGGTAGCTTTCAAGTGATACCTTTATATTACATTAATTCAGGAATCGGAACAGTAGGGTATTACAAATTAGAAAAAATAAATAAATCAATTACTATAAGTAAAAAAGTTTTTTCTTTCTTGTCTTATACTAGGAGCATATAGCCACAATTGTATTATAGTTAAAACTTAGATTCGGAATTTATGATAAACATTAATTCGGCTAAAACAAAATTTGATTTGGCCATGTTTAATTACGCAGCCAACACGCAAGCACGCATCTTTTAAGATATTCTTGTACAACTATTTTACTTTACTTCGATTATCTCGAAAAAATAAAACAAAAATAAGAATAAAAATATTAAGCATTTTTATGTTTGTAAATATTTTTTATAACTTACTTTCTGTAGAAGCAGAGCTGAAGACTGTAAAAGAGCTGTTCTCCTGGCCTCAAGCGGACCATGAACTGAGCTCCTCATAAATATCTTAGTGTGTCCTATTTGCCAGTCGTTTTCGGGAGCGTTTACTAAATTCATTATTGTTCTGTAAATATTGTAATTCATATAAGAAAAAGAATAAAAATAACTTGACAATATGTGTATATATTATTAAAACGATTCGATTAATTAAAGCGTTCACATTTCATGAATTGGCCATTTATAAAATTTCCTTGTCACATCATTTGATTTTTAAGGAATCTATAAAATATATTTTACGCATAAATAAAAATGATATGTAGTCTTTTTTTTAGACTTAAATTAAAACATTTTCTATTTAATTTAAATATTTTTTCTACTAAAAAAAATATTTTCCTCAATAATAAAAAACAATATTTAAAAAAAAATGAAAAAAATACGCTTTTATAAAAAAAAACAACTAAATATTAAAAAAATAAATGACTGATATTGTATTGTCATCGGTTCTTGATAAGTATACAGTTTCAAATGAACTCGCCGTTTTAAAGTAAGCCAAAATCATGTTCAAAATTTCCCTTACATAGATGGATACATTCAAAGCTAATAAAAGCGTGTTCAAAACAATTAAAACCAGTGAACTTACCCAATATCAGGATCAATAGGCCTTGGATGTGCCAGCAGACATCTATACCTCGCTTTGAACATGGGCGCAGGCAGATGTACCGGGAAGCCGTCTCGACGTATACGCACTATTTCATTCATGCCCAGGTACCTGAGCTGTTCCAGGACGAGCTGATCGTTGTATTTGCCGGCTACTTTGTTTTCGTTGGGCTTTATGCAGCGGACGTACCTATGAAACAATAATTATGATTTTTAATATTATTTCTATGTTTATTTTATCTTTAACTTACCTCATAGTAACTTTAGTTATTTTTGGATTTACGACAATTGAAATTTTATATTACCATTAAAAATAATAAAACATAATATTAATTAATTTATAAATTGCTTTATTATTGTTCAAAAAATAATACTGCCTACCTTTATATTATTCATAAATCTATTTAAAAAAACTAGAATATGTGACATTATTTCTATATTATAACTCATTAAATAAAAATTTGTTAAATTTCATATCAAATAAACAATAATAAAAAATAAAATAAAAGAAATTCCATACCATACATCAGTAACCTGTAACATATCGACCAGAGACTGCAGTTGCGCTCGGAAGGTATCGACGACAGTGGGCCTGCCTTTTGAAGTACCGCGCTGTGTCGTACTTGTCGCCCCGGGACTTGAGAGAGTGATGTCCTAATTAAAAAGAGAATAAATTAAAGTGAACCTCAGCGGTCTTTAGAGATAAGAACATATTTTTTATTTCCTTGACGGAAATCATGACGCGTGACAAATAAAAATAGTCATTATATTCATATCCCCGAGTGATGTTTCCAAAATGCGCCACGTTGGCCGTTGTGTAAATATAGATTTATTAAAAATGGACATTTTATTAATTGTGTTTTCAAAAAATATATTTTTGGATACCAAAATATACGCGATTATATCGTGTAAAACCTCATTATCATTTCAGTCATACAGAGATCGTTATGCAGCAAACAAAAAAAAACGTTAAGTAGAATTAGAACCTGCAACAACTAATAAAAATACACTCACATGCCCAGGCGGAGCTAAGTCCTGCACATAATCGGCTAATTCTCTCACAAATGGATTAGCAGATCTACTCAAATGATCTATGAAGGCATCTTGCTGGGTATCTCTATTTTTGTCCACAAAGCCCTGGACGCTGTAGGTGACGGTTCCCGCGTAGTGTTGAACACCGAATTCCTCCTCCCATTTCCTTCTGGATCCTTTGACGAAGCTCTGGTGGTCGCCGAACTCGCCTTGTATGTTTGTTAGGTAGGCGCCGTCTGAACCCTGCATTATTTACAATTGTAAATTTAATTTATGTAAAGATGGTTTGATAACTTAGTAGTAGAATGTTAGATTAAAAATATATGCATGAAGAAACGATTTATAAAGTTGCATATTTAAATACTTTCGATTCGTGCTAAAAAAATATTAATCCGAAAAATATATTTTAAGGGAACAACATATATTCTTATGATGACGAATTATTTACTATTTAAAAAAATATACCATTAAAATTACCTTAGGCATATGACACTGTTCGCTAAGCAGTTTCAGGAGACTTCTTGGAGGTTTTTCTAACAATTCCAAACATGCCGCATTATCAGTAAACTGTATTTGGTTGTATTTGATTCCCTCTTGACGGTACTGAAAGAATTAAATTTTTTATATAAAAAAGCGTCTTAATTGAAGAAAAAAGTTAAAATACGAAAACAAGCTCTCATTAGATATTTGTTTTAAATTAATTTTATATAGTTCAACAGCTTTTATTCGTGAAAAAGAATAAGAAAACGTGTAAACGTAGCAAAAAGAAAAAGTATAAACGTAGCAGGACTTGAACCTGCGCCTCTAGGAAATTGTCCAAGCGCTCTACTCAACTATGTCAGATATTCTTTTCAAGTTACGTCGAAATTATTATAATATAATATTATACCTTTTGTAAAATTATTTTTATCGTCCTAAGAGTGTCAATAAGTAATATAATTTTTAATACATAAACTTACGATTTCCTGCTCCAAAGCGAACACATAATTATTGAAGAACATATGCAGTTTCTCGTTAGCATAGTTAATGCACAGTTGTTCCAAGGAATTAGCTGCAAAGTTTTCAAAGCCGAATATATCTAGGACGCCTAGAGCTCGCCTGGCTTCCCTTCCTGGAGCTGAACAGCTATTGACATGGCGGACCAGCCACGCGAACGTACGCGAGTAGAGAGCGCGCGCCATTGCGTGACGGTTTTCACGAGCCTGGGGATATTTTTTAATGTTTATAGGTAACATCGAATGTTTAAATAATATTTGAAAGTCAAGTTCAATTTTTTTATAACTTCATAAAATAAAAAAAATATCAGATAAAAATCCTTACCACCAACCTATATAGTAAACAAACATCTCACTGACCTAAATTTATGTAATATAAGAAAAAAACAATACTTTTACTTTTTAATACAAACCTCATGCAATCTTAATGGTATATCAGTGACATTTCCTCTAACATTGATCTGTCTCTCCAATAACACACGTTGTGCGGTGGGCGGGGCCAGACCCAGCAGATTAGCGACCGCATCCACTGCATCGGCATCTTCTGGAGCTAATGTCGTTCTTTCACCGTCTACATCCTAGGGTAATAAATTACTAATGAATAAATTATTATTTTAAACAAATTTAAACTAGCTGTCATAAATATAAAAATATATACATATATGTTTATCTAAGCACTGAAATTGTTATAATTCATTTAAGAGAAGATAACTAAATATTTTTATTCTATTCTAAGGACCTTAATCTAACTTAAAAATAAATATTATTGGAAACAATGATAGTGATGTATTTTCCTTAGAAATAATTACCATAAAATCATGTTAATAAATTTTATACGTTACTTAAACGAGAGTACACTAACGTTCATACACTTGAGCCTTGTATATAAAATATTGACATCAGTTACTTATATATTTAGGCATCTACCGTATTGACTATATACCGTATATACACACGGTAGACAGATATTAATGCGATAGTTTAGAGATTGTACTTGTCAGAAAAAAACTTAGCGATACATTCACCGGGTGTCGGGGCCATTGCGTTATTACTAAAAATAATAAGATGCAACGCCGGAGATTATATCCACGCCGGAGGTGATATCCAAGTGTAAATTTATGACAAAACTTTTCTTAAAATATCCCTAATATTTAAAAATAAATAGTTTTCACGTGGGGAATAAATAAAAAAAAGTTTGCCATTCGTATTTAATCAATTGCATAAAGATAGCTTTATAATAACAACATAACATATTTTTCATCACAACGATTTTTCCATTGGATTCAATTTAATCTCTTAAAACTCACTTGAAACTGGATATTCCCCAGCCATAGCACAGCAGCCAGTACTTTAAAAAGTCCTTCACACATATGCAGGGGCACTTGCAACACAGTTAGTGCAAGTTGCAATGCCTCCAGCTTGCCCTGCTCTCCCCCGCGACCTTTCCTCGCTTCGTCGTCTTCCGGCCTAAGATACTTGTACTGGACGTCATCCCGTAATCGTAATGTATTTCGCAACTCATTGTTATGCTGAAAAAATAAATAACAGTGATAGTGAGTGAGTGAAACTTTTAAAAACGTACAATTTTTTTTAACGTATCAGGATTCGAACCCGCGCCTCTTGGATACCGTCCAAACGTTCAAACCGCTAAGCCATACGTTCTACCGGTTGCGTCGCAATTCTTTTACGTTTTATTACAACTTATTTACGGTGTTAGAATCTCTGTAGAGAATTTTGATATATTTAATTTTTAATTTTCAGATACGTGTCTTGTTATAGTACTGAATATATATTGCTATTGCAAGTAATACTAAATGAGCAGTCTCACCTTAGCTCCTTCTACCAATTGGTAGAACACGTGGTAGTTGGTCTCCCTCGGCGCCGGGCCGGTAATCCTAGCACGTTCTAAGAGAAAATCCCTGAGCACAGCCCCTCTAATCCCTCCCCGGTGGTCCAGTCTTACCTCTACAAATTTACCGAAACGAGACGAATTATCGTTTCTTACGGTTTTAGCGTTACCTGTAACAATTTATTTAAAAATTTATAAAAAATACCAAACAATGGAAATAATTAATTTAGTCTGTATTTTTTATATATTTTGATTACAGCTCCCACGTAGCTGCCGATAAATTAGTTTATTCAATTTGCACCCGAAATTATATTTTGTGTATTTAATAGAGCGAAGAAATGGAATTATTTTCTACACTCAAGACATCGAGTGAACATCGAACCCACATCCAATCGCGTTTACAATCATGACGTCTCTCTGCACCACGATAATCTCTTGTTTTACATTTAATATCAACATTTTAATAAGCATTATCAAAATATTTAATTAATATTTTAAATAAGTTATATGAAAAAACGACTATTTAAATCATAGCATTTTTGGTTAAAAAGGATACAAATTCGCCAGAGTATCCAAATATTATGGTTCTTTTATACAAACAAAGATAAATAAATAAAAAAGTAGACCGTGAGCTTATTCTTTGTCATTTTAATTAGAAGTAGAACAATCGCAAAGTATGAAAAACTTAACAAGGAATCCTCCGGGAGTGAGGCACATTTAAAGGCGCGTCGCCGAGTCGACTGGGACTGCGATGAATATAATTAAATTACTCAACTTTAATAGTGCCATGTTAATGACATAATAACGCTTTAGAATTATAATGTAAGTCACGTTGAAGTTACGAAATGCAGGCCGTTTTGAATTTATAATACACATAAGTTTTATAATATAAAATTAAAAATTAAATTAGAAGCTATTGTGGACATTTGGCTGAGAACGTGATTGATTGTAGGTTCCATATTTAAAATTATTTTCATTTGTTCACTCTGTTAATATAAAGGGCAGCATTGAGTTCCGCCGTTTAACACTAAATGTCTCGAATTCGGACAATAAGCGACGAGCGACTTGACACTAGCTTCTCCTTTAAAAAAATAAGGAAGAGAAAATAGCGAATTGAACTTAGATATTATTTATAGTTCATTTAAGAATTTAATTTTAATTATAAATAGAGGCCATAATAAATATAAATAATTCTACTCAGATGATAATTTTATTATTCTTAATTATATGATTAGTTGAACATACCAAACGCTTCCAACACAGTATTAGCCTCTAGGATCTGCTGCTCGGCCCAGGAGGCCTGTCCGCCGGCCGCGCAGAGGTATTGCAAAATTAATTTGGTAGTTTCCGTTTTCCCTGCTCCACTTTCACCTGATATTACAACTGACTGATTCTTTTCGCCATTCTGTTACATAATAATATAATAAATTAAGTTTAATATAAAAATTATTCAAATTTCATTTGCTAAGTAATCTACAATTATGCATATTTTAAATAAACATTAAAAGTATGGTAATTCACCTGCAGAGAGCTGTACGCCGATTCCGCTAAAGCGAACACGTGAGGCGGCAGGCTCCCAAATGCTTTGCCACGGTAGTTTTGCATATCCTCCTGTAATTAGCATGATGTTACTTGAAAATTTATATAGAAAAACTAATGTAGAGCATGTCGTATCTGTAGACAATGCGTATAGACATAATGATACGTTAATAAATATATATATGAGACATATACATATGAGACGTTAATAAATTATAAATAAAAATAATCATTTACTAAATTACTTATAATAAATAAAAAGGTGCCAGTTAAATATAATACGGAAAAATTTTTATTTATCTTCTAAACATATAGTACTTGATTTAAAAGTTTAAAATAAAAGGCTTAAAAAATACCGCATAAAAGTTTTAATTGAGAGTGTAATTGTTTTGAGGACACGTGAATAACTTTTATTCGCTCTCATGGTTTGCCCTTTGAGCTTTTTCCTCTTCCGCGTTTACACCTACGTACGTTTACTGAAGGGATGACGTCCTACCCCTATATTAAAAAGGGGTGAGATTAATGAGTGTACGATAATATTGCCTTAAGCTCACGAGAGCTTGTTTGCTCAGTTGATGGATTTTCAATTGTCTTTCGAACCATACTAATTATTTACAAAACTGTTTTAGCTAGTTTTCCTTTCTTTGCGCCTTTAAAGTGATATATTTCTCAATTTTTTTTGAGTAAAATATTTTCGTAGACGTTTTTTACCTTGTGAAGTAAAGCAGATTTGTATTATTACTATTTTACTATACTATATTACTAAATCTATGAAAAATGCTGTGATGACACTTTGTTTATGTGACATGTAGATGCTGATGTCAGTTTCAAACTAACCCACAATGTCATTCATGATTCAAGAATACGCAGCATTGCGTAATTTTGTTATCTCTATATCATAGAAGAATATATCGGAAGTTTCCGAGAAGCCTACAAATGACTGTAATCTTTTTATGATAGTACCTGGTCTAGTTATCTTCCTACACGAATAATTACTAATGTACAATGGTATCTGGGCTTGTTTTTGCTTAAGATAAACAATCTCCCACGGTAGCAACACAATAGACACCTATTAATTTTCAGATGAAAGTGATTTAAAGTTTGAGAAATGTCGTTTGTAAAAGATATTCGTACACCATCATACTTTGTTTCAGGATTGTCTTCACAAATTACGTTTTCTTTAATAGCAATCGCTTTAAATATGTTAAAGAAATTTAATGAATGCACGAGAAACAAATAAATATACTATTGATCACATTTTGGTTTTTATTATAATGAATTTCTATGAGCTCACTAATAATATTTGTAAATTATAAGATCTTTGATATTAGTGATTTTAACACACTTTATATGACACTGTTTATTAAATGGATTAATCGTGTATGTTTTTCTATTCGAAAATATATTTTTGACAAGCCCTTTATAAAAAGTAGATTGTCAAACTCCAACCAAGGACTACTGTAGTGTTTGAAATGTCTCGAAAAATGTATTTTCAGATACCAAAATAAGATAAAATTTAAAATAGTTGAATTTAATTTTTTGCAAATATTTAAATACAGCTACGAACGTAACTCTCTATGAATTACGTTCGTAGCTTCACTCTATATTGTACAATCACACGACCATGTTTGAGCAAAATAACCAAATTGTGAATCGAAAACAAATTACTGTAGTGTATACACTTCTCATATATTCCTATTATTTGTGTTTCTAAAATAATTTATATATATAGGTAAATAAATAAACTTACCATATTGTAGCATCCTAATTCCTTATATGGATTAACTGCGACCAAAATGGAACCTGTGTAAGTCTGATTATTTTATAGGAAAATTATTTTCTTTAGCGTTGAGTATATTGCTGGTAAATCGCTTTCTGAACAATTATTATCAGGTTATGTTCGCTTACTTATTAATAATATTACATTAACAAACTTATATACTACAGAATATCTTGAATTTGGCAAGTAGGAAGAGTACCTGTTCAAAATTCATTACCTAATATCATATAATTAAATCGAGAAAATCATTATCACAAGTTAGACGTTTATTTTATCAATAACACTATTGTATAAGAACTTACACATATAATTATAGCATCAAGTAATCCAGAAAATTAAAATTATAATTTCAAATGTGCTCCTAATAGTTAACATCTAATGGTAATAGCTTGTATAACATTAACGTATAACGTAAAACGCTCACAACGAGTTAGTTTACATGCAATTAAAAGAATTGAATTATTAATAAGGTCCGGAAGCGATTATCCATTAATTACCTAAATTGATAGTCTCGACGAGCACAAGACACAATTACATTGTTAAATTACTATCTGATTAACTGTTTATAGCAACACTACACTCTTGGGAAATGTTAGATATACAGTACATTTGTAAAGCTATTTGAGCTTTTGTCAACTATTCTAGATTTTTAAATATTGCGCATTTAAAATATATTATTAAGAATTGTAGATAAAATCCTGCATTCCCCCGTTATGTTTTTGTAAATTTTCTAGAAATCCTGTCATAGTTTGCCTTTGCCCTTCTCAAGGAATCTACGTGCCAAATATTTTTCTACGAACCGCAATTTCCGCTGTGGAAGATTATACGGGTAAAACGTGTTATGTGATATATAAGTATAAAAGATATGTTAAACATAACATACATATATATGATAAATATTATGTTTAATAAGAAGGGCTTATTAAACATAATATTTATCATTAAGGCTTAGAAATGATTAATCTAACAGTATTTTACTATTTTAAAAGTGCTTTTCCACACTAAGGATTAGATTAGATAACATTTTATGAAAATGTATAAAAATTTGAAAGCAGCAAGATTTGAACCTGCGCCTCTTCAAAAGCGTCCAAATGCTCTGACAGCTAAGCCATGCATTGTACATCCGGCTGCGTAACTCTTATACGTTTGTTATAACTTATTTATGTTTACGACATCTCTGTAAAAAATGTTAACTTAGCAGGTTTTGCTTGTGTTTAATTTAGTATATATATACTAAATATATATTAATATATATTAATAATACTTATAATATTTTTAAAAGTTTTATAAAGGATACATATATGAGGTCGTTTATGTATCGGCGCTTGAGATTGTCGTTGATGGCATGCTCCGTGATCTGCGGCATCATAGTCATGTCGGGCACACCGGCCCCCTCGTCTTTGTCTCGCTCCTCCATTTTGTCTGTAACAGGAAAATTGAATTTCAGTAAAATCATTATTCTTTATTTCTTTAGACGGGGAAGAGGATCCATTATCATATTAGAATAATATTTCTTTATTTGTTAAGTGCAAATATATGTAAGTACTAGTAAGCGCTTACTAGACTAGGTTCGTTAACGTGGACATGACCTTTACTATAATTTTGTCGAACAAAATACTTGAAATTGATAAAAGTTTTTTATTTATAAGCTGATCGAAATAAATCAAATATCGATTGAATTAAATCGAATAAGACGTTTCTGAGATTACCGTGCACCAACACACTGATAAACAAACATACAAACACATAAAACAATACAAACAGATACAAGAAAAATCCAACCGGCTCTATCATATTTATAAGTGGCTCCAATATTAATTTTTTCGTATATCTTCCATGTACATACAGTACATATCTTGAATTCCAAAAGAATATTTTTATTAAGGTGTTTTTATATTAAAACCAGCATGCATTTTTAGTGCAATTATTTTAATTTTTTTCTCTCTTACTCCACTTCGCTTCCCGCCGAATTCGAGACATTGCCAGGTTTGTTTTACCAGGGCGAGGAAATGAAAATAATTCATTATAATTCCACCGAGTGAGAATCGAATCGAATCTGTTCCAATGCGCCACGAGCGGCATTTGTATTTTAATTAAAAAAATATTAATACTAATTTGATGTATTTTACGAAGGATTTATTTAATTATATAGCATTAAACAAACTTAAATAACTTTTATCTGCAACAATGTAGACACATATCTTTGCCTAAAACTGGGTAGTGTATATTAACATTATGTGATAATAGTATTCGTAATACGTATTACTTTTATTTAACATATAAATATAATTCATGTATATTTATACAAATTAATAAAATTGAAGTATCTGTTACCTTTTTTTGCTAAATGCGTACGTATGCACACACGATATTTATACTAAAACAACTTCTGTTTGTTCCGGTTAATTTAAAGATAGGCTGGACCGATTTTGATGGATTTTCCAATAAAAGTCTCTCTCTATCGGCCTGTGCAGATAGCTGACGTAATTAGAAGTAACTAAGGTTACTTTTATTTTAGAATTGTAAAATAAAAGAATGTAAAATTCAACACAAACAAAGTCGTGAGCACATTAGATCAATGAAATGTACCCACATAAAAAGTTTTTTTTTAATATAATTAACACAGTTTTTCCTTAAACCGATTTATAATAAATCTTAAAAGATCTAATATGTTTGTCCCCCACAATTTTACACTGTCGTGAAAGCATAATGCAGGTTGATCGTGATGGAATAATAGATAAATCTCAGGGAGCTTACGGCGCGTCCCTGTCGGTTCGTTCGATAAAGCACCCTATAGATGTTAGTTATTTCTGTCACACGTTTGTGTGTTTATTATTATATTTTGTACCTTTTATTTATTCTAGCATTCTTTTAAATAACTTATTTTATATAAAAATATAAGTATGTAAAAGCAAATTTAAGTTAATTGTATATTGTCTGAAAATAGAATATGTTTGTATGACACTTGTAAATGTATGATTTAAAATTAATATAAAAATTGTATATTTAAACGAAAACAGGCAAACGGTTCGCGAATAGCTTGAACGAACGAAATAGTCGAGAGATTGTAAGTGTCGATTTACATCTATCTTGATTCTTCGCCCCGAGGGTTCTTTACGGACATAACTTTATTGATACGATCGTCTGCTGAGTATTTTTATGATCATTTCTGATGGATACTCAGATTACCTGATTTGAATGCATTTTGTTTCATTATCATTTAAATATTGTCGTTCCTGTATTAAAATTATTGGTATACTAATAACTTCCTATATACAAGCTATAATTCAATGCTTTACAATTACCTACTATATAGGAAACGGATATGGTGTAAAATTATCATAGAATTCCATGAATTATATAAATATATAATTCGTCAATATATATCAATAATATGTACGTCAATAATATGTACTTATGCACTGAGGTAGAATAAAATTTTATCTTTACTTAAGTTTGTTTTTATTCCTTTACTCGGCATCATGTATATATCATATATAGCATTCAATCAAAATTCCGATTAAGTAGAACAAAACGTTTCAATTAGGTTTTAATTAATAATATATTAGTAGATTCCAAGCATAAAATTACCAAGTTCCGGTGTATTCCAGTCACGTTAACATACCTAAGCTATCAGTGCATATGAGGAAAATAACAATCGAGTGCGCATTACAAACAAGTGCAGTTCATTCCACCCGATATCGATTAAATACTTAAATAGCATAGTAACATCTGGGCGAGTGGGAGACAAGCGTTGGTGTCGCCAAGTAATAGCCCTTGAGGCAGGACGAGCCAGTTATCGGGCGGAAATGTCAGTGGCGGATAAATACGTCACTTTCGTTCGCGCCCTCGCTGTTTTGTTATTGTTACTATCACACAACGCTTTCACTAGTCTTTGTATACTAATATGATTCTATTAAGTAGGATATACGATATGTGACATTAGCTGGGACCACGTAATTGTGCAAATATGCAAGCATGCTTTCATTAAATAGTACATTAAAGTTACATAGACGATAATCTTGTCATGTTTAAATATATCGGTAAAAACGAAAAAATATTAACTTGAATTATTTTAAATTGTTGTGTTTTCGCAGAATTATAGTTAATTGTGGTATTTTAATAATAAGATGAGAGGAATACAGTACAGGAAATATATGTACACAATTAAAATGTCAATTCAAGTTTATGCGGGAGATGAGGTCACCAAAAAGATATTTATAGGCAAAACACACATATTTTACAAAAACAGTTCTGCTATGTGGTACTGACCACTTACTGATAGGTACTAGGGATTACAACTCTATTCACTCCTTGATGTAATAAATATAATACGTATTTAGTTAACTATAATATTCTTATTAATTTTAACTATTATTTTGACGTTTTATACCGCGTTACAAGGAACAACCTAGTGTTGACCGTTGCACTCGGTTGACTGTTTTCTGCCCGAAATCAAGACATTGCGTTGATTGTTGATTGGCGAACTCAACGCCGCGGTTAGTCTTACTAAAAATGAAAATATTTTAAATATATTCTCTTAAAATATATATTCTTATAATTGGTGAATGTGTTACCTTTTGTTTTGTTTTTCTTGTGTATTGCAATACTGTTTATTTTTAACAAATAATAAAATAGAACGCTTGTGATTAACTGAATAAGTTTTTAGTAGAGCTCAATTGAAGCTAAAATATTGACCAAATGTAAATAAATGATTTGTTAAGAGATTTACAGTTTGCAATAATTGTTAATAGCACGATAAAACTCGCTCGTTTGTCATCTGCCGATGTTATACGATCTTTGAATTGTCTACGAAACGACCGGAGGGTAAACAGGGACGATAAAAAGTCCTCCCTTAAAGTAATTATATGTGAAAAAATCAACGACATTAATTTATGTATCTCAATTAATATATAGAGCACATCGTGGCGCAATGAGACATCGCCGGACTGTAATTGGTTGTGAATTTTATCCCACTCGGGGGAATAGTTATATTTAAAATTTAATTCCATTTCTCCGCTCTAATAGATCAAAGTGCAGTGTCGAATGTGCTACTCACGCAATGTCTAGTTTTCGGGCGGAAAGCAGTCACCGGAGTGTCTTGACACAAGGTTGTGACAGCCTCATATCTATACTAAAAATATGGAGCAGAAGAGGTTGTTTGTTTGAACGCGCTAATCTCAGGTTGACTGATTGAAATTGAAATATTCTTTCTGCATTGAATAGTATATTTATTGAGGAGGGCTATAGGCTATATAACATCACTCTACGAATAATGAGAGTGAAGCAGTAATAATAAATGTTGTGAAAACGGGAAAATTTTGTATATTTTTAAAGCTTACCTTGCGTACGCCGAGTAAACGGTGAAAGGTACGCAACCATCACGTATGACAAAATTGTTCCCCTTTAAAATTTCTAAAAAAAGTCCGCATAGCATATATCTTTTACGGTTGACTCACTATAACAATTTCATGTATATATTTTTAGTTCTATATTGATTCATTATTTTCGATATTTATAAAGTAAATATTAATCCTTATCCAAATAAATAAATTATTTATCACGGGCACTTGTTTCTGAACAAAATTGCCTTTGACAGTATTTGATTTAAACCAATGTTTAAGGAATTATTATTATTATTTGTGATTTGGTCGTAATATAATAAATATGATGCGGTATAGGATTGTTTGTCTTAAATATTTCTAAATAAACACCCGAGATAGCATATATCTATCTATCCCTTATGAGGAAGACATTATGAAGAAAATAGTGACTTATAAATTTAATTAATTTGAATACTTTGAAACAATGCACATTTTAGAATATTTATTAAATCTTTAAATATTTAATATAGAATTGCTATATCTTAAACGCCAAGTAAAATAAAATAGTTTAAAAATTATAACGATATGATTGACTTAAGCGCCATAAAGGGCCTAATAAATGAGGACTCACGGCGCGCGAAGAAAAAATTCTGTGATAATGAACAACACCTTTCAAGTACAAATATAGTTTTATCATTATCATCCTGCAAGCAAAGCTGCGAGCGAATTCTAGTGTGGGGTAACGTGAAATTGCTCTTTTTTATAAGAAGAATATATGCAAAAGGCGTTCATGCCTTTGAAGGTCAGCGGCACTGTGTCATATGTACACGCGCTGGTGACAGTTACGAAGCCCACGCGTGGGAATGATTAAAATTCGTCGTACTTAATTTCTCCGTTCTGTTAAAATAGCGTTGAGTTCTGCCAATAAATATACATTTCTCAAAATTAGCCAAAACTGGAAATGTCAGCATATAATGCGAACCTGTCACACAAGAAATATGTAAAACTAAAAAAGTACAAAATAAATTTCTAGATATTATAATAAGTACTAAGAATGTGAAAAAATACACCTTATCTCAAATCTTTTGCTATTTCAAAAAGCCTTGGATTACTCACGTCTCATATTATATATTAAATAAATACATTAATATTCATAAACGCGCGTTTCTTGCGGGAACGCCTCAAAGATCCTTGTAGGCGTTAACGCTATGTGCTTGTAAATGAAAGGGTGTCAAAAGTTTTCGTGAAATAAAACTCAAAACAAGAAGACTACGTTTTATAAATTTGTTGCTTTAAGTTTATTAAGTTGTAACAAAATAATAAAGTTTTAACTGCATAAGCAAAAAGTATATTTTTTTTAGCTTCACGCTTTTATTCCGCATAGCAGGGTAGACAGAAAGTACCTAGTGACACTCCGTACTCCGCTTTCCACCGAAGTCGAGACATTGCGTGTTGAGTGGTGGAACTCAACGCCGCACTTTGTCTTTACCAGAGCGAGGAAGTCAAAATAATTTAAATATAATCAGTCCCCCGAGTGGGAATCGAACCCACAACCGGTCGCGTTTACAGTCAGACGCTGTCACACTGCGCCACGACCGGCCTCAAAAAAAAAGTATGAATAATTCGATAAAATTTGGTCATTATGTAGATTTTTTATACATTGCGGATCTCAGCGCCGCAAGTTATCTAAAACAAAGGTGGGAACGATGTTTTTTAATAGATTCCATTGGACACGAACCCATTACTAGGAAATGTATAGACACATTATCGTCTAATAATTCGTGTAATTGAACAACGTTATCACTTTCTGATTTATTTTGTATACAAAATGCATAATCATGTTACAGTCATTTTATAGAATTGTATTTAAAACATTTTACAGAAGGGTGAAGCGTAGCGTGCGTATCTCTCATTGAGCGGTTTGTGTACCTTAATCGATAAGCGTGGCGCCGCATTAGATTGGTCATTGGGTTCGATGAGACTCATTCAGTGGAGTTACACGTAATTCAATTACATCTTTTGCTTGAATGTTAAAGTGATTTACGACTTTCTGATTGCCTTCGTTCTAAATATAGCCATTATTGTAAGTTCCATTTTGTTACGAATTCGTGTTTCATAATACTACAATTAATCATATAGATATAACAAACTTTTGATGTTGAACTCATTTCCAATACAAAAAGCACGTCATCTAATTTTAAACAACCCACACTGCAATATCCCTCTGGAGTCTGGTCTTACAAGCCATTAATACAAGCCATTAACATTGCAACTCTCCATGAACGCTTTAGGATTTGGATAATTGTAATACAATTTTTAATAAATAATATTCAATTTAAACAGATTAATTAGTGCAATACATGATTTGAACCCACAACCTCAAATCATTCGTAATCGGCTTTATTAACCGCAATAGGCAAAGCCTTATTATATTAGATTAGAATGCGCAAACTAGGCCACTTATTGGAACTAATCGTTTATATAAAATACACAAACTGTCAGACTAGTTTTTGTGATGAAATCAAATCAAAATAAATCATCTTCTGTAGCTCAATCTTCGATATCAGTTTCCCTATGTTTTCATATCTCATAAATTAGTACAAACCTAGTATTTTTCTCGGCAGTGGGTGGACAGCGACAGAGTGGTATGAAAAGGAATTTCTTGAACCTGTCTTGCACGTGCGTGGGTAATATATAATTTTAGCATAGGAACAATTTATTTTTGTCATATAAAATAAAGCAAATTTTATAAGTGTCTTGTTAAGGCTTAAGATAAAGTGGAGCGGGTGCGGTTTTTACCCTTTTCTGTATGATTTGTTAAGGAGATTCTAGCCTCGGCCTCACCTTGTTAGAGCTTAATAGGCAGCGCAGACATTCTTTATTATCTATTTTTATTCCAATATCAGACTTATAAAGATTGAACTTAACATTCTTCACATATATTTAACTTTATATATCAAAGGTTATAAGCTTTATCAATTATGTTATATAAAAGTACTAAACGAAAGGAAGTTCTTAGAAAAAGTATATTTAAACGCTTGGATACGCTCGGTGCGGATCGTGAGAAATCAGTGACTACTGGACGCAATCTCCCTTGCTTTGCTTGACTGCAAGTGTGCATTGTTATGCGTTCCCGAGGGACGAAAGTACTCATTATAAACAAAGAATTTCTATCAACTCTTTATGCATTATAAAATAGTTATTACATAGTTAAATATATTTTCAAGCAAGACCCCTATTTTGAGGAATATACAAACAATATCTATTTTTTTATCACTCCATTCATATTTTCCATCCGTTTACACATTGTAAGCCTTTTTTAAAATCAGATAATAGGTAGGTACTTGTATACGTTTTTCCATACTAATTTTAAGCCTACAAATACAATGGGATTCTGTGTTACTTTGACACGGTAACTAATTAAGTATCAAGTAGGCCGGTAGTGGCGCGATCGGTTGTGAGTTCCATTTCCAATAGATGAAATGATTATATTTAAGTTATCTTCATTTCCTCGATTGATAAGAAAAGCGCTGAGTTAAGTTCCACCACCTAATAATAGAAGAATTCGGAGGAAAACGAAATACGGAGTGTCTTGACACTGGGTACTTCCTGTCTACCATGCTATGCGGAATAAAGACGTGAAGCTAAAAAAATCAATAAATTATTTTAAATTCCTAATGTATATTATGCATCTATTTTTGTTATTGCTTTAATAACTTAACAAGTAAGAATTACACTATACTAGATATGTGTATGCTAATATTGTTATTTTTGTACTCTAATAACATCACACTTAATATAGGTAATAACGGTAATCGTTTACATTTATATGATAATTATATCAAAAGGTTACAAAATTATCACTCCCCATGTTCATTGCGTTACCGTATTTACAACAATTAATTATGAACTGTAAACGATTGATCGCTAATAGATGCCTAATAATTGAATAAAACTTGACCCAGTTTTCTTTATTTTAAAATTATTTTACGCAATAATTTAAAAGAATAAATAATTGAAAAAACATCACTTTAATATACGCTTTTGCTATTTAAAAGTAACATCAAATTCTATTAAACGCTTTCTGTCTAGACGCTTCAATTGTTTTTTATCCCGTTAACTTTGTACGGATTCATATAGGTATTTAAAAGGCCAAAACAGGGATAAAACTGAAGTTTATTACATCATTTGATTGTTAGTATAAGAAGGATACTTGTATGATTACCCTGTCGTAAATTATAATTAGTCTAGTTTATTATTATTTATTACAAGAGAAAAGACAATCATTCCCTTTAGAAGCCTGGTCTCACCGTGATAGTTAATGACGCTAATTTCTAGGATATGAGTAATATCTGCTCTGTGTAACTGTATATCCGTTTGTTTATCAGTTCTTGGTAGTCAAACGAAGGTTTAGCCTACTACTGCAATAGTACATAGCGTAGTAGTAAGTAGTGAAATACATAGATACACGATTATCATTATATCACAGTCATTTATCAGTTATTAGGTTTATCAGTTGTTTGAAAGGAATAAATAAATCATAAAAAGAAAAATCATTTCTCCACTCAACATGCAATTCGACAGAAAGCTAAGTAAAGAGTGTCTTGACATTAGGCACTTACTGTCTACCGTACTATGTGGGATAAAAGCGTGAAACTAAAAAAATTATCTCATGTTGCGCGTTGTTAGTCTTTTGTAGCGTATTTAAAACAAAAAAAAACATTTAATATTTATATAGCTAATTTTTAATGCTGGAGATGAAAATAACAAGGAGCGGTAGGCATTCCTTTACCTAATGTGGAAAACAATGCTTGTCCGAGGATATGAAAGTTATTTTGGGAGCTCCATTTAGTCGTCCTTTTCTTCGAAATAATCACTTTGGATTCGCCGCAAACGGTTCGCACTTTTTGCGAGTAGTCTGTGTATTTGCGATGAGATCAACGATATCGGGATAATGAGGATGAACCCTCTTTTTAAATATTATAATTATCTTATTATTTTTAATTGCATATTAGTTCGCATACAATATTCATATTCAAAACTATCTATATACGTTATACATATCGTCGCGCAGAGTAGCGTTTGATTGTAAACAAGATTGGTTTTGGATTCAATACCCAGTAAGGGGAAAGATTTATTTTTAAAATTTATTTTTATTTCTCTGCTTCAGAAAGCATTTATAAATGTTATAAAAGATTATAGAAAAACGTTTTAATAATATCTTTGATTTTCGCGATTTCTATATATTTAAATGAAACCATTTTAAACGGATTTATCGTGTATATTTTGGTATTGGGAAATACATTTTTGGAAACCTGGGGTCTTGATCTACAGGTATACTGAAGTGGCATTTGCCTGTCAGTTGTTAAGTGACAATATACAAAAATAAACGCGATTAATCCGTTAAAAATAGTTTGATATAGAAAGAAAAACTTTTTCTTAGATCTATATTAATATGCTGTACCTAATAAATATAGTTACAATAATATAGTTTTAGTAATTATAATGGTCTTTTGATATCTGATGTACAGATGAGCGTGAACGTGACGATATCCAATTAATTTTTAATTCAATACCATTTACTTCTGGACTTTTTAGTTTCCAAGGTTAATTTTAACACTGCTTGCTTTGCTATGTTTTGGTATAAGTATATCAAATATTTATACTTAAACAATATTTTTCATGTAATAAATAAATACAATATATGACTGTTAAAACACATTGCCATTATTTATAACGACTTGCCAACATTTCACATTTATTGAATTGAAATTGACATGAAAGCGGTAAATTTAAGTTTATTCCAGTCCATCCAGTAATTTCAGTCCGAAAACTGAGTGAACAGCCGATTGTATGAGTTGTTTTAAATATTTAGGCAATTAAAAATTCAAAAGAACTCAAATGCAGAGAAGTGTTTGATGCGGCATACCCTTTACTTTTACTCTTAGATATACCACGACGATATGTTATGATGAAATAATCGCTCGACACTAAATGAGCAGTGACACCGGCTTACCGCGAAATAAGTATTATCCCCCTTAAAACGGATTAGAGATGGTTGTATAGGCGTAAATTGACTTTTAGCTAAGCCTGCTTTATTAATGCTAATGCTATTTACGTTAGTGTCATTCGAAGCCTTGGAAGAAAGTACTTACAATCTTATCTAATAACGAAATGAGGCAATTTGTTTTTCGGCTTAATCAATATTGATTTACTTTACGTTTAAATTATGATACAAATGTATTACCGGACCTATTAACTATTTAATGTATGAATAAAGCGCTAGTTTATATCAATTATTTTATTAATATTGAATATATTTTTATTTGAGGCCGGTTGTGGCGCAGTGGGACAGCGTCTGATTGTATACGCAATCGGTCGTAAGTTCGATTCCCACTATAGAGAATGATTATATTTAAGTTATTTCTATTTACTCGCTCTGGTAAGACAAAGAGTTTCATCCACTCTACACGCAGTCTCGAACTTAGCGGAAAATGGGACATGGAGTGTCTTGACACTAGTTAGTACTTGTCTACCCTGCTATGTGGAATAAAAGGGTGAATCTGTAAATATTTACCATTAACAGTAATATGTACTTTGAGAATATAGGTTACATTCATACTGCATCTAACAGGAACATTTGGAATGGAATGCCAGAATCTTGATCTCAACTGAGGTTCAATAGGCGACACTCATTACTGGCCATTATTCAATCTAGAAGTGACCCGTGTACTGTTTCATTTAAGACTAGACTAGACTTACGTAATTGTTTTTCGCTCTATTAGGCAGTTAATAATATAGATAACGAAATTTTAGAAAGAAATTGGCTAATAAATATAATAATAATTGTTTGTAAAAATAGTTTGAGGTTTTATTACAAAAAATATTTTATACAGGTACTGTAAAAAACAGAAACGTATTGTTTCTGTCTTCATTCAGCAATCATTCTTCTTTTAGTAGCTAAAAAGGACTCAAGTACTTTCTCCCCCAGCGACAGCAGTCAAGCTCTTTAAATAACCTATCCTTACAAAATGCCCAATTTAAATAACTTTGAAGTCATTAATAATTCTGACATTTATTTATTATTAGATTAAAAAATATGTATCCGTGTTAAGTGTGTGTTTAACACCGACATAAAAACTGCTTCCGTTACAGTTCTGTGATTTATATCTTACCTTATGATGACGCCATTTATTTTAATTGATAGTAGTATAGTAAATAAATGTTTATTATAAAAATATTGTATTAAGAAATATATATATATATATATATATATATATATATATATATTTACTTTACATTTCCTTGGGTTATCACCCAAATCAAATCAAAACTTGAGGGCGGTCGTGGCGCAGCGTCTGAACGTAAACGCGATCGGTTGTGGGTTCGATTTCCACTCGGGGGTGTGATTATATTTAAATTATTGTCACTTCATTGCCCTGGTAACACGAAATGCGGCGTTGAGTTCCCCCACTCAACACGCAATTCGGCGGAAAGCGAAGTATGGAATGTTTTGACACTAGGTACTTTCTGTCTACCCTGCTATGCGCGATAAAAGTGTAAAGCTAAAAAAATAATAATAATCAAATCTAGATATATATGGCACACATATATTCTATCAACATCACGATAACAAGCATCTAACGTCAAATAAACTAAATTCAATTTTGTTTGCCATTACCACGTTTTGAACGCGTAAACGACTATGGAGCTATCGAAGCATCGTTTTATTCCGCTTTAGTAAAAAAGGCGTTCGCAATTTTCCAGCAGTTATCAGACTTAGCGTTAAATAGACGTTATTTCCATGTCATCAGCCTGTGCTCTAGTTAAGTTGGGTCAGACAACTGTTTTAGATTATATATTTTTAATTTAACATAGGTATTATATTTATATTATATTTTTTAATACTAGGAATTTTCCTGTCTCTATATTATAAATGTAGTTAATATTAATTGGCAAGTCATTGAGGCCGGTTGTGGCGCAGTGGGACAACGCCTGACTGTAAACGGTTGTGGGTTCGAATCCCACTCGTGGAAGTGATTATACTTAAAATATTTTATTATCACTTACTCGTTTTGGTAAAGACAAAGTGCGGCGTTGAGTTCCACCATTCAACACACAATGTCTCGAATTTGATGGAAAGCGAAGTACGGAGTGTCTTGACACTAGGTACTTTCTGTCCCTGCTATGCGGAATAAAAGCGTGAAGCTAAAAAAAAAGAAAGAAAAGTCATAAAGAAGGCAATCTTCAATGAATATATTTTTTAACTTTCCTAAATCTTAAACAAACAAAGGACTTGTAACTACAAAAACCATAAATAAATAAGTTTTTATGTGAAAACGTAAATCCGATAAATGTGAAACAAAATTGAAATGAAACGTTTAAAATTGATTAATCTCTAGAGGAAAACCGCGATATTAGATCTTGATAGCATTAGTTGCCAATATCGTTTGAAATCTTTCGCCCTATTTATCAGGAGATTCTCAATCTTCAAATATTTATATAAGAAGTATGCATTTTATAAGAAAAAAATATGTACTTAGTCGGTAATTTTAATGGTGTACCTAGTGTCAAAATATTCGATTTTCTTAGTCCAAACTGAATTACAATAAGTGGCAGATCTGAACGCCGCAGTTTCTTACCATAGATAAAGGATCGATCGTCGCGAGAATACTTGGAAGGTCTTTGTCCAGCAGTGGGCATTATAAGGCTGATAAGACGAAATAAAAATAAAAGTGAGTCATGCAAACACTGATCAGTGTGTGCTGACCCACGAAGGCATCAAATCTCCTAATTAATATAGACAATAAATATGTGTAGCATAGAGGCGCGTGTGCTCATAAATCTTAGATTGCTTCTAATGGTCGTATAAATCCGACGCGTGCCGCAGCGGAAATAGATCCTGTAGGAATGTGTAGCTTGTAACAGTTAATATAAAAGCCAGTAGTTAGTACACGCATAATACGTATCTATTTTAATATTTAATTGTCAGTCTATGAATTATTTCTAAAGTGGTCGTTAAAACATAGACAACAGTTTATTAAGTATTTAAGAATATGTTATAATTTACGTGTAATCTCGTATCAAAAGAAGTAATTTTAATAAAAATATTCAATTTTCCCAATTATTACACATTTTAAATGAAACTATTTTAATGGATTAATCGCGTGTATTTTAGTATTCGAAAATACACACCTGTGGCCACGAACTAAGCATAAAGTGTTCGAGACGGCAGGTTTCCAAAAATGTATTTTCGAATACCAAAATATACATGAATAATCCGTGTAAAACAGTTTCATTTGAAAAAGAAGTATTGTTACCTATAAATATAATCTTAAATGATTATCAGAAGTACTTAATGTTACAAAATAAAAACTCCACTTTGAAGATCATGACTTAGCCATACTTTTTAAGAAACACGAATATTAATTAAGAGTATCAATTTTCATAGTAATTGAGCATGTTAACTGGAGTATGAAACTATTAGACCACTGTATAATAATTGTTCAACTGAGTATTTAATAAATGAAGATAATTATTATAAAGATCAAGTAGTAGAAGTTTAGTACTTGATAATAAAAATGATTGGAAATTTCGGTTAATTAGTAGTTATGAATGTTGTTACCATATGTATATTCAGGTTATAAGACGGTAACTATGAAGCTAGTTTCTAAACTTAAGTGGAGTGTTGGATTCAGCGACTCTTCAGGTTCTAAAGTAAGAACAGAATGATTTGTAAATAGGTTTTCTCTGCGTTTCACATAAAATACGGAGAAAGGAAAAAGGTATGGAAGATAAATAAGAGAAATTATATCAGAGTAAGCAAATTGAATAAAGTGCCCTTTACCCTCGACTCAAGATGTACAATGATTTTTTATTGTCGAGTGATGGTCCTTCTCATATACATAGTACCCGGGTTTTTTGTTTGAATTACTCACACTAATGAGTTACTTTATAAATATAAATTGCATTAAAATTATAACAGAAAGATGCACATTAATTTTAACCATCCATATTACAATGAAAATACTACCTGTATTTAAAACGATATTTAATGATAATTATAATTAAATGTCCTGTTGATACGTTGACAACGCTTTACATTATTTTACAAACTTATTATATTTTTATTTAAAAAAAAATATTAACATTCAAAATTCCTTCTCTGCATAAAGTATAACTGTGTCAAATTTTGATACTCTTCTACTCGCGTAATTTTCGTAAAAAGAAGTACAAAGATTTAGCTCCACGTATTATTATATAGATAAAAATATTATAAAGTAAACCAGTTACACTTATTAGCTAAAGACACGCTGAGCTGTCTAGACTCCGAGAATCTGTGGATTAAGAAATAGAACGCAAGGCATGAATGGACCGTGATAGTTACACAAAGGGTTTGTCCGTAAGATATTACATGGAAAGTCAGAAGACGAGCAGATAAAATTTAATCAACGAAAATATGAACATTGTAAAAGGTAATCGATATGGCCATATATATCCATAAATATATTAGTTTGACAAGAGTTGTAGATTACGACTGTTCTTTTTCTACATAGAGTGTAATTTTAGCGTATCTGTAGCGTCTTTCGTATTTCAAAAATCAGATTTTACTAAATACAAAAACTTTACGTAAATTAAAAGCAATTAAAACTATAAAAGTTGCCGTTCAATTCCAACTTTCAAACAGGGTAGCCAAGTTTATTTGAAGCAGTAAAAGAGGGTGGCGGGTGACTCGGGTACTTTATTGCGGTGATGAAGACAATGCTGTCTCAAAACACTGTTTTGTTAAGAACGTACTTTGGTTGATTTTATGTATGAAAATATTTTCATATTGCAAGTTGTTTACGTTTGAGCATTTGGATGTTTATCACGCTTTTTTGATGGCGATATAAAAATTTATTATGTTTTTTAGCTTCACGCTTTTATGCCGCATAGCAGCGCCGAGAGTAAGTATCTAGTGTTAAGACATTCCGTACTCCACTTTCCGATGAATTCGAAATATTATTTTGTCTTACCGGAGCGAGAAAATGAACATAATGTCAATACATTTAATCACTCCGGGGGAGTGGAATCGAACCCATACACAATCGCGTTTACAGTCAGTCGCTGTCCCATTAGTCGGGCTTAGATTAATCAGATAAAATAATTTTGACGATGATTGTACAAAAGTATAGAAGTAATTAAGGATCACCATTTATGAAGAAATATTTTCTAATATCTACATATTACTACATAAAAAAAAAATCATCCATTTTTAAGAAAATTATAAGTGTATACCAACCGAAATTAAATGACGTACAGTTAAGGCTTAGATGTATAGGGAAGAATGAACGAGAAAAACATGTAATTTTTATAATAGCATAACATACACATTGTTGAGGTAACGCCTATATAACGCGTCAACGTAGCTTCTACTACCTTGTTAAATGGTAAGTGATATCTTTATAGTTGTTTATATTAAGTATTTTATGAGTATGACATCTGCGTCCAGCATAAAACTAATGAGGTGAGAAAAGCAAAAAACATGTATCATTTTATGATGTTATAAAAAAAAAAGTGGGCAATTTGTCGCCATAATCGTGTCGTTGTATCTTGATTGAGCGCCCCCGTAAGTTCTTCAAACGAGAAGCTGACTCGGCATCCTTCAAGTAGCTCGTGCAACGTCAGCAAAATCAAATAGTGGATCAATGAATTGATTTTTTTTAAATTAAAAGAAGGCAAACGAACAGAAGTGCCAACTGACGATAAGTGGTCACCTTCGCTGATGGACATGTATAAAATTAGGATTATAGATGCGTTGCAGTCACTGGGATGGAAGTGAAAGGAGATAAGGGAAAGTGGCTTACATGACATAGAACCGGAACATATCATAAGATATTTGGCTGATCGCTTTGTCATCATAGTGGTTGCGAGCCAGTCGGAGGTCTAACTTCCTACCACCAAAATTACTGGGATAGACGCCTCTTACGGGACACTGCCCGGCAGCGAAGGGTGTTGTATTCTACCCCGTCCCGCCCCCACAGGAAAAAATATTTACGTAAAATTATGTTAGCCTTAGATTATGTTTATAAATGCAAACTAATGTTTGCGTTTTGAAAAACAAACACAATAGAAACATAACAAAAACTGCTGCATACTAAATACTGCAATGTTACTCCATTCGCTCTCAATGAATACACTGAGCCGTGAAAGGTAAATTTAATCATAGTTATTACGAACATAATAGCATAATCCTGTTAAAGGAAATTCCTGTGTTTATTTAATGTAGGTTAATAGCAATCGAGTCTGACCCGAACGATTTGTTTTGCCATACACAGTAATGCTAGTCAATTCAAATCTCAAGCAAAGCTTTAAGCGAAAACACCAAGCTGTTTATTTAAACTAAGTTTGATTATAGTATGGATGTCCGCTATTAGACACGTTCAATAAGTTATTCGGAATAAGAAGTAGAAATGAGAATGGAAAAAGATGATCCTATTCCGTCACTGGAAAGAGTACTACCAAAATCTTTTATATATAAAAAAAATGTTGCATGATTAACATTAATAAATTGAAAGTTAAGCTGAATGTACCTGTGAATTTAAAATATATTCGTTAGGTTTAAGATAATAATTCATGAATAAACTTTGAATAAAATACTGTATTTTTAATGTTACTATCAAAATCCACAACAAATTCGAGATTTCTTTATTTAAGCAGACTTTTGCAAGAACTTTTGTATCGTCGAATGAACATGAAGCTACCACCGACTCGAAAGACATTTTTGTTAAGCAAATGCAACCGCTGGAATACTTATCTTAATAATGTTATTTTGTCTTTAAACCATATAACTAAAATTTAATAAACAGTACAATTTGCATGTATTTAAACTATTAGATGCCTAAATTTCGCATATAAAAAATTTTATTTTAGCTCCACGCTTTTATCCTGCGTTACAGGGTAGACGGGACGTACGTAGTGTCAAGAAACTCCGTACTCTGCTTTCCGCGCAATTTGAAACATTTTGTGTTGAGTAGCGAAACTTAATGCCACGTTTTGTCTTAACATAAAGGGAAAATTAAAAAAAATTTAATCATGCCCTCGAATGTAAACGAACCCACAACCGATCGCGTTTACAGTCAGACGTTTTCCGACTATGATTTTTAGGATTTTCAAAAAAGGTAAGACAACATTTTAAAATCTATTTTCATGAGTGATAAAAGAATAATAACGCATGGAAAACTTGCATGAATTTTGAAAAGCTTTTAAAATACCTTCCCCGAATAGGTAAATGGGTCACAGCTGAGCTGCAGTTGGCGACCCACTTATTTGACCTCTGACCTATCATTCGAATGTACGGAATTTATAGAATATTCTTTATACACGTATATATAGAATTCCTGCAGAGATGACGCAAATACGAATCTATATATGAAGTATTGAATTCAGCTAAAATAGCAATACTTTATTATTATTTATACGTTTTTTCAAAAATGTTTTCTAATCCTAAGTGTGGAATAACACTTTAAAAATAGTAAATATTAAAATAAAATAGCAATCTCTCTTGTTAAACGATTATTTCTTAATAATCTTTAAGTAGCAGAAATTTGTAAAAATCTCTCTACAGAGATGCTAAACAACATAAATAAGTTGTAACAAAACGTATAAGAATTTCGACGCAGCTGGTAGTAGAACGCATGGCTTAGCGGTCAGAGCGCTTGGACGGTATCCAAGAGGCGCGGGTTCGAATCCCGCTGCGTTCAAAATTTTTATACGTTTTTTTAAAAATGTTTTCTAATCCTAAGTGTGGAATAACACTTTAAAAATAGTAAATACTTTATTGTTGCTATTATTATAATATTAACAATTGCTATATATGCGTGAATAATTAAAAACATACGAAAAAGAACAATCAAATAAACATAATAATAAAACCCTTAAATCTAAATTTAATGTTGAAATTTTGTTTAAGGTTAATGTAAAATAAATGTAGTTTTATAATTAAAAAAAAAAAGATTAACTAATCTGAAATTTGAAGAATATAACTAAACTTTTAAGATGAAAAGGAAATCTACATACATAGCAAGGTCACACTCTGAATTGAAGATTTATTTTTAATTATATAATAGTTCCCACAAACCCTAAATCCGCTCCTTTTATTACTAAGGTCTTAATCAAAAAAGCAGTTTCACTCTTTATTCCGCATAGCAAAATAGTTAGAGAAAGCCTAGTTGTGAAGATACTTCATAGGTTACTTTGAGTGGCGAACTCAATGCCGTACTTGTACTCTTGAGCGGATAAATAAATAAATTTGAAATAAAATAATTCACTCGACTGGGAACCGAACCTTCAATCAATTGCGTTTACAGTCAAACACTGTCTGTCACGCCGACTTCTTAGGTATTTGCATTTTTTCCCATTTATTTCGCATAAATCTAGTTATTCAGAACTGTCAGAATGTCCAAATGGCTTTTTAATAATATCTATCTCAAATAGGTACTTTCACTTGTATTACGTCAATACAAACATATGTACATACGTATAGCAAATAGCAAGTAGCAAGGGACTTTTTTTTAGCGTAAACCACTTGTTACAATGTTATGAGAGGCATTTGTAACTCAATCCTTTTGTTTTTGTATTCTCAGACAGTGTAGGGTTTATTAGGGGCTGACAAATTATTCAGTACAAAAATACTCGTATATTTTGTTTATTGTGTTTATAAACACCTAGTGCTAGTTTTTGGTATGGAAAAATGAATTTGGTTTTTATTAAAATAACGTCAAAACAAAGGACGGTAGATATAAGATATAATAATTACAATCATCTGCTTCCAAAAATCAAATTTGAATATACTGCACGGCACATATTCATATAAGTAAACATATCTTATCATATAAATATTGAGGCCGGTCGTGGCGCAATGAGACAGCGTCTGACTGTAAAAACCATCGGTTGTGGGTTCGATTCCCACTCGGGGGAGTGATTATATTTAAATTATTGTCACTTTCTCGCTCTGGGAAAGACAAAGTGCGGCGTTACGTCCTAACATTCAACACGCAATATCTCGGAATTCGGTGAAAAGCGAAGTACGGAGTGTTTTGACACTAGGTACTTTCAGCCTACCCTGCTATGCGGGTGAAGCTAAAAACAATATTATAAAGGGCGGTCGTGGCGCAGTGGGACAGAGTCTGATTGCAAAAGCGATCAGTAGCGGGTTCGATTCGCACTTGGGGAAATGAAAATTATATTATATTTTTTAAAAACTTTATTCTTATTCATATAGGTTCATATGTTTATAGATATTTACAAAACATCATTTAAAAACAATTATAAAACCAAAATTAAAAATTCTGTTTCAAAGTACATACTTTGGTATTTGAAAATTTAATTATATTAAGGGTTAGCCAACATTAGCATTTAACTTCCACTAAATAAAAGCATACTTCAATTAAGTAAGCTTTTGAATTTTAATTCTTCAGTAGCCCTTAATAAGCCTCGTTATTCTTATATAGAATTGTAAATATAAATAAGGTTTATATTTTATTTATGAACAAGGAAACGAGAAAGAGCCATTGTTAACAATCCTACGATTATCATAAAAATTAAGTTTGGTCCTGTAATTTAAATTTAAGCCGGAAATTTTCATTGCTTTAAAATAAACGACTGACAGTTCGAGGAGGTTGAAATCCCATTTAAAGCAACGATTATAATTGAAATTAATTTTTATTTCTCTACTCCGGTAAGACAAAGCACGGCGTTAAATTCAGCACTCAACAACTGTCTCGGTTTCGGGTGGAAAGCAGTCAACGAAGTGTCTCGACACTAGGTTGTCTCTAACTACCCTAAAGTAAAGCTGTTGTTAACATTTCAGATAAATAAATTACTATTATATACTTTAACTCATCGCTTTTATACTGAAAATTAATTTACAAAAGTAAACAAATTAACTTACTTTACATTAACCCAGTAACCTAGCAAAAATAGGTGGTATTAAAATTAATTACATACGTTTTAATAGACACATCACGTGTTGAGATTTCTCTAATATTATATTTACATGAGGTTTATGTTGCTTTATGAGTGAAAATTTTACAAAATATTATATTTTTTGCTATTTTTTTGCAAACAAAACAAAACAAACCTGTTTATTTACCAGTTGATTCAATGTAACTTATAAGTTAAGAATATCACTAACAAAATATTAAAAGTTGTAAAAATAACACTTTTTATTCTACTTCCTTTATAATTTTCACGTAATAAATTATATATTTATATGTGTTATAAGCATATCAAAATTCATTACCACACAGTAGGTACTTTTGATATTCGAATCCAGTGACACATATCGTGATCGCGGCATCCGTTCAAAGGAGTTATGCCTACAACGATTAACACTAAACCTGTGAGACTCTTTGCAATGTATAAAGTAAAATTGTATTATTCTTCATAAGAAACGATTTTTTTAATGTAAAATTTAATGCACTACAGACTGAGCCTGTGCCTTTTTTTTCTTATTGTTATTTATTTCTCATTTTTATATAATTATAATCAGCTACTTAGAGCTAAAGATCTGTAATAAAATCTAAGCGAATTTTTGACAAAATTGAATTATCTTAATACTACGAACAAACAATTTTAAATTCAGTCAATCAAAGTAATGCAGGACTAAGATAAAATCAACAGGATAATAGCTCCTTTGTGGATAAAATGCTGAAGCTATGACGTGACGTCACAATCAGGACACCGGCAGAGCCTGCAATATGCAAAGGCCTCTGAGAGCGTGCTTGTCGTCGCGTACATTACAGCTTTATGAGTAACAAGTATTCTAGACATAACGTGTGGCATCTATTGTTTAATATTTCTAAAGTTTCTTATTTAATTAGAAAAAAAAAATATTCTACACACATACGGTTTATACAGTGGTGTATATTTGCATTTTTTTCAATCAAAAACCAAACATAATTTAATATTATTAATTTAATAATGATCCATTCAAGTCATAAGCTATTAAATTAAAAATCGTAACCAGCGCTGCATACCATATCAGCGCGGGAATCAGGTCGGAAACAGTCAAGTGCAGGCGCAGTGGCTAACTGTGGTTAGTAATTATGAAGTAATTTAAAATTCATTCAAAATGAAACTAAAATTTAATACATATATACTTTATAAATATTTATTTTAAATATATCAAATATTATGGTACTTTCGCAAAGTTATTGTAGCTATCTGCAAACGAATAAAATAATATTTTCTGTTTTCATGATGTTCTTGATACGCGGCAGTAATAACTTTAGTCTCATTAAATATATTTCAGCGGGAGTAAAAATTAAAAATGAGAGCATAGCGACGCCGAAGCTCGCGGCAGGATTTGAAATTCAAACTATGGAAAGCGTCGTGCAACTTCGCTCTGAAACAAACTGGGACACACTCGAGATGCGATGTTACGGGTCCTTTTTTACTCCGCACAGTAATTTCAGGGTTAGTGAACTCGTACAACAAAGATGAAGAGTGCTTTCAGAGATTACAGTGCTTAACTTGTTCAGTGTTTCCGATTAACCGTTTTATTGTGGGGGAGCAAAAGCTTAAAAAGTACAAAAAATACGACACCCTACTTAATTTCCTGATTACTTTCATTATACAAAAACGAAAATCATAAAATAATTGAATATTATGTACAATTAATTAGTATTAATTATTATATATAAATAATATACTTCCGAACAATAAAATAACTTTATCAATAGTAAATAAGCGGACATCCTCTTGCGCGAACAATGTCAAAAGATTTAATTATGACAAAACGATAAAACACGCATGACTGACAGTTTTGTATTTAAGTGGAACCTTTGAGATTACAAGAATGATATCTCCTTTGATCCGTTTCCTTTCACCGCTTGAAGTATATTCATTCATGTTTTAAAGAGTAGCTTATATGTAATGTTGTTTGGCATATACCAGGAACTGTTCATTACAGTAGATAAAAGTGATAGTAACACGTCAAAATTATAAATGTACTTAGCAACTTTGAGGAATTATTTTGTAATACATAACATTATGATGAAGTTATAAGCATTAACTAGCGTAAAATAAAATATAAAATAATAATAAACTTTTATTTTAAATATATTATACAATCTGTCATTGTATTTGAATATCCTATCGTTCTATGTTACTATTTTATGTTATATATATAAAATCTCATTTTCCTTGTCATTCCCATACTGCTCAGTCTGTTAGACACTCCGTAAGTAACGAGAAAAGTTTGATATTGATAAATTATTCTACTCTTTATTCATTTCATGCTATTTAAATTTTATTTCAATCTTATTTTCGTCATTTATGGTGACCTACTGTAAGTATTCTATATTGTACATTCTATACTATTATTACAAAACTATATACTAGTGATTCACTCCCCATATTATCTAAGCTTATCAATTTTACAATCGCAATTGCAAATATCATTATCGCCACGATAAATAACGGATATGGTTCCTTCGAATAGCGTGCCAACAACTGACCATAGAGTCGTATATGGCACAGAACAGGCTTACATATCCGCCAGCTAACAGAATGACAATCAGACTATTGTCTATTGTCATAGGCTTCTTAGGACAGGAACGAAGATAACTGTGCCCTCGGTTTAAATGTAAATTTTCAATATAAGTATAGTACTCACCACGTACATATATTAATATGTTGGCAGGTTTATTAAAAAAGTTGTAACAGAAAGAGTAATTAGCATAAATATATAAGTTTAATATTAAATTACGGAAGGAAATATATAGGTAAAGCGTATTAATGTTGACGCCATACTAATAAAACTATAATTTAAATAAAAATTGTCCTATATTATACGAGGATAATATTTTTATAGATATCAGAACTTACTTGTTTATGTAGTCGTCTTAGAGATAATTTCTTTTATTATGGCCGCTTCATTTTTTGTATAATCTGAAAAGAAAAGTGTTATTTTAATATAACATAAAAAAATAATCATAACACTACGTAAAAATATAAATGTTTTCTGTAAAATTGGGTTAATATATAACTGTGGGTTTTGAAAGATGTTATGGCAGTCGTCGTAAAACTTGTAAGCTATTACTGTGAAATAAATGTCACTTTAAAACGCCCATTTAAAGACGTTGCGTGTTGAATTGCGAACCGCACTTTGACTAATCACACTGAGGAAATATCTGTACATACAAATAATATAACCATAAAATTTTGATAACTTAGAACTAAACCTGTAACATACGTATTGACCAAAACGTTCCACAGTATTGTCAGAGTAACCGATCATGTACTGGAAAATCCAATATTGAAATCAGGAACGGAGTAGGCAATGGAGTTCGATGTAATTTCCTTTCGTGCTACATGGCTACTGTCCAAAACAGATACTGCCAATATAAGTATATTTTTTGTCATTTTACAATTTAAAAAATCTAAGCAAGCATTGTTTTATAATTCCCAGTTTTCATTTTTACCTTAGTTGCTATTAAAAATATATAAAACAAAAGGCTATTAAGCATTGAAATAATGGGCATCATTATATTTCAATAATAGCCATAAAAAGATGAACATATACATGCAGAAAGGCAATAAGAAAACTATCCTTGTAAAACGGCAAATCTAAAGAGCGTAAACATCACAATGCACGCGAGCGTATCAACTAGCTCATTAAATATGCGTTACACAGATATTAAGCAAAAATATTATAATTTTGACGGCGACAGTTCCTTTTGGGTGGGCGCGTTGCCGCACCGGAAAATGGCAGTACCGTATGTACTGATATCATACTTATTTTCGTCAGTTTGTTTCCGAATTTCAATGTGATTAGAATTTTAATTAATTTTTTTATACTTCAATTATTTGTCACTATCTATATTAATTATTTTTCAAGGAAAATTCTAGGCCGAGGTGTTTAGCTATTTGTTATATGATTCGAATATTATTAAAGAAAAGTACGAAAGAAAAGTGAGGCTGGTCGTGATGCACTGTGATAGCGTCTGTAAACCCAATTGGTTGAGGGTACGATCCCTACTCGGAGAGTGATTACATTTAAATTATTTTCACTTCCTCGCTCTGGTAAAGACAAAGAGCGGCGTTGAGTTCCACCACTCAACACGCAATGTCTCGAATCCGGTGGAAAGTAAAGTACGGTGTTTTCACACTAGGTACGTTCCTGTCTACCCTGCTATGCGGGATAAAAGCGTGAAGCTAAAAGAAAAGTAAAAAATCATTTGTTTTCTATATATTTATTTTATAAGTATTTCTGCAAGGGGGTTATTTAAAAAAGTATACTTTTAATTATATAACAATATTTATAAATTATATTATAATTAGATACTTTTGCCATTCAATTGACGATTTCACTTTTTGGTGACTGCCAACTTGTATTGTTTAACCCATGTGAAGGTTCTAATAAAAATTCTTACTTTTGCATAATTTACACAAACGACGAATATAATGAAAATAGTATTGCATAACTATTATTGTCATTAAATTATTAAAGGGTCATGGTGCAGTTGACAACTATAAGGCTGTGGCCTATGATTAAAGATTCATATCCCACTAAGAAGAATATGGAATTAATGTGAGTTTATTTAGTTTGATTAGTTAGAACATAGTAGTCGGAACAATTACAGCAAGATATCACTGAGATCACAGAAAGTTACGATAATAACAATAAATTACAATATTTTTGCACACAAAATATTCGCTAAGTATATTAGAAAATTAAGCGTCAGAGCATGTGAATATCGTTGGAATGAATATGTTTCAGAATCCATTATTTCTTTGTGGCTTGGATCCAAAAGTGGATTACCAATTAGGGATTAAAGAGCCATATTTTAACTGATACGATAGTGCGGCGTCATGTCTCAGTTGAAGCTTTACTAATGTTATTAATTCAGGCGACTGGTGACTAAAAATGGTAATAGGAAAAATGTTTTAATAAATTTGTTTTTAATAATGATTTGTGATAAATATCAGAAAGAGTGAATAAGTGGAGCTTGAAATCATCGACGGTGGACGGAAATATAGATAAATCCCATATATGTAACTTTCATAAGCATAAATATTCCAGTCTGACGGTCTCATTAAGCTCGCATTGGGAAGTAGTCATTAAAAAGTGTGGAATGAGCAATTTCCGCTAGTTGCCGCGTAAGCTGGACGCGGTGGCAATAGCTTTGCACGCATTGCATTTGGAATATTGATATACACGCGTGTGCAAATTTGGCACACCAAATTAAATATGCGCATTCTATACTAATATAACAATTTTTATGAGTAGATAGTCACCATTATCACAATGCATTTCATACAAGTCGGACTCAATACGTGAAGGAACGTTTCCAAGACTGGTTCCCCGATTAAGCTTTATTATTTGTGTCATTACACCTAAACAATGGAAAGAAATAGTGTATAGCGTTATGCCACCTGGTCACAAAGTAACATATCATAGTAGAGTACATACGCCCTGATCATACCGCTATTGCTATTGTATGAACATTTCAGTTTCAGAACAGTATTTCTGTCTTTATTAAAGATCGAATCCTGGAGCACTGGGCACTACGCCAATTCCATACAAGGTACGATCTGAGATGAAATTGGCTTACAAGATTTTTCAAATACAAAAATCGGCCAGATTCATGTTTAACTAACCTGTCTGTTTTTCTTTATGAAACTTAACTTTCAACATTTTTATTTAATCTTGTGTTATATTCATTTACTATATAAAAAGATGTAAAACTGAGTTAAATGTTTTCGTATTATATTTTTAGCGTTTTTGCTGACGATTAAAGTGTACTAAAAACGTTTACGGTCAACGTGCTCGTCTGCTGCACTAATTTATAATTAAATTGCGAGCGTGATTTGGATGCTACTTTATTTTTGCTTGTGTAAAATATTTAATGTTTAGTGAAAAACTGCTTTTTTATATTTTCAACAAAACATGATAAACATTGTTGCTTGTATATGTATGTTTAATTATTGTAGAAATAGATTTTAATTTTTACATCGAAATTTTTTTTTAATTTTTATATATAGCTTCCATTAAATCTAACTAGCTTAACAATCTCAAATTCACAAGCAACTGTGGCAACGACCTAATAATTCTTGTATATATGTGCACACACCGTCGCGTCAGCAGCTGTTAGTTATTTAAGTCCTTTCTGCATAACGCCTCGAAAGGTGTTGCTTTAATCAAAGGTGTGGTATATCTTTTTATCATATCAATATATACTTATTTTAAAAGAACACATGTATTTTCTACACGTTTATTATACATTATTATCGTTTCATATAGTATAGTAGGTACTCGGAGTTCAGTTTTAGTTAATATATGTCGGATTTGAACGTACGACCGTGAGAACAGCAGATATTTGTATTACCATATTAAATCTACTAATATATTTATTTAATACACACTGTGAAACTTCCATTTCTATAAGACTATTAAATTAGTCTATTCTTTTTTTATTTTATTATATGGAAAGCCAACGTTGCATAAAATGTTGGCTTTCCATTTATTGTTGTTATATATTCTAGACACATTCTTATATATCTATGATTATAATTATATAACTCAATTATAGGCTAACTCTACTCTAATGATTTAATGGGTTAAAATCGATTGTAAAATATATGAGTTAAATTATACATCACAACAATAGTACACGAAAAAACAAAAACAAAAATAAAAATAATTTTCAAGAATCATTTCCTTTTTCTACTAGCACACTGTAGTGTCTCCGTACTGCGCGGTGATGGCTTGCATCATTTGCATAGGTAGCGTGGCTCGCGGCATGCGGCGTCACGCGAGCGTTCGCCTTCCTATTAGATAGCATTACTATTTATCGGTCACACCTAACTGGGCAACCTAATGTACCCTGTCATTATGTTATTCTTCGATACTACTTACAACGTGATATTGTGTGTATATGTATTGTATAGGAAGTATAAGTTTAAAGTTAATAAAAGGAGGGATGGTAACGATATTTGAAAAAAAAAACATTAATTAAATTTTAATTTGTATATCATTTTAGCTAATCTTGACGACATTTAGACAAAGGTCGTTTTATTAAAAAACAAGTTATAGATTCAATTTAATGGGATATAGACTTAAATATAGACGAAAAGTTAAACTGAGTGACTAGTTTACTTTTGTAAAACAAAATGTTAAAGTAGTAAAACAAAAAGTTTGTATAATTTGGATTTTACTTTATAATATTTAATTATGTTAAATGAATACCGTTTGTAATAACTAAAAAGCATTTTAATAACACTAATTAGAAGATACACACATATATTTCAGAGAAACAGTAGTAAAATATTTAAGTTGCTGATCAAAGCACGCGATGGTATTCTATGTGCCTCGCGCGGAACCATTATACATAATGAACCTGTTTATTACTTTAAAAACATATAAGAAAAATATTAATACTCAATTATACATCTTTAACAAAATATTTTTTTTAAATTTTACTAAGAAGATTGACACGCCATACAATAATGTGTAACGAATTATATATTATAAAATAATGTTATTTCTATTTAATAATGAAATAATTTATTCCGTTATTTTTGTAATATTTTATTATAAATACAATAGTATTAATTATATAAATAAATGTAGCAACATATTTTATAAAATAATTTGCTTACAAGGCGAGTAATTAAAAAATACCTCCAAAAAGAAACAAAACCTTATGTCACACAATATATGTGCTTGTTTCCAACACAGGCTAAATAAAAATTTACAACTTACAAAAAAATACAATAAAATAAAGTTCGGATATACCCGTAATATTTTTAATATTCCTTGTGAATAATAATGAACAGAAAGGATATGCTGTACTGCGCCCAGCCTTGAAATTATAGTCATTAAATAACTTTAATCGTAAACACATAGTACAGGAAGGAAGTTAAATATATGTCCATATTGCTATAGTTTGTTTTATATGTATAAAAATAAAACCTTAGTCAATCATTTTACCTCGACTGTTTTTTTAACTTCCCTGCATTAATCAGGCCGGTGAAGCAAGCGCGGCGTTGAGTTCCACTACACAACATGCAAACTCCGAATTCGGCGGAAAGCGGAGTACGATGGGTCTTGACATTAGCTACGCCCTTTCTCTTATAGTCTATGCGGGATAAGAGGGTGAAGCAAAATAATAAACATATACTATATTGTACTATATTTTAATCATTATTAATCGTAAGGGAAAATTCCTAAGAGAGAACTTAGCTTTTGAAATAGTTAATGTTTTCACAAGTTGATAGTACTGTCCTGAACTTAAATCAGGCATAGAAATCTACAGCCGAAACGACAGCGTTTCAAGCGTTCCCAACCGTAAAAGCGGATGTTTTAAGTCGCTCGAGTCCTGCACTGCGCTTTTTCTTTTGTTGAAAGTTTGTTTAAAAAGAACTTTATACCTTTGAATATTTATATATCGTTTAGATATATATGATAGATAGGAAACGGTATTCAAATTAAATTTGTTGAAGTTAAAATGCTTTATATTATTTAAATTCTTGTAAAAAGTAATAATCTATGTGGAGGGAAGAGCTTTGTGAAATCTCTCTACAGATACGTAAAAAAATATTTTTAATAACCCTATATAAAAATGGCTTAAAAATATAAATTTGAACGAGATCTGAGAAGCGCAAGTTCAAATTTGTGTTTGAATAAGGCGTTAAAATCTATACATTCTTCTCTATTAGGTAAGTTATTTATAACTTTTACTAAACTTCTTACAATTTCCAAATGAAACGTAAACCTGATACTTGACATATCGTTGTATCGGGGTCAGTAGTACTTAAGTCACTTTGTAACAGGATTACTTAAAACTAACTTGACTGCAAGTGACCGCAGAGTTCGAGGAGTCTAATTAAGATCTCACCGAGGCAATCAATCAACATTAATGTTGCGGCTTTGAGTAATTCATGCGTTAAGAATGTAAGATTATCTAGTATTATCCTTTTATAATTAACTCATTATATATTAATTTATTTTCAAAATTATAATATATCTGTATCTTTATTTTATAACTGTAAAATATAATTAGAAGTTACACCTTAGTACATCAGTTTTTTGGTATATGTACTGTATATACATATATATGCATTTAGTAAATAGATGTTATTTTAATATTACTAACAGACACTTAAAATTATTTAAATAATAACTTTTGTGTTAATTTATGTAAAGTATGTACTCGTATTTCAGACTGATCTTTACTCACGCATCATATATCTATTAGGTTATAGAGTACATATAGAACAATCAAGCAATGTAAAACTCAGACAATGCAAATGCAACGTAGAATTTTATCGTTTTAAATAAAAGCAAAATCAATGTAATGATTATAGAATTATCACATTTAAATTTGTACCTTACTTACATATTTACATTAGCCTTAAATGTAGCGTCTAATCGTTATATTATACCTACTTCACAAAATCTTCCTCATTACATTAATATTTGAATATAATTAATGCCACATTTATAATGTTATTATTATCAGTCTAATATTACTTAATTAGTATAGTTGTTATTACTCACTCGTTATATGCATTATAACCGCTGAGCTGTTGAAAGTAACGCATTACCTCCCATTGTTGCGCCCCATCGAGGTAGAACAATGAGTAGACGAAAGAAGTATTCCATGTATAATATCAACCATAGCTTAAAACCAGCATTTGCATTTCATATGTTTTTTTTTATTTTATATTTAACACATCACATCAAGTATAATTAAAATCTCGATCTCAATACACACTTCGTAAATCCACCACAATGATATTTCTTCAATACACATATTTTAGTCTACTATTATATTTGAAACATAAGTAAATCCTCTTGAAAATACATAAATGTAAATGATAAAGCAATAAATTTATTTTTTTGCACTCTTTCTCCCTAAATATTCAATATTGGTACACAGATTGTGTACCAATATTGAATATTTAAAATAAATTTACTCACAAACAATTCTTCACGTTTTTATCCCGCATAGCAGGGTAGACAGAAAGTACCTAGTGTCAAGACACTCCGTACTTCACTTTCCACTTACCAGACTTTGCGTGTTGAGTGGTTCTTAGTTCATTACAATATATGGGTTTCTTTTCCAATAATCATCAATCCAAACATATAATAGTGTCATTAATGTACCGTTAATTACAAAATAAATATCAACTGTGCTTTGCTTTTTTAATACTTCGTTGTAAAATTTTTTATGGGCGAGTACGGCGATATATAGAAGAGCTCCTTTATAACTCGAGTGCGATATTTTCGAATGAAAAACTAGACTTTTTGTCGAATCCTAGAATAAAATTTAAAAAGTTCATATTCCAATATATCCAGTATCAATTGATATAATTTCACATTTAGAATTACCAGCATTAATTTAGGTAATTACTACTTTAGCGTAGTAAAAGTATATCGTAATGAATCTATGTCCTTTAAATCCTTCTTACTGTCGCCAGTGATATAGCTCATGCATGTTATGTGTTGTGGCGTGAACACACAAGGACTGTTTTGGAAATAGCTGAAGGGATCTGCTGTGTTCATTCACCTTGTGACCCATTTAATATAGTTAAATTTCGAGTATTTCCGATTTATTGTTTATCTTTTTGTACTTATTAAGGTATAAGGTATAAGGCTTTACAGAAAAAGCATTCAGTCGTGATGTCATTTCTCTTACCCCCGCAGGGGGAGTGAGAGAATGGTTTCAGGGCTGAGCCCTCTGTCCGTTGTTCTATCCCGAGAGGGGATGGGGTAAAATAGAAGAGGAAGTGTGGAGTGTGTCTGATGAAATGTAGCTGCCCGGGTGATCAGCCCAACCGGATAAGACCCTTGGTGGGAGGCGCAGCTAAGCCACCAGCAGCCGCGATAACATTTTAGGGATTGGAGGGAGGATATCTTGCGAGAGGTGTCTTCTATCGGGGGGACGAGCGTGTTGGGATATCCCGGATGTGCATATGCTCCGATATATCTGTGTTTCTGGAGAGCCGCATGATGTGGTTTTCTAGGCGGAGGGGCTTGAGCAGCGCGTCGTATGGCAAAATGGCATTCAATAAACTTCTAATATATACCCCGTTATACCAGGAATGGTATATTTTTTTTACTATTTCTTATATTTTAATATCACCATAGTATTTAGATATCATTAACAATTTAATTTAAAGCAGGCGTTACTTTGCAAGACTAAAATAGTTCATTAAAGGCATTTATAATTTGCGAAAAATATAATGAAACTGGACAAAGGTTCTACAAAAAGGAACTATTTTAAGAAAACACTATTTAGTTTACTTTCAAAAAAGCTCAGAAAAGTGCTTTATGCAATTCATTCACCTCATGACCTATTTAGTGAATGTTCAACTTCATCTAACTTCAACCTTTTAGTTTACTTTTTCATGAGTGTTGTTTGGTGAAAGAGTTTAAACAGTTTTGATTGATGGCTTCAGTTTGGTCGGCATTTTAAATCGTAATTACTTTTTTTTAACGTGATTTATTTCGATTACAGATGGGACTTATTGGATTATTGAGTGGGCAACATTAGGTAACTATTAAACAAGTAGTTATTAAAGTACAAGTATATATTTTTTTCTTTCATCCATACTAATATTATAAATACAAAAGTATTATCTGTCTGTTTGAGTGGTATCACAGCCAAACCGCTAAACTGATTGTGATGAAATTTTACAAAGACACTTCAGGTTTTTACCACATATTTCGATGAAGTCGCGTACGTTATTAATATAATTTCATTATTAAAAAATGTATCATTTTATAAACTAAGAAATTCTAATTATGAAAATAAAGCACAATAGACTATGAAAGCGTGCGCTCTCGACATACATTCAAATGATATAGTGCGTCACACTAACGAACTTTACACATGCCCTAACTAGAACTCGCATGAGAAATTTCGAGGCATACTTGAAAAACTCTAGAAAAATCTTTTTAGATTATCACATTTTATACTCATTTTAACATACGAAAAGTAAAATAAAATATTATTCGTATAGAGCCATGTCGCATTTCAATAAGCGGTGTGCAGCTTTTCTTTAGTCATAACAATATATTAGACGTACGTTCTAGTTTATGTATCAGAAGGATTTTAAAAACATTCTCTTGTACTACTTCCTTGTAAAGAAATATTATACATAAATGTATGAATTTACTACCTTACCTTTGTTATCATGCGAATAAATGAATAATTTAAAATCACTGTCTCTGAGACTCAGTGTATTGATGTACATAAAGCTATATGTATGTGTTTATATAAATTTAATATCATTTCATCTTAAGCGCGTCTCAATAAATAGTTAATATACGTATATATATAAAACATTTTTAATTCTGTATATTTGCAAAAAAAATTGTATAATATAGTAATATTTTATATTACAAACGAATTAACCAGTGGTGTTAGTAACATATGCATGGAGTATCAAATAGATGTTACAAGAATGATATATCAATAACTTACTATTGTAATAAAAATAATCTCGGCCTATTTACTTGCACGACAACAGACTGACATAGAATGAATATAAAAAGAAATATTTAAATTGTGACACTTCTTCTAATTTTCTTTTATATTTTTCAACTGTTTAATTACATCTAAAATAAATGTTATGACATTACCAAGTGACACTGGCCAATTCCTCTCAGATTAGGCGTTGAACGATGTGACCGGTAGGAGATAACAAGATCATAATGTGCCTTTGTTTTATGAAGTGTCCAGATCTGGCCAATTTAAGGATCGGCCGACGACATATGCATTAATATAAGTCAAAATTAAATTTTTATAAAACACCAATCTAATTATAATTTAAAGTGGATAAAATATTTTATTGTGCACTGTGATTTACGATTCAGGACCATAATACTTGTTAAGTTCAAATGAAATCAATATTAAATTATTGTCGATGTAAACAAACAAGTCATCCACCTGTCAACAGAGGCAGACAAAAGCACAGCAGACACTCGACACAGTTTGCGCGGGCACGGGATTCTCATCAAGCTAACGAGCTCTCCACCATCCCGTAGCTATAACATAACCCCATAGAACACATCGCATCGGGAGGACTTGAGAGAACATGAACCTCTATATTTTGAATATTTTTCATAATTTTCCCCATACTTAGTAAGTATTTGAAGTGTTTTTAACCTAGTTTCGACTGCAGCATGGGGTCTTTCAATTAAAATCATGGTGTATTATAAGTTGAATATTTTTAATGGAATAGTGCGCTACGCATAAAGTCAAGTGGATATTATAATAACAGATATAAATTATATGTATTATAATTGTTATCACATTCACAATAATGTTTCAAGTCCTCTGACAGACAAATATAACATATTAATTGACTTTTGAACATGAAATAATTCTCTTAAGTATACGTGAAATTATAAGTACGAGTATGGAATAGTGTTTGATCTTTTTTTATGATTTCGAAAAGTAGACAAGTGAGACATGCATTTATGTTGTAGCGAGTTTACTATCTAAATATATATAAAATTTAATTTTTACATATATATATATATATATATATATATATATATATATATGATACAAACACTCAACTAAAATATATTTATAAGACTGACTCGGGAATTATTGTGTTGTATTAGATTATAAACGGCTACAAAAACAATTAGTTACGCGCCATTTTAGTGGAGTGGAACATTCAGAAAGGCTATATAAATAAATTGCCAAATTTAACACTATATTCAAGTTGAAATCCCCATGGTTTCTAAACTGTCATACATAATAACATGTGATGCAGTTATAGCAGAATTACATTTAACTTTTAAGTCTCGTATCTCTCGGTATGGCTGGAAATGTCCACGTACGGTGTAGTCGCGACCATATAAATCTCATGGAACGTGGCCTACGTGCAAATGAACACCATTGATGGGACAGTGGGAAGTCAGTTTCATTAACGAAGTAACATAAACAAAAACTATATAATAAACTGAGGGGATAAACATTGCGATTGTACCACTTGTATGTTAGTCTGTACTTTAAATATATACACTAACACTAAAACCTGTAAAAGTACGTACATTAAAAGGTAAGTGATATTTTTAAGCTATATTCGACATAGGACAGTAGATCCTGTTGTGAGAGTTCGTGTGACTCGTTATCACCGCAAAACCAGGTTGATATGCTACTATCGTGCGTTGATGTGCACATATTATTGTAGTTGTGAAGGGAAATGTAGTCAGTGACATGAATGAGGTGTATGAGATTTAAAAGCTTCAAGATCGTAGAGTAGAAAGCGAAGCATGATTTTGTATTGATTCTAACAAACAATAGGTAAACGTTTAGTTTACTTCCGCAAAAAGTTAAATTTTTAAAAACATTAAAATTTGAACCCGCGATTTTTGGAAACCGTTGAAGCGCTCTGACCGCTAACCCATACGTTTTACATCCGCCTGCATTGAATTTCTTCTTAGACGGTTTTCGAGAGGCGAGAATAAAAGATAGTTCAAATAAAATTTAGAACTTTCTTTTGTTATAATGGTCGAATTCATACATTACGTTAATGTAAGGTATTAACTACAAGAAATATTAAAATATTTTTTTAAATATACGTTAACCAAACATTAATCTTAAAAATGAGAACAAACAAACATGTGGCGCGGAAGCCAGGGATGCTAAAGGTCAATAGCCTTAGCGCGTTTAATATTTTTACTAGCCGTCATATAGAGCTTGTAATTATCTCATTTATGCTGCGAACATTTGGCTCGTTTTATTTTAAAATTTTAGTTATTAAGAAAACAAAATTTTATGTTCCTTTTTATTATACCTTTCTCGTGTCCATTTTACATTTATTGTCATATAGATTCCTACCAATCCTTATTTGAGAAAAAAATATAATAAAAATTGCATTACTAAATATCATTTTAATTTATAAAAGTAAATAGATTTATATAAGTATGTATATTTTATAAGTTCCATTATTTTTGGAAGAATATTCGGAATAGTTCTTCTTTGAAATTACTCACAGGGTTCTAAGTAAAAAAAGAATTTACAGAACTCACCTGTTTTAATCTGGTGTAACCTGCTAGGAAGTAAAAGTAACAATGTAACAATTTATTTACCTAACCGTATAAGACTTAATCGTTTTAAGGGTAATAAAGTTCGAGCAAAGGCGTTTGTTATGTAGAGTCACCACGAAGCTGAGTATTTCTTTAACAGAATTCATTAAAATATGGTATACCATAATCTTTTATATATGATAATTTAATCTTTCGCTATGAATTCCGCCACTCAACACGCAATGACGCCAATATTTGAATATTGGCGTGCACTCTGGACGGAGTGTCTTGACACTACATACTTCCTGTCTATCCTGCCATGCGGGATTAAAGCGTGAAGAACACGCGCAAGGTCAATGCGAGTGTTTGTTAAGCTACAGAATATTTAACAGAGACATCACGTAACTCTCATATTTTCGTTTACTAATGCATTTGCCTATTCAAATAATGAAAATGTTTTAGATGTAACACCAAAAATAACAAAAGAATGTTGAAATCTTCATCAGTCAAGCACATATCAACTACGCAATGACGTCATCCAAATACTCATATATAAAATATATATACAAAATATATTCAGATTTACTGCCAAAGAGAGATTGTGTATTAACAACAATATTTAGTCATAGATTTTTTTAGCTTCATGCTGTATCCCTGAAAGAGTAGTCAGAGACGACAAAGCGCCAAACGCTACGTTCTCTGCATAGCAGTTTCGCCTCGTCCACAGTCATTACCCTCTTCATAAACGCCCTTCGGCGGATCCTCGTGCTTTTTACGTGACCTACCTCCAGTATCTTTGATAATATTTTTGAAGGTCAACTCATGTCTTCCGCAAAGCTCGTACCATAGTTATATTTTGGTACTTATAGATTATGTTACTTTGATGATTATACACATTTAATACGATTGTATTCGGAATGTTCCTGTATATATATTTTAATTGTAGTCTGTTAATTACTGGCTACAGTTAAAACAATTCGTTATTTACATCCTTCCTAGTTGGTAGTTTGGTCACCACGTAGCACCCAGATGTCTCTTGCAAACAAAACACGTTCGCATTCATTGTAACGGTGCTGTGTGAAGTTTGGTTAGTAGGCGCGAGAAAATACAAGCTAACATGTGAGTTACTACTTTTTTCTAAGAACAGTTTAAAAGCTTTTTAAAGGCTTACTTGTATTTGTTGATACAAATACCATATGGTAAGTTTCATTTCCTGAAATCTGAGTTGATGTTTATATAACGATTTTATAGTATTATTAATAATAACAAATCAAACTAATGATACGTTGCTACTTTGTCATTTGTTGAAACAATCGTACATAATTGTTATTAAAAACAGAACTAATTAACTTAAGTCTGGGATTTTTGTTATTTGTATATAAATTAATATAGTATTATTTTATTTGTATTTAAATTAGTATAGAGGCCGGTCCTGGCGAAGTGTGACAGCGTCTGACTGTAAACGCGGTCGGTCGTGGGTTCGACCCCACTCGGGGAAGTGATAATATTTAAATTATTTTCATTTTCTCGCTGTGGTAAAGACAAAGCGCCGTCGAGTTCCACCACCCAACACGCAATGTCTCAAATTCGGTGGAAAGCGAAGTACGGAGTGTCTTGATACTAGGTACTACCCTGCTACCCTGTCTACCCTGCTATGCGGGATAAAAGCGTGAAGCCAAAAAAAAGAAAAAAAAAGTTTAAGTGTTATATGATGAAGTTAGTTATATAGACGTGTAAGGATATAATTTATTTTATTCTGGCCTATAAGTGATGTTACTAGGAAAGATTTAAAACTAAATTTATGTAACAATGCCTTTTTATTCAGCAAATAATCCGTATTGTAAAGCTTCTTCCCAGCTCCCTTCGTCCTCTTTACAAAAAAAATATCATCAGAACATTTCAACACTCAACATAACGTATGATAACAGCTACTTGCAAAATATTTTGACAAATGTCTTTAACCTTTATCACAAAAAGCGAAATAGCAGAACTATAATGATACGCATTTCCAGTTTCATGATTGATGCCAAACCCATTATGGCTTATCGACGTACGAGTGCTCAAAGAAATATGTTCTAAGAACTCACGGAGCTATTACACATTATTGATATTGGCAATTTATTCACGGGATAGTAGTTTAGTGATCGAATATCCGGAAGATAAGATAAAATGCTATTAAAATGGCACCTGCGTGTCTGACATCTGGCGTAATAGTAATTATTCAATGTCAAGACTTACATACTTATTATCATAATTCAGCTATGCTCGTTAAAATAAAGAATTTATTGACTTTTTTTTCTAATTGATTTGGATTGATTAATGGTAATTTTTAATGTGTGGTATAAAATTTAAATTTCCTTATATTCAATGATATACATACAACAATGTATCAATATAATTATTGGCTTGTTATAACGATTCCTACACCTCTCAAGCAGAAATTAGACAAACAGGGACTTCTCAGTTTGGTAAAACTATATCAGTTATAGAATTTACAATAATTGTTGTTTAATGCTAGTTAAAAAATATCATACGCTATTGCAAACTAAAATTCAATCTTAACATGATACCATTGTGGTCCGGTAGTCTCATAGTGACTGAAATACTGAAAGAGGTGGCGTTCAAATCTCTCTCTATAAAATATTTAACATTTTTTTCAGTCAGACAAATCACGGCGCTAGGTTCCACCCACTATATCAACCTAATTAAGATTTGCAAGAGGAGAATCGAGTGACACGAAGTTCTCTTTTCGTCCCCTTAAAAAATGTGAAAGATACGAGATAATATGTAAACTTAAAAGTATGAAAAATAATAATACATTTCACGATTTAATTGAAGCCAAAGACCACAAAAGTGTCATTTGGCAAAAAAAAATATCATGTAGATGCATCATTCGTAAGCTCGCCGCAGCAGGTAGTCACATTAAAAGGTCGATTCGTTGCAAATTGCAAATCGATGTCTGCAGTATTCGCGCAAAAAATACAAAATGTGTCCCAGCTGCCGGTCGCAATGTGGACGTGGGTTGGGTTGTGGGCCAACGATAAATGTACATATACTATGTAATTATTTGATTAATTAAACAGATAAGAGGTCTCACTTGTTCACGTTAAAAAATCTTATTTGTGCCGAGTAAACACTTACCATCTTTTTTTATTTATTAAACTAAATTAGTTTTACTGTATTTAGCTTACACTTTCTATATCTATCAAGAAATAAAATATTTAGGATAGTAAATAAACATAAAATTCCTATTATTCCTATTAATTATTAATTATTAGGCCTAGGTATTACTTACGTATATACTTATCGTTAGCAAAATAAATTACTTATAAACACTTAATAAATTACAAATATATAAACTATAATGATCAATAGCTCTATTTTATATATTAAAATTAATAAAAATTAACTACAGTAGATGTTATTCTGCAGTAGAAACTAGAAAGTATGTTTTTAGCGCTCACATATCACATTAATACAGTATATTTTTAATATTGTTTAAAATAATTGAAACGTCTAAGTATTATTTAATTTAGATTATTTGATTATTATTTTTATATTCATCTATGACTGTCTACCAGAAGGGAGAGTATAACGTTAAATTATAGATCGCTCCGTTCTCTAATTTTGTTACATTAAAAGTCTATTGATTTTAAAAGATTTTTTAGTAGTTGAGCACCTTTACAGTAGTTTGTGGTCACAGATAGACAGACCACTTATGTCTACAGACTGCTGTAAAGTCATTCTCAAAAATATATTTTCATAAACCAAAAGTACACGATTAATTTTAAAATAACCTTTAAAATAGTTTCACTTGAGACCTATAAAAATTGTGAAAATCCAAAATGTGACTATCAGACTAGATAGATTTGATGGCAAGGCCAGTTTAGGATTTGAACCAAAAATTAATCTCTATCAATCAAGTATTAGGCAACTGGGTCACAATAGCGTCACTTAATAGATGTTTGTTTCTAAAGACATCGAGACAGCGACCAAGGTGTGTTTAATGAAAAAAAAAACGAGAAAAAAGGCGCGTGCACACCTGCCACACAAAAACTCCCGGAACATCTGTCCGTCTTTATACATTGAAGATAACGAAATATCTAGTTATATTTTGAATGTATTGCATCTTGTCATGATAATTTGAAAAGTAGTTTTTTTGGTAATTACAATGTCACTATAGTCCTGATACACGACGAATCTTGCTTTTAAGCATATTGACGTGTAATGACGGTAATTGTTTTTATGAAAATTTATAAATTGTATCTCGCATAGACAGAAAGTACGTAGTGTCAAGACACTCTGCACTTCAATTTCCGCCGAATTTGAGACACTGCGTGTTGAGTGGTGGAACTCAACGCCGCACTTTGTCTTACGAGAGCAAGGAAGTGAAAATGATTTTAAACATAATTACTCCCCCTAGCGGTTACATTCATAATTGACTCTATTAAATATAATTTATGTGAAACCGACTAAAGTTAAGCGAAAAATACTTTTTACCAAAAAACGATTTACAGTTATTTTCTAAAGCGAATATAATAGAGCTAGATTCTTTTGTCATAATAATGTATTGTTTAGAAATTTAATAGAACTTTTTACTTCAGTAAAAGAAAGTTTTAATTGCGAATTGAATTAGCGACTGTAGTCACAAAAGAAACTAAATAAAATACCGTAATGAAACTATGAAAACATATTTATATTTATTTATTATATAATAATTTCCTATATAAAATGTGCCATTAAATTATTATTTACGTACGAATGTACATATTCAACAGAAATAGCTAACAAGTAGTTTTATTTCGATAAAGCTTCTGAGGCTGTCGATTTTATGGAGATAAATTGGTAATGTGAACGAGATAACAAGGCATAATATTGTATAAATAAAACCTTATAACATCAGCCTCTACAATACTTGTTAATTTTTATAAAATTTTATTTTATACTATACCGTATTGCTAATTGGATGTGAAATTCAAGTCTTAAATCGTATAAAAATTATTAAAAAGTATTTTTATACGGTTACAGACTCTCACACTCACTCACTTTGAAAATAGTAAACGTTTATTCCTAAGGATATGATGTTCCACAGTTTCCTGCACATCTTATATACAGGCGGAAGTACATTACTCCTTTGTAGAGCTTTTAGAAACACATTACCTGTTGTAAGACTTAGCCTACAAATGACAAAAACCTAAACCACAAAGATTTTCATAGGTAAGGACTTTACATATTGTATGACGTACTTTGCTAAAAGTTTCAGTTATCAAAAAAATGTTAGTAAGCTTTTTCATATCATAATAATCCATTTTTAATCAGTCACTCTGCCATAAGTTAATCTATAATTTAAAAATATACCAATTTTTATATTTAAATAGCATCCATTATAATAACCGTGACAAGATTCTAACGGCTTATTAAGAAAAAGCTTATATTAAGCTGCTGACTATCTTTTGTACTGGGTTAATGGAGTTCGTACAATATTTGAATCATTTTTAACACAAAAGCGAGAAACTGTGATTTACTTATATAGCTTTTATCATTAAACAGCTTTAGGGTATTTTACAATTAGTCACAGTTATGGTTTAATTACATACTAAGAAATTTATTTTCTTTGAGCAGATATTTGTTAACGGTAAATATTACTTAAGGCAAGTCATCATAACATCAAACTCCCATGCTTTCTATGGACATGAAAATGTACTGTAGTACGTTGCCATCTACGGCGGATGTTCATTAGTCCTTAGTTGTGGCTCGAAGTGTAGGCATTGTAGTGTAGAGTAATGACGCGACCACTTTAATTTGCAGAGGTTTTTCAGTTGTTTGAAGTAATCAATTTAATATATTGATTACAAAATATTTATATAAATATTGTGTTTAATGAAGGAGAAATCGGTATAACATATTCTACAGTAGTGTAAATCTTCACATTATTCCAATATGTTTTCACACGAATGGCTAGCCTTAATTATATGGATTTTTTGTATATCGTATTTTCTTTTAGATATAAAGTGTTACGCGCATTATACTTATGCAACACTTTCATTAATCTTTTTTCTAGTCAAATACGTTGCATGCACAGTAGAAACTCGATTATTACTAACTCGATTATACTCTGATCCGGACTCTGGTCCTCATTTATACTCGGCTTCGCGACTATCAACTCCGAATAAATAATTTTTAGTAGTTTAAGTAAATATCTCATATCCTTTAATGTTTAAAAAATCGTGTTTCTTAATATATTTCATTATCCGGGTTATCGATTATCCAGACGGATGAAAATGAGTCCAGATAATCAAGTTTCTACTGTATATTGAATTTCTAAAAGATAATTGTTTAGAGTCGGTTTAGATTCAACACAATCTGGATACCAACGGGTGAACGAACTAGTCAAAAAAATTATAACAACAACTTAGAAGAACAAGACTTGAAAAGTCTGGGTGTCACAAATTAGAAGAAATCCTGGATTAGAGCATTATGGATGGATATTTATTGATAACACCAAGTCTCACTGTAGATTGATAAGTCCTTTATGATATATGCACTACTATAATAAGGTTTATTATTAAGAAAAGTATTATTTTAGAAGCCTTAAGAAAAGTATTATTTTATTATAGAAGCCGGTCGTGGCGCAGTGTGACTGTAAGCACGACCGGTTGTGGGTTCGATCCCCACTTGGGGGAGTGATGAGAGTATATTTAAATTATTTTCACTTCCTCGCTCTGGTAAAGACAAAGTGCGGCGTTGAGTTCCACCACTCAACACGCAAAAAAAGTATTATTTTATTTATTCGTCTACAACGTTCCACGTGTTATTGAAGAGAAAACGATAAAAAATTCAAATTTATTAAATTTATATTAATTTTTAAAGTAAAGTATGTGCGAACGACGCCATTATATACTAAAAACAAGACAAAGAACAATTATAAACGGTAATTTTAAATAACATAATAAAAAGTACTAAGAGGTCAGGGTTATTTCCATTCATGCGATATTTACTTTCGCGGTGAGTCCGGCGTTAACTCTTACACAACGGTACATTAGTCAGATCCTTCTCGGAATTACTGGTACGGATCTACGAAACACCTCTTGACGCACGAGTTGGTTGACATGCTTAGCTGTGTTGTTTAATAAACTTTTATAAGGTTGAAATCCACGAATTCTATACTGTAATATTTATTCATATTTTTAGTATTTACTTATATTCCTTACGGTATATTTTGTTTCACTTTATTGGTGAAAAAAAAAATTTTTATAAGAAAAAAGATAAAAACAAAGTATTATAAAATATGTATATACATAAAATAACCAAATATAAAATATAAAAAATAAATATACCCGTCTCAAAAAAATCGCGTACTAATTAAAGTGTGTCCAACATTCCACACAGGTTTTATGGCACAGTTTAATTTGTGTACACGAAATATTTGCCATGGGGTCTTATAGTGTTTTGACTATAAATCAAGTTTATAATTGCATTTATATGCCAATGAATACTGCGTAGTAGGTAGTTGTATGTATATTTTATAAGCAAAGTAAAAAATCTTTATTATACCTAATAATAGGTTTTAACTTTGTAACGATTATTATAGTTAATTAAAGCTTTCTGCTCTTCCAAAATGTAATAAATAAACTTTGATATATAACAAATAATATTTTGTACTAGTGGCGAGTTATGACTTTCTCTGGTCTGTTAGTGATTTTGTTTAAACTAGGTTTTCTTGACATGTAAAATATATGTAATCTCAGCAACGTGAATGTTACTTTTCACAACAGTGTACTCCCACTCGTATGTCAAACGCACAGTAGTGGGTGCAGATTATATTAATTTAATGTATTTCTAATATATTATTAAAAAAAATATCGACATCCTGCACTTTTTTTCCATATTAATTGTAACTATGGCAAATTTTATTCTCTTGCGTCCACTTCGTTTTCATAAAAAGGGGTCGAAAATTTCGTACTTATTTATAGATTTTCATAAAATTTCATACTATAATGAATTGAATCCACAAAAATATCAAAGGAATCTGACATTCTGTGCTATGTTTTGTTATAGCGTCATAAATGTTTTCCTTTATTTTTAAGTTATTTTTATCCGTTATTTGCTCTCGCTTTCCTTCCCACATTGTAAATTCCGATGTGATGTTTTTTATATGAGTTAACATTAAATTAATACAAATAAAAAAGCATCACATACAAAATTATATTTTACGTACCTACAGAAAACGCATTTTAATTTGTTTAGCTTCATGCTTTTATCCAGGCAAGACACAAAGTACCTAGTGTCAAGACACTCCGTACTTCGCATACCACCGAATTCACGACATTGCGTTTTGAGTGGTGGAACTCAACGCCGCACTTTGTCTTTACCAGAACGAGGAAGTGAACTCACTCACTTCATTGAGTGGGGATCGAACACACAACCAATCGCGTTTCAAGTCAGAAAGTTCTGAGATTTTATGATTTTTACATTAATTTTAACGTGTTACTAAATATACTAAATAATAAAAACAAATGCCATAAATCTTCTCATAAACTCATAATTTAACGGCGGAATATAATAACAGGTCAGTATAATATAATTAGTTCAACTTTAACGGCTCTAGTTATCTCAGTAGATAATCTCGTTCTCGATGGTTTTATGAGATAACAGAGGGATTCCTCGGTTCAGTGTCAATGAGTCATGAGTACAACTTGCTGCAACCTTGTTCTTACATTCCGAGTGACTCACGCGCATTTTATATAATTATAATATTTTCTAGTGAAAGGGATTAAACGATCACAGTTTTTTATCTAAACGTTTAAATGACGAACATAAAAGCCGACTCTAAGAAATATTTCTATGTGTATTGTGAAACAATCACTTTGACTTGAATAAAACGTATGTGAAGTGATTTGTTTTCGGGACGCTCTTATTAAAAAGCTATACGAGTATTTATGAAAGACAAAGAAAAATGTAACGCTTTGACCCATTGCTCGATATGTAATTTTGCACACGTGTCCGGATTCGATTCCAATTATAAAATTTTATACCAAGAACCTGATGTACTTGCCAGGGTGATCAAGACAAGAAGACAATAATTTAAATCGTATTCAATTTGGTTTCGAACTAATTTGTTTTTTTTTCAACATGAAAAAAATCAAATGGCCAGCAATTTTGATCATTAAATTGAAATTTGCTACCTAATGACTGGTGTTTTTGCATTATTAAAACATTGTTAAGAGTTATGAGACTATTGTAATAATGGGGACGACAAAATTTGCTATCAAATTTGAATATTTACCCTCAGCTTGCTACAATTGTTTTTTTTTTACATAAAAAGGGAGGAAATATAAAATTTACAATTACTTACGGACTTAAAACGTAAGTTTTGCCTATATGTGAAGTGAATAGATATAGTTAATAAGTAGTTGTAGCAGGTTCATATTCTGTGTGCGGTATGTGATATCCTGACATTAAGTGTGTGCCTACCATTAAGGCGCAGAAAAAAGAATGAATCTTTATTATTTATCTTTATTTTGCTACACTTTTAGAGCGAGCATCAATGCAATATTGCAACGACATCCATGATTGGTTCGATTAAATGAAATGCTTCCCTACAGTGCACTCACTATACAACGTATAGATTAGTAGTGTATAAAAATTATAAAAGAGACGTAAATATAGTATAGCGCATATTGTCTATTGATTATTTTTACCTATACGAGAAAATAATGTTATCAATATTAATAAAAAAATACGTTATCCTAAACTTGGCATAAAAATTGTTGTATAAATATAGTGTATAAGAATAAAAATATAAATTTTTTTACTCTTTTCATTTTTTACTCTTTTCTCTTATTCTCTGTCTATCTTGATCCATTACACGTACAGTCAATGTGTCCTACAATAGAGTTGTAATTTTACAAAACAGCTATATGTACGCTGTATTTTTTATATCTATTTTGATTTTCAACTAGATACATATATAAACGCTAGGTAAATAATATCGATAAATTAAAAAATGTTCACATAATTTGAAATTAATCAATTATTAAAATATTAATGAACCGATGTTATAACAATCAACAACGCTAAGTAATCTAATGTAAAAGGTGAGACTATAGAAGGTTTAAAATTGTTCCACTCTGTAAGCATTGTTTTTTTTTAAATGCATATATTTTATGTACGTATTTGGATATACCGTATTTGATGTATAAATTGATTCTTTTCGATTTTGTTAAGGGTTTTTATAACCATAAACATTTTGATAGATTGTAATATAAAATCTGACTTAAAATTTAACACAGCTGATTTGTTTTTCAACGTTCAGTTACTTGCGCAATCGGGTTAAAAAGAATTTTAACGATTGTTTCTTTTAGGTAATGGGATATCGCGTTTAGAATATACAAAAACAATTCATTAGGGTCACACCCGTTAGCATGTAAACCCCCGAAATATGGCTTCATGGTAATAAAAGTTGCCTAGTTCGCGAGACTGCGCCCGAGGCTCGACCCTCGCAATGTTTTCGCCAGCAACCCGGGAAGGGCGGCTGGTATTGCACGGACTGCGGGGTAACATAGAACTAGTCATGATATTAATTCAAAAGTAAATTAATTTATCAATTTATTACTAAGTCACTAGCTAATAATAATTGCTAATTTCATTCATACTTACCCTCATTAAAGAAGAAAACAACTACGATATCTGCTATATCGATCACATGTGTATAAATAAAAATAAAAAAAATATTTTAACAGATTTGAGCACAGCTTTAAATACATAAAATAAAAATTTAAATATTTTCAACACAAATTGTTATTCACAAAATTCGAAATATCACAAACCATTAGTTCATAACAACTCAATTTTTAAATAGCCACAACAACAAACCACTCGCATCCAAATATTCCGAAAGACTGATTGATTGACCGAATGAAATTCGTTAGCTGCGTATTGAATGAGTCATGAATGAATAGTGATTGAACAGATTGTTATATGGACATCCGCGCCATCTGTTATATGTATTTCAAAACAGCTTATATAATCATGTGTGAAATATTAATATAAAATGAAACCTATAATAAATAATTTACATGTTATGAATGTATTTACTTCTGATTAACAATTAAAGCTGTAATTATTTTATTAGTTAATATTTTGTATATGGTAACACATAAGAAAATGAGGGTTAGTGTGTTATCTGTTTCAGTGTTATGTACCTAATTTCATACTACTATTGTTTGCTCTCTTCATTGCTTTTACTTTTTTCTCAGTAAGTAACAAGTTTCATTTATGTCATTTTGTTTTACGTCAAACATGGAGGAGGATCGACTATTTGATGAGCGAGTTTCAATTCGAGAATCTGCTCGTCCTCTAAAGAAATATGGAAGCACATGTAATCATATGAAGAGGAACGAGGAATATATTAAACACACAATGTCCAAGGGTGACACTTTACAAGGAATTGCTTTAAAATATGGTGTCACAGTAAGTGTATGAAGATCATAATAATTGTGTTGATTATGAGTTTATTTTGTAATTTGTTAAAAGTAGTGACTATATTTGATTATAGATGGAGAAAATTAGGCGAGCAAACAGATTATTCGCTTCGGATAGTTTGTTTTTGAGAGAATATTTACTAATTCCTGTGACTAAGGAATCTCCGTTTTATGAAAATGGTGAAAGAGTGACGGAGCCTGCACCTCCAAGTCATCGTGCGTCAATAGCAGGAATGCCCACAAGAGACTTTTCGCCTGGTAGTCCTGATGAAAAAGAATCTTTTGACAACTTTCTAAACAGGCTAGATTCTTCCATTGCTAATATTAAAAAACATGTAGAGAAGACCAAGGAAAATAGCGAGTAAGTAATCTTAATATTTTATTTAAACTAGAGTTAATTACTCATTATTTAGTAATGTTATGTAATATTCTTACATTTCAGTTTAGTTTTTAATAATAATTCTAAGACTTGATAATAAAGCCTAGAAAACTTTACGCAAAAAAATCATGTCATAAAATATTTAGTTTTTTTATTATCACATTGCGAGTAATAATAAAAAATTAAATATATGCCAATGGCATAGGATATGAACAATTAAATAAACATAATCAAACAATTTTAGGATATACCCTGGTATCTTTCCGTTGACTTATCAGAATGTTCCACTTTGGGGGCAATGAACTAGATGTCAGTATTATTAGCATTATAATTTTATCTTTTCTACTGCAATAAACTAGCATGCTCTCTGTGCAATTTGAATGTTTCCTGTACGACATAAGTCTGACAATAAAAATTGCAGTATTGTAGTATTATTTAAAAGTTATTATATATTTCTTTTAATTTTTTTTACATAACTACAGTGACATTGAATAGATAATGTAAATTATTAAGCAAATGGGGCAGTAGAATTTGCTTTTGATAATAATATTTACAATTTTAAGATAAGAGCTTATTGAACATGTCACTATTTTATAATTTCATTTTTAAAAAAGTTTTTTTTAAAGTATATTACTTTAGAGGAAATATTTTTAAAGAGGCTTTTTTAAAGTCCAGAATGTCCATAATACACATATTCAGAGGTCACCTTCTTTACCTTTTAAAATCAGATGTTTTTTATGTAATCTTAATAATTTAGTAACAATATTTTAGTAAAGTAATATTTAGCTGTGTTGTTTTGATTAAAATAATTAGGTTTTAATTAATAAATCCGATGGGTTGGTCTGGAAGCCAGTTGACATGCAGTAAGACAGCGTCATACAAACTGTAAACATTGGAATGATTGGTTGCTGATTTGATTCTCACTGGGAACAGTGATCATAGTTAAACTATTTTCATGTCTTCACTCCGTAAGACACAGTGCGGTGTTGATTTTCGCCACAACACACAATGTCTAGTATTTCTCGGAAAGTGTGGAGTGTCTTTTCTGATATAGGGGATAAAGGCATGAAGCTAAAAAATATCAAATAGTGTAAGTAGTAACATAATAGGTCTTGAAATTTTCAATCATGGAATTCCAATTTTGCATATCTTGTTACATGATATTTACAAACTGCTTATTATACCTTGTTATTGCATGTGCAAAAATGTATATCAGTATAAGATTAATGATAAATGAATAATTTACATCTCAAAAGGAAAATATTGTGATTAAATGAGCATCCTATTTGCTGCTGACTATATTTATAAAAAAATAGTAGAACAAATTTCCTTTATGAAAAACCAACCAGCACATTCCCTCGTCAGTTCGCAAAATATTTTTCGTCAATCACAAGATGTTTTTAAAAGAATATTATTATTGAGATAATCAATACAATTTTCATTAACTGAATGTTTAAATCAATATATTGTAAATGGAGAAATATGGACCTATGTAATTCATATTTTGACAATTTTCCACTGACGTCTTTGGAAGAGCAAGTGCTAAAAATTTATAAATATAATTAGTCACAGAGTTAATTGTTATAGTCATAGTCATACGTAGTGCGCAAAATGTGTTAGAGACGTTTGGTACGCGCCCGCGCCGGTCACATGACTGAACGGCACAGCCTTTCATATTTACAATTTGTTCTTTTCCACTATAATCATTATATGATATAGACCTTTTATTACAAATCTAGTTTCGTTTGTCATTAAATTATTTATTTATTTGCTTCACTCTTTTTTTCTACATAGCAGGGTAGACAGTAAGGTAGCTTTTCGCCGAATTCGATACATTGCGTATTGAGTTGTGGAAGTCAATGCCGCGTTTTGTATTACCAAAGCGAGAAAATGAAAATAATTTACCCACAACCGATCGCGTTTACAGTCAGACGCTCTCTCCCTGCACCACGACCGGCCTCTAAACCGGAACGGTCATTAAATATGTAATTTATTAAATATATTAAATTTAATGAATGAACGAATAATTGATTTTCTCTTTTTTAGATATTTAAGTTTGCTATGAAAATTAATTTCACGGAATTTTATATATAATATACATATTGGATACGCATATTTTTGACGGGTAAAAATGTTTACAATTGTCTATCGTCTAACTTGCATACAATACAACATTAAAAAAAAAATATTTTGCATTCTACAGATTTATATTATTTGTTTATAGATTGCTATATTTATGGTTTTTGTGGATTATTGTTGTAAAAATCAATGCCAATTAAAATATTCATACGTATATTTCAGATTCGTTCGTTCATACAGTTTATTCTTAAGAATAAACTGTATATACGGACATCTGAGATATGAGCAAGTTCGTGTTGATTGTTGAATAAAAATAGTTACATAATTTTTACTATATCGTATATTATTTGTGTTATATAATAACTTTTATGACATAAGCATCTATGTATCTATATATAAATAGAACAAATAATAACACATTAAAACTCGTTGATATTTTCACAATCTTAGCGAAATATATATGTGCTAACAAACTTTACTGAACAATTAAAAATTTATACACTTACACCTATTTGACCTATTGCCGGTTTCTTTAAAGAAACCCGTTGGTGCAGTTCTTGGCATGGTATTTTTCCGTTGTTTCTTCAATGTCATTTTCTTTTATCGTGAATTGAAGAAAGAAACCGAATCTATTGATGTCTTTCCATTCTATTCGTTAATTTTTTTTGCCATTTACTTACTCTTATTCAAATGTATACAAAATAATAAGATAAAATGTCAATGAGTTATATTTTTAGTAACATTTGTTTTTGGCCTTAGTCGCGTTCGAAGAACCTTTCACCTCTGACACTTAACCGATCGATTAGGCTTCGATGACCCGTGAAGTCGCTACCCTTTGCCTTCGTGGCCTCCCTCTTTTATAGAAGTGCCATCGATGTTACAAAATGCCGGAGATATACATAGGAATATTTTATTATTTTAATAAGATTTCTTCAAAAAATAAATAACGAAGCTGTTTAGGACGTATTTGATTATAACAGGTTTATAAATAACGTCTATATTTTTATATCTACATTTAATTGTCTTCATACTAAACATTATAGTACAATAACATACTATGAAACATCATGAATATCTATTAATACGTGAAGCTAAGTCTTTGTATCCTTTTTTACGAAAATTATGCGATCAGAGGAGTATGAAATTTGGCGCAGTTATAGTTTATGTAGAGGAGGAATGCAGAGTACTAATATTTTTTTTTGCTTCACGTTTTATCCCTTGCGGGGTAGTCAGAGGCAACGGAGCGCTAAACGCTACGATCCCTGCATACCTCTTTCACCTCGTCCACAGTCATTATCCTTTTCATATATGCCCTTCGGGGGATTACGTGCTTTTTACGTATCTTTGATACTGTGTATTCGAAGGTCAACCGAGGCTTCGTAAATTTTTCAAATATACTATTTTTTTTTTAAATAATACATGAAGACACTACTGTGTGTTATAAATAATAGGCGGGGCACTTTGCTAAGGCAACGTGTTGTCAACGCTTCAACCGGACATTTAGTATGTAGATATGGACTATTTATTGCATTAATTATTACCTTTAATATAAAAAACTCTTATATTGGTTTGTTGGAAAAGTAATTTCGTTTTTTCCGGACAAAGGATTTAAGTTTTTTTTTGCATCCAATTTCACACTTAAGCTGTATAATTTTTATATGATTTGAGAGCTCCAATAGCAAGGGTTGTGTGTTGAAATTTCCAAATAAATCTACATAGTAGTTTTTAATGCCCTTTTAAATATGGGGAGAGATAAGCAGCATTTTCAATATACCTTACTGTTTTACTACAGGTAGGACTACAAAATTTAGAAATAAATTGGTTGTTCAAGCTAGAAATAAATTGACCGACGTGTATGGAGAAGGTGCGTTGACATCACGCCAGTGCCATAAACTGATTCGATAAATTTCGATCAGGCAATTGATGTCGAAGATGCGCAACGTTCGGGAAGGCCGGTTGAGGCTGATAATACGCGACAAAGGCATTAGTTGATGCGAACCGGCGAATAACGACACGAGGTTAAATTTATCAAATTTAACATTTTATGACCACTTGAAAAGCCTGGGATTACCAAAGCAGATGTTCGCCAAAAAAAAGTGACGCTGTGTGTTTGGTGGGATTTTAAAGGAATCGTTTTTTGAGCTTTTACCGGATAACACAATTATTTCGGAAGTGTACTGGCGTTAGCTGGACAAATTGAATTATGCACTTTAACAGAAAAGGTCAGAACTAATCAATAGGAAAGGTTTAGTGTTTCACCAAGACAACGCGCGACCTCAAGTTTGGTCACTCGCCAAAAGCTTTTACAACTTGAGTGGGATACAATGCCACACTCACCATATTCTCCAAACCTTGCGCCCTCAGATTATTATTAGTTTCGTTCACTCCAAAATTTTTTAGACGGTAAAATATTCACTTCAAATAAGGAGGTCAAAAACCACCTCGGTCAGTTTTTTGCCAGCAAAGACCAAAAATTTTATGAACGTGAAATTATGCTACTACCAGAAAAATGGTGAAAAGTGTCGGTCAGTATATAATTTAATAAAGTATTTGTTTATTATACAAAAACTGTCTTTTGTTTCGGTGAAGAACGAAATTTGAACTCAAAACCATATATAATGTAAAAACTATAAATTAATAATAAAAAACCAACTTAAAATGTCCAATTGCACGTTTAACAACACTATATCACTCAAATCAAATTCTAGGTCATATCTACGACATTCAAATTTTAGTAAGGACACATGAATATAAAAATAGCCAGTGTCTATATGTAAGGCTAATTTTACCAAGGCCTTTGAACTTGCTGTTTCATTATTGATAACGTACAAGCGGCAACCATTTATATGCTCTGATATATGTACGTGTTCCTGGACGTAGACCCCCCGCACGCCCAATGTTGTGAAATGGAATATGCGAGCCAGTGAACCTGCTACCGAGGATGCCAAAGATTGAAATTGGAGCAGGTTAAGTAGGAAGGCAGACCTTAGCTAGGACTGCCAGAAACTGACTGGTATTAAAAGCGACAAACATTTATTACATTCACGTCTTGTGTTCGTATTTACAATTACAAAATAGAAAAAAAAATGATACATTTCAACTTCTCGGTCCTTTCACTTTTATATTATGAAAACCGTGTGGTATATACCGTTTTCGAGTACTCCAATCACTGGAAATTAATCGGAATGTTTTTTGTTTGTCGGTCTGTATATTTGGACGATTATCAGTTGAATGATAAATAAATAGGTTTTTTTTTAAAAACATTTAAAAAAAATTTTTTAAATGTGTGATTGTAAATCTTCTATACGAGTTGTATTTTAATTGAAAAGTAGTTATATTTTCAGCAAATATATAGGTTAGTAGGTAATATTTCACGAAAGTAATTTAGCTTATTTGTTAGACTAGGGGTGCGGAATTCTTCACAAACGTGCTATGTTCTTACACTTGGCGGCTTTTTAATTTTGGTAATAGCAAGTTTTATCGGTTACCGATATACTTATAACCGTTATATAATCGCTGGCGTCCATTCATTTTGTCTCGTTCAGGTGAAACTTTCAAACTATAATATTTTATGTATTCAGTCGCGATACTAAAATCCATATTAAAACCAAAAATGGTATAAAAAGTTTATAGCTTTAAAAAAAACTTTTGAAGTGAACCTCTTTTGTTAATAATGACTAAACAATAATAAAATCAAAAAGTAATTACATTAATATTATTTTAATTGAATATAAATTTTATTATTCATCATAAAAATATGTTTTATTCCGCATAGTTGAGACAGCCTAGTGTCAAGACACTCCGTTGACTGTCCACCGAAATCCAGACATTGCGTGCTGAGAGGCGACCTCAACGTCATAATTCTTTTGTAATAACCTGCATATATGACTAATACAATTTCTTAAAATAGTAATCGTGTAATTTATGTACGCTATGAATATATTTAATTGACAACGATTATTCGATGAAAAAAAAATATTTAATTTTAAAATGGAAAAAAATTCAGTTGTCAGTGGTTCTATTCCTTTCTTTTTAAATTCTTATATTACAAAATAGAGTTAAGTTTTCGAATAAAAGTTTAACAAATTTTCTCTTCGCCAGGAACAGTTGGCAAAGTTTCTAAATCGATATTGGTGCGGTTCATTTTTATATTACGTAAAGATACGAGGCATATCTTCAATATACGGCACTAATTTTGGCATTATACATCTATATAATAGTATGTGAATCAAAATATTTTTTAATAAGTAATGAATGCATGAAAATATATTTTATTACTAAAATAAATGTAACACACCATAAATGTAACCATATGTTTGACTTACATTTGAACCCGTGCCACTTAGAAATAGTCCAAGAGTCCATATTTACTATTTTTAAAGTGTTATACCACACTTAGGATTAGAAAATATTTTTGAAAAAACGTATAAAAATTTGAACGCAGCGGGATTCGAACCCGCGCCTCTTGGATACCCTCCAAGACGCGCGGACGGTATCCAAGAGGCGCGGGGTTGAATCCCGCTGCGTTCAAACTTTTATACGTTTTTTCAAAAATGTTAGTCCAAGAGTCCGTTTCTAAGAGGCACGGGTTCGAATCCTGTTGCATTCAAATTTTTATACATTTTTTTTTAAATGTTTTCTAATACTAAGTGTGGAATAACACACAATTAAAAATAGTTAAAATATTAACATATACGTTGCTAAGGCAACGCGTTGGAAACGCGTCAACGGGACATTTAACTATATATACTGGCTAACGATTATTCATATGTTACATGACATGTTTCATATTTTTAACAATGAAAGCAAATTTACCTAATAAAATCAGCTATTTCCGGTCGTAATTCGATACACATACGCAAATATCTTAAAGATTTTATGATGAATCGTGAAGAAACTTGTTTTCATAACAGCGTTCAGACTTTCGGCTGTTTTACGAGTTCAGTTATAAACACTTCAATAATTTTATAAACTGAACCCGTGATATTAGTCTCTATAGCACAGTAATAAAGTTCATGATACACATGATAAGTTTGTTTGTACGTGAGTGGCCAATTGACGACATGAACCTAATTCGCTTCTGCATTCTATAAATAACGCCTTTGTACTCATGGTTTTTGCGGTCGTTCTAAAAAGTAGAATTTATTTTGACAATGTTGCTTGTTTTCTAAAATTGTTATCATTGACATAGAGCAAGATAATTCTAGTTGATATTATTATAAGTAAGTGAAATATTGTGTCACAAATATTTAAACTTATTCTATAATATCTTTGAAATATAAATGGGTATGGAAACATGTCATCGTAGTTAACAAACATCACGATGTAAACAACCCCGATATTTTTGACATAATCAGGATATTTTATAATTTGATCGATAACCTATATTGATACGTAAGTCTGTGATATGTTGATAAGCCCTTAATGCCTACAGCTGTAATTGAGCTACTGAATATCGTGTGGTTTATAAATATTGTAAGCTTCACGCTTTGTCTCGCATACAGGCAGTGTGGGTAGTCAGAGGGAACCCAGTTTCAAAACAGTATGTTTTCTGCTTTCCGCCCTAATTTGGGCATATGCGTGTTGGTTGGCGGAATTCAAAGCCGTTTTGTTTTATCAGAGTTTTAATTTTATTTAATTTAAAAATAATCATTCCCCCGAGTGGGAATTGAATCCACAAGCATTCGTGGACACAATTAGACGCCGCCCCACAAGACACGGTGGCCACATCTTTTGTGTGTTATTAAAAGATGCTTAAACGGGAAAATTATTTATTTAAAGTTCATTGTTTTTCAGTATTATTAAGACTTCTTTTTAGTATATACCAGTACCTACAGAATGAGAAAGAGTCTTTTGTAACTATTTACATTACATTCGTTAAAAACTATTTTATTTTGAATAATATATGTTAATAAATAAAAAGGCAAAGCTAGTAACAGGTTTCTTAAATAAGGCGACATCCTCGAGTTCTAATTTATACAAAGTTGATGCAGTATATATTAATAATTTAAAGTATGTCCACTTTACATTTGCTTCGTGTCCTAACCTAGTTTAAGCACCTTTTAAATTTAACACGTATTACATCGAGTTTCCTGCAATTAACACTTAGTATGGTGTAAAAATTAAACATATTTTTAACTTGTAGTTACATTATTAAGACACTAACGTGGCTCAGTGCGATACCGTCCGACTGTAAACGCAATTGGTTGGGAGTTCGATTCCCATTGGAATTAATGATTATAATTAAATTTTATTTCTTTTTCTAGTAAGGCAAAATGAGACGTTCAGCTTGCTACTTTATGGGTAATGTCTCGATTTCAGACAGAAAGCAATTAACGGAGTGTCTTGAATATGCTGTCCCTGATTATGCTATGTGGATTATACCATGCTATGCGGGATAAAGCGTGTTGTTTTTTTTAATTAAATTAAAATGCATATTGTTATTTCACAACTTGTTTATTATATATGGTAGATTTTTTACAATTTTTCCCAACATAATGATTATTTTATTATTATTAATTTTAAGCTAAATGTACTGAATATTCAATCACAATATTATTACTGTTCCAAGATTTTTTCCTTAAGTATTTATCTTTTAATTTACTCAACATATAGTGGAGAGATGGAAGCAGTAAGGCCACCTTTCTCAATTATTTGTTTCCATATGAACACCTCATCTTTGTATAATCTTTCCATTCCTCAATACAATATTACTATTTCTATTCTGTTCTAGTGGAGCTTCCAATAATATAATTTAGTTTTGTTTAGTTGATTTCATGTTGAGTCATGGAATTTCGACCTCTCATACGAACACTTGTAGATCAAAACATTATATTTATTTCCTTAAGTAAATCAATATATTTGTTTTGAGACAGGAACATCAAATTTGCTTCAAGCACGTGATTGTTTTTCTTGATTGTCCTTATGTTGTAAATAAAATAGAACAGAAAAATATTTGTTTAATACAGTTATTCCATAGAAGATAAAGAAATTCGTAAATAAAATAAACTCCTATATTAACTAGACATACTGCTATGACTACCTGGCACGATGCTACATGTTTTAAGTGAAACTACACAATGACCGGTTTTTGTAACTAAGAACTATGAAGTAAACAATCGAATATTGACCAATTTAATACATGTAGTATTATTAAAAAATATACATAATATGTTATTTACAATTTTTTTAAACATCAATTACAGATTCGTGAAAGATCTAGAAGACGGTTTCGTTCGACATCGGCCGACTGCACGACTCAGGCAGTCGGCATCGATGGGTGCGTCGACGTCATACAACGAGGTGATCCCGCCGCCCTTGCCGCCGCCGCCCTCCGCCCTGACGCAGGGCCGCCGCGTTGATAGCTCCCTGAAGCGACTGGAGAGGGCCCATGACGATCTGTTTCAATTGTAGCGGCCGAGACAGCGCAGGTGATTTGTTATATTATATATAAGTAACAGTCAGGCATTCGGCATCGAGACGTCATTGAGTTCCGCCAATCAACAGTTAATATGTCGAATTCGGGCGAAAAGTGGAGAAAGGAGTCCCTTACTATTAGGATTTTTCTGACTATAATTATATGCGGGAAATTCGTAAAACGAAAAAAAATATATTATTGATTATTATGTAGGCTTGTTATAGTATTGCAGAGTAGTCTGTTAGTAAACAAAGTCACTGTTGCTACTTAGTTAGAATGAAAACCAAAATATACTATTTTTATAAATATACTATTTTTTAGCTTCGCGCTTGTATCCCACATAGCAGGTTAGAGAGAAAGTACTTAGTGTCAAGGCACTTCGATTTCGCATCGCGTTTTGTCTTACCAGTGCGAGGAAACTAAATAATTCAATTTCCTCCGAGTGACAAAAGACAGGGGGTCAACCGATCGCGTTTATAGTCAGACGTTGTCCCACTGCACCACGCCGGTCTTGGTACAGTGGGACAACGTCTTTAATTTAATTGCAACTTTAAAAAAAATTACACAATAGGGATTAATATTAAAAAAACGATTCTATAACTTTGAATTAATAGGTTTATATGTAGTGGCATAATTAAAGTAACATGAGCTGTTATTCTTTCGACCTTGCCATAAACATCTTAATAATTTAAGTGTCTGGATAACGGTCTCAATGACTTCGTGGGTAGCGGTCGAGTTTGATAGCGCTAGTTTGGCGATAATCATTACTACGCGTAATGTTCACGTATAAATAACTAAATGTATAATTTTAATTAGGCTTATCATACAGTTTTAAGTCAATATTTATAATTCGTTATATTCTTAATTATAAAGTTACGTTTTGCTTTAATTTACGCAATATAACCCTTATCTCGCTAAGCATACATCTGACTACTCGTCAGAGACAGTGTCAAGGCACTCCATTGAGTGCTCTTCGACCGTAATTCGGAACATTGCATGTTATAAATTGTGACTAACGCCGCACCTTGCCTTACCAGGGTGGGAAAATGAATATAAATTTTAATCTGCCATGTAAGAATTGAGCCCACAACCAATAGCCCCAACTCCCAACAGTCAGACGTCCCAATGCCTCACGGTGGATTCAAAACTTTTTGTTGCAAATAAGAAAAAGAACAAAAATTTGTTTGCTGCTACAATAACTAAATTTAGAGTAAATAAATTAATTTTAATTTAAAAAAATAAGTAATAAACTAACTTATAAAACAAATGTATCTATGATCATTGTATACACAATTGGGCCCCGCCGCTGTACCATTATGGTGTTTAACACAGCAATACATCATACATTCATACCGTTATGACATAATAATGACGTTCTTGAAAGACATTTATGGTTTCTTGTTACATTAATTGCGAACAGCTATGACACTACCGCCTACGTTAACATGTACTACTTGTCGGGCACAGACTATCTAGTGTTATATTTACTTAAGATTGGGTCGCCCTGATAAATTTTTGCTAAACTATGTACAAATTAATTTATTTACTCTTTTTGTTCTATTGTATTCTAAATTAATATGTTTTCTTGCATTTTAATTTTTTTATTGACACTGGATGCAGGAATACCTTAAATTACATTGATTCTTTTTTATTATTATTTTTCTTATACAATTTAAGCGCTTAAGATAATGGACTCATAGATCCCCTAGTGTTTCCATGCGTTCCCTTATAGAGTCCAGTTATTCTTTTGTCTATTTCAAACCGTTCAATCTTTTGATTTAATCTTGCATTGTTATTTTTAACTTTTACCTACAATTAGTTAAACGAACCTGGATAACTCACAAAAAAATTAAGCGAGTCGTTTAAAGGTCCCTATAAAACTAGTCTTATTTGTCTCTTTTTATTTACTGAATCTGTAATTTGGATATAAAAAAATGTAAAAACAAAAACGTAACATTTATTTAGTTAACAAATGTAGTTTAAAGCCATCGAAAACAACATCCGGTTGGTTTCTTTTACTATGGCGTCACACAAGTCATTTAGTGCGGTGCGTAATGTAAACAAAATAGCGATATGCAGATATTGCAAATATAAACTTTCAAATGAATTAATCGACTCAATGATCTAAGGAAACTGTTTATAATAAAACTACCAATCGACTACTGTAATATATTTGGATTTTATTACAGTAATAAATATTTAATTTCAATATGAGTTTAGAATTTAGTAGAACAAGAAAAAAAAAATTATTTTCTGACTTTTAATGTATTTTTGCTTAATTTATTAAAGTGTCTAGTGTATCAATTCAAGAACAAGACTCCTAATTACTTACGGAGCTATTGATAAAAGGCTTACCTTAGGTAATTCCTTAAGCCTGTACACATTTACTTTGACATACTATCGTTGTTCTATCATACTACATTTGAAACGTGCAATTGTTGAGTTTCTGGCTAGTTCTTCTCAGCAGAACTGCCTTCGGAGTTAGTCTCTAGTAGGACTGATAACACTGACATTTAAGTTAATTGACGATCCGAATGTGCTCTATTGATTTATATAAATGATAGTTATCAACAATTAATGTGTAGTAGATAAGTAGTAGTTATAGTATGATCGTATAAAATTTTATAATTGAAATGTTAAAACACCTAATTTTTGACCAAATTTTTTCTGGCGGGGTAGTCAGAAAGCATGTTTATATTAATATGTTTATATTAATATATTTAATTGTCACTTTTTATTATCCTCATAGATTTACAATTTACTGCAATAATGACTTAAGCAATTAACACATGGGCATGGATATTATGAATGATATACATGTGAAATGTCAATAATATTTTAACTATTCCTATGAAAAATGCTTTAACACTATTTATTTTGACAAAAATGTCTCATCGCTCTTTTATACACTAAAAAAAAAGAATTTATATGTTTGTAATTTTTAATTACAAGCGGAAAGTGTAACTGTACTAAAGCTGAATATAAAAGAATGGCCTGGCCATAAAGAGTGCAACAACCAATCATTGTAGTAATATTGTTACAAAGATTTTATTTAAATTATTATAATTTCTCAATCTGTCTTTCTCTCTAATGTCGAATGACGGCGTTGTGTTTCGCCACTTAATACGTAAATCGAGCGGGAATCGGCGAACGGAGTATCTCGACAAACGTAAAACTGTTTTTTTTTTCATATCTACTATTTCGTTTGTAATAGCGAGTGCATTTTATTGATATACGTAATCAGTGGAGAAACACTAACCAGAGCTATTATCAGCTATTATCACAGTTGATAACGTAATACTGCATTGAAAACGATACATAAATGATTTTTCTCATTCAACTACTTATATTAAAATCAATCATCAATATTCAACTATTACGCGTGCTAACGACGTGTGCGAAAAGGGTTTTATATTGAGTTCGGTTCGGTATATCAGTGACATTTTTTAGCTTCTCGTACAATCCCTATTTTGTGGGAAATAAGTTCTCTAAGATCTAGTAATTACTAGATTAAGTTAGGTTAAGATTTCGATTCGATTTCCGTTTTCGGCCTATTTTTAAATACTGCATGTCGAAGGAATCTGAAAACTCTAACTGGTCTGATTGTAAACACGATTGGTTATCTCCACAATTTAAATCAGAGTGTTTGTTTTTCTAGCTTTGGTAAACAAGGCGCGGCGTTGAGTTACGCCGTTTACCATGCTATGTTATAATTTTGCATAGAGAATTGAGAAAAATCAATGTAAATTACTTTCTTTTTAAGTTCCCAAACCAAATACAAAATACAAATACCAAATACGGGAAATATTGCTTAATACATTTTTCTATAAAAATTTTTGTTTGGTTTCCAGATATGCGCGACTAGAGTGAAATGCTCCGTCCCTGCGTCGCAGGCAACGCGAGTATAGGCAGAGTTTTATATGGACTAAAGTACATGCTTGGTTTTTTACCTTCATATAGGTCACGGCGGGTGATATTAGATAGTAAATGTAACTGTAAATTATGATCTGTATGTTATTATTAAGTTCACTTACTGTTTGTTGGTCCTTCGAGCCCTCCTGACACACGTCGAACTATATGACTATATATGCACTAAAATGAGGCAATTACTTTGCTTTAAACCAAATAACTAATTACATTCGTTGAAATTTTTAGGTATTTAGAATTAGTTAGAAAATTTAAATTATTGTACTATATTGTATGTTATTGTTAATATGATGTTTATGTTGATTGATCTAGCCACCTATTATAAGTACTAAAGTGTAGAAATATGCATAACTGTAACGTCGTAGACGTTTCTAGAATTGACTACTTAAAATGTAACTCTATATATTATAGGGATGCTATGAATATTAGTATATTTATAAAAAAAAAACAATATGACATACGTACATAATAACATTAAATATTATTATTAGATTATTTTATTAATTGCAATGATTATTAACTAATTACTTTACTACTAAAAATATCGATGTTGCACTTATATATTCTGTTATCTCTAATATCGATTTGGATCGAATCAATATTAATAATAATCAATATACTTTTAATCGATTCGTTTCGAATGTGGATATCCGTAGCATCTCTATCTTAATGTATAATCAAAAACACATTTATCTAATCGTGGCAAGTTATTCTTTGAAGCAAATAATGTCGTCTAACGTATCTTTTATAAATAACCTCGTAAATAATAAATATGTACAGAGTGTATATTGTAGTCTGTTTAACTTACTGTGTATTCAATTTTATGTTTTTTTTATATATATAAAATGTTGAATATTACAGAAAGTAGTATTTATATGAAATTTTGATAATAGAAGTGACCTAAGTCAAAAAATTAGGAATTCTAAGAAACAATAATAATATTATGGAATGGGCTTCTAGTTTTAGTTTGTAGCAAAATCAGATAAAATGAGGTCACTTTTATTATACTGCTTATATCATTTTATTGTATGTGCATAATTTTTATTATATATAAAAATATTATTCAGGAGACATTGGTTTGGAGACGTTGATTTATTTTAAACATTTTTTATCTAATATAAATTGTGTATGGACTGACTAACTCTTCTATAAGTAAGTACTGTATATGTATAACATGTATGTATGTATATTTGTGTGTTGTTAATAATCACCTATACTACTTAGGGGCCATCAATAAATTGTCACATGAAGTCATCTCATGAGGTCATGTGTCCTCCCTCCTCCACCTCCCTCACTTTATCTTAGCGTGTGGCGGTAATTTATGGTCCCCTTGGCTCTTTCATATAATATTTTATACAAAAATATTGTAATTTGAAAAAAAAAATACATATCGACAAATAAATAATGCTTTATAAGTCATATATTTAATACAAATGTAAATAATCCGATGCCTAAATAACTGTTATAATGACCCTCTTCTAAATTGTATATAGTTATAACGTAGATGAAATAAATATATGAAAAGTTATCCGTTCAATGAAATATTGTTTAAGTAAAAGAATCTGACATTGTTTGTTTATTATAAATAGAAAGAGATACTAGAGTGGACATGTTATTTGTATTATAAATTAATTATTAATGCGCTGTAAACATTTTTAAAGCTATTTTCTTTATAATTTTATTTCAAGTTTAAAAGTCCTAATTTTAAATAGGCATAATGTTGATCAACTTATGCTTTACTAATAATAATTTAAAAAAATTAAATAAATAAGTTATTATCTTATTAATATTGTTAATCAAACAATGAGATAAACTTCCATCACTGAAAACGCAATGTCTCGAATTCAACGAAACAAAGAAGTACAGAGTGTCTTGACACTAGGTACTTTCTGTCTACCTTGCTATGGGGGATAACAACGTGAAGCAAAAAAAAGGGCCTTTATAAATGTATAAAAATGTAAAATATACTAAATTTATTTGAACGTACAGCTTGTCTACTCTGTATGAATAACTGTATCTTTAAATCTATATGTGATTCGTTAATATTTAAATATTTTAAACGTATTAAATTTCTGTATAAGAATATGTCAGACAAAAACATTCAGAAACAATTATTTAGCAAAAAATATAAGTGATATCTATGTTTTTTTGCAACTATTAAAAAATATATTTCAAAGTCTCTTTGTGACCGTGAACTGTTGTGAAGTTTTTGAAACGTCTTGTTTTTTAAAACGTCTTTTTGAATAGCGAAATATAAGCGTTTAATATAGTTTTATTTAAAACTATTGTTAGATTATTATATATTTATCTCGATTTATTTGTAAATACTTTAAATAAACTTAATAATATAGTTCTTTTTTTATCTGTCAAGAATTTAATTTTTATTATTCACTCCACACATTTTAGGTAATGTCTAATTTTCAGATTCAACGGATTTAAACTTATTACTATTGTGTACAGACAATTTTTTTCTACTACACCATTACCATTTTTGTTTTTGAATATTTTTTATAATAACGTTTTTGGCACTAATTATATAAACGTGTATAAAATATAATGAATGTTGAGCTTGATAGTATATTGTAAGCAGATATTATAATAACCACATGTTAGACGTAAGGAACATACAATCCAGTCAATGTTAATCTTTAATAAAGATTTTATTTGGAATCGTTTTCATTTATTTTTGTATTTTTAGTATTGGCTTACTTTAAGTAATTTACTTTTAAAAAATGTTTGGACATTAACGGGATTCGAACCTATACTTTTTGAGAAACATCTTTATTTTATGAACACATTACTTGTATTGGGGTCTAATATGAAAGACTTGATCGTAGTGACCCCTGCCTTACACAACTGTATCGGTTGTGTAAGGCTGCAGCATTCCATCGGCCATAAGCACTAGGGCGTCCCCCGGTCCCGGCGGCGTTGGGGATCGCCACTTAATACACGCCGGTGGAGGACGGAGATACGTGGAATGTAAGAGGAGGGATGCAACAGAAGATGAGTGAGCTTTTAAATGTGATGGATGAGAGAGATCTGAACGCTATCTGTGTCACAGAGACCAAAGGAAAGGACAATAGCACCACCGATTTGCCGGGCAACCAAGTCGCCTTGTGGGCTGGAGTTTCAGAAGGTGAACGAGGGCGTCAAGGTGTAGGTGTGTTATTGTCGTCTCTATTGGTGAGTGCAACGGTAGAATATAAGGCTATCAACCCGAGGCTGCCCAGGGTTCGCTTCAAGCTGGGGATAACAAGAATTCTTGTTAGTGCGTATGCGCCAGTATCCTCAGCTCTATCAAGTGAGTTCTGGGAGAGTGTAGGAGAAGTTCTAGGTAGTGTTAGAGAGAATGAACTAATAGTATGTGGTGATTTGAATGACTGATGGGTCGACCACAAGAGATGGTTACAAATGTGTCCTAGGCAGATATGGCGAAGAGTAAATGAGGCTGGTAAGCTTATAGAGAGTAAATGAGGCTGGTAAGCTTAAATTGGAATTATGTAAGGAGAAGGATTTATTTGTGGCAAACACGATGTTGGACCACAAACAAATTCATATGTATATGTGGGAACGCATGGAGAAGAAAAGTATGATTGACCTATTCCTAGCGCATCAGCATATTCGTAACCAAGTTATAGATACGTGTGTGTTTAGGGGTATCCACTTGAGAACAGACCATTATCTAGTGGTTGCTAGAATAAGGAGATTGTTTGCAGGTTGGCGCAGCCGCGCGGGTGTCCAGGTTTGGAGACGAATAGCCACATAAGAAGCTGGAAGTTTCAGGATCCACTTGTTAGAAGAGAATATGAAGACAGAGTTTCCAAAAAGGTAGACAGCTGTGAAATTGGAAATCTAAATTTTTAAGTATGTTGACAGAATCTTAGGAATTGTATTATGGCAGCTGTAACAGAGGTGTGTGGTGTGGGCTTAATGAAAAGCGTGATGAATGGTGGGGCGATGAAGTGAAAGATGCAATAGAGAGAAAGAAGCAGCTACAAAGGACTACAGGACTGCAGGACTACAAACCTTCGAGTAAGAATATAAGTATGAGAGAGATTAAGGACAAAGAATATAAGTTGCAAAAGCACCTAACGAAAGCTCTGATAAAGATGAAGCGTAAAAAGTTAGAGGATGACAGAGGTGAAAGATTGTCAAACAATTTCTGGGAAAAAATGTGAAGCTTTTCTGGCGAGAAGTTAGTGATTCTCGGCGTTGTTCGTCAACCTGTTGAATGAATGGGATGCTTTTTGAGGACGGTGAAATACTTACAGAAAGAACATACGTTTTGCTACGATGGGCGGAATTCTACAAGGAGATGTATGAATGTAATGATGCCTCTGTATCAAGCGGCAATATGACGAGTCTTGATGTAGCAGATGGCGAAGTCGGTATAAAAGAAGTAGAGAAAGCTATACGAAGTCTGAAATTTGATAAGGCAGCGGGAGCAGATGGAGTTACTGCAGAGATGATCAAATATGGTGGGCCGCGCATCTTGGTCCTGTTCTTTTTTCTATGCAATTTATGCTGGAAAACGGGACAGGTCAAGAATGAATGGCGAGGCGCAGTCATCGTGCCTTTGTATAAAGGCAATGTTCACAGACACTGTGCAAGCTATAGGGCTATCAGTTTGATTAGCATGGGCAAATAAAATTCTAGCGAGAAGAATGCAAGAGAGATCCGAAAGGCTTTTATGCGAGGCCCAAAGAGGATTTAAACCTGGAAGAGGGTACACGGATCAGGTCTTTTTTCTCCGCATTATCACGGAAAAGTTTTTGACTGTAAACCAGAAAATTTTCTGTGCTTTTGTGGATTTAGAAAAGGTATTTGACAGGGTTGTAAGAAAGAAGTTATAGAAGATACTGCCCCTGTATGATGTGAACGGACCCTTGTTGCAGGCTGTAAATTTTCTTTATCGGGATCACTCAGCCTGTGAGTAGGAGCTGGCATGTCGCCTCAGTCTGAGATTCGTTCAGGTGATAAACAGGCCCATGTCAGCTTGGCTGTTCAATTTGTATTTGGATAGCTGTCTCCAAGGAGTGAAAGAAAGTGACATAGGAGTGAAAGTTGGTGATTTGACAGTTAACTGTTTGTTGTACGCAGATGATGCAGTGCTAAATGCATCATCAGAATGCGAGTTACAGGCATTGGTCACCACTCTGAAAGAAGGGTGTGAAAGTAATGGTCTAAACCTGAATGAGAGTAAAACTAAGAGTCGCATTTGAAAGAGATGAAGAATGAACGAAATGTAAGATTAGAGTAGATAGAAAGATATTAGAATTAGTGAATGAGATGGCATATCTGGGAAGTATGTTTAGTAGAGATGGAAGATATTAAATGGATGTTGAAAGGGGTATTGCCGCCGGTAACAGGGTAAACAACGGTACTCTTGCTGCATTTGTGCGACGGCAAAACGTCAGCGTACCTGCACGTGTTGCCGTTCACAATGTAGTACTGATACCGACGATGTTATACGGCAGCGAAACGTGGGTATGTCAAGAGAAGAACGAAAGAAAGATGAATGTAGTAGAGATGCGATCTCTTTGTTGGATATGCGGAGTCAGCGAGGCGAGACGCAGAATGGCAGGTGTAAGCATGTAGAGGTAAGAATGAAGATGATCGTGCTCAGGTGGTTTGGAACGATTTATGAAGCCAAGGTGAGTGGTATGAAAGGTCGGGGGAGACCTCGGTTAACCTACAAACACAGTATCGAAGATACTGGAGGAAGTTCACGAAAAAAGCATGAGGACCCCCCGAAGGGCTTGTATGAAGAGGATAATGTTGGGGACGAGGCGAAAGAGGTATGCAGGACTGAAGCGTTGTACTAAAGCGTGAAGTAAAAAAATATTATTACTTGTAGACATATTTCGTCAAGTAGTACATAAACATGTTTATTATGTAGTAGACGAAAATATTTTTGGAAGTGATGATTTAAATAATAAGAAAGTCGAACATGTAGCTTAAATGACTTTTGATAACTTATATATGTATATATAAAAAATAATACAAATGAGAATGAATATGAAGAGAATGAATAAAAGTTAATACTTTAATTTCAGAGTAAATTTATACTGTAATAAAGTAATAAAACAGTAAAAAAGTCGTGTCAGTACATTGAATATAAAAAAAATATCTAGTGGAATGTAAAGACAGTTGTATAGAGTATGAATATGAATTTAAATTATTTAATACGAATATTTAATTTTTTGTCTGTTCGTCTGTTTGTTCGCTTGTATGCGCACATCTTCGTAGTTACTGGATAGAATTAAATGAAACTTTACTTGTTGTATAGGTGTTAACCCAGAGCCGCTTGGTGAAGAATTTTAGCCGAATAACTAAATGAGCTTGTTTCCACTAGAAATAAATTAAATAAATATAGTTTGTCATGATTCATTGTGATATAAAGTTAGTAAAAATAATCATATTCTCAAATATATTAAACGATTGAAATCATTAAAAAAAACGCAAAATTAGGCAGACTGTCAGCAAACACCTATCAGAGTATGTTACGTCTCGCCTTGGAAAGAGCAATTGTAGCGACTAAAAAATACATACAACGCAAATAAATATTCAACGAACCTTTAGGTTTTTATTACGTTTTCCAACATTTTCTTTATTTTTTAAAGTCCTTTTATCTCTCAAAAACTTTAAATTCCACATATTTTTTTTATATAGTTTTCTATATATAAAAAAAATTATGTGGGATTTCGTAAGCAGTAGTAGTTTGCCCATAGCTGACACTATTATCTTAGGAAGATTTTTTTTAAAGCAGCGACATAAATCAATAATTTGAGCTTTTAGGAATTATTATTTAATTACAATTTTAAATGAAAATTGAAAGAATATATAGATTTTTGACATCGATGAAGATTTACATCAATCTTTTGTGTAAAACATAAAATACTTAATGTTGAATATTGATTTTTGAGAAAACATTCTTTGTGCATGTCAAATGCACTAAGAATAATGATTAGCCAAATTTTAAAATTAAAATATTGCATAGAAACTAAATATATTTTATAAATAGCTTGCCCATTGACCTGCTTATTTTAGAGAAATAAAAAATAACAATTGAAGTCTGATATATATATATATACAACACTTACGAATTCAATCCTCACTTTGGGGACTTCTTCTACTACTTCTGGTCAATGAAACTAAAATGCCCAAATAATATTTTGCCGATGCTAAGCAAGCATCTGATGACTTTAAGGAACGGATATTTTGGGGAAAGCTTATATAAAAAATATTTTTAGATTATACGGAAATTATTATAGAAAAACAAAATCGTCATTGTACGTAATTTCTTTAATTTGGGCAGGAAATGGAGAACGATGTACATATATTAGTTATGTTCTCCCTGTCTATCCAACTATGCAGGGAATAAGTGAAACATGGATAATTAAAACTAGATGTCAAGAATAACGGATGTGAAAATATCTTATAAGAAATAGGGGCTTAATTAAATAATATCGTTTAGATTCAGGAGTATTTTATCGACATATAATGACTAAGCTAAGAGATCAACCACTACAGCAAATATAGAAACTGTTATGATTATTGTCCGAATGTTTGATATAAGTGGTTCATAACAGGAATTATTGTTGTAAGGGTCATAAAGTCTACGCAAACGAAGTAGCGGGCAGCAACTAGTATGTAATAAATAGATATTTATAAATGATTATGAAATCGCTGTTAATAGAAATAATTTTGACTAGCGAAATTGTGTAAAAACGCTCCTACTGACATGCTAACAATGAAATAATTTTAGTACTCGGAAGGATTCTAGGAGGCTTGAATCCTACTATATTAAAATTTAAATTTAGATTATATTTTATTTCATTGTAAAAAGTAAGCTTTAATTACCGTGAAATAGTTTCCAAGCCGTTTTTAATGTCAACGAGGCAAGTAATAAATAAAACAATCAAAATAAATAGTAAAAAATTTTATTTAATTGTAAATAAAAAATATATTGTACTCGATTTAACGTAAAATGTATACATAATTCGCTTAGAATTGTTTCTAACGTATTTACACATGTTATTTACATTCAACATCGATTATAAATATAGGTTTGGACTTTAACGCTACTATTAAAATAATTAAAAATATTCTTTTAAATAAATCTAAATTAATCGTATACAGAACAGTTTAAAATTAAAAATAAGAACTACTGCTATGAATAGAGCGTTGGTAACTTTTATAATACTTTTGTCATATTTTGTTAATTAATGTTTTAAATTAAATTTATATTTACTTGTAACGAATATTGTTTCTCCTGCTTTTGAAGAAAAAAAATTGAAAAAATATTTACTCTCACCTTTTAACGTTTTATTTATTTACAAATATGCACACGTGTCCGAATTTGGTATTAATAACGAAAATATTTTAAATCGTGTTGTTTTGTTAGTTTGCAAATATTCTTTTTATTTATATTTTATTTATGAAAAAAAGAATAGATTTTTTGTTTCTTACCTATATTATAAAAGCAATATGCTTTTTTATAATCTTAAGAATAACACTTATATTATTGGAATAATGTCAATTCTTTGATTATTGCTAATTTTTCAAGAAATAAAAAAAAAACAATTTCGCTAATTTGTCATTTTAAAACAAAATTCTCAATAAATATTTTGTACTCTAATACTGTTTATTTTTAGTTTTAATTGTATTATTAAGAAAATATATCACATGCATCAACAGATAGAATAAAAATGTTAACCCTACATAGATTATGAACGAAGGGACAAATCGAAAAATACCGATATATATCAAATCGATACTATTATTATAAAAAATATCGATTTTTGGAAATTTTTACGCTAAGGCGCGACTATGAAAAATATGAAACGTAATCTTTAATAAGTATTGATATTTTGAAGTAAAATGAATATCTGATATTGATTTGAAATTAAGAATACCGTGAATATCTATGTACCGAAAATATCTATGTAAATATATTTATATATCGATATTTTTCACCCTCCCCTGTCCCTCATATGTAGATATTTAGTTTAACTAAAATAGAGTAGAGACTATTGCGTGTAAATACAATTTGACTAGCATTTAGTAATGTGATTTGTAGAATAAATAAAATTGAACTGTTTAAAAAAATAAGATATACTTGAAAAGTAATTTAAAAAATGAAGATATGAAGCAACAGTAGAATTAAAATACATAATACTTAAAAAAATAATACTTAAACATTTTAATGTATTAAAAATTGTATCTATCTTTATACAAGTTATTTACAAAATACAACTATTAATATTATAAGGATTTCGAAATACACTTATAATAATTTTTTTATACATCGAAATGAGCCTTACAGATTAATATTCGAATTTTCTATATATAGAGAGCTTTAAAAATGTCTTTGATCTTGTGCTTGTCACTTTTTTATCTTTTTAATAAAAAAAGAAACCTAGTGACGCATCACTCTTCTCTCCGCTTTAATAAAAATATTTAGTCAGGCATGTCTGTATTCAATTAGACCGTGAAATTATAGAACCGTAGACAATTTCAATAAATTTCTTCAACCATAGTACTATAAGTAACATTGTCACCTGTAATACAATTGGCAGTAAAATTTTGTTATAATATTTACATAGTTTCTCAACGGAAACAATTATTTCTAATTGAATTAATCTATTAATAAATTATTTTAATTATTTCATTATAAGTGTCATCAGACGCGTCTTTATAATATATCACACGTAGCGGATTCAAAATCGTATAATAAAATAATAACATTTTTTAAAATTAATATTGTTCTATTTAAGTTCTTTGAATTTGCTAAAATTAAACTAAATAAGCTCTATACTATACGTATTAAGTATATTTTTTTACTGTACATGCTTTTTTTATAATATAAAAAATATGGTCTAAGAAAACAAAATAAAAAAAAAACATAAAGAAGATAATTGTGATACTTATCTACAAAGACGGAAAAGAAAATAATATGTTATAACAATCGATTTTAAATCGCCTTCTTTATATACATCAATTGATAAATTTACACTTTTTATTATCTGTATATATAAAAAAAAACTATGTACACAAACGCACCCCTGTTACCATTTTATATTAAATTATTTACACAATTAATTCACTAAGATGGTGCTTCTTCTATTTGGCCTAAGTTCGTTTTGTCCTGAGTCCTATTTAAAAGGAAATCCAGGTCATCAGATATCTTGTTCAGCATTCTATCTGTGTCTGGTGAGTCGTACGCTCTGTTCCACTCTCTGTTCACTTCGTCGATATCAGATTTGGATTTATCCATAACATCCATTGACGGTAAGGAAATACTCGAGGAAAAATCCTTTTTGGTTTTCTTTAGACAGCTCTTTATTGGTGGCGAGGTTATTTTCGACACGTCCGGTGTAGATTGGACGCAAATGGTGCACGCTTCCTTTGAAGTGTCGATAGTTTTGTCATAAGGCTCAAAATCCACTGAGCATGTTAGCAGGGGGGCTTCCACGGGTGGAGTCTTTAGGACTCCTAGTTCTAGAGAGACTCTTGCCATGTATTCGGGTTGGGTGATGTGAGGGTTGTGGGGGGCTCGGGGGGTGTTTGGTATGAGATCGCACACCGCGTGCGTGGTCACGTGGTGCCCGTCGTATCGTAGCGGGCTGAGTAAAGAGTCTTTGTACTCAACGCATCTGACGATGTCCGCTCGACTGTCCGGTGTGGATTGTCTTCTGTAAAGTGATTATATTAAAACTAAGGTGTACAACATTTACAATAATAACTTTGGATTTAATATTTATACTTGGATATAATTTTTTATATTTGGATATAATTTTTTAATATTGTGTGAAATAATAACATATACTAAATATATACTTTATATATATATATATATATATATATATATATATATATATATATATATATATATATATATATAATTTTCCTTTATAACTGATTTTTTAATTTTTCTAAAAATTTATCTAAAAAAATAAGAAAATGACATTAGTACATTGAAAGTTTTGTAACATAATTACATACGGTATTTTAATATTAAGTTGACTGTTTAATGTTAGAAATGGCAAATTGCTTTTATTATTACTTTCTCACCGAATAACATGGCTAATTCTTCAATTACTCTTTTGGCGTTTTTCGAAAAAGGCCGATCGTGGCGCAGTGGGACAGCGTCAGACCGTAAACGCGATCGGTTATGGGTTCGACACCACTCGGGGGAGTAATTTTTATTTCCTCTGCTATGAGTATTGTAATTCTAAAGGTGCAATATACGAATATAATATGAGTATATATATGTATGTAAGTAAGTACCTGTATGTAATTAATATATGTAAGTAAGTACCTGTGCATCCTCGCAGGGCTCTCTAGTCCAGGGGCTCGCCAATAGGACGCCAGCGGCGACACCGGAGACGATGTGGACTCTATTATACCAGCTCCCCCTCTGCTTTCTACTTCACCGCCTTGCTTTATGTATACTGATGAGAAACAATTATTTATATTTGATTGATTCAAAAATAAGACAAGAAATTATAAGTGATTTAGTTAAGGCAAAATAAATTTACATTTCTTCTTATGACAATTTTTTCAGCAATTCAGAGACCATTGTGGCACTGTGGGGTGGCGACTGACTACAAACGCGATTGTTTGTGGGTTAGATTCCCTCTCAAAGATATGATTATATTTAAAGTTTAGTTTCATTTCTCTGCTCTGGTAAGATAAAGAGCGACGTTGAGTTCCCCACTAAACACGTAATGTTTTGATTTCTAGCGGAAAGCAGTCAATAGAGTGTCTTGACACTAGATTATCTCTGACTACCCTGTTATGCAAGATAAAGTGTGAATGATATACTCGTATAAATTATTGATTGTTTTATGTAGATATAAGGCAAACTTGAGGTACATTTATACCTATTTTACCTTTTAGTGGAGTTATAAGACTTACAGCTAAGAGAAGTGTCTCCCGCAGGAGACTCTTGCCAGTCTCTACTTGACGACAGCGACAGGAGTCTCCGTGCTGATTGCAGACAATGCTCATCTCTGATCACGTAGCACACCAACATTGTTATACCCTAGAAATTGTCGTATAAATATTTAATACAAATATTATATTAAGTAGAAAATTGTGGAAAATTATTTATATTTCATCCTTCATAAAACCTTAAAATATCAATACATGCTTGTGATAAAAAACCTTGGATACGATGAATGGGTTATTTTTTTATTATATATATATATATATATATATATATATATATATATATATATATATATATATATATATATATATACGCTTCATCTATCTATCTGTGTGTTTGTGTATGATGTGCGTGTGTGTGTGTGTGTGTGTGTGTGTGTGTGTGTTTGTGTGCGTTTTTGCGAGCGTGTGTGTGCGTGTGTGTACTGACGTTGGCGAGCGCGGCGGCGGAGAGCGCGAGCACGTGCTGCAGCGCGCGCGGGCCCGGCTGCGCCCACCACACGCCCGCCGCCTGCGCCGCGCTCGTGGACGCCAGCGCCGCCAGCGTGTGGCGCACCACGCGCGCCCTGCCACGGATTGTGCTCATTACTTTCAAAGATTTTGGATTTAGTTCGATATTACATTTTTTTATTAGGGTAGGTACAATAATAAATTAAGGGTTACATAGTTAACAAATGATATTATTTCATATGTTTATTTCGTTTTTTTTTTATCTATTATAAATTTTATACAAATAAACATACAAGTTAGAATGAAAGAATATTAATTAGTTATTATTGACACCGGTCGTGGCGCATTGAGACAACGTCTGACTGTAAACAAAATTGCGATTGTGTGTTCGATTCCAACTCGGGGAAATGATTCCTAACAAGTCAAAACGCAGCGTAGAATTCCAGCATTCAACATGTAATGTCTCGAATGCGATGGAAAACGGAATACGGAGTATCTTGACGCTAGATACTTCCTGTCTACTCCGCTATGCGAGATAAAAACATGAAGCTGAGAGAATATAGTAATTATTCTTTAAACGACGATCAATATTTAAGCTTGGAACGACAAAAGTCAACATTGTGATATCCGGATAATACCTGCATCGCAACATTCGTGATTTTTAAAAATTATTTATCTTGTAAGAAAGCCTGTGATGCGTTCTGAAAATTATTAACAAGACAACACAGTGAAGCTTGTGTTATCGATATAGGTTAGACCACCATAAGGAATCAAATGTAAATTCAATAACATATTCCGAACATTATGTGGTATCATTCTTAATATCACAATAGACCTTGTCGGATCAAGTATAACTACTAGTATGAGGCATTAAAATATTAAAAGGATTATTTATTAATAACAAGTTCAAATTAAAATCTTTACTAAAATAATCCATAAATTTGGAATAAATGTCTCTTACCTATCCTTCAAATAAGTCCGTCGCTCTATGGGCACCTTGTGCGTGATAGTGCGCAACCGCAGCGCGGCGCACAACGCCAGCGCGAGGCAGAGCAGCGCGAGGGCTGCGCAGCTGACCGCGCATACAGCCTGTGCAGCCGCGCCTACTTGCAGTGGGGCTCCGCCCCACAGCCGCGCCGTTAGACCCGCTAACGTGCACACACCTAGATAGCAATTGAAGACACTAAACTACACACTACACTAAACTAATTAAAGACACAACAATCTTTGTATACATACTTATTTCTTCATACGAGTATAAATAATACGTATGTATATTCTTCAAGCAAGTCTCACATCAAATTGGATAAGGCAGCAGAAACCTAATGTTACGATACTCTTCTAATATTGTTGGATGTATTTCCCAAAAACTTTTATATTTTGTAATAGGATTATTTTTGATTTACACAAAATATTGGTTAGATAGTATTTTCCCATATTAAAATTCTTTACTCATAATGAAATATGTATTAAATACAAGTGAATTAATAATAACCAGCAAGCAATGCAACAGAAGGCGCTCTCTGGTGGCGCCCCGCCAGCTCAGCCTGCAGCAGCAGCGGCTGCGCGCACAGCGCGGCGCAGCCCGCGCACCAGCACGCCGCGCACACCCAGCCCAGCGCGCCCGGGCACGCCTCCTCCTAGATATAAAAGTCTTTTTAAACACATTTTTTTAGCTAAACGTTAAACAAATGTGCTATTTCGCATAGCAGGGTATATAGAAAGTACCTAGTGTCAAGATACCCCGTACACCGCTGTTCTCTAAATTCGGGACAATGCGTATTGAGTGGTGGATCTCAACGCCACGCTGTGTTTTAGCAGAACGAGGAAATGATAATAATTTAAAATAATCATTCTTTCTAGTAAAGCCCACATCCGACCGTTTACAGTCACATGCTATCCTACAGCACCACAATCGGCCTCTAAATTGCCTTTAATTAAAATTTCCTATAGAAAAATTAATTCACGTTATAATTTTGAAAGCTATAAACTAACGTTATGGTAAATTATACAATCTCACCACCATTCTGATGTATGAACAAAATTAAGTTCGTCTTCTTGTATACTTTTTCCTGACAATTATTAAGTCATTACTGACAAAGAATTTTATAAACATAGATGACCTGTCTCGTATCGCACTCCAGCAGAGTGAGCACGGCGGCGGAGTGCGTGCCCGCGGTGGCCGCCTTCAGCAGCACGGGGAGGCGCGCGCTGCGGCGCGGCACCAGGCTCAGGAGCTGCAGCGCGGCCGCCGCCAGGCACATGGCGCCGCCCACGCTCACTGTTATTTTGACTACTCCACGCAAGTCCTTTTCTGCTTCTGTCTGTTTATTTGTGGATTGTGTTAAATTGATAAATATATTTAACGTAGGATAAACTAGTAAGCATTAATAGACACCACCGTCTATTTTTATGATTTTATTATTATATTAATATTTTTTTGATTTGATGGATATATTATTTTAAGACAAATTGGTTGTTGTATCGATAATACTTTATCTATTAAGTTTATTTTTTCATTCCCAATTCCCTTTTTGATATACAGAGAATACTTTGTGTTTACTTCCTATAGATATTCCAACAGTATATGCAGTAGCAGAACCTATCGTCAATTGGACCGGAAAAATGAAAATTATTTTGCATACTATATAACCATTCACCTCACTTGAAATTGAACTGTGTTCCACTGAGTCACAATGGCTTTAAACTTAACACCTAAGAACTTATACGAATAGAATATACTTTAGAAGAAGGACTAACAAGCGTAGACCTAGCGATGGTAAAGAGCGCGTAAGTGCCGAGTCCCCGACAGCGGCACGCCACGTGCGTGGGCTCGGGCACGCGCACGTCGCACGCGCGCGTCGCCCACGTGCGCGGCTCACCGGGTGATCGCAGTCCACATGCTAGCTTTGAACCTGGATAAACAGATCATTTTATTATGTATTATTCTAAAGTAGTTATGATTTTAATTCTAAGTTTTTAATCGGTTATAGTATAAAATGTCAAATGTTGCTATTGATGATAGGATATGATCTGAACTAATATATATTTATAATGTTACTTATATTATATGTTATATATTTATAATACTAACAAACACACATTATTTTAATTTACAACTATATAACAAGTAAATATATCTTGAATCATATCCTTATCACATATCCCATTGTTTTATAATCTACTGTCAATATATTATTACAAAAAAACAATACTTGTCCACTTCATTCTGACATCCTTATAATACACAAACCATTTAAAAAAATCTTATCGTTAACATACCAATAGCAGTATAATTTCTTGAATGCGCAAAAAGCAGAGTGACAGTATGCGCGTCGTCGCGGCTCGCAGATATCTGCACCTGCGCTGACGCCAGCCGGAACTCAACCTCGCGACCGCTTCTGGAAACCGACGTGCTGCGGTCACGGCAACCAGGGAATAAATTAACCGAAACAAATAATAATAACTGGGAGTAGGAGGAATAAATTAATATGTAGGGAAGATATGAAAAGGAGAATGATTGAAGGTCGTGAAAATAAAAGTATAAGCTTAACGAATGTCTAAAACTGGCCTTGTAATATACAAAGAGAAAAGTTTGTTAAGTTCTATCTATTCATTATATAAATATACATTTTTTCCATAAATGTATAAAATTCTTTCAAATATTTCATTTGAAATAAATATAAAAAAGCATGCATAATTGTTTTTTGTCATTCTCTGTCAGTCTGGAATATTCGAATGTGAAATTTCACACTTTAGTTCATCAATTTGTTAATTTTAATCTTTTTTTTTATATATAATATATAATCAATACTATTAAATCAAGAAATAATGAATACTAATAAATATATAATGAATACTATTAAATCAAGATTTATCTCAACATACTTAAACTCAATCGATCGTCTCAAAGAAGGTAAGCGAGCAGCTAAATCATGGTACTGCACTGCTACCACTGAGGCATTTCCACTTTTAGGCACGAGCTCCACACCAGCGGAAGTGAGAAGCCATTCATCAGATCCAGGGCTTGGAGTAAAGGTGAAATGAGCTGCACTGTCCTCCCGAACTTGCTTGGTTTTCACTGTGAATTCTTGGTACTGGTGGTCGAGATTTTCCTTCATGGCAGCCGTGTCTACTATTGCGTTTTGTAATTCATATATTTTCTGAAATTAGTTCAAAAATATATTAAATAATGATAAAATTAAATTATATTTATCTTTTTGTAAGATTTGATATAAAATCAGTAACAGGAGTAAACTTTGATTATTGTATGTACATATATAAAAAAACCTAAATAGAAACATAGTTCATTGGATTATCATGTGCTTACATATATATAAGAGCATGTAACGTTAATTAAACATAATAATAGATATTTTATAATGTTTACAAAAATAAATACCGACTAGCGTTTTAGATTTCAGTATAAGGTAGCAACGTGAGGTACAAAACGTAAACTCTTAGTATTTTCCCTTCCCGTATGAATTTCAAAAGATCTTATATGGTGCACTCCTACACTATCACAAACCACTTATGTACCAATTTAAGGTAAATAAATGAAAAATATATAAAAACATAGCTTAGCTATATCCTTCTTATCCTTCATCCCACATAACAGAGATATTGAGTGTTAAGTGGCAGAATTAAACGCCACATTTTTAAAAGAGCGAAGAAATAAACTATAATCACTCCCATAAGTGAGAATCGAACACATAACTAATCGAGCTTATAATCAGGCACTTTTGCCCTGTACTACGCTGGCTTCATAAAGATTATATAATAAAGAAATAACAGAAAGCCAAATAAATAGCTATTTGGTGGAAGTGCTTTTATTGTGTTTGTAGACAATACGTTGAAAAGCTTATAACATATAGTGGAGTGGTAATTCAATTTTAATGGCGAAAGACGTGCCTCAGTGAATAACGTCTAAATAAAGAAAAAAGTTGTTTATTGATTTTAATCTCTTAGTCTTAATTAGTCATATATTTCTATTATTCCTAACATAAAATTTACATTAATAGTTCAAGTAGTTATTTATACAAGACTGTATCTGTTTTACAAATGCTAGTATAATGTTAATACACTATACGACGCCACTCTATGTAACGTTAAACCCTCTAAGCCGACGTATTCACTTTACTTTTTTTGGTTTGACTTGTTCTAGGTTTTTTTTTGGATACAATCTATGAAGCGCCTTTGTAGAATAATGCAGGTACATTAAGGAATGTGTGTAGTGTACATTCTTGTCATAGCTTTATTTCTAGTCTATAATCAGTTATCCGCTGTCAAGCTGTCCGCATCGTATATACTAAAGATTTTTTACAAATGGTTAGTATCACTTTGCTTTGCAAAGAAAATAATAAGTTAATAATTACAATAATCATTATAATTGAAGAGGAGTATAATTTTAAAAATGCTATTTGTATTGGATTTGATCCCACTCGATGGAGTGATTATATTTAAATTAATATACCACTTCCTCGCTCTGGTAAGACAAAGTCCGGCGTTGAGTTCCGCCACTCGTTTTACATTGTCTCGAACTCGAAGGAAAGCGAAATGCTAAGTGTGTTGACACTCGGCACTTTCTATCTGTCCTACTATGCGAAGCTAAAAAAGATATCTAATAAACTAATTGTTATATTTTCCATTTTACTTGAGGCCCATTCTCCATAACCGTTCAGTGTTGTATGTGTAGTTTACACCGTACATTGCAACCATTTTCGAAACAAACAAAGATATTGTACACACTCATACATATGTATGTATAATAGCAGAATATCTAGCAACTTAATTCAACAAAGGTACACTCAAGTGCGCGTAGATCATTGATGTTGTCACATGCGGTGAGGGTTCTCTCTGAGGGAATATTAAGCTGCCGGTTATCTCCAAACATTTGTTAATCAACAACGCGGGACTTGTATGGCCCTTAATGAAGCCCTTATTGGATTTGATGTGTTCATGTTTTCATTGTAATACGAACATTGTTTTCTCTTAGAGGAAATATATTTTCATTGATAAAAAATGGCTTTTAATTTTTTTTTATCTAAATGCCCTGTTGATGTGAAATATATGGTAGCGTTGTTACAGCAAACTTGACATAAATTATCTATCATATTTATTTTATAAATTCGATTTATTCTTAATGGGTATCATACAAAATACAGCTTTCCCAACCTCTTATAAATCCCATATAATTTATAGCTGTCCCATATTTGAAAGCCCTTAGTTTTATAAATAGTGGTCATATATTTTTTCTTTCATTTCTTCTTGTTTTAAATTACTATAAAATTTTAACAAAAGATATCTTTTAATTATTTCATCGAAAAATATTGCATCGGAGACATGTTAAGCGGAAAAGAGTAAAAATAAAGTAGTTTAATTTTCATATCGCATTCATCATTATATCGAGCTACATCGTTCATACGTTGCGTGTCATTGAATCGTTTAAAATTTATTCTGTAGCTTTTCGCGTTATTATTATTAATATTATAAATATAATTTTGAGAATGGTTTATTTTTTAATTTTCAACATCATATCATCAGGAATATGAATACACACTAGTCTTCTTTCTCAAATTCTTACGGAGGGAGAGGGGAAACGGTTCTAAGGCTGGGCCCTTTGACCGTGGTTTCAAACGCCGCCCATGTATATAAGTGGGTCCTTAGGAGTAGCCGTATGACGGCTCTGGGATGGGAGCATCCGGAGAGGGGTTGGGATGATGGAGATGAAGGAATGAGGAGGATGAGCTATGATTACTCGGACGAGCCACCCAGCCGACTTGTCTCAGCGACTGCGGCAGCAGCTCTGGGATTAGGTACGGGTAGGATATCTCTCGGGAACACTGCACGCTTCGGTGGTCTGGAGTGGTGCGGAACGATGTCTCGGATATGCACATACTTGGACACATCCAGCTGAGTGAATATGTTAGTGGCCAGTCTGGATATGATGAGACGAGACGCATTCCTCACGCATCGAGGGGCTTGGGTTTTAAATGTATATACATATGTAGCTACTAACAATGGCTTTCAGATGGGCCTGGATTACATTAAGAACTAAATAAATAACAAGGCCCGTCCCAATAGCGACCCTATAAAGACTGTATATTTAAAGATCATGTCAATCTATATTGTCCTAAGTAATCATACGCTACATTTGCCTTTGACAATGTAGTGAAAGCCTATTGAGTTGTTATTAATGTTGAATATAACACTTGAGTATGACTATGGCGTTGATTAATTGCTTTGTATGTTTGTCTTCATCAATAGGCTTTACTATAATTTCAATTATTAATATGTTATATATTAAATTCTATGTAAATATGTTTCCTTGTGTATAGAATTTTATAGTGAAATGTCATTGTCAAAATTAGTCTTGAGTTTAATAAAGCATTATTTTGTTTCTACGCATTGCGTGGTGGGTAGTTAAAAAGAACGTAGTGATAAGATAGTAGACTTAGTAATGTAGCGCTTTTTTCTACAAGAGTGGAATTTTAAAACAATTTATTTAGTATTTCCATTGTTATCGAATTCACCAATTATTTGCCAACATTGTGCCAAATATAATACATTATTAAAATTTGAAAATTTTATGTTTCATTCAATCAATTTTTATTTAAATATATTTTTAGTATTTCATCACATACGAGTAAAGGCTGTGTAGAGCATGGTCGTGGCGCAGTGGGACCGCGTCTGACTGTAAACTCGATCGGTTGTGGGCTTGATTCCCACTCCGGGATTTTATTTCCTCACTTTGAGACAAAATGTGGCGTTGAGTTCCGCTACTCAACATGCAATGTCGCGAATTCGGTGGAAAATGCGGTACGGAATGTCTTGACACTAGGTACTTCCTGTCTACCCTGCTATGCAGGATCATATAAGCATGGAATTTAAAAAAATCAATAAAATTAAATAAAATAACTTCTTGATATCTAATCGTTGGTAATCATTAATCGACGCTAAGGGCGTTAACGACATTAGCTTTAGATAATCCGTTAACATGTTAATTGACGTAATTTGTAGGAGCTAATAAACGTAACAGCCTCCTGCGTGTTCATCACAACATAATTAATGGTAGAGATTTGCATCATTGATTGTAGGATTTATAAAATAGGATTTTAATAGATTTAAAGATTTATTACAAAATATGATTTATTCGATTTTTATTAATAATGTTAATGGGTACTAAATATATTTTTTTATTTGAATATATATGCATTACTTATTTACAATATTTATGCATACACAAGTAAGCTAACTCCATTCAATAGAGAAACGAAGAGAGAAGAAAAGTAAAATGGATTTATTGTTTTAATGAGCGTAACCAGGCGAAACAAATTGAAGCTTTATATTAACAAAATCATTGACCATAAATATGCAATAACTAGTTTCCGCTCGCGTCTTCGTTCGCGTGGTCGATAAAAAATTTCTTACTTCTTGATATTTATCGTAATATTACGACGAAATTGATATGATTTTAAATCATAGCCTTTCTGTAATTCTGATGATGCAGTTTCATCTAAATTCATGAAATATTTTTTGTGAAAAAAGAGTAAATAGTTATAATAGTAGGGTTTAGCGTCGCGTACTCAGCGATAACCTGCTAGGCGCTTTATGGCGCTTTATATGTGTAAAAGACAAAGCTACATTAAATATTTGAAGTGACAAATGTATTGATAAGGGTTTGATAAATATTCTCAAATGTACATTGTACAAAAGTATAACATTGAATTATATTTATAATTCACCATCTTGTTCATAGTGGCTTCCACATAAAACATAGAGATATGCCATCCTAGACTTTTATTTAGAACTATTAAAGACGAAGAATCTTACCATCATCCTTGTGTAATTGAACCGATTTAGTCAGCACACGTGAAGATAGCTCTTAGAGGGCCTTATATTACGACCAAATCAAGCAAAATCATTATAAACAGTAGCCTATGTATTATTACTGATGGATAACCTATAATACTGTAAAGTTTCACCTATATTCGTTCAGTAGTTTACTCGTGAAAGAGTAACATACATACATACATAAATACATCCTCACAAACCTTCTCATTTATAATATTAATAGGATTACAACTTACCTCTTCATCCAAAAACGCATCAGGGTGTTTCAACAGAGTGTCATATATAATAAGAAGGTGGGGCACACTTTCTTGTCTATCTTGAAACTTTCCAGCAGCAGAACGTAAATAGTCCAGCATTTCCCTGGAATGTTGTAATGGTAAAGTGCCTTCCCCGGGATGGGCTGGTAGAAACCTAAGAACTGCTCCATACTGATGTGCGACGTTGGATACATTCTCCCACGAGTAACCGTAGGATATGCGAGTGAACTGAAACGTGGAAGTTGGTTTCTTCAAGAATTAATCTATACTAAATAAATAAAACGACATTTATAATATAGCATAATATTTTATCGATACTTGTTAGTTGAAATAATAATAATCCTTCAAAAAAATATCATTGTTTTTTATTAAAATCAATAAAATATTAAAGAAAATTACAACCGCATGGCCTATTCTTTAGAACACAAGCAGATGGCTTATGGTTCGACGTTATTGGAGCTAGTTATTTTAGTATTTTCCTAGAATTTCCGATCGAGACACATCTAATGAGATTCTAGTCTCTAATTGGTCTACCAATTGTAACAATAATATTATTTCTGCTTGTAACAAATACTTGTATTTTTATATCAAAATATAGACATATCTTGCGCACGTATAATTACTGAGATATAATATCTTCGTTTTATTGTAAGTGAAATGAACATATAAAACTTTGTTCGAGATTTATAAAAAAGATTTCGTGACTTTTAAAACGTACATCAGGAATATATACGTGTATATGAATTTAATTTGAAATAAACGCTACAGCCAATCTCGCTTGAATGTTATACTACAAAAGAGCTTGTATATTATCTGACTTTCTCGTTTCTTATTAAAATATTTTATTTTTATTTATGAATTTTGTTTATAAAATGTATAATATTATCAGGTTGTTTACCTGTTCGTAAATATCTTTTAAGGAATCCGCTATACATCCAGAAAAATCCGGCGACATCCATTTCACTCCATGCTGGGTTGTCTTCGGCTCGCAAAATCTAGATCGAACGTGAATCAATAAGTTCGTAGCAAATTGCTTTATCTTATATAAGTTATTGAATTTGTTGGCCAAGTTATCCAACAAATTATTCAGTTCAGACTTTCAAAGTGAACTTTATTAACAGTTTAAAAGCAATTTAAAAATTTAAACGAGGTCACTAATGGCGGATAGTATTCATTTAGCCGTTTGATTTCCTAAATTAGATTAATTTCACCTCTAATATGTTTTAAGCATCGTAAATACAACTTTAATTTTATATTTTATAAAAAATAACGATTTTAATAATTATAAAAGTGATCCTGAATAGCATTAGCATTTTGTGCTGGGCCTCTGCACAATAAGCTATAAAGATAAACATTTTTGAAGGAAGCCCTTAAGTACAGTTGTTACTAACCTAGTAGATTCTCCACTATGTCCAGGAGGACAGGTAGCAGATGCATGTGCTCCAGGAGCAGTTTTAGGCCATCTGAGGCCATGTGAAGCTTCAGTTTCACAGGCCTCGTCCTTAACACCTAACGCCCACATCGTCACAGCCTTAGCATTGGTACCAGCTACAGAGGATACTTGACACCGGAACTCACCGGATTTCTAAGAAAAACATCTTTTATAAGAAATAAACTTAAAATGTATGTATTTATGAAACAATATTTTCACACGTACTGTAACGGATATAACTTTTTCATTGTGTTTTATTAATTCTGATTCGGATCCATGTCGGCATTGCCGAGAACAACTTGTATTGGTCTTTTGTAAAAGCAATTTTTAATATTAACTTAAATTAAAAATTCGAACGCTTAAATTTATCATAAATACTCCGCTTTGGATATTTTGTTAATTCGATATGCAGTTTAAAATTTTTCAAAATTTTTCGTTAACATTTTTAAATGGATATTATTTACACGATACTGCGTTGTCTTGTTGTATAATGAATGCAGGATTATGTTCTACATTTCTAGCTAACATTTAAAGGCTTTCAAGTTATTATATGGCCATATTTCACTTATATTTTTGGATCATATAAAATTATGTACAGTAAACAAATATATTAGTAAATTCTTATTATTCTCGAGATGAACTAAATATGGTTTACATGCACAATTGCACACCCATCTCAAAAATAATCAACATAACTATAGCTTAACCGAATCATTAGGATTATTATTAGGAGCTTCCGACCTTCAGACAGAACAAAATATCAAACATGACAACAAGCAGAATAGCTTCGAGTAAACTAGTGAATTCTATATAATATGCCAAATGGCAAAATAAAGAGTCACGTTCTCGTTGTTTTAAAAACAATGATTTACAAGAAACAATGCGCTTGTCATTCGCTATACGTATTTCAGTACCGGCGGCATAATTAGCGGTGTAGAACAATAGACCGTTATTCATTAAAACTTTATCTTGGTTAGGTCTTATATATTTTGTATATGTATAAAATAAGAATAAGCTCAAGATTGTTAAGAGCAATGAAGGATTTAGGAAGAAAGGGAAGAAATGCTTTATGTTGTGACACACTGAAGTCCTGCTTTCATTTGGCTTGTTATTCATATTTCCATAAATCATAGGCATTGTATTAAACAAGGTTATATATGTATAATATATAATATATAGAATATTTTAAAGACCATTTTTTTAATCTGTAAGGGTCTACATATTTCAAAATAGTGACTTAGGTTACAGTAGTTAGTAACCCATACATTAAAACAAACAATATAACGTAAAACTACGAATAATTTATATAAATGTACATCGTAGAATTGAGTATTTTTTTTTAAAAACTTGTTTAAATATAAATATAGTTCTTAGTTCTAAGTAGCTGACAATATGCAAATAAGGGATAAATAATAATAAGGAAAAAAAGATACAGATCCAGTCTGTAGTGGATAAAATTTAATATTAAAAAAGCTAAGAATATAATATATTAGATACAAACCTGAACATTGTATAACTTTAGGACGCTCCCTGCAGGATACAAGTCCTCCCAAACTTCTCTTCCCGGAGCCAATGGCAAAAGAGATCTCTCTCTCGCCCAACTGAAGCCCAGCGCTCCGTGTACGCGACCGGCTCCCGCCAAGCAAGTTATACTTACGTTGTCACCCTGCGAATAATAATATTTTGGGATTTATGAAGTTTCATTTTTATAGAGGTCCGTCGTGACGCAATGTGGCAGCGTCTGACAGTAACCGTGATTGGCTGTGGGTTTCATCCTTACTAGCGGGAGTGATTATATTTAAAATTATTTGTACTTCAGCTCTGGTAACACAAAGTGCAGTGTTGAGTTCCGCTACTCAACACGCAATGTCTCTTTCGGCAGAAAGCGAAGTACAGTGTCTTGATAATAGGTACTTTCAGTTTACCGTACTATGCGGAATAAAATCGTGAAACTAAAAATTTTTTTTCATATTTGTATGAAAAGTAATAGAATTTAAGAAATTCTGCGTATTTCATAGCAGCAGCATGGAAAAATGTGTTTCCTTATATATTAATAGAGATTCTTAATAATTTGTTATTGTGCCTCTAATGAAATTACATTAATTATAAAAAGGAAGTCGTGAAACGACTAAAATATGTACTATGTCACATGAAGTTAACAAGAAATTATTAAAAAATTTAAAAACCAGTTAAAATTAAGTAATTTAAAATCTACAATTTTCTTTTTACAGTAATTTTAGATATTCACTGACATATTTATCATTAGCAAAAATCGATTCACGGGGTAAATAATACTTTCACAGTTTTATCTACGGAAAATATTTATATATTCCTAAACCATCTCAATTCTATTAATAACAATATAAAATTTACAATAGAATTACAGGCAAATAACTCTTTAGCTTTTCTTGATGTATTAGTAATAAAAAATCTTGATGGCACATTAGGGCATACAGTGTATAGGAAACCTACCCATACCAACAGGTACCTCAATGGTGAATCCCACCATCACCCTACACAGTTATCTACCGTTGGCAAATCTTCGTTTCAAAGAACTTATCACCTTTGCGACGCTGAACACATAGGGGACAAGCTTCGACAGGTGAAGGGTGCCCTAAATCAGAACAAGCTGCGAGTTTCCCGCCAGCGTTGTATGAAGACCAACAAGTCACCCACAGTGGAGAGACAGCCAGCACTTCTACTATTTGTGAAGGGAGTTACAGACAGGATTCGCAACAACTTAAGAAGAGCTTCTATCAAAACTATATTTAAGCCTAATAAAAAAGAGAGCCAATGCTTGACACCCGTGAAATGTAATATTCCTTTGCAGTGTGCAGGTGTGTATAAATTAGACTGTGACTGTGGCTTGTCATGCATTGGCCAAACAAAGAGGAGCATCGGGGTTAGGGTGAAAGAACACATATCCGATGTCAAGAATGGGCGTGTATTGCAGTCAGCTGTGTGTGAACGTACAATGAATAAGTCCAACCACTACATCAGGTTTGATAAGCCACATATCCTCACTAGGGAAAGTAAATATATTCCTAGAATAATCCGCGAGGCTATTGAAATTCAAAAACATCCAAATTTCGATAGAGAAGATGGTTGGAAACTCTCTATCACCTAGGACCCACTTATAAAAAATTTAAAGTCTCAAATCCACTACACCAGAGACAAAGATACAGTGAGCTCATTCTGCAAGAATCCAGGGCAGTACGGGGGGCAATTAAGGAACAGATGGCGGTAGTTTGATATAATTAATTTTTTGTATCAACTGACAGACGAATGCCACCTCAGTCTACCTGTGACCACGGACTCCTGTAAGGTGTTCGAAACGTCAGGTGTCCAAAATGTATTTTCGAATACCAAAATATACGCGATTAATCCGGCTAAAATAGTTTCATTTCAAATGATATTATTTAAGTTATTTTCTGTTCCATTTACTTAAATACGCTGTAAAATCATAACCCTCCTTTTAACAGTTGGGTAAAACATTATGTCATTGGTGTGCAAAAAACTTTAGTGCGAATTCGAATAAACATTACTTTAAAAGCAATATCGTGTTATTATTTATTTAATAATATTTAAATTATTAAAGCCCATTACCGCTTTTATAGCAACATTTATTATATTAGCATGAAATTTCTATATTTAATTTTTATAATCGCAAAATTAAATATCCCACAGAGCATTGCCTGATAATCAATTACTGGAAATATTTATTATTATAATATTTTGATTAATTTAACTTTAATTTATTTTATTTGTCATATGTATACATACAATGTTTCCCAATAGGGGTAATAGAATTTTGTTAGCTCACAGCCGCCATTTTGGTTGTTTAACATTTGACATTTGTGTTGTTTTGTGTTTAATAATGTTTGCCATTTAATCATGAACAAGTTCACGTTACCTCAACGTTTGGAAATTGTCCAAATTTTCAACTTTTTTTACTCAAAGAGTATTTCGTGCTAAATATGGTCGTCATGGTGCACCGTCTGAGCTCGCTATTCGTCGCATAATCCAAAAACTGGAAAGTGAATATTCTTTGCACGATATTAGACCACCAACACTACAACGGACAGACCGTAGTGAAGAAAATATTGCCGCCGTATCAGTCAGTGTCGAAGAAAATCAAAATATTTCCGTTCCACGACGTGCACAAGAATTGGGTTTATCCAGAATGACAACCTGGCAAATTTTACGTATGGATCTTGGCCTACATCCATACAAAATTGTGTTGGCACAAGAACTCAAGCCAGCAGACCGATTACGTCGTGATTTTGCTGATTGGGCGCTTGAAATGATGGAAACGGACACCGAATTTCATAGGAAAATCATCTTTTCAGATGAGGCTCACTTTTGGCTCAATGGTTATGTGAACAAACAGAATTGTGAGTCAAATCCAAGAGTGGTTCATGAAACACCATTACATCCTGAAAAATTGACTGTTTGGTGCGGATTATGGTAGGGTGGAATCATTGGCCCGTACTTTTTCAAAAACGACGAAGGCCGTACTGTTACTGTCAATGGTGACCTTTATCGTGACATGTTGAACGATTTTTTTTCCTGAAGTGTATGAACTCGATGCGGACGACATTTATTTTCAACAAGATGGTGCAACATGCTACACTGCGACCGTTACAACGGATTTATTGCGTTTGGTGAGTTGGTTATTTCTCGCAACGGTCCTCACAATTGGCCACCAAGATCATGCAATTTAATACCCTTGGACTATTTTTTGTGGGGGTATGTTAAATCTCAAGTTTATGCCAATAAACCAGCTACGATTCAAGACCTTGAACGCAACATTCGAGCGATTATAGCGGCCATACCAGCCGAAATGCTGCGCCGAGTCATCGAAAATTGGACCGATCGTATTCACCAGTGCAAAAAAAGTCGTAGCGGTCATTTGAACAATATTTTGTTTAAGTCATAAATAGCATAAAATTAAATAAAGCCATTGAGCACGACATTCGAATATATATTACATGTTTTATTTTAATTTCAAAACATATTGTTCTTAGTGGGAAACCCCATATATATATATATATATCAGACTGTTAACGTTGCCCTTAAAATCACGATTAGCATTTTTGAGGGTCGAAGTAATAAGGATTTTGGTATCCCGTGATATGTTAAATTTTTAAATTAAAATTGTAAACAGCATAGAAATCAACTATATTATAAATTATTTTATTAGGAATTATTTATATTCTGATAGCAGGCCTTTTGGGTAATTTATTCAGGGTTTTAGCTGTTCAGCTAGCGGGGTAGTCAGAGACAACGCAGCGGCAAACGCTTCCACTTTGACCTTCCCAAGTATTATTGATACCGTATTCTCGGAGGTCACCCCAGACCAGATGATAGATATACGACAAAAGGTGTCACGAGAGATTGGTCGGGTTATGAGTTTTTGTTACTGTTTTTTTAAGCCTATAATTTTAGTTTAAAGTTATATAAATTTTATTTTCAATAAAAAGTTTATTTTAAAAATAAACTCTAAATTTGAAAATTTAAGCTCCAACCGTATCTGAATTTATACTTTTTTTAATATATGCACAAAGCTATTGGCTCTTTGTGACTTCCCAGGGAAATGTACAATACGTTATGCCGATAAAAAAATAAACCATGTAGTCTTTAAAATATGTTTTTAAAATTATATTTGGTAAGGAAAAATAATGTGAAAACATAGAATTATTGGGGCTAATTCAATACAGATGATAATAGCTGAACATAGAATTAATTTCGCAAATTACATAACAAATTTAATAATAAAGTAAGAGAAATTACAGATCAAACAATATAATTCAGTTAAAACGCTTAGAAGAATTATTCAAGGATTTGTATTTTAGTCATGTTTTATACAAATTTGCTTAAGAAAAAACAGTACTATTATAAATCTCTTATTCTATATGACATTTTTTATATTTTTAGCTAAAATCGGAGAACGTAATGTCTTGACACTAGGTGCTCTCCATTTAAATAAAGCTTGTAAATTATGTTTTAATTTATTGATACGTCCCTTCTCTTATGTTGTAACATTTAAATACAGTGCGTGTTATGAAGAAACCAAACACAGACGGAGTTTGACTAACTAGATTAAAATAAAATGACATGTAATTAAAACATAATTATACCAAAGATCAGGAAAAGTAAAAGAAGTTATTCAAAGTGTAACTTTTATGTTTAATCAGGTTCCATTTTCATTATAATAACTTCAATCATTATAAAAAAGCGTCACGCTTTATCCCGTACAGCAGGGTACTCAGAGATATCTTAATGTCAAGACACTCCGTTAACTGCATACCGCCCAAAATCGAAATATTTCGTGTTGCTTGGTGAACTCAACGCCGCGCTTTGCCTAACCAGAGAGGAGAAATTAAAATAAATTATCATTATAATATAATCATTGCTCTGAGTGGAATCGAATCTACAAGTAATCGGTTTCCTACTGCGTATAATTATAATAAATCAATTTAAATTACCTTATTAACAGTCAGTGTAGACGGAACAAGGCGGATATCCGGTGGGCGTAATATAGTTAGACGGAGAGCGCTACACCGTCGTCTCCCGGAGTCGTCGGCGGAGCACGACCACCGCCCACTGTCCGGCTTCTTGGCCCCCGAGATACCGAGAACTGACATACGTCTGCCTAAAGCATCCTCTGCTACTGTTCTTGTCCAAATGTCTCTAATGGAGATAGATTATTATATGTTTAATTATTTTCTTTGGTTTGAGAAGAGAAAGCTTACGTCCAAAATTGAGATATTGTGTGTTGAGTAAGACGGAGTTAAACACCGTATTTTCTCATATCAGAGCGGATAAATGAAAATGATATAAATATAATAATAAAATATAATACTCGTATATATATAGCTATTGAAAATCTTTTTACATAATATAAATTTCAAATAATTTACTTTGTTAAACGTTTTATATTAAATTTTAACAAAAAAATATTTTACAAGTAAAACATTGAAAACATTTTTTAATTAATACTCACCGTGTTGTACCGTTAAAGTTTACTTTAACTCCGTCCTTGTACCATGTGAACGCAATTTCCGAGGATCCGTACGCCATACAGCTCAATATAAACTCAGACCCCTCCCATACTTCCGGTCGTTGGTTGACGATCAATGCCTGTAATAAAAGGTAAAATTTACATCTTCTAGAAATGTTTCAAGCTAGAGAAACATTTTTACTGCGTAATGAAATTTTTATGTCCCAATCCAAGCAATGCACGACGATATTTTTACGAGTTTCTTATTACTGTCAGTTGGATTCTTTGGCTAAGTTTAGCGAAATTGGGATTACAAGACGTCGCGCCGTTATACCATTCCGGTATAGGTGTGTTGGTGATGAAAATTTTATTATTTTTTTATATGTAAATTGGAAAAAATATGTATACCTATCCTATATCCGTTGGTATATTTTCAGAGAAATTTTGTACAGTAGTCAACGAGAACCTTAGTTGAGTTACTAAGAAGAGAGAAGTTAATTAGAAACAAAATAAAATTGAACAATGAATAAACTATTATTTGTTTTCTTTGTTACATTAAAATAGTTATACGAGAAAGATATATATTCGTATCGTATTTTTGCACTTCTTACAGTTTTGAGTTCAAATCCAATTAACGAACATTAAGTTAAAAAAGCATAGTATTTCAAGAACAAAAGCTGTTCGGTTAACTTAATCACTATTGGCATCTTAACTATTCATAACGAGATGGATCATTCTTGTCTGAAGATAATAAATCTGCAGTAATAACTTGATTGAGAGTCAAATATAGGGGGTTTTCTTAATAAATTGAACAATTTTAATTTTTTTTTGGCTTAGTAGAACAATCATGAGCAAGACACGTTAACGCCTTTAGTGTTACTGGCAGAGAGCCAGTGTATGAAATTAACAAGAGATTCTGATATTTAAAGTTTCATTTTTTTAATTCAGAAAATTTTACTTCTATTCCTCGCTCTGGTAAAAATACAAAGTGCGGCGTTTAGTTCCACCATTCAACTCGCAATGTCTCAAATTCGGTGGAAAGCGAAGTAGTAGTGTCTTGAAACTAGGTACTTTCTGTCTACCCTGCTATGCGAGATAAAAGCGTGAAGCTAATTACTTCTATTAAGTGCTTTTAATAGTAAAAATTATATGATTTGTCGTTGAAGATATGTGACTTGATCTTGCAAGCCCGCACTTGTTTGTGAATAATAAATATTTTTTTCTTAAACATATTATTATGAATCACAACTATATTAAGTTATATTAAATAAATAAATAAATAAACCTCAAATAATAGTCAATAATTTCTAGAAATTAATGTGCGACATATGTATGTACATGGAAAATATCTTATTTTAGCTATAAGAGCTGACTGAGAAGGAAAAGTGTGACGTTTTATATATTTATTAAATGTTTTTCTAACATGCTAATGTATTTTATGTTCCTTCTAAATTCGTAAACAATACAAAAACTGATAGATCTATAATTATACAACTAAAGATGGAAAACGAGGCCGGTCCTGGTAGTGTGACTGCTTACAGGAACTGTTAACACGATTGGTTGTGGGTTCGATTTCTACTCGGGAGAGTGATTATATTAAAATTCTTTTCACTTCCTTGCCATAGTATGACAAAGTGCAGGGTTGAGTTTTACTACTCAATACGCAACGTATCGAATTAAGTGGAAAGCAAAGGACAGAGTATTTTGAGTGTCTTGACTCTACGTATTTTTTAAAAAAGGTGAAATACTTCGATCTGAAGAAAAAGGTATTCTATTGTAAGTATCATGTAAATGATTTTACAATTTAATCATGAATAATAAAAAAATATTAAAAAAGGTCTTAATGAATGATATGAGTGAACACGTAGTTTTGAATTAAGCAGTGATTAATTATGAAACAAAGGGTTTTTCATTGTAGAACTACATCAAAACAGAGACAAAACATGAATAGGTACAATGTGGTTGCTGGCAGCGCTCCGCTTGCTCACAATGGGACGAGATGGTGAGAGTTGCGCTTTAAAAATATATTTTTAATTTGTTAACTGTAACATTTCCCAAAAATGTAAGCCTCGATTTAGATATGCTTTTGTATTCTTGCTTTTTTATATAATATTTTATTCTTAAATAAAACTTTGCATTATTTATTCATAACATTTAAAAAAGTATAAATCAAAAAAGGCCCAATTTTGGTTTGCTTATAATGTTCTTTATAACAAAACCATTTTATACAGATTTTCAAGTTTCATGTACATTAAACAAAAGCATTAATTTTTCTGTTTGTCTGTAGTTTACGAATTATTTGAAAACTGGCTCCATTTTACCAGAAAGCCCACGTTTCGTGAAACAGTTGTGAAAGATTGATAAAAGTGTATGCAAAATACGAGTGGGTGATAAAAAGGGAAGACAACTCAGTTGATATTCGAGAACATTCTGTTTATGATGTAGAAAGGTCACGTTTAAATATATGAGTGATCTTTGAAGAGAATATATAAAATTGTTCATAGAAGAAGTTATTACGTGAAAATAATTCTTAGTTCTTTTCTCATAAAGCGTAAAAGCGTAACGCTAACAAAGTATTATCACGTTTAATATTTATTAAGATACGCTTCTTGCTGGCAAATTTAAAATTTAAAGGGTGTTCGCAGCAATAGCTAGTTCTTACGAAATACATTGAAAACAAACGCAGCGTACAGTATATTAAAGTGCATTGCGAGAGCAGGTGCTCGCGGTGTACATGCGGCGATAAATACTGAATTTAACTTTGTAACTTTTTACTTATTTTTCTTACTGTAAGTTTATACGGAATAACGTCTAAGGGAGAAACTAGTAGGTATTTGCGCCAGTATTTCTTTCAAGCTTATCGAATTTTATATTACGTTGTGAAGTCGTAGAGTATAGGAGGAATATTATTAAAGCTTTTAGTTTAAAATTAAACACTAGAATTCCATTGTTCTTTAGTGTATTTAGTTAAGGTATATCAGAAGGTAATTTATTAATTTTTCAGTCTTTCACATTAAAATAGCGAAACGTGAATAAAGCTGATATATTTAATTATTATATTAATATTGATTAAATTGTTCGCTACATTGATTTACTATATTGTTGATAAACTTTTTTATAAGAATTATATATTGTGCCTTATAATAACTGGCCATAATTATAAGTAAATTTATGATTCCATACGTTCCTATCACTTTCATTCGTTCAGTCCTTCGTTTGTTAAAAAACACTTTAGTCGACAGCAATCGTTACAACGTATTTGGTGATCTAAACAATATTATTGATACATCTAATAATGTTTCAACTTTTAATTTAAAATAAAGCTTATAATAGAAAATAAATTATACATTTCTGTCTATCAGTGAGTCAAAGTAGATCGCTCTAACGACTTGACAAATCGAGCTTAGGTGACATTTTATATAGACCGATCGTAAGCAGTGTTGATCCCGGGACCGATTTATGAGACAAGTGGTAGAGGATGAGTGAATGGTTTTCTGTTTAGTAGCAAAGTATCTAATATAATTCAAGTTATCTACATATATTTTTTTACTTTCACGCCTTTATCCCGCAGAGCAGAGTAGACAAAAAATATCTAGTGTCAAGATACTCTGTACTACGCTTTCCGTTGAATTCGAGACATTGCGTGTTGAGTGGTGGAACTCAACGCTGCGCTCTATTTTTCCAAATGAGGAAATAAAACCATTCTCCCTAGTAGGATCCGAACCCACAACCAATTGCGCTTGCAGTCAGACGTTGTCGCACTACGCCACAACCGGTCTCCTATTAAAGGAATATTTGAATTAAGATTTTGCTAGGTCTATTTTTGCTTCTATTGTAGGCTTACCTTTTTTTGCTCGCTCTAATATTCAACATAACGTAACTGATTTTGATAGGTGTTTCACTTTCGCAAAATCAATTATTTTGTGACTAGCTTAATACTAAAAACTTTTTAACTAAAAATTTTCCGTAAAATTGAAGGAACCGTATAGTTTTAATTAAATTGTTGTACGTTATTTTGTTACAAGTCATGTTTTCTAGCATCATATTTTCTAATCACGGAGTTAATAAATAGAAATCGTATAAACAAGTTGTTTAATTTATTTATTGATGTGTTATATTATATTTAGAACTATACAGAAATATTATATGTGGAAAAATCTAATAAATTAGTTGATATTCCCGCTACCATACAAGTTATGTGTATAAATTTCTGTAACAATTTTTTTGTGTATGGCACATGTTACTCGCTTTATAATAAAAAAAATATCAAAAAATCTTTTAAAAAACAAGCTTTTTTTATAGTGTATTTCGTATTGTGTTTTATAAATCAATTCTTTTTTTGATACCCGAGTAAAGTAGGTTGTGCAAACATATATATAGATTAACAAGAATGTTGATACATATATATATATATATATATATATATATATATATATATATATATATATATATATATATATATATATATATAATTACATTATTATAACAGTTAAAGTCATATTTTCAACTCAATAGGACTCTGGGAAGTGAGTCAAATACACACTAACTAACATGGTAAGGTAAATAAAACAAAAAATCCTTACGTGTAAACTTAAAGCAGGTTGCATTTCAAAGCGTAGCGTGGTGGGCAACACTCTCAACCGGTCGGAACGAGAGCGTGTCGCCGCGAGACGGGACAGCGTCGCGCGAAGCGCTCCCGCCTCCTTCCTCGCACCCCACACTCGCAGCCATACTGTACGAGCTCCTGATGTTTCAGGCGAACTATGGAATATATGGTACTTTAAATTGAAATAATTTTTAAAAGAATAATTGTATTTATATATTTTTTATTTAATATTTAAATATTTTAATGGACCTATTGTACCAGTGGTAAATTGAAGAAAGTGAATTCGTCTATTACACGGATATAACGTACAAAGATATCAATGTAACTGAGAATAAATAAAAAATATAGATAATTTTATCAGTGTGACTAACCAAAGCTCAAAATGAAAAGTCCCATCTAAAGTTTTCATTAAATGTTTATAAAATAAAGTATTAATCTGTTACTAAAAGCTCATAGATGTATGAATATAGAAGGATAATAGCTATCAGCAGCATAAGATCTTTGATTTTCGCGATTTGTACACATTTTAAATTAAACTATTTTATACGGATTTTAATGAATATACGTTTTTGAAAACTTGATGTTGCGAACACTATTGTTTAGTAGTCCATGGTCACAGGCAGTCTGAGGTAGTTGTCTGTTGGTTAGTCTCAAATCCTCCTCACCAGAGACAAAGACACAGTTAGTTCATTCTGCAAGAATTCAGGGCAGTACACAAGGCAATTAAAAATAAGATGGCGGTAGATCGGTACAACTAATTTTTATATCAATCGACAGACAAATACCATCTCAGTCTATCTGTGTCCAAGGATTAGTATAAAGTGTTCTTAACGTCAGTTTTAGAATACCAAAATATACGAGAATAGTCAGTTTGAAATAGTTTCAATTAAAAAAATTCTACCATAAACTGGTCTAGTAGTAAAATATTACTTTATACGTAGTATTTGGATAGCAGTTCAAGTCAATAAAATGATTTTTTTTAATTCCAGTCAACAGTTAGGCGTACCTGCTTTATTTAATTTCTTTTTTAATCTGTGATCTATAAACACGCTTACGTTGACTTGACTTACCTAATATTTAGCAACTGGATTTCATCATGTAATGTTATATTTGATGCTTTTAAGTAGTTTGTAATCTGAAATAGAACAGTACATTATAAGTAATAACAGTAGTTAGTTTCTTTTAATCATCTACGACATAATTAATTTAAATTACTTAGTTTTTAAATAGATATATTTTGATTGACGCCAGTCGTGGCGCCGTGGGACAGTATATGACTGTAAATGGTTGTGGTTTTTATTCCCACTTGAGGAATGATTATATTTAAATTATTTTCACTTCATTGCCCTGGTAAGATAAACGCATTGCGTTAAATTTTGCCACTAACACGCAATACCTCGAACTAATCGAACAGTGGAGTACGAAGTCTTGACACTAAGTACTTTCTGTCTAAGCTGCGACTCGGGATAACAGCGTAAAGCTAAAAAATATCCCTTATGGATTAATCCATAACTATAACATGATACCGTCTATAAGTGACTAACATAAAATGAATAAAAACAAACCTGTTTAATAATCTCTTGAGATGTGTTGCTGCTGCTCGGATCCATAATTTGTAATCCTGTATCAAAGCGGGCGGACGCTGAAAATAAAATTAACATGGAATATTCGATGGTCTAAATCTACTATATGAGAAAATGCATATAGTTTTTAATTAACTTACAAACATCTGTGTCCTTTGGATTGCAGTCACACGTGGTTCCTTCTTTACACCCCTCTGAGCATTCCTCGATACCGCATTCTGTAGAACGAACAATAAATTCACTATACTGATTTCATAAATGCCCACTCGGATCGGTTGTGGGTTCTCAGAGGGAATTAATTATTCTCATTAAATTATTCTCATTTCTTTGCATTGGGAAGACAATTCGCGGCGTTGAGTTCCACCATTTAACACAATCAATATTAATTGATAATTTCTGTGGAAAGCGAAATACGGAGTCTTTTGACACTAGGTAGACCCTGTTTACCCTTCTATGCGAGATATAAACGTGAAGCTAAAAATACATCAGGGTAAATAAAGAATATCATGAAGATGATAAAAACGTAGTACGTTAAAGTAATTTTATATAAAATCTTTTTACGATAAGTTCACACTGCCTTCTCCGCTATTCTGCCTATAACGAGACTTTGAGTGTTGTCTTACCAGAGATAAGAAAATGGAATCAAATAACATAATCATTTACTCGAGTCAAGATCGAACCCATAAACCCATAACTTATCGCGTTTACGTTTACAGTCAGACGTTGTACCATTGCGCCACGATGGCCTTGTTATGCTTAAAACAATAGTTTATTAAATGACATTAGATTGAAATCATCTTCCTATTTAATTTAGAGAAGTTTTCTCGCAACATAAATTATCTTTTAATTTTAACATTTAAAAAAAAACGTCTTTTCAAAAATGTTTTTGTATAGTGTGGAATAACACTTTAAAAAAAGTAAATATTAAAATAAAATAGCAATCTCTCTTGTCAAACGATTATTTCTTAATAATCTTTAAGTAGTTGAAATTTGTAAAAATCTTTCTAGAGAGATGCTAAATAACATAAATAAGTTGTAACAAAAACGTGTAACAATTTCGACGCAGCTGGTAGTACGCTGGTAACGCATGGCTTAGCGGTCAGAGCGCTTGGACGGTATCCAAGAGGCGCGGGTTCGAATCGCGCTGCGTTCAAATTTTTATACGTTATTTCAAAAATGTTTTCTAACTATCTTTTAGTTTATTTAGTCACTTCGTCGGATTAATGAAAGCACCTACATCAAACTAAAATCGTTTCTTGTTTTTCTTAGATTCCCCAAAAAAAAAATGCTAAGCTGATGTTTACCGCCATCGTTTTACGCAAACGTTCATTAGCTGACAGCAAATGAGTATTACAGAGCGGCTGAAAGTAAGGAAATGGGTGGGAAAATGATGATGCTATCTTACTAGCCTATTAAACTGAGGATGTATAGGCGAAACGTGGTTATAAGACGGCTCTCTTAAATTTGACTATTATATTAATAAATAGGTTTTTCGTAATATTTAAAAAAATATATTTGTGCTTTAATTATATTTACAGTTTAAACGAGCTGAATGCGTAAGTTTGTTAGTTTTTAAAATTTTAAAATCATAGTTGCCTTAGGTACTTCTTATTACAACCCCGTCCCGTGCTGTCAAAACCAATTCAGCTGTTCCAAAAATTAGACGGAACAAACGGACAGAAAGACCAAAATGGTAAAAATTATTATTGTAGTTTGTGCCTTTAGTTAAATCAACGATTATTTAAATATTACAAACAAACACTCCTATTTAACTTATTTATATGTTATTATTAAAATGAATAAAGATAAGTTTAGGGAAAAACAATTAATTATTTCCGAATTAATAATAAGCGATTAGCCGCGGCTTCCTTCACGTTGATATGATATATATATTTTTTTTTAGCTTCACGCTTTTATCCCGCATAGCAGGGTAGACAGAAAGTACCTAGTGTGGAAACACTCCGTACTTCACTTTCCACCGAATTCGAGACATTGCGTGTTGGGTGGTGGAACTCAACGCCGCTCTTTGTCTTTACCAGAGCGAGGAAGTGAAAATAATTTAAATATAATCACTGCCCCGAGTGTGGATCGAACCCACACCGATCGCGCTTACAGTCAGACGCTGTCACACTGCGCCACAACCGGCCTCTTTTTAAGAAATATCAAATACGTTGATATTTCTAAAAGATTGTAAATTATCATTAAAAAGTATATAAATAAAATTTAAAAAAACGTGCTTTACTCGTATTTTATTTAATGTTTTGAATATGTTAGTTTTCAAATGTCCCATATTGTGTCTTTGAAAATATCCTTGAAATATGGTGAACAAAATTGAAAGGGTGACTAAATAATATCGAATTTATTATATTTCTTCTATTTCTTATAGTTGGAGAGGCCAACTAGTTAAGGTTGGCCTAAGTGAAGTCGACATATTTTCCCCGATCTCTAAATAGCTAAATAGATTATCTCTCTAGTGCTTTCAATTTCCTTGCATTTTCTATATATATATATATATATATATATATATATATATATATATATATATATATATATATATATATATATATATATATATATATATATATGTATGTATGTATGTATGTATATATATGTATCTATAGTGTCTGTGTGGGTGTTTGGGGTGCTACGTTCTCTCGTCTTTTTAAAGTTTATTTACGTAAGTTCTTTCTATAACATAGGGCTGTGAATTATTTTACTGTGAAGTATTTCTCCCTTAAATCGACGTGTTTACATTAAAATTCTGTTCGCGTTGCAAATATTTTTTTTGTATCAAAGGATTTTGTTTAGAAACAACTTGTCTAACAGAATAAGCTTAATTATATTGGAATGTGCTGTGAATGGCTTCCAGGGTGATTACGAGTAAACTTTTGCAATCAGCATGTTCAAATTGAATAGGGTCTGGCCAGTTTTTTGTTTGGAACAACCGTTGTTTCGTTTTCCGTAAAGTAATAAAAATAATTTAAAATAGAAATAATCCTAAATGGTAACGATTGTAACGCTAAGTACTGAAATTTGAATTGAAATATATTAAAACTAAGCGCTTAATTATGTAAATATTTATAATGAATCTCTATAATGACGTCGTCATGGCACAAGTGGATCGTGCTTTTGTGTTGTATTTTATTTTTTAAATATTATCTTTGCCTTAATCTGTTTTTTTTTATCTTTGCTAAAATATTATCTTTGCCTTAATCTGTTTTTTTATCTAGCTTTTATTCCGCATACTAGAATGGATAGAAAGTACCTGGTAAGACAAAGTTCAGCGTTGAGTTTCACCACTTAACACGCAATGTCTCGAAATTCGATGGAAAGCAAAGTACGGAGTTTCTTGACACTATTTTTTTTATAGGACAGGCAAGGCAAACGAGCGAGCGGCTTACGTGATGGTAAGTGAATACCGCCGACCACGGTCCCGTGTAACACCAGAGGTGCTACAGAAGCGTTGCCGGCCTTTAAGGTATAAGCGCGCTTTTTGAAGGTGTTTAATGTAACGACCTGGAAACACTGCCAGGTAGGCCGTCCCATAGTTGTGTGGCACGTGGAAGGAAATTCCTACAAAACCGCACAGTAGTAGAACGCCACGTATCCAGATGGTAGGAATGGTATTTTAGTCTATTACGTACTGTGCGGTTAGAAAATTCAGCGGCAGGAACCAGGTCAAACAGTTCTCCAGAACACTCCCCGTGATATATGCGATAGAGAACGCATAACGACAAAACGTGGAAGTTATGCAAGGAGCGTGCTGTGCCTCACTCGATCGAAGGTTTTTGCCATATCTAGACTAACTGCTAAGCCCTCTCCCTGGCTTTCAATAGTAGCAACTCAGCGGTGGGTTAAGTACACTAAAAGATCACATCAAGATTGACCGACTATGGCGGAAGCCATATTGACGGTTGATGAGCAACCATTGATCGTCTAGATATACTAGGATTTGGCTGTTTATTATGCTTTCCATTATTTTGGTGAGCAGGTTTTTTTCGAGATCGGGTGGATTAGGGCGCTCTTCCATGAATCAGAGACTACGCCGAGTGAATAAGAGTGACGAAATAAACGCGTTAGCACCGGTGACAACTCAGGAGCACATGGGTGTCCAGAGAAAATAGAGCTCGCCGAACAGATTTTTGGCTGAACTTAATGTCGGGCATCGAGCTCTGGCATCACGGAATGGTTGGCGACATGGTTCCTCTGTCATACAAAGTCGAGTTCGAGGCGAAGAGAGTGCCCAGGAGATCGGCCTTCTCATTCGCTATGTGGACCAGGGTATCATTCTCAGTGCGCAATTGCGGAAGCGAAGACTGGCTGAAATTGGCAAGGGTAGCATTCAAGAGCACCCAGAACTGACGTGTTCCAGACGGGTATCTCAGAAGCTTCTAAACGATTTTAGATTTTTTACTTTGATTTTAGACTTTGCATTAGCAATTTGGCTCTTTAAGTACTTTGAGACAAGGTTATACTTTCTGTTTAAAGCTTTAACCCTTGGATCCTTAGTGACTAGGGCCTCGGCCCAGATTTGGAATGCTTCACACTAGATACTTTCTATTTGTTTTTGTTAAAAACAGTTTGGTTTTATTGAATATGTAATGTCTCAAGACAGAAAGTTGATAACTAGTTATCAAGTTCTCTGTGCTTGTCGTTCAGTTACGAAAAATAAATAAAAGTAACACAAGCTGCCATATAAATTAGAAGTAAGTTAGTACTAGTACAGATAACTAAGCAACACTACAACCGTGTGGTAAACGAGTGTTGAATGCTTTATTTTCCTTTGTTTCGAGCACACGTTGGTCCTGCACTGATTTAATCCTATCTGATAAAGACTTTATCAATCTAGACAGCTTGAACACTAAAGCTTTTGTACTCATAATGGGTATTTAAGCTATATATATCCTATATCCTATTATGTACAATAATTTCGACACAAAAATTATTGTTATTATTATTATTATTAGCTTTACGCATTTATATAAGGAGTACCGAGTTACAAGATAGTCCGTGTTTCACTCTTACCAGACTAAGGAAAGTGAAAATAGTTTTAATATAATCACTATCCCGAGTGGGAATCGAACCACCGGTCCTGCTTACAGTCAGACGTCAACTGCACCACGACTTACCTCGATGTGTATATATATATATATATACTAGTTTTTCTTCTAATTTAATCATTCGGTTATGTTAAATGAAGAATGAACAACCATTCAATTATATTTAATTTTCACTAAATAACAGCTTTGTTAACCTCTTCTAGAAAAGTTTGGAAATTCAATTAAATCCCCGCCCGGAGTAATCAACGAAATGGGTTCCGATGAATTGATAAACTGATCCGTATAATTGATTACAAACAGATCAAGATAACTGTGGCTTTGTTTGATACTATAAAGCAATATTTTCATGTTAAAGGGGTTTTAATAACACAAGAAATATTTGACGTCACAATCCTGTTTGACGTCATTACTATACATACAGATGTAAGTATTGTCTTATTAAATTTTTAATATACTATTTACAGTTAATAGTTCTTTATTGGCGACAAAAAGAACGGTTTTTATGTAATATTGTATTACAAGCTGAAAATAATATGAGCAATATTTTTTTATTCAGTTCAAACATTTTATCGTTATTCGAATGATTCATAATATTAAAAGGAATTCTTAAAAGGTATTTTCAATAAATGAAACAAGATTACTCGAAGCCAACTAACTGGAAATCCATTATACACCCGTCTTCAAACGAGCGTCTTTTTTATGACCTGAACTTTATATGAGCGTTGTAAGAAAAATCTAATCTCAAATTTATATAAAAACATTATTTTATTTTTGTAAATCCATTTTCAAAGTTTTCATAATTTGATGGTTTTATTTCTTTGAATACTGTTTGTAAAAAATATTAATTTTATCTTTACTAGATATGTTATTTTTTTTGACACTAGGTAATGTAATTATATAATATATAATGTCTGGTTTGATAAAGGTATGCACAGTGTATGAAGTCAGGACGTGATAAGTCGGCTTTTTTTGCATAGTTTGCGTAAAAAAATTCTGAAATATTTACTATTTTTAAAGTGTTATTCCACACTTAGGATTAGAAAACATTTTTGAAAAAACGTATAAAAATTTGAGAAGTAGAACGCATGGCTTAGCGGTCAGAGCGCTTGGACGGTATCCAAGAGGCGCGGATTCAATCCCGCTGCGTTCAAATTTTTATACGTTTTTTCAAAAATTCTGAAATTAAAATATTTTTTAAAGAGAAAGACAAGACAAGAATTGAAATTATTTTTTTGTATATATCTAAGAAAAGTTTTCATTTTCTGATCAACTCACACGTAATATGTCCATATATTGCCTTTAGTAGCTTACTAATAATATCGTCTACTCAATAGAATATAACTATGTATATATTTTTTTCAGCTTTGACCTTTTTCCCGCACAGCAGGTTAGGCAGACAGAAATTAGCGTCAACTGATATCCTGATGTTTGTTTTTCGCCTGGATTTATGATATTTTGTGGTGAGTGTCGTTACTCAACGCCAACTTATTGCCACAGAGGGAACAAAAGTTTTCTTTTATTTAAGTTAAATAAGCATCATCTTTTTCCTGAGTAGGGCTCGCACCCATAACCATGGTGGTTTTATTTTTATTTCGGCTTCACGCTTTATCTCGCATAGCAGGGTTTCCGTATGAAAATCGAGATATTGCATATCGAGCGGCGAACTCAATGTCACTATGTCAATATCACGATGTCTTACCAGTGCGGAGAAATAACAATACATTTTAAATATAATCATTTACCCGAGTGGGAATTGAACTTGCAACTAATTGCGTTTACAGTACAACTATTAGACAGACACTGTCTCTCTCACCACAACAATGACTATACACATCGTGATTATGACGTCTCCATTTTATATACCTGTACTATAAAAATTGTGGTATACATTTTCTATAGAGAAGGTGACACTCTGCAATATGCGGTATGCGTGGTAAATAAATCAACACTTGTTAAGTGGCTTTAGAACAGCCTTGTGTTCCAGATGCCTGTGAGGTCTACCACTTGGCTTTATGAGTTTTAATTATTTTAACCGTTTGAAATTAAGCTGATTAGAATTACTTTTTAATAATATTATATATATATATATATATATATATATATATATATATATATATATATATATGTTACTAAATAATTTTAATAGACACTATTTTTTTTACCTTCACGCTTTTTTTAGCAGGGTAGACAGAAAGTACCTAGTTTTAAGACACTCCGTACTTCGCATTTCACAGAATTCGAGATATTGCATGCTCAGTGGCGGAACTCAAAGCAGTTTTTGTCTTTACCAGAGCGAGAAAGTAAAAATAATTTTAAATATAATCACTCCCCGGAGTGGGGATTGAACCCACAACCGATCGCGTTTACAGACAGACGCTATCCCACCTCTGTATACTAAATATTATACACATTTAATATTTTATCATTCCAGACTTTACATTTAAGGTATTGCATTTTAAAAGTGTTTTGTTATATGGTTATAATTTTATGTGTATGGTTATAATTTTGCCACTAAATTGTACAAGTTTTCGAAAATAATAAATCATAATTTCTTATTCATGTAAATGTATAAATATTATTAATATTTTATGTAGTTTCAAGACACTCCGTACTCCGCTTTCCGCCAAATTCAAGACATATTGAATGGCGGAACTCAATGCCGCACTTTGTTGCATCAGAGCGAGGAAATGAAATAATTTAATAATTATTTATCCGAGTGGTAATCGAACCCACAATCGATCGAGTCTACAATCAGACGCTGTCGCACTGTGCAAAGACCAGCTTCAATATAAATATGATTTTATTTAATTGATTCTTAATTTATTATTACAGACAAAAAATTAAATTATATTTTGTAAATAGTATACTATATATATCATTGGACTTTTACTATTAAAGACTTGTTGCTAATCATAATAAAATATCCTTTTGTAATATAATTTTTAGTCGATACGAAGTTTGCAAAAGTTATTGTTTATTTTGGAAAAATATATATATATAATTTAGAACTAAACGTCTGTTTTACTGTGATTGAATTGTGATTACTTTGAGTATGAAAAACTGTAAGTTTCAAGTAAAGTTTGAAGCACAAATATCTGTTTGAAAATTCTGATATTGTTAATTCTGAGATAATTACATTAGTTTCGATTATTTAAGTCCTAAACAAACAAGTAATATTAATAAAACGATTCAGCCTAATAATTTCTATTATGGTTTATTGTAGGCCTTGTTAATTACTTACAGTTTACATAGTTTAAATAATATACAGTACTAAGTAAATTTTTTACTATCCTTATTTTAGTCCGTATTAATGAAAATTATGATAAGATAATTTTACGATGTATTTTTTTTCAGTAAAATATAATTCTTAAGTATGTAATTGATTAAAAATGTTGACTAAAAATGTTGTATATAGTACTAAACTGTAATGTATATATGTTATGAAATTTATGTACACTTTAAATAAATATAAAAATGGATTATCTAAGGGATTACATGCGTGGTCCAGGAGTGTGGTCGTCTTGTTCTTCAAGAAGGGTGATAAAACCCTCCTAAAGAACTACAGGCCGATTACACTCCTGAGCCACGTTTACAAGTTGTTTTCAAGAATCGTCACGAATCGTCTCGCCATCAAGCTCGACGAATACCAACCTCCGGAGCAAGCCGGGGTTCGGCAGATTATACAGAAGACCGAGGAGTATAATCAGCCGCTGTGTATGGCATTTGTGGACTATGAGAAAGCGTTCGACGCCATCGAAACCTGGGCTGTTTTGGAGTCCCTGCAGAGATGTCAAATCGACTGGCGATATATCGAGGTGATAAGATGTCTCTACAGCGCTGCGACGATGACCGTCCAAATCCAAAATCAGCGGACAAGACCTATTCGGCTCCATCGTGGGGTGCGACAGGGGGACGTGATATCCCCGAAACTGTTCACCAACGCGATGGAGGACGTCTTTAAAACCCTGAATTGGATTGGACGAGGCGTCAACGTCAATGGAGAGTATATCTCTCATCTGCGTTTTGCCGACGATATAGTCATTTTTGCAGAGACACTGGAAGAACTAAATCAAATGCTGAACGACTTAAATGGGTCCTCCCGACGTGTTGGTCTTGGTATGAACTTGGACAAAACAAAAGTTATGTTCAACAGAAACGTCATGCCGAGACCAGTGCGGGTCGAAGGCGTTCTTCTTGAAGTTGTACAGGACTACACCTATCTAGGCCAGACAATACAACTTGGCCGACACAACTTCGAGAAGGAAGCGGATAGGAGGATTCAGTTGGGTTGGGCGGCATTTGGCAAGCTCCGTCGAGTCCTTACGTCAACAATTCCGCAAAGCCTAAAGACGAAGGTTTTTGAGCAATGTGTCCTACCTGTAATGACATACGCTGCCGAGACGTGGACACTGACAGTGGGGCTGGTCCACAGATTTAAAGTCGCTCAGCGAGCTATGGAGCGAGCTATGCTCGGGGTCTCTCTCAAGGATAAAATCAGGAATGAGGTTATCCGTGAGAGAACTAAAGTAACCGACGTAGCTCGCAAAATCAGTAAGCTGAAGTGGCAATGGGCCGGTCACGTCTGTCGCAGGACCGATGGCCGTTGGAGCAGACGAATCCTGGAGTGGAGACCACGTCTTGGCAAACGTAGTGTAGGACGCCCTCTGGCCCGCTGGACTGACGACATACGCAAGGTTGCCGGAGCAGGCTGGATGAGGGTTGCGGAGGGCCGGGATGTTTGGCGCAAACTTGGGGAGGCCTATGTCCAGCAGTGGACTGCAATTGGCTGACGATACGATAAGGGATTACATAGACCCACTAAACTCCGAATCTCACAAGCGTAGTATTAAGTACTAAAAAGGTAAAAAAAATAAAAATAGTTTCAAACCAGGCACGAACGATACATCTGTAATCTGCTAAAAATAATAAGAAAAGGTTATGGAGTTTTATATATAACCATCATTTATCAGTTTCATCATTTACTTTGATACATATTGAGCTAAATGTTATTCAATAAAGGTTTTCTATACACTTAGTTATCTCTCACTACTCTGTTTTACAGGTTATCCTGTAAAACAGGGTAGTGGGAGTGTATCCTGTTTTACAGCTTCAAGCTGCTTTTTTAAAAGCAACTTTTCATTCACATAGATATACGTACAGTTACCTAATATTTAGTGTATATATTAGATTTAATTAAAATAGTAAGCTAGGCACGAAGTAGGAATTATCAGTAAATAGCCATAGTAATAATAATAGAATATTTTTAACTCTACTGAGTATTATGAAAACAATTTCATTTGTATTATATTTCCAATTATTTAAAAAAGGGTTTGTTTTATTTACATAAACTGCGTGTCAATGCTATAAAGCCTTTTGTTGTTTATTTATTAATCCAATACAGGCAAATATTTTGGAGCAGCCTATATAAGTTGTATAAAATATGACGTCTAATGGACGTCAACTTGCGCTCGAGTAGTACATCTGAGATATTGGAAATCTGCACTGAAGGCACAGTTGGAAGAGTCGATATTAGACTTTGCTACAATAGATCTGTCCGTTCAGAATATGCTTGGTACGATATATATTGGTATTATTTCTTTGTATTATAATTATTTTGTGGATAACATTGTTATAGTTTTTATACTATATATTGAATATGAAATGAGTTTAAAGAATTTATTAGAAATACGCTAAAATGATTTGCATTGGAAAAGGATTATACTATGAAAATATAGTATTGCATAAATTATATTGCAAGAGGGTCAAAATAAAATTTCAAAATTTTTTTATAGAGATTTACAGATAACATTTTTGAAAAAACGTATAAAAATTTGAACGCAGCGGGATTCGAACCCGCGCTTCTTGCATACCGTCCACGCGCTCTGACCGCTAAGCCATGCGTTCTACTAACAGCTACGTCGAAATTCTTATAACTTCTTATATGTTTTGTTACAACTTATTTATGTCGTTAGCATCTCTGTAGAGAGATTTTTACAAATTTCTACTACTTAAAGATTATTAAGAAATAATCGTTTAACAAGAGAGATTGCTATTTTATTTTAATATTTACTATTTTTAAAGTGTTATTCCACACTTAGGATTAGAAAACATTTTTGAAAAAACGTATAAATCTCTCCTAAGTGTGGAATAACACTTTAAAAATAGTAAGTTTTTTATATGATGATGTTAAATATATTATTTATTTGTATTTTAACTGAATGGAACGTTGAATCTCACTAAGAATAGTATTGAAATGTATTCGTTTCATTAATTTAATGTGCTCGTTTATTGTATGTGGCCATGACAACCAGCCGTTCGTGGCGAAGTGAGACAGCGTCTGACTGTAAACACGATCGGTTGTGGGTTCGATCCCCACTCGGGGAAATGATTATATTTAAACTATTTTCACTTCCTCGCTCTGGTAAAGACAAAGTGCCGCATTGAGTTCCGAGTTGAGAAAGCGAAGTATGGAGTGTCTTGACACAAGGTTCTTTCTGTTTACCCTGCAATGAGTAATAAAAACGTGAAGCTAAAAAAACAACCAGTATCTCCAGAGAAGTGAAATTTTAAGTTTTAATTTAATCGTTTTAATTATTCTAGATTTTAAATTGCAGTAGTATCGAATTTTTCTTTCAATTGTTCCATTTTGGCGTCCATCAAGGCTAGTACAACATTAAAATACAATCAGTGCTTCTTTTATGTACATAATGAAATGAAGCAAAGAGTATATTCCCCTTATATATGATATGGTCGCCAAAATACAATACTGAAAACAGAATTTAAATCGGTTAAGCCGTTTCTAAGTTTAACTTGTACAAACCAATAAATAAGACAAACACATAAATAAATTAAAAATCATTTCTCTAGGATTCTATTATATATCTTTCATTTCATCCAGCAATCATTTACATTTCTATTATGCGCTTGAATATAAATTAGAAATAATGATAATAATTATATATACATACCTGGAGTAGCTATCTGAGACTCGCATAGGTCGCCGGTGTACCCGGGCGCGCAGATACAGCTTACTGCCGCTGGACCCATTTGCCTATTACAATAAGAAATGTTAAAAAAAACTATGATAATTGTTAATATTTATTATTTATTTCATTAGGTTCACACTTTTATCCCGCATAGCAGTGTAGACTGCAAATGCCTAGTGTCAAGACACTCTGTACTCCACTTTGAGTGGCAAAGCTCAACGCCGCGCATTGTCTTACTAGAGCGAGGAAGTGGAACACAATCGATCGTGTTCACAGTTCAACGCTGTCCCACTGCACCACGATCGGTCTTTCCTTATCGAACACGGAATTTTAAATTTGCTTCAGCAAACAGACAAACAAACATATTAAAAATGTATATTTTCGTATAAATACGTATAAATATATTAGTAAATAATAAGTAATAAGGTATATTATTACTTCTTGTAGTATTTTTTAAAAATTATATTAGAAAGTTATTTTAGACTTTGCTTTGCGAGTAAGAATTTCATAAGCCTCGTTATATTTGTATATTTGACATAGCAGTAGCCTGAATCCAGTCAGACCTCCGTTAACTAAACTACCTAATGTAGCTGCTATCTACAAAATTTATGTAAATCCCCAAACGAGTATCGAAGTATCCGAAACCAATTAATCCTGTAGTGTACTCAGTAAATATCAGATCAGAAACAATATAAAATAATATATACTCGTGCCTTTAAAATATAGTAGACAATGTTTAACAAACTAACAAAATAGTGTTGGGTTCAAATTCGGTGATAAAAAAATATCAAAATATTTCTTTTTTAAATTTTCATATTAAATATATTTAAAAAAATATTATTCTAATTTGTAAAAAATCGCTTGCTCGCTTTTTAAAGTATATTAGCATAAAATAAACGTTTCGTGTTTACTTAAAAACGTAACTGATTCCCTCCATTTATATCTAGTAACTGCCGATATTGAATAGATTTATATACAGCTGTAATGAACTCATAATGAATAGTCATGTATTTGTGATAGAGGCGTCTCTCAATTCTCAACCACCCTGTATACTCAAGTGAACATTTATCAGGCGCGCACACGTATTTAGCACATAATTCATGGGCCACGAGATTGTATGGAAATTGATGCTATTATCGCAGTGCAGAGAGCACTTCACGCAGCAAATGCATTACGTCAGGCAAACAGTTTGAAAGCCTTTATTATACGACCTACTCGCCAAGTGTCAATGTGCATCATGGGCTTTTGATGGGTTATTTTTGAAAAATGACCATGGTTTTAATGGTTTTTTTTAAACTAGTTATGTTATTGATGTGAAACACCTAGAATTTAGGCAAGGGTAAATCTGACTGTTGGCGTGGCTATACAGGTCGACACGTTATATGATGGAATATTACCGTTGTCGCTAATGTTTTTTTTATTTAATAGAAATGAATATATATGTAATAAATAGTTATTGTTTTATGAAACACTCCTGTTCTTTTAAGCATTTAACTTAAATAAAACGATTTCGATGTTTCACATGTGCCAGGCGTCATGTGTTGAATCGCATATTTTTTAAAATTTCGTCTTCATTAACAATTTATTCTTTTACTTAAAAAATGTAAAGTTTACTTATATATAACTGTATATAAATATATAACCAGCATGAAAATATAAAAGTAAGTAAAATTTTCTTTTTGTGAATTCATTTGGATATTCAGCGCAGATCCAGCGTTCGTTATTACAAGAGTTGGGGTGTGGTCTGTTTGACATGGCTTGTGAAAATTATTTTTAGTTCCAATATCTATATTTCATTCTGATGAACATTTAGAGCATCCAATAATATTTAAAATGTGAATAAAATTTGACAGTCTTTCGAGATTTTAAATGTACAAACAAGCTCTTTTCTTCAAACGTTAAAATTTTAATAATTTTACATTTTAAAGACCACTTAGACGAAATACGTAAATTTTGTTCCCGTTAACTATGTATTATATATAACTCGTCTAAAACAAGATTTATAAAATAATAGTCTCCATAGAAATTTTTTATTATTACTATTTCCAAATATAATAGAAAGAGATATTGAGAATTTTATTAATTGCGAACGTAAGATCCATTTGAAAGATATTACAATTTGATATCAAATAATACAAGAAATAGATATTCATTACATAAATATTTATTGTGACAACAGAAACTTTACCGTACTAAATATCGAGGGAGATCCATCGTCGACGACGTTGAACTCGTTATCGCGAGGAAATTGCGAGGACTTAGGATGTGAGCTGTGACCTCTTTTGGATGGATGGGAGAAACTATTTTAATTGTGTGAAAGAAAAACTTAAATTTTATTCGTTTGTATTTTCTAACTTCGGATAATACTGGATATAAATTTTTGAGGTTTGTCTTCATATTATAAACTAAATAAATAAAATTAAATAAACTGTATACATTAGCTTCACGTTTTTTATCCCATATAGCAGGGTAGACAGGTACTTCGCTTGCCACTGAATTCGAGGCATTACGTATTGAGTGGTGAAACTCAACGCCGCACTTTGTCTTAACATAGCGAGGAAGTCAAAATAATTTAAATATATTCACTACGCCGAGTGTGGATCGAACCCAGGGCCGATCACGTTTACAGTCAGACGCTGTTCCACTGCGCCACGATTGGTCTCACATAAACAATCTTTAATCAAAATTAAAAAAAATATATAAATTAAAAAATTGAAGAGAGGAGCCCACCGCGCCCATAATGGAACAGCGATTGACGGTAACTGCGATTAGTTGCGGGTTCGATTCCCACTCGAGGAAGTGATTATATTTAAAATTTATATTCACTGCTTGACTTTAGTAGACAAAGCGCGGCGTTGTGTTCATCACTCAACATGCAATATGTCAAATTCGGACGAAAAGCAGTCAGAACTTAAACTAACTTAAAAAAAATTGAAAGAAGAAAGTGTACCAACTGATAATACCTGCACTTTAAACTTTCAACTTGATGCTGTAATAAATTATTACTAAGCTGTCTTAAAGTTAGGTCGCCTTTGGTTAGCCTAATTAATGCTTCCAAATGAATATTAAATTAATCACAGTTAAAACGTAATTTATTTGGAAACATCCTTTAATTAGCGATTTCGAAAGGAAAACTTAATTACGGTGATGTATATAACTACATATTACATTAAGATCAACCAAAGCGTGCAATTCAAATCTCATTTATCAAAACACCTGTCCCATCCTACTGGAAAGGTTTGACATGGGTCACGCTTACCTGCAGGTCCCGCCGTTTTTGCACATGTTGGATGTCCTCGGGCATAAGGGCCCGACGCCGCAGTCAGCGCCGGAGTAGCCTTCGAAACACGAGCAGTAGAACTCCCTGTAATGAAAATCTTGTTCGTATATCGACTTAAACGATATGCTCCACTGAGCTTTAAGATAGTTATTTTATTGAGGCCGGCCGTGGCGCAGTGTGACAGATTCTGACTGTAAATGCGATGGGTTGTGGATTCGATTCCCACTCCCCGAGTGGGATTATATCAACCGGATTATATTTAAATTATTTTCACTTCCTCGCTTTGGTAAGACAAAGTACGGCGCTGAGTTGCGCCACTTAACACGCAATGTCTCGAATTTAGCGGAAAGCGAAATTGGAAGTGTTTTGTCACTAAGTACTTTAAATCTACTCTGCTATACGTTATAAAAAATGGGATACTTAATAAACAAAACAAATACAATATAGTCTTAATAATATGACATTCAAAAGTTATATTATTATGATATTATATACGACTATATGCAAGCTCGAATACGTAGTAGCAATTGTTTGTTACCAATTCTTATATAACATATTTGACAATAGCGCTCATTCAGTCTATTTTAATGAATCGCTCAAAATTTCACATCGTATTGACTCAATAGCTTTGCCTTTTGTTCTTGTTTTAATTGGATGAGACTTACGCAAATAATCGAGGGTAATCGACGAGCGGGTTGTAATTTCTTAAGCATGAAATGATCCCATTTTTGTGAAGTTAGTCTAGGCCTTTGAAAGACGACACTCATTTTGGAAGCCAAGTATTGTTTAAGCAGCAAATTAGTCTTCTAAATTAGAAACATCTTAGTAGTTAATTTTGCTTATAACAATGTGGCGGGTAAATGAGTTCTAACGAGCGAGTACGCCAAGTTCTACTTGAAAATACATTAATTAAACGTCTTGTGGATTCACATAAATACGTGGCGTGCAGTGTTGTTTGCGTTTAGTACAAATTCCTGTTTGATACGGGAAGTGCCGAAATACAACTAACTTTAGGCAAAATTCAATAAGCACGTCCCTCGCTTTTCATAGTATTTACGTGACAATATAAATTGTAATTTTAACTTGTTTTATAAATTTCAGTTAACTCGGGAAAAGAAATTTCATTTCAAATTCGTTTACTATGTTATAAAAATATATACTTTCAGAAAATTACTTTAGTTGAGGCAATCTCATTGTATCAAAACCGTTTATGTTTATTAAAATTACTAATAATATTATCTATAGAATTATAATAAATAAATATTGTGGTTGTTGAGGAAAAATTTTAAATAAAGCCGACAGAAAGTTTCAAGGTATTATCAATACGTCGGTCAATATAAGCTGGACATAATTATTTGTGTATAAACGTTATACAAACAGGAAAAACTAACTAAATGGAAACATCTGAATCGCAATTGGTTATAATTTAATTTTAAGCGTTAAGCGTTAACTCTCGATAATACTAATTGTATCCGTTCATTTGCTTAATAATTTGCGCTGAAATCTGAAATTGGATTTCGCTTTAGATTGAAAAATCATGAATATTTAAGGTTAATCTGTGTTTCAAAAGGGCAGTGGTTTTATGAAACATTTTTGCGGCTTCTGAGGCTGTTTGATTTGCCGAACTATTTATTTGTTCTTTGTTAATTTTAGCTATTTTATCTTATAAATTAATTAAAAAATATTTTTTAAAACTTTCAACTTTACGTCTGTGCAATGAAAATGTTATTAATTTTTAATTGATATATTTGTAACTATAATTAAAAATACGGTGAATCAAAAGAAACGAACATAGATATTGAACTAATATAGATTCTAAAACCTCAATATTCTTGAATTATTATATGAATGATTATATTTTTAATGAATTATCCCACTTTCATGCTTTACCTCGCATAGCATGGTGACAACTTAGTTTCTAAATAATTTTTTAACTGTTTTCCGAAATTGAGCCATTGCATGTTCAGTGGCGTGACTCAACGCCGTCCCTTGTCTTAACACTCGGATCGGATCTACAACCAATCGTATTTACAGTTAGAAGCTGTCTTATTGCACCACGATGACCTCAAGTCAATTATTTCAAACTAAGTATTAAAGTACTTTATATATATACTAGTGGCCTGCTCGCGGCTTTTCTTACATTATTATAATTCTATATATAATTATTTCGGTTAGTTTAAATTACTTAAAAAATCATCGAGAGCACTCTGTCATTCTGATGCTGACAGGGATAATGTTTATCTCTATCTAATCAATACTCGTATATAATGTATGAAGGAATAATTATCACGGTTACTATATCAAAATGTTGACGTTACTGATAGTGTGAATCGGCTTTAATGAACTCAAGATGGCATAAGGTGTAAGTGATGTTTTGCTAAAGGAAACATGACAGCATCATTAGAATTTAAAAAAACAAAAGACAACTCGAATTTTTCGAATATAATATGTTGTCGAATCTAAATGTTTACTTTTTTATGTTTTATGATTCAGGTAAGGTTTCAATTGAGTCTATACGTACCCTTTGACGAAATTATTAATATACTCACTTATAATCGGGTTTAGCGTAACAATGTCCTAGCAGTCGACACTCTATCGCACTACACGAGGCCGGCTCCGGTGCGGTCGAAGGCGCCTTTACCACGTACGTCATATTGAAGCCGAAAACGGAAAGTAAGCCAAGCGCTCTCAGTTGAGTGCCTTCCAGCCTATTGAGAGTTAGCTCCACGACCAGTACTGGACTTTGGACCTGGAAAGAAATTAAATTATCAATATATAAGTAGTGTACGTTTACAGATTTAGAAAAGAATATTGGTAGCTTCGTAAGTAGTATTTTTAAACGCTTATACGTTTGTTACAATTTATTATTTATTTTTTGTTATTAGCATCTTTGTAGAATTCTTTATTGTATCAATGTTAATAACGAAAGTAAATAGTTAAAAACATGTTGTTTGTATGAAAAATTTCGATGTAGCTGGATATGGCAACGTGTGGTTTTGTGGTCAGAGTGGTTTGACGATTTCCAAGCGGCGCAGGTTTGTATTTCATCACGTTCAAATCTTTAAAATGTTTTACATATCTTTAGCTATTGAAAATATAAAAAAAAAACATTATTTCATTCCAATATAAATAAAATGAAAGAGAAGAGAGTCGATCTGGTCACGTCGATTAGGTTATGTATTTCTAGCAAGTAAGATAGCAAATTAGTTTTATTATTTGTATACTAGTAGATATGTTGGCGCCTCAATCTGCGTTGCCATAGCAACACGTATGTCATTTTATTTTAGAATAGAATATGCCAAAGAGAAATTAAGGTATTTTTTTGTAAATAATTCATTATATTTTTATTTTGTTCTTCTCTATATGAAATTTAACTAAGCCAAATTACATTTTTTCTTTGCTAAAGCATACATGCGATTATGTATAAAATATTGAAACAAATAGGAAAAAAAACATAAAAAATCTTCGTTTCTCTTACAAGCGCTTAAGGTGAGTACTTCCTTTATTATGTTAATTCAGCCTAAGTCTGTACTAGCATCTGCTTTACAGTGAATTATGTAGATTGAAGTAAAGTTTAATGCTAATGTACATTTTAAAAATCTTTTCAACATCTTATTATCTTATTTGTATTTGCAAATATAATAAGTTATTATAATGAGATTAAACGAAGCCTGTTTGTTTGGTTGAAAATATTGCTAGTTTTCGCGCTAGTGGTAGACGTTGATCTGATGTAGAAAAGTATGTCATATTAGTATGTGCGTGATAATTTATCTATTAGTTTAATTGATTTATATAAAAAAGTAATTGCATATACTGCCATCTTTTTTGGTTACTCAACTGCAAAAAGAAAGGTTATATTTTTATCGCGTATGCAAGTATGTATGTACATATGTCCGTTTCTTTGTTCTCTTGTAACTGTTCAACCCGTGAACCGTTTTTGACAAACTACACGTCATTAAATTGTAAAATCTCAGAAGAAGAGAATAGTGGATTTTAAAACTTACTTTTTAACCTCGGCTATCCGGCTAGTCGTGAAGATAACAAAAATATATTTATTTTACAATATCGCAATAAACATTAGCTCTTTGCACTTATTTGCCATATAAGCTCTTATTATAACTACATACATAGTTTTTAAGCAACGAAAACAATAACACTCATTAGTCCTGTCGCTATTGCGGACAAAGAAGTCCTAGGTTTGAAACTCAGATCATATTGTACTTTCTTTTATAAATACGTTAAATAACGTGTTCTAGTATATTATAATATTCTGCAATTCGAAGGGTATTTTTTTGGAATTCCGAATGTAAATATGATAGAAAATTTACAATTTGTGTCAAATTTAATTATCTTTGTATAGTTTATCATAAAATTTAATACCAACCCACTATATACAAACTAAGATGAACAAATTTAATTTTTAATCCGACATGCGAAGTGCTAAACTTATGCTAATGCCAATTTCGCTGTCACCTTTAATCATAGATAACTAAAACCGTGTTAATCGATTTTAGCCGAGAAATATGTAGCTATCTATTGATTATTATAAATACTTTTTTTTATTCTCCCTTTTATAATTTTATAGTGCGCAATAAATTATGATATTTTTTTTAATAGGTATGTATCTAAATAGATACATACTTATTAAGAAAACCTTTATCATAGTCTTCAGTTCGTCTTCAGTTCTTTCGTTCCGAACTACGGTGCTCTGAACGTGCCAGTAGACGCGAAATTGATTTTCCCGCCAATTTCGCTGTCATCATTAATCATAGATAACTAAGATTGTATTAAACAATTGTAACCAAAAATGTATGCATATCTGCTTACCGATCATTAAAAAATATTATTTTTTTATTTTTCTATTCTTTTTATAATAACAGAGCGCGACATAAATTTTTAATAATTGTTTGTGAGTTTTAGTTTCATCATATTTCCTTACGTCATATTATAAAATAAAATAAATATTATAATGGCAGAATATAAAGAAATCAAAAAAAGAAAAGGAAATGTAACGAACAAGTAACAACTAATATAAATATATATATATATATATATATATATATATATATATATATATATATATATATATATATATATATATATATATATATATATATATATATATATATATAATATATTAATATAAAGAATTTATTTCGCCCTCCTTAATTTTACACTCGGTTGATTTTAAATGATAATTTTAGCGATTTACTCAATTGTAGATAATTTTTTGATCATATCAACTTAACAACAGGATGTGAATCTCAAAATATTTACTTAAACATCTCTTGTGCACGTTTCGTAGTTAAAAGTGTGACAACTACAGCAGTACGCGACGCTACAGTACTTGAACTGACTGGAAAAGAGATTATTATGGGGAAACGTGTTTTTAAATTTATTTAAACGAGCTGTCTGTTGAACATTGAGTTTATAAGTTAGATATACTTGGAATAACAAATTATAATTTATAAAGAGTCTTAAAAGGTGTTGAAAATTCTAGAGTAATACATAAAATTGGATTGCCTATTTACTTACAAACACGATACACGGTACACATAATAAAATAACAATTTTTATAACTTTATTTCCTCTACTCTTTGTAATAGCCGAACCGCTTTTGACGGGAGTTTCATTAGCTGATAGTTGATATCATAAAAGGTAATTAAAGTAAATATTATTTCAGAATTATAAAAACATCTAGTGAAGTTAAATCCACGCGGATAAAGTTACGGGCTCTTGAAGAATAAATTCTATTATAAACATCAAAAGGACAGTTAAGGTTAATCTGTGATTTGTATCGCATCGTTTCGCATTTACGCATTTTCGCATTATTAAATGTTTAATGAATATGGTCTTTCACCATAATAGGAAATTCATTTTCAAATATATAATAACATGCACATACAATAAATTTCTATTGTTTATAATTTACAACACATTCTATTGTTTATAATATACATACAACATGTGCGTTTTATATCGCAAACGCTTTCAGCCACGACATCATTAATAATTTAATGTTACTTTTAAAAACCCCTAACACATTTGCACGTAAAAACTCATGCAATCAGTCTTTTTCAGTTCACGCATACCGTTTAATTTTTTACTGGATCTTTCATTTTCGGTGCTATATATGCAAAAGGGCTTCGCAATCCCGTTAGAACGGTTTCGCCCATTATCGCGCTTTCTTTGCCGAATGTAATTCGTTTGTGACATAACTACTTCGGATTGTCGACTGTGGCTGCGTTTTAAGGAATTTAGGTTGCACATTACTGTGTTCCAAAAAATGTAATTAACGTTTTAAAAGCAAGTTTCACAGCAAAGGTCACAGTGCAGTGGGACACCGTCTGATTATAATCGTGTTAGGTTGTGGGTTTGCTTCCCACTTTAGGTAATACAAAGCGCGTTGATTTCCGCCACTCAACACGTAATGTCTGGAATTTGACGGAAAGCGGAGTACAAAGCGGAGGTCACTAAAATCGAATTGAATCGAATTGAATCGAATTATTAAAATTAATGAATGACATTTAACTTATTAATAATATATATATTTTGTTTGATATTTAATGAATTATATCATAATAATTTGACATTTTGACACTTTTAACATTATTTTAAAACCATTTAACCTTTTTTTCATTCACCTTTTAACATTATTTTAAATTAAATTAAATTAAGTACAGTTTTAATAAGCAACTTTCTTAACAAAATTGCAAAAACGAGGATTTTAACTAAGGCCGTCGGGGATTATAACTATCCACGGTTGATAGAAGTTTTAATCCAAAATATGACATATCACCTTCATCTTTCATCCGTACAATTATTGTAACGATAGTAATATTAAGAGTTTTAAAAAACAGAGAATCAGAAACCTACCCATATCTGAAGGCCGTTGTGGCACAATGGGACCGCGATTGGCGATAAACGTGATTGTGAGCTAGATGCCCACTCAAAGGAAGTTAGTGTTAAGACACTCTGTTGACTGCTTTCCACCCAAAATCAAGCCATTGCATGATAAGTGGTGGAACTCTACTCCCCAGTTTAAGAGCGAGAAAATGAAAATACTTGAAATATCCTCCCGACTGAGAATCGAACTCACAATCGATCGTTTAATATTTTTATTAGTATTTATTAGATAATGTATAAAATATGTGCTGTTTTTATCTTGAAGGTTTAAATAAACATTTTCAAATATCAAGCCTAAGTGTTTTCCAATAAAACCTACTAAACATAAATTTAAAATGATTTATCATCAAATTTTTCTTGCGTACTCAAGAAACATAAAGAAGTTAATCCTTAGAAGTCGCAAAATTATCTTTCTGAAATGTAAGGTAGCACTTGTGACTTATAAGCGCACCGAGGACGCTAAACGTAGTTAATTATGAAACTGGAAGTCGTTTACAAACTTCTAACGTATTCTCATGAGTTATTAAACACACATATCATTGCATATATCTTCTACAATGGTAATAAGAGGAAATAATTTCTATATAATATTCATATTTGACATTTTAATTGATATATGTTTTAACTTTCGGTGAATCTATGTATATACTAGGGTGGTCTAAAAATAGCAGCACTCGTAAACAAAATCTTGTGAAATTCGCATTTACAGTTACTCAACAAAGCTTCAGATATTTTGGACGCGCAGTTTTTATGTGACAGTCGTTTTAGTGAGTTGATGTGAGTGTTTTTATGAAAATGGACAAAATCGATTATCGAGCTGTCATTAAATATTTGTTTTTGATAGGCAATAAGCCTACGCAAACTCAAAGATGGGTTAGATTCTAAATATCCATTCTGCACCACTATTTGCCACTGTGAAATTTTGAGCAGCTGAATTTGCCGTAAGAGCTTAGGAGGCGATAAACGTTCGGGACGTCCAAAAACTGAACCTACCGACGAAAACATCGTAAAGGTTTACCGAGTGGTGCAAGACGACCTCCGAATTAAAATGATAGTGAACATGTCAAGAATAAAAGCTTGTAACATTTAGGCATAAAAAGATGCCCGCGCGTTGGGTGCTGTGTGTGCTCACGGTAGACCAGAAACGTGTTCGAATGAATATGTTCAACGCTCTTTTTGGCGCTGAGTTTTGGCATCGATTAATTAATGTAGATGAAATTAGCATACTATATACATATATAGCAGAGGGGGAACCAACTCCAAAAAAGGCAATATCTATTTTTTTTTCGTCTGGGTATTGATTAAGAAGGAGATAGCAACTGTATTCTATGGGATAGTCATGAAGTTATTTTAATCTATCATCTTTAAAGAATAAATACCATTACAGGAGCATACTACGAGCCTTCAGCTTGTCATGACAAGCAATGGCTTGTCAAGACAAGCTGAAGGCTGGACTTGCGGAAAAACGGCCATATTTATAGAAAAAGAAAACCTTTTTTCACTACAATAATGTACATATCTCAGCAACAATCGAACAACAGCCATGATGAAAATCCACGAGTTGCGGTTTAAACTGCTTGACCATTCATCTTTCTCACCAGATCTAGTCCCAAGCGACTTCTTTCTGTTCTTGATAGAGATTTGGGAATGATTATTTTGCAGAGAAAATATCCAAGTAATATATGGAGTAACAGAGAGACTATGTGAAACAAAATCTAAAAAAATGTTTTGTATCTTTGTTAGGTCGGAAACATATCAGACCATCCTTGTACATACATACGTGAAGCAAAACCTCTATATCCCTTCTTAAGTAAATTAAGCGAACAGACAAGTGTGACCAGGAGTGCAGAATATATTAAATTAATAACATAAATGTAACACACACTACGCGTTGTCAACACTTCAATGAGACATCAGATTAATAAATATGTCAAGGGGTGCGATAGATTCGATTGACACTTTACCATGGTTCACCATTAAATACAAAAAATCAAAAGATTAAAATCGACAATTTAATCGCCATTATGTAACCAAATTCCAGATTGTCGAGTATTTTATTAAATTCTAATGATGAACGTCACTGACACCTAATGCTGCCTTAAGTTCGTTAAGGCTGATTAACTCTATCAGTAAAGTTACACTTTCAGCAAAGCAATAATTAATAGCAAGCGAAACCGCGGGCAAGAGGCTAGTGGTATTATATTTATAGAAATTACATATTAGTTCAAAAAATTCAGTAAAACGAACAAGCTTTATACAAAGCTTTCTCGTTATCCTGTTCACTCTAGCAAAGACATCAAGTTCTTTAGAAATATCGTATTGTCGCCATATTCATACTTATATATCATTTCGCAAATGGTATAGCAAATAATCAGTTAAAATAGTGTTGCAAGATTGTCTTACAGCGTGTGATTATTCGATAGTTACTCGTAGATACAAATGAAGTTGATTAAAGTATTGAATAATATGCATCAATAAATTACGTCACACCAATTTCATGATTTTAATACCGACCCCCCCCCCCCCCCCCCCGTAAACGTCACAGCTGGTCCATTTTGTTAGACCACGGTTATCAAGCCACGTCACACTTTGTCAACACATTCCATCCCCCTTGACGAATGACGTCATTTATGGATGGCTCCTAATAAAGATTTGAATATAACTTCAGTGTAACATAAAACAGAATGCAAGGAGTAGCGCACGAATGAAAGAAGTATGCAGGGGAGCGTTTGGCTCTTCGATCTCCCTGTCTACCCCGCCAAAGCATAAAGCTTATAAAAATTGTATTTTTTGTATGTTAGGAGGTAACAACCTTAAATACTTGTTTTACTTTGAATTAATTATTATTTATTTAAGTAAATATATGATCAAATATTCTATTATTATTTCAAGCGTCTACCTATTGGCTTTATTAATATCAGACAATTTTGACCCTCCTTAAATAATTTTGGTATTTGTTGTTATGCGGCAACGGAAATACATCATCTGTGAAAATTTCAACTGTCTAACTATCACGGTTCATGAAATACAGCCTGGTGTTAGACGCACAGACAGACAGAATGACGGACAGCGAAGTCTTGGTAACGGGACCCCTTTTTAGCCTTTAGGTACATACATAGGCCTCTCTAAAAATTGAACATATTCATAATAATTGTAATCATTCATTTTTTTTAAACAAAGCTCTCTTTTAACATTCAATTTGTTCTGTTTCGTTATTTTTGCACAAAGCGAGCTTATTCCTTAGTAAAGTATATTAAGTTGTTAGTTGTCTGCCTTTGTTTAGCTGAGAGCTTGGGGGTTTTCAAAATTTTGACATCGTAAGCCTTCATTTCGCGAAGCGTCGTTTACGTAATATTTTACTTTATAATAATGAAAGTAGTAAATGAAATTCTCGAGCTAAACAATGTAAGTTATAAGTATATATATATATATATATATATATATATATATATATATATATTTTTTTTTTTTTTTTTTTTCTCGACACATTAATCGATTAATTTTGAAGGACGCACAGTGTATCTTCTTCTTCTTCTTCTTCTTTCCAGTCATATTAGATACACTTTTATGTGTGTATTCAAAGATGAATGTGTGACGCTTTTTGGCTGAGTCAGAGCGAAATTAAGACATTTGAGACATATGGTGTTGAATGGCGGTACTCAACGCCGCGCTTTGTTCTATAAAAACAGTTTGCCTTTACGAAATAGTATCTACATAAGTTTACATAATTATATAAATAATACATTATTGTAAAAATTGTATATTATAGTTATTTTAATATATGTTAAAAAAGAAATATTGCTGTATAGAAAATGTTCTATTTCTATATACTTTGTGTTATTGCGCTGGCCGTTATTTACGGGCTCAGATGCGAGAGACAAAGCTCCACAGTAAAAGCACAGATATACAATTTGTTTTATTGAAGCCTACTTATAAGCTTAATTGAGATTAGAAAAGTTTGTAATAGATATATTCAATGACAAAGTTGGTTTTGATTCTAATTAATTACTCAAGTGATTATAATGGCATAGTGGGACTGCAGTTATGTGAACGTGATTGTTTTAGGTTCATTTCCCCACTCAAAAGAATAATTCATGATTAAAATTATTTTTGCAAATAGAACAAAGAAAACGAATATTCACAAAAAAAGTCAAAATTAAAAAATAATCACTTATAATGCAAATATTAACTATTTTTTTGCCAGAATACAATATTATTTGCTTATAATACCCAATAGGGCTTTGCGAATATTTATAAATTAATTTATTTTAGTCGCTATTCCTCTATTAATGTTTTACTAGCATTGTAAAAAAGTAATAAATATACATATATATAGTCTATTACTTGCTTATAAAAACTCCATTCTCTTTAAATTATAGTTTAAAACTGCATTACGTGTTATAAACTACACCGGTGAAAAATATAAGCTATTTTTTCAACTTGTATTTTTGCGTTGAAGATTGCTCGGGGGCTTTAATAAATGGGGAGACAAGATCTCGCCACTGGCTACTCAGTAAAATATATTTGGTCCTGAGTTTTTAACATTTCATTTTCGCTATATAGAGGTACAAGCAAGGAGCTTTTGCAAACTTATTTTTATTCGTCCAATAGATAGATTACGGTGCCTATACGACCCACGTATAAGGTATACGGCTATATTATTTTTCAATTGTTTGTATTCAGATTATATTTTGATTAAGTTATGAGAAAATATATAAACCTTAGATTATCCACAAAAAGAACATCACGATAATTTATTGACAATACATTTAATTTATAACATTAATAATTAGACTAAATTAAATAACTAATTAAGACTGGAAAACCTTTATAAAAAAACGTATATTTACATTGTTAGCATCTCTGTAGAGGGATGTAAATAAGTTGTAATAAAACGTATAAGAATTTCGACGCAGTCGGTAGTAGAACGCTTGGCTTAGCAGTCAAAGCGCTTGAACGCGAAGAGCCGCGGGTTCGAACCCCACTGCGTTCAAGTTTTTATACATTTTTAAAAACGTTTTTTAATTCTAAGTGTAGGATAACACTTTAAAAATATAAAATATAAGAACAATATACATACGTTATATCTTTATATGACAAAGCCTAATAAAATAGTGTTGATACCATGACTAAAACAACATACTCGTAATTTTAATCAATAATATTTCTATTTGATTTCACTCAGTCGTCTCAGTACTTTAAATGCAAAGGCGCGTCGAAACTCGCAATCCTGTCGGAACGGCGACCATTATCCGTCTCAAGGCCTCATTTGCTGAACGCAATTTGTGGCAAAATACTGATAAATACTTTGTGGTGTATTGAATAGAAGAGCTCTTTTTATAATTTATCTTTCCTTTAGGGAATGTAGTGTCTTGGGATTAGAAATAACAATATAATTGTTCTGATACGTACAAAACATTTAAAATACGTCTAATAAAAGGTATTTGTATTAAAAAAGCTTTTATGTGTATCTTATTTTATACTTTGATACCAATATTGCAATGATGATACAAAGGTATGTAATCCGCCATTTTGTTTTGGCGGCCATTATGGTTACGACAAAAAAATCAATAAAGTGTTCACATTAACTTATTTATACTTCCTAGCATTTATAGTAAAGCTTGCTATGACATAAAAGTGGAAAACAGAGTGTCTTGACACCGGATGGACACGAATCCCCCTTGAAAGCATAGAAGATATGCAAATTGTATTTAAAATTGTTCTATAGGTATTTTCTATAGGTATTTTCTATTAACATTAGTGTACTAATATTCAAGTACTAGCGAAATCTACTGTGTATTCAATAAGCTTACAAAGCTTATTTCCAACACAAAACGAACATTATAAATGGACCTTGTATTTATTTAACCTGTATATATTTTGTAAAGATTGAATATGTTTTGTCAATACGTTTGTTTGTTTGTTTGCAACGCGGCTCTATTGCGGGTTTGGTTTGTTATTACATTTATTAAGACAAAACCATTAGATGCTATATTTATTGAGATTAGATGCTACTGTACAAGGAATCTTATTTGTTATTATCATTCGTTTCATGATTATAATTATTTCAATGTTCTTATTAAAATTGTATACATTTCAAGGGTCTTCCGAGAATAAGCACAGCGTTAAATTCTGTTACTTAATACGCAGTATCTCGAATTTGGGTGGTAGGGGCAAAACCGTGTGACACTTGGTTGTTCCTGAGTATCAAAGAAGAAAAATATACCTCTTCGTGCTGGATGCCAAAATTCACTTTGTCTCATACTGTTATCTATAATTATAAATATTCCCCTGACACCTGAAACTATCAACATACACATAACGTCTCTCTAGCGTTCTATTTATTTAAACACGTATTATATTAGTAGTTCAATCAATATCTGTAACAAAGTTGTCTACAAAGAACGAAATCCACGTCTTAAAAGCGTTGAGGCGAAAAAGCTGAATATCTCATTTCTTATAAAAACTCGGCAAGCTCTATTTAACAGAATCCTAAACAGATTAGTCATAATAACGGAGGAAATATTCGCATACGTCGCTATGTTGGGAAATTACTTCTTTGATCTACATTATTCGTGGCAAATCATTGAAACGTACCCGACTGCGTAGTTTCACCAAGCGTTTTGTAAATGAAATAGAAAATAATAAAACGATTGAACAGAAATAGGATTACCCAATTGCCGATTAGCTTTCACTCGTACGTTAATAACAGGCTTAAAATGAGAATTCATTTTTAAGAATATTTGTTTGCTAGCTCAAATACTATTTGAAATGTTTATAAATGAAGGCCATCGTGGCCCAGTGGAAAATGCCTGACTAGCAACGCATTTGGTTATAAGTTCAACTCCTACTTGTGGGATTTATTAAATTTCTTCGCTCTAGAAGAAAAAAGCACGGCGTTCGTAACTTTCCGCTGAATTCCACAGACGGAAAGCGGAGAACGTAGTGGTTTGACACTAGCTGTTCATGCCCTACTATGCGGAATAAAAGCGTGAAGCTAAAAAAATATTATTAATGAATGCTATCGTAGTCAGGCGTTGTCCTGACGCGCTGGACGCGTTTGGCGTTTGTGAAATTTATTATATTTTAAATTAATTATTATTTATCCAACCTGGTAAGACAAAGCGCGTCTTCAACCTAGCAACTCAACACGCAATACCACGATTTCGGATGGAAAAGTGTGAACGGAGGTTTTTGACACTCTGTTGTCTCTGTCTACCCTGCTATGAGGCATAAAGCAAGAAACTGAAACGCTTATTAAAATAGTTGACGTCACTCAGTGGGAAAGTGTCCGACTGTGAACGTGGTGATTGCGGTTCGATTCCATTTGGGGATAAGATTATATATATATATATATATATATATATATATATATATATATATATATATGCTGTAGCGGTTATATTCAAAATTCAAAAAACCTTCATTTCTTCGCCTTAGTAAGTAAGCTCCAATGGATACTTTTGATGCTGATGATCACAGTCGATATTTATCATACAATGAATTTTTAGTAAAAAAAATTTTATACATATGTAACTATTAAACTGAATAAATAGTACATATTTTGATATTCTACAATATTTTTTAGTAAGCCCGATACAGTAGCTAACGATTTTATTTTAAAATATGTAAAGGCCAGGGTAAGATCTAAATATTAATATTTTATTAAAAAGTACCAAAATGCTTATATTTACGAAAATGTTCTTTGAAATTATCATCCGAGTAATATCACGGTGATTGCAGGATGTATATCAAATTAGCCGCCCGCCGGTATTTAATTTATCGCTTCATCTGAAACTAGATTATTTAGATATCTAGCATTTATTATGAACATTTATGATACAAATTTAAGTTTACCTCTCATTATGTATGTAATTTATATTTTATTAGAGTAACGCTGCTGAGTTTTTTGCATATAATGATTGAAGGCATAGCTTAAACAAATATTTCTCCTTACTTTAATACACTACTTGGTGCTCGATTTACATAACGAAAATATATTCTGCAATTTAATTAAAATTACATTTTTTATATTGATTGGTAAAAGACGATCTTGTCCCACATAGCACGAAAATATGGAGTACCTAGCATCAAGACACTCCGTATTTCGCTTTCCGCCGAAATACGAGACATTACGCGTTAAGTGATATAACTCAACGCCGCGGTTTGTTTTACCAGAGCAAGAATTTGAAAATAATTTATATATAATTAATCCCCAAAACGGGAATCCACAATCGATAACGCTTACAGTCCCTCTACACACTATTACAATAATTCTTATGCATAATTATAAAAAAAAATAAAAATTAACTAACACTTAAGTGACTTTCATAAAAAGTATTGATCTATAAAATTGTTACAATACATAGTTAGTTCTTGTTAGCAAGTACTGTGTAACAAGCGATATATACAGCAACTTCGAAACCGATGGTGGTCGTTATCAAGGAACTCCAACTGACGGAGGAGCACTATCTTAGTTTGCGTATAACCACAAACTTGTACACTCGTATAATAATTTACACATTGTATGTATTCACTGCACTACTTCAAAATAATTTAATATTTCTATTGAATATATATTTAAAACCATCTTTATATACTGAAAGTACTACAAATTTAATTTCTATTGTAAATTTTTGCTTCAATTATGTATATGGATAATGCTATTAAAAAAACGCTGTTGGAAGTGGTATTTGGACTTTATTTTTCTTCTGTTTTCTATGTAGCAGATGAATGAGATCGACAATGCGATACAAAGGGCCTTAAGATTTTGTCGATAATACTAACGAGGAAACGCCGACACTTGTTTAAGGGACAGTTCTGTGAATAACTGTTAAATTTAAAAAAAATATTTATTTTAATATTATAATTATCTCTATATTTTTAATTGGTAGAGTACTATAAGAATACACAAACAAACATGTACTGTTAAATACAGCTGTTAAACAAAAAAGAGAGTTTTAGTACAAATCAGACCTTATTTGCAATTTAATATTTAAGACATTTAATGAGTGGCTATACAGCTATGTTAATTTGAAGGAAGTTCAAATATTGGTTTATTATAAAATCAACGCGAGCACAGCAAACTAAATGATGAAAATTTAAATATATTCTGGGATTATTGTAAAGCTATAAAGTTCGTACGGAGTGAGTGGGTGTATGTTTTTTATATTGCCCTAGAGGCTTGTTTTCGTTATTTAGAAGGGAAAAAGGTTCGAATTTTTTGGTTTACAATCCTTATATATTAATATGGCGCAAATTCAGCTCTGTGCAAATGCTAGATCGTTGTTTTATTACTTTTAGCACGAAAAATCATTTATACGAGAAGAGAAAACTAAGAGATTCATTAGACGCTTTTGTGACAAATGTAATAAAAGTAGTTTTACAGTTAGTTAGAGCGTTTGAAAAAACGCGTTATTACATCAACGCTAACTATTAATATTTAATCTGTTGTCGCGCGTATTGGCGGGAAACGGAAAAGGAAAAATATTTACTTAGGCTGATTCCGGTGTTATTTGCAAGCGTCCATAATATTTTACGACTTCTTCATTATAATTATATCTATATGGAAAACTCACATCACTCTATATATATATATATATATATATATATATATATATATATATTGGAAATTTCTATTATACATGTTATTATTATTCATTTGCAGCCGCGCAGTTGTAATTTGCAAATATCTATCATTAGTTTTTTCGTTTCCCACTTAAAGTTATCAGTTCACTAAACATCATAGTCTTAAGTTGGCCTACGGAGTCGCATAGTGTTTATTTTTTTCTAGTTAAATACGAATATTATGTCAAGCGGTTTTTACATAAATTATATACAAGAAAACCAACAGAAAAACGCTAGTTAAAATGCTCAGAGTTAGCTAACCATACAAAAAAGGTCGGAAAGGGGAAATATATTCGTAAACAACTCGTAAATCAGCATTTCTATGTTGCATTGTTCTATATATATAACCAACGCTTATCTGTTCTGCGGTGAGCTAAAACAGACTTTCCTTTCCACCATTAAACGGGAGGTATTAACAAACCACATTAGTTGAATAGTACAACTGGATAATGGATTAAAGTGCTACAAAACTTAGAAATTTTTATTAAAAATAATTTGTAGAACAGAAGAACTTGTCGAATTCTATTTTCTCTTTCAATTTTTTCATGATTTTGAATTTTATCTTTGATCGTAGATTTTTTTAAATGAAGATATTTAAATAATATATGTTTTGAAAATCCAAATCCATACTAATATTAACTAACTCTATCTGTTGGTCTGTGAGGTAATCATAGACCAACCGTTGAACTGGTTTTTATGAAATTTAACAAAATCAATTAGAGCCATTTGAGGGTCTTGCAAGGAAATTAATCTATATTTGTGCTACTTAGCAACCCCCCCCCCCCTCATTTTAAAGATTTTTCAAAAAATAACTTGAAATAATAAGAAATAATTCTACATTGACGCCAGTCGTGGCGCAGTGGGACAGCGTCTGACTGTAAACGCAAACGGTTGTGGGTTCGATCCCTACTCGGAGGAATGATTATATTTAAATTATTTTCACTTCCTTACGCTGGTAAAAAAAAAAGTGCGCCGTTGAGTTTCTACACTCAAAATGCAAAGTCTCGAATTCGGTGGAAACCGAAGTAAGAAGTGTCTTAACACTAGATACTTTGTGTCCATCCTGCTATGCGTGATAAAAGCGTGAAGGTAAAAAAACATAAAAAATCTACAAATTTACATTGATGACGCGGGCGAATTCACGCTTCTCGCTAGTAAAACCTAAAATATTCAGAGGTTGCAGTGGCAAGTTCATACCAAAAAAAAACAATAACTTGACAAAATGATATTCTAAGTGGCTATCGACGATTCAACTATAAAGTGTCAACTTAGTGTTCCGTAGAGGATTTAAAGAAAATTGGAAATCGTGCAGGGGCCTTCTCCGCTCGCATTAAGTGCAATGCTGTTGTGTAACAGGGACAAAGTTTAAGCCTGGATAAAGTATTTTGAGACGTTCAAACTGTCCAAAATGTACTTGTTTGTACAAAAGTACATTTAAAAAAAAATCAAAGCATCTAAAATGCCTAACCCAAAATGTTTAAACTTAAAAAACTTGAGGATTTTGAAGTTTAAAAGTAAATAAAAGATTAAGTTAAATAACACTTAGCTGTATCCTTAGTATTTTTTTATTATGGAGACAAAACCTATGAAGAAATGTCTTTGGACCTCTTCTTATGAAGTTTGTATGGGCTTTATGTAAATAAGTAATCTAAAAAAAGATAATTTTGTTTTGGATAACATATACCTTGCTATGATGACGAATATTTGCTTAGTAAATAGCTTAAAATAAGTAGTTTAATGTTTTTACCCTTATTTATCTAAATACAATTTTGCATACATATGAAAATTATTATTAGTAACAATATTTACTTGTATCCTATACTAGGCTGTCGAAGCACAGTGGTGCGTCTATCTGTAAACGCGACTGTGTATTCTATTCTCACTCATAGTAAAGATTATATTTAAAATTTATTTCAATTTGTCTCCATTCTGATAACACAAAGGGCAGCGTTGAGTCCGCCACACTGTGTGTGAACACAATGTCTGAATTTCGAGTGGAAAGCGGTTAATGGAGAGTGTTGACACCACCCTGCTATCCGGTAAAACCATGAATATTCTTTTTAATATCAATTTAATAATTTACTTTCAAACTATGATCTTGTGTATATGAAAACAATAGGTATATCAGGTAGATATACCCTAACTATTGTTTATTTTTAAATAATGTAATTTATTTTTATAAAACTTGCTGAGCTGACTAACTGAAAATTTGTAGTACAAAAATGCCAAGATCGGGTAGACTAGAAACTAACTGTTAGAAGAAATAATCAATAACATAAATTAATATTAGTGGTCTTAAGGTCTTATTTTTATAAATTATTTAAATTTTTTTTTGCTTCACGCTTTTATCCCTCATAGCAGGGCAGACAGAAAGTACCTAGTGTCAAGACACTCCGTACCTTCCTTTTTGTTTAAAGTTTGTTAATGATTATAATTTAACTTGTTGAATTGATAATTTATTTATTTATTTATTTATTTATTTATTTATTAGTAATCAACAGCGTTACATAAAAAAAAATACAATATAAAAAATAACATAATTACAAGGCCAAAAAGATTACCATTATATATAACTAAATAATAAAACTAGTAAACTGTAGAAAAAAGTAATGCTTATAGTACAAAATTTACAATTTAATAAATGAACAACAACAACATCCAACATATGTGTGTGTGTGTGTATGTGTGTGTGTGTGTGTGTGTGTGTGTGTATGTGTGTGTATGGGTGTGTGTGTACGGACGTGCAAATACAGCGTGTCACTATTTCTTTTAAATTTAATGCATTTCTATTATTTTCTTTTTTAATTGTGTTTTAGACAAATGGAATAAATCCAAATTATTGTAAACTTTGTTGCAGGTTCGTGCCAGTCGTAGCAATATAGAATTTTGAGCATAGCTTGTGTTAGTTTTGGGTACGTATAAAAGGTGTGTGTGACGCGATCTGAAAGACGGCACATTAAGGGAAACGGTTGAAAGTAAAGAAGGACAATCAATTTTGCCTGTTAGTATTGCTTGTAGGAGTAATATGTCGCTTAGATTTCTTCGTTTTTCTAGGGGGTCAATTTCATAATGTGCGCAAGCTTCCTCGTACGTATTAAATTTTTTAAAATCTTTGAATGACAAGTATTGAATAAATTGACGTTGGATAGTTTCAAGTCGCTCAATATGAATATTATAGTGAGGGGACCATATGTTACACGCATATTCTAATACACATGTCCCTATATTTTATAATTTATAAGAAAATATATGTTTATTGTAAGTTTAATGGATTTATTTAGTATAGTAGAGATCTTCAAAGATTTTTTATTCATGTCTTCATATCTTATATAATATCTATTTTTAGTAACAGTGTGCACTAAGCCGTACATTTTAAAAATTGATTACCCCGAAAATAGACAAAAAGATTTCTTTGTGAAAGGTCGATTTTATGTTAAATATTAATCAATGAGGTGGTTCGTGCAGAAAGGTTTGTAAGATATTTTCAAATTTTCTCGAGGGAACGGGAGCGTACGCTATAATTTACGTTTTTTATCGAATATTAAGATTACATTTGAAAAGAAAAGAAAAAAAATGCTATGATATCGTTAGTTATCTTACCATAACATTGTTTAAGGAATAACTCGTTTCCTGTTATCTTTCTAGCAATTGTCGTTGCCGTTGTCTTCTTAAAACATTTAATGAATAGGCTCAGTCTATATAAGCGATATTGGTTGCGGTTTCACTGAACATAATAAATAAACTTTTTTTCCAGCATAGCAAAATATACGGGAAATATCTATGTCAAGACAGTCCATATCTCGCTTTCTGTCGAATTCCCTATATTTTGTGTTAAGTCGCAAAACTCAACGCCGCGACTTGTGTTACCAGAACGAGGAAAAGAAAATATTTCAAATGTAATCATGTAATCATCCTCGGATTGAGAATCCAACCCACAACCGATTGCGTTTGAATTCATCTGTCCCATTGCATATATATATATATATATATATATATATATATATATATATATATATATATATATATATATATATATATATATATATATATATATATATATATATAATACCTCGTTTTGCTTTGCGTTTTTTTCGAAGTTGCGTCGCTGCTTAATTTTACTGATTTTCTCTGTGCGTCGTTAGGTTTTCGAAGTTGTGTTGTTTTGGATTCGACCCTATATTTTTTTTCCTAAAATATGACAGAACCTTTGTTTTTAATTGCGCCATGGCATTAAAGTTTGGGGATTCACTTTCCAATTAAAAATCAACGCAAATTTAATACAATTTTATTTTCACTTGGTTTTGCTTATGTTTTGCTATGACTCGAATTCGATTCGACAAGTCTTTAATGTTGATGAGACTGGGTTGATGAAGCTGTTCAACAAATATTGGACCATTTTTTTCTGAAAGAAAGCTGATCTACCACAACAACCACTATGGACTCATCAGACAGTGATTAATTTTAATTAAACTTTCATAAATTAAATGAATATGTAATTTATTTTGTTTAAATGGTTACGTTTTTTAAATATTATTTTTGTTTGATAAAATTATTTATTTATTTTTATTTTAGCTTCACGCTTTTATCCCACATAGCAGGGGAGGCAGAAAGTACCTAGTGTCAGGACAATCCGTACTTCGCTTTCCACCGAATTCGAGATATTCCATGTTGAGTGGTGGAGCTTAACGCCGCACTTTGTCTTTCACCAGAGCGAATAAGTGAAAATAATTTAAATTTAATAACTCCCACGAGTGGGGATCGAACCCACAACCGATCGCGTTTACAGTCAGACGCTGTTCCACGAGCGGCCACAAAAATTTTACTTTGTTCAATTTTATTTTTAAAAGGTAGTATTTTCGTAAGCCTGGAACCTATCTTCGATCCTTTAGTGGTATGCTATAGAAAATCTATTTTCACTTTGCGTCGTTTCAATTTGCGTCGTGGTTTTTTGGAACGTAGCCCCGACGCAAAGCGAATGTCCAAAACTTCGTTGCGATTTGACCCTTATCATAAGTTCTACTTCTATTTACCATCTAATAATTTTGAAACTTGGGCTCAAAAGTATGTATATCGCCTTTATTATAATAAGATACTCCCAGCGTATGTAATTATACAGCATATTATAAGTATATAAAAATATATTATCAGGCTAACTGTATTCGCGATTTCACCGGCATGATAATTGCTTTGAGAAATCTTTATAAATATGTCTACAGAAGACTAAACTTTCTACTAATTTAAGAAAACTCACACTCTATATCATTTGTATCGAAGTAAATACTTAAAATAGTTTTTTTTAGCTTCGTGCTTTTTATCCCGTATAGCAGGGTTGACAGAAAATACCTAGTGTCAAGACACTCCGTACCTCGCTTTACACCGAATTTGAGACATTTCGTATTGAGTGACGCAACTCAGCGTTGCACTTTGTCAAGGACAAGAAATTATTTTAAATATTATCACTTCCCCGAGTGGGGATCGAACCCACAATCGATCGTGTTTACAGTCAGACGGTGTCACACTGCGCCACGACCGAAATAGATATAAATTTTGTTATTTGTTTTGTTAAGGAAAAACTATCAAGATTTCCATAGTGAAAAGTGAATATAAATTAGCTACGCCATTTCCAAGATTAGCATGCACGTTTGATAAACAGACAAACAAATAAAAAAAACTTGTTTTGACTTTTACAGACAGTGATCAGTTATAATTTTATTATATTAATATACGATATTGATATAAAAATAATGTTTATATCGGAGACAATTTGAGAATCATTACCACTTTAGAGCTTAAGAACAATATTGAGAAACATCTCACCTTAAATGATCAGTTTAAAAAAGTCTACTAGAACCAATTATAATATGACATTAGTAATAAAATTAATCTCATATTAACCTAATAACAGAGCTTATAAAATATGTTAGCATTATTTCATTCTAATACTGTCTAAGAATACAGTACGTATTGTTATAGGCCATGGTTTCTATTGATGATGATAATCCCTTCAAAGTTCACTTAAGATCTTTAGACAATTATGACCGTCTATTGTCAATGCAGATAAGTTATAGGAGATATGTTAGTATATTGTGTTTTGATATCTTTACTAGTATTAAATCTGCTGCTGCTGGACATTGGCCTCTACCAATGATTTTCACGATGGACAATCCTGCACTTCCCGTATACTGTGGCTGCCTGCGACCATGATAAGATCTCTTAAGAGTCTCAGGCAATGTTTAATGAAATAATTAAAAATATTAATAATAATAATTTTAAAAAAGACATGGACAAAAATAAATCTGTGGTAAACCCAAATAAAGACCTTGATCACACCGTCGATCCACCTGGTATACTGCCTGTCCAATGAGCGTCGTCTGGTTCGTGGTAGCTACTCGGAAGCCATACACCATTATTATTTCAAAATCCCTTATACCATAAATTTATGGATATGTCTTATAGTTTATGAAAATATGAAAAAATATACACACAAATGTGTTTCAACCTAAGAGAAGTAGCAATTAACGCTCGACTCCACTATTTGAGCTCTTGTCTCTACCTAACTAACTTTGAAAAGATTTTACTAATGCCGTCTTTGAAATATGAGGTGGAAATGACGACACAAATTTAGATCTTTTAATAAATTATAATAAGGTTTTGCTTTTATACCTCTAGTAGCTGCTTATTGATGTTTATAAAATGATAAATTTACACTGAGATACTGATGGACGCAAGACGCAAATTTTGAAAAATAATAAACTCCCCAGTTTATTATTTTTCAAAATTTTCGCCGGTAGTGGAGCAGTGGGACAGCGTCTGACTATAAACGCATTTCGGTTGTGAGTTCGATTCCCACTCGAGGATTGATATTTTTTTAATATAAAATAATATGTACTACAGACTTGGTCTGTACCTTTTTTTCCTTATTGTTATTTATTTCTCATTTGAATATAACCAGCTACTTAGAACTAAGACATATGTTTAAATTTAAGCGAATTTTTGGCAAAACTAAAGTATCTTCATTCTACGAAGTACGTATATATAAATTATTTTTCATATTAAACATATAAAAGTAAACATATATAAAAATAATGAAAATTAAAATTATATATAAATTAATTTTATTTCCTCTGGTAAGACAAAGCACAGCGTTAAGTTCCACCACAATGTCTCGAATTCGACGGAAAGCTTACGGAGTGTCTTGACACTAGGTACTTACGGTCTATCCTACTATGCAGGATATAAAGCGTGACGCTAAAAAAATAAACGACTCGCTTGTCATTTTTTAATTATGGATGTACCTATGATGAATTTGAACAAATTGCATTATTGTAACAAAATTACTTACACTTAAGTATTAAGTTGTTCATGCGTATACCTCGGGTTAGCCGTAAAAGTTGAACCATAAAAATATAATGTGTTCATTTTTGGAAAAACGTATAAAAATTTTGAACGCAGCGGGATTCGAACCTGCGCCTCTTGGAAACCGTCCAACTTGGACGGTTATTTATTAAATAATATAATGTGTTATTATACGTAATGTTTTTTATATATAAATTGAAAATACACTACTTAATTTTGCGTCCATGCCTTTACGTTCTATATTTTTTATTATTTAAAAAGCATATTAAAGTAACATATGGCAAATAAAATTAACAAAACTGTAATAACTACGTTTAAATATGTTAGAAGCCGGTTGTGGCGCAGTAGGATAGGGTATCACTTTAAATGCGATCGGTTGTGGGCCTATTCTTACTCGAAGGAATTAATATATTAACATTATATCCATTTTCACGGTCTGCTGAGACAAAGCACAGCGTTGAGTTCCACTGCAAAATGTCTCGAATTCAATAATAAGTGGATTATGGTGACACTAGTTATTTTCTATCTATTCTGCTATGCGGAATAAATACGTGAAGCTAAAAAAATATAAGATATACAGTATAGTAAATTCCATTGGGAGTTATATATTTTTTACATTTACCTCAGACATTTCATAAAAAACTACACAGAATACACCTTTTAAAAGTCTTTAGCAGTTTTTTTACTTCTGTTGTCGAAGCCTTTTAAGATTAAAGAAGAGTAGTCTTTGTTCTTTCTCCAACTTTTTCCATCGGAAACGGATGGGCGGACAGTACTATAACTATTAAATTGCTTTAATTATCCTGATAAGTAAAAGACTTAAGCTTTAAATATATATATTTTTAGGTACAGCTATAAAGCCTAACCGGAAATTAGCTGGGCTTTATAAAATAGACCGCATTTAGGATATTTTACTTTAAAGTAAAATAGGTTTTAAAGTAAAATTACTATTATATCATAAGCCAAGGATGGGCTCTTGTCTATAGTATGAATTGCATAAAGATGTTTAATTTATATTAAGTCGTTATTAGAATGGTATACTAAATTTATTACATATGGGTATTTTCTGGAAATGTTTATTTAAAAATTCTAAAGCAAAACTTACCTTCTCCTTATTAACCTATCTATCTGCTAGTTAAAGTCTTGTCAAAATCTATCTCGTCGTACCAGAGACTAACATATAGTCTATAAATATATATGACAGACTTATACATATATAGACTGTTATTTTAACAATATAAACAGACACTTAAATTTTATTTAATTATACAGATTTCATGAAAATGAGTTACTTACTGTGAACAACTTACTGTTTATATTTTTATGTAATTTAGGTATTAATTTTATAAATTTTATTTAGCGTGTCAATCTGTAAAATTAATATATTTCAAATAATATATATTTTCAACCAAAACAACTTTGATTTTATAATCAAATATAAATAGTAAGTATAACATAAATCAAAGTAAAAATAAATATTGTACCTCTATATAGGTACTTATGTACTCATAAATCCTTTTTGCTTTTCTAGTGATTAAGCATTGATCCAGGCCCAATGTATGCCAGATCAGCAAATCGTATTAATGCGAATGGTCTGCCGGCTTACTATACTAATCTTGTCGACCGTGAACCGCATTAATTGATATCGAAGCTTCTTGCATATATACTATAAATGTTTATAGCTTATGTTCTATAGAAAATATTATGTTAATGATACTTTTAACTAACTATATTTAACATACAATTCAAATGCAAAAAAACTGTTTTAAATAAAACAGTTTTTTAAATATATATATATATATATATATATATATATATATATATATATATATATATATATATATATATATATATAAATTATGTTTATATAAACTACTGAATATAGTGAAAAATGGTTTCATTAATTTTGATTTCTTAGGTGTCTCTAACACCAAGTACTTAAATTATTAAGTCTAAAGTATTCATTTTTTTATCAAAAAGCTTAAAAGAATAAATATAAGAAAAAAACAAAACAAATTTGATTTCAAGTAGTTTGAAATGTATCGTTTGACGAATATGATTCTGTGGTCTCAAATCATAGCCGTCAGATGGGTACTGACGAGAGGAATTCAATCAATTTGTCGACTCGAGTCACATTCGATCATATCGTCACGTTCAGACGTTGAGAGCCTTTCGCATTGCTTGTTACTGATGTCACGTGAATGTTTCATACGAAAACACTGGCTTTTATTATTATTTACTTGTGTGCACTATTTCGTGAGAAACTAAAAAATCTCTCTTGTTATACATTTTGAATGTTTAAATTAATTTGAAGTTGATATAAAGAAAATTTTTCACTATTGTCTTAAAAAATATTAAGTTTTGTTATTCATCACTCAGCAATTTCTCAGTTTTGAACGGAAAGCAGTCGATGGAGTATCTTGACACTAGCTTGCCTCTAACGACTAATATAAATGTGGTATAATTGACATTTTATACCGAATTTGAAATTTATATATTTGAAATACTAGAAAGCTCGTATTGGGCATTTAGTATAAAACTTATATAGCATTAAGATAGTCTTTCGTCTGAATTTTCCAATACCACGTCCCAGTAGTCGTTTGTAAAACCGAAAACCGTTTTCTCTTCCTTCCACTAAAATTAATATATTAAGACATTCGCCTTTATATCGCATGTGTTCTTTACATAATACTATCTTGCTTAAAAATAGACGTTTTCAACGATGTCACTATAGCCTCTCTGAGAAGCAAATTAACAGAAGTTGTTGAGAAAATAGTTACTAATTTAATTTAAGTACTAACTATAAAATTGTTTAGTTTATAGTGAAATTCTCATTTTTTAGGTTATATAAATTAAAAATTTTAAATTTTAAATTACGATTTCGCTTATTGTGTATCTTTGTTACCATTGGTGATTAATTTTAATTACTTTCAGTGCACGCTGTGTCTGTATATAAAAAATGCCATGATTGGTATTACTCTTGTAATCTTCCTTATTTACATGAGTTTAATTGTTATTTGTTTTGTGGACTAATAAATACAATATAATATAATAAAAACAAGGTGAGTTTTTTTAAAAAATGGCCACTTAATATATGCGATATTGTCCGTTTTTTTACCTACCGTAAAGTAGTATAGCAAATGAGTATATCATAAATATATTCGAAGCTTCATAAGCTAATTTTCTCTACCACATTTTTTAATTTTTAATCTCAATGTCTCTCATTCTTTCTCAGTAATATTACTATCTGTTACTTTTACATTTAGTAAAAATATAATAAATAAAGCTATTTTTTAATAAATAATCGTGTAAAATAAATAATTTATGTTTATTTAACCTAAATGATTTCCTAACATTTAGGTGATATGTTACATGTATACAATTATTTATAAGTTAACACAATTTTCTAATCCCTCTGGCATTGTGAGCATAATGCCTCGTTTGTTACAACGGAGCCTCCCGTACGGATGATTGATTCAGTGTTTCAAACTTCGATTGAAGGCAACACAACTGCTAGATGAGTACTAGATTTTTTTTATTAAAAGCTTCTAGATAACTTTTAAAAAGCATTTGATTAAATCTTGTGTTCTGTTATTTTGTTAATAATAAAAAATTTAATATATATATATATATATATATATATATATATATATATATATATATATTTCAATTTTTTCCTTCATTTCATCTTTAAGATTCATATATGTACATGATATTCGGTTCGATTTCCACTTGGAGGAATGTTTACATTTAAACTTTATTTTCATTTGTTAGATATGGGAAGCGCGGCGAGTTCCGCCAACCGTCAACGGAATGTATTGCCACTAGACACTTGAATTAGTAAAAATGGAACACAAAAACTGGTAACCTAATAACAAAGAAAATAGCTACATAAAAATAAGATCGTGCAAATATAACACAGAATAGTAAAAATATTTATCTAAGCGAAGCAAAGTGCTTGTAACTTTGTTGCGTATTTTTGGCTCGTTCTCAACTTGTGCACTGCACACGAGCTTGGAGAAACAATAAGTGGCAAATATTTCGCCATAATATTGTTCTAGTGGTATCTTTTAGATAAAAAAACGAATTTGGTATAATGCCATATGCCAGAATATTAATGAAAATGTTTTTTTTTTAAATATATTAAGTGTAAAAGAAATGATTCTAACATTGACTAAACATATAAATGTACTCAAGTAACATATATGAATTGTTATCCATAATTTGCTTGTATGATTTAAAAGATACCGTTATTATCTGCTTCGATAAGAATTTTATGTAGTTATGCTCTACAATGCCCAAATACATGATCAACGACTGGGAGTAGTACATTTTGTAAAAAGTTACTTTCATTTCACAAATTCCATATATTCTAACTAATACTAAGATAATTTGAATAGTGATATTAAATTCAATTCAATTACAAATTTACCTTGTGAAAATAGCTCAAGTTAAGAGTCAGAATACTAAATGTTACGAGCTGTACTTTGTAAGCGTTGTGATGGTGAGCACGCGGTATTGGGAGAACGATTCACATTATGAGTGTCGTTCCGGTAAATGTTAATTATGTTATTAGAGTTTAATTAGTTAATTACCTGATATTTAGGTTTTTACACATCAGTTTTTCAAACAGGCCCTCGTGGCGCAGTAGCACAGCGTCTGACTGTAAATCCGTTTAGTTCTAGGTTCCCAGAACTAGTCCCCGAGGAATAAGTATGCTAAAAAAATAATCTCATTTCGTCTCTTGTAAGACAAAGTTCGCCAATAAACCGGCAATGTCTCGATTTCAGGCGGAAAGAATAATTGAAATGTTGGAGGATGTTATAAATACTTTAAAATCAAAATGTCAGTTTTGTCAGTTCTACATGACTCCTACTACCTTTTTAGAAGACAATTCCACTGAGAAGACAGAACGAGAAGCCAAACATTTGGTCTTATCAAATGTAATTCTGAAATATGTTCATAGGAATAGTTAGCTTCTTGAGTGAAAGGCGTTTAATTCCGCAAGTTAACAATATAGTATTATTGAAAAGCATAAAATATACTTCACTTTACTGGCTATTTTTGCTAATGTTAACCTTACTTGTAAATGTAATTGTTTGTTTATTTATTATTGTATGGCTTCGTATAATAGAATAATGTAATTCATAAAACAAAATAAAGGCGATCACTATTTTTTTTCTTATTTCTAAATTTCAAAATTAAACTTGGCTTGATAAGAAAATATAGCGTTAATATTCCCACTTATTACCGTAGTTTCTGAGAAAAAACCGACTATCTTGCTTGCTTGCCTGCCTTATACTGGAGAAAATCTTAAAGAAAAAAAATAGCTTTATATAGCAATATATCGTCGCGTAATTTATAGGACACTACGAGGGCGAAGCTTAAACTGCATATGGAGGTATCAGGTGAATAATGCATGTTGCATCTCCATCTCTCGGACTGGATAAACTTTTGTGTACACTCGGTGTCACTGTGAAGTATGTACCTGCTTGAATTTTTATTAGGAGCTCTGTAAATGGATCCTTTGTGCGATATTTGTTGGGAATTTACACGTGAGTAATGTAAGCTCACTTATATAATATGTATTTGTGTGTTTTCAAATTCTTCAAAAATATTAATAAGATGTGAAGTTGGAAATAACCTACGAGTATATATAAAACCCAAGAATGTTAATTGCTAATCTATTTATGTATTTAGTTTTTAAATTTTAAGTTAAATATACTTTTTTAAGTAAAGTTTAGTACAGTTAAAGTTGGGTAAAAGTGGATTATGAAATGTATGAGCAGTGCGAAAGAATATGTTTGTAATGCTAAAAAGTTTTGCCTCCAGTAAAGAGCGGTTTAACTTCTTATATGCTTTGTAGCGGTTAATCTTTTTCTTGAATTGTGTTACTTTATTTGTGTAAGTATGTATGTATGTATATATATACATACATACATACATACATACACATATATATGTATATATATATATATATATATATATATATATATATATATATATATTTCTGATGGAAATGGAAATAGAAATCTATTCTCCAATCAAACGCCATTCCTATAAATAATCGAGTTTAAACTTTAAATACGTTGAACTGGCTGACATCGCTTGATTCATCGTCGGTTGTACAACTCAAATCGATTGTTAGAGTAAATACCAATCGTCGTCCTCACTTCGGAACTTGCTTTAGTAGCTGACTTCATTATAATCTTAGAAATGGTGGAAGTGGTTTTCCAAGAAAAATGATGTAATTTTTATGAGCCTTCTGATGCTTATAAAGGTTTATGATATTTAAAATTAATAGCAGTAACTGTAAACACTTGTTATTGGTTATACACGACTTTGAATGTAATAAAAATTAAAAAACCAAATAAATAATTATTCGCTGTGTTTGATTATTATATCGTCACTATATTTAACTATTTTTTACACTATTCTGGAAAGGCAAACTTCAATATTGGGTTACATAAAAAGTGAAATAGTAAATAGAAAATCAACATTTATAGCGTTATATATGAGGCCGGTCGTGGCGCAGTGGAACAACGTCTGACTGTAAACGCGCCCGGTTGTGGGTTCGATTCCCACTTGGTCCCCCAAGTGATTATATTCAAATTATTTTCACTTCCTCGCTCTGGTAAAGACAATGTGCGGCGTTGAGTTCCACCACTTAACACGAAATGTCTCGACTTTGGCGGAAAGTGAAGTATGGAGTGTCTTGACACTAGGTACTTTGCAGTAAGCAATCAAGGCTTTGCATATAGCACACTAGGCCGAGAGAGCTTAGTGTTAAGTTACTCCATTCTCTAATTAACTTTCGAATTTGAGAACCGGACTGTGGAACCTAACTTTATTTTACTAGTAATTAGAAAGTAAAATCTATAATGGAGTATATATTGGTATTCGAAAATGAATTCTATCCGGGAGCAGTTCACCTGTGAATACGGACTACTGTAAAGTGTTCGAAACGATAGGTTTTCAAAAATGCATTTTCAAATACTAAAGTATACACGATTAATTTGTTTAAAATAATTTCAATTAAAACTAAATATAATTAATTAATATACCCCGATTAGAGATGAAGCCCACAGCTACCGTGTTTCTAATAAGACAGTGTGCAACTGTGCCTAGATTACATGTAAAGAGTAAAGATACTCTAATCAATCGAATAGTAGTAAATAGATTTTACAATTGAACCTAAACGAAGCCAGCCTAAATAACTAGGCAAAGCAAATATTTGAAATCCACATACAACCGGTGGCAGGCATAAAATAGTGTCAGGTATTTCGGTAAAAGCCGTGACTATTTGGATTGGTTGCAAGAATGCTAGCTGCATTCCGATTTGTGCTACAGTACATTTTCCGAGCGAAAATCAAGCCTCTATCACTTTTACTGGGAGAGCGACAAACACGACATTTCTATAAATGGGTTTTTAATAGCTATACGCTTTAGAGGATAAAATTAGATATTCTTTATTGGAATATTGTAAAAAAATATCTATTTTGTATAAGATTTTTGATCTTTGCGATTTTTACACATTCGAATCTATTTTAAAACAGATCAATCGTGTATATTTTGATATTCAAAAATACATTTTTGGAAACTTGACGTTTCGAAAACTTTCTAATTCCAAAATATACTTGATTAATCCGTTTAAAATAGTTACATTTTTTCATTAAAGATTTCTTTTGTATGCTTTAATAGTTAAATGATAAGCCGGTCGTGGCATAGTAGGGCAGAGTTTGACTGTAAACACGATTGGTTGTAGGTTGGATTCCCGCTCGAGTTAAGGGTTATATTTAAGCTATCTTTACTAAGTCGCTCTGACAAGACAACATGCGATGTTGCTCGGCCTCGAGTGTCTTGAGTGTCTTGAAAAAACTATTTTACTATTAAATATTCTGTTTTACCAGTTTTGTCAAAAATTTTAGAGAAATTAATATATGTCCGTCTTTATAATTACCTCAATAAACAAAACTTCTTTTTTAGTCAACAATATGGTTTTCGTCCGAAATCTAATACACTTTCAGCAACTGTGGATATTGTCACCAAAATTAAAAACGCGTTGGATAGTAAGCAAATCGTTCTAGGTATCTTTATCGATTTAAAAAAGGCTTTCGACACGGTCAGCCATAATTTATTATTACAAAAACTACATAAGGAAGGTATAACAGGTTCGGCAATCAAAATTTTAGAATCATACTTACATCGTCGCAAGCAAATTGTTAAAATCGGAAAATTTCAAAGTAAGCCCGCAACGTTAACATATGGAGTACCACAAGGCTCTATCTTGGGACCGCTATTATTTTTAATTTATATAAATAGCATTAGTAACATTAATTTATCTGGAGATATAACTCTGTATGCGGATGACACAAGCTTATTTTACTTTGGTGATAACATTAAAAATATAATTGACGTAGCTCAACGTGATTTAAATGTTATTAGCGAATGGTTTCTTTCTAATTTATTAACTATAAATACCAAAAAGACATGATCTTCGCGCCTAAAAATAAAAATACATCAAATCATGACTAACTAACAATTTTTAACGAGCCAATAAATAAAACTGATCATGAAAAATATTTAGGTCTTATAATGGATAGCAAGTTAACCTGGCAATACCATATTGATCATCTTAAAAATAAAATATCCCCTTTGATAGGAGCACTACGTAAGATTTCTTTATGTATACCTAATAAAATTCGTCCTATTATTTATAATTCTTTAGTGAAACCTCATATCGAATATCTTATTGAAATATGGGGAACTGCTGCGAAGTCTAACATAAAGTCATTACAAACCTTACAAAATAAAGTTATTAAAGTTCTTTATAAATATGATTATATGACGCCATCCGCTGAATTATATAAATAACAAAATTTCTTAATATAAATCAATTATACACTTTAAAAACCTGTATGTTGATTAGAAAAATAATAACAAATAAAACACATTCAGAATTACACTTTCATAAAAAAACACATACATACCACACTAGGAAACGTAATAAACTAGAACTTCCAAAAACCAGAACCAACTATGGAAAGAAAAACATTTTATTTGAAGGAGTTCAAATTTATTATAAACTATCAGACTTAATCATTAATAGCAAGAGTTTTCCTATATTTAAAAAACGTGTAATGGAATATGTGCAAAATAATTTATAAGTTAATGTAACCCCTACCTAAACATGTTTGTGTAATATCACTACCCGCAACATTTTATTTTACTGTATATTATTCATAAGGCAGACATTTAAATGTACCCTCAAGAAAATATGATTGTAATTTCTTATTATAAGTGAACTTTTGTGTTCTTTTTGAGAAATAAATGTCTTTAAACCGAAATTAAATAGCATTCTCACTTGCCAAATGATTATTTATTAATAATCTTTGGGTAGCAGAAATTTGTAAAAATTTGTATTGGCGCTCGGAGAGCTTGGACGGTTTTCAAGAGAAGTGGCTTCGAATCCCGCTTTATTTAAATTTATACGTTTTTTAAAAATGTTTACTAAAAATCTATTTTATGTAAAACAAAATATAAATATATAATAGTATATAGAACTATATTAAATTAGCTAAGCACGTAATGGTCTGAAATGTCTTAACCTGTGAAATATAGTTGATTTAGTATGCACCCAGCGTCGCCAACGTGTCCAGTTATATGAGCAATTATATGATATCGGTCAGTGCGGGGATCAAAGTGTTACATCATTACTTTCTCTTGAGTAATAGCCCTAGTTTATAGCTTTGTGAAATATTATTATATTGAAATACCTTATAATATCTTTTAAAGTGTTTTTACAACATGGGATAAGTAAATTTATTTGGAAAACATATAATATAATAAGATCTATGAATATTTTAGTATAATAAGGAATAGAAACGAATGGCGGTAATTTGATATAATTCATTTTTCTATCCAATGATAAGCGAATACTATCTGAGTCTCCCTGTGATGACCACGGATTATTGTAAAGTTTTTGAAACGTCAAGTTTTCAAAAATATATTTTCGAATACCAAAATATACGCGATCAGTCCGTTTAAAATAGTGTGATTTAAAACGTATAATCATTTGAACGCAGTAGGATTTGAACTACGTTTAAGCCTCTCTAACCGCTAAGCTGCGCTCAACATGTTCCTACGACATTTTTTTTATTTTGTTTTCCCAAAAAAAAAATTATATATTTCAATATATTATTTTATATTCATGGTCTACCTAACGTAGTGTCTGTTTGTCTGTTTATATATGCACTACACTGATCCGTTGGGCAAACGAATCTTCCCTATATATATTTATAGGGAATATTCGTTATAGACAATATACAGCTTAAAAATGGCATTCTCTCGAAGAGATATGAAAGCGGTCCGCAAAATAACTGGACAACGCGCGGCGACCCCGAACACAATGGTCAAGTTTTCAAAAATATATTTTCGAATACCAAAATATACGCGATCAGTCCGTTTAAAATAGTGTGATTTAAAACGTATAATCATTTGAACGCAGTAGGATTTGAACTACGTTTAAGCCTCTCTAACCGCTAAGCTGCGCTCAACATGTTCCTACGATATTTTTTTTATTTTGTTTTCCCAAAAAAAAAATTATATATTTCAATATATTATTTTATATTCATGGTCTACCTAACGTAGTGTCTGTTTGTCTGTTTATATATGCACTACACTGATCCGTTGGGCAAACGAATCTTCCCTATATATATTTATAGGGAATATTCGTTATAGACAATATACAGCTTAAAAATGGCATTCTCTCGAAGAGATATGAAAGCGGTCCGCAAAATAACTGGACAACGCGCGGCGACCCCGAACACAATGGTCAAGTTTTCAAAAATATATTTTCGAATACCAAAATATACGCGATCAGTCCGTTTAAAATAGTGTGATTTAAAACGTATAATCATTTGAACGCAGTAGGATTTGAACTACGTTTAAGCCTCTCTAACCGCTAAGCTGCGCTCAACATGTTCCTACGATATTTTTTTTATTTTGTTTTCCCAAAAAAAAAATTATATATTTTAATATATTATTTTATATTCATGGCCTACCTAACGTAGTGTCTGTTTGTCTGTTTATATATGCACTACACTGATCCGTTGGGCAAACGAATCTTTCCTATATATATTTATAGGGAATATTCGTTATAGACAATATACAGCTTAAAAATGGCATTCTCTCGAAGAGATATGAAAGCGGTCCGCAAAATAACTGGACAACGCGCGGCGACCCCGAACACAATGGTCAAGTTTTCAAAAATATATTTTCGAATACCAAAATATACGCGATCAGTCCGTTTAAAATAGTGTGATTTAAAACGTATAATCATTTGAACGCAGTTGGATTTGAACTACGTTTAAGCCTCTCTAACCGCTAAGCTGCGCTCAACATGTTCCTACGATATTTTTTTTATTTTGTTTTCCCAAAAAAAAAAATATATATTTCAATATATTATTTTATATTCATGGTCTACCTAACGTAGTGTCTGTTTGTCTGTTTATATATGCACTACACTGATCCGTTGGGCAAACGAATCTTTCCTATATATATTTATAGGGAATATTCGTTATAGACAATATACAGCTTAAAAATGGCATTCTCTCGAAGAGATATGAAAGCGGTCCGCAAAATAACTGGACAACGCGCGGCGACCCCGAACACAATGGTCAAGTTTTCAAAAATATATTTTCGAATACCAAAATATACGCGATCAGTCCGTTTAAAATAGTGTGATTTAAAACGTATAATCATTTGAACGCAGTTGGATTTGAACTACGTTTAAGCCTCTCTAACCGCTAAGCTGCGCTCAACATGTTCCTACGATATTTTTTTTATTTTGTTTTCCCAAAAAAAAAAAATATATTTCAATATATTATTTTATATTCATGGTCTACCTAACGTAGTGTCTGTTTGTCTGTTTATATATGCACTACACTGATCCGTTGGGCAAACGAATCTTCCCTATATATATTTATAGGGAATATTCGTTATAGACAATATACAGCTTAAAAATGGCATTCTCTCGAAGAGATATGAAAGCGGTCCGCAAAATAACTGGACAACGCGCTGCGACCCCGAACACAATGGTCAACAATGAGCGAGAAGACTCCTCTATTAACATATGTTTATTTCTATGTTTATTTAAATCATATATATTCCGGAGTTCCATGCAGAGTGTCGGGTGTTCTCCACCCGCCATAATGTTAAAAAAAAACGTCACTATAATTATAAATAGGATCGTAAATTAATGGACGCCCATAAGTCCATGGTTTGCAACAAAAAATCCCAAAAAAAATCAAATATCGCTAGTTATGGTAGGTTGAATGCCTGATTTCCAATTAAGGAAAATTTTCTTACATCTTCAGATTTCCTACAGTGAAATTGTGTACTATAAATTTAGTAGTTGTAGGAATTGAGTAGTACAACCTAAATAGCAGCCGCACCACTATGGTGGGTTTGACTTGAAGAATACATCATGCTTTGAAAAATATCAAATTTCAAGATAGTCAGGTAAGATATATATTTTTATAAGCATACTTGTAATATATTAAATGAAATAACGTTTGTTAGTCTCGTTATAACAAGATAACGGTATGACTAATTTTCATATTAAAATATTTGTAGAGTTGTCAAGGAAGTTGAAAGGTGAGGGTTTATGGAATTTTTCCATACAAATTCATATAAATTTCCCATTGAACCTGTCAAACAGGGTGCGTTTAAAATGTAAATATTAAGCAAGGTGGCATAAAGTCAAATATTTTTTTAATGTATTTTTCTAAGATAAATTAAAAAAATAATATGATACTCATCTTTCGTAAATGTGTAACGGTTGAAAATGGGTTAGGTTTGCTTGTTTTTTGACTATACTAAGTTCAGTTCAGGTCAACTAGTCATTGAATAATTGAGCGGAACAAAGTGAGGCTTTTATATTAGAAAAGTCTAACATTTTTTTTCATCACTGATACAATATTCATACTTTTTCAAGTCTAGACCGATTTTTAATATCACGTTCTACTATATTTTTTGAAGAACACAAAGAAAAGTGCTGCTTATTATTTGAACGGGAGCAAAAATGTCTCAAAATTATTGTACCGCTTCAGTATTCTGAGCGAGCGTCGCGCATTTTGTAAGCCACACTTTTGAAACTTCGGTCTCAAGGCATGTTGTATGTAATAGAAATGGTTTTCGGGGTCGTCCCATTAATATATATTTTATACGTGGTCACTTCTAGTCTTTTTGTTTTTGACGTTATATATATATATATATATATATATATATATATATATATATATATATATATATATATAAAAAATATTAATCTTGCTACTTAAAGTTAAAACCTGCTAGGAATATTAATCAGCTTAGATTTTAAGTGTATTTTTTTAGGTTCACGCTTTTTATCCCGCATAGCAGGGTAGACAGAAAGTACCTAGTGTCAAAGCACTCTGTTCTGCGCTTTCCACCGAATTTGAGACATGGCGTATTGAGTGGGGGAACCCAACGCCGCACTTTATCTTTACTAGAGCGAGGAAGTGAAAATAATTGAAATATAATCACTCCCCCTAGTGGGAATCAAACCCACAACCGATCGCTTTTGCAGTTAGACGCTGTGCCATTGCGCCATGACCGGTCTCATTGTACTGTATTTTAGCAAAAAAATTACAGTATATTAATCAAACCATGTGCTATTAATAAATTAAGCTCTTTAAAACTTAAATATTTATAATTGATAATTCATTTTACTTTACAACAATTTTAACCATAACTTTACTTACATACATTTACTTACATTAACGTGACTTACATATATGGAATTATAGTTTTCTATGTGGAGTATTACATCATATAAAGATTTTAAGTGAAACTGTTTTAAACAGATTAATCGCGTATGTTTTAGTATTCGAAAATACAATTTGAAAATCCGACGTTTTGAATATTTTATATTTCATAGTACATGGTCACAGGTTTGACCTTTTTTTACTTAATATGTTTTGTTATTAGAGACTACTAGTAGTGCATTGGACTGGTCGTGTCTCGAATTTTGCGGAGAATGGAGTATGTTAACATTAAGCGTGAAGCTAAAATAAATTTATTATTCTTAATAAATATCGATAGCCGCTCGGGCAGCCAAAGCGATAAATCATTTTATCTTAATCCTTTACTATTATTCGTAAAACTTACGGTTTACTACTTTTATATATATTGTCGTCGTCGTCAGCCAATCGCAGTCCACTGCTGGACATAGGCCTCCCCAAGTTTGCGCCAAACATCCCGGTCCTCCGCAACCCTCATCCAGCCCGCTCCGGCAACCTTGCGTATGTCGTCAGTCCAGCGGGCCAGAGGCGTATATATATATATATATATATATATATATATATATATGTATATATATAAAAATAATTGAGATTTAGGAACTAATCAGATAGAATCTAGTAATAAGTCATTTTCAATTATCCTACACTCCACCCGTTTGATATATTGCGTATTTTGTAGTGACCGGAGAAACGTGATTATTCTATGTGGCGTATGCTTTCTCTGAGTAGCACGGTAGTCTAAGAGATCCTTAAACTCTGATTTTGACATTTTGCTCGAAATTCAGATATTGTTGAGTGGCGGAACTCAATGCCGCCTTATATTGTATATACTGGATTGGAGAAATGTAAATTATATTATTTATGTAATCATTTCAGGCCACTGTTATAGGTTGCATGAAATGATTACAATCGGTTTTAGGTTCAATTTCCACTAAGGGAAATAATCATATATAAAATTTATTTACATTTTCTCCGGTCCAGTAAGATAAAACGTGGCGTTGAGTTTGCTACTCGACACGCAGTGGGACGTCTGACTGTAAACCCAATCGCTTATGGGATATTCCCACTCGGTGGAATGATTATATTTAAAATATTAGGCATTGAGTTCCACCCTCAAACCCTATCTCAAAACGGAGTACGGAGTGTCTTCACACTAGTTTACCCTATTATGCGTGATAAAAGCGTGAAGTTAAAAAAATTGATGTAAGAAATAAAAAGTATTAAAGTAATTCCCACTTCTTGTTCAATTTGATCATAATGTAATATTTCCGGTACATTTTCTAATTCAAAGTCTCTACCAGTTAATATAATAAGGTTCATAAATTACAAATATTCATCGTATTTAAACGTTTTACTGTAGAATTGTTAGCTCAATATGAGGGGTTCGGGAAATTTTACTTTCCCAACAAACACCCTACCATGTCTAACTTTGTTACTTTGAGTTTCTAATAGAAGTTTCCGTAAATGGTCCGAATTTGTGTTGGAAATGATACTCGGAAGATGCGTAGGAATAAATATTTAAAGGACTAAAATGATAACCAAATGTTTTGTTCAAACAAAAATGTCTGTTGATATAGGAAAGGCACCTACACCCCTTATCCCGCATTGCAGGGTAGTAATTGGCAACCCAGTGTCAAGACCCTCCGCTTTGACTGTTTGTTATCCGAAATCAATGCTGCGCTTTAATTTACTAGAGCGGAGAACTAGAGTAGTGGCTTATTGCGGCATGATGGCATTTTGTTTTGATATATCAATTTTAATTCAATTTTTATCAATTTATATAGATAATGTTGTCATTATATAAAATAATATTCTTTTAAGTTATGGTCTAAGTCAAGCTGATACTAAGGACGAGTTTGACTGTAAGCACTAGATGAAGTTTAAGTTTCCATTCTCTACTATATATTTTTTTTTAATTTTTAATTTTCTATTCTTAAGTGAATAAAAAATTAATTAGCTTCACGCTTTTATCCCGCATAGCAGGGTAGACAGAAAGTACCTATTGTCAAGACACTCCGTATTTCGCTTTCCACCGAATTTGAGACATTGCGAGTTGAGTGGTGGAACTCAACTTAAGTGAATAACTTTTTGTAAATTGAATATTGATAAAATAGTATTATCTCTTGCCAAACGATTATTTTTTCGAAGCAATATTTAGAAACCAAAACCTTGTAAAAATATCTCTACAGAGATGCTAATATAAATAAGTTGTAGCATTTCGTCGCAGCCGGAAGTAGAATGCATGGCTTAGCAGTCAGCGTAGTTAGACAGTTTCCAAGAGGCGTGTGTTCGAATCCCGCTACGTTCATATTTTAAACGTTTTTTAAAAAATCTTTTCCAATCCTAATTGTGGAATTATAATTTAAAACAGTAAATTATTAAAAAAATATGTTTTCTGCTACTAAACAAGTCGTTAGGATAACATTCGTGTAAACTGAACAATAAAATCACTGTTTTTTACGGTTTTTATTTTTTAAAAAATTGAAACTACTTCAATTGGATTAATCGCGTATATTTTGTTATTTGTAAACAGTATACTTGTGTAAAATGTCGCTAATGTAGGGTTATCCAATATTAAAAAATAAACGAGATTTATTTATGGTCAATCGTTGAATTTTAAACATAGCAAGAATATTAAAAGCAATGAAAATACTAAAAAAAATATACAAAAATAACAACTGCTGACTAACATAAAAAAATTAACATAGAGTATAAAACCACTCCGTATGTACAATATAGGGGAATAACTCGGAGATCGTAATACGTAGAGTTTTTTATAATTTTTTTTTGTTTACGGTTATAGTACTTTGTAATTTTTAATATCTTCTGAATATTCATTAAAAAAGTTACCCACGGAATGGGGTGTTCGCCGCAAATTTCTATACTTTCACGCTGTAATAATGTTTCCAGAAGTAATTTATAGGCAATGGGGAAAAGAAATTGTCATGTTGTTCGCATCGTAAACTTTTTAGAGGTCTTTTAGTTCCCGATAATATATATTACTTCGGCGAAAATGGTGAGATATTTTCATTTGAATATTTTTTTTTTATTGTTTTAGGGATCTTTTGCAACATGAGAGTTTGGTATGGAGCTAATACAATTTTATCCATTTTATTTTACCGTTCACTAGGGAAATGGAAGAATCTGTTTTTCGCTCCACATTGCTTACAGTGGATTCGAACCCATAATCATTTTTAAATTATTGTAAATACCATTTATTTGACGTTTATTTTATTTAATTTTTATTTTAAATTTTAAAATCTTATCTGTATGTGATTTTAATTTTAGATTGAAGTGACATCAGAGAGAATCTAATGTCATTCAATCTAAATTAGGCGGAACACGGAGCTAAACGCAGTACTCAGTCTTACTCAATTAGAAACATACATTGTAGCGAAGGCTTATAAAACAACAACTAATTTAATATATCGTCCAAACTTTGTCCCGGCCTAAACCATTAGGTGACGAGGACGTAAAGTGCGTTGTTCGTGCGTTCCTTCAGCAGTTTTTGTGTAGATGATTTATTGTGTTAGCCCGAAATAAATCTTAAGTGTACTACGTATGTACATTATTGATTTATATTTGTTTAAAAATAATAAAAGAAAGGAAGATACCCATCAAGGGTATTACATGATAAATTTGTCGGTTGAGAGTTGATAATAATACAAATTGCAGATAATGTTTTTGCCTGTGGTTTCAGGTTAGATTCTACGATGTTTCTTTGTGAATAAACAAACTTTTTTTTTGATTCAGAATTAAAATGAGTTGAAGTGGCTAAGATGATGAATACAATGCCGATGAGAATGACGATGGTAATTACACAAAACTTATTGCTAAGACTTTCCACACCCTACTTTTCCCCAGTGTTCAAGACAATGAGTATTGAGTAGCGGATCTCAACGCCGCGTTTTACTTTACCAGAGTGGAGGATTGAAGATAATTTTTTAAATATGATTATTCCTCTGAATGGAAGTCGATTTCACAACCAACGTGTTTACAGTCAGACGCTGTTCCACTGCACTACTGTGGCAATATAAGTATAAATATATAAATACTTTATTATTATTATATGTTTTTTTTCCATCCAGATCTTTTACAGTTAATAGGAGAAGCAAATAGAAAATGAAAACATGCTACCTATGGAGGTTTATTTAAGTACCTTTATTTTACGTATTACGTATATTTTGTATTAAAACTTACAAAAAAAATTAAGGACAAGAGAGAACTGGACCGATACGAATAAAAATATCACATTCCATTGTATACATTTATATAACAGTCCAATTAAAATGTATTCCACTAAATAACCAGACGTAGTGTGCAATAAAAAAGTGACGTCACATTGAAATCATGCCAAGGGTTATTAAGCCCGATGTTTTAACTGTAAGATACTGCTCATTACTTTTGTTTGTCAAACAATTTCGTATATAATTTTTTTATTGTGATTTTTTTCATAAATTAATGTAAAGTGAATATTATACACTTGTACTGTGCGTCGCTTAACGAAATACCTTTTCAAGTTATTGTGATAGTTTTGTATCTTTTTGAATGAAACTATTTTAAGCGGATTAATCGAGTATATTTTGGTATTCGAAAATACATTGATGTTTCGAACCCTTTACAGTAGTCTGTTGTCACAAGAAGACTGAGGTGGCATTCGTCTGTATTTTTCAGCTTCACGCTTTTTATCTCACAAAGCAGGGTAGACAGAAAGTTCCTAGTGTCAAGACACTCTGTACTTCGCTTTCGACCGAATTCGAGACGTTGCGTGTTGACTAGTGCAACTCAACGCTGCTTAGTCTTAGTTTCTTTTAAAATGTGTAAAAATCGGGAATATCAAAGATCTTAGTTTTGTATTTGCTTAATATTTTATAGTTTGTTTGAGTATTTTGTTATTACAAGCTTTTATTTACCTTTACGTGTTAGTTAGTTTGTGTGTGAAATCTTGCGACATCAATTTGACCCACTTCCCAGTTTCCGGTTGAGTTGAAATTTGGATTACGATTTCAGTCGTGATAACAATGTAATTACATGTGGTCAATATTGTTGTTAATCTCAAACGGTCGTCGCAACAAATTAGTGGAATATATTATGTGATTTTTGCATAGGGCTTAATTTCTAGCATACAATACATTATGAAGAGCTTGTTCTTGAAGGTATTTTTAAATTAATATTTATTTATCTTTACTCGTGATAGGATTTTTTTAACATATCTAATTATTCAGATTGTGCAGATATTGTCGTTGGATTGTGGTATTGATAACAGTTTCATATATTATATTGAGATAATCGTGGCGCATTGGAATAGCGTCTTCCTTGCGTTGCGGGTTTGAATGCAATTCAAGAGTATTGTAATTAAATTAAATAAGTACCTCCACTCTTTAACACGATTTACAAATTCGTGGTTTTGGCAATATTCCGTTTTCCACTGTATGCTCATTTCTACTGTGTTCATTCAACGCCTCTGATTTTTTCATCTTGTCATTCATTTATCTTATTAGCATTCTTGTAGTCAAAATTAGCCCTTTTTAGCATTTACTGTGACATAGGCATCTATAATAAAGCGCCTGAGCTTATTATCTTTAGGTCTTTTCACGCAACAATTGCAAGTCACTTCGTGTACTTTCACTTATGTCTACTATGAACACGTCTATCATTTCTGCGACTTATGTTAGCCACTGTATTCCTTTGGAAATTATCTCATTTTGTTGTATTAATACTATCTATTATGTTAGCGTAATTTATTTATAAGAAACTAACATTTTAACTATGAATTACTTGCTTCAAGTCAGCATTTAAAGCCACAGTGGCCTACCTAGTGGAACTGCTCAATAGATTGTGTTCGGTGGAACCTGTTTTGCTAATCATGACGTTATTACTATTATGTTAATATATTTCACTGTATCCTTACAATTATATATTAGGCAATTTTATTCATGTACTTTATCACATTTACTATTTAATCTCTATATTTTATAACAATAATATAGACATAACCAGCTCGGATCGCTAGCTTATAATATTTTATAGAGCGAAAAGGGCCGCAGAATAAACATTTTTATGAGAGTCATGTAAGAAGGATGAATAAATCAGGCGAATGCAAGATTCCCGTGGAATCTCATACACTAAGACGTTTTCGATGTTTTGGGTAAGGCTGCTTACATTTCGCCTTTTATATATGCTTATTGTGGAGGTAGCTAGCTGTTGTAAATTTTAAGGGAATTTATGTTACCTTTTGAATAAGAAATACAAAAATTGTTTATCGTTATCGCGATTCAATAAAAGTAATATTTTTAATTACTTAACGAAAACCATCTTTAAAATTCACAATACCAATATACTGAATAAATAAGATTTATTATACCAATTTAATATTATTTTATTAGGGGAAAAATAGTTAATATGCACATTTACATTCATATATCAACATTAACAACAATCTTTATAAAAGAACTTTGGCAGCGGTTATTTTACACAAGTATTTTAACTTTGTTAGTAAAACCAGTGCTTTAATTTCATCTCTATTCCTACCTATGGAGATCAAATCATCAGAATAATGAAAAAAATTCTTCTTAAACCGAATTTCATAGATGGAAGTAGTACAGTCCAGGCCAAAGGTAAATTTAGTCTATTCACTATTTTCGATAAAATAACCTAGCCATTATTTTTGATAAAATTATATAAAACATAAAATTATCCTACTTTTCTAATTGCCATATATTGAGAAATAAACCATAAGGCACAAGTAACGTGTGTAATATAATTTTAATACTAAAAGTTGTAGCGCTCTACATTTATAGAATTTTTGATAATATTAAAAAATAATTACAATAAGGTTATTTATTATATTGGCAATATCAATAGAAGCGGATCCTATCCTATTCTCGTATACGTACACTTTTATTACTCCAGAGTAAATTTGCAGGTGTTTGCGAAAAGTATCTTTCCCTTATTACAAAGATTTATTTAAGAAGATAAGAAGCTTCAGCTACTGAATTTTTTTACTTAGAATTACATTTCAGAATTTTCCCACTTCATTCCAAGAACACATATTTATAATTTGATATTCAAATATCAAACTTGACTGGTTTCTTTTCTTTGATAAATTAATTTTAAACAAACATATTTTAATTACAAAATTTTAATCAAAAGGCTCATATTTGATCACGCTCATTAAATGTTTAAACAAGTATTCATAATTAGTTCATAATAATATAGAATATCAAAACTTATTTCAAAATAAATTTAAAAAATAAAAAATTCAACGACGTTTTTTATATGATTAGATAAAATTGCGCTTCTTACATCTAGGACAGATAAGTTAATAAGCTAACGAAGAAGCTTTGTCCGCCTACAAGAGACTATTTATCAAGGGCTGATATAAGGAAGCGGTAGTAAAAACTCGAACGTAATGAGAGTGGACCGACGAGAAATAACACCATTAGGATAATACATCCGGTAAGCGATCCTCTAAGTGAGCTATGGGACTGAATTAATAGAAGTTTAAATGTTTTATTTACAATTTTAATTACAATTTTGACTTGAGTAATTGTGTATATATTTTTTTAGCTTCACGCTTTTATCAGCAGGGTAGACAGAAAGCCTAGTGTCAACACACTCCGTACTTCGCTTTCGTTGAGTGGTGGAACTCAACGTCGCTTTTTACCAGAGCGAGGAAGTGAAAATAAATTAAAATAATCACTCCCCCGAATGGGGATCGAACACACAACCGATCGCGTTTACAGTCAGTCGCTGTCACACTGCGCCACGACCGGCCTCAATATATTGTATATATTGGTATGCGAAAATTTATGGTCACAGGTAATATAACTAATATATAAGCAAATGATCCAGATTAAAATAGATTCAATTAGAAAGTCTATTTTATAGCACATTAGAGAGTAACTAAGTACATCAGTCACAGTTTAGAAATTTCACAACTGTGATGGTAAACTCGATTATGGTGTTAATTTACATTTTTTCGCATAAAATTTATAATTAAGCATTCTAATCTATGAGTTCTTAACTGTTACTTCTTGTTAAAAAGTCACATTTGATACGTTTTAATATAAAAAAGCAGTCCCACGCTCCATCTCGCATAGTAAGGTAATCATAGACAAACTAGTGTCAAGACACTCCGTTGACAGTTTTCCGCCAGAAATGGAGAAAGAAATCAAACATTTTCCTTAACGCTATGCAATTTATTATTAGTTGACACGAAAAGACGGTGAAAAAGTCAGTAGTAACGAGAGGGGATGGAAGTAAAATAAAATCGTCATTATTCATCCACCTCAATGGCTTCTTAGTGAAGGCAGATTGAACGGTGTTTCCTACGCTGTTAATTAGATCTGCAATTTATCTTTTAGAGAACGGTATTTAATTTGTTACAATAAATGATATTTGGATAAATTAAATTGTTTTAAGTGATAGATTTTTTTTTAGCCACACGCTTTTATCCCGCATAGCAGGGTAGACAGAAAGTACCTAGTGTCAAGACACTCCGTACTTCGCTTTCTGCCAAATACGAGACACCGCGTATTGCTTGTTTAAACTCAACGTCGTACATTGTCTTATCAGAGCGAGGAAGTGAAAATAATTTAAATATAAGTACTTTTTATCGTTTCCTATATTAAATTTTGTAACTTTTAAATTTATTGTTAATAGTGAAAATAGGGTTTCGCCTTAAGTTTATATATCACATACACTCCATTTAATGTCATATTGGAGATGTCTTTGTTCAATAAGTTTTTATGAAAAATATACATATATATAAATATACATAGAACTGAATTGAATTTCAAGTAAAACGCCATATAAGTTTATTTAATCTTGTTTATTACGCTACGCTTTTATTCTGCTTAGCAGGATAGACACAACGTACCTGGTGACAAAACACTCCGCATTTCGCTTTCCACCGATTTCGAGATATTGTTTGTAAAGTAGTAGAACTCAACGCTGCATTTTGTCTTACCTGAGCGAAGAAGAGAAATTAATTTAAATATAACCACTCCCCCGAGTGGAGATTAAACCCACGATCGATCACGATTTATTGCGTTACAATTGTAATTATTTTGGTGCATAGATTAAAAGCTTAAAAGGCAAGCTGTAAAATTTTCAATTACGTTTCAGTGGTAATCATTCCAATATTATTGAAAATATTGATATTTTTATTAACTTCACGTTAATTACATAACAGGGTAGACAGGAAGTACCTAATGTCAAGACATTTTGTTTGTCACACACTCCGCTTTACACCGAATTCGAGACATTGCCTGTTGAGTGGTGAACGCCGCTCTTTGTATTACGAGAATTTGGAAATGAAAATAATTCAAATGTATTTTTCCCCGAGCCGAGTAGGAATCGAACCCAGAATCGATCGTTTTTACAGTCCACTGCGTTACAATACACAATAAATTATTCAATTCACAATATTTACTGTAAACATAATAAGTTGCTTAAAAAAATGTTGAAGTTTTTACATAGCTTTAGTCAAATCCATTAAAAAAGTAGCGTAGCTTTTGAATAAAACCATAATAACCAACGGGACTAGTGTTCAACGAGCTAGACGTCATAACACTAAGCTGGTCTCATAAATGCGCCATATTTCATGCTCACGTTGAGCTCTTAGGCTTGTCGGTTAGTGAGACGAACGAATTTAGACTTTACAAGCACTAGGTTTGAAAAAAAATCCTTATTTTTCTTATTTCTGTGTTTTTTTTCTATTAATATGCCATAAAATGTGTACTTACATATGTCTGCTATAATTTAGAATGTGAAAATACTTATTTTGAAACTATTTCCTTTATGTAATTGTCAAAGGCTATCATATAATAAAGAATTTTTGTTTTGTTTATTAATGTTTTTGATGTATTTGTAATTTGTTTTATGTGACTTTTCACTAACTCACCACAGGGCTTTGCATAATATATTATAAGGCTTAATTCGTACCTGAAATAAATTGCATATCATAATTAGTATGTACAGATTAATTCTAGGAAAAGTTGCTTAGAATCAAATCTATGTAACGGTCCAAGTTAGATATTTTTGGGTACAAGATATATTTTAGAAATTCACATATTCTCTTTGGAATATTCAGGGTAAACGTAAACAGGCGGTTGACTCAGTTTCTAATTTTTCTTCTTTCATTTCTCTGTTTCGGTGACACAGAGCGCGGCGTTGAGTTCCATCACTTAACACGTCATGTCACGAGTTCGAGCGGAATGCAAAGAACGGAGTTTATTGACACTATGCTATCTCTGACTACCTTGTTTCAGGGGATAAAGCGTGAAATTGCGAAAAAGCCAATATTTAATGTTGTATTGATTGTTATTTTTGTAATAATAATAATAATAATAATTCACATTAATTTTTATTTTTGTAATGATAATAATATTCTGGTATGACAAAGTTCGGCGTTGAGTTCCACCACTCAACAAGCGATGTCTTGAATTCGGTGGAATGCAAAGTACGGAGTGTCTTGAAACTAGGTACGTTTTGTCCACTTTGATATGCGGCACAATAAATCGAATAATTACTGTAACGTTATAACTTATTAAATAAAAATAGTTCTATGTATTTTCTCCATTCTTCAACAATGTTACGTCCTTGCTTTCGTAAGCTTAATTTTACGGTTAGCGTCCACAAACACTACGATTTTATGAACATGGCTTAGTTGTAAATGGCGCTTGCTTTAAAGCATCCTCCATTGTAATACTTGTGTAGTGTAATTACTTATGTTACACACATTATTAATAATACAGTCATGAAATAAATACGAAGAAATTTAGTTGAAATCTGTAAATATTTGTTTAATAATCTGTAGCAAATGCAATTTAAGGTTGTCATACTTTCATAAGATATTTGAATATCGCTCCGTTCCATCCGTATAGAATAGTTTCATTTAAAATGTATTTAAATTACTAGATTTTTTTACCTTCACACTTATTATAGCAGTGTAGAGAGAAAGTACCTAGTGTCAAGACACTCCGTACTTCGCTTTCGCGTTGAGTGGTGACACTCAACGCTACACTTTGTCTTACCGGAACGAAGAAGGGAAAATAATTTTAAATATAATCACTCCCCCGAGAGGGAGTGAAGAGAGTGGGGATCGAACACACAATCGATCGCACATAAAAATGTGCACATAAAAAATAAGAAAATAGAAAAAAAAAACATTGTATAGTACAAAGGTGGACTTATCTCTACAAGATTTCTTACAGTCAACCTGTCAACGTGGCATATCCACGATAGAAGAGGAGTGATTAAATTCTAATTTTTTTAGCTTCAAGCCTTTACCCCGCATAGCAGCACAGGCAAAAAGTACCTGATGTCAAGACATTCCATATTTCTCATAGCGGCACTTTGTCTTACCAGTGCGAGGAAGCGAAAATCATTTAAATATAATCCTTCCCCCGAGTGGGAATCGAATCCACTACCAATCGCATTTACTGTCAGTCAAGTATATGGGGAAAACCTAGATTTTAACTTTTCGCGCACTTTAGATATTACGTATTGAGTTTTCAAATAAGTAATAATTTGTAAAATCTTTAATGAATAAGTTGTTTAAATAGAACTAAGAAGCAAAATTATTTTTATGGTAAATAATTCTATGAATAAAAATTTAACTCCTTATTTACTTTTTTACAATTTAAAGCTTTATTAAAATCAAGCAAAAATAATGAAGTCATAATACTTAGTATTAACTTTCACATTTAATTTCTATATGTACATTTTAAGAATATATTAACAAGGAAGAGATTTTCGAGTGTCGTTATCAAAGTAAGGCTACATGTTTGTTTCCGCTTTTCAAAATTACATTTGACCCCATTTTCGCTATCTCCACCTCGGTTGTTAGTTAAAATATCTTGCTAAAGAGAATATTCTTAGTTAATTTTAAAGCAGAAATGTGTAAAGTAACGAACGTACCGTCTGGCTTTAAACTCGGTTGGTCGTGGGTTCGATTCCCACTTGGGTTTTATTTACTTTTCTCTGCTCTGGTATGATAAAGTATTATTAAGTATAAATTCACAATCTCGATTTCATACGACAAGCTTTAAACGGAGTGTCGTGACACTGGGTTGTCTCAGAGTAGTTTGCTATGGAGGATGAAGCATGAAGCTGCACATTATATATAAAACTATTGTTATTCTTTCATATATATATATATATATATATATATATATATATATATATATATATATATATATATATATATATATATATATATATATATATATATATATATATATATATATATATATATATATATATATATATATATATACATATATAAAATATACATGCGTATATAAATTTAACTAACTTATTTTTAACTAAATGTATAATTGCAATATAAGCGGTATAAGGTATTCAGAAGAGATTATCATATTTAGCAAATATTGAGCCTTAAATCCCCAATTCCCAAATCCCAGTGTATAAAAGGCTTTATCCTGTGATAACGTTTGACGCTACTGTGACTCTACCATGCAAATGTGACTAATTTCAGTCAAAGCAACTGCCTTGAATGGGACCATTTAAGGCCATCCGCAGTATTGTCTGCCCAACAGTGCTGACTTAAATGTAAATGTGGATTGGACGTAAATATTTACAAGCAAAATATACCGAGCATGGACAATTTATATAGGAAATTTATGTTTGGCTATGACTGTTTTATTTTGTTCTTTTATTTTGATATTAATATTTAGAATGTTTTTGGATTTCTAAGTCACTTATTTTTTCACTATATGCTTAACATTTGGTTCCGCATATAGTTAGAAAGAATCTAAAGTTGAAGTACTCTGTTCTTTAATTTCCGCCTAAAATCGAGATATAACGTGTTGAATAGCAACACTTAACGCAGCGCTTTTTATTACTAGATTTAAAAATTAAAGTAAATTCAACCACAAAAGCGCCTGTTTGTCATGTTAGAATATCAGTTGATATTATAGTTGGTCAATTGACTTTATTGCCATATCAATTGATTACATAGTTGGTCGGTTGATTTAAATATGAATTTATTTTAGTTTTTCAATTGACTGTTATAGGCAAAATAAAAAATATTTTATACATACAAGTATAAAATATTTTTATTATAGTTATTTGAGTTTTACTATGAAAAACTTGCAACAGTCACACTACACCACCACCTTTTCATCATCATCATCATTCATGAAGTATCTATCTACTTCAAGACTTCCTGTGTACTTTTTGCAAAATCACTTTGAACTTAGATTACATTTACGTATACGCAAGCACCAAATTGAAACAGTTTTGGTTGTTAACAAATTTAACCATTTTATAATCGTTATATAACTAGTTGTGTCCCATTTATATTCTATAAATAAAAAAATCACATAAGCTACTCCTTCATACATCAGTTATCTGCTAGTAAAAGTCTCATTAAAATCGGTCCGGCCGTTCCAAGGACTAGCCAAAATAAACAGACAGACAAACAGAATTTATTTACTTATTATTATTGAGTGGTTATCTCAATATTACAAACAGATGCTTCAATTTTAATTATATAGATGTACAGATATAAAATAAAATAAAAATATCTCATAAAAGACATATAAAAAATAAACATGATTTAAGTCTTTATTTTTTATGTAACGAAGAATTTATATTTTTTCCATAAAAACACTTAAAAATACTTATAAAAGTGAAATAGCAAAACTTTGTTTCACTGCTACTGTCGTATACAGAGTGTGTGTGTGTGTGTGTGTGTGTGTGTGTGTGTGTGTGTGTGTGTGTGTGTGTGTGTGTGTGTGTTGTTATTTTTGTATCTGTATCGATAAGAACGTAGAGAATAGTCTTAACACTTTGCTCTCTCTGGTATATACGGAAAAAGCAGATGTATATTTTGTCCCACATGTTAGGATAGTCAGAAAAAACTTAAGAGTCTAGATACAAAATACTGTTTCCCATCCTAAATTAAGACAACGAAAAATGCGCAAGTCTTAAAAATATATTCTTTATTCTGAGTACTGCAATTCAATTCTCGTAAACGTTAGCGTGTTCAAAAGAACTTGTAAAGGCCCTAAAATAACCTTTAAATTGAATATACCGTAATATTTTATGTTACGACGGCTCAATAAATCGCTGTTAACTGTACGAAATCATACCGCCCACTAAATCACTTTACATTTTATTGTATTCATTACGCGGAAGACCGCTATAATTTACGATATCGCTCATTCTTTCGACAGCCTTTTCTTTCAATTAGGTATAATATATATTTTAAATTTTATTCTTAAAACCGAATTGTATCTCGCCAGCTCGTTTGCATAAATTATAGAACGTAACATCTCGTGTTATTATCGTTTTTTATGTCCTTATAAGGAGGTCCGGAAATATTCTCTAAGGTTGTTTTTGTGAGCTTGCTCTTCTACCAAGGAACCTATAAGCCAAGTTTCAATTTTTTCGCCTAATAAATTCAGCTGAAATATCTATTAGTCACTGGATAACGAAAGAATTTTAAATATAACATTGTTTATAGATAATGTTACTAAACACGATAGCTTTAGTAAACTAGTTACGTCCAAGCAGTTAAATTTGCAAAAAAACCTAAGATTTTGTTGTTTTATACGATTCTTTACTCTACACCGCATTATTGGCAAAATATGCGAAGTAAAACCGTAAAAATAGTTATTTCGTACGTTTTACTCTATACCTTTAGTTAATAAAATTAATTTTATTAATGCATATTAATAATAAAACATCTACATTTATATCTCTATTAAACAGATAATTATGATTTAAGCAAATCAATGATCCAATTCATTTGAATGATGATTAATCCTTAAAATATTCATAATTTTTCTCCAAACCAATCGAAGTCCAATTTGTGATTTCAGCGGAATTCACAGAACAATCGAATTATTTAATCAACTAACAGTATAATTAGTTTAACTGATATTTACTTATATTTAAATATGAAAATATTTTTTTATGGCGTTTACTTAAAATCATTTTGATATAATGATTGTAAAATGGCTTAGTCCTATTTGAGATGGTTTAAGAATCAATTCGTCATCGTCAGCCAATCACAGTCCACTGCTGGACATAGGCCTTCCCAAGTTTGCGCCAAACATCCCGGTCTTCCGCAACCCTCATCCAGCCTGCTCCGGCAACCTTGCGTATGTCGTCAGTCCAGCAGGCCAGAGGGCGTCCTACACTACGTTTGCCAAGACGCGGTCTCCACTCCAGGACTCGTCTGCTCCAACGGCCATCGGTCCTGCGACAGACGTGACCGGCCCATTGCCACTTCAGCTTACTGATTTTGCGAGCTACGTCGGTTACTTTAGTTCTCTCACGGATAACCTCATTCTTGATTTTATCCTTGAGAGAGACCCCGAGCATAGCTCGCTCCATAGCTCGCTGAGCGACTTTAAATTTGTGGACCAGCCCTACTGTCAGTGTCCACGTCTCGGCAGCGTATGTCATTACAGGCAGGACACATTGCTCGAAAACCTTGGTCTTTAGGCTTTGCGGAATTGCTGACGTAAGGAATCGACGGAGCTTGCCAAATGCCGCCCAACCCAACTGAATCCTCTTATCCGCTTCCTTCTCGAAGTTGTGTCGGCCAAGTTGTATTGTCTGGCCTAGGTAGGTGTAGTCCTGTACAACTTCAAGAAGAACGCTTTCGACCCGCACCGGTCTCGGCATGACGTTTCTGTTGAACATAACTTTTGTTTTGTCCAAGTTCATGCCAAGACCAACACGTCGGGAGGACCCATTTAGGTCGTTCAGCATTTGATTTAGCTCTTCCAGTGTCTCTGCAAAGATGACTATATCGTCGGCAAAACGAAGATGAGAGATATACTCTCCATTGACGTTGACGCCTCGTCCAATCCAATCCAGGGTTTTAAAGACGTCCTCCATCGCGTTGGTGAACAGTTTCGGGGATATCACGTCCCCCTGTCGCACCCCACGATAGAGCCGAATAGGTCTTGTCCGCTGATCTTGGATTTGGACGGTCATCGTCGCAGCGTTGTAGAGACATCTCATCACCTCGATATATCGCCAGTCGATTTGACATCTCTGCAGGGACTCCAAAACAGCCCAGGTTTCGATAGCGTCGAACGCTTTCTCATAGTCCACAAATGCCATACACAGCGGCTGATTATACTCCTCGGTCTTCTGTATAATCTGCCGAACAGTATGTATGTGGTCTATGGTGCTGTAGCCTTTTCGAAACCCGGCTTGCTCCGGAGGTTGGTATTCGTCGAGCTTGATGGCGAGACGATTCGTGACGACTCTTGAAAACAACTTGTAAATGTGGCTCAGGAGTGTAATCGGCCTGTAGTTCTTTAGGAGGGTTTTATCACCCTTCTTGAAGAACAAGATGACCACACCCCTGGACCACGCTTCTAGCGTCATGCCGTGGCGGATGACGGCATTAAAGAGTTCCGCTAAGGCCTTTTGGACCGGTAGTCACCAGCCTTTAGGAGCCCAGTGGTAATGCCATCATCACCCGGGGCCTTCCCATTCCTGAGCTGTTTAAGAGCCGCACTAATCTCGCTTACGTCAACGTCCGGGATGTCTTCCGAGTAATGGCGCGTCAGTGGTGCACGTGGATCTTCAGTGTCCTAAGCTATAGGCTTGTGTGTGCGCGATGAGTAGATCAGCCCATAGAACTTCTGAACCTCATTCTGGATCTGGGGTCTTGACGTGACTATTGTGCCATCCGCTGTCTTAAGCTTTGCAAGGTGGCTTCTCCCTAGCGGTCTTTGGAAAACTTTGGACCCCCTATTTTGCTCAATGAGGGTTGCAATAGTTCTCGTGTTTGAGCAACGGAGGTCCCGGCGTCAATTAATACTGTTATTTAAAGTACTAAGTCTGACTGTAAACGGGATTGTGGGTTTGATTCTCACTCTAAAGAATGGTTATGTTAAAAATTTATTGTCATTTACCGTTTCGATAAGACCAAGCACAGCGTTGAGTTCGCCTTTCAAGAAATGATGTTTTAACTTTACACGGAAAGCAGTCAACGTAGTGTCTTGACTCTAGGTTGTCTCTCACTTTCCTGTTGTGCGTGATAAAATGTAAAGCCGATTTATTTTTATAAGTCTTTAGGCCGTTTCTACACCTTATTGTAAGGTAAAATACCTTTTCGCAATACAATGATTATGATTACTCAAATATTTTATATAATGCTTCATAGAAGGGTTGTATTAGACTTTTATATGATATTGTGTGTCCTAAACAGGAAATTTTTATAATTGTCACATGTTTTATCCTAAACGAACGAATGAACGAATTAACGAATGAAAGAACGAACTATCGAAGCAACGAACCAACGAACCAACAAACAAACAAATACTTTTAAAGTAATAACAGATATTTATTAGAATAATTTAACAAAAAAAAAGCAATAAGACTATCTAAAATGGTAAATTCTCATCTTATTTCCTGTTTCATTATAATAGCCACCGAGGCTTTACAGTACACAATTCACTCTGAAATTGCGAAAAGACCAGAGCGTTATTCCCGAGACATCGTTCTTGTGGAAACGCGAAAGAGTTAAATATTTTATTGAATTATCCTTCGAAATTTCTTAACATGGCGATGGCGTGTAGTGGAATGTCACGTGGAAACTACACGGCTTTCTGGAAGACATTTAATTAAATACTGCAAGCGCTAATTAGGTTCAACTACTCAGAATGATATTACAAACAATGTTATACGAGTTTCATCTAAAATATTTTTATTTTAAAATAAATATTTTTATTTAACTGTTACACGCTTTATCCCGCGTTGCTGTGCTTGCTTCTATAGATCAAGACTATTTGTACAGTGGCGGAACTCAACTCCGCGCTTTGCATCAGAGCAGGGAAATAAATTATGTAATCAGATAGGATGCCAGTTCAAAGTAATTAGAAAATCGAGGTAACTACAACGCAAAATACTTGAGAAGTACATACATGGACTTAAGTATAAAGTTAACTAGATACTAAGCCCTGGTTTCAAAGTTTACATGCATCTCGTTTAGATTTTGCATGTTGTAGCAAAGTTACTTGGACGTGAAGTAATCATTAACTCGTATGTTCAGCATCAAATCATTTTATAAATAGTGTTAAATTTTTAAAAAGGTAAAGTCTTTTTGTTGATTAATAATGATAATAACAGTAAATATGAGGCCGGTCGACAGAGTGTGAATGTAAATGCAATCAGATGTGGGTACGATTCCCATCTGGGGGAAAGATTATATTTAAAGTATTTTCTTCACTCTGGTAAGATAGAGCGTAGTGTTGAGTTCTGCAACTTAACACGCAATGTCTCGAATTTGGCTCAAAAATGAGCACGGAATGTCCTAACACTCAATACTCTCTGTCTTCTCTCCTACGTGAGTTAGAAAGCGTGAAGCTAAAAAAACTAAATACCACCTAGGAGTCAATTTAAAAAAATAATTCTAAATTCCACCACACCAGAAACAAAGACTTTGGTTACGCAGAGATAGATCCTGGCATTGACCAGGATCTATCTCTGCGTAATCAAAGTCTTTGTTTCTGGTGTGGTGGAATTTAGAATTATTTTTACGTTACGCATTATTACACTTATTATTTTGTTCGTGATTCAGTTCGAAAGTACAAATATATAAATAATGAAAAAATATGAATGCTGCTTAAAAAAATATTATAGACTAATCCAAAATCCATGTGAATTCACGTAATTTCAGAAAAACATAACATTTATGTACAGTCTAAAAAATATTTAATTACTGTTCAATTACAACACAGAGTCCTTCAATTAGATAATTAACTTAAGTTAACTAGTAATTATGATTATATTATTAAATTACACCTATTTGAAGTTGATTACGCAGAGATAGATCCTGGTCAATGCCAGGATCTATCTCTGCGTAACCAAAGTCTTTGTTTCTGGTGTGGTGGAATTTAGAATTATTTTTACGTTACGCATTATTACACTTATTATTTTGTTCGTGATTCAGTTCGAAAGTACAAATATATAAATAATGAAAAAATATGAATGCTGCTTAAAAAAATATTATAGACTAATCCAAAATCCATGTGAATTCACGTAATTTCAGAAAAACATAACATTTATGTACAGTCTAAAAAATATTTAATTACTGTTCAATTACAACACAGAGTCCTTTAATTAGATAATTAACTTAAGTTAACTAGTAATTATGATTATATTATTAAATTACACCTATTTGAAGTTCAGCAGTTGATAATAAATTGGATATAATTTAGTTCCGACCAGAAATTTTTATATTCCACTGCTTTATTCCAGTCTCAATTAATTTAAATGGGTCGTATTTACATCGCCTTTATCGCGAAAATCTCTTATTATGTTTTGTTATTGACCAATTAATTCAACGGCCCTCCTTTTGTAGGAAACAAAAGTTTTACTCCTTTAACTACAGTTATTTAGAAGTTTATTCAAGTATCTTCATTGGAATTAACGTTTTCCAGTTTGGACAGTAAAATATCTTTTACTTGTATATTTAGTAAGACAATAAAAAAAAACTTAATTTTCAATACGATTATAAAAATGGGTAAATAAAATAAATTTACTTATATTCTCTATTCTCTATTTATAAGAATATATGTTTTTAATTAAAAGACAGTAAAAGTTTATTTATCTTATATTATATATATTTATAATTGAATTGTGATTGAAGCCAGTTGTGGCGTAGTGGGACAGCGTCTGACTGTAAAAGCGATCAGATGTGAGATTCATTCCTATTCGGGGAATTTGACTTTCTCGCTCTAAAACAAAGTGCAGTGTTGAATTCCTCTACTCAACACGCAATGTCTTGAATTCGATGGAAAGCGAAGTACAGAGTGTCTTGACACTAAGTACTCCGTCCACCCTACTATGCATCCCGCAACGCAAAATCGTGAAACTATAACATCTACCAAAGATATTTTTTTTTGTTTTTGTTTTTTTTCTGTTGTCAATTTTTTTACCTATGTGCAATGAAGAATATAATAATAAATTTGCATGTTTCTTTCCGAGGAGCATGGAAGGTTACAATGCAATTATACGTGATGAGTTTTTACTGGAAGGATTAGATTTAAAATAGCTTTGAAATTGGCTGGAATTTAAGTGTTTGGAAAATGTAAAAATTAAAAAAAAAATATAGAGGAAAACTGACAACCACGGCGGTAAAGCGAAAATATATAATCATTAAAAAAAGGATTAATGGCTTCATCAAAGAACAATATCATAATATTTTTTAAAGAAGAATGGAATCTTATATAAGCGTGTTAAAAATAAACATAAAACTAAAATAAAATAAAAATCACTCCCTTCATTTAATGCTTAATATTACCAACCATTATGAAATTAAGCAATGATCAACGTAATTTAAAGGTATTCATTAGAAGGACTCGAAGCGAAAATAAATGCGGAATTTATTCAGGAGGAAGAAGTAACAAACTTCGCTAATTTGTTTCCTCGAGTGTTGGTCCGCCGGTTGGTTTATTTTTGTTAAGCTTATTTTATAAATACATTAATGTAACAAAGACAATCTTAGTTCTAAAAGACGGACAGTTTTGATGTTAGATATTTTACTCTTAATATTATAATAGCTTTGGTTGTCACAAATGTTCAATGAATTTGTGTTAAACGGATTAATATGTACATTTTGGACAAAATAACGTTTTGAACCGTACCGTTCCGTAGTCCGTATAAACAGATCAGTAGTCTGTATAAACGGACCTCGTTTATCGTTACTGTTAGATTCATTTACCTACATGTTTATACAGGTAGGTAGTTTTATATTATCTGAAAAGTAGAGCTTTGACTATATTATCTCTCCGTCGTTTGCTGTAGTAGCAGTCAGTATGGTCTACTTTGCTTTATTCTTTTTATAAGAAACTACTAGAAGAAGACTGAAGATTGCTAGGGAAAAAATAAAGACTGAGGACTAGGAAAAAATGATGCAGTGGTTTCTTGTTGCTTTCTTCAATACTGGTAAACAGTAACTCAAGAGCGAAATGAAATTATTAAAATATACTGTAGAAATAAGTTTCAAAAAAGAAATACTTAAGTTGATTGCAATTTCATAAATTTAAGTTATTATATAAGTATATAGTTTGTGTATCAACAAATAATACATATATATATATATATATATATATATATATATATATATATATATATTTCAACACGCTCAGATTCAGCAGAGAGTGGAGTATGGAGTATCTTAACACTACATACTTCCTGTCTACTCTGATATGCGGTATAAAGCGTGAAGCAAAACAAAAGGTTTGCAGGAATGAAAAGTATTTTTGTATTACGGCATTAAAGTATTAATAAATTTGCAATGTCATCAATAGATTTTGCAAAACATCCATATTAATTTGTAATAAGATGTTATGCTATACTTTTAAAAAATATTTATACATTTTGAAAATTAAAAAAGAATTATAAACGTAAAAAAAATCTTTTTTGAAGATCACTGTACTGGCAATAAAAATATTTTATTACTTAATAAAAAAAGCTCGCTCGTTTACACCATCGAGGCGCAGTGAGACATCGTTTGACTGTAAACACAATCTGTTGCGGGTTTAATTTAAACTCGGGATAATGATTATATTTAAAATTTATTTTAAATTATTTGCTTTGGTCAGATAGAGAGAGCGCGGCGTTGAATTCATCAATCAACGCACAATATCTCGATTTTGGGCGGCAAGTAGTCAACGAAGTGTCTTGACACTAGGTTGTTTTTGACTACCCTATTGTACGGGATGAAGCGTGAAGCTGCTAAAAAAATATGTATATTAATATAGATACTTCATTATTAAAATGAAAGGTAATAAGATAATTTTATTGGAGTCTCTTTTCGCCGTTTATTTCTACACACACGTGTTCTAATAATAAAAGGCGCGCTTAGACCATTTTATTTTCACACGACATGTTTTTTATTATATCTTTTACTGGTAAAAATTAATATTAAATATTTATACTAAGCTACCCATTGCGACATTTCTTTGGTAAAGAAATTCTTCAAACAAGTAACTTTTACTGTATTTATTAATACATGAATTAGCTTATACCAAGGTTAGACTAGGTTAGGTTTTAAATGTGCAAAATCCATATTATAAAATATTTTAAATATTTTTAAAGTACGTTATTTACACATTTAGAATAAGGAAAACATTTTTGATATTTTTTGACGATGTTTGTCTACTAAATGGTTAGTTTGGACGGTAGTAGCGGCTAACGACATAGTAGCGGGTTAGACTCCCAGTGCATTTAAATTTTTATACATTTTATAAAAATGTTAATCAAAACAATATCTAAAGACCGATCGATGGACTTCACGATTATTTACTATTAAATATATTCATATAATAAATTACTAAAGATATTATCCTTAAGGCCACATAGGCCTATCGTAACGCAATGGGACAATGTTTGAATGTAAACAGGGACAGTTGTGGGTTCGATTCCCACTTGGGGAAATTTTCATTTCCTTAGTTCCACAACTCAAAACGCAATATATTGGTGGAACTCGGAGTATGGAGTGTCTTGACACTAGGTACTTCCTTTTTGCTTTGCTAGGCGGGATAAAAATGTGAATATAAAAAAAGTCACAGTTTATTTATCTACAAAATACCATACATGTATCTGTATGGATAAAATATAATTAGAGAAAATATAGGGACTTATTATAAACTAGATTATATATTTATTTCCCACATCCCAGGGTATACTGCTGCAGGGTATACGGTGGACCCCGCTTTTATCTTTTCTAATATAATAAAGAGGAAATATTTGTATATTTGTATGAATTATACCTTAAAATCTGTAATAATTATACTAAAATAAAAGTCTAGCAGCAGTAAAGCAGGATAAGAATAAAGATGAATACTCTCATAGATTTTATCAGTTAATTATAACTTATATAGAGCTAATTTTAATTTATAATTTCAGATGATATAATAATTTGACAATCAAATAATGTATGTTATGAATATCATAAGATGACATTAGGCCCTAAGATTTTCGAATTAGCTTAATATAGTCTGAGTACAGTATCATATAGTAGCAGTATCGTTTAACTTATTTAACTTTTATTTAACTGTTTTATATTACATAACATTATCTTTTCGTAGTATATAATGAAGTCGCGTGCATCTGTTGTCTGTGGGCTCAGCTCTTTGAAACTACGTAACGGATTTTTAGTCCATTTTTATTAGGGGCATCGATATTTGTGAATTAAGTCCTTACGCAGTGCATGCTACTTACGCAGTGCATGTTACTACGTAACGAATTTTAACACCATTTTTATTAATTTTTATTATTAAATTTAGAAGAGAAAAATGAATAAAGGAATTGAAAAATAAATAAATAAGAAATGTATTAGATTTAAAGGAAAACGAAGGGAAAGGGGGCAGGTGCAGAAACCAAATAAATATACACGTCAGTGAAGCCGCGAGCGGCCAGTACTATATAATAAGCGAAGAAAAGTCTATTTTGTATAATAAATAAGAAAAAATGAAGTCACATTTGGACCATGATGTCATACGCGCATCGGTGAAATCACTAACGTCAAATCACGTGATTAAAATCATATGTGGACAATGGAAGCATGTGTGGATCTGTGAAATCACATGTGGACCATGGTACCTCATATGTGGACGAATAAAAACATATGTGGACCATGGTGGCATATGAGGAAGGGTGAAATCACACGTGGACCATGGTGCCATATGTGGATGAGGGGAATCACATGTGGACCATGATGTCATATGTGGGAGAGTGAAATCATATGTGGATCATGATACATAAGTGGATGTATGAATTCACCTGTCTATATAACCAGTCCAAGATGACACGAAATTTTGAGGTAGAAGTAAATGTTCGTTAAAAACGGCTTTTGTGACAGGTTTAAGGACTCTCGCAAGTGTTTAATTGTGTGATTTAAGCTAGAGCGCGTGCAGGTAAAGGAAAGAAATAGCTATAAATATATATATATATATATATATATATATATATATATATATATATATATATATATCCTTATCTTCTACTAGTACCTAAAACTACTTCTGCCCTCTTTAGTAATAGTGGGGGCCCACATTCGTAAATTAGAAAAGTTATGCAAAACATAAGTAGGTTCTTGGCAGCCTTGTGCCGGCTTTAATTAAAACTTGTTCAACACTGTCGTACTATTAGATTTTCACTGCATAATAAGAATTTGATTTTATAATGAGACTAATTTATTATGTTAAGTAAAACTACTTTCTTAAATATTTTTTTTTTATTCTTGTACTCCTCTATGAATTCTTTAATATATAATTTAAAAATTCATAGAGGGGTCGTAGCGTTTTAATGATAACGTGGGTAGTTATGGGTTCAATTCTCTTTTGAGGTAATGATTTTATTTTAATTATTTTCATTTCTCCTATATGGTCTGATAAAATATGGTGTTGAGTTCCGCAAATTGAACACGGAGTGTCTCGATATTTGATGGATGATATTTTCAATGATTTTTTTAGTTAAGTTTGTACTGCCACATACAAATATGTTTAGAATAGGTGTAAATTACTTAATTAATAATATATTTCAATGTTTATTAAAGCGTTATATTAAAAAAATATTTTGAACAGGTAGACCTGATTGACGTCGCCTCGCCATATTAGCATATACCACGGATCAATGCCTCTAAATCAAGTGTGTTACGCCGCCGCTCAAATAACATGAAAAGGTAATATTTCACCCAGCACGCCTAAAGATATACATCAAACGATTTGTCATTCAAACATAACGTACATGTGCATCCTATGCTTTATGGGGAAATTTTAAAAAGTCAGAGCAGGATTTACATTGTGTACACCAATATTTTAAATTAAAAAAAAAATAATTTTAAAATTGAGACCACAATGACGTAGCGTCTGTTTTTAAACGCGATCGGTTATGGGTTTGATACTACTCTGGGAATGATTAACCGCTCTGGAAAGATAAAGCTGTTGTTAAGAAGTTCGGCGTTTGCCACACAACGCGCAATGAAACCGACTACCGTGTTATGCGGGATAAAGCGTGAATCTGTTAAAATCATATTTTAAAAGAAAATATCTGTAAATATAAGAATACTTTGTTTAGCATCCATTGAATATTCCATGCTAAGGGTTCAAATTTTTTAAACAAAATAACGCTGGAGTTGCTTAAGGCCAGTTGTAGCGCAGTGAGACATCATCTGACTGTAAACGCGATCGGTTGTAGGTTCGGTCTCCACTCGGTGGAATCATTTAAAAATGGATTAATGGTTCTTTAAACACGTCGAGATCTTATGAAATCTATGAAGAGATTTCGGTATGTTATCTATCGCGCTTATCTCTACCAGTTACAATTTTTCTAAAGCAGAGCTAAAAGAAGAAAATCTATATATTTTTTTAGCTTTACGCTTTATTCCTCCCGGGTAGTTGGTAAGGACGATGCGTCAAACGCTGCGGTCCCTGCAAACCTTTTCTTCATTTTAAGTAATTGTGTTGAATTAATTTCTTTCTAATAATTATTTGATAATTACAAAAAATAGACAATAACTTTTGATAATTTTATTCAGCAATGAATATTACTTCGTAATATTTAACACTTATTGTTCACGGTATTTATATAGTAAATTAATATAATATAACAAATCTAATAAAAATATACAAGGCATTTTCATTAGAAAGTGATACTCGTTGAATATATTTTACCAAATGGAATGTAACCGTCTAAATTACGTGTTTGTTTAACGCTTTATAAATTGAAAATGCTTGCAAAATATTAAATAAATTTGGAATTTCCTTTTATGCCCGAAGTGCACTTTGTATCATTTTCATGACGGTAGCGAATCGGACATTGCGCTCGAATCGGTGTAAATAAGATTGTTCGGTAAAAGATACGTAGATAGATAGAAATGCTGTTACGACAGCGTCTGACTGTAAACGCGATCGGTTGTGGGTTCAATTCAAAAATTATTTTTATTCCTTCACTCTGGTGGGACAAAGCACGACGTTAAGTTTTGCCACTCAACATGCAATATCTCGAATTCGGCAGAAAGCAGAGTACGGAGTGTCTTGACACTAGGTACTTCCTATCTACCCTGATATGTGGGATAAAAAGCGTATATTCCCGTAATAAGTAATCACCTCCCATAAGTTATTAAGTACCCATCCATTAAATATTATGACAAAGTAAAAAGAGCCATCGCTAAACTTGCCCGATTATGCAACGAAAATTGTAATGCAAAGTAGTATACATTATTACATGTATATATATTAGCATTGTTATTTTAAAAATGCACGGTTTTGAAAAACCTTTTCATTTTATGGTAGAAAAATATATTATAAGGTGAAATTGATATCTAAGTAAGAGATATTTAAACACCTACTAATATACTCTTAATCTATACAAAAGAATAATATTAATATGTATAATATCTAATTACGAGATTTTTTTATTTTAACTTCTCTGCTATGCTCTTATCCAGCATAGCAGCGTAGACAGGAAGTATTAAGACTAGTGTCAAGTCACTCCGTACACAGCTTTTCACCCGAATGTGAGAACTTCATGTAGAGTGGCGGAACTCAACGCTGCGCTTTGTCTTATCCGAGCGGTAAAATGAAATAACTGAAATAATGATTGCTCCGAGTGAGAATTAAACCCACAACCGATCGCGTTTACAGTCAAACGCTGCGCCACTACGGACACGACTAAAACCAATGTATTTTTTTTGTCTTAAGCCTAAAACAGTTTATATGCTTTTCTTAGTTTTAAATGTTAAAATAATTTTAAAATTTAATATGAAACATCTAACATGGAAGACAAATTATGAAAAGAAACAAGCACACTGCAAAAATGAAATTCTATTCATTTTTACAGTATAATATAATATGAGCGTACATTTCAGGCGCCAAGAAGTCTGACTTCCATTCCAATAGTCCAGTTCAATCTCGAGAATCCTACTATTTTCCATTCGCATTACGTGCTATCGGTTTGTTACAGTGGACCCAATCTTTTATCATGCGGGAAGACCTTACTTACAAGTTTTAAAGAAATCTTAGAGAAGAAATCTGAATATTGAAAGAATGTAAATTGCTGCGATGTTTTGTGACACTTTACTTTTTTTGGCTGCAGGATAGGCAGAGAGAGAACCCAGTGTCAAAACTTTACGTACCTTCCGTTTTCGTTTTAGATTTAAGTATTTCCAGATTGAGGAAGTGAAAGTAATTTCGTTATTTAGATTACCTATATAATTAATATTTCCTTGAGTGATCATTGAACATATAACTATTGCGAAGTTTTTGCTTCTCTATACCACATGACTTATACTGAATAACGTACCAACGTACAATGAAGGCTTACCGTGAAGCTATTTTTTTCTTTTATAATTTAGTTAGAAAAAAATAAAGTAAATGACTTGTTCTTATCATGTCTTCTTTTATACGTAAGATGCTGATTACATTAGCAACGTGTATTGTCATACACGTACACGCTTTTATAACAACTATCAAGACACTCCGTACTCCGCTTTGCGCCGAATCTGACAAATTGTGTGTTGAGTGGTGGAACTTAACGCTGCACACTACGTATATAATATAACTGCAATAAAATAATTGCACGAAACACGTTTCATGGTATATGTGATATTCATTTTATTATATTTAATTTCTAATGCATTTAAATTTGCGCATAGTTTTCAAAACAATTTCTAAGTTCTTCCTTTACGAACTGATGATAATAAATAGTTTTATTTACTATAAAATAGTTCTTTTTATAGTAAATAAAACTATTTATCCTCAACTAACTATTCCCTTTAGAATGAAAATATTTTAAATGGAATAATCGCGTATATTATGGTATTCGAAAATACATTTCTGAAAACCTGACGTTTCAAATACTATACTATACAAGGTCGCAGGTAGACATGGATATGACATTTTATTTAAAAGGTATATAAAAGTAAACTACGTTTAAAAAAGCTGACTTCATAAAGTGAAAATTAAAAAATAATTTTATTAAAATTTAAACTAAACGCGTCTTGTAAACCAATAATGATAAAATAACCACTATTGTTTAGTTCTGTTACCAACTAAAAGCCTTGAAGTAGGTGTCAAGCCAAACGCCTTAGAGATGCATTCACTGTACGAATTACAAAATCAGAATAACTGTTGATTATTTGCACTTAACCACGAAAATGTCAGTTGCATAGTCATCTGTTGTAAGTATATATACAATAATAATAATAATAATAATAATAATATATAAAAAATGGTAAACACATATAAAAACGATCCTAACAATCGTAAATTATTTTAAGTTATTCATTGAAGATTTCCATTGATATCTCCGAAGATCTTCATTAGATCTTTGAAATATTTTTTGAGACCATCCGTAGATTTTTTTAAAATTTTTTTTAGCTTTTATCTGGCATGGAAGGGTAGACAGAAAATACCTAGTGTCAAGACACTCCATACTTCGCTTTCCACTGAATTCAAGACATTGCGTGTTGAGTGGTGGAACTCAACGCCGCACTTTGTCTTTTACCAGAGCAAGGATTTGAATATAATTTATGTATAATCACTCCCCCGAGTGAGGATCGAACCCACAACCGGTCGCGTTTACGGTCAGACGCTGTTTCACTGCACCACGACCGGCCTCCATCCCTAGTATACTCTTTTAAAAAAAATCTTGCATACCGATTCACAAATGATGTAGAAGTCACAGTAAATATGCAAAGAGAGTCGTGAAAATGATGTCGTCAAATTAACAAATATAACAAATCGAATAAAAGAAGAATCACGTAATTTGGTCCAGAACTTTCGGCGTAATCAATGTATATACATACATAAATAATACATATGTAATACATAGGTACCGGCCGAATTGATAGCCTCCGCCTTTTGCTAAATCGGTTAAAAATTGCGATAATCAAAGATCTTAACTCTTTTTCGATTACAAATCTTTAAAATCATACATCATCATTTTAAACTCATTTATAAATATATATAAGGCAAATTTTATTACTTTATTTCTTGTTATTCGTACACGCCAATGTTTTATTAGGTAAGATCAAACGAATTCGTGGAAACAGTCTATTTTATTCCAATTTCAATGTCAATAGAAACTCAATATCCTTATGTACTCAATTTGTATCGGCAAACCGAAACTATCTAAGTATCTTTTATCGTGGCTTTGAATTGCTTATATTCCTTTGAATAGTAAAAATTGCGAAAGGGTTTTCTTTATTTGATACACATCAAATGAGTACGCTAAATTAAACCTAATAATAACATATACATATAAAAAATGTTGTTGCCGTCTGTACATTCAATTATTGGGATCATACTTTATTAATAGAATTTTGTCTGTTTGTCTGTTTGCTTAAACCTTGATCTACGCTTTACTGATTTAAATACAGTGTACAATAATGTACTCTGGTAACCTTCCCCTAACACGTAGAGTTTTATCGGTTCATTAATAAGAAATTTATGTCTATTTAAAGTATTTTATTTGAAAAAATTTACTATAAAATAAAAATTTTCTTGAACATGTCAAAAAATAGTTTTCAATGTGGATAAAAAAATACAGATTTTTTTGAGCATCTGTCTCACGCCGACGATGTCATGGGTACTACTATTATAGTAGTATATAAATATAATAAGTATGAATCAAAAAACTTAGTATTTGTTCATCGATTCTTAATACATTATCATATATTTTTCTACTAAAGGTTCTATATGAATAAAAAAGTTAAACAATTCACTCGGGACAGATTTCGTTTGCAAAGTCACAAAAATAGAATAATGACCCTGTAGTGTTCGAAAAGTCAGGTTTCCAAAAATGTATTTTCGAATACCAGAATATACGCGATTAATCCGTTTAAAATACTTCCTTATTACTACCATGTGTTGTCCAAATCATTCAGTCTAGGCAGTAAGTCATTATTTAATTAAATATATATTATACCTCGGTCCGCAATATAATATGCTAACATTACTTAGTCGACAAAGAATTGTAATAATTAGCATCTAAAAACGTCGATCTCGATATTTTCTCCTTATCACGGACTACTTTATAACCTAAGAGGTAAGCCCCTAAATCATTAGATGTAATGTACTTAAGTATGTGTGTATTTATATATACATACACATATATATGTAGTACATTTCTTACGTAAAGACTGAGAATAACGAGGTTTTATTTGTTGTGGTATAATCCTGTACACATTTAAACCGGGAACAAATTAATACACTAAAGCTTCACACTTTATCAGAACCCACCTCGTGTCAGGACACTCTGTTGACTGCTTTGTGAGTGGAAATCGAACCCACAACAGTTAGACGTTGGTCCACTGCGTCTAAAAAGCCTCATGCTAATATAGTAAATATTCATAATGAAAATATCCTCGTAACTTTTGCTTTGGTATTCATTTGCAACGAGTAAATTTGCTTGTCTTCGAACAATGGTAGTCGCAATTTAAGTTTACTTTCATTTATAAGCCATCGCTGGAAACTCGGTGCGAATAAATGGGTGGAGAGATGCAGCAAACTTTTCGAGTTCGTTACATTGAATGTTTCATAGTACATTGGCTTATGATATTTAATTTATAACAAGAATTGTGGCAATAGCTTGGTTATTTTCAATTTAAATTATGATATGTTTGTAATGTCCGGGTAAAATTTAGATGACGATTATAAAATTTAGAATTTTGTAAGTTTACTTACAAATACAATATATAAAACGTATACAATATACAAAAGCTTCAAGTTTTTTCTCACATAAGAGGGTAGATAAACTTAACGAACTTGTTAGAATGCTCCGATCTCTCCTTTCTGCAAAAATTCTAGGCAGCTTTAATATTAAGTGACGGAACTAAACAACGTCTTTTATTATATGAAGGAGAAATTAAAATAATATAAAAATAATCTTTCTCTCGCGTCTCACAAATATCAGTGTTACACTCGGACTCTTTTTTTCTCGTATAGCTGGGTAGACAGGAAGTACACTAGTGTACACTCCGTACTTCGCTTTCCACAGAATTAGAGACATTGCGTGTTGAGTGGCGGAACTCAACGCCGCATTTTGTTTTTACCAAAGCGAGGAACTTAAAATAATTTAAATATAATCACTCCCTCGAGTGGTGCCAACAACCGATAGCGTTTACAGTCAGACGCTGTCCCACTGCGCCACGACCGGCCTCAGACGGAACATTAAGAAGTTTACTGCGTCTCATTTTAAGACCGCTGTTATAATTCAATTAAATAGGGAAAATTGAGCCCGGTCGTGGCGCTGTGGGATAGCGTCTGACTGTAAACGTGTCGGTTGTGTGTTCAATTTCCACTGGGGAGATGTTTATACTTAAATTATTCTCATTTCCTTTCTCTGGTAAAACAAAATACGGCATTGATTTCTACCACACACAATACTCACTACTTCAATTTGGGCGGTTAAACTCCAAAAACTTGGTAAAACTCCAAACTTGGAGGCGAATAATCGCATAAGAAGCTGGAAGCTTCAAGAACCACCGATTAGAGAGGAATATGAAGAAAGGGTTTCCAAGAAGCTAGACAGCTGCGAAATAGGTACTGAAAGTGTTGAAGTATGCTGGCAAAATCTTAGGAATTGTATAATTGCAGCTGACGTGTACGTTGGCAAAATCTTAGGAATTGTGTAATTGCAGCTGACGTATACGTTGGCAAAATCTTAGGAATTTTATGATTGCAGCTGAGGTATGTGGCATTGGGAAAAGAAGCTTTAGTAAAAAAGCGTGATGAATGGTCGGATGATGAAGTGAAAAAGGCAGTAGTATAAAAGTAAAAAAGCATGGCAGGACTATAAAGCCTCGAGTAAGAATACAAGTATGAGAAAGATTAAGAAGAAAAAATATAAATTGCAAAAGCACCTAACGTAAGCACTGATAAAGATGAAGCGTGAAAAGTCAGAGCGTGTAAGAGACGACAGATTGATAAACAATTTCCGGGAAAACACGAAGCTTTTCTGGGGAGAAGTTAGTGATTCTCGGCGTTATTCGCCAATCTGTAAAATAAATAGGGTGCTTTCCGAGGACGGTGAAATACCTACGGAAAGAACATTCATTTTGCAACGATGGGAGGAATTCTATAAGAAGATGTATGAATGTGATGACGCCTCTGTCTCGAGCGACAGCAATGTACTGAGTCTTGATGTAGCAGATGGCGAAGTCGGTATAAAAGAAGTAGAGAATGGTATACGAAGTCTGAAATATGGTAAGGCAGCGGGAGCAGATGGAGTTACTGCAGAGATGATCAAATATGGTGGGCCGCGCATCTTGGACCTGTTTTTTTCTATGCAATTTATGCTGGAAAAAGGGAGAGGTCTCGGATGATTGGCAAGGCGCAGTCATCGTGCCTTTGTATAAAGGCAAAGGTTCACAGATAGACTGTGCAAGCTCACAGTTTGATTTGCTTGGGCAGTAAAATTTATGCTAAAATTCTAGCGAAAAGAATGCAAGAGAGATCCGAAATTCTTTTATGGGAGGCCCAAGGAGGATTTAGACTTGGAAGAGGGTGCATGGATCAGGTCTCGCCGCATGATCACGGAAAAGTTTTTGGCTGTAAACCAGAAAATTTTCTGTGCTTTTGTGGATTTACAGAAAGCATTTGACAGGGTTGTAAGAAAGAAGTTATGGGAGATACTGCCCTGGTACAATGTGAGCGGACCCTTGTTGCAGGCTGTAAAATCTCTTTATCGAGATCACTCAGCCTGTGTACGAATAGGAGCTGGCATGTTGCCTCAGTTTGATATTCAATCGGGTGTCAAACAGGGCTGCGCCATGTCAGCTTGGCTGTTCAATTTGTATTTGGATAATTGTCTCCAAGGAGTGAAAGATAGTGGCATAGGAGTGAAAGTTAGTGATTTGACAGTAAACTGTCTGTTGTACGCAGATGATGTAGTGCTAATTGCATCATCAGAATGCGAGTCACAGGCATTGGTCACCACTCTGAGAGAAAGGTGTGAAAGTAATGGTCTAAACTTGAATGCAAGTAAAACTAAGATTCTTGTATTTGAAAGAGACGAAGAAAGAACGGAATGCAAGGTTATGGTAGATAGAAAGATATTAGAACAAGTGAATGAGGTGATATATCTGGGAAGTATGTTTAGTAGAGATGGAAGATACGAAATGGATGTGGAAAGGCGTATTGCAGCATTGATGCGACGGCAAAACGTCAGCGTACCTGCATGTCTTGCTGTTCACAATGCAGTACTGATACCGACCTTGTTATGCGGCAGCGAAACGCGGGTGTGTCAAAAGAAGAATGAAAGAAAGATGAATGTAGTAGAGATGAGATCTCTTCGTCGGATATGCGGAGTCAGTTTAGCTAACCGTATATGCAGCAAGGAGATACGCAGAATGGCAGGTGTAAGCGTGAATGTCACAGTGACCTTCGAAAACACAGTATAGAAGATACTGGAGGAAGGTCACGTAAAAAGTATGAGGACCCCTCGAAGAGCATGCATGAAGAGGATAATGACTGTGGACGAGGCGAAAGAGGTATGCAGGGACCGTAGCGTTTGGCGCTCCGTACTCTCTGACTACCCCGCCAGTGATAAAGCGTGAAGCTAAAAAAAAAATTTTGGCGGAAAGCGGAATATGGAGTGTCTTGAGACTCGATACTACTTCCTATTTGCCTTGCTCTGCGGAATAAAAGTGTGAAGCTAAAAAAAATCGCATGATCATCTTTAAAAGGCTAAAAAAATAATAGTAAAAATTTTAACACAACGGGCGTAATAAAGCAACTTTGTAATCTATATATTTCCAATAAATATACATTATATATACATTTATATATATATATATATATATATATATATATATATATATATATATATATATATATATATATATATATATATATACAAAATTTATATTGTAATTATGTAGATAGAGCGTTATTATTCCGTCCTTTGTAGACCTTTTATGTGTTTACGTCGATTGAAATAACCGGAGTGGGTATTTTTTGTCGATTATTTCGGTTGAGTGTAAATTATAGGCAAAAGAACTCGGCGTTACATGCTTTTCCTTTCTGTAGAAGAGTTTATTTTAAATATATGTACTTCTACTTTAGCTTGTAATATCCGATTTCGTTCTGACTGCCGCACTTTGTCTTACCAGAGCGAGAGAGTGAATATAATTTAAACATAATCGGTCTCCCGAGTGGGAATAGAACCCACAACCGATCGCGTTTAGGATCACTTGTTGTCCAAATAAAAGAATCAATTACCTGAATTTGACAGAACACTTGATACTGTCATTCGACTCCGAAATCGTAAAATAACTTGAAATATTTTTAACATTATAACAGTATTCTTTGTATTGATTTCATATTCTGTTCGTTTATTATTTAGCAAGATAAAATTGTGTATTTTAATTACAAATTACTTGAAAGCAATAATATATTTCTTCTACTGTAAGAAAAAAACAATTTGAATGACCTTAGACTTTATTTTTGTAAGCTTTTATTCAAAATAATCTCGTTCAGAAGTACAGAAAAATCTTACGAAGTTAATTTTGCGTACATGCTACGGCCCGATTTACCTATTTCATTCAAAATATAATATCAGGAACGTAGTGTCTTTACCAAGCGTGTTCTATTAGTTAAAAAATATTAAGTTAATTTTTCACATTATTTCTGTAATAAAGTATTATGTGTAGACATTTTTTTTGTGTTTTAGCTTCAAACTTTACGCCTGTCAGGGTAGTCAGAGTAAATACAGCGCCAAACGTTACGGTCGTTGCATACTTCTTTTACCTCGTCTACATACACGCCCTTCAGAGGATCCTATTGCTTTTCACTTGACCTTTCTCCAGTATCATTGATACTGTGTTCTCAAAGGTCAATCAAGATCTCGGCATGTCCGGAAGATGAGTGATGGTAAGAAAAAAATATGAAGAAATAGTAAGCAGTACAAGGGTAATTTATTAATTTACGTAGAAAGATACCCCAAGTGGGCATTGAACCAGTAAGCATCATATATAAAAACAGACTCGGTTACATTATTCCACCATGGATTCATAGTATAAATACAGTATTTCTGAGTACGATTTAATAACAACACCTAAGTACTCACTCGCCCCGTACTTATGTGATCCTAGTAGGGAGTACACTCTGTATTATTTTAGTGTTAGTATATATATAATTACCTTCCATCTAGCCAATGTAACGATATAAGTGGCCTCCGTCAGCGCTATACCAACTTTAATTAAACCTTGTTCTAAATTGCAATTCTATTACTTCCCAATACATTTTGGAACTGAGGAAATTGTATCATGCGGTGGCTGTTTTCGTGTACGTTAGTCCAGTACAGTATAAGTAACATCATGTATCTTAAACAGTGCTTTATGTTATTGATTTATTGTAAATAACTCTACGATTTCGATTTAATGCATAATATTTTTCTTTATAAAAATATTATTATCAAGTTTATTCTTTATTTATTTGCCAGAGCAGAAAATTCAAAATAATTAGTTTTAAACATAATCTTTGACTGTATTGTGGCAATACTACTTATTTCATTAATTGTTATGACATCGCCAGACATTTCGCTCTCTTAATTATTTATCATTATTTATTAGTATTTTCCCTGATAGTATAAACATGACGAGGCATCAGGTTTCCATTAACATGAGGAATGTAGTAAATAAAATAGAGTGGGCAAAAGTCTTTCTACCTTAAGTAGCTGCTGGCCGTATAATGTTTTAAACAAATAACGTAAAGAACATTTACATAAAATTAAGCTGAATTTAATATTAGTCTTGTCTAATTTAATAATATTTTATAATACCTAGAAAACATAATAATTACAATACTTCTGAAAAAAAATCACAAAAGTAGTAGTTCATATTTTTTTAAAACTAAAATGCTTATTGGTGGCAACGCTTGTAAACTGCATTGAGCGGAAAAATTTTCTCGGAACCCTATTACGGCGGTCTTAAATGAAGTTTATGGCAGATTGGAAGTCGCTCGAGCTGCATTGAAATTTCACCGTTTTTTTTCCTTATTACACACATTTTCATTATGTGCTCTTAGTATATAACGTGTTCTGAAAATAAAATAAAATAAAATGTTTTTGTTAAAGTTTTGTTTATATATTAGAAAATGATTGAACTTAAGGGTTAAATGAATAAACTTAAAGGTTCAAGTGCGGGGTTCCACAATAATCTAATTTACAGTTAGATACAGTCTCACTTTGCCATGATTGCCTCCATGACTTGTATTGAATGTATAACATAGGAAGCTTCTTTTTAGCTTCACGCTTTTATCCAGGATAGCAGGGTAGACAGAAAGTATTTAGTGTCAAGACACTCCGTACGAATTCAAAATTCCACCGAATTCAAGCGTAATTAGCAAAAAAGCATCATACTTTATATCACATAGCAAGGTCAGAGAGAATCTAGTGTTAAGACATTCTGTTCAACGTTTTCGTTCATTCTTTCCGTTCAAATTGGAGATTGCGAAAATAATTTTTTGCCGCATTTTGTTTTACGCGATTGAAGAAATCATCGAATTCACATATATTAAATCGGTTACGAATCGAACTTACAAACGCGTACAGTGAAATGCTGTCGCACTGCGCTACGCTAGGTACCTTAATAGGTATTTATATATCTGAACATATTAAATTGGATATTTCTCTTAGCAAATTTATATAGCAAGATCATATCTTCAAGTGGTACATTTTGGCTTTAACAAGAATACAATACTAACTCAATTGATAGTCATATTTATTTCGGGAAAGTTGCTTCGGAACTTTTGCCGAACAAACTTTATAGTATCTATTTGTGGTATAATTACAGGCGTATTTAGATATAACTGTGAGTAATTGTTGAATAATTCAGTAACATTTATATTTAGTAGAATAAACATTATTTTTAAATAACTCTTTTTCAGTTATTAAATATATATTTATTATAAATATAATTTTTAGAAACGAAATTCGAGCAAGAATTACATTAAATCATGTATGAAAAAAAATAAAATAAAATAATTGGACTAGCGTTCTCTTTGAGATTTGCTTTGAAAATCTACATTAAATGATACATCAGGGAACTAGTACTACACAACCAGAATACGCCTTATTTGAATCCTACCTGCAAATTGGCATATGTGGTTCTAGATAACGGTTATGGTAAGAGTATATCTGTAGTAAGATTTCTATTACCCAGTGTTTGTTGATGGAACTAATTTTCAAATGTGGCATAAAGACTGGTAAGACAAAGAATTCATTCGACACACAATGTCTCGATTTCAAGCAGGCACTCAACATAGTGTCTTGACTCTATCTGTCTGTATCTGTCTCTGACTACCCTCCTATGCAGGATAAAGCGTGGAGATGCATTCTTTTTTGAATGGACAAAAAGGACAATATAAGGTACAATAAAGTTAACATAACCTTTTCTGCGTAATTAAGTTTTATCATATTTAACTTTTAACATTGTGAGTAGATCTGAAGTTACGAGCTCGTGCTATGCACCTTGCGGTTGTATAAACTTGAAAGCGCAGTAGAAAGTTAGTAATAAATAGCAACACATAACAAGTGCTCACACTAAAGTCGTTAGTTTTCTGCGTATGGCATAATATGCAATTACCTTCTTACTTTTCTCGTTGTTTCACCGTATATGTGTACTTGTTAAATAATAAATAATAGAAGTCCGTCGTGGCGCAGTGAGACAGTCTGACTGTAAACGCAACCAAATTAGCAAACAAGAGAATCAAATTATTTTATTTCCTCGCTCCGTTAAGACAAAGCACTGCGTCGAGTTCTGCCACTCAACTCTCAATGTCTAAATTTGGTGTAAAGCGGAGAACGAAGTGACACTGGGTTTTCCTGTCTACCCTGCTATGAGATACAAAAGTGCGAAGCTAAAAAATAATACGTTTTACATATGTATTATATAAAAATGTATACTAAAGTGAACTAAACGTTTGGAAATTTGAATAACAAGAAATTATTATCATTTTAGCAATAATCTATATTTTAAACAATGTTTATTATCAATAAAAACTATTTTTTGTTTTATTAACAAAATACCTTATTGTGTTGTTTTGTTAATATTGACGAAACACAGGGACATGACTGACCAATGCGGTGGTTATTTCGAATTTTATTCCGCACATTACATGAATATATACTATACTATAAATATTTTTTTCACATACTATCCATTATATTAATTCATGAAAAAAAAGAGTCATAATTATCTACAAAAGCTAGAAAGTAACTAATTTTAGTAAGTACACCGAAAAATGAAAGCGGAACCTCCAATACACCGTCTTCAGGTCAACAAGGCATCACGTCTAATTGACCAATTAATTGAGGTAAGCATTCGCTTCTCTAAAACTTCGCTGAAAACAAAAGTTTCCCTCTTAAATCTTAGTTACTGAAGTTTCTTCCTAAGAATGTTTGCATTTATGTTTGGGGGTAAAAAGATTCACTAACAAAATTAGTGAGATAACCTAACAACTTTATATCTAATATTTGTTTTTTGTAACAAAGAAGAACTTGTTTGTAAAGTTAGACTTAGAGGCTATCGTGGCGCAGTGGGACTGCGCCTCAATGTAAACGCGATTGGTTGTGGGTTTGATTTTAGTTTAGTGGAATGATTATATTTAAAAATATATATTCATGTATCCACTCTAGTAAGATAAAGCGTAGCCTGACTTTGCCAATTCACTAGAAATACTTGATTTTAGGCGAAAGGCAGTTAATAGACTGTCTTGGCAGTAAGTTGTTTTTGACTACCTTGCTATTAGAAATAAAGCGTAAACTTAACTGAACTATGAAAGATACACAAATATTTTTAATACATTCGCATTCTTTCTATGAAATTTAAGAAAAAAATCTTTAAATGCTTTTAAAAATGATTTTCTTTAGAGTTAATAGTAATTTAAACATTTTAGAACCACATAATTGATCTGATAAATGTTATTTTAACCTGTTTCTTATTTTCATCAAAAGTTTCCGAGTCGATTCACTGCTAGTTTGAAAAGCGTCTATAAAAATTCATATAAAATTACAAGAATTGAGTTGACGAAAAGCCACTAGAAATGTGACATTTGGTACAATATAACTAAGAACATTCGTTGTCTGACGCGGCGGAATATTTGCAAACATATTTGCACAATCAGTAAGGCCTGAGAGCCGAGTTATTGGCTGTGTAAGCTAGGAATTTATTTCAGGCCAGTGGCTCGAATTGTGCATATATCGTCTATGCCTGACCATGATACGTGCTCCCTTAGTACGAATAAGCTATTGTTACGTTTCGGAATATTGACAGAATTAATGACGGTGTGTAAGTGAATGCCCAAATATTAAGAGGACTTTAATAGCTTAAAATGAAGATAATTTTTTTAAGTTTTGGCTTGACATTGGGTTGCCTTAGACTACCCTGTTAAACAAGCCAAAGCGTGAAGCTGTTTGTCTTAAAGAGTTTTTAAACAAAAAAATGAAATTAATATTTGATATGATGAATTAATATTTGATGTAATAATTGATGTCGGTCGTGGCGCAGTGTGACTACAAACGTGACCGGTTGTAGGTTCAATCCCCACTAGGGTGGGGGAGGGGGGTTGGTTGATTATATATAAAATTATTTTCACTTCCTCGCTCTGGTAAGACAATGTGCGGCGTTGATTTCCACCACTTATCACGCAAGGCTTGAATTAGGTGGAAAGCGAAGTACAGAGTGTTTTGACACTAAGTACTTTCTGTCTACCCTGCTATGCGGGATAAAAAGCGTGAAACTAAAAATAATAATATTAATTCCAGTTAAATTAAAGCATCGTTGCGGTATTTATTCAGCATATTAGTTTAAAACCGAGTATGTCAATAGTGTAATACTGACGTTAGATATTCTATGTCTCAGTGTGAGCAAATATTTGTTAAGGAGTTATATCAGGTTTCCAAACTTGCCATCTCACGTAAGTTTTCATGGATCTAGTTGGATTAAGCAGACGGCACGCTCTAGTGACGATGACAAGAGATGAATTTACGACGTCATAATTCTGTACGGGACGTTGCAAGGTTCGTTTTGCAATTTTGTGCTTATTACGTATCACTTTGGGTTAGACTACGTTTAGTTTATATTGTTTTTCCTTTCTTTTTCATAGTAATTTCAAAAAAGTGTTATAAATATATATATATATATATATATATATATATATATATATTTTAGGATTATTCTGGTGAATTGTGTTACTTAACGACTGAAAATTATTATATTTAAAATATTCCGGTAAAAGGGTAAATTAAGGGTAACGTTGATTTTCTTTTTGTTGTATTTGAGTGAGAAATTTGAAATTGGAATGGCTTGACATTTATCTGCCTGCCTACTCTGCTATACGGGTAAAATTAAGATGCTGCAAAATAAATTATAATATCATGACTTTTAACTAAAATGTAACTGTGGATTGGATTCTATCTGCATAGAATATCATGCACAATGTCATAAAAATCGATATAAAAATGAGATTTTTTTATTATAGATATAGCATTTTTTATATTTTTTACAAATTATTTATCAAAACGATTTTGATGCATTTTTTATTTCGAATCTGACTTAATCGAGTTAGTCTTTGATACAATTTGAAAACAAAATATCCAGGCGACGCTGAACAAGTGTTCGAAACATCAGGTGTCCAAAAATATATTTTCGAATACCAAAATGTACATGATTAATCCGTTTAAAATATATTCATTTAAAATGTGTGTTTAAATCGCGAAAATAAAAGATCTTATTATTAAATAGTTGACTAGAGTCACTTTAATCTAGTTTTGACGACTGTGTTTAGCTGGAAATGTCTTACCTACTGTTCTTGAGGGACACATAAAACGCGTTTACAGCCACCAGTTGGTGCGTTAAAAGTGTGTGCGAGCAATGAAATAAAAATAAAAATAAACCACTCGTTAACTATGCCCCCACTTCACTCAATTTTCTACGCTTTATACCGCATCCCGCATAGCAGTGTAGTCAAAGACAACCTAGTGTCGAGATAATCCGGTGACTGCTTTCCGCCTAAAATCGAGGCACTGCGTGTTTAGTGGCAAACTCAACCCTGCGCTCAACCAGAGAAGAGAGATGAAAATAAATTTTAAATGTAATCATTCCCTCGAATGGGAATCGAATCCACGACCAACAATTTACAGCCAGTTAGTTACAAAAGCAATTTGAATGTAATAAAAGCTACATAATTTGAATGCAGCTAGTACGTGCCAGTTGTGATTTCGATTATTAAAAGGCGGAATTATATATAAAATAGTAATAGTACGATATATATCAACGGAGATAATATACATAAAAACCTCTACATATTTTTTACAAATCTGAATATTTATTATATATTATTTTAATGAAAAAATTCATCAGAAACATAAATCAAAAACAACATTTTTTAAATAACGGCAAAGTACACACGTCCGTATGTAATTATCAGTGTGTGCATCGTACAATACGGCGAGTAATCTATTGTAAAAAATGGTCAGTCAGTCAGTCAGTCACATAACCTCTTGTTCATCAGTTCACATAACCTCTTCTTCACCGCTGGCAACCTTTTTATAATAAGAGCGTATCTGCAAAATTAATGTCTAAGCTACGTGAATTAAGAAGTGTTTTTTTTATATGCTGAACAGGTATACAGAACATATCTAGTGACAAGATATTTCCCATTGCGTATTAAGTGGCGGAACTCCATACCGCACTTTGTCTTACCAGAGCCAGAAAGTGAAAAAAAAAATATAATCACTCCCCCGAGTGGGAATCGAATCCACAACCTATCGCGTTTACAGTCAGACGCTGTCCCACTGCGCCACGACCGATCACGGAAATAATTTGACACAAATACAATATTTCGACAAAAATAGTAAAAAATAAAAGCAACTCTGCTTATTACCAAGATAAATTGAGTAATATCAATTTGTGGATTTCATATTTTATTTGTATATAGTAGAAAAGACATCTGCTGTATTTAGAAAAATAAATTTCGTTATTATGATCAAAATGTTAAATCAAATAACCTTTTACGTTTCCATGTCAACTAGTGATATTGTAAATAGCCGGCTTTCCTTTGTTATGGTCGATGTAATTGTGATAATTAAAAATATATTAATTTTTTTACGTGGCAGACTCAAACAAACGCCTCTGGGAAAATATATACGGGTCAAAGCCTCTTTTTATATGAAAAGTGCTTGATTTGACACTACGAACTCCTCCGAACCTGGGCCAAACGGTATTTGGGCATGAAATACCGTGTCGCTCTACCTATGATGCCAAGGTTTTAGGCTAAGAGGTCTTGCATTCCAGATAATCGCAATACTGGCAGTAACTCAAAACGCTGAGGCCCAATATACTGATATCAGGCGCGATTCTAAGACGCGGCTCAAAATCATCAGATATTTTCGTTACCTATATTATTGATTATTGATTGAGTCATCCCGTGTTTATTTTAAACTAACACAAAAAAAATTGAGGCCGATCGTGGCGTAGTGGAACAGCGTCTGACTGTAACGGGATCGGTTCTGGGTTCGATCCCCACTCGGGGGAGTGATTATATTTCAATTTTTGTCACTTCTTCGCTCTGGTAAGACAAAATGCAGCGTTGAGTTCCACCACTCAACATGCAGTGTCTCGAATTCGGTGGAAAGCGAAGTACGGAGTGTCTTGACACTAAGTACTTTTTGTCTACCCTGCTACGCGGGATAAAAAGCGTGAAGCTAATAAAAAAAAATCGTACTAAGTGTTTTCAAAGACTATTTTAAACCGTTAATATGGCTGCCACATCGTTTTTTTTTACTTTACTGTACTCCTTGTCCCATACATTTCAATTTCAAAGAGATTCACAAATCGTTGACTTTATTCCATTGAACCCTTAGTTTCATTGTATAATAGTATTTTACTCGATTTAAGTGATAATAAATATCTTGACCTTTTAGAAAATAAAGCCTGAAATATATGTGTGTGTGTTAAAAATATCTAGAAATAACGTTTAGGCGAACTTTCATTTGTCTAAGCAAATGTTGAAATTTAAATTTAATATGAATATATGTATATTTTATTACTTTTATAAATGTAGCTACAGGGCAAAACCGAGCCCTGGTGCGGATAACATGGTTTCATACAAACTTTATAAATGAGAAACATTTCAAAACACATGCGAGTTTGATAACTTTTTTCGTTGTTTGTTCATGGTTTGTTCAATTTAGATATCTTAACCTATATTATCTATGAGAAAATATTATTTTAAAAAATCAGAAGACTTGACGTTTCGAAAACTTTACAGAAGTTCGTAGTCACATGTATTAACAAAAACCAAAATACTGATATTTTTCCGCACAATGGAAGACAGAATTGAATATCAAGACACTATTCTCCGCTTTCCGCTTCAAATCTAGATATTAGTTATTGAGTAACGGAACTTAACTCCGCGCTTTGTGTTGCCAAAGTCCGAAATTAAAATAATTATAAGAACATTAATATTTAAAAAATATCTGAAACACAGAGTTAATAAAAATGCAAAGTCAATTTGAAAATTAATGCCAAACGCGGACAATCCAGTCGTACCAACATAATAAGTTTAACTGTACATTTTATACAGAAAAGTATCTAACATTAATCATATATAGCTATTGTCTACATCTGTAAACAAGCAACCAAAAAAAGCATCCGCAGGATATTTGCAATTCAAATTTGCGATTTCCCGACGGTGTATAAATATTTTGTTTAGAAATGACATCCGGCTTTGTTTTTGCAATTGTGGATACGCGATACGGACGCCGTGTTCATACTTAAATATTAGAAATGTTCGTTGATTTTGAAAGGGTTTGTGAAATAATTTTGCTTATTTTACTTCGTGAGGAAATTCCGTTCTATTTTTTTATTTGGTCTCGACTGTCAAAGAGGTGTTATTACTTGGCCGTGCGATTTATATATTTGTGGCATCATATCTTCCAAATTAATGAACGAAAGAAAAGTCAAAATCTTCAATCTATTCAGCTCTCAGATTAAAGTTTTTTAAACAGTAATAACGTAGAAATTTAATTGTGTCATTATATTATACTATACACTATTAGGAACACCCTTCCTTTTAGACTATAATTATCATTCAATACTTATTAGTCAATACAATATTTAATTGGCGAGAAATAAGTATTTCTCGCCAATTAAACGATCTTTTAAACTATAACTAGAAATTTTATAACTGAATTTACGTTAAACTTCCAGTAAATGTAGTGTGTGTTGAAACTTTATAATCTATTAATAGCATAGTCCAGTTATGTTCAAACCTAGTTGCTTCAGTACAAGTTACATAAGTGATTTCCACGTAGTCCTTCATATATTATTCTAAAAGGTCAGTCTCTCTCATTTAAACACTTTGGCATTTAAAAATACATTTTAATGTTAAAATTAACTGACCACCCAGGATACCGGAGATCATGCAAAATGGGATAGATTGAGTGGCTCTAATCCCTTAGGGGTTAAGGCCATAATCGCTGGAATTAATGCCATGAAAAAGAAGAAAATACATATTTGAAAACCCAACGTTGCGAACATATTACAGTAGACGGTGGTCTACTGTGACCAAGGCATATAAGTAATTAATCAGTTTAAAATACCTTGTTTAAAAATCGCAAAAATATATAAAAAAAATTATATAAACCAATATTCTTATTTTAATAAAAAATAGACAAATGTAGTCGAGTAATCAAACAAATGCATTTGAATTAGCGTTGTAAAGTTTCAAAGATACCACGACCTAATTAACAGTCTATGTACATTTCAATTGTTACTCCTGTTCACGTTGATTTCATGAAGCTAGTAAAAGGTATTTAATGGATTAACTTTCTTTACAGTACTTTAATTTTAGGGCCATAAATCATAAACATTAAATAAAATGGACTATTGCAGCACACTTGGGGAGTATTATTAGTACTTACATAGCGAGGTGGTCGTGGTTTCGACTTCTATTCAAGATAATATTTGTAAGCTAATTTTTTCTTCGTTTTCTCTTTGTTTTCACGAAAATTCTAATTTGGGTCGTGACATCCCTGTACTCGATGTAGACAACTCCAGGTAGATAACTGTCTACTGTTTGTCCACAACTGTGGATAGGGTGATTTATTATATTGTCTACTATAACATGTAGGAACACACATCGTCGTGACTTTTTTGGCATCATATTTTTATGCAGCTTCACGCTTTATCGCGTACACCAGAATATTCAGACAACCTACTGTCAAAGTATGCGAACTCTACACCGCATTTTATCCGACAACGCTGACCAGTCTGTCAGATGCTGCACCACTAAGCCATGATGGCCTCAATTAATTAATGGTTCAATAATTTCTAGTAGATGAAATAAGCTTTAAGGCACCAAAGCCACGTAATGAGCAACTCTATCAGATAACGCTTGTTTCTATCACTTCATTTATAATTGGATATATTTGACCGAATGAATCTCGAGAGTATGGTCGATTTTAAAATAAATCTGTATGTATGAAGAATATAAATAACTCTTTGGTGACTTTTGCTAGTTTTAAGTCCCAGGTTTAAAGTATTGTTGTATTGTAAAGTTTTATTACTTTAGTTTATTTTAATGTGGAATGACTTGTTTTTAAGCATTACACATGTTTTTTTCATTACGCAACGAATTCCTATAAAAAAGTATTTTTAAGCTCATTTCTTTATTTCTTGTATCATTCACATATGTTCATTTGACATAGCAAGGGTAGCCAGAGACAACCTAGTGCACAGACACTTTGTTGACTATTTTTCGCTAGAAATTGAGACATAGCGTATGGAGTGGTGGGGCTCACAGCCACTTTGTTTTACGAGTGCCGGGAAATAAAAATAAATTTTAAATATAATCATTTACCCCAGTGAGAATCGAACCCATAGTCAATCGCAATTAACTGTACTTACTACTTTGCCCCGCTGAGCGTTGTAGACAGTCATACAGTGTTACCTCATCTCAGTCTCATTTTCGATATTAATTCTTGAACAATTATTATATCAAATATACTAAACAAAAATTACAATAGTATAAAAATATATTAATTTCCATAACCATGAAAAGGATATCTATACATTGATGACATTATTATACCAAAGGCTTTGACAGTTGCCAAGCGTTACGCGAATATACGCTAAGCTCATAATACATAAAGAAAAATATATACAATAAAACAGATTTAGACGGACCCAAGACGCCAAGAAGGAAGTATCCTTAGAAAAATCATAAATAACTTCTTTGGTACACCCTTAGGGAAATGTGTTAACCGCATATTAAGTATTTTGTAAAGGCCATGGACTTCAAAGGGCTTTGTCGTGCATTGAATGATCTTCGCAGAATCTTACTCGTATCAACAATGGCGGTGTTACTTTGTATATTATCGTGACCTGATTTATTATTTTCAAGTTGGATAGTATTTATTTAAGATTGTATGCCGTGAAATATTTTTTTCTATATATTTTACAAAGTAAGTCGTCGTCGTCGTCGTCGTTTTCGAATACCAAAATATACGCGATTAATCCGGTTAAAATAGTTTCATTTAAAATGTGTAAAAATCGCGAAAATCAAGGATCTAAAAGAAGAATGTGTAAAAATCGCGAAAATCAAGTGGGAGTAGTTTGTGTATACCTTAGTGAAAGTATAGAATTTGTACGGCTTGAGCAGTGTACCATATACCATATTTAGGATAAGTTATCTATAGTATATTAAAAAAAGAGAGTATACTTACTAGTTCCATTGGCGCACTATAACAATCAACTCATTAATAATTTTACTCATTTAAAATACATTTTGTCACAGATTCACGCTTTATCCGACATAAATGGTACCATATATTGTCTAGACATTCCGTTAACTGTTTTCGTCCCGAAATTGAGTCATTGCGTTTTGACTAGCGGTGATTAACGCCACGCTTTGTATTACCAGAGCGATTTTTTATCGATTGTGTAGTATGCTGTTGCGAGTTTGGGGGAGAGGCGGATCTTGTTATTAAGTTATTTTACAATTTTTGTTATTGAATCTTTTTACCAGTTCCTGATGACTTAATTATTTTTTCAGCATAATTGTGAGAATAAATTGGCTTACTGCATTTTTTTTCCAAATTTTATATTTCTTTGTACACATAATTCGTAACAAACGTAATATAATTTTCCATTACGAACTTATTAATATAATCATTAATATAGAATATATAAAATAAATTTATTTAATATCCGTAAAGCTTTAGAAGTTTATGTAATTATCATACAATAATTATCATGTAATAACATCTTTCAGCTTTACTCAGTCACAATTATATAAGGAAAATACAGCATGTTTGCTTTGTATATACAAATGTTTATGTAATTAAAAAAATAATAGGGTTATTATTTTAATATCCCGTATTTAACTAAGATTAAATTGTTTTTAAGTGATGCTCAACAATTTTCAAAATGTGTACACATTTATAATCCCTTAGGAGGCAGTCCTCAAAATATGGCGTCTATATTTTGTGGAAATTATTGTTCTAAATGTTAATTTGCTATTTTTTTACTTAAATATTTATTATTGTTATTATTTTTACTTAAATATTTATTAATGTTTAATAGCGTATATTTTGGTTTTTTAAAATTCGTTTTTGACAATCCGACGTTTCGAAAACTTAACACTAGTCAATCATCACAAGTATACTATATATAGACCACAGTCTACTGTAAAGTTTTGAAATTATAAAATATGAATTATTCAAAATATTTTAAAATGGGTAAAAATCGCCAAAATCCTTTGATTTTTGATCATGATTTAGGTCTTAATATGAATATATCAAATGTTTAAGAGCTAGAAAAAATAATCAGTTCGGAAAATTTCTTCATAATTGTTACGTACATGGCTATATTAACATATATATACTGAAAATAACAGATTTTAATAAACAACTAAAATTCGATTATAAACATAATGTAATATAGAAAAATTTCAAGAAATAATAAACTAAGGGCCACTCTATTTACGAAACGAGTATCGCGTACTTTGAGGAAATCTAAGAATACCCTTGTCACGTTACAAGTGGTATACACAATATCATGGACAAACGATCGAGATAACACTTCGGTGATTGTCAATATTAGTACAAGTTAGCTGATGATTTATGGGTGTTGGTAATTACTTTTAGAGCATTTGCAGATATTCCCTTTAGTTACTTCGAAATATCCGTCCTATAATATTGTAAATCAAATTTCAATTACTTAGCTTCACGCTTTTACCCCGCATAGCAGAGTAGACAGGAAGTACCTAGTGTTGAGACACTCCATACTCCGCTTACCGCCGAATTTGAAACATCGCGTATTGAGTGGCGGAACTGATTGCCGCGCTTTGTCTTAACAGTGCGAAGTATTCCTTCCAGTAAGAATCGAACCCACAACCGATGGCGTTTACAGCCAAACGCTGGCTCACTGCACTACGACCGGCCAAGAGGCCAGTCGTGGCGCATAATTGAAGATATTTACTTGGTCGATGTATTTACAAATATAAGCATGAGATTGAATTGAAAATAAAGTTGATTTATCTGATAAAGTAGTTTATATAATGGATTATAGTCACTAGTATAAGTTTACCTGTACTTGGCCATGTTATACCTAAATTGAACAATTGACAAGGCAAACGAGGCGTGCGCTCCACGGCAGCCACTTGACGTGGATTTTTGTAACATTAGAGGGTTAACATTCTAACCTGAATGCCATCCAACACCATCTTGAGACGGCACAGCTGGCCTTATTATTTCTGACGGCCGGGGTAACAGTGTTAGTGAGGGAGGACTTGAGTTTTCGTCACCTTACCTATTTTGAAGGTTGGGATCTGTCTACGATCTGGCTTCGTATTGATTCAGATGATCGCGTCCGAATCTACGCATGCTTGTACAGGTCCCATAGTGGTAATGCAGAAACGGATCGACTTTTGGAGCACATACGATCGGCTATTGACGATATGCTGTCCTATTTACCCTCTGCCGAGGTTGTGATACTTGGTGATTTCAATGCGCACCATGCCGATTGGTTTACATCACGCACTACCGACTACACAGGGTGGCCGCGTTTGACTTTGCTATGGCAAATGGGCTATCCCATCTATTGGTTAATTCGCCTACGCGAGTCCCAGATGTGGACAGCCACAAGGCCTCCTTACTGGACCTTCTGCTGATTTCACATCCAGAACAGTATCAGGTTAAGGTTGTTGCCCTTTGGGATCATCTGACCACTCCCTGATACGGAGTATGGTACTTATGAAGCGTGGCAGTTGCAGAACACCAGCAGCTCCAACCTCCAACCCTTAAAATAAATTGCAAAGTCCTAGCATATCGCTAAAATTGGTGAGAAGATTGAGAGATACCAGTCCGGAACACGTTAGTTCTGAGCGCTCTCGAAGACTGCACTTGGCAATTTCAGCCAGTGTTCGCATCCGCCGTTGCGCACTGAGAATGATACCCTGGTCCACACAATGAAAGAGAAAGCCAATCTCCTGGGCGCTGTCTTCGCCTCAAACTCGACTTTGGATGACAGAGGAAAAACTCCGCCGACCATTCCGCGGTGCCAGAGCTCGATGCCCAACATTAAGTTCAGCCAAAATGCTGTTCGGCAAGCTCTTTTTTCTCTGGACACCTACGAGTAGAGTGGGCCGGATGGCATTTCTCCTTTAGTGCTCCGTGTATGTGCTCCTGAGTTGTCACCTGTGCTAACGCGTTAATTTCAGCACTCTTATTCACTCGGCGTAGTTCCGGATTCATGAAAGAGCGCCCTTATCCATCCGATTTCGAAAAAAGGCGATGATTCCGTTCTGACTAACTACAGGCCTATCGCTACCACGTCCCTGCTTTTCAAAATAATGGAGAGCATAATAAACAGCCAAATCCTGATATATCTGGAGGGTCAATGGTTGCTCAGCGACCATCCACCCACCGCTGGACTGCTGCTATTTAAAGCAAAGGAGAGGTTCTGGCAATTAGTCTAAACATGGCGATGGCCTTCGATCGGGTTTGGCATAGGGCGTTCCTTGCCAAACTTCCATCGTATGGTCTTCCCGAGAAATTACGCAAGTGGGTCACCAGTTTCCTCACTGGGCGTAGCATAAGGGTTGCTATCGACGGTTTTTGCTTTTAATTAATGATCGTGAACGTTGGCATCCCCCAGGGCTATGTGCTGTCCCTAACAGTGTTCCTTTTGCATATCAATGAATTGTTAAAGGATCCTAGCACTCGACGCCGTCTACACCGGCCGTGCAGGTCTTTCTCGGGAAAACGTCGACAAGTGCTAAAAAAGTGCCGTCGAGGCATCCTTTGAGAATGTCTCTTCCTGAGGCGAAAGGAACCTGATCAGTTCAACCCCCTGAAGACGCAAGTTTGCGCGTTAACAACTATAAAAACATCATTTGTAGTATCACTAGTTTTCGTGAACACCCCCTTAAAGTCGCGCCCGATATCAGTATATTGGGCCTTAGCGTTTCGAGCGACTGCCAGTATCGAAAAAACTTGGTGTCATCTGTATTTCACGCCCAAACATCGTTTGGCCCTTTATAGGGCCCAGGTTCGGCCTCATATGTAGTACTGTTCTCATCTCTGGGCTGGTGCACCCGAACATCAGCTTTAAACCATTTGATCGCATACAATGGAGCGCCATTGGGATCGTTGGGGACCCAATAATCTGTGACAGGCTTGATACTTTGGCGTTGCGTAGAGATGTTTCATCGTTTTGCGTTCTCTATTGCATATGTCATGGGGAGTGTTCTGGAGATCTGTTTGACCTGGTTCCTGCCACTGAATTTTCCAACCGCACAGTAAGTAAAAGTATCATCCCTACCATTTGGATTAGTAGCGTTCTACTACTGCAGTTTGATAGGAATTTCCTTTCACGTGCCACACAACTGTCTGGAACGGTCTACCTGCGGCAGTGTTCCCAGGTCGTGACGACATAAACACCTTCAAAAAGTCACTTATTCCCTTAAAGGCCGGCATTACACTGGGGCGTGGGCGGCGGTGATCACTTACCATCACGTGAACCGCACGCACGTTTGCTTTGCCTGCCCTATTAAAAAAAATTAAACATACATAAGTATAAAATACTACATAAGAAGATTAATTGAAATTTTTTCGTTATGACTTTTTTATTTTGATTATTAAGAAAAAAGATTTAATAATTAATACAATAGGCCTACATGGCACAAAGGGATAGCATCTGACTGTAAACGCTGTTGGATGTGGGTCTGATTTCCATTCGAGGAAATGATTATATATAAAATATATTTTCATTTCTCCATTTTGATTGACAAAGCGCGGCGTTAAGTTCACCATTCAACACACAATGTCTCGATTTCTGGTGGAAAGTAGTCAACGGAGATTTGTTTCTTTTTATTTAATCGACTTTTTATTATTATTTTTTTATGTATCTACACAATTATCCCGCATGACGAGGTTGGCTGGTAGAAAATGCTTTTTGGCGTTAAGCCCGCCTTTTGTGCATATTTGTAAATTGTGCAATAAAGAATATATATAAATAAATAAATAAACGGGGTGTCATGAGACTAGATTGTGCTGTTATACGTGTTCAATTTTTTTTTATAACAAATGAATGTTGTAATCATATTGAATAAGTGTATATACACGTAAAAAAGATTTCTATTTTGTATATAATCTGCCTAAACATACATACATAAATAAATTTGTATGTATTTGTTTATGTGTGTATATATGTGTGTATGTTTATATGTATGTACGTATTTTTTTTTCTATGTATATATGAAATCAAGGTATCATGGATACCATAATGTTTATTATTTTGAATAACGCTCACGTCTCCTTGGCTTTATAAGCTACTTAGATAATATATCTACGACTATCGCATCATGACGCTAGCCAGTATGGCTTCATACTTATGTACGAGTAGCAAAGTGGTACAGAAATTTAGACGAAATTTGTCAACAGCATCTGGTACTTTACTTTAAAAATCGTTCTCCATTTGTCTCGACGAAATACTAGCTGCTGATCAACTAAGTCCCTACAGTGTTCCTCGCATATTTCAATAATGGAGGTGACAAAGGACACCATTCCTCACGTCTCGTAAGATATAAAGCGCTTGCCGCCTTTCAATAGCTAGTTGAAATTACTTTCAAGATAGAACAAATATTTTTAGTGCCAATATAAATAATACTGGAGGCGCATTTATAATGTTCGACTGGATACGCCGGTTTTGAATTCGGTTTACACTAAGAAAATTTTGATGTTAACTTATTATGATTTTCTAATTCTCTATATACTTTTTTTAGAAAATTGATAACTAATAAGGAAAATAATTTAATGTTCTTTTTTAATTTTGTGTCCACTCTTAAAGTTAAGCTTTACCCCCACAAACTTAAACGATATAAAATCATATCAATATAAAATCAAACCTTTTTTTAAATTTTTATTATTATTATTTATTTCACGGCCGGTCGCAGTGGCACAACTTATAACTGTCGGTTGTGGGTTCGATTCCCACTCGTGGAAATAATAACGTATACATTATTTTCCTCGTTCCGGTATAAGAAAGCGTGGCGTTAAGTTCCGTCACTCAACATGTAACGCCTCGAATTTTACGGAAAGCAGAGTGGGACTCCCTATCTTAAGACTACAGGAAGGACCTAGGGACACTAGTGTTAAGACACTGCATACTTTGCTTTCGAGAAATGAAATCAATTGAAGTATAATCATTTCCCCGAGCGGCAATTGAACCCAAAACCGATTACGTTTACAGTCAGACTGTCCCACTTCACTCTTTGTATATATTGTTTTATTACAAAAAACTTTTTATTCATATTATTTCACAAAAAAAGAATTAATAAGGCACAACAAAATAAATGATGCTCCAACGCTAGTATCTTTAGGGAAATATGGCAACCGCATAGCTCCTTTGTGAAGCAATGATTGTAGAAAAGGTCTTTGTACCCTAAAACGTCCTCCATGAATCCAACTCAAGGGAAAAGTGTCATTGTTAAAATACTTTGCATAAGAACCCCAATTTGTCCAAATGGACTATGTTTTGTTACTGTTGATAGTATAGAAAAAAATATAATTTAAGCATTATTCTCATCATGTACTTTATAAACGTGATTAGTAAATAAAGATTTTCATAACGTAATGAGACAGCATTAGATTATATACGCCACGATTGTAGGTTCGATTCCTACTCTGGATATATTTAAATTTTTTAGGACAAGGCACGGCATTAAGTTCCCACAATAAAACTCAATACACAATATCGTAAATTCCAATAAAAACCGAAAAACGAAGTGTCTTGACAGTGAGTTCTCTCTGCCTACCCTGCTAAAAGGGAAAATGCGTGAAGCAAATAAAAAAGTTAATAAACATATTTATTTTATATAAAGTTATTTATTTTATATATCTTTAACTAATATACTTTAAACAATGATTGTTATATGAAAATTCATAATGGCAATAATATTTGTCTAAGAAATTTAATATTATTTTACTTTAGTCTAGATGTTATTACATATTATTTTTTTACGTATCAGAATCATTTAAATTTTTTTGGTTCATTATATTTGGATGATTTAAGCGGATTTAAACGCCACAAAATTATTTTAAAGTGTACTATAATTCTTGATATCAAGATTATATAGAAAAATATTGCTGCCAATCTAATTTTATAAGAAGTTTTTGACATCAGTCAGGAGCTTAGGAAGTGCTTAAAAATTCATTTCGCTTTCTTAATTCGGTAGATAAAATACTGAGATTTTAATTCAAATGGTTCACAAATTTGGCCGTCTGCTGGATGTCCTTTGCTGGGTTTCAATTTTAATTTGCGCTCATTTCGAATGGACGTCATAAATGAACGGTAATACTTAATTGAATAAACTTTGATGAAGCGACGTGCCGGTGTTTTATGTTCTGGTGGCGATTATTTTCAGCTGTTTTCAAAGTGGCGTGATTTATGATATTCATTTAATGAGATTATAGTTCTCTATGATACAGGTATGGGTATTATAATTTTTAATATGTAATTGATTATGGCAATGACTACAATCTCTAAGTCTAGAGTAACAGAATGCAATGCAATGTATAAAAAAAAACATTTTTTTTAATAAAAACGCAGCTTACACGTAGATAACCTAATGTCAAGACATTTTGTTCAGTATCTTTTGGCTGGTGTTACATTACATCTGTGTGTTACCCCCATGTGTTACCCCCATGGAGTTACGAAAATAGTTTAAATCACAGCTTTTAAAAGTAACTCAAGATTTATATTAAACAGCAGTCAAATAATTTTACTTTATAATCAAACGAGTGGATTATTGATAGAAGATGTTTGTCATCATTCATCTTGGATGATTCATGAGTATTTAATGGCTTTCGGATTAGCATATTTTGTGTTTCAGGTTTTGCGGTTGATCAAATTGTGATTGATATTGACTTAATTGATCGATTGATCTTTGTGATTTCTTCGTTTGACGTGACACAGGTATATATATATATATATATATATATATATATATATATATATATATATATATATATATATATATATATATCGTACTGGCAAATTTAATATTAATAACAAAAGAACTTGTTTCATGTGACATACATTTTTTATAGACAGACTTAAGATAAATTACATGTTCAATATTATGTTTATATATGTCAGGTATATTGTAATTTATAAGCATCGTGTTAAGTCGACTATATCCTGATTCTGATATGATTGTGTCAAACATGGGTTTTGTTTTAGATTCACTCTTCCTTGCATAATGTATGATAGTTAGATGTAATATAGTGTCAAGACACTCCTTTTCCACTAATCAGGCGTTAATAAGACATTACGTGGGAGCCTAGCGCTTCATTTATCAATAGACCAAGGAAATGATAAAAAAATATAATTTAATTTCTCTCTGTGGCTATCAACTCACAACTACTGTATGCTTTCAAGTACCACGCTATATTATTACACTATAAACATTAAGAGAATTTCATTTAACATTATGAGGTTAGTATCAATGTACATATAACAAAACTATTTTCATAGATATATCGCTTTGAATCGTAGGGGTACGTAAGGTGAATAGCAGTGGGCAAAGTTTCCCAGCACTTCGAAACTCAATTTATACCTTATCTACAAAAACTTTCAATACATGCATGCAATCGTCTGAAACTAGAAAGTACTATATGTCTGTGAATGGGTGGGTTCGTTTCAAATAAAAATCTTCAGTACACTGGTTTTCACAATTCGCACTATTCAGCTTCTTGCAACGATTTGAAGGAAAATGTAAAGTAAAAATCGTTTATTGTAAAAAAACCGTCTTACTGTATATGAGAAATCACTTATACAATTATATTACGAAATTATTTTCATTTCTTTGCTCAGGTAAGACAAAGCAGGGCGTTAAGTTCGCCACTTAACACGCAATGTCTCGATTCCAATCAACAGAATGTCTTGACAGTAGGTTGTCTAGCTGTAAAAAAAATTTAAATGTAGTAAATTACTAATATATCCTTTATTTATCCTTGTAAAATGTAAATTACAAATATTTTACGAATTAACATTTTGTTTATTCATGAAACATTTATGTTTTTCAAATAAATTGTAATGAACCCAAATAACTTTGCTAGTTTAGTACAATTTATTACTAAACTATTAAATCCAATTTTATTAATATACGAAGTTAGATAGAATATGAGTGGTTTATATATTTTGTGTCGTTTATACTGTAAAACATTAGTGATAGAACACTAGTGTGTTACTATAGTGATGAAACAAAACACTTAAAGCTTATAATTTAAATTTTATATTCTCAATTGATCAAATTATTGACTTGTCTAATAATCTCTGATAAATATAACAAAGAGTTAAGATTGGTGATGCTTTTTTATAGTATTTTTTTTATAAGGGGGCTTGTGGCGTACATGATTTTTTCTGATTCTATTCTTTTTCTGATTATTGTGATATATTGCAAGAAAATAAGATAGGAATATCAAAAAGCTCTTATAAAAGTAGGAGGAGCTCCTTCAAAAGCTTATGAGTTCCGCCGCCCAACGCAATGTCTTGATTTCGGTGGCAAGCAAGCAAAGTATGTAGTGTCTTGACACTAGGTACCTCAGGCTACCCTGCTATGCGGGATAAAAGCGTGTAGCTAAAAATTTTTTTTTTTTCAGTCTAGTTATATAAAAGGCCCAATCGCCTAACAGTTTTGATATGGGAGGATTATGGAGAATGGTATCAATCACGTCCTCCCTTAGATTGTCTTTTAGTCGGTTTAATTTTCTGGTAACATCTTTTTGTTACATTATTTAAGCTTTATATTTAAAGCTGCTGCTTAGTATATATTTGCTTGAAATATTGTATTATATATTTCCTATTTTGAATTTATAATTATAATATAATATTTAGATTATTTCGAATTAATTAATTGATTTAATTAATTCAGGACAGTCGTGGCGCAGTGGGACAGCGTCTGACTGTAAAGGCGATCGATTGTGGGCTCGATTCCCACTCGCGGCAGTGATTATATTTAAAATGAATAATTTGAGAAGTGATTATATTTTTAATTATTTTTACTGTGCTCTGGTGAGACAAAGCACAGCGTTGAGTTCCGCCACTCTACGCGCAATGTCTTGGATTCGGTGGAAAGCAAAGTACGGAGTGTCTTGATACTAGGTACCTTTTGTCTACCTTGCTATGCGGGGTAAAAGTGTGAAGCTAGAAAAAAAAATATAATTCGATTGATTAATAGGCCCTCGTAGCGAAGTGTTTTAAATTTTAAACACGATTGGTTTCGATTCTCACTGGTATAAATTTTATTTAAAAATTGTTTTCACTTTTGTTGTACGTCTTAGCTCGATTTCGGGCGGAAAGCAGTCAAAGAACTATCTTGGCACTAGGTTGTCTCTAACTATCCTGCTATGCGGGATAAAGCGTGAAGCTGCATTTTTTTATATATCGATTAGTTTGAAGCCATCCTATCGTAGTGGGATAGCGTCTGACTGTAAACGCAATCGGTCGTGGGTTCCATATCTATTCGAGAGAATATTTATGTTTAAATTACTTTCATTTCCCCGCTCTATTAAAATAAAACACGGTTTTGACTTATGCAACTCAACACACAATGCATCAATTTTAGGTAAAAACACAAAACAGAGTGTCTTGACACTAGGTTTTCTCTGACTACCCTAAGTATAAATATAGTTAGGGTCGGGTTTAAAAGATGATACGTTTACGAATAATCCAAAACAGTGGCAAATAGCCCCCTTGAGCAAAGAATGGTTCTAAATGGCCACGGTTCGGTGATAGATGGATAGCGAAGTTGGGTGCGATATATAAAAGTTGTTGAGCCATTGAGTCAAGAAAATATTTTGCGTGAAGTTTTTAGGTCAGAAAAATGTGATATTGGTGTGTTTTTTATTTTTTTTATTATTAATAAAACTCTATCAATACAAGTCCATATCTTTTGTTGCATAGATATTTTTTTTTATTATTTTTCTTATACAATTTAAAGTATCTTAAGCTAAGACTCATAGAGACCCTAATGTTCCCTAAGGTGGTATTTTATTGGGGTAAAGTTAAGAGTTGTCACAATGAAAAAGATTATATTGTTTTAGCAATACCATTAAATTGAACTACCAGTCAGCTTCACGCTTTATCCCGCATAGTAGGGTAGTCAAAGACAACCAAGTGTCAAGTTACTTCGTAAGCTTCGAGGACTGCTTTCAGTAGAAAATCGATAGAGGAGCCTGTTGAGTGGCGAACTCAACGACGCGACTCAACGGATTGCCTTGACACTGGATTGTTTCTGGCTAATGTACTCTGCGGAATAAATCGTTGAGGTATTTATTTTTATGAACTAACGTTTTTTAAGTTACGCTTTTTAGAAGATAGACAACGAAGGAGACAATTTTTTATTTCTTTTGGTATATTGGCTAACTCAAGTCATTAAAATATCCCAATTTTTATATGTTAAAATAATTAAGGTTTTTGATATTTTTTTAATTATTAAGCTACTAAGTTCTTATTTAACTGCAATAATAATGTAATAATGTATAATAAACCACTCTATTCTCACTTTAATTTATTTATAAATCATTGATCTTTGAAGCTTTTATCCCGCATAGCACGGTAGACAGATAGTACCTAGTGTCAAGACAGTCCGTACTCCACTTTCCGCCGAATTCGAGATATTGCGTGTTCAGTGGCGGAACACAACACCACGCTTTATCTTACCAGAGTCAGAAACCATTTAAATATAATCATTCCCCGACTGGGAATCGAACCCAAAACCGTTCGCGTTTACAGTCAGATCCTATCCCATTGCGCCGCGACCGGCCCCTTTTCCCTCTATTTTCTATTTTCAGAACACATAATCAGAGCGAGCGCACTTGTTTAAGGTACCAACTGCAAATACATCGCTTTAGATCGTCCTTAAGATAACATTCAATATTACGAGCGCGAGACAATCGCGATATCCCAAACTCGAGACCGTCCTTAGATCTGGTGGTAGATATTACGTAAATAGTTGCATTATACTGTGTTGTTTTGAAAATCATTTGGTAACAAAAGTAGATTGTATCTTACAATTTTTTTTTAAAAAACCAAGTGTTAACTAGTTAGAGAGATTATTTTCACTTCGATGCCCTGGTAAGACAAAGTGCGGCGTTGCGTTGCACCACTTAACACGTAATGTCTCGAATTCGATGGATGACGAAGTAAAGAAGTGTCATCAAACTAGGCACTTTCTGTCTACGCCGCTATGCAGGATAAAAGCGTGAAGAAAAAAAACGAAAAAATGTGTTGTAAAGTTACACAAACATTTCTTTTCTGACTCAGAGAAGCATTTAGATAATTATCTTCTATGTTAGTTTTATATTAATTTTAGAGTGTTATAAGTGGGTAGAGTGGTGTAGTTGCGGGTACAAGTGTAATTAGAAATCAAAACCCTTTTCCTATTTTTAAGTTAACAACAAAAATAAGTTGAAACAAGTGTAAAAGAATATGCCTTGCAAGTATAACATTTGAATAGCTTTTTAAATCGGTTTTTTTGTCAAAGTTAGAAAACCTTGCAACTCAATTTTCAGTAACTAAAAAGTAGCAGTGATTGTCATATAGAATTCCACTACACTGTTACATTTTTAGGTTTGTAAAATTTGTTTATGCATAATTTCTACGTGGACGTTAAAATTGGGTTTTAAGTGAAATTAAAATTTTATTTTGAAATATTCTTTTAAACAATTACGATGTTTTGTAATGTACGGTGAAATATTTAAATAATATGTGTTAAATTGAAGCGCGATATTGAATTTCGTATTTTTGCAGAGGAATTCTTAGAACAAAGAATGGATGTAAATTTGCACTTCTGACATAAATAGGAAGTACCTAGTGTCAATAAACTCCGTAATCTGCTTTCCATTGAATTTGAGATATTGCATGTTAAGTAGCGGAAATCAACGCCGCGCTTTGTCTTACCAGAATGAAGAAATAGAAATCATTGGCAATCAAATCTACAACCGATCTCGTTTACAGTCAGACGCTGCCATACTACACCACGACCAGCCTCTAACTTGCTTACTAAATTCTTTTTTTGCATATATTTTAATATAAATATATGAATATTAGAAAAATCTTGCAACGCTATTTTGATCTCCTACGAGGAAGCAATGCTTGTTATAGAGATTTCCACTACACTGTAACATTTTCAGGTTTTTCCATAATTTTTACGTGAACGTTAGAATTTAATTTCAAGCAAAGTTAGAAACATTTCATATTAACGTTGTAAACGAAATTTCCTTGTTAATCAGTTACGATTTCTTTAAATCTAGGGTTGAATATAGCACCTACGACACTTATATATATAAGAAAAGTTCTTACCTTTCGGGGTATGTCAGATATTCGGGATATATATCAGACTAGCTCTTTGCCCGCAACTTTGTCCGCGTGGAACCCAATCCATTTTACCAGGCAAACAAACTTTATCCCTTATTTTAATCTTTTAGGGGCTAATTTATGAAAAAAAAAATAGCCAATGTGTGACCCCGGGCCCTTAAGTATTTTTATCTCAAATTCCATCCAAATCGGTTCAGTGGTTTGTCCGTGAAAGCATGACATACAGACAGACATACAGGCAGGCATTTATAATATTAGTATGTATATATATCATATACATATACATATACATATACATATATCGATGGCACCTAGGTAAAGCATTCAAAACTTTATTTTACCAATGTTACAGTTAGGCTGGTAAAAGATTTGTTTACAGATTATTAATTAAATAAATCAAAAGGAAAGACAACTGTCAATAATGAATGTTAACAGATTGCTTGTCTCTTTTGAAGCAATTAATTTCATTTTCAAAATCTGAACAAAAATCTGTTTAAACTCTTACAAACAAACAGTATTATAAACTCACTGTACTTTATGTAAGGGCGATATTGTTTTTTGAACTATTAAAATTATATAGATTTGTGACAGACAAAAAATAAGTGTGTTTTTCACACTTATTTCTTGTCTGTCATAAATCACAAGCACAAGTTGTTTTTTAAAATTGTATAAAATTCTAAGCTAATTTATAAAAAGAATAATAAATTTCAAACAAACTTGTAAGTCCTTTGTTTAAACTTTTCAAATGTTTGCTGTAATAATTTCAAATCGAAAATTAAAGTCAGCAAAAGAAAACATTAAGTAAATAAATTTTAAAAGAAAACGAAGTTGGAGTCATTCATTGATGAATATTAATTATGATAATTTTGAAGTATTTATTATTAAAGTTGATATTATTAATAGTTAGAGATGTTCTTGTACCTATTTAAGAGATTCTAGAAAAGAGAAACTGTCTCTATCTTACTATATTCCATAGTGGTGGGTTCGAATTCTTTTGGAGGATATGTATATTAAAAACATATAGATGCTAAGTAGAAATTTCTTATTTTGCGATTTAATCCTGTTAAAATAATGATTTTATAAGAAAATATATATATATATATATTTATATATATATATATATATATATATATATATATATATATATATATATATATATATATATATATATATATATCAAATATATGATTTTTTAAGTAACAGAATAAGTTATATATATTTTCTCCATCTTTAGCTTGATATTCACGGCGTTGGAATTTCCTTGAAATATACTTATCCATTAGATAATATTTGAAATTGGTGGTAAATAGAGAATGGAATGCTTTAGTACTATAATGTTCTCATCTAAGTGAGTTCTGAAAGCACTATCATAATTTACCTTACGACGTATATTGAACCACATACCTGAAAATAAAAAGATTCTTGTTAAAAATTATACTTTATTTCTAAACAATATTATGCTATTATTTCCTACCTTTTTGAAATAAATATAACTTAATAAATAGTCTATGAATGCTAGAAAATTTCTCATATATCCATCACTTTAATTTAAAGAAGTATAACTTAGTGGTATATTTATGTTTGTTCGCTTTTACTGATTAGCCTTTCGTTAGTCTTAACTTTATGACACGAGTAAAGTGATGACGTAGTAAAATATTTAATACAAAAGCGCTTAATATACTAGATCCATTTCACTAGCGATCATATATAAGATAAAACACCTGTAGTTTTTAAGGCCATTATTTAGGGTACTTATAAAAAAAAAACAAATCGTAAATATTACACGTGGATATAACACGAATCCATTAGACTCGAAATTCTGCCTCTTCTCCGTAATGTCCCAAAAAAGGGTAAATTTCCGCCTTTCGGTATTCCATTTAAAATATTACCTTTTGCAGCGGGTAAAAAGGAAATAGAAATACAAGTGCGTGATAAAATTAAATGGAGCAATGAGTGTTAAAAATGAGGTTTTTTATATTAGTTTCAGCTTAATGGTTTTTCCTGTGTACCCTTCTACGAACCAAAAAACCTAAATAGAAGGAATCTAGGGTTAAAATTTTCCGTTTTCGCCTTTTGCTGTTAAAATTTGAGCCATAACGTGTTGGCGGAGTTTTGTGCCGGGCTTCATCTTTCTTGGTTAGAGATTTGAAAAAATTTAATAAAAATAACAATAACTACGTTTACACTTAAATTATTTCCATTGGTCCAACTGACCGGATGACTTATAAGTAAATATACAAAGATTGTGACAAATAAGATTTGATAGTCAAGTCAAGATACATAATGTGACATTATTAATATTTATAGAAGAATATGGAATACGTTGTTTTGAAATAGTAAAAAGTATGAGAAATGAAAAATTATAAACATTTTAAGTGAACACTAGCTAAAAAATATTTTCAAACAGTTTTTTTTCAGATACCCGCTTTATCTCGTATAGCAGGATAGTGGGAGATAAACTGGTGTCTTGTCTTGTCTTGGATTTCGAGACATTGTGCGACATGTCTTATAATCATATAATTTTAATACGTATAAAAATTTTCTGAGTAGGCGTCGAACCCATAACTAATGGCCTTAGAGTTAAGCACTATCGCATTACGCCACGATATCCTTAAATGTTTTTTATTTCAATAATAATTCATAATACCTTAATCTGATGACATATTATATCATATTTAAACTAATTACACTTCCTCGCTCTGGTAAGACAAAGTGCAGCGTTGAGTTCCGCCACTCAACACGTAATGTATTGTCACTAAGTACTTTGTCTACCATGCTATGCGGTATAAAACCGTGAAGTTAAAAAACATTATGACATTTACATTCACGTCACGACATTGTGACAAACGCATCAACTTTAGTGCAATAACGAGTGCATTTTATTGTTTCCACAAATGAGCAGTACAAAGTTAAAATAACAGTACATTTGTGAACGAAACAATTGTAGCACGGAGGACGTGACCCGGACTTTTTCCGCGAAGCATAAAACGGTGAACAATATGTGTCGTATTTTAGTGGGGACCACAATAGAGCCGGTAGTGCTTCGGAAACGATGGCCGCTTGCTCGGTCCTCATACATACGGGCACTAGGTACATGCCAACCTGCATTTCAAGCGTATTGTTCAATTGGAATTCCTCTTTTCACACATTAAATCGGTTCTTGTAGTCCAGTGCGTTTAAGGCTTATAGATTTTAGGTTCAAATCCAGTATTAAGTTAATATTTGTAATAGTTAAAAGTTAACTATAAAGTTAAGTATATTTGCTATTTGATTAAATGTAATCGGATTATATTTTTAAAAAGATAGAACTAAGTTACTTAGTACTCGAGTTTTCCTTTATTTTAAAGACAATTCTTCAACGAAGTCACCTATTGCACGTGAAAATACTTTAAATAGAAACTTTAATGTGAGGGATCGGATCCAAGACCACGTCAATTACTTTCTACATACATTACAAAGTTATCCATACTAATACTATAAATACGAATGTAACTACCTGTCTGTCTGTGGTATCATGACGGCCAGACCACTGAAATGCTTGTGATGAAATTCCATATAGGGATACTTGAAGGTTTAGGTATGAATATACCTACTACTTCTAAAATTTTTTCATTGAATTCATAGTTTTACCAAAACCTCTTCCCTAAACGCTTTTACGGCGTGTGCTGAACAATTATTATTATTTTCAATATTAATAATTTCGTTCATAATTTTAATTGAATAAACAACAACATTCCAAATCACCGCAGACGAAGACGCGTGTAAAGCCCAGTTCATTATACTTAAATAACGTGGCGCAGTGTCGGTTGTGTATTTAATCCACACAAGGGGACTGATGATATCAAATTATTTTCACTTCCTTGCTCTGTTACGACAAAGTGCAATGTTGAGTTCTACCACTCAACACGCAGTGTCTCGAATTCGTTGTGGAAAGCGAAGTACGGAGAGTCTTGACGCTAAAAAAACAAATTTTAATGATCCCGTAGAAAATCTACAGAAATTAATTAAATTCAACGTAGAGCTGGACGTTGGAGCCAAATCAGTGGATTGTACGAACCATTCTCATTAGCATTCACTCATTACACAAAACTATCAAGGTTCGAGCAGAAATCCTGTAAACGTGATGTCTTGACTTAGACGGTACTCTTATGAGAACTTTAACGCAAGTTACATACATTTGTAGCTTTCTATAGCACTAATGTATATGTAAATAACGCCATTGTAAACGCGAGTGCTTGTGATATCGATTCCCATTCGAATGTTTATATACAAATTATTTTTATTTATCTGTTTTGATGTGACAAAGTGTAGCGTTGTGTTTCGTTACTTAATACGCAATGTCTTAAATTTAGACAGAAAGCGGCAAACGAAGAGTCTTGACACTAGATTTTCTCTCAAATAGTAAACAACGCTTTTTTTTTCGCCCTTAATAATTTTCAGTATTTATTAAGTAATAACCGTTTACTAAGTGAATACCCAACAAGAAATGATTTACTAAGTTCAATACTCACCACCTAGTGTTGTTTTCCTTTAAAAGTCGTATTCTAATATATAGTAAATAACACAACTCACCCCTGCTGTACAACATGGACGCAATAAAAGAATCACTCTCTTCTATGAATGAAATGTTTAATATGAAGATGAATGAATTTCAGCAAGAATTACACAAATCTTCGTCCCCACTCACTACCTCATCATTGGCGGCAGATTTTAATAACTTTAAGAGTTTCACTCTCTCTGCACTAAACACTCTGCAGAGGCAGGTAGAACTTGTAAGCAGGGAACTGGATCGTCAAGAGATGCAAAGACGGAGAAAGATGTTGCTATTCCACGGTATTACAGAAGAGAAATCAGAAGATCTCCTGGCAAAAGTTGTTACTGTCATAGGTGACAATCTAGATTTACCAGACTTTTCAAGTTCTAGTATAAAATATTCCTATAGGCTAGGACATACTTCTGAGAAATCACGTCCCATCGTCGTCAAATTTCTAGCTGCTACCACAAGAGATAAAGTCTGGCATGCCAAAACCAAACTGAAAGGTACTGGAATAACGCTATCAGAGTTTTTGACAAAACCCCGTCACGCAGTTTTTCTTCAGGTGAGGCAGCGTTATGGTGTCACTAAGTGTTGGACGAGAGATGGCAATATTCATGTAATATTGCCTGACGGCACCAGGCATCGCTTTGAATGTTCTTCTGAACTGGACGCCTTGACGAGTATGAAGTCTCCACAAAACACCGTACAAGTTGATAAAACTACACAAAAGGTAACAAGTGCACGCCCGAAATGACTTATTAAGAAATAATCACCCATTTGTTTACTTTCTGCTTGTCAACTTCGCATAATATGTAAACAACGGATTTTTTTTTCTTACTACCTACATATTTTGTTTCTATTAGAAAACTAATGTTAATTTATGTAACAGACTAAAAACTAAATTAGATGTGAGACATTTTGCGTATCAAAATATTTAACTTATGTGTTTATTATAAATATTACTATTTTTTTTTTCGGTTGTTAAATGTCTTACTATCTTAGTTTATAAATATAAATATTTCTGTATTCCATTAGTAAGTCTGGTGCGTAAGATATATTTGTCTACTTAACGATTGACGTTTTGTATGTAGTATTTTTATATTTTTATATTTCTATGGCAACAGGCAGGTGAGTGAAAAAATTTAGTAAATCTAAATAGCTTTATTGTTTATATAATTAAATATAAAAATTATTATCATTTTTATACATTATTAACTATATTACTGTATATTTATTTATTTATTTGTTTATACCTGTCATAACATACTTATTATACACAGTATTTTATATTATATTATACATTAAATATTAAAGATATTATTTAATATATTATTATTTTAGATTGATATTGCATTTTTAATTTATAGAGAATAATATTTAATTTATAGAGAAATGTCTGACAATGATTCTAGTATGGACTCTTTTTATTCCTGTTCTTTTACTTCTGAGGATTCTACTATCAGTAGCTCTCAGAGTATTCCTTCTTTAAAAGACTCTTTGAATTCTTATCTTACCCCTTATCCAAAAAACTTTAATGTGGTTCACATAAATGCTCAAAGTATTCCGGCTCACTATCCAGATCTTTTGTCCTCTTTTCACAATACTACCACCGACCACTATCCGAGTCGTGGTTTAAGCCTTGCTTGCCATCAACAGCTTATTCACTGCCGGGATTTCATTTAATTCGAAGTGATCGCAATGGTCGCGCTGGTAGGGGAGTGGCTATTTATCTACGCTCTCACATACCATTTAATATTCTTGATTATTCTCAAGACAATATGAAGGACGCTGTCGAGCCTGAACATCTTTTTATCGAACTTACATTCGCACATTCAAAAGTCCTTCTCGGAGTATACTACAGCCCCTCACTTACTGTGGATTACTTCAGATCTTTTGAGATACTGCTTGAAAGATTTACCCTCTCATATAAGCACTCAATTATCATGGGTGATTTTAACACCTGCCTGATAAAAAGTGACAATCGAGCAACTCGGTTGAGATCCGTGGTTACCGGAGCTAATATGCATATTCTTCCCCTTTCCTCTACTCATAGATTTCCCAACTGTACTCCTTCTCTTTTAGATTTAATTTTAGTTTCTTCCAATGACCATGTTGAAATCCACGGTCAATGCAATGCTACTGCATTCTCCTACCACGATCTTATTCTTTCTTACAAAATAAAACCGCCCAAAGCAAAATCAAGGATATTTCTCCAACGTAACTTTACTAATATGGATTTGGAACGTTTGCGTGAGGATGCTGAACATATTGATTGGAATATGGTCTATAAAGAAAATACTATAGACTGCCAAGTATCTGTATTTAACTCCCTAATTATTAAACTGTACGATACTCATGCTCCTATCAGACCCGTACGTATTAAGCATCTACCAGCTCCGTGGCTAACGGAAGATATCAAAAAATTGCAAGAAAAGAAAAATAACTCAAAATCTAAATATAGAAACAACCCTAGTGACAGCAATCGAGAAAAATATATTAAATCACGAAATCGATGTAACAGGGTGTGTAGGGATAAACAACGATGCCATATCCATAAATCTGTTGTTGAGGAAGGTAACATAGAAAAGGTCTGGAAATTTCTTAAGTCAATTGGGGTTGGGAAGGCTAAACATAATACCAATCCATGTAATATAGATTTAAATAAACTTAACGCTCATTTTTCTCCTTCTGCTACAATTGATGTAACTTCTAAATTAAGAACTCAAAATCAAATTCGTGCCTTACCTACCCCTACTCATTCCATTTTTAACTTCGTTCAATTTACTGAAAGTGATGTTAAAGGAAATATATTGGCGATTGATTCTGATGCAGTTGGCTCTGATTGCATTAGTCGTAAAATGATCATACCAATCCTTGATATCGTGATTCCTGTTTTTACGTCAATCCTAAATTTTTCCATTAATAGTAATGTGTTTCCTTCATCCTGGAAAGAGGCTCAATTAACGCCACTACCTAAAATCCGAAATCCTTCTTCCATGTCTGATTATCGACCTATATCCATCTTACCATTCCTATCAAAAGTCCTCGAACGCCTTGTAAACCAGCAACTTAGTAAATACTTAGCAAACAACAACCTATTTAATCCTTTACAATCCGGTTTCAGACCTGGTCATAGTACGACTACTGCATTAGTCAACATATCAGATGACATTCGCCTGGGCATGGAAAATCATCAAGTTACAGTATTGATTCTGCTCGACTTTAGTAATGCCTTTAATACCATAGACTTTGACATTCTATTGGCGATTATGTATTCTCTTAACATATCTCCTAAAGTGATTGATTGGCTTCACTCTTACTTGCATGGTCGCAAGCAACGTATTCGTATTCAGGAATCTTATTCTGAATGGTCCCTGGTGCGTGCTGGCGTTCCACAAGGTGGCGTATTGTCTCCTCTCTTATTTTCTTTATTTATTAACTATTTATGTTACAATATTTCTTCTCCCTACCACCTGTACGCTGACGACCTCCAAATTTATCGTCAATGTTCGTTGCATGAACTTCCAAATTTCATATCAGCAATAAATGAAGAGTTAAAAAATATTTCAATTAAAATTAAACTAATAGGACTAAACATAAATCCAAAGAAGACTCAAGCTATTATAATATTATAATAGGTAGTTCACGACTTATTCCTCAAATTTCTCTACAAGAATTAGCAATTATAATGCTTGATGGAACGATAGTTCCCTTTACTGATAAAGTCAAAAATTTAGGTATTATTATTGATCAATATCTATCCTGGAAACCATTAATTACTGAGGTAAGTCGTAAAATATTTGCAGCTATTGCAACATTACGCCGACTACGTAACTTTCTACCCATTCCTACTAAGGTTGCGCTGGCACAATCACTACTTCTACCCATACTTGATTACGCTGACTGTTGTTATCTTGATTTAAAAGAGGAACAATTAAACAAACTTGAACGTCTCCAAAACATCTGCATAAGGTTCATTTATGGTCTTCGCAAACATGACCATATCTCCGAATTTCGCAGAAAGCTCAAGTGGCTCCCAATTCGGCTTCGGCGGAATACTCACGTTCTTTGTCTTCTTTATAATGTTCTCTTCAATCCGTCTTACCCATCATATCTTAAAGAGCGATTAAAGTTTTTATGTGAATCACATAATTTTTCTCTCCGTTCTACCTTTAACTTAACTCTTAATATTCCTCGCCATTCTTCTTCCTTCTATACAAATTCCTTCACTATAAAATCCGTTCGCTTATGGAATTCCTTACCACTGAGAGTCAAACAAGCTAAAACATTACAAACTTTTAAAAAAAAGCTAAAAGATTTTTATTTAACACAGATATAAATCTATTGCATTTTTTTTTCTATTTATATATGTATGAATGTATGTATATATATATATATATATACATATATAGATACATACATTCATGTATGTATGAGTGGAGGAAGAATCTATGTATATGTTTATGTGTGTGTATGTATTGTATATGTTTAAGTATATGTATATATATATGTATGTATGTGTTTGTTTGTTTACATATGTATTTATATATTTATATCTATTTACTCTGTACGCCCTCCCCTTTTCATTCATTCTCTCCTCTACCCAAAGGTTACCTGGAAGAGATCGCTCGTTTAGCGATAAGGTCGCCTATTGTACTATTTAAATACAAAGATAGATTATGTATATTTTTTATTTTAAGTACAATAAAGAGTATTTTACTTTACTTTACTTTTACTTTATTCGTGATGTATCACTCACACGTGACCTCAAAAATATATAATATATAAATTGAATAAACTATTGTTATGATAGTAAATTATTATAACTAGTTAGGAATACTTCAAGATAACTATTTCTAACATTGATAGATGATATTATGCGTAAGTTAAATTACAATGTTCAAGATTTATTTCGTTCTGATTTTCTTTGTTAAGTCCAAATATCTTGCTTTTCATTAATTCTTGAAGTACATTTTTTATTTAGCTGTATCTCTCGGCAATAAATAAATTATTTACTTCTGAAAAAGGCCTTTAGCAATGTTTCAAATAAAGATCCTTTTGAAATACACGATTATTATTAACGATAATAAGTTTGTAAATTTAGAATAAATTAATAATTATAATATGAATACTAAAGATGTTTAGTGAATTTAAGCGATCGCTGTCTGTATATAGAAGATATACAGGCAGCTATAATTAGGCGTATTTATCAAAATAACAGGAGCTTACAGAAATAAAATATAATTTTTTAATATCTATATACTTATATCAGTTTCTATGCTCACTGATATCGGAAACGGCTTAAGCAATTCAAATGTAGTTTTCATTTTTGTATTTTGGCACTTTCTGCTAACATTTAGTGTTTGTCGATAATGAATAAAAGAGTCAGGCCGGGCGTGACGCAGTGGGACAGCGTCTGGCAATAAACGCGATCGGTTGTGCGTTCGATCCCTACTCGGGGGGAGTGACTTAATTTAAAATTATTTTCAATATTTCGCTCTGGTAAGACAAAGTGTGACGTTGAGTTTGGAACTCATTAATATTGGAAGAACACTCAACACGCAATGTCTCGTATTCGGTGGTCTTGACTCTAGGTACTTTCTGTACTCTGGGACGTAATAAAAGCGTGAAGTTTAAAAAAAGGAAGTTATATAAATTTAAAGTATGTTATTCGACATAAATAAAGCATAAGTCAATCAAGTTGACGCAAACGAAGTTGCAGGTATTTACTGGTCTAAAGTTTAAAGGTAAGCCGTTAGGTATTTCATATTGATACCGTAGAAAAAAATATTTGCTAACTTTTGCGAAAATCGGATTGGTAAAATAAAGTTTGGAAAGTAATAGATAAGGCATTCGTACAAAACGGCATTGAATTTTTCAGCTTCACGCTTTTATACCGCATAGCAGAGTAGACAGGAAGTAACCAGTCAAATTCGAAACACAGCACGTTAAGTGGCGGAACTTAACGCCGCGCTTTATCTTACCAGGATGAGAAAATCGATTACATAAACGACTGCGTTAACAGTAAATTGTTTTTTTTTTAATTATGCGATACCAGATAAGAAGGATAAAGCTGTATCGTTAGTGGTACTTTGATGGAACGAAATAAGCTTACCACAGGTCGACCTAATTTTGTTCCTATACAGCCGTCTATTCCCATTACCGCGCCATTCATCTACTCGAATAAATTTGCAAATTTCGCTGCACCTTGAATGAACCCGAATGAACCCGAGTAAACTCCTTTCCGTAGGTCCCGTTATTTACAAGACGAAGTAAACGCAATCTTGTATTGTAATTAAATTCATGGCGGACAAAAATGTTAATTAGTAGAGTTATTTGTTTGGTGTTGTTTCTTTGTGCTATTTTAGTGTCTTGGAATTAGAAAATCTAATTTGTTTTTAATTCAGAAAATAATTTTCATGGGGTTTGGAATAACAGAAATTACAATCATCCGTACAGACAGAATGCCTGTTGGATTTGTGGCTGATTGTTTTTTTTGTTTAAGTACAGACAGCGGAAAATTATAAATTAAGAAAAAATATTAAATAAATCTCCGGTGTATTGACACAAATATATGCCAACAGAGAATAACTGGGTAAAGTGGCGGTGATGTGGTCTTTTTTTCAGTGACCTTACCACCTCTGCAACGCTGAAGCCTTGGTGATAAACTTGGGCATGAGAAGGGTGCCCTTAATCAGAATAAGCTGTGAGTTGAAAAGGTGATTGGAATCTTTCTTCCACATGCATTCAGCTCATTCTGTAAGAATTCAGGGTAATACGTGAGGCAATTAAGAAACAGATGGCGGTAGATTGATATAATTAATTTTTGTAATAATCGACAGATGAACTCCACCTCAGTTTAACTGTGACCATGGACTACTGTAAAGTTTTCGAAGCGTCAGGTTTTCAAACATGTATTTTCCAATAGGAAAATATACGCAATTAATCTGTTTAAAATAATTTCGGGAATCAAAGATTCATTCTATCTATTACGTGAGCACTACGCGAGTAAAAGCGTGAAACTAATGAAGCTAATGTCATATTTGCTGGTATTTTGAACATATAGATAAATCAATTCTGAAAAAAAGTATAATTTATTTTTTCAAAAATTTTTTCTGATCCTGAGTGTGGAATAACACTTTAAAAATAGTAAATATTAAAATAAAATAGCAATCTCTCTTATTAAACGATTATTTCTAAATAATCTTTAGGTAGTAGAAATTTGTAAAAATCTCTCTACAAAGATGTCAACAACATAAATAAGTTGTAACAAACGTATAAGAATTTTGACGCAGCTGGTAGTAGAACGCATGGCTTAACGGTCAGAGTGCTTATACGGTATCCAAGAGGCGCACGTTCAAATCCCGCTGTGTTCAAATTTTTATACGTATTTTCAAAAATGGTTTCTAATCCTGAGTGTGGAATAACACTTTAAAAATAGTAAATACTAAAATCAATTCTATTTGTCTGTTGGTCCTTAAAGAGTTGTTGGGTGCAGCTATCTAATGAAAGAGATTGGCTTTATGATTCGAGTTGATAGGCTATACAGTACCTCATTAGGTCATTACTTATTGCTTGTAATACGTATTAACATTGTTTCATAATATTCTACAAAATGATTGTTTTTTTGCTGTTGCTACAATATAGACATTGTAAGGAATGTATACATTTCTTTTGTTTTATTTCACGTATTATGTCATGTGGCATATTTATTAAGTAAGCCGACATAAAGTGCAAGATAACTATTTGAAACACTGTTTGTGTTAGTGTTTTGACAGTTGAAACTTGATGGTCTATGACTGCTGTGTAGAGGTATTTTAAACATAAAATATTATCTACCTTCAATTGAAATTTATATCCAAAATCATAACGTGCAGGGCCTTACATTTTTAAATTACCTATAAAAATTTGCACACAGGGGGGTTCAAACCCATATATCTTGGAAACCGTTCAAGCGCTCTGGCTGCTAAGCCATGCGTTCAACTATTAGCTGAGTCAAAATTCTTATACGATTTGTTACAACTTATATATATTTTGTTAGCATAGTCTATAAAAAGCTTTGTACAAATTTTGGCTACCCGGAGATTATTAAGAAATAATCGTTTGGCTAGAGAAAATGCATTTTTTTAATATTTTACTATTTATGACGTGTTATTTCACAGTTAGCATTACAAAACATTTTAAAAAACGTATAAAAATTTGGATACAGTGGGATTCAAACCCGCGTCTCTTGGAAACCATCCAAGCTCTAGTGTAGAACATTTAAAAACAGTAAAACTTATAGCCTTATTATTAAAAAAAACATTATTTTGATAATTGAATACAATGTTACAACTTTAGATATCCTCTTCAAATTATTATTAGTATCTACACGGGGATTGCAGTAAAGCTATACGGCAGTTCGTTCATTTCATGGGCGATTATTTTGTCATTTTTCAAAGGATCTCGATCCAATTTGATTTTCAATAGTCCGATGGATATTTCATCGTCATTGAATACGCGATTGTTTTGAATTGATTAAAAGTTATTTTACGTACATATCGATTTGGTCAGCGTTACACGTTTTGTTATTATTGTTACCTAAACGTTGGTATAAAATGAGCGATTGATTGATGTAGCTTTACGCTTTCCCGCATAGCAGGGCAGATAAGAATACCTAGTGTCAAGACACTCTGTACTTCACTTTCCATCCAATTTGAGACATTGCGTGTTAACTCAATGCCGTGCTTTGTCTTATCAGAAGAAGGAAATGGAAATAATTTAACTATAATCATTCCCTGGAATGAAGAGTGAGGAATCGACCCCACAACAGATCGCGTTTACACTGTCGATGATTCATTAACATGTATTAATGTACAATATAACGTATTTCAAATATGTAGCAGAGAGAGGCAGAGACAGAAAGAAAGAGAATAGAGAGAGAGAGAGATAGTATGAATGTATAAATACTTATTTTATTTAAAGATTAATGTACACTTACTGTGTTGTGATACATATATATATATATATATATATATATATATATATATATATATATATATATATATATATATATATATATATATATGTGTTGTTATGTATGTGTATCACAACACATTTATATATATATAAATGTGTTGTGATACATATACATATACAACTCGACGCTGCACTTTTCCTAACCACAATACACAACATAGTGTCAGTTTAAATAATCTAAAGCATGGGAAGTATATTGCAACGACTTTGTGTTTGCTTCATAAAGCTGTATTCCCTTTGCGATCATAAATTTAAAGCTAAAATAGTTATTATAGGTGGTACTATTACATTGAGTATATTGTAAACTAACAAGAGCATTCTGTAGTTCTCATTATAAATTCTCAACTAAAATTGTAAATAAATTATTTATGAATATAGCGCGACGGCGTCTGATTGCAAACGCAATCGGTTGTGGGTTCGACTCCCACTCGGGGGAGTGGTTATATTTAAATTATTTTCACTTCCTTGCTCTGGTAAGACGAAGTACGGCGTTGAGTTCTCCCTCAACATACAATGTCTTGAATCCGGTGGAAAGTGAAATACAGAGTGTCTTGACATTAGGTACTTTCTGTCTACACGCGGAAGAAATGCGTGGAACTAAAATAAAATAATTATAACTGAATATTTGAGTTGAATATGTTTTACTTAGAGATTACGAATTTCAAACTGATAAGACAAGATGGTTCTGTTCAGTTAGATTTGATTCGGTTCGGTTCGGTTCGGTTCTTGGTTTATTGATAAGAAATGAGTTCAAAGTCTTACACACCTCGTACAACATTTTAATAAATATACTAATGTGGTCATTCCATTTTGCTTTTTTTTTATAAAAGTAAAGTTTTGTTTACACAATTAAATCTTAAAGTTTTTTTTTACGAAAACTGAGTATATTTAAGTTTAATTTATTTTTATCTTATAAAGTTTTAAATGTGATTTATTCAGTATTATGTCGTATACATAAATAATAATTTTAATTTAATTAAATTAAAATATTTTAACATTTTTACTATAATATTTAGAATATAATATTTAGAATAAAACAAATCATTTTTAAAAAAGGAAAAAATAAATGAACGCTACAGGATTCAAACTAGTCTCTTGTAAACCGTCCAAGCCGTCTTACCCAACTGAAGCCAACCGTTCTATACGCGGTTAAGTCGAAATCCTTATACGCTTGTTACAATTTACTTTTGTTGTAACGGGATTATCACAAATTTCTGTTATCCAAAGATTATTTCTAAGACGAAAGATAATCTTTCGTATCTTTGTAAAGCAGAAATTTATGTAAAAGTTTAGAAAAGTCACAGTTCACATTTTATAGGTTTTTGAAAATTATTTTGGTATTATAAAACATTTTAATACTAATAATAGAAAATAAATATAGTAGATTTTCAGTCATACTTAATTAAATCTATTATTCATTACATATTTTGAAAAAGCACTCCCATTCGCGGCGGCATTGATGGATCGAGGCGTCTATTACAAATTGATGCGTTGCTGAAAGTTTGAAGTCGTTAAGTTAAAAATATTTCTAGTTTTGCTAATTTCTAAACTAAATAACCTATTAGGTTTATTTAATATCTTTAAATTATTAAAATATTAATATTTTTATATTTAATATTTTTAAAGAGTTATTTACACATTTATAATGTGAAAAAGATTTTAAAAAATGAACCAGACTCAAACCCGCGCCTCTCGGAAACTGCTCAACAATTCTGATCAATTAGACATGCGTTCTATATCCAGCTGTGTCTAAATTATTATTGTAGCCTTATTTAAAAAACCCATGACGTTTAATGGTTTTTTAAAATAATAAAATACGGTTTGCCTACTGGCAATCACGCTTGGGTGTGCAAATTTTTAAATAAATATTCACCTACATATTTAATTATTAATAAACGAAAGTAATAAGAACAAAAAAATCATGTTTGAGTAGCACCAGGGTCGGGACCGAAGTAAAATGCGTTGATCCTCTGTTTTGTTTGGACAAAGTTTGCTAAACTTTGCTAAACTACCGACAAACCTTTAGGATTGAAGGGGCTCTCAAAGAACGAGTAGAATTTTTAAAATGCAATTAATTATAACAAGATAATTTTTTACCTTAAATAATGGATGAATAATGGTTGTTTGAGTAAAGTTGCAATGTCAAAGAAAATGTAAAATGTTGGTAAAGAAAGTACTAAATAGCAAAAGTTATTAAGAAACCTAATAGGTAAAGGTAAATAATTAAAAAAACAAATACCCCTCCCCCCCTATACACTTTTTCACCCGATTTTTTATTAAGATATGAATTAATCAATATACACATAATATTATTGTAAAATAATATGACAATACAAACTTAATCTGTTTATAATCGTGATAAGTGCCTATAGTTCCTGGTTTGATGAAATTAAATGTCATGTTGGGTTTCCTTACCCAACATTGATATTCTTGAATAGACGCAAAAAAGGAAAAAGATGGGTCATTGTACTTTATAGCAGAACAAAGGGAAAACTTGCAAATTTGCAAACAATTAGATAAACTGTTTAATATATTGGTTGAACGAAATTCATTTTTTAGCAGCTTTCGCATAGCAGGGTAGCCAGAGACGACCTAGTGTCAAGGCACTCTTTTGAGTGCTTTCCGTCCAAAATCAAGTCATCGTATTAAGTTGCGAACTCAACGCCGTGCCTACTCGTACTGTCATTAGGGCGGGGAAATGTAATATAAGATAATTTTTTATAAAAATCAATGCATGGTCACGACATACTAAAAATTGTGGTGCAGTAGAACAGCCTCTGATTGCAAACGTGACTAATTTTGGGTTTGATTATCACTCAACGATAAGATTATATTTAAAATGATTTTCATTCAATAAACACGACGTTGAGTTTCACCATACAATCCGTGTTATCTCCAATTTGAGCGGAAAGTGAAGAATGGAAAGAAACTAGGCTCTCTTTGACTACCCTGCTATGCGGAATAAAGCTTGAGGCTGAAAAAATTACACCTACCTACAAATTATTTTTTCTTTATGTATTTTTTTATTTTGCTCTTTTTTGTAAAAGTTAAGTTTTGATTATACGATTAAGTCTCAATTTTTTTCACGAAAACTGAATATATTTAAGTTCAAAATGATTTCAAAACATGTATTTTAAGTACCTTATCTATATATCAATAAAACCTTACCTGCCATTATATGAAGGTGCCTGAATTTACAGCGCCAATATTTCTATGACCACGAAAAATAAATGTCTTTTCAGACGTTGTTTTCTTATCTGATTCCGAATCGTCTTCAATTCGGGACAACCAATTTATAATAATAGAATCAACGTTTTTCTTAACATTGTTTTTCTTTTCTTTTAACATTAATTTATAAATATTTGGAAAATATCTCAAGAAATATTTTATGTTATAAGATTTTCGCGATTTTTATATATCTTAAATGAAACTATTTTAACTACGGACTACTGTAAAATAGTTTTAATTTTTAAACTATTTTACAGTAGTCCGTGGTCACAGGTAGTCTACCTGTGATTACCTGTGACCACGGACCACTGTAAATTGTTCGAAACGTCAGGTGTCCAAAATGTATTTTCGAATACCAAAATATACGCGATTAATCCGGTTAAAATAGTTTCATTAAAATAGTCTCATTAAAATATTTTATCTATTTGGGTTAGCGTAAAATACATATTGCAATACGTACTCTTGCAAAAGTAGCTTAAAAGTCATAAAATCATAATAATTATGATTAATGATGTATAACTAGTGGCCAGAGTCGCGCAGTGGGAGAGTTTCGGACCGTAAACACGATTGGTAGCGAGTTCAATTCCTACTAGTGTAATGACATAATTAAATTTTTTATTCTCCGCTTTGGTAAGACAAAGCATGCGGTCAACATGTAGGACACTAGGTTATCTCTGACTTCTACCGTACTAAATAAAATATGACACTGCCTGCTTTTTTATTATAATAATTACTACGTCAGTAATGTTAGGAACGTCGTCACATGTAATCACTGTTATAGATGCTATATTCGTATAGTAAGTATATACCAAGAGAATACAATAGTTATGAGTTAAAGCAAAAAAGGGCATCGGTTTTTTATACTGTAATAATGTAAATTGTTGATGCTGCTCTTATTGGTAAAAGTGTGACCTGTTTTAGTCTGTTGCCTAACCAAATACTTGAAGTATTTTAAATTTTACACTTGAAATATATGAAACATTTATAATATGTGTATTTCAGAAGTATAGCTAGCCAAAGAGCCGCATGGAATCGAATGGAATTTTTTTCCTTGTTATTATTACTTTTGTAACTGTTAACTTACAAAAAAATAAGTAGTTACTTGAAGCTGGGGCTAAATTTTTTAGCAAATTTTATATACTTATTTTAATTTTAATTTAATTATATTTTGATATTTATCAGAACGCATATAAAAATAACTTTAAACATGAAATTTAAATGGATTCTTCTCGTTATCGAGTTCATTCTGACGAGGAAATCAAGTTTTCGATATGAAACTATTGTTTTGTCAGCAGAAGTGGATACGTGTATAAATTTTCAAACAAATCAGATCGCTATATGTGGGCCATAATAGTACTGCAAAATTTTCTTATTATTTTAAAAATTTGACAGATAGTGGTGAAGCTAATAAAAACTTCTTCAAATAAATAATAAGTTTATGTAAACCACATATTACTTTTATTCTACGACATAACAGATAGTCGAGAGAGGTAGAGTCGAGAACGGAGCTAGGGTTAGTGTCATGAAGCTTGTCACTTCCCCGCTCGAACTGAAGGCATTGCGTGTTTTAAAGTGCGAAACTTAACACCGCGCTTTGTGTCACCAGAGAGAAGAAATGTAAATAATTTAAATATAATTATGCCACCACGTTTACATTAACGCTGTCATATTCCGTCGCTACGTCTCTTAATAAGGAATTACTCATCTGTGTTCGAATTTAATGTAACAATATATAAAAGAGCTTTTATAGTAATCTATCAAAAAATTTGGATTGTTTTGATAAAGAAACATATGTATATTATATTCACGCTGGACAATGCTGAATGTCAATACTTTTACTTTATACTATAAAATAAATATCAAGAGATAAAATATACGTTATACTAAAATACTGAAGAAAATTAAAAGTAAAAAATGCAAAGAGCTTGAACGAAGGATTGAACCACCGTTTTATAATTCTGAAAAAAAATCTTATATTTTTAAATTCCATCTCTATTATGCTAACAATATGATTATTAAAAGAGCGGTATTATACCTAACAAGATCTCAACAAAATATGAGACCTGCTTTATAGAAGGTGAAATACCTGTAAAAAGAATTTATGTAATAAATTGACGATCCTAGAATATCTACCTCAAAGAAAAGGCTAGAATATATTCTTTATATGCTAGCTATGCCTGCGACTTCGTCCGCGTGGAATTTAACATATCTGTAGTTCTTATTCTTATCAGCTATCTGTTAGTGAAACTCCTACTATAATCGAGCCAGTCATTTTTAGAAATTAATCAGCCGTTTCGAAAATTGTAAAATATCACAATCACAAATAACAATTCAATCATATTTTTATACGTTTTTCAAAAATGATTTCTAATCCTAAGTATGGAATAACACTTTAAAAATAGAAAACTGTAAAAAATCATATTTCGTATTTTATATAAATATATATGTATATGTATACGTCCCATAGCTGATGATCATTATGACGTTAGATAATGTTAGAAAAAACTGGCTTGAACCCATAACTGTGTCTGTCTTGGAATGATTATAATTGGGTTATATATTATAATTTAATATAAGGTGACGCCCGATTATAAGATATAAGCTTTAAACATGATTAATTCATTGTATAGCTCGCAAATCGTAGCAGGTTGGTGCTATTATATGACTTATCACTAAATTTTCTTAGAATATAATGTGATTTTAACTAGATTGTTATTGATTGTTAAAATAAAATTATTTTATGAATTTATCTGGATACTTAATTATTCGTGATTATTTCCATTGACTTTATGTATATCATTTATAACTAAGAGTTAAATTTTCAATTATACATTAATTCATGCCTGTAACCCCATTGACGAGTAAAATAAATAAATAAATAAAGGACAAAAACAAAAAAATTACAAGTAAAAGTATGGAGAATGTAATAAAGTGGTAACTTTATATAAAAATGTACATCAAAAATTATAGTAATGTGAATAGTATTTAGTTTATTATTTTAATGTTTATATAAATAATATGAGGCCGGTCGTAGCGCAGTGGGACAGCGTCTGAACGCGATCTGTTGTGGGTTCGATACCAACTCAGGGAATTGATTATATTTAAATTATTTTCACTTCATCGCTCTGGTAAATACAAAGAGCGGCGTTGAGTTCCACCACTCAACACGCAATGTCTCGAATTCGGTGGAAAGCGAAGTACGGAGTGTGTTGATACTGGGTACTTTCTGTCTACCCTGCTATACGGGATAAAAGTGTGAAGCTAAAAAAGCTGAAAAGATTCGTGTTCTATATTGTATCAAAATAAAACATTTTTTTCACATATATATATATATATATATATATATATATATATATATATATATATATAATTATATATTCATTCCCATACTGAGACCAGGGGTGCAATAAGTCACGTCGTGGTTAAACAGCAAGCAAATAGCTGTATTTTAAGAAGGGTAGTGTCACAAAGTTTGCCTGCTTTCTCACTAAGTCAGATATTCACACTGATAGCGCGTACTTTACATAATTAGAATGGGAGCTGATGCTTATAGAAAATGTTAAGGAAACTATAATTAAGACGCTAAAAATAATTATGTAGAATTATTTACAGTAGCTTGTAATGAAAAAATAGATCAATTCTCGAGTTGTAAATAGCTTGAGAGTCATAGAGAATAACAGATTTGACTAGCAAGTGCCCTTGAATAAATTCTACTAGTATAAAATATTGGATATTATGCCGTACTTTTTTAGTTAAAAATGATTGCATAATAAAAATCTGTGAAATATACACATAAGACGTTAATATAAGTGTTATATGGTACAAGTTAAAGTGTATGGTAATTTGATAAGAAAAAATATTTTAAACATTAATTTTAGTATATTAATTTTATTTACTCTTAACTGAACATGGTCGTCGGCATCAACTCAAACCATTACAAATATATCTTTAAAAAACAACGTTACTGGAATTATTATTTATTCTTTATTTCCATGCTTTTATTCCACATAGCAGGGTAGACAGGAAGTACCTAGTGTCAAGACACTCCGTCATCAGCTTATCACTGAATCCAAGACATTGTGCGTTGAGTGGTGGAACTAAACGAACGAAATGTAAATAATTTAAATATAATCGTTCCCCTAGTGGGAAAAAATACTCTTTATTTATGTTGTAGATACAACCGTATAACATATAATAACTTGAAACTGTATTACAAATATTTACTATCTCAGAATACGGTATTGCAATACAGCTGGATTTTTGCAAGATTGGCCTGATTCCAGTTGGATCCAGCACTGATCTAGCAAAACATGTAAAATATATTTTATTTGGCTTATTTTTTATTTACCTACTATAATTATAATATATCAATGTTATGTATCAAAATAATTTACTTAAAATTACAATTTAAGGCCAGTTGTGGTGCAGTGGGACATCATCTGACTGTAAACGTGATCGGTTATGAACTCGATTCCAACTCGGGGATAGTTACATTTAAATTATTTTAATTTTTTCATTCTAGTTAGACAAAATATGGAGTTGATTTCCGCTATTACCCACGTAATGTCTCGAATTCTACGGAAAGTGGAGTACGTAGTGTCTTGACACTAGCTACTTTCTGCTTACCCTGCTAAGCGGGATAAAAGCGTGAAGTTAAAAAAAATACAATACAAATTAAATCACTTGCTTATTTAGTGTTTATTAACGGTAACGTCGCCGAATCGCGAGATTTCAAAAACAGCTAGTCAAGGCATAAAGTAATTTTGTTCAATTAATAACACAATGATTAAAATTAAATTTGAAATTAGCCAGAAAAGCGCTGGATTAAACTGGATCGCTGGATGCTGAATCCAGTATTTGTAGCCCCTACACAGAATACATAGACAAAAGATCAAATGTCACTAGTAAAAAAAAATGAAACAACTCTGTTTTTTTTTGTTTAATTTTACTTTATTATTATGCTCATCCTGACTTTAGTGGGATTATGTAAATTAAGTGTACAAGATTCAAAAGCTTAGGGCTTTTTACGGGAAAAATGATCTTGGTATAAGCAGGCAGGGCTTATGTTTCCTCAACATAAGTTGGTATATCAGATACCTCGTTTAAAGTTATTGTTATTAAAATAGAAGCCTTGAGCGTATCTTGAGATCTTATCCTTTCTATCTTTCAGGATAATACTATAAAAAAATAATGGTTACTAATATTAGATACTCTACTGAATTAAGATCAGTTATTATATGAACACGAAACGGTTTACGTTCGAAATATATATTTTTATGTTTCTGTTGTTTACTTTGCCCTGGGAAATATATTTTACAGGCATTAATATTTCTCATATTATGAAGTAATCGGTATCGGTGTTGACATTGGTGTCAAATTTATAGGGATAATATTTGTTAGCCAATTAGCTTTTTGCTTACGGCTCAAATATAGATTAAAACCAATTAGGATATTAGTATATAGTTAGTTGTTGAGTGTAGTAACATATCGCTCTATTTTAAGCAGAAGGACATCTAGAAGATCTTTAAAATAGGACTTGATTAAAATATCACGGAATGTTGCATATTTATCTTGCACAAGAAAAAAACGCTTGTTCCAAAGTAAGTTTAAATCAAAAAGAACAAACGGGACGCAAAACGCTATCATAATATAATCAAGAGCTATAAAGAGAAAAAAAAAACAAAAAAGTGTAGAATAAATAGTGATGTTCTTTTATTTTATTTAATTCGTACTTATAAAAATAAAAAAGTATATATTAATAAAAATCAAGAGTTATTTCATATTATATACAAAAATAGTCTTTATTCGTTCATTAATTCCGAAAATATGCCGCGTTGCCGCAAACGCCAACAATTGTCAAACGTAGCTATAGCTTCGTATCGTTCAAATGTTAAATTGTAAAATTTGATCCGGGTACGGATGTTGTCCATTCACTTTGTTGCGGAAAAAGCAACTAATTAAGCGGATCCCGCGACCCTTATTTTCAATTCCGACCCTTTTAATGTTTAAAGTAATAAGGGATTTTGTGGTTAGCACCACTTACAAGTCAAGTTTGTATGTACGAATATGACAATTCACTGTTCAAAGTGAAATAACGCGTTTTAAGAAATATAGTATAAATTACGTATTGTATCAATTTCGGACAGAAAGCAGTACATGGAGTGTTATGACTCTGACTCCGAGGTTGTCTTTGACTATTCTGATATATAGGATAAAACTGGTTTTTTAAAAATATTATTAAATATAGAAAGAAAATAACAAAAATATAAAGTAATTTTGATATTATACTATAGAAAGTAAATCTCACAGATGGCACTCGTTAATTTCGCCTATAAAACAATATCTATGTTAAATTGCAGAGGAAAGAGCTTTTTTATTCAATTTGTGACAAATGTTACGACGGATATAACTATTTTTTACGTCACACCCCCATGAGTGCGATGGAATTGGAATAACTGTTACAAGAGCTTTCCAACAAAACGTGATCTTTTAACACCCTAAAAGATTATTTTTTTGTCTTCACGTTTTTTTTTACATACGTTATCGTGTTTAATAACGTGTGGTTGCCCATTTCATGAAATTATTACTTACTTAATCTTAGATGTGAACATATATTTATTAAAAATAGTCTATTTTACTTTATTTTTTTTACATAAGGCTTTTTGGAATTTATTAATATATGTGCAGCTTCACGCTTCACGTATAGCAGGATAATCAGAGATAGCGTAGTGTCAAGACACTCCGTTGACTGCCTTCACACAAAATGGAGATTTTACGTATCGAGCGGCGAACTCAATGACACTTTGTCTTACCAAAGTAGAGAAATTAAAACAAAATTTAAATACAATGTCCCCGAGTGGAAATCGAATCCACACTCAATAGCGTGCAGTCATACGGTGTTCCACTGATCTAAAATTGTTTCTCAATAATAATACATGTGAATTTAATTATAATCACATTGAACTGCTGTAAGAAGTTTTTTTCAGCTATTTCTAGCATAGCTACATAAAAACGTCAAAAATCAAAACATATTTTAAGAAAATCCTTTTCAGAATACCAGAATTTATATCAGTGTCGGATCAAGAACAACATTTTTATATAAGAATATCTAAAAAATATTAATAAGTTTGTTGATAAAAGTTTAAAGTTTCATACTACTTAGACAACTACGTAAGTAGTGCATCTTCACTTCACTACGTAGTTTCATGACACTAGGTAGTCTCTGCTGTGCAGAATAAAGTGTAAAGCTTCTTGAAATATATATCTAATTAAAAAGTTCCAAGCCATATAAGCAAAATGTATCCTTATAGCGTGGGCATGTGATGTTGGCAAGTTTAAAATTATAATATCTGACCTTTATGTGGGTAGCATAACGATTTACAGTTAGGGACTATAAATTATTTTACGACTGAATAACTTCGCAAAGAATTCTGGGTTGTTCGGTCGACCCGGCGGTAATTCCCGTCAGTATATGTACATTTATTTAATAATTTTAAACGTTATCTACAAACTTTATGGTACACTCTGTTATTCTTTGTTAATCTGATTACATTATTGATATATAGGAAGTCTTGATTAGTTATAACTAATAAGTCTATAAATGCGACCGATTGTGGGTTTGATTACCGCACAGGTTAATATTTCCTAGTTCTGGTAAGATAAGCGCGCCGTTAAGTTCCGCCATTCAACGTGCAATCAGAACTGATCTCAAATGCGATGGAAAGACGAGTACGGGGTGTCTTGTCCTAGTGTCAACTTCCTGTCTACCCTGCTGTGCGGGATAAAAGCGTGAAGCTAAAAAAAAAAGTACAATATAGGCTGGTATCTTATATTTAAAGATGCTAAAACTTAATTTAAATTAATTTCATATCTCTCTTAGAAACTTTAGAAAAACAGGTAACACTGTACACAACCGTCCATTCGAATCTCAACGAGTAAAAAATCCTCTGTAATTGTGTGCTATAACTGCCGCTTTATATATCCACATAACAAAAGAAGGTAAATAATAACAAAAAAAGGACGGTAGGTATTTTCTAATATTATTCAAATTGCTTCGTTTAAAGTATGACTAATGAGATCAAATAACGTCAACTAATTATTTATTTTTGCCATATAATAGATTTTTTGCCGTTGGCGTGAGATAAAATTGCCGGTTGTTTTTGTACATTTCTAAGTATGAATAAAAAAAAAATATATCTTTTATCAAGTTTAGTAATTTTCTTTAGATTTTGATAATTTCTATTGGGAGATTACAATTTGAAGATGTATTTCTAGCATAATTTTGTGGGCAGATGGAAATCCATTTACTGAAATTGGAATTTTAAACAACAAAACTCAGTGAAGTGTTTCACTTTGTTTAAGTTATCTAATTAATAACTGAGGTAAAACTTTACCTGTCAAACTTAATATAATTATGTCATGTTGAAATTAAATACTTCCGCATTAATTGAAATTTTACCAATATAACTTGCTTTATGCTTAATAAAGCAAGTTTCTAGTGTTAAAAGTTATTTGATAAGTTTACTTTACAGGTATCTTATTTATTATGTAACATAAATATTTTTATTCAAAATCATGGCGCAGTGCTACAGAATCTGACTGTAAACACGATCGGTTGTAGGTTCAGTTACCCACTCGGGGGAATGATTATATTTAAATTATTTTCAATTTCTCGCTCTGGTATGATAAAGTGCGGCGTTGAGTTCCACTACTCAATACATTCATAACACACAATATCTCGATTTCGGTGGAAAGAGAAGAAGGTAGTGTCGTGACACTAGGTTCTTTCTTTCTACCCTGCTATGCGGGATAAAAGGGTGAAGCTAAAAAAAAAGAAAAATGTACAGCAACAGCAAAAGACTGTCTTACCAGAGCGGGAGAATGAAGATATATTATAAATATAACCATTTTCCAGAGTGGGAATCGAACCTACACCCAATAGCGTGGCCACGATAGCCTTGATTCCATTCAAATAATATGAATAAGAATTGGTAATATGAAAATCATGTAATACTTTACAGACTTAAAAACTGATCTAGATATTTTCGTAAATCACAGACTGAAAGTGAATAAGCTTGTCAATTGTAGTGAAGTGCTCCCGAGTAATATAATCTTAAAAGGCATCTGCGTTTAACTGTGTCTAAGTGGATTATATCTGGTTGATTTAACAAAACGAGTCCTAAAATACAGATGCAAGTTGGTTTTACTTTTATTTTATAAAGAAATATGCGTTTTTGGAATATTGTCGCTCGGTTTAAAGTATGTAAAATTTAATGTCACAGAAAAGAACCCCCACTTTTAATATTTTCTTTACAAGAATGGCAACTGATGTTAATATATGGATTTTAATGCTGCTGATGTACACTCTGGTAACTTATGATTTATTGCAAACTTAATGTGAATTAAATTATTATTTGAAAAACAAACAGAAAGGCATTCAGCAAAAAACAAACAGAAGACGTTTTCTAATCTTTTAAAGAAATAAAATTTATTCTTTTTTTTCAGCACGCTTTTAATATAGAGAGGTGCATTTATCTTTTTACCGCTAATAATTACCAGAAACAACATAAACCTTCTTAGACTTAACCATTTACTTATATTATTAAAGCAGACGCCAGCAACATAAGTAGCACCTGCTAAATCATATTTATGTCTAAAATATTACTAAATTCTAAGTCTATTAAGCTTTGTTTCACACTATGAAGAAGAATTATATATTTTGTATTCGTTTCGTTCTTTGTTTATGAAGCTGGTCGTGGCTCGGACCGGTTATGGTTTCGATTTCCACTTGGGGGAAACATTATATTTAAATTATTTTCATTTCCTCGCTCTGATAAGATAAATTGCGGTGATGAGTTCCACTCAACACGCAATATCTCGAATTCAGCGTTAGGGAGTGTCTTGACACTAGGTACTTTCTGACTACCCTCCTATACGGGATAAAAGTGTGAAGCTGAAAAAAACACTTCGTTTATCATTTTAACAGTATCGTCAAATATGTTCCATAAATAAGTCCTTTTATATGAGCTCCTGTTATTTAAAATAAGACACACAATACAAAGCATTGGTATTTGGTCATTACCTTCAAGTCTTTTACAGTACAATTCTCTTAGGTTGTGACACGTTCGTACAAAGGATATAAGTTACAAAGGGGCTATGTTGAAAACAGCATGTTGTCAATATTTGACAATGTTTCTTTGCACTCAGATAAAAAAACGATATTGTTATAGAAAATACCCGGATTCGATTCCCACATAATATTGTGAAGTGTTTGTGTTGTCGAATTGAGTGGAATTCGAACCCACAACCAATCGCGTTTCTAGTAAGTGGTCTAACTACGTCACGATCGTGTCATAGATCTTTATATTAATAAGAATAAATTTTAGACCGCGTTATACGAATTTTATGCAGGCGGAAGAGTAATATTTTGCCACCGGTAGATCTAAATTACATTCGTTTCCCCACTCTGCTATGAGAAAGCACAGCGTTGAGTTCCGCGACATAACACGCAATTTTTGATGTGGGGTATAAAATAAAGAAAGAAATATCTTGGCGTCGTGTACTCTCTTGCTATCCTGTTATACAGAAAAAAGCTATATATATTATAATATAGCTGTTAAAACCTAAAAGTAAAAGAATCTAATTAAAATATTCCTATATTTGAACGAATTGCAAATATGTTCAGTTTGATGTAGATTATACTAACATTAAAAGTGAATTACCAACTTTAGGAACACTGTCAAAACAATTTATCCACCTATTTATATATTATTCAAATATAACATTTTTGTGTCATATATATTAAAAGGTTTTTTATATTTCTATCTATATATAATTATGTATATTAATTGATAATCTCCTTTTAGGAAGTCGAAAATTGAACGGAATATGAATCGCGGTGTTTGGACCGTCCAAGCGCTTTTACCACTAAGCCATGTGTTCTACATCCGGCTGCATTGAAATTTTTATACGCTAGTTACAATATATTTTTTGTTAGTATTTAATAGTCTTTAAAAAACATAGATTTGAACTCCGCTGCCTTCAATTTTTTTTATTTTTCTTATACTTAGCTTGTAACAAATTACAGTTTAAAAATCGACTAAACGATTAACATAATATATTTTGGTAAGAGCCACCTTAGTTGTCAAAGTGTCAAGAAGCTCATTTTATTAGCAGCCAAGAAATAAATTTGGGTCAGACGAAAAGAAGACCAATTTAAAAACCTATTATCGGTAATACGTTTTCATCTTAGGGTCGAGATCTGTTTCTTAGCAATACCTCATGAGCATTTAAGCGCCCGACATTAAGTGAATATGAAATGGGTCTCGCGTTCCAGGGCCTTGAGGGGAGATAGTAAGACAAGTTTGTTAAGAATTTATGCGGTTCTCAACTTCAGAAAGATTAATTGTTCTTACTTTGTTACTAGTATACGTACATAAATACATATAAGTACATTTTTTCTTTTTTTTTATTAGCTTCACGTTTTCATCCCGCATGGAAATGTAATGTGGCAGAACTGAACACCGCACTTTGTCTTACTAGAGTGAAAATAATTTAAATTTAAGTCCCCTGAGTGGGAATCAAATCCACAACCGATCACGTTTATAGTCAGAAGCTATCCCACTGCGCCACGAGCGGTCTTAAATATATGTACATCAAAATGTATATTTATTATTATATTGATAAGAAGTATCACTATCACAACGCAGCGATATGGACGATTGTTTTTAACATATTAATTTTTTCCATTTTGATAGACATAAAGCGGCGTTAAGTTGCGCTAACAAATACTCAATATCAAAGTAAGCCTAAATTGGAGAATGAATTATCTTAGCATTTGATACTTGTCAACATGTAAAATTAAGAAAGGAAATTAAAGGAGTGATAAAAACAATCAACTGTCAAATTTAGTACAAAAGGCCTTAGGCACTCAATTACTGAAGTTTGTAAATTTGCAAAGCTAATGCACTCAATGCTCTGCAGATCAACCAAAGTGAATTACAATGGAGTTGGCATTGAGGGAGACTTACAAGACTAGACAAGTAAAGTACCCATCTCACTTCATTGAATGTTTTATTCATTTTGCTTCTAAAATTATGAGCTCATAATTAAAACTAATGATCATTATTTAATAAAATCTTAGATTTTTGCGATTTTTAAAATAGTTTCATTTAAAAAAAACATTATTTAATTAAATATTATAAAAAAATTTTTTAGCAGATTCAACAGTTTTAGTAATTAGAGAACCTAGTATTTTTATGTTGTTTAAACTGAAACATGAGCTTTGTTTTACCAGAGGTTATTTATAAATAATTTAAAAACATTATTCTAATTTCAAACAGTGAAAAGAAAGTGTTTCGGTATTAAATCCTCTTTAGAATACATTGTTTTGCAAACTGCAGCTCCTGCCCCTACGTAAGTATATATCTATTCAGACTTATTTATATTTCCCTCAGAGACATTGCATAATTCATTCCTGTTTCTGCGGCATTAACAAAATCTTATTTGTATATACTTTACCTACACGCTTTATAACGCATAGTAGGTTAAGCGTAGAGAACCTAGTGTCAGGATACTCCGGTCACGGCTTTCTACCTGATCTTGAGGTTTAGAGTCTTCATATATGTAATTTTTATAGCTTCAAGCATTTATCCTGCATAGCACGGTAGGTAGAGAGTATATAGTAACAATACAATCCATTCTCCGCTTACGGCTTTCCGCCTCAATTCGAGACGTTCTGCGTTTAATGGCGGAAATCGGCGTTGAGTTTTACCAAATTATCGATAAGAACATAGTTTTGAAATATAATCTTTCCCCCAAATGGCAATCGAGCCCATAACCACAATTTTAGTATAAACAGTCAGACGCTGTTCCATTGCGTCACAATGGCCTTCATATATGTATTATTAACTGATATTTTTAATACATATTTTCACCAACTTTTCTGATATAGTGTTAAAGCAAATTTTTATCCACATCTGGTGCACAAATCACAACATACAATAGCGATTTTCTGAAGCAATGTGCAAACTTGGGCTATAAATAAAATTACCGCGGAGCTGCACTCGTGTCGTCTATAACACGTCTACCAAAGAAGTTTGAGACGTATTTTACCTTGACATTATAGTAAGAGTGCATTTGTTGAACTTGTGTGACAGATATCCATGTAAATGCTTAGTGCATATGCATGTGGTTTTTCTTAGATTTACGCAATAGCTCGCAAACCAGGGCAGAGCCAAATCAAATGTCAAGGCACTCACTTCTCCGCTTTCCTCCCGAATTAGTTAACATTGCTTTTTAAGTGACATTATCATTAATATAGCCTGAGTAGGAATCGTAATCGTACTGTCATCGTTCCATGATGGCTTCTGACATCGTGGAACGGCGTACGATTGGTCCTAACCAAGGTCATCCCATAACAAAACAGAGAAGTACTAAGCTTTCAGGTCAATTGTTAGGTAGTAAACTTTCTTTTGAACTTGTATATAGTTGAAAAAGTATATAATTTCTAATAAGATCTTAGATTAGAAAACATTTTTGAAAAACTAAATACAAGAATAGATTAGAATAATCTATTCTTATATTTAGTTTATATTATTACAAAAATGACGGCTTAATTGAAGTCATATGCTAAATTATGTCTATTAGTATGAAAAATTGATTAAAAGTTGCTAAAAAGCATAAGAATACAATGATTCTTAATTTTTTTGTCTCTATGTCAGTTTGCATGTGCACACTGATCTCTGAAACTAATGCACGGTTTTTAATTTTTTCTTTATTTTTTGAAGGCATTACCATATAGGCTTAATTCCTTTTGAAGACTGGTTTCAATCATGTGGAACCATGAAAGCTCGCTGTCTGAACGGTGAAAGATACGGGGACGCCACCTTAGCAAAAGATGTTCTCTGTGGCGGTTACTACAAAATATAAAATTTATCGATAAAATAAAATAAATACTTGATGACAATTGATGATGTAAATTTTCATATTTATGATAGAATATTTTGAATGATAAATTAAATTCATCGAAAATTGGGGTCATAGTGGCGCATAAAGGTAAGGTTCATAAAGCCCACGCAAACAAAGCTGCGGGAATTTGCTAGTAAACAATGTATTTACGATTATCTGCTTTATTGCTGTCATATCATTTGAGAATTGTTCCCTTGCTATGAGTATTAGTATAAATCATTTGATTAACAAGTCTGATAATTACTAAGCCATGCAGAATGCTGTAAAGGCTTTTGTGATTTCAGTATTAAACAGTGTGTATCATTAATATTCTGTAACATATTATATATTTTAGAGCGTAATATAGGTTTCAAAATGATTTTCATAGATAAACTGTGCATTACATAATATGATGCGATGTGGTTTTACTAATTAAGGGAAGGAGTAAGTTGACTGTTGTACGTTATAATACAGCTTAAGTATCTTCAAATTACGGGTTTTAAATATTAATATACGGATTTTTTAAAATGAAAATACGGGTTTTTTTGTAAATGTAAATAGTTCTGGGTTTCGCTATTAATACATTGTGATACTAAGAAATGTTATCGTTAAAAAGTCATGAGTGTTAGCTAACGGTGTATAATTTTATTTATTAGCCAAAAACTAAGAAGTAAAATTAGTTAAAAAATAATTTGAATATTTATATATATATATATATATATATATATATATATATATATATATATATATATATAGATTTTTATATATATATATATATATATATATAGATTTTGTATACAGTTAATAAAACCATGCAGGTGATTGGTCCTAACCTAGGTCAGCCCATAACAAAACAGAGAAGTATTAAGCTTTCAGGTCAATTGGTAGATAATAAAAATAGTAAAATATTAAGATCTTTGATATTCGCGATTTTTACACATTTTTAATAAAACTATTTGAAATGGATTATTTCCATATAAAATTTATTTTCGAATGCCAAAATATACGCGTTAAATCAATTTAAAATTGTTTTATTTAAAGTAGTTTCATTTAAAGCATAGTTTATGTTTTAATGCAAAGTAAACAACCGTATAAGCATTCTCAACCCACAATTTTCGATCTTAGACGGTCAAAGGAGTACATACTCCTTTGAATGTTTTCCGTCTAAGCTCGAAAGGGAAGGGAAGGAGGGAAGTCAGGGATTGACAATACCCTGACTTCCTTGCTATGCGGGATGAAACGTCTGTCCACGCTTTAGGGAATTGTTATAGGAATTAGTAGCAATATCACATTTATAAAATTGGCCCTATGTATCGTTCTGATTCTCGATGTTCTCTTTGGCTATTCGCCAAAAGCATGTCAATCTGTTATATGTATCTTGTATCATGACAGACAGATAATCTCAGTTGATATAGTTTTTAAAAGCAGAAGCTTTATAGTGATGAATCAAATTGTTGTCCTTTTCTCGGCAGTTGAAATGTAATATAAGTAAAACGACACTAGGTATTTTCTGTCTATCCTGCTATGCGGGATACATACGTGAAACTAAAAAAAAATAACATACAATTAGATTATAGAATTACAAAAATTATATTTTTTTTGAATTAGTACATTTTAATAAGTAAAGACAAAGAGCGGCGTTGAGTTCTACCACTCAACACGCAATGTCTCGAATTGGGTGGAAAGTGAATTACGGAGTGTGTTGACACTAGGTACTTTCTGTCTACCCAGCTATGCGGGATAAAAGCGTGAAGCTAAAAAAAATAAAAATAAAAATAAATACTTTTCAATACAATAATAAAGGCAGTGTTTAATATAACGTAACGTATGATCAATGCTTGTTATATAAAGTGTGTCATGTACTAAATTGTAATTTTACGGGAGAAACGATCTAAGGTAAAATTTTAATATATGCACTTCCAGATATCATTATAGATTATACAATGTAAAGTAAATATATTTACATATATATGATACGTTATATTATATCCGAAATTATTTGTAAATTTTGGAAAATTATAATTTAAAACCGTCAAAGACACGAAACTCAACGCTGCACTGTGGCTTACCAGAGCGAAGAAATTAAGATAATTTAAATTTAACTATTAAGGAACTGTAGTGTTTGGCGTTTCGTTATAATCGGATATAGCATGGAGCTAAACAAAATAATAATCATAAAGCTGGTCGTAGCGCAGTGTGACAGCGACTGCCTCTAAGCGTGACCAGTTTGGGTTCGATTTCCTCATAATTTCTCAGAAAACATAATTGATCCACAACACCTAATTGCCATATATTAGAAATGAAAGTATTAACAAACCTTAAAAAAAGACACCCGATAATACCAACTCACCATTGATCTGAAAACAAAAACTATTTCCATTTTAGTTTACAAATTGCATTGTTGTTTGAATACAAGTTACTCAAATTTCAAACTAGCAGGTTCGTTGCCAAAAATTTAATTAGCGTTTACATAGTAAATTTCGTTTGGAAATATCGTATGTTATGTGAAATGTTGTGGCCTGTGATCCCGGTATGGTTTTAAATAGATTTAGTAGTACTAATGATATCGGGTCGGGTAGTTTGATTTAGTTTAGGATACCCAATAAAGAAATTACCCAATAAATTATTATTTGTTTAGCTTGATTTTTTATTCCGCATAACAGGGTAGTCAGAAAGCACCCAGTGTCAAGACACTCCGTACTCCACTTTCTGCCGAATTCAAGACTGTCTTAACAGTGAGTAATGAAAATATCAAATTTCGAATTATATACTGTATTCACTTGTTGTAATCACGAAAATTAAACGAGATATTTTTAATGAGGTATAAAAAATTGTGTGTCGTTGCCAGTGGAAACAACGTCTTAGTATTAACTTGATTAGTTGTAGATTTGATATCTACCCTGAGAAATATATATTACCATTTCTTCACTCTGGTAAAACAAACCACAGCATAGACTCAACTCGTAATGTCTACATTTTGGGCGGAAACCAGTCTGAACGGAGTGTCTTGACACTAGGCTATGTCATACCTTGGGATAAGGGTGATGCTGCTTTATGTAAAATATTTTTGTATACACTTACAAAGCTAGGTTTACACGTACCAGCGATCTTATGAATAATAGATGTTCATGGAAGCTAGCCACTAGGCCTCTAGATACTTATATAAATCTCAGATATATTATATATTATACATTATCACGCCTCAAATGAATCAGACTCAAGATTGCCAAATTGTTGTAATTCATCACAAATAAAAGTTTGTAGGTTTTTCTAGGATTATTTCTTTTGTAAGAAAATATAGGTCGGTCGTGGCGCCATGGAACAGCGTGTGACTGGAAATGAGATCGGTTGTAGGTTTGATTCCCACTAGAGGAAATGATTATATTCAAATTATTTTTATTTTCTCACTCTGGTAAAGCCCTGAGTTTCGCGCTGAGTGTTGAGTTTCTCCACTCACCACGCAATGTCTCGAATTCGGCGAAAACGGAGTACGATTGTCTCGATTCTAGGTAGTTCCTGCTAAGCGAGATAAAAACGTGAAGGTAAAACAAAAAATATCCTAAAAAAATATGTCAACAAGATACTTTTAGAAATCGCGTTAAAAAATAATGAAAGAAAATCTATCAAACACAATTTATTTGTTAATGAAACAGGAAACATCGTTAAAAATACTATTCATATATTCATTACTACGCGAACAAACAGGCATTAGTTAGGCAATTTAGAAAATACTTCAGAAAACTATATTAGATTGTTAATAGAACTTGTATCCAAAAGAAGATAAACTTTTCCAACTATTTCACAAGCTTACGTAATGGTTGTATAAATGTAGAAGAAAAGGATAGCTATCTCACAGATTGATCGTATTAGACGAGGTTTTATTGAAACAATATTGTACACGAGGCCGGTCGTGGCGCAGTGGGACAGCGTCTGGCTGTAAACGCGATCGATTGTGGGTTTGAATCCCACTCTCGGGAATGATTATATTTAAATTATTTTCATTTCCTCGCTCTGGTGAAACAAAGCGCGCTTATGCAATATGCAATGTCTCGAATTCGGCGGAAAGTGGATGACCGAGTGTCTTGATACTAGGTACTGTCAACCCTGATATGAGGTATAGAGATGATACCAGGTATGAGGTAGGTAGATGGTATAAGCGTGAAGCTTAAAAATTTTTGTACACGTTAATAATTTCAAAGTGTAGCAAAGGTTATTTTTCTTTTCAACTTTTCAACTAGAATATATCTATGAATATAATAAAAATATATATTACGTTTAATTCTTTACAGTTTACTTATTTTTTATAGTTATTTTTTAATAGGAAGGTGAATGTAACTTGGTGTATAGTCAACGTCACTGTGATACTATTATAATTCAATTATCAATTAATATTAAATTATTAATTACACAATGAATCGTTTACTAACAAATTATATAATGTATTATCTATTATGTGTAATTAATAATTTAATATTAATTAATAACTTGAAACAACTCAAATTTGCTTTTTGTTGATTTTTTCGTAAATATTATATACATTGAAACTTATTACTTTTTGTCATAGACAACTGTGGTTTTAGAGTTCCGTAGACATTGTTAAAAGTACCTATAGAATACATCACACAAAAAAGCTCTTTAAATTCAATTTTGTGTTACGATTACACATTGATACAATTTTCCATTTTAATTCATAATAAAATTTAAATAAAATTAATTTGAAATTAAAAAAAATCGATAAATTATTTTTGATGATAATTTTACAACTAGAATAACATCGGTTTACTTTTTTAATAATGTACTTTACAGGTTATTTTACTATTCTTTATTTTTAACATCTCTGGATCTTTATTTAATAATTCTAAAATAAAAGTCCCGTCAAAATCAGTCCAGAAAATAGCTGAAACAAACAGGCAAACAGCCAAAAGATATTATTGATTACATATGTTTGTATATATAGTGTATACATAGGAAAAAGTCCAATTTTATTCATTTTTATATATATTCATAGACAGATTCAAGACACAATTTCGGAAGTTTTACTAATATTTTATTATATCATAAAGTGAATTTAAACACCGGCTGTACGGAATCCGCCATGACGTCCGAGTCGCACTTGTTACAACGTACATGCCATTTAATCATAGCAAGGCAGTATGCACAGTCGACATCTTTGTTTTCTCCCCAGAGGGTAAACTCACTTCGTGCCACTGTATACGCTTTCCTCGAGCGATATTTCTTTCTTATATTATATTTGTTTTATCTCATATTTTGATTTTGTTAACTTAAGGATGTTAAATTGTGACCTAGTTCTTTTATTTTTCAACATTAATTGTATATGTAGGCATAGACATGAAACGTACGTTAAGATGTAGTATTAAGATACGTTCTCCATAGGCCATTTAGAAGCTTGTTGACGGAACACAACACCGCATAAGTAATTTTGATCGAATGTAATCCAAGGTAGTACCAATTGTCCAGAACATAGTATTTACAACAAAACCATATAATTTTATAGACAGATATCTAGCGAAATAACAAACTTTGATTATTTCATCCATATATGAGAATGGGAGTCATTGTCGGAGTTCACGACGCCTCCGTATTACAAAAGAGGCATACTACTTGAAGTGTTGTAGAAACTTCATTCAATTATTGAAAAGCGATTATACTGAGCCAAAGTTCCACTAGTCTGTGTATGAAACAATTGTGTAATAGCATAGGCATTAGATGTTTATAATGTAGTTGGAATTTGCTCAACTGTTCCTTGCGGTTTTTGTGGATATATGTTATTCTAGATGTTTTTTTTTCATGTATATCATGAGTGTTCCCTGGCCTTATTAAAAGGACTGTGGGTTAGTTCCAGATATGTACTTAAGTTATGAGCAGTCAATTATTAAAATCCACATTTGATATTAATTTTGTAGTGGGACAGTGCTTAATTGTAAACGCGATGCATTGTGGGTTCGACTCCCACTCGGGGGAGTGATTATATTTAAATTACCTTCATTTCCTTGCTCTGGTTAGACAAAGTGTGGCGTTGAGTTTCGCTACTCAACATGCAATGTCTCGGATTGAGGAAAATTTCTTTTTTTTATAAATTTAATAATGGTTTGCTCCGTTAAAGATGACATAAACAATCATATATAAATGTAAGAATAGAAAAATCGAGTAAAAATATTCGTAGAAGCCTCTACTTGCTATTAACGTTGACAGATGTTGAGTTCCAAATGAAGCATATCTTGTCTATCGTATTTTGCTTATTAAATTTTCCGAATGAGGTCATTATGACGCAGTGGGACAGCGTCTCTTTGCATATTGGTTGCGGGTTCGATTTCGAGTCAATGAAATGATATTTGGATTATTCTCATGTTCCAGGTGCCGATGGTTAATCCAGTAATTAAACACAGCGTTAAGTTCTGTTCAGTTCGAAAAATGTGTCTTGACACCAGGTTCTTTCTACGTTTCTTAATCTAAAATTTGATTAAAATTAAAATAATCTAATCTTTAATTTTGTAGTATACTACAAAATTAAAGATTAGATTATTTTACCTTTGTAATCAGTTTTTCACTGGCATAGTATAAAGTTTTGAAATACAGAAACTGGAGAAAAGAAGAAAATAATACTTGTTTGTTATTCCGCCATTTTATTTATTTCATTTTTGACATAATACTTTTAAATAAAAAAACAAACATTTATTTAAATAAGTTTATGACATGTTATATATAAAACGATAGCATAAAACGCTTTGCTTTGAAATAAATGGAGCATAATGGATAGAATACTGAAGTAAGAGGAGTTTAGATTTATTATTTAAATTTTATTTCAGACTGTAAAACAAAGTATAAAACAAAACTAACGACAAAGATACATGTATTTTAGGTAAGACGTCAATATGACGTTTTAAGTAACGTAATTCAACGCCGCATTTTTTCCTACCAGAGCGGAGAAATGGGAATAATATTATATATAGTCATTCCTCTAAGGGAAGAACTACAATGATCGTCCTTACAACGCTGATTCACTAAGTTATGATGGCCTCCATAACCATATATGTTGGCATAAATTATTCCTAATATAATATTAGATATTAGTAAGATAATATTAGGTATTAGTCCTAAATATTAGTAATTAAAGGAAAGGAACATCTTTGATTCAAAAAACATTTTATAAAGGAAGTCATTTTAATATTATTTTTATTAGTGGTAGGTGTTTACCTACCCTCCTCTTTAGTTATTATTGCCTTCCTTTGTATGGAACAAAACCCCTTTTATATGTCACCTATTAAAGCTACAGAGAATTTTTGATTTTTTAAAAAATGCTTAATGACATTCAAATAGGTAGTTGTGTTTGAGATTGTTGTGTTTTTCTTAATATATTTCAATTGTGATTTATATAGACCATGGTCTATGTAACAAAATAATTTGTTTCTACATTCTTTCTAAGGAGATTATGAAATTAACTTCAGTTTGGAAAACAGGTTTTGTTATAAATACTTGGGGGAGCCACCTTCATTTAAGCTCAGAGAGACTTTCTGTTACCTTATCGTCAGACTTGGCCTAATTAGCATTGGCCTAACCACAAGGGGCCGGAAAATCAGCTACCGACCGTTTAACATGCCTTATGGAGCATAAAGAAAGTCATCTATCTGTCGATTTGTGATTTAATCTTAGGGATTTTGGATAATTTATTATTCCTGTGAAAAACATGTATTGTATCAGTTAAGCTTTTTGTGTTTATTATCTAAATATTTTTTAAGATAAAAAGGACAAAAAAATAACGGAAGAGTTAAATTCAAGAATTCTATTGTTATGCTTAAAAAACCTGAAAAAAGAATTTTACTTCCTGTTTAGTTAAAGCCTTGTTTGCTGATATTTACAAATATCAACTAAGGAAAGCTCTTGCTAAAAAAAGGACAATATCCAAAAAGTCCTAATAATGTTGTTTATTATTCTCCTCCCGTATACAAATAGAATTTACCTAAGTGAGATCATGTCGTCCCCTGTCACTGCCAGAGATCGCAGGAATTGTAAGGAGAAAGTGATATATATTTTTTATTTTATAATAATTTTTATAGAAAATAGTTATATATTCGTATTAGTAGAACTGACTTTTAAAACTTCTGAAAATGGCGCGATTGAGTTTGATTTGATTATTTTCTGAAAGTTACATCTTCTAACACGGTAGCAAACAGCGCTTAACAGTACATATTTTAATCTTGGGTTCAATTCCTGCTTAGGCATGATATTAATTTTTTTTCTACGGTAAATTCAGTTCCGTGATACAACAAGTAAATAAATTATTTTTTATAATTTGAATGGCAGAAGGAGAGAACAGAGTGACTTAACGCTTATATTTCACTTATACTATATATGCTATATGATAGAGATGCGGTAAGAAAAAGATTCCCATAATATTTACATTTATTTAAACTGAAATATTCACAATAGTATAATGTAACGGTCTCTGGTGAATAAATTAATATGAATATATATATATATGTATAAACCATTGTGTAGTTTACTCATATACACACACATACGTACAAGTTGTACTTTTTACCTTGTTTACTTGACTTTTATTTGTATCGTTCATAATAAAAGTGAAAATGTGGGACATTGTGATAACGACTGGGGGAGATAGGGGTTAGATGACGGCGCATATTAGTTATTTTTGATTTTATTTTATTAGAGTCAGAGACATGTTTCAGTGTTTTTTACTAATTATAACTTTTTCAAAAGATTTACTTACATTGTTTCTCGACAACGTTTAGAATTTATTAGATAGTATTATATTTAGAATTTTTTTCATTACACATCTTTTAGCAATATCTCTGATATGTCAATATTTTGTAACTCGGTAAACAGAAAAAATTTAAGGGATGAATACAATTTGTTTCATATTTTTTGTAATTATTAAAATAAACAAAAATATGTTGGTTTTTTTATTTTTTCAAGTATCTCTATAATTCAGGTTTACATTTTTTTGTATATACATATATATGTAACAGCTAATAAAGTAAATACACAAAATAACGTAAAATATTTCTCCCCAACTTCCCCTCCCATAATGGAGCACGTGTGTAGTAACCACAACTATTATTTTGTTTGTAATAAAGCTTAAACGAGAAATATTTTTTATATGATTGTTACGCTATTTTAAAAGTGTATCTTTTGTGGTAATATTTTTTATTAAATTGTAATCATAGATATATTATTATATAATTATTAGTCATTATTCTCTTCCTAACCTTAACTCTTCACAAGATTTATTTCTTTGCATTTTCCTTCTTTTCTTTTCTTCATTCTTTCTTAATAAATTGCATAATTCTAAAAAATATTGTTGAGGTCTGTCGTGGCACAGTGGGACAGCGTTTGACAGTGTACACATGATCGATAATAGGTTCGATTCACACTCGTAGGAATGATTATATATAAATTATTTTCATTTCTTCCCTCTGATAAAATAAAACATGGCGTAGAGTTCCGCCACTCAACACGCAATGTCTAGAATTCAACGGTATGAGGAGTACAGAGTGTCTTGACATTAGGTATTTCCCATCTACCCTACTATGCGGGATAAAAGGGCGAAACTAAAAAAATATACTTACTTAAACCAACATATGTACTTTTTCATTATTGTTATGCCACCTTTTCTTAACACTATAATCAAAAATAAGGAGTTTTATTTGCTTATATTTATACAACTAGTAATACAAAGTATTCTATAGGTTTTCGGGATAACCACATCTACATAAATGCTATAGGCGTATACACAAAAATATTCTTAATTCACAAGTCTATTTCCTTAGACTATGCGTTTTATTCAGTACGTACTATAGCTAAGTTTAGTAATTTAACTATTGAATAAATACAATAATGTTAAATATTTTCTCAACTTTATTTCTTCTAACAATAAACGAACAGTATAAATATATACTCTAAATAAAATATGTATAGTAAATTATAGAAATTTTAACTTTATTTAATTTTATACTCAGTGATTTATAGTTTAATGCTTGTTACATGCAAATGAAAGACCTTTAACTTTGTACATACTCGTAAATCACTTCAACATGTAAATGGGCTTAATCTTTTATTTTCATTTTAATAGTACTTTCAATTTATGTTAGTCTAGTCTAGTCGTTATTGATTATTTGAATAAAATAATGTATTAGGTGATAACCGTATGTGTGATTATTTGTAAGTTCGATTCAACTCAGTGGAATGATTATATTTAAAACTTATTTCCATTTCTCCGTCCTAGTAAGACAGATAGAAGCTTTCAGCTCTCCACTCAACACGTAATTTCTTGATTTTGAGGTTAAACCAAAAAAAATATAGTAGGAGATGAATCAACATCACAATTTACAATCAAACACTGCCACTGCAAATGTCACAATTTTTTTTTGTGACAATACTAGCTTAATTTTTTTGAATTTTTACTTTATAATTCAATGAACATAGAACGATTATAAAGTATTGAACTAAATTCTCTTGTTATAACTAAATTCACTTGTGTCTCCGTCAAATACTTTTGCTATTCAGTATAATAATTTAAACAAGGAGTCTTATAAGCACTTTAAATTGTATAAGAAAAATTATAATATAAATCAATGTAACTAAAGGTATAGACATGTGTCCATAGTGTTAATAAATAAATATATACATATACATAGTTTAATATTAATCTGATCTGAAGAAACGATCGATAGTTCGTTCGTTTATAGACAGTAAATGTGCTAAAGGACTTTTCATAAACATTATTGCAAAATCATCTCATTTGTTTGTCTTTTTTGTAGCGTTTGAAAAACGCAAAACTAGTAATTAAAGCGATTTGAAATAACTAGTTAAGCTTGGTTAAATTGCAATTTATTGAGCTTTTTGATTTAACCTAACACCTCGATGGAGTATTATTAGGATGGAGAAATTGCAATGTACAATTTTATTTTATATTATACATATTATTAAGATAAAATTTATAATGAAAATTACTATAATTTATTTAGGGTCTATTTTTCCACTAAATAATGAAGCTCCTACACAAAGAAGGTACAGGTACAGGGTGTGTTGTTACGGTTTACACTGCTTAAAAAAGATTTAAATGCTCCTTTTTTTAAAAAAAAGGAGTGAGGGAATGTGAAGAGATCGGACCAATACCAAATCGTAAGTAAATTGGAGGCCTATTGACTTCTCTAAGTAAAGAAAATGTGTATAAAATGTCCGCTTCTATTGACGTGGTTTACTTTTATTGATGCGCAAATGTTCAGCTGAATTAGGCTTATGTTTAATATCAAAATAAATGAAATAAAATAAACTTTAGACGGTAACTTAAAATTACCTATAAAATGATATCCATATGAAATTCAAATAACGCTGGATTTTAAACATATATATATATACACAAATTCACGTATTTCATAGTCAAAACATTGTTAAATAAGCTAATTAATTAGGAAAATTTATTATTTACAGACAAAGTTAATTTCCGTTATAACGGAGATGTTAATAAAGGGATTGTTGGCTCGTACTTTTTCAAAGTTTCTCGTGGTCAACAGTCCCTGCTAATTTTGCTGAGTACGTGAATGTTAAGGGACTTCTTACCACCATAGCCATTCAAATTAGCTACAATCAATCCATACAATTGGTAATATCTTTTTCAATAAGATGGAGTCACCTTTGAATCCACACATCCAATAAATCCCCGCCTGGAAGAAGCAACAAGAGGAGATATCCCATGGCCACCCGGAAGTCCCGATTTAATTTCAAGGGATTATTTAAAACATTAACACTACTACTAATAACTAGTTAACATTAATATATTAAATACACTGTATTAACTATTAAAATAATAATTAAAAAATGTCTTCGATCTCAGTTTCTTTGCTGGCTTCGTAAATTTTGGTACTCGATTAGAGCCATGTAAGAGGTGACAAAGTGGTCATTTAGTCCTCTAGAAAACCTTGTATGTTATTTATCTCTTTTGAACTAAATGTTTTCATATAATTCAAACATTTATTTTTGTTATGTGATTTATAGAAATAATACCAGTAGAATCCCGCTGCATTCAAATTTTTATACGTTTTTTCTAAAATATTTTCTAATGCTAAGTGTGGAATAACACTTTAAAAATAGTAAATGTTAAAATAAAATAGCAATCTCTTTTGTTAAATGATTATTTCTTAATAATCTTTAAGTAGTAGAAACTTGTAAAAATCTCTCTACAGAGATGCTAAACAACATAAATAAGCTGTAACAAAACGTATAAGAATTTCGACGCAGCTGGTAGTAGATCGCATGGCTTAGCGGTCAGAGCGCTTGGACGGTATCCAAGAGGCGCGGGTAGAATCCCGCTACGTTCAAATTGTTATACGTTTTTTCTAAAATGTTTTTCTAAAATAGTAACAGTTCTTGCCTCAGCCTGTACAGGTTTTATAACTTTTCCTTGTACTAAAAGTTTTAGTCTCATATTTCTTATCTTAACATTGTCTATATAAATTTCTCAAGTAAAATACATACTACGCTTCGTTTTCCTTTAAAAATCCATGAAGCATCGCAGACCACGAAAATAAAATCAAAAACTATCGTAAAGCTTACGTAAGCGGCGAGCCCGTTAACTTGAATGTGGGCGTCCGCCGGTCAATTTTGCCTGAAGCGCTCGATGTTACGTTTTTTAGGCTTAAACTGGGATTGTTATCATAAGTGATGAATACTTGGAAAGTAAAAAGTGCTATATATATTTTAGTTTATTACTTACGTTATCGTGACTGTAGTTAAGACGAGTTGTTGCTTCAATCGTACTGGAGATAATGTTATAAGAATATTTTAATATCGTTCAAATAAGTTGAGCTTAATATAAGAGGAAGTTATTGTACATTAAATGGCGGAATTCAATTTGCACTTTGCTTTATTAGAGCGAAGAAATAAAGGTAGTTTCAAATGGAATCGAATCCGTAATCAATCACGTTTAGATTCAGATATTGTTCCCCTGTACTGAATGAAATTGCTGAAACTCCTTGAGGAGTGAATATGACGCTTCATACAAATTTATATATCATATGCACAAATATATAAAATATGCACAAATTCATATAAAAAATAATAAAAAAGCGATTTTTTAGTAAGAAAAATGTTTAGTAGGAAATTTTTATCGCAGTGTACTAAATTTGTGTATGTTTAACACTTTTTAAGTAAACATTTCGCTAAAGCGTCTTACGTAAGACGGTAAGACGCTGTGAGGGACTCATGTTTCCCACTTCCTGTTCAGTTTTAATTCAAACATTGTAACTGACGTGTTCCTACACATTAACTTTACAAACTTGGCAGGTTTTAGTTTCGAACTATATTCACACATACACAAATATTTACAATTTTTTTTTATTTATATTTTTTTAGCTTCACGCTTTTATCCCGCATAGCAGGGTAGACAGAAAGTACCTAGTGTCCGTACTTCGCTTTCTACCGAATTTGAGACATTGCGTGTTGAGTGGTGGAACTCAACGCCGCATTTTGTCTTTTAGAGGCCGGGCGTGGCGTAGGGACAGCGTCTGACTGTAAACGCGACCGGGGGATCCCCACTCCGGGGAGTGATATTTAATTATTTTCACTTCTTCGCTCTGGTAAAAGACAAAATATTTACAAATACAGGTACATAATTTCGTTTAATAGTTGTTTACATTTTAAATATCAATTTTCTAGCATCATATAAATTTTATTAGTGTAGTCATAATTTTGAACTTTGTAAATAGGCTTAAAAACAATAAATATATTGTTATTAAATTTAATATTTATATTTTATTATTAATAATTAAATTAATGAAAAATATATACATTCTATTTATTTTCACTTATGAATACGTTTAAATTCCATCATGGCGATCTGTTGTACCTAACACTGTCAATATAAAAAAAAATCTCATAAAAGAATTCTAAAAAAATAGAACACAAAGTTTTACCTTGTTTAAGTTTGTTAATAAATAATTAATTAATTAAAATAAAGTTTTTTTTTATAAAAATATTTGACGTACTTTTAACTCACATAAGTCGAGATCGTTAACTTGAGTCAATATTAAGAGTACTAACTCCACCAACTTGAATTAAACTTTATCGACTTTAAAAATAAAAGTAGCGTTTGTTACAAATGTTTACTGTTTGCTAATACCGTTGAAAGCATCCGAATTTCCAATAGCAGTTTATTTAAATAGTATTCCTAGTAAAAGTTTCTGAAAAGATGTTCTGAGAGCTCGTTCCTTTTGAGTTAAAATTAAAGAACCTAAGTTGTTTTTGAGATTAAGTTATGTGTTAGGTTTTATTAAATTTTAAATATATAAATAAAAAATAATGATAATAAATGATGAGTGACATGAAGTTAATTAAATGAGTTACAAAACAGTAGTTGATAACAAGTGATCTAAATTCTAATCAGTGGATTGTTTTAAATATTGAATTGATACTGACGTGACCTTTGCGGTCACCGCACCTGATGGGGTTTTGGTGAGAGATAGATAGGAATAATTGTGAGGCAAATGACTTAAGAAATGTTGAGTTTCAAGTGGCTTTTATTTGTTATACACGTTATTGTATACAATGAAGTACAAAGATAACTCTTAACGATAAATAAATTTGTATTCCATTACGTAGGACATTTTCAGACAGTAATCATGATTGATTGTGGGTACAAGGGTTAAGCGAAGGGTAAAGGTGTGAGTAATGCAAAGCACGGCGCTAAGTTCCACTAATCAACATGTCCCAAATTTGGAACGAAATTGAGGAACGAAGTAATTTGACACTACTTAAAAATCTCTTCTGGTAGAATGCTATTATATCAAAAACATCTCACAACTCCGTAATGTGGGAAAATGCGTGAAGCTGCAAATATATTGCTACATAAAGTATATATTCTGTTATTAATTTATCTCTTACCTTAAAACAAAATAGAAACAATTTTATGCTTATATGAGTATTACGTTTGTGGATACGAAAGATAGCAAAAACATCTCTTTTCCTACGTTCTATAAAACCTTGATAATTGCCTAGTCAATATGATATTTTTCAATATTAGCATGTTTTAAAATTATGTCTCATAATATATTGACACTAGGTACTTTCTGTCTACCCAGCGGGATAAAAGCGTGAAGCTAAAAAAAATAATAATTATGTGTTTAAAGGTTAAGGCAGAAAAGTGTGTGTATGTCTATATACACACACACACATACACATACACATACACACACACACATACACACACATACCCACACACACACACACACATACACATACACATACACACGCACATACACACACACACACAATTTTCTGCAAGACAAAGGGCGGCGTTGAGTTCGCCACTCAGTGTGGAGTAATACAATAGACTTGACACGGGGTTGTCTTTGAGGTTGGTTGTCTCAAAAACATATAATATATAAAATAAATATGTATCAACTATTATACATATAAATAAATTGTAACCGAATTCTAAATCATCAAACACAAAGTCACGTAATAAATTAAATTCAATCATACAGACTAAGTACTAAGTTGCCTAACTAAGCTTTGGAAAAACTTTGAAGTTACATGTGTATGCACAAGTGGAACGTTTCACCCGCATCAGTTATATTGAACGGGACCTTTAAAATAAAACAACTTTTTTTTACTTTGTTTACTGTTTGCTAAATATCGTCGGAAGCGGCTATTGGATTTTATTTTAAACGTTATTTAGATTTTACCGACCAGTTTGTGTTTTATTTATAGTAACTCATAATTTAAAATCGTTACTACTATCTTAACTTTATTTACTGAAATTGAATGACATGGACGTCAAAGACTGAGTAAATTATGAATAAAAATTCTCTATATACTCTTTGTTTGTCAATCGAATAAACAATAAACGGAGTAGCTCGACACTATGTTGGCTCTAACAATCTTTCTAAGCCGGATAAAACTAGACGCTGTAACGTTCATCTCCCCCCATATAGTATGTATCAATACTATAATTATAAAAACATGCCTTGGCTCATGATACGTCACGTGGTTAGGACCCATTTATAGTTGTATTCGTATGTAACTCAAGATCTTTTAGAGATTCAGAGATATCAGTGTTAAGAAATTTCAATCGCAATATATTAAATTTATATAATTAGCCATCAGAAGATAATCTCATTTATTATATATTTGCCATCAAAAGGTATCGACTCGTACATGAATTTATTTGCCATCAGATAGGGTTTTTGATATTTGTAATATCTTTCATTAACGTTCCATTGAGATCACCAACGGCTCGTCCGAGGAAAAGCCGAAAGCGCGTCCTACCTTTCTCCCACATATAATGAACCATTGGAGGTAATCATAGTAAGAGAAAAGGTAGCCAAAGCGGCCCCACCCCGCCGCTAGCCGTGAATTCCGACCGACCGTGATTCTTAAAACCTTGGTATTGAACCCTCCGGGACGCAACGCAGTGGAACAGTTAACGTATATGATACTTACAATGCCTTTGCAAACGATCAATTATTAGTTACCTGTTCGATAGTTTATTATAAGATAGATTTGTGATGATGATTGGTTTGTGAGACCAATATAAGCCGTTGATTGGTTTGTGAGACCAATATAAGTCGCGGATTGGTTTGTGAGACCAATATATATCGTCGATTGGTTTGTGAGACCAATATAAGCCGTGGATTGGTTTGTGAGACCAATACATGATGATGATACGTCGATTGGCCTGCCAGACCCATATTACATTCCGGTTTGCATATCAGTTCAGACGCACAACCGCTAGGCGGCCGATTGTGTTATATTCACGCACAGCACATACGTAGCAGCCGTTTGTCAAAACTAACACTTAAACTCGGTTGGGTGCCACCGACATCAGATATCAGCCATAGATTCGCCGAACACTGACAGTCGTATGTCACATTATGCGTTCTATTACCATACAAGGCGCTAGACAAACAGTCGAACACCATTACGTACTTCAGCATTTCGTGAGATAATAGTACAGCACTCCTCTCCGGGACGCCACTAAAACATACTACGAAACGCATGAGACATATAGGTGTCACATAACCATTAATCTCACACCAGGGGTGTAAAATGACATAGAAACAAATTATATCTAAACACGACGCCGTACAAGTATCGCATGCGCAACGTGAGACAATGTCAGAGAAGATACAAGTCGCGCCACCGACATCAGTTAACAATAAGCTATAAAGCTCACTGAACCCCGACAGTCGCGTACCACAAGTTATATCAACATCCGACATCGTACAACCATCGCTGTTGCAACTCAAGACAGCAGCAGTCAAGATATAATCATCCAACATCGCCATAGCCGTTCACCTAAGCCAAGGATATTAGCCTCAGTGATGCCGAGCAATATTAGGTTGCGCCACCGACATCAGTTATCAGTAAGCTATAACGCTCACCGAACCCCGACGGTCGCGTGTCGCAAATTATATCAACGTCCGATGCCGTACAAACATCGCTCACGCAACGCGAGACAGCACCAGACGCGATAACGCAACCAACGTCGCCATAGCAGTTCATATAAGCCAAGAATATTAGCCTCAGTGATGCTAAGCAACATTGGGACGCGCCACCGACATCAGTTATCAGTAACCTATAGCGCTCACCAAACACCGACGGTCGCGTGTCGCAAATTATATCAACGTCCGATGCCGTACAAACATCGCTCACGCAACGCGAGACAGCACCAGACGCGATAACGCAACCAACGTCGCCACCGCAGTTCACCTGAGCCGAGAATATCAGCCTTAGTGATGCTAAGCAACATTGGGTCGCGCCACCGACGTCAGTTATCAGTAAGCTATAACGCTCACCAAACACCGACAGTCGCGTGTCGCAAGTTATATCAACGTCCAACACCGTACAAGCATCGCGCATGCGACGCGAGACAGCATCAGTCATGATATAACCGACCAACATCTCCGTAGCAGTTCACCGAAACTAATTATATCAGCCTCGGTGACGCCCAGCAATATTGATTTATGCCACCGACAACGAATACCATCAAGCCATGAGCTCGCTGAACATCGAAAGTCAGGCGGCGTGTTGTCTCTATCACATAGATCCACTATATGTATCGCCCCAAATACATATATTTATATTCTTATTAGAATTTCATTTGTATAAGATCGTGCCAATATTCGCCATAAAGCCATATATCATATTTATTTTATATGCGGTACGAGTCTTTCAGCTCATCATATATGTTAGTACCTTAGTACATAAGGAGGTTGACTCGACCGCCGCATGCTGCCTCCCTATATATGCCACGCAACTGTTCTGACATTCAGGACGGTGTAACCTAAAATCTCTTTATACATTAAGTCAGAAACTCTATGAAAGACGACTCGGCCCGACGACGCACGACATCGCCGACGTCGACGAGCCCGGCCGCCCTATTACATGCACAACTGCAACTTCTTATATTACACGTACGCAATCTGTTCATTACATAGTATATTAAATATTCTATATTTTTAATATAATCTATTATAATATTATATATTGTTATGTGTACTTTTAATAGACATATATGATTATATGAATCATATTAATATATTATATATGTACGTAAGTACATAATGTTATATTGTATACACAACTGCAACTTCTTTTATTAAACGAACGCAATCTGTTCGTTACATACTTTATTAAATATTCTTTAATTTTATTATAGTCTATTATTATTTATATTGTTATGTGTACTTTTAATGGGCATATTTGATTTAAATATTGAAACATATTTATATTTCTATATGTACATAAGTACATACCGTTACATCCAACCCCCTAAATTCTATGAAGTTTATCGTAATAGAATTTACATATCTTTATAAGTTATTAATCAACCCCCAGTCTTCATAACACTTCGATTAAACAACCCCCCATTATGACAACTCTTTGAGCTATCAACCCCCCAACCAGAAAATCTCTCAAACACTGATAACCTCTTCTGTCTCTTTCCATTTCACGGACAACAATTTGTAGGCAAAAGCCAATTTCTTTTTTTTTTATATTATACAGCCGTTGACCATCCTGGTCACGGCACCAATTTGTAACGTTCATCTCCCCCCATATAGTATGTATCAATACTATAATTATAAAAACATGCCTTGGCTCATGATACGTCACGTGGTTAGGACCCATTTATAGTTGTATTCGTATGTAACTCAAGATCTTTTAGAGATTCAGAGATATCAGTGTTAAGAAATTTCAATCGCAATATATTAAATTTATATAATTAGCCATCAGAAGATAATCTCATTTATTATATATTTGCCATCAAAAGGTATCGACTCGTACATGAATTTATTTGCCATCAGATAGGGTTTTTGATATTTGTAATATCTTTCATTAACGTTCCATTGAGATCACCAACGGCTCGTCCGAGGAAAAGCCGAAAGCGCGTCCTACCTTTCTCCCACATATAATGAACCATTGGAGGTAATCATAGTAAGAGAAAAGGTAGCCAAAGCGGCCCCACCCCGCCGCTAGCCGTGAATTCCGACCGACCGTGATTCTTAAAACCTTGGTATTGAACCCTCCGGGACGCAACGCAGTGGAACAGTTAACGTATATGATACTTACAATGCCTTTGCAAACGATCAATTATTAGTTACCTGTTCGATAGTTTATTATAAGATAGATTTGTGATGATGATTGGTTTGTGAGACCAATATAAGCCGTTGATTGGTTTGTGAGACCAATATAAGTCGCGGATTGGTTTGTGAGACCAATATATATCGTCGATTGGTTTGTGAGACCAATATAAGCCGTGGATTGGTTTGTGAGACCAATACATGATGATGATACGTCGATTGGCCTGCCAGACCCATATTACATTCCGGTTTGCATATCAGTTCAGACGCACAACCGCTAGGCGGCCGATTGTGTTATATTCACGCACAGCACATACGTAGCAGCCGTTTGTCAAAACTAACACTTAAACTCGGTTGGGTGCCACCGACATCAGATATCAGCCATAGATTCGCCGAACACTGACAGTCGTATGTCACATTATGCGTTCTATTACCATAAAAGGCGCTAGACAAACAGTCGAACACCATTACGTACTTCAGCATTTCGTGAGATAATAGTACAGCACTCCTCTCCGGGACGCCACTAAAACATACTACGAAACGCATGAGACATATAGGTGTCACATAACCATTAATCTCACACCAGGGGTGTAAAACGACATAGAAACAAATTATATCTAAACACGACGCCGTACAAGTATCGCATGCGCAACGTGAGACAATGTCAGAGAAGATACAAGTCGCGCCACCGACATCAGTTAACAATAAGCTATAAAGCTCACTGAACCCCGACAGTCGCGTACCACAAGTTATATCAACATCCGACATCGTACAACCATCGCTGTTGCAACTCAAGACAGCAGCAGTCAAGATATAATCATCAAACATCGCCATAGCCGTTCACCTAAGCCAAGGATATTAGCCTCAGTGATGCCGAGCAATATTAGGTTGCGCCACCGACATCAGTTATCAGTAAGCTATAACGCTCACCGAACCCCGACGGTCGCGTGTCGCAAATTATATCAACGTCCGATGCCGTACAAACATCGCTCACGCAACGCGAGACAGCACCAGACGCGATAACGCAACCAACGTCGCCATAGCAGTTCATATAAGCCAAGAATATTAGCCTCAGTGATGCTAAGCAACATTGGGACGCGCCACCGACATCAGTTATCAGTAAGCTATAGCGCTCACCAAACACCGACGGTCGCGTGTCGCAAATTATATCAACGTCCGATGCCGTACAAACATCGCTCACGCAACGCGAGACAGCACCAGACGCGATAACGCAACCAACGTCGCCACCGCAGTTCACCTGAGCCGAGAATATCAGCCTTAGTGATGCTAAGCAACATTGGGTCGCGCCACCGACGTCAGTTATCAGTAAGCTATAACGCTCACCAAACACCGACAGTCGCGTGTCGCAAGTTATATCAACGTCCAACACCGTACAAGCATCGCGCATGCGACGCGAGACAGCATCAGTCATGATATAACCGACCAACATCTCCGTAGCAGTTCACCGAAACTAATTATATCAGCCTCGGTGACGCCCAGCAATATTGATTTATGCCACCGACAACGAATACCATCAAGCCATGAGCTCGCTGAACATCGAAAGTCAGGCGGCGTGTTGTCTCTATCACATAGATCCACTATATGTATCGCCCCAAATACATATATTTATATTCTTATTAGAATTTCATTTGTATAAGATCGTGCCAATATTCGCCATAAAGCCATATATCATATTTATTTTATATGCGGTACGAGTCTTTCAGCTCATCATATATGTTAGTACCTTAGTACATAAGGAGGTTGACTCGACCGCCGCATGCTGCCTCCCTATATATGCCACGCAACTGTTCTGACATTCAGGACGGTGTAACCTAAAATCTCTTTATACATTAAGTCAGAAACTCTATGAAAGACGACTCGGCCCGACGACGCACGACATCGCCGACGTCGACGAGCCCGGCCGCCCTATTACATGCACAACTGCAACTTCTTATATTACACGTACGCAATCTGTTCATTACATAGTATATTAAATATTCTATATTTTTTATATAATCTATTATAATATTATATATTGTTATGTGTACTTTTAATAGACATATATGATTATATGAATCATATTAATATATTATATATGTACGTAAGTACATAATGTTATATTGTATACACAACTGCAACTTCTTTTATTAAACGAACGCAATCTGTTCGTTACATACTTTATTAAATATTCTTTAATTTTATTATAGTCTATTATTATTTATATTGTTATGTGTACTTTTAATGGGCATATTTGATTTAAATATTGAAACATATTTATATTTCTATATGTACATAAGTACATACCGTTACAACGCTAATTTTTCCTTCTATAATATATATATATATATATATATATATATATATATATATATACATATATATATATATATATATATATATACACACATATATATATATATATATATATACACATATATATATATATATATATATATATATATCTGTTACATTAAGCTTGACTCTACACGTAGCACTCGTAGCTGATTACGTAGCAAGCGCAACGTACGTCACATTCAAGTCACGTAGCAACTTAACGATATATTATCTGTTGTGACGAACACTAGTTTAATATGTGTCATAATACCCATGCAGGTAAAGTTTAGAACTATATTATGTACCAACTAAATATTAAACCAATCATTTTGCACGTACAAATGCATAAACCAACTCTTGTTCTACGTATAACTTCTTAATTTTAAGGCAATTCTAAATAAGATCTTAATTTTTGATCTTAGACTTATTCAAATTATGTTAATGTACTTTATTTCATTTCATTTTTGAATTAAAATTGTGTAAGGACCAATATATATATATATATATATATATATATATATATATATATATATATATATATATATATATATATATATATATATATATATATATATATATGTACTTAAATCACTTAACTAATATAACTTCCTGCTTTACTCATTACTCTACGCGTAGCATTCGTAGCTGATTACGTAGCAAGTGCAATACAAGATACATTCAAGTCACGTAGCAATCAAACAATATACTATGGGTAGTGACGAACGCTATTTATAGTTATTATTGTCTATACATTTTTTTTAGTTTGATTTTGTAACTTCCTTCAGGCTAACAAGAACAGATTCTACCCTCTGATCTTAGACAATAAGCCGAGGAACGGTTTTGGATTGATTTTGTAGCTTCCTAACCTCGGGTTTTTGCTGATATAGAAGTTATTTTAATGTTAGTATTTTTAATGATTTTTTATATACTTCTTATATGAATTACATAATTTGTAAATATATTCTACTATTTCTAATGGTTTATTGAATTAGTCGATAAACTTTTTTAAAAAATATATTTGAATCTTGTATTTGCTGCTGCAAAACCCTCAAATAAAAAATATATAAATTATTATTTTATAGTACTTATTTCAATTTTATTTAGGCTCAGTAACTCAGGCATGTTTCTAGACAAACTGTAATAAACAATTCCTAAAAATGTCATTTAAAATTAGGCACTTTTATAAAAGGAACATAGCAAAGTAGTCAGAGAAAATCCAGTGTTTTCCAACTGAAATTAAGACATTGCATGTAAAGTAACGAACTCAACGCCACGCTTTATCATTCTAGAGAGAAGAAATGATAATTATATATCTTCCCACTTGAAATCGTTATATTTAGACTGTATTGACACTTGGTTTGTACTCTTGCTAATCCTCTTCTTAAATGTATTAACTAATTTAGTGATCTTAATTTCTTTCTTTTTAATACAATATATACAGGATATAAAAACCTAAACTAATTCTTTCCAGACTATATTTGCCTGTTCTTTTCGCATCAAACCCACAACTAATAACGTTTACAATTATAAGCTCTCCAACTGCACCACGAAGGCCTCTATGAATATCCAATTAAAATAGCATCGGTACAAAGCTGAATAAATGAATAACGATATATAAATAAAATATTTGTTTGTACGTGATTGTTATATGGAAATGTTATCCCAAGTTTGGGAAACAAGAAAAGTTTGAATTGCCATTATTAGCGGCCTTTTTATAGCCTTTGTATATTTGTTAGCTATACGTTGGATTATTTGGCACAATAGCAAGGCATGTTTATTGACAACTGTGATAAAGTTCTATTCTCGTTTAGGGCAAATAAATTGATTTAGTATACTGAACTTAATTTTTTTCAAATAATGTTGTGTAAGGTTGAAGCAAAATAAGTATAAGGAAGCCGCCAAAATAAAACTGTAAGGTAATTACAAAATAACCTTGCAGTAGTGGGATGTCAACTAGTATAAAAGGCGTCGCCCTCAACGCTACGTGACCACGTGTACTCTACAATATATTCAAAATACCTCATTCTGTGTTATACATGTGACTGGTAAATAAAAAATATTGTCAACTAAAAATTGTTTTAATTGTAGTCAGGAGTTTTCTGATTGTACAAAAAGTTCTTATGGACATAAGTTATTAATTTTTTTAAAAAACGAAATTCATTTCCAGTCGTTTGTCTTTTATAGTCAATCGAAGACACGACATTGTTAAACGTTAATATTTTCCAAAAAAAAATATTATAAACGTTAAACGTTCACAAAATGTACCATTTAAAAGATTTTCAAATACACATTATTCATTAAATTAGCATATTTCTATTCGTTCTTTCAGCTCAGCGCGGCCGCAGCCTTCCGCAGAACGTGATGTGAATGATAATTACGTCTCATAACTCAATATTTAAATTTTCTAACTTCAATAGGTTTTGATTTAGTATTATAACTTAGTTTTATTGTGTTCTACGTAAATAAATAATATTATATATTAAAGTAAGTTTTTAAAAACAAGTTTTTATTAACGCCCAGCAAGCAGTGCGAAAAGATTCTAGTAATCTTTAAATATCTAAGTCTTAGTTATAATTAATTTTTACCAGAAACAATTGCTTATTTATAACAAGACATATTTTATTGGAAAACGAATTAAATATGTTGTAATAGATGTTTGTATGTACGAAAAAATACGTTAAGCTTATTGGGCTTTATTTAAAATTTATTTTTAATTTTTTTAACTTTAATTATATTTTACTTTTTTTTTAGTTTTTACGTAGTTCCGCATTTTATGCATAAAACACCCTTATTGAGATTCACTTTGTGCATCATATTATACTCATGCAACCCTTTGATTTGATACCCATATTATAGGGTTTTCTATTGAAAAACGACGTCGCCATTTTGTGGTGTCCCCCATATTAGATTTAAAGTGGTAGCCTTATTGAATCGTGAGAATTCACGTAAACTATACGTGTGTGCTAAATTTCAACTCAATCGGTTGAGGTTTATTATCAAAATTCACTTCCAAGATTTGTCTCACACTAACAAACTTAGTCTTCAAGTTAAAAAAACGCTTGTAAAATGGCTTTGGTGGCAACACACTGTAAACCCAATGGGCTTAGTGTGAAAAAATTAGGACAATATAGTCGGGATAGAGATAGTTATGCCGTTCTTAATTCTGTATACAAAGCATTAAATAGGATAAAATTAGAATATATGATATATTTATAAAAAGAGGCGTTTTTACAAGCTTAATTCCTTCTACATATATCAATAAAGTTATTTTAAATATTCTCTCTGTATACCTAAAGACAGATAACACAAAAAACAAGTTAAAAACTAAGAGAAAAAGGCTTAAAGTTATATTCGACTATTTTTGGTTTTAAAACCTTTCTATAAAATGGATTTTTAAACTATAGTATCAGTTAATGTTATCTAATAATATAGTTTAAAATCTATTTCCTTTAACTAGTAACGTTTTATTAAATTATATTTTTAATCTAGACGAGTTATTTATATACTTTTTGCAATAAAAAATGTATTAAGGTATCAAATCATTGTGATATAATGTTCAAGTCATTGGTGTAGACCTAAATATACTGTGTAAGTGTTGTTCTGAGAAACTGTTCATTAAATAATGTAAGAATTTGTGCAGTTATTGGGATATTTATGTGCATAATTGTAAATTTAAGTGGATAAATTGAGCACAAAGCCGTTTAAATTTGTGTTGTGTTGCATAAAAAAAAATACGCTGGTTCTAATGTTGAAAATTTGAATCATGTTCGGTGGTGCAAGTGTTATGAGTGTTTTGATACGTCATTTGTAACGGACAGCTTAATTTGAACTCCTCTTACGTTTCAGATTAAATAACTTAACCAAGGACTCAATTCTTGTCCCTTGGTCTCGTTAAGCTTTGTTCTTTTTTTTCACTATTTTTCAATATCATATAACATTTGTAGGTATTGTGTCTGATTTAATTGTAATTATATATATATATATATATATATATATATATATATATATATATATATATATATATATATATATATATATATACATACATTGATAATTACATAAAACATTTCAGAGGTTACTTTAAAAGAGATCAGCAACTAAATTTGGGTTGGTTTCTTTGGAAGAACGTCGCAAATTATTAATTATATTTTTGTACAAATTGTTCAACCACAAGATACAGTCGGAATATTTGATCAGTTGGCTTGCGTTGTATGTATTTTTTACGTGAAATTGTATAAAAAAAACTAGGCATTAATTCTCCTACACCAGCAATTCTGCATTAATATAATACAATAGTCATTAACGTTGAGGACTTGTATGGGTACATGATACCATAGGATGTTTTAAATTTATAAATTACTACGAAGCTCTTGACGTACTCTCATATTTAGTTTGTATTTATATTTTTGTTGTTTATTTTTGCCATAAATAACTTTATTACATTTGTTAAAATGTTGTTTTTTTTCAGTCTTGTATTTTTATTGTTTTTTTTTGTTATAAGTGGTGTTTTCTCTTATATTGTTACTGCACGCTGAGTCTGCCTGTTAGTTGAATAACACCTTGTCATGTATTTCTTATTATATTTGTATATGTGTATGCTATGTGTTTATTCTGTTGGTGGACCTAATTTATAAATAAATAAACGAAAGGCAGAAATAAATATTTTTCTATATTTATTTATATGTTATAACTAGATTTCGCTCACAGCCTAAAAATTTTCGTTATATTATTACGAATTTTTTTCTCCCCCGCGCCGCACATTTCATTTATTAGGCGCATTATGGCGCTCAAGTCAATCATATCGTTATAATTTTACAACACTATTCGCCCAAATTACTTAGTGTATTATCTATATCTATATTAAATACTTAAAGTGACAAATGTATTGATTTTGATAAGAGTTTGTTTAATATTCTTAAATGTAATTAAAAAAGTATCCAATTTAATTAAATTTATAGTTCATTATTTTGTTCATAAAATATTGATATATACTATCCCGGACGTTTATTTAGAACTGTTTAAGACAAATAATTTTATACTACAACGTAAAAATTGTAGCCGATAAGTTATTCTGATTTACCTATAATACTGTAAAGTTACATCCTAATCAAACAAATGTCCTCAGAAACTTTTGCTTTTAATATATTATTAAGGAGACTATCGACACTGTCAGCCAGCGTCCTCCCGACTCACCGCCTTACACACAGCGCATATTAATGCGCTCGGGGTAATATATATTATTATTTTAAAACGATAATAAGTCTTTACATATTGGTTGAAATCAAATACTATCATAAAGGCAAGTTGTTCAAAAATAAGTGCCTGTTATAAATAACTTATTTATTTGGATAAAGCTTAATATTTATTTTACCATAACACCGTTGCAAATGTATTATTTTAGAACTAAAAATGTATACATATAAATTGTTATAGTGAGTCAGCTGTAAAAGCTAGACATATGCTGACGCGACCTTTTTTTGAACTTTTAGAGGGAAACAATTTTGTCATACATGATTTTTACGTAACTTTCGCCGTTTACTCGGCGCACGCGAGGTAAGCTGTAAATGTATAAAAAAATTCCCGTATTCAAAACATTTTTAGTACTGCTTTACTCTCATTAGTCGGAGTGATATAATATACCCTATAGCCTTCTAATAAATGGACTATTTAACACAGAAAGAATTTTTCATTTCCTATCAGTATATCCTAAGATTAGCGCGTTCAAACAAACAAACTCTTCTGCTTTATATGGTTAGTACAGATTTGTAAATATTTTTCTACTTTTAAATTTAAAATGGAATAAGTGTAAATACTTAAACATCAGCATTTCTACGTAATTGGAAAAGGACGCATGGCTAAGTGATAGAGTTCGATTTCCACTGCGTTCAAATTTGTATATGTTTTTAAAAAATAAGTGTTTCATATATAAAAATTAATAAATATTTATTTAATTTATTTTATATAATTTAATTGTTCTACTTAAAATATACGGTTTGCAAAATAACCAGTCGACCGGATGTTTTTCTGGTATTTCTCATTTTCTGAAGCGTTGCTCAACTGATTGTGTAATTACCGTACTTTCCTGTCGGTTTCAAAAGATTTGCTGCGACTTAACAAAACAGCGTTTTAAAAGGAATTTGTAATTTATATTTTTGTATTATATTTAAATATATTTACTGTAACTACATTAAACATAAGATTTTCACTTTGTTATTTTTTTTAATAGAGATATTAAAAATATAAACCTTACATATTGATATAAATAATTCCAGGAATTGCAACTTATTTAATACAAATTTGAAGAAATTCACCCTGTGCACTTCAAGCTTCAAGCTGCTCGTGCTTTTAGTCACGTAGTGTTAAGACACTCCGTGCTTCGCTTTCCGCCGAATTGGAGACATTGTGTATTGACTGGTGGAGCTGAACACGCCGCACTTTGTCTTACCATAGCGAAGAAGTGAAAGTAATTTAAATATAACTGTTATATATATATATTACGCAATGGGATGCGCGGTTAAGGAGAAAGGAGAGTGGAGAACGTACCATTACATTATTAACATAAAAATAATAAATTAAAATAATAATATTTACTTGTATATATAATAATTTGTGAAGTAATAAGTTGCAAATAAAACATAATCGCAAAGAGCAAAGCATTTGAAACATTTACAAGTTAAGTTTTTCTACTGTAATAACTTGCTGCGTCTGTTTTGTATAATGATGAGAATTGGCCCAATTTCTTAATATCACGCGTACTTGAAAGAAATCGTTATCTATTAAATGTTGGGAACCAAAATGAATGTCTTGTTTAGGATATTTCTAGTTTTATGATGTTTAAATTGTATAAAAGGAGAATAGAAAATATGTCAAATTGATTTTTTATTGTATTGTATAATTCGGTGCCTGTTTTTCTTTTTAGTTTTTTCAACGCCGCTTATTGTCTTACCAGAGCAGAATTTAATATTCATTAACTATGTTTGTCTTTCACATCAGATTTGTTGGCTGAATACTTTAAAAATTACAACGATATGAATAACTTGAGCACCATAAAATGCTTAATAGAAAAACACGTGGCGGGGGGAGAAAAATTTCGTGATTATATAACGATAACTGTCAAGTACAAATAGTTTTACCAATATCACCATGCGAGCGAAGCCACGAGCGAAATCTAGCATATATAGTACTAGTATATCTAGTTTATAATAGTTTGTTGGTCACAGTGGGATAACGCCTGATTGTAAGCAGGATGGTTGTAGGTTTAATTCTCACTCAAATGCATAATTACATTTTAATTAATTTTCTTTTTTTCAGGTAAAAAAATAGTGGGACTAAGTTGCGTCACTAAACACTCGACTCAGAATGTTCCGATTTTGGACGTTGAACAGAACTTTTGAAAATAGATTTTCTCTAAAGTATAATAATAAATTTTGGCTATTCTGAACCCAAAAATGCAATATTAACCTTAGTTATCATGGTGCAACCCTAACTTGTCAAAAAAGCTGTTTATACTTTATTTGTAAACATTTTGTCTGAGATTGTAACCTACAGTCTCCCATAATGTTATCAATTTGTAGTATACAGTAAACAAGAATATAGTAATATATATTTTTGGTTTAAAAATCAAATGTTCAAAACTACCTAGTCTTTGTAAAATCTGTTTGTAAATGACAAAAGACATTTACGTTTACGAGTAACATCAAACCATTGTAGCTTCGAGCATTAAGTATGTATTCTGTGTTAAAAATCTTTTGAAAAATTATTTTAACATATTTATTTGTATATTTATTTGTGTATACTAGAATATATATATTTTTAACTTTTCTGACGCAAATTAGATATATCTGGCTGCATGCAATAGTTGTTTCTTCAAACAACGCTCTGTTAATAATATATTATTATTGCATGGACGTAAATATGTTTTAGCATATGTAAGGGGTACACAAAAAGTACCAAGTTTTTTTCCTCCTCAATGCCGTGAAACTAACCGCATCGCTTTGTCTTACTAGAGCGCAGAAATTGAAGAATTTAAATATAATCCCCCGAGTCGGAGTCGAACCCACATCCGGTCGCGTTTACAGTCAGACGCTGTCCCAGAGCGCCACGACCGGCCACAATGTATGCTCTTTTATTTATACCTTTGACTTTTTCTCATATGTGGTATGAGGTGTCTCTTTTAATATTAATCTTGTAGATTTTTCGTGATAAATTAATGCTATATTTGATTAAATGCCGTATTACAATTTAGTTTTTTTAACTCTGTTCAACAATTCATTATTTTGTTTATACTACTTAACACCTCCTTTAATTTAATCAGCGCTGAGTACAGAGATAGTATATACTCATATACAATAATTGGTAGATATAGGAGTTCAATCCTAGAATTACTGACGGTAGAAATTATTTTCATATTAACAGTAACTTTTAATAAATGAAAAAGGAATCATTTAAAAATATAGAAACAATAACAAACATTTCTAGCAAAATATATGTGAATGTATACCTGTAGCCATTTAATCCTTGTGATGTTTTCTTCTGTGACGCTCAAAGCTTTGCGTTCACCAAGCTTGTACGATTCATCGTAGTACATATACTCTGTGAACGTTAGACCACTAGTGGTGTACTGCTGCGTGAAGTATATCGATATTGTCCCATTTACGATATCGTGTTGGATAATCCATCGACATTTGATAGGGACGGGAAATGGATTAGGAAAGTTTGGTGTTTGTATTATGCCAACGGGACCCTTCAGTCGACCGCCACATGTTTGCGGACCCTGGTGCTCTCCAGATTGAGATGAGACGGCGTGGATTGTGATTGAGGCCAGTGTGATGCTGAGTAGCTGTTGCATTGAGAGCCTGGAACAAATGAAAGTAGTTATTAATAACTTTGTTTTAGTTAGTAGTTTATTTTTTTATTTAAGTACTATATTATACATTACCGGAAAGAAAGGTGTGAATTTTATTTCTGCGTAAGAGAATGTTCAAGTACATATGAGTTTTAGCTTTATTTTTTTATAATCATGTAGAAACCTAATCTCGTGACAATACTCCCATTTATACTAGCAAATGGAGATTATCCGTAGATTAGCGGGACTCAACGCCGCAAACCATACATACCAGAGAGAGGAAAAATAATTTAAATATGATCAATTTCTCGAGTAAATTCACTACAACCAATCGTGTTAAAAGTGGAACGGTATACCGGTATCAGTTGTTTAGTAATTCATAACTAACATATATATGACTAAATTATTATACCTAGCATAATACATTATATCAGGGAAATAACCTCTTGAACCCTATTAGAATATTAATGTTTTAGTATATTTTGCTAAAATTTTAAAGAATTTAAAGTTTTCTCAATTTAAAGTTTTAAAAATATGCTAAAATCAAGCAGAAAGTGACGAAAGTAGGTCTGGCCATTCTAATTTACTAACGACCTTTCCGTCCTTTGGGACAAAATGCCTGGAAGCGCACACCACATCTGATGCAAAATGAACTTTTCAAATAACGAAGATTTTAAGTGATTTTTTTATATGGATTCCTATGAAAAATACTATTCTAACAATATATACGATTAGGAAAGTAGAATTCATATTCAAGTTTTCAGTAGGAATGTCGTATATATATATATATATACATATATATATATATATATATATATATATATATATATATATATATATATATCTTCACGCTTTAATCCCACGTAGCAGGGTAAACAGGAAGTATCTACTGCCAAGACACTTTTTACTCCGTTTTCCGAACTCCAGACATTGCGTGTTGAGTGAAGGAACTCAACGCCGCGCTTTATCTAACCAGAGCGAGATAATGAAAATAATCTAAACATAACTTCAACGAGCGGTCTTAACAATAAATTCTACTATACATAATAGAACTTACAAGTGCTTACAGCATCATCTGAAAGTTCTAAAACAAATATTGATTGGAAAATCTCGTACTATCTGATACATGAATATTTCATAAATCCAAGCTAAACTTGAAACTTGTTCTCTTTTTTAATTTCAACATAGTTAGCTCAGCGATAGATGATGTCAGTTATCTCCAGTGCCATATTCAATTTGCATTTTAAAATCATTAATATCCTTTGAAATTGTATTCAATGCGTTGTTTTTGCAATCTGATATTTAAATTGTATAAAAAAGCAGCTTTAAGCTTTGTTGCATACAACAATGTAGGCGGAGAGAATTTAGTGCCAAGGTAGTCTTTTTTTTACGAAACAACTTTTTTTTACGGACAGCGTCTGACTGTAACACGATCGGTTGTGGGTTCGATCCCCACTCGGGGGAGTGATTATATTTAAATTATTTTTACTTCTTCGCTCTGGTAAGACAAAGTGCGGCGTTGAGTTCCACCACTCAACACGCAATGTCTTGAGGAAAGCAAAGTACGGAGTGTCTTCACACTAGGTACTTCCTGTCTACCCTGCTATGTGGGATAAAAGTGTGAAGCTAGAAAAAAAATGAAACAGTAATAATTAACAATGTTAATTATTACTAACGATTATCAAAAGATATAAAGAGAAAAAAAACTGTTCTGTATGCAGTAGATACTACTTAGTCTTTTAGATACTTACCTTTACCTTTAAGATAAAAGGAATTTAAGTATTCCAATAAAAAGGCAAAATAACGAAGCAAATAAAAAAGCAGCGCGACGCTTTAGAATACAAGGGTAATCTGATGGAACTTAGTGTCATATTGTCGTTTGTCATTTATCGCGCGAACTCGAAACATTGCGCGTTGACTTGCAGATATCAACGTTGTCCTCTTGCCAGAACGGAGTAATGGAAATAGTTTAAATAATAATCGTTTCTCGGAAAGGAAATTGAATTCATGACTAATTGAAATTTAAAACTAATCGTATTTCCACAGCGCTACTATGTACATACACAATTTGTAAATAAATATATTTTTAAATTTTTAAAAATTATTTGTACTTTCCTATTCATAGTTTGTTCGAGATAAAATCGTCTATTCTAACCTGTTTTATTAAATTCCATTGTTCATATCAGAATTATTCCTCATTTGTCACTGTCTGATGTCATAGCCTATGAACAGCTTTTTTGTTTAATTTATTATATATAATGTGTTATAATATTTGAGACCGTCGTGGCGTAGTAAGACGGCATTGATTTCCGATCTTCGATTCTTCCTATCAAGCAATGAACGGAATAAGGTTCTCTCTGGCTTACCTTACCTTATCTTTTCTCTCTGTACACAGTAAAAACGGAATGTTGAAAAAATTTGATATATAAATGCTATTTTTACTTCCTCGCTCTGATAAAGACAAAGAGCGGCGTTGAGTTCCACCAATCAACACGCAATGTCTCGAATTCGATGGAAAGCGAAGTACGGAGTGTGTTGACTCTAGGTACTTTCTGTCTACCCTGCTAAATATGGGGTTTCCCAATAAGAACGATATGTTTTGAAATTGAAATAAAACATGTAATATATAAGTTCGAATTTCGTACTCAATGGCTTTGGCTCAATGCTTTATTTAATAGGAAATTTTATGCTATTTATGATTTAAACAAAATATCGTTCAAACCGCCACGACTTTTTTTGCACTGGTGAATACGGTCGGTCCAATTTTCGATGACTCGGTGCAGCATTTTGGCTGATATATGATAATCGCTCGAATGTTGCGTTCAAGATATTGAATCGTAGCTGGTTTATTGGAATACACTTGAGATTTAACATACCCTCACAAAAAATAGTCCAAGGGTGTTAAATATATTTAGCACGAAATGCTCTTTAAGTAGAGACAATACTTCTCGAATTTTGATAGAAAATTTGGACAATTTCATGGACAAGTCCATGATTAAATGTCAAATGTTAAACAACTAAGATGGCGGCTATGAGCTATCAAAATCCTATCATCCCTATATATATATATATATATATATATATATATATATATATATATATATATATATATATATATATATATATATATATATATGAAAAATGTAAAATCATGTACATCTTAGGAATAAATAACAAATAGATATGATTTGAAATTGTAGCAATGTTGTATTTAATAAAAAACACCAAGCTTTATTTTTTAATCAAAAAATATTTCTCTAAAACTGAACCCAATTAAACGGCAGTCTCGTAGTCCAACTTAAAATAAATGAATATATCACTCGCTTATTCATATTGATCTAAAATAACCTCTTTGTAAAGGTAGTGGCGGTACGCAGTTTCAGGCCGGATTTAATTTTTCATTTCCGAATAAAAATTCTGAAAGAGAACCGTGCCGTATTTTATTTTAAAACGAAGCCATTAATTGAAGCTTTATGCATTTAAAAAAAAAATCATGGAAATCATCGAATTGATCTATGGCCTTGTAATGGTGTGCACACATTCGTACGTCGGTATTCTGAAATCAGCAGAAAAGAGGATGTTACAAAAAATTACTGTTTTAATATAAATGAATATGTATTTATTTAGTTTCACGCCTTTTATCCCGCATAGCAGGGTAGACAGAAGTACCTAGTGTCTAGACATTCTACGGCGTACTTTGTTATTCGCCGAGTTCGAGACATTGCGTGTTAGTGGCGGAACTCAACGACGCACTTTGTCTAACCAGTGCGAGGAAGAAAACAATTTAAATATAATCACTGCACTGAGTCGAGTTCGAACCCACAACCAGATGCGTTTAGAGTCAGACGCTGTCCCACTGCGCCACGCCCATTTTTAAATATTTAATATAAGCAAACAATTGTTTAATTTAAACTTAAGTACCTTCAACTATATAATAATACATACACCTGTGGAATAATTGTCCACATAACGATTTTGGCAGCGTACAAATGCTTTTTAACGTTTACGCGCCTCTTATGCAAAAAATATATAAAAAAATAAAGAAATCAACATTTGGATATTATAATTTGAATAGATACTAAAAATTTCTCAAGTCACAGCTCTCGTAGTCATCTCATTACTTGTTTCATTGTACATATTAATCTTTGTGGGATGCGTCAACGGCAAGTAGTCAACGGTAGATAAATAAACAAGTAATAACGTTGTGACACATTGACAAATGACGAGACCAAGTTAGTAAGGAGATTCGCGTATCTCGCGAATACTCAATCTTCGCTTTTCACCCGTTCTTGTTACTTAACGTTTACATCGTAGTAATATTAAAGTTTAAAAAATGATAGCAGAAATTTGAGCTGTTTATGTTTACCACTTCTTTTAACACTTTTTTTAGCTTCACACTTTTATTCCGCATAGCAGGGTAGATAGAAAGTACCTGGTGTCAAGACACTTCGTACTCCAACGAATTCGAGACTATGCGTGTTGAGTGGTGGAACTCAAAGCTGCACTTGTTTCACCAGAGTGAGAAAGTGAAAATAATTAAAATATAATCAGCGTTAGACTGTAAACGCGGTGGGTTTAATTACCATTCGGGTGAGTAATTATATTTAAATTAATTTCATTTCCTTGCTCTGCTCAGACAAAGCGCGGCGTTGAGTTCCGCCACTTATTACCACAATGTCTTATTATCGGTGGAACGCGAAATGTCTTGACACTAGTTACTTCCTGTTTTTCGAGATAAAAGCGTGAAGATAAAAAAAATATTTATTTCAAATAACCCAAGTCACTTTTATCTGTCTACTTAAAATTTACGTTTAATTCCAAAATTAAATATTAAGTATTAGAGTAATTATGGTTTAATTATTCAGTTCTATGGAGTGTCACAATTAAATTGCAGTATTGGTTGTAATAAGGTATATTTTGTTGGTTTAACGCTTTAAGTTTTATTCTTTGTACAAGTTTACAATTGTACAAGATCTTACTTATTGTGCTAAAATTTCATTAAGTTTTAGATAGTTATTTTAAATAAAGGTTTCAAAGAAGTATATACTTATGGTTCGAGCTTCAATATAGCATGGGGATATCATTTACATACAAATGCCTCGCAAACACTGTACGTAAATAATTTGGTTCCCAATAACAAGCTCTAGGGGATGTAATATAAGAAACCACGTACAATCGGCAATATGGGTGGAATATCAATGGTAGGGTTTGTTATATCTTACTTACGATGTCGTATGTACATTTAGATGATAAGATCGACGAAAAGATAAAGTAAACGCACAAAAAACTACATTAATTTTATGATATTATACTTTATTTCTACTAATGTATATTACAGACAGATATGTTTACTTTTCTTATTTTATATTATATATTTAGCAATTTTACGTAATGAATGAGGTAATTTTCATATTTTGAGATTTCAAAAAATATATTAGTGATTAGTGATAATGTTACTTGACTGACTGCACCCGAAATCGAGACAACGTTTTGTGCGACTAACTTAACACTACGTTTTGTCTTACCATAGCGGAGAAATGAAAATATACAGAAATATAATCATTTCTTCGAGTAGGAGTCAAACCCACAAACTATAGCGTTTACAATTAAATAATCCCACTGCGCCACGATGTCTAACTCATTATAACTATTATAACCATTATAACACGAATGTTGTATAATAAAATTCTTTTTTTCCCTAAATTAATACTAATTTGTATTTCTAGGGTAAATTGGGTAATAGGTACTTCAACCAAAAGTCTCAATTAAAGCTGTTATCCGCTAATCAAAGGAAGGAAAGTTTATATAATTGTTTGATAACTGTCTTCGCCGTGAGTTTCATTTTTTAGCCGATTTAACGAAGTGGCTGTTTTTTCTACTTAGAATATCATTGAATTACATATCATAAAGCGTTCCGAGTACAGGAAGCCTATACGTCCCAAGTGTAGGCTTAAAGACCCTTTAAATGCGCTTTAACACTTGAATACACCGTCCGAGCTACCTAGTTACATATAATATCCCTAAATAACATACTTAACTGCAGACAGTGATAAAATCAGTTATTATATTAAATATGAACTCTAGATGGAAAAATCTGGTTTTTATGAATTTTCAAGAAAATTGAATACTTCGGTTTAAGATTTATTTAATGGAAATGCTTGAAAATGCTAATAACTAGCTAAAGGCAACTGAAAAAGCGTGTAAAATAATTAATGCCGGGAAGATATTTCACTATAAATAGGAATTACTGAAATTATACTGAAAGTGATTTAATTATCCAATTATATGGATAGAAGTGATAATATAAATTAAAAGACACAAGTATATAAAAAAAGAAGCCGGTCGATGTGCAATGGGACAGCGTTCAACTGTAAACGCGATCAGTTGTGGGTTCGATTCTCCGTCTGTTCGTGTCTCGAACCAAAGATTATTTTCTTGCTCTGGTAAGAAAAAGCGCGCCGTTGAGACGAGATTTCCTGTCGAGTGTAGATTGGTATTTTTTTTAAATATATATAAAGATATATAAATATAAAAATGAGGCCGGCCGTGTGACAACGTCTGACTGTAAACGCGATCGGATGTGGGTTCGATCCCGACTCGGGGGTGTGATTATATTAAAATTATATTCACTTCCTCCCTCTGGTAAAGACAAAGAGCGGCGTTGAGTTCCACCAATCAACACGCAATGTCTCGAATTCGGTGGAAAACAAAATACGGAGTGTGTTGACACTAGGTACTTTCTGTCTACCCTGCTATGCGGGATATAAGCGTGATGCTAAAAAAAAATTGATGAAATAAATGTAACACACATTACCATGTGTTTGATATACACATTCCTAAAGCAACTCATCAATGCTTCAATAATCTTATTGTATTGGAGTATTGTATTCTAGTATTGTTAATCTTGTAATAAAAATTAATTTAAACCTAAGTTTAATATACGTATGTATAACTGACCTGTTTATCAAGATAGCATACACTGCATATATTTTTTTGCACACAGTGATAAGGGCTTCAATTAAAATTTAAACCTTGTGATAATTAGGCACTTTCCAAGTCATCGACGAACACTTCAGGCAGTGTAATCTTAGTATATATTATTAATTACTTCTACTTTATTACTTCTAGTCTTAACTTCGTGTCTTCTGGGATTGATTCAATTCTAGATACAGACGTGCCTGACTTAAGCACCAAGGGGACAGTTGAAACGTGCTTATTTACAATTTTGAAACTAACTGTACATCGGTTACTCAGTGCTCTTTTGAGATGATAGTAATATAAAGTACAATGTTTGTTTATATATAATATTTTTTTATATATAGGTTAATTGAGGCCGGTCGTGGCGTAAAGAGGCTGTGGACTCGATTATTACTCGGTGGAATGATTATATTTATTTACTAGTGATATATTATATACTATATATATATATATATATATATATATATATACTATATATATATATATATATATATTTACTAGTGATATATTATATACTATATATATATATATATATATATATATATATATATATATATATATACATATATATTTTAATAATGTTATTTTTGATTTTATCAATTTTTCACAATTAATTTAAAGGAAATTGTTAATATGGAATTAAATATTTAGATTAATTTATAATTTATATATATATATATATATATATATATATATATATAGTATATAATATATCACTAGTAAATAAATATAATCATTCCACCGAGTAATATATAATATAATATATATATATATATATATATATATATATATATATATATATATATATATATATATATATATATATATATATATACATACATATATATTTTAATAATGTTATTTTTGATTTTATCAATTTTTCACAATTAATTTAAAGGAAATTGTTAATATGGAATTAAATATTTAGATTAATTTATAATTTAAATAGTAGCCAAATAAACCGTGGCAACACTGTAAGAAAAATAAATTAAGGGTAATATAAGAAGACGGACGTTTTTGGGAAAGAAAGAGTATTTTCAGTAATAAATTGTAATTATTAGATTTGTATGAAGTATTTAATTTACGGAGTACGGTATATATCCTCATACTAGATTATCGTTCGCGGCGTCGCTTGCATGGTGTATTGATAAAAACTACATTTGACAGTTGACAGTTATCTTCATATTATTACGTAATTTTTCTCTCCCTTGCCGCACTTCTCATCTATTAGGCGTCTTGTGGCGCTCAAGTCAGTTATATCGTTATAATTTTTAAAGCATTCGGCCAAATTATTTAGTGTGAAAGACATTGTTCATCTATATTAAATACTTAACGTGACAAATGTATTGATTTCAATAAGGGTTTGATAAATATTCTAAAATGTGCATTGTAAAAAAGTATCCAATTTAATTTTATTTATAGTTTACCTTTTAGATCATAGTGGCTTGCATATGAAAGATACATGATATCCAGGACGTTTATTTACAACTACTTAAGTCAAATAATCATAAACTACATCAAGGTTGTGTCATCAGCCATATCAATTGCATCTTTATATTATTAATATAAGATGTAATTTTGATAATATAATTTAGATTTTATTTCTATTATCTATAGTTCTGGTAAGACAAAGCGCGGCGTTGAGTTCCACTTCTCAACACGGGATGTCTCGAAATTATTCCGCATACTACATAGGTACTATGCGGGATAACAGGGTGGAGCTAAAAAAATAATATTTTTTTATTAAAGAATAGTTGCAGTACAAAATAAAAAAAACTATTAGTTGTTGTTAAAAAAAATGACCATTATTGGGTTATAGGATAAATAAAATAAGAATAGGTGAAAACTTAGTTTAGTACAATCAAATGAATAACGAAACACTCCCAAGAATATTATTATTATAACTTATTGAGGCAAAAAAATGATATTTCACCAATGACTTCAAATCACCAACGTATTATAAATTTATATCGACTTCTAAGCCCTACTAAGCTTGTCAAGCTTTTTGGCGCGGAACACCGCACTGTGGTGGAACTACAAATTAATGGTTGCCACATTCTTGCTCGGTAAATTGCCTACGAATTAAAACCACACTAGACGATCTTTGCGAATCTTGGCACTAGCTGTTTCACGATTTCTGGCTGGGAAAGCAAATTTTGTATAATTTGTTTCAGACATTTGCCACTATATTTATGGTACGCATCGTTCTAAACGGAACCTTTAAATTATAGAGCTTGTATGTATAGTTGTATGTTTTTTCAGCTTTACGCTTTTATGTTTATATTTTACACTAGAAGTATCTAGTATCCAGACACTTCGTTTCCGCTAAATATTGCGCATTAGGTGGTGGAACTCAACGTTGCGCTTTGTCTTAACATAGCAAGGAAATTAAAATCATTTTAATATAACCGTTCCCTCGAGTGGGAATCGACCAATTTACAGTCGGACGCTGCTGCGCTGCGACCGGTCTCATAATTGTATTTTAAACAACGTAATTGAATAAATAATCATTTTTTACAAAAATCACTTTCTCCTAACGTAGAAAAGAGTTGAGGGACGTCACGTTGTATTTTATTAATTAAATGTATTTTAATGCATTAGTATGAAACATATTTGTTTTCTGTAGATCTTATTTATTAAAATTATTTTTTTTCAGTATTTTCCAGATTTTTTCCTTTTTTCAGATTTTTGTTAATAAAAAGTGATTATATTTGTCCTTACGTACACACCTTCAAAATTATTCTCTCAAAAGATCTTAGTGTAAGAGAAATACTCCAAACAAGCAGATCATTTCCACATGTCTAACAGTTTAGTTTTCCGTACAGTAAACTTACATCCCAAAGGAAACATGTCACAGGTAAATTAGCATGGAGCCTAATTTCCCGTACTCGCTTAACGAGTGACGTTAGCACGCTTGTAATTAAAGGGAAAACTACATATTGAGACCGGCACGTTCTTTAAACGAACTATTTTTAGTCTCTGTAACATTTTAAGTTAACCAAGTTAAAAGCTTAAGAAATTTTTTTATCAAAAGTAAGTAAAAAAAGATTTTTTTAGTTCAAAAAATATAATAAATGCAAGAAACATTAAGAAAATAAGAATTATAAAAAAAGTCATTAAAATTAAAATGTGAAAAGCTAAATCTCTAACTAGAAAATGTTCATATTTATTATAGTAATGTTTCTCAAAGAAAATACAAAACAAAAAAGTAAAATAAATGAAAACAGAGTACAAAATGATATTTTATGCATTATGTGCTATTTAAGTAAAAAAAACTCAGAAATTTTTTAGTCTCATCATGCGCTCACTGTTGGGTGTCGAGTTTATTGCGATTCAGCATGACAAGCTCAAAGCAGTGTCCAAGCCTTAAGGCTTGAGGCTCAAGTGTAAGCTTAAGTGCCCCTATATATGTTTGTGCCGTAATAAAATTGTAAATACATACACATAAAAAAACAATAATTTATAAACGTCTGAACTAATTACATACATACACATATCAATCATACATATAACGTTTGTAATTATACAATCTCAAAAAGAAGAGGCCTGTCGTTGCACGGTAGGATAGCGTCTCACTGTAACCGCGATTGGTTGCGGGTTTGATTTCCTTTCGGGGGAACGATTATATTTAAATTGTTTTCATTTCCTCACTCTCGTAAGACAAAGCGCAGCGTTGTGTTCCGTCACTCCACACGCAATATCTCGAATTCAGCTAACAGCGGAGTAGTGTCTTGACTCTAGGCAATTTTTTTCTATCTATCTTCAGTTTTATTATGTTACATTTTAACATGGTAAGTATAGACGTCAAATGATTATATAAATTGCAGGTCAATTAAGTACACGTAACTTAATATTAGAGGCTGAACTTAAACGAATGTGGTAATTGTTAAGGCTAATGGCGTATACATACGATTTACATCAGACTGCGTTGATATATTTTAAATATATATACGTTGATATATGCATGTTATAACTTAATTTTCTTGTTTCCATCTCTCGCAGGCGCAGGTTTTAATCTTGCTGTGATCAAAATGTTTATAATTTTTCTGACAATATAATAATATGTTAAAATTTTGGATTTTTATATGTATTAAAATATTATTTTACAAATAGGTTATTCATTTCTAAAATAAAAAAAATAGTAAATTACTAAATTAAAAATGTAACCCAATTTCATTATACAATATATCTGCACTTCAAACAAAAAAGATAAAAATACACAAACTTACTATGATTTTTTAAATTTTAAAGCGAGAAACCATTTGGCACTACTTGAAGTCACGTGTGACCAGTATTTTCTCTAACTCAAGTTCTATGCAACTTAAGGATAAGGAAGCTGCAGTAAAGAATAATTCATGTTTGCACTCGACACTGAATTCGGCGCAAAAGTGGTAATAAGCGTAAGAAAAGTCGATAAACGGAATTCGCTAACATGTTAAATTTACTGTAAAAGCGATAATGGTTGAAATAATTTTGTAGAGCGTCTATTTGATGACAGGATGGCCGCTCGCCAGAGTTCGATGAACCGCGAATGTTATCTGATTTATAAGACAAATGGATGGTTTTTATTTAAATTGTAACAAAATCACTTTCGTTTTGTCAACGAGAGAGTTTTCAAAGCTTTAACAGCTTTTGGACTATTTATCGAAATCCTGACACGTCGTTTACTTCTACACTTCGAATTCGAATTATACTTGAAGGGAAAATATATTTAAAACAATTTTGGGTTTTTTAAAAATTGCAACGTACATTGTCGTCCCATCAACCGCAATATATCTTGGTTGGCAGAAAAAGGCAGGAATCACTTCTTACAATCGCTCTGCATCGAAATGCTCTGATATTGTAACAGATAAATAATGTAAATAAAATTTTATATATTTTTATGTCATATATTTTTTATAGACAGAAAATTTTTAGTATCAAGATACTCCGTACTTCGCTTTCCACCGAATTCGAGACATTGCGTATTGAGTCGTGGAACTCAACGCCGCACTTTGGCTTTTTGCCAGAGCGAGGAAGTGAAAATAATTTAAATATATTCACTACACCGAGTGAGTATCAAACCCACAACCGATCACGTTTACAGTCAGACACTGTCCCACTGCGCCACGACCGGCCTCAAATATATTTTAAAATAACTTTAAATAAAATAAATAAAATAATAAATATGCTTATTGCGATGCAGCTTCATTTTGCTATATTTTCTTGAACAATACGTGCAACTGGAGCAAATCTGAAAGATAAAATGTAAGAACTAAGCTATAAATATAATATCCTTGCAGAATAATTCATGTGTTTTATCATTCGTTAAAATTCATTCACCAAGCTTTATTGAACTGCTGCACTCAATGCAATTGCTTATTTATTTTTTAACAGCTTAGTTTAATAGCGTATTAAGTGGTGGAGCAGAACGCCGCGATTTGTCTTAACATAGTGGAGGAATAAAAATAATTAATATAATAAAATAAAATATTTTTCTAGGAAAGCCCACTTAATAGAATTTTCAAGTGGGCCCACTTAATAGAATTTTCAACCCACAACCAATCGTGTTCTATTTTATTATAATATTAATTAATTTTACTTTAACAAAAAATAATAAATCAAAACAAACATAGTGTCGTGGTGTACATTCTTTTTCCTCATATCTTCCGCATTATGCGGTAAAAACGGAGTGAAGTTATCTCTACGCCCCAGCTTCCGCTCGTAACTCATTGAGTGCGACACGCGCCACAATGACGACGTCTCCTAATGAAATCTTACTTCACGTTAAAAATATTATTTCATAATTTAATAAAAAAAACACCTTTACGCTTTATCCCGCATAGCAGGGTAATCAGAGACAATCTAGTATCAAGACACTGTCGTCCGTTGATTGCTTTCCGCCCACAATGTACAAATTGGGTAAAACCAAATAAATAAATTCAACCTTGCTCTTTGTCTTACCAGAGAAATGAAGGAAAGTAAATGTTAAATATAACCACTTGCCTGAGTGGGAATCGAATCTAACCGATCGTGTTTACGTTGTACCGCTGCGCCATGATGGCCTCATTTAATTAAAATATTTAATATAATATGCTTGATATTAAGTTCAAACATTTTTAAGCAAATATGTAGTTAGTAAAAGCTAGCATCTATACTAATAAGTAAATTTGCCACTTTAAAACGTCTCACATAAACGAGGTCCACTCAAGGGAATGTGTAATTAGCCCTCATTCAGAATGATTAATTAAAACAAAACATGTAGCGACGAAAATTGAATAAATAATATGAAACACGGTCCCAACAGACATTACCAATGTAAATATTAATTTCACAGTTAACTCGATGAAGGTAACGAAGATACCGACTTCAGTACGTGTTCCGAGGTAAAACGATGTATATTGGTACATTTCCTCTGTTCAACTTAATGTTTCTATAATAAATGACTTGTTAATCAATATAAATAGAAGTAGTAGTTTAGAGGTTATAGTGTTCTACATTTTAGTAATAAGACTTCATAATATAAAAAATATTGTCTTTTTTTTAGCTTTGCGCTTTATCCCTAGAGGGGTAATCAGAACGAACGAAGCAAACCACTAAGGTACAAGTAAATTATCGTGAGCAAGGCATATGGACAGTTTGTACGTTTAATAACTTAGCAAAAGAATTAATTTGGAAAAATATAATATTGAAAATATAGAAGCACGTTTAAAATATTTAAAATAATATTTTCAGTATAATAATATTTTTTTTCACATAGAAATTTATAAATTCTCTTATATTTTTCTGTCCATTTTTCATAATTGCCATATTCATATACAGGCTATGTTTCATAAGTACCACACTCGGTTGAGTAATCTTTTCTTACACTTTATCGTTCCTCCGGAAGCGCTAACTGTTCTATGAGCATAGAGTGATAATTAACCAGACAAAGGGCTGACTCTAAGGCTTCACGCTGTTCCTAAATTCAGAAAATTAAGGACTTTCGTGTCTCAAACACTATAGTCCAAAGGAGAGAGCCTGAAAACTTTAGCAATTCTTCATACCTTCTAGCTGTAGGAGCTACAATAAGAAAAAAAAATTTTCTTTTTAAATTTTGGTACTTATAACTTGGAATTCCTCAATGCCATTCTGGAAACGTGTGACAATGTTTCTCTGTAAACGCGAATGGTTGTGGGTTTGATTCCCAGTCAGGGTAAGGTTTGTATCTTAAATTTCCGTTCATTTCTTCTCTCTGGTAATATAAAACGAGGCGTTTATGATCGTGACTCAACATGCAATGTCTCAATTTTCGAGCGGAAAGAAGTCAATGAAAATTCTTGACACTATGTTATCTCTGACAACCCCGATATAAAAAAATGTAATTTGAACATTTATTTTTCCAGTCATACGCAAAAATAAAATGACAAATGAATATTTTGCAAATTTCTTTGTGCTAACCATTAATTAAACTATCACAAAAAGAAGTATAATGGAAACGTTACAGTCACGAACTCAAAGAAGCTCGTTAAAAATGAAAATCAAATGTAATAATGCTTAGGTTGACTGTATTCGTGGCTACTGTACGACTAAAAGGTCGTCTCAGACGTCTATGAATGTTATTTTATTTGCTCATTACTGTACAATGCTTAAGCGTTCTAACGTTTACCTTTGCTTCTGAGAAAACGATTTTAAAAAATGTCGAGATTTTCATTGCCTTTATATGGACTTTCTTTGCGTTTCTAGTTTTTTCTTTTAATTTGTTAACTTTATGCTAATGAAAATAACTAAATTTACTTCTATTTATTGGGACTATATATCTCTATCTCTTTCCTAGATGCTTGTTAGCTCTGTAATCCAATAGCTTGGTTATGTAATTACAAGTTGTATTTTTATTGTAATAATGGTTTAGTTCTGTATATATATATATATATATATATATATATATATATATATATATATATATATAAAATATTGAGAGCTATTTAGAGTGATATTTTAGAAATATTTGATATTAATTTTTAATTTTGGTCCTATAAAATAAATAAGAGGCCAGTCGCCGCAGTGGGACAGCGTCTGACTGCAAAATTATTTTCATTTTCTCGCTCTGGTAACACATAGTGCGGCGTTCGTTCCGCCATTCAACACGCAATGTCTCAAATATGTTGGAAAGCGAAGTACGAAATGTTTTGACACTAGATACTTTCTGTCTACCCAGCTTTTGCGGGATAAAAGCTATGAAAATATATAATCTGTAACGTACGATTTAACTTACGACAACTTAAATTATTAGATGCATAAATTAAATGACACTAAATATTACTTAAACTATCATAAAATGTATTAAAGTACAATATTAATATAATAAGATTTGTTGTATTTGCGATTTTTACCCAATATAAATATAAAATAATATAAAAACTATTTTCAATGGATTTATCTCGTATATTTTGATATTTAAACATTCATTTTAAAAACCGGTTTTCATGTACAATATTAATATTCATAAATGTAAATATCTACATGGTCGAATTTCTTGCACTTATTTAAATTTTCTATGGAACCCGCCTAATGATATGGCAATGAAGCTTCTTAGCGCTCTAATTCCTTCAAGAACACTAATTATGCCCTTAAAGCTGTTATTATAGCCTTAAGGAAACTCTTGTCAAATACAGTCATACGTAAGAAGAGAATTACTTTGTTATCTTTAAAAGTATATGATGAATGTTACATTTCGTACACTTGTATATTTAAATTCAAACTAAAATTACATTATTAAAGTCCATAATTGGTATATATGATTTATATGAAAATATATTGTATTAAAAAATATATAAAAAATGATGTTTATCTATTATAATAGTAATAAAAATGTGAGTGTAATTTGACATAGTCACTAAATTATAGATTAAAGCGAAAATCGTACAGTAAAACTCGATTATTACTAAAATATTACGGGCAGACTAATATGAAATATAGAATTTGTGCAAAAGGAATTATTTTTTTACAATAAACCCCTCCATACTCCGCTTTCTGCCAAATTCGAGATATTGTTGAGTGGCGGAACTCAAAGTCGCGCTATGATACCACAGCGAGGTAATGAAAATGATTTAAAAATAAATCAATATAACTGAGAGTGGGAACCGAACCCACAACCGATCGCGTTTACAGTCAGACGCTATCTCACTGCACCACGACCAGGCAAATGTGAAATTAAGAATCGTAATTTTTTTAAATAAAAAAAATATATAAAAAAGTATATTTTTTACAATAATATTTTTTCCAATACACATCTATAAAGTAACATAAACGACGGATTAATGCAAGTATTCTTTTACACGTTTATTACCGTAACAAATGTAAAAACGTTAAAAAACGTGTAAAAAATAATATTTTTAAATAAATCTACATCGATGTAATTTCAGGTTTCCATGGCGTATATCTGTCGAGAGGCTATCGAACGTTCTCTCATCAACTTGACCGAGTTACATTTTAATTCCAAAATTTTAATTTATTGGCGAGCATTATGAGATAATTTATTATGTAATTTTTTGTGTCACAAACTTTAAAAGGCCTCCAAATATATGTAAGTCGTTACTTATATATATTATATAACTACGGTGAAGTTTTTGAAACAAAGAATAAGAGTAATTAATATCTTTGATAACATTTAAGAAATACGTATAAAAATTGGAACGCAGCGGGATTTGAACCCGCGCCTCTTGTAGGGTCCAAGCGTTTTGACAGCTAAGCTATGCGTTGAAAATCCGGCTGCGTCAAATTTCTTTTACGTTTATTATTTATTTATATATAAATTTTTACAATTTACTGCTTGGCAAGGAAAATGCTATTTATTTTAATATTTTACTATTTTCAAAATGTTATTGCACTTAAGATTAAAATACATTAAAAATGTCATTTCTTTAAGTATTTTTGTATGTACATATGACCGACTGCTTTACACTTGAACAACTAGACATAACCACGTCTGAACATTCGTACAATCTATCTTCTTCCCAAAAAAATATATTTTTAACAATAAATCAAAAACATGAAAAATATATATAACTACTTTGTTTTTTATGTTTATAAAGGACTAACGCTTTGAAGCCACTTGTTTGTTCGTATACCGAAAAAGTAGAAATCGCTACCGGCGTCTGTATTGCCGAATCATACAATCCAGTGATCTTCAAATATGGAGTAAACAAGTGTCGGTCGCCACAGTAACGATTAACGCCAAGCTTGATGAGATTAAACGCAAGCCTATTAGATATAAAAAAAATCCTTAATATAAGCGCAAAACGAAAAATACTTTTACAAAAGCGTAGGTTGCTCGATATACGAAAAATAAGGCACAAAGCGTCTCATGACTTTTCACAATAATGTTTTAGGCATTTTTTGTTTATATTTTTTTTTAACTGGTGATGTAACAAATTGATCGAATTTTGATATTCAAGTAGAATATAGTTTTTTTTCATAGCAACGTGGTCAGAGAGAATCTAGTATAAAGACACTCTGTTCTCTACTTTTCGTCTGAATTCGACATTTAGGTTATACTACTTCCTACTCTATTTTGTTATTTTGCTATTAAAATTGTTATTATTGTAATTATTTACAATTACAGCACGTTTTTTGACTGTCAAATAAGTATTCAGGAAGTAAGTTGTCAATATTAAATTCCTCAGTCCGCTCGGATTCATGAAATAATTGGAATAGCTTTTGAACTTTGTATTATCTAAGCTGTAATCGTTAGGTTTGAAATGTAGAGTAGCTGTGCAATGTTCATTGCATTGCAACCCACTTTCAATGGCTGTATAATTATATAAAGTACCTATCAATGTGTACAGGCGTTGAAATATTTTTGTTAAACAAGTTAAAGCAAGTAAACAAAATAGTAATAGGATAATATATTTTATTTGTGCTTTTTCTGAGTGCTATTTCTGTTAGGGCTAATTATAATAATGACTGAGATTTTTTTAATGAGAATTCTAACATAAAGAGTTTGCTAGCTATTAGATTATAAGCTATAATTTATAAATATTTTGAAAAAACAAGGTACCGGACACCGATATAAAGACATTGTCAATTAAGTTGAATTAATCGTTTGCAAGGTTTTCATTTTTAAGGTTTAAACCTTTCAAAAGTGTTTTTCGTTTACTTGAAGTATATTATTTATATATAATTATATATAATTTAATTAATACATATATATATATATATTTAATTTTTAGACTATTACAATAAACAAAGTCTTCAGATTCATTTTTCCTTAAAGTTATCTAGTATCATAAAGTTACCATATAATAAAAGATTCGGCAGACAGATTCAAATTTTATCCCGCATAGCCCTATAACTAAACAAAGGAAATTTAGCGGAATTTAACGCAGCGCTATGTCCCAAGTCATATTATAATATTGTATACACATTATGAGTCACCTTATTATATTAACTTTAGACAATAGGTTTATAGTTGCGTCATAAAATGAAGAATAGAATGAAAAATCACAAAATGTTCTACGACCATTCACAATATACGGAAAATGTATAGGTAATAATCAATAAATGGCGATCGTAGAGTGGAGGGACAGCGGCTGACTGTTAACGCGATCTGTTATGAGCTCAAATTCCATTTGGGGGAATGATTATATTTAAATTATTTCCTCGCTCTGGTAAGACAAATTGCGGCGTTGAATTCCACCACGAAATGTCTATAATTCAGCGGAAAGCGGAGTACAAGTTGTCTTGTCGGGTACTTCCTGTGTATGCTATACGGAATTAATACGTGAATCTAGAAAAAAACAAAAAAAAAGAGAAGCGAAATAATCGCGTCGTTCAGTACAAAATGTTTAGTGCAATGTAGTCGTAAAGCTTTAGTAAAGTGCGATTGAGTATATAAAATTTATAGGACTATATAGTGGGTTACTTTTAGAACCCTTGCGGAAGTAATATAAAATTATATATCCTATATGAAAGATATTGGTTTGAGATAATAGATGACGCGGGGACATGGCATTACAAAGTTAATTGATTAAAAAAAATATTTTAAAATTAGCTTTTATTATAATGTATTTATGATATTCTACGAATCAAGCCCTATCATTTGATACCCGTATTAGGCGAGTTTTGCAAAGCTTTATAATCCGTCATTTGATTGCGGTGGCGATTTTAGATTTACAAAAATATTGATTATATATAATTTCATTGGCATCAGGACTGCATACACACTTGCTAACTAACTAACACGGGATATAATAAACCAACTCTTTAATTTAATTAATATTGAAATAGTTGTGGCGCAGTGGAACAGTGTCTGACTGTAAACGCGATCGATTGTGGGTTCGATCCCTACTCGGGTGAGTGACTATTTTTAAATTATTTTCACTTTCTCCATCACTCAACACGCAATGTTTCGAATTCGGTAAAAAGTGAAGTATGGAGTGTCTTGACACTAGGTCTTTCTGTCTACGCTGCTATGCGGGATAAAAGCGTGAAGCTAAGAAAAAAAAGAAAAAAATATATTATATGTGTGCATTGTAATTTTTGCCTATAAGAGTTCTACAAAGATTTAAATCGTTAATTTAAAATTCAATATTTAACATTATTTAACGGGTCAAAACTGCGGTACGGAGATTCCAAGAGATCCTTCAAAAAAATTATAAATAAAGTCACTATATGACTTTTTCATTCTAAAATATCAAGTTAAAAATGATATTTGCCGTCTCAGCGTAACACGTTACCATGGTAACCGTATGTTTAAATGATTAAACTGATTGCTGAGGTAAATTACGGAGGAAATTTGATCCCGTCTTCTCTCATAGGAATACCTCTTCAATGGATCACTTTGCTTTCCCAAAGGCATTACACCTAGATTTATGTGTAAGGAAAATTTATGTTAAAGGCTAAAATAGTATATTTGCTGTTAAAATATATATAAAGTGTTTTTTGAAAGTGATTTATAATTTCGAAAAATAAACACAAGAGGAAATATCAACTAACTTGTATTATATTAATTATTTACAGTTAATATATTTAATTTTGTTGTAAGGAATTATGTAATTTAGTAGGACATAAACAAATAGAATTAATTTTAATGTATTTTTTTGTTTTTTAGATTCAAGTAAGTTATGAAATCAACAATAAATTATTTATACATTTCAACAAAGCTGTTAATCAAGCTGTTTTATATATTTACTCTACGTACGGTAGTATCAAGATATTATAATTCTTGCTTGCCACCGAAAATTTTCATTCATTTAATTCTATACATACATACATACATATGTAAATGTATACACAATCAAATATAGTAAATATTGGTTTGGTCATCATTAGTCAAGCCGATTGTTAGCTCTTAGACTAGCATGTTCCACTAAATTACGTACATTTGATCCGTAGACATTACGCTAGGGACCCCTATACAGCACTACTCCAGCAATCTTGACGCGTGAATGAGCGCAGATTATTTTGTTATACGAATTTTCTAGTAGGTTATTTACATACACAATGAGATTGAAATTGTTCGGAATGTATATTCATTTTCGTGTACATCATTTGTTAAGTTGGTAGTGACAAGTTATTGAGTCATTGAGTTGACAAGATTTTATATATAAAATATATATTTTTTATATTTTTTAGACCATCATAGCACGGTATAGATGTTCGAATGTAGACATGATGTGCATTCGATTTAGGAATCGAATCTACTCCTAGAGGAAATATTTATAATTCATTTTTTTAATTTAAAATGGATTGTCAATATACTTGCTTCTCTTTAATCTGAATAAAAGACATGTGTAAATCTAAGAAGAGATATTTTAAATAAACTGATTTCAACTTGAAAATAAAAATATTTTCTAAATATCATTTCTAAACTGAGGTTCCATTTTAGCTATTTTTTTAACTTTACGTTTTTATTCTGTAAAGCAAGGTCGACAGAAAGTACCTAGTATTAAGACACTCTGTACTTGGCTTTCCACCAAATTCGAGACTTTGCGAGTGAGTGGTGGAACTCAACGCCACACTTTGTCTTTAAAAGAGCGAGAAGGTGAAAATAATTTAAATACAATAACTAACTAACTAACTAGTAGGGATCGAATCTACAACCGATCGCGTTTACAGTTATTTTTTGTCCCACTGCGTCACAACTGACCTCAGATATTCTCTAATTTTTAGTATCTAAATTTTAAGTTTTAATTACATATTAAGTATTTCAATATACATGACGAGAGCTAGAGGCTCTTGAAAGTCCTGACCCATTATGCTTCGTAAGCAAAAATCAATTTTATTCATACTTTAGTGTCATCATATATTCAGAATACTTCTCGTGTCTTTTGTAGTGCACTTGACATATCCCATTATAGATTTAAGATGTTTCAGTGTATTTGAATTTTAGAGCACTCACATTAGTCTAGTTTCCTATATTGTTATTTCTCTCAATTCTATAATTTTAATAAAAATGTAACTAATTTCTGTCAGGAAATAGGATAATGTCAGATATTAAGGTAATGGATACCAAAATAAGATATTTTTTATCTGGTTTGTCTTTTTGTGCGTTTGTGCTTATCTCGGTAACAGGCAACCTTCTCATCTCATTTAACGTTTATTTTCTTTCAGCCGATTCATAAATAACAAAATTATATAAAATGAAAGTTACATTATTTAAAAAATATTGTAAGAAGGGTCAAGCACAACAGGTTTCCATCCGGTAGTGGTTGACACGTTTTGTGATAAATTTATATAGTCCAAGCATTATGAGAAGAAATAAAAATATTTACTGTTTATTTCTTCGTACTTTGTGTTACAGAGACGAACACAAGCAAGAAAAAAATATATTTTATGTGCTCTTGAAAATGGATACTGAAATAAAATATGAACTAAAATACCTTCTCTTACGCAGTTTTTTCGGAACTTAGTACATATGTCGATTTATGAAAATGAGAATTGGGGTGAACAGATAGAACTTAGTGTCAAGACACTATGCTATCACTTATTATTATTGGAGACATTATGTATTGAATGGTGGAGTTTAAAATTTCTCTTTATTTTTCAAGTCTATTAGTAAAATTGTTTTACATATAATTCTCTCTAGAAATCAAACTCTAAATCATCGTTCTTATGATCAGACCTTGTCCCCATTGCGCCAAAATGGACGGGCGCGATTATTAACAATTATAATTTTAATATAGATGAAAATGTTTGATTTTATTACTATTTTTATTGAGGCCGGTCATGGCGCAATCGGTTGTGGGTTCGATTCCCACTAGGGGTATTATTATATTTAAATTGTTTTCACTCCTCTGGTAAGACAAATTCATAGTTGAGTTCCATCAACATGCAATATGTCGAATTCAGCGAAAAGCGAAGTACAAAGTGTCTAAACACTAGGTACTTACTGTCTATCCTGCTATGCGGGATAAGAGCGTGCGGGATAAAAAAGTACTATTATTATGATTATACATTAGGAAAATATAAACTAACAGATGTATAAGCACCTTAGTACTATGTTTATACAGAATACCTATACAACCATTTCCCTAGTAAACATAAAACGTATTCGGAAATTCGGTCAATCCAAGCTAATCTAGCTGGGAACCAGAAACTACCTACAGTATGTTCTCACACCCAATGTTGAGTAATCAAGGCGCTTTCAACCACAAATTATTGTCGTGGTGTAATCTTACTAGTGTAGATTTTGTACTATGGTTTCAATTTAGAATAAATTTAAATGGATTCTATATTTTTTATTATAATTCATATTATATTCATACATATTTATATTATACTTCATGTGGCCATCGTGGGACAGCGTCTGACTGTAAAAGCTATTAGTTGTGGGTTTAATTCCCAATTGAGGTATTGGTAACGCGTGAAAAGTAGTCAAAAGAGTGCCTTGACTCTAGGTTTTATCTGACTATCCTGCTATGCGGGATGAAGGGTGAAGCTGCTTTTTTATATATTTTCCTATTCGCAGATTGATAGTAAAATATATTAATTAAGAAATAACTGCAGGTAAAACTAAAAAAATTGTACTTAAAATTATTTTCTTTTTCATCGACATCTTGGTAAGGTTTTTCGTTCTAACACGTTTTTGTGACGATAATTTTCAAGGCAATTGAATGGCAACAAGTATATCTAAATAGACTTGCAAATTTACTTATAGCTTGATTGTCATTGAAAGGTTAACTTGATAAATATATTAAAATAGTAATACAATAATTCATCTCTTTTTGTAAAAAAAAACTATTTATAAAATTAGTCACTTAGCATAAGAACCTAAAAATATCATGTTGTCATATCTCAAACGTTTATGTTTTATTTATTTTTACTTTTTCGTGGTTAAGAAACTCTGTTATTTCTTCCTTTTGAATTCAAATTATTGTTTGTTGAGTGATGTAATTTTATTACTATTTTTATTGAGACTGGTCATGGCGCAATCGGTTGTGGGTTCGATTCCCACTAGGATAAGAACCTACAAATATCATGTTGTCATATCTCAAATGTTTATGTTTTTATCATTTTTACTTTTTCGTGGTTAAGAAACTCTGTTATTTCTTCCTTTTGAATTCAAATTATTGTTCGTTGAGTGATGTAAATACACATTTATAGAGTTTAAGGGATGCTCTATTGATCCACGATCGCCTTATTAAACTTATTGTCACTCAAAATTCTTAATTACATTATCAAAAATAATAAGAATAATATATCAAAGAAAGCCATGATTTAGCTTTATTGACTAAATTCCAGTTATTTTTGCTAAACACTTTCTTAAGTGCATTCTATATAGATATTTCCTAGTGGCAAAAACAGTAGCAAATATTATGTTAAAAGTCTAAATTTATTAGGAATTTTGTATTAATCTTTATAAAGCATGCTTAAAAAAATAAGAGGATTATAAGAGAATATACTTATATATTCCTATTACCTTTTATCATATAAAGGGTTGGCACAAAATAACAAAATTGAGAACTAAGTATATAAGGTAAAGTATATGCATATAAAATTTTCATTTATAATTTAATAATATTGCTTTTAAGTCCATGCTTTTCCAGGTAGGGTAGTTAATTAAACGAGTGCGTTAATTAAATAATCGTTCTTCACCTCACTTCCTAAATTAAAATAAAAACCAATGGCAAATATATTTTTTTTTAGCTTCACGCTTTTATCCCGCATAGCAGGGTAGACGAAAGTACCTAGTGTCAACACACTCCGTTCTTAGCTTTCCACCGAATTCGAGACATTGCGTATTGAATTCTGGAACGCAATGCTGCGTTTTGTCTTACCAGAGCGAAGAACTGAAAATAATTAAAACATAACTAGTGGGAATCGAACCCACAATCGATCGCAGTCTATAGTCAGACGCTGTCCCTCTGCGCCCCGATTGGCCTCTATAATAATTATTAATACATATATATTCTAAGAAATCTAGTCCTAAGGGTACATTTACTAAATAATCAGAACAAACCAAACAAAACAAAGTACAATATTGAATTAAATAGCAAGGACGAAAAAATATTTTCGCTGCTGCAATAACGCTAACACTCGGCTTAGGAGGCTTACTCCTTGTCAGGATAAACAATTTAATTAAAAAAGCACCTAGCCTCTATAATTACGGGTTCTGAGTGTTTCGGTAATATTTGGGAATACCCATGCTTAACCCTTTCGTAAAATGTGGTTTTTGCTGGTAATTTCACAAACATAATACATTTCTGTAAATTTTAGCATTTTTTAGGCTCCAAGTAATATTTGTTTTTCTTAAATAAAATCTCAAGCTTTTTTAATATATTTATAGGTTATTTTATTAATCTATTTATTGATATACATACGCTGGCCAGCCTGGTATGAATGAAAGTTGAGTAGAATGGAGTTAAATATTATATAACAAATTAGTAAGTGGCAATAAGCGTTAAATGAAGCAGAACATTAGAGTCTCGTGGGGTAGTTCCCATGTGGCGTGGCTTAGTCTGGAAACTCTTTATGTTAGAAGTAATTTAGTATATTTATTTAAAAGCGATGCCTGAATTTAAAATCACTAGAGGCCTTGTTGACAAGTCAAATACATATATCCAAATTTACAAAAGTGTTTGTAAAACGCATATTAGTGTGTGTAATATTTATTTATTTTTCTCAAATTGTTGGTTTTCTGTAATTTTACTTCAATGGTAAGAATGCCAAATTTAAAACTCCTCTGTCCTACTAATTTTCGTAAAAAATGGGTGAAAGTTCTTTCTTCAAGTATTAATATATATACGGATTTTTTAATTTGATAACATAACTCGGCTGCTTTTATTTTATTAGTGTATCTTTACTTTCAGAGGCCGGTCGTGGCGCAGTGTGACTGCGTCTGACTGTAAACGCCGGTTGTGGGCTCGATCCCGACTCGGGGGAGTGATTATACTTAAAAAATTTTTTCACTTCCACGCTCAAGTAAGACTAGGTGCGACGTCGAGTTCCACTATTAATGACGCAATGTCTTGAATTCGGTAGAAGCGAACTACGGAATGTCTTCACACTAGGTACTTTCTGTCCACCCAGCTATGCGGAATAAAAAGCGTGAAGCTAAAAAAATATCATGACAATGGTGGTATTTGTATTTTAAGAATATTTTCTTTTTAAACAAAAACTATTTAATATTGCAGTACTATATTTAATTTCCTATCTTACTACTAAAAGCAATTGTGTCAGCTCACTATAATTAATTCTATTTCAGCTCTATGATTTTTATTGTTCACACCATTGTAGCGCAGTGAGACAGTGTCTTCCTGGAGGACAGGAGATAATCATGGAGATTATCTCCTGTCCTCTGTTGACTTATAATACTGAAATTATTTTCATTTTCTCGTTCTATTGAGACAAAGTACAGTGTTAAGCCTGATGAGTTTAAATTACACCTACTAGAACCTCTCTTCGTCTACCATATTTTGATTTTTATTATAAAAGTAAGTAAACAATGTGGTCCTTTTGATATAAGAAGTCCAACATTTAATTTTCTACGGTAATAATTTCTAATCTTTAGATGGGTATATCCTGTTGTCATAATAAACAGTTTAATTATAAAAATTAAACGCTTTAGCTTTCTAATTACTTTGGGAGTATTTGGCGTAATACCGTTCTGGCAAATCTTAAACGTGTTTGTTTTTGTTACAGTAAGTAAAAAAAAGTAAAATTGTAGAGAATAGTTCCCTAAAACATAAGGGCAAGTTGGCACAGTGGGACAGCGTCTGACTGTGAAGGCGATTGGCTGTGGATTCGATACTGAATCCGGGTAATGATAATATTTAAATTATTCTTATTTTTCCGCGTAAGACAAAGCGTGATTTTCTCGAATTCGGCGGAAAGCAGACTACAGAGTGTCTTGTCACCAGGTACTTCCTGTCTATCCTGCTATGCGGGATAAAAGCGTGAAGTGCGTGACTATTTGATCTTTTATTTAGGTACCTATTTAGTGAAACCTATGAATATATAATTTATACTGTCAAGATATTGCATATTGAATGCCGTTACCTACTGTTATACTAGCAGTAGGATGATATGCATAATAATTTAAATAAGATCCTTCCATTGAATAGGAAGCGAATCTATACCCAACCAAATTAGTAGTTTGACGTACCACTGCGCCATGATGGCTTGGCTTTTTTATAGAAACCAGTAAAGTGATAGACGGTTTTAAAAGGTCATAATTAACAAAAAATGAAAAATGCGCTAAAAACGCTATTAACTAACGCTGTATTTAATCATGCATTTTTTACAACTTCCAGTATAATTCAACGTAATTTCGAAGTAACAAAACCAATTTGCCGCCCAACTTTCTTAAGTTATAATCTTTTAAGCCAGTCGCCAGGCAGCACGAATCAATCATGTTGTGACGAACGAGTTGTCGTAAGTTACTTTATAAGTTCCTATAGTATTAAAGTACCACTAAAGAAATTAGCCAAGGAGAAAAATTGGCTAGATGTAAATATATAGATGAAATTAGTAATTAATATTAGTAATAAATTAAAATTAGAGTGTGTATTGGTAATATTACAACAACTATGTTTAGTAACATATATATATATATATATATATATATATATATATATATATATATATATATATATATACTTGTAAATTTTTGTCTGTCTGTTTATTTCGGATAATCTCAGGAATTTACTATACCAATTTTGACGGAATTTTACTGGCAGATAGATAATGTAATAAGGAGTAAGTTAACATACTTTAATTTTATAATTATACAATTAAGTTCCAGAGATATTACATTCCACACGGGCGCAGTTGCAGAACCAGCTCCTTTTTTTTCTATCTGTAGCCTCCGTATTTCACTTTTCACCGAAATCAAGACATTGCTTAATTAGTGGTGGAACTCAACGCTGCACTTTGACAACGAAGTGCAGAGTGTCTTGACACTAGGTACTTTCTGTCTACTATGCTATGCGGGATAAAAGCGTGAAGCTAAAAAAATAATCTCGTTTCCTGACTAAGTAGGGGCAGAAATAAAAGATGTTGTTTATTTTAAATATTGTAAATTAGAATTTTTAGAATATAACCGAGTTATATTCTAGAATTTTCAACTTATTAAATTAAAAAAAAAGAAATCTAAAATTTAGTTACCATAAAGTAACAATTGAATTAAAAATCAGTACGAAGTTTGAAAAGTTTTCAATCGCTATGAAACGTAGTCCTTTTGTGGAGAGCCATCGAGATACAGTCGTTGGTCCTTTTGAAAAATACACTTTAAAAGTTACGGGGAAATTGTTGCACCTGACTATAAAGAGTTTAAATTTCATATAACGGATGTCTTTGTTGTCTTGAATAGATTTTTTTATAGGAAATTTTCAGCCGCAGTATTAAAATCATGTTGTTAGGTGGTTCTTTAGACCGCTGCGATGCAATAAAATAATTATAAAAAATATATATAGTCCCACGCATTGTTACATAATATTCAAGCGCTTTAAGACAAAAAAATATATAACTCGACGTTTACCTTTTCATCCTATTTTTAATATATTTTGAATATTTAAATTTTGTATACAGCAGGAGCAGCCTTTACCAACAATCTCTTCCGGCTTCCGGCTGACAATAATAAAGTTTATAAAAGTGTATATGGAGAAGGAATTCAGAAAGCCTATATTATTTACAAAAATATTTTATAAATATATAATATTAAGAAAATGAATATTACATACACTTTATAAATAACTAGCATTCAAGGAGCTGTAAGATTTTGAAACATTCACATTAAATCATTAATATTCCCCTTATTTCTATACTAACTAATATTGTCAAGAAAATTGAACAAAGCGTATCCATATATCAATTTCATATAGCCACTGTAGCGCTAAACTGACGCCAAATGTTTGTTAAGTTGCACCAATATTCACGTTATATATCAAAAGTTCACCATTACTTATTTGAAGCCACCTTTTATATTTAACTAAAAGCGGTTTTACGCTTTTTGTCACTTAATGAGGTAGTCAGAGACAACCCAGTGTCAAGCACACCGTTTAACTATATGAAAAAAAATATTTTTACATTTTCACGTATCATCTATAAGATACACAAACATGTCCATCTTTCTGTTTGTCTAACTATTATTTTTGATATGAATCGTCTAAATATAATATATTGATATTTTAAATGAAACTATTATAACTGGATTAATAGTGTATATTTTGGTATTCGAAAATTCATTTTGAACACCTGACGTTTCGAACACTCTACAGTAGTCCGTGGTCACAGGTAGACTCCCTGTTCCTGTCCAAAATGTATTTTCGAATACCAAAATATTCACGATTAATCCGGTTAAAATAGTTTCATTTAAGATGTATAAGAATCGCGAAAATCTTATTATATCGAAATGTGTTTATTTGAAAACAAAGAACTCTCGCGGGTGAATGAATGAATGTTTATTTTCCCAAAGCATTTAAATGTCAGTAATTTGAAATGTTGCCTTCTTTTTGAGCGTTTATCAAATCATTTCTAAGTAATATTTTCAAATAGATGCAACAATTTCATTCATTAACACAAAAAGTATGTTTTTGATAACCAGAACCTGAAGTACTACAAAGGGATTCTAGTCACATATCTTGGTGTCCATTTACCTTAAATACCACCATACTATTTCGACCAATGGCATTCAAGCACATTACTTTAGAAATCAATACGATCCTTAACGAATTGAATTAATCAAAATATAAACATGTTATTTTACATAAAACCATTTACTTATTTAAAGATCTTAATAAAATTTTAAGAATTTTTAAAGAATTATGCACAGTTGGTGATATTGATATTTTCTTTAATTCGCCTTGATATGTTAAGAAATTTGTAAAACTTCAGCTTGCCTGAAAACAATGTGCCTGTTGTAAGTTGCTGAGTAATCTAGAAAATAATGTATATTTCATTTTAGAATAAAACGTATAAAATTTGAACGCAGCGGGATTCAAACCCGCGCCTCTTGGATACTGTCCAAGCGCTCTGACTGCTCAGCTATGCGTTCTGCTTATTTAGCGGTTTATACGTTTTTTCAAAAATGTTTGCTAATCCTAAGTGTAGAATAACACTTAAATGTTTTCTAATTCTAAGTGTGAAAAAATAGTAAATATTAATGTAAAATATATGTTGTTCATTTTTATTTTCTCTTGGCCACAGATCAAATTATTTGATTTGTTGTCTTTGCCTATTTAAGTGCATGTAGTTTAGTATATAATCAAGGCATCATTAAGTCTAGACTTGTGTATATTATTTAATATATTATTGTAGATGTATGCTCTGTTAACTTTCTTTGTAATAATTAAATAAATAAATAAAAAGTCATATATGGTTTTATAATTTGACACATGCGTGATCTGTAATATTATTAGTATCACATAAATTCTTTGTCTTCAAACTGACAGCCTCCCTCCCGCAAAGCTACTAGAGCCCACTATATAGCCAGTTAGGTGAGATCTACCCCATAAGTTACTCTATTCTGATCATAAATTTTAAAGACTTTAAAATAACCATTCCAAATATACGACTGTACGTGACGCTACTTCTCCAGCTCCCATAACCCTGGACATGAATAATGAACCGCATATTCGTGTGTATGTAAAAATGCACGCGGATTCAGGCTTTATATTTAAAAATATAAGGAGGAAATTTGTATATGTAATGCGTGGAACCGTGACAAGTAATAAAGCAATGGCTCACATAACTGCTAGGAAGCTCGTTGCGTCACATCCGCATACTGCTGCGTCAGGCTTGTTCAGAGGAAATTATACTGAACACAAATAATTTGCTGACAGACCGATCGACAGTCTTTGTTAGATTGCCAGAAATGTTTTGATATTTAAATTTTATGATACAAAAATATGGTGTACAAAATTTTGTGTTTGTAAAAATTTACCACGTGCGCCAAAGATATAGAGGCTCCCTAAATGTGACGTGTTTTTGTGTTCTCGTTTCGCGTATCACTTACTTTTATGAAACGTGCAAATATTTTAATCCAAAATATAGAATATATTTTTATTTTTACGCATCCCTGGAAAAATACATTGCGTGTTGTGTGGTGAAACTCATGGACACACTTATCTTGAAGGGTAATGTTTCAGATACAAGCCTTCCCCCAATTGAGAATCGAATGGATCTGTGCTGAAATTAAACAACGGAGAGACCGTTCACTAATTTTCTAACAATAGCTAGTATTTTTTTTTATTATATTTAAATGTGAACACGCCATGAAGTGGCAAGCCGACCTTGTGGTCGGTCGTGGTGCGGTTCAATTCCGAATCGAGGGAGTGGTTATTTTCACTCCCTCGCTCTGCTAAGACAAGCACGCAATGTTTCGATTCGCTGGAAACCATAGTACGGAGTGTATTGACACTAGGTACTTTCTGTCTACTATGCAGGATAAAATGGTGAGGCTAAAAATTTAAAAACCGAACCCAACTAATCGTAATTACAAACAGATTCTATGCCATTGCATCACGAAGTTCTAAAATAAGTATATAAATACAGAGTTATCCATAAAAACTTTTTTAAACCTGTCACACTTTCAACATTCGAACCTTGTGTTTCCCAATAGAGATGATAGGATTTTGATAGCTCACAGCCGCCATCTTGGTTGTTTAACATTTGATATTTGTGTTGTTTTGTGTTCAATAATGTTTACCATTTAATTATGAACAAGTTCACGTTACCTCAACGTTTGAAAATTGTCCAAATTTTCTATCAAAATTCGAGAAATATTATCTCTACTCAAAGAGCTAAATATGGTCGTCATGGTGCATCGTCTGAGCTCGCTATACGTCGCATAATCCAAAAATTAGAAAGTGAATATTCTTTGCACGATAGTAGACTACCAACATGACAACGGACAGGCCGTAGTGAAGAAAATATTGCCGCCGTATCAGTGTCGAAGAAAATCAAAATGTTTCCGTTCCACGACGTGCACAAGATTGGGCTTATCCAGAATGACAACCTGGCGAATTTTACGTATGGATCTTGGCCTACATCCATACAAGATTGTGTTGGCATAAGAACTTAAGCCAGCAGACCATCGATTACGTCGTGAATTTGCTGATTGGGCGCTTGAAATGATGGAAACGGACACCGAATTTCATAGGAAAATCATCTTTTCAAATGAGGCTCACTTTTGGCTCAATGGTTATGTGAACAAACAGAATTGTCATTACAGGAGTGAGTCAAATCTAAGAGTGGTTCATGAAACACAATTTATCCAGAAAAATTGGCTGTTTGGTGCGGATTATGGTACAGTGGAATCATTGGCCCGTACTTTTTCAAAAACGACGAAGACCGTACTGTTACTGTCAATGGCGACCGTTATCGCGATATGTTGAACGATTTTTTTACCTGAAATGTATGAAATCCATGCGGACGACATTTATTTTCAACAAGATGGTACAACATGCCACACTGCGACCGTCACAATGGATTTATTGCGTGATAAGTTTGTTGAGTCGGTTATTTCTCGCAATGGTCCTCACAATTGGCCACCAAGATCATGCGATTTAACACCCTTGGACTATTTTTTGTGAGGATATGTTAAATCTCAAGTGTATGCCTTTACACCAGCTACGATTCAAGACTTTTAACGCAATATTCGAGCGACTATAGCGGACATGCCAGCCGAAATGCTGCAACGAGTCATCGAAAACTGGACGATCGATTGTATTCACCAGTGCAAAAAAGTCGTGGCATCATTTGAACGATATTTTGTTTAAATCATAAATAGCACGAAATTGATAACGAAAAATATTGAGCACGAAATTCGAACATATATTACATGTTTTATTTAAATTTCAAAACATATCGTTCTTATTGGGAAACCCCATATAACAAATGACCCAAATTAAATATCAAGTAAACAGTGTATTAATATAGGTAATATTATAATAAATTCAATCATATGCTAATAATTTGGAAGGTATTACACGCTCAATTTTTCCTGTCAATTTTGATAAAGCGATTCGCGTCGACTTCGAACGGATCTGGGAGTACGTATTCTGATGTGTGATTTTTTTGTTTCACATTTGTTGGAAATCGAATGGATGTAGAGAAAAATCATATCCGAAATATTGTTTCTATCAAAAATATCGTCAAGTTCAAAGAGGTTTTCTTCAGCTCTTATGGCTTCAACATTCTGAGAAGAAAACAATGAAAATAATTTTAGTAGAAATTGTGAAAAGTTGTGTATTTTATATTTTCTGTATATTATTGTATATGCAGTATACCAACATAAAATTTATTATTTTTTTTTTAATTTTTATTAATTATATAATTTTAATTTTTTTGTAGTATTTTGCATTTCGCTATGTCAATTTCCTGTTAATAAAAAAATATAAAAAGAAACCTTAGTGAAGCGCTACGCATAATCACGAAACTTAGTAAAGGTCTATTATATGCACATATATCTTACGCCGCAATATATCATGCTTTCTAACTTTCCGTAACTTTGCCAACTCAACTTTATTATTTCTCACAAGTATTTTAATAGGAGTTAACAACTTGGTATACACGAGTATGTCGGTGATTTTAGACGCCGTGCAAAAAAAAGTAAGCGTTTATTATAGTAAGCATACAATAATTTCGCCGCTGTTAGATGTAGAAGGCACGGCTTATTGTTCAGAGCGGTTGAACGGTTCCAAGAGGCGGAAGTTCGATTCGTATCACGCATACGTTCAATTTTTACATTTGTAATGTTTGAATAACGTTATATATATATATATATATATATATATATATATATATATATATATATATATAGTATTAGAAGTCCTTAGTCCTTCCTAAAAGAAGCTGAAGAAACTAAAGATAATGAATGCCTTGTAACTGTATAAGTATCAAAAAAGATTATGAGTAAACACGGAGATAAACATAGTAGTCAAGGTAACTACCTGACCCAGTCCCGAACACCGATTGCAAACGTTTCTGGCACGTATCACTTCACTCGACGCGCTCGTAACATCAATTTTCGATTTCTTTCGAAGAATCAAATAAAAATCTATTGCCAGTGAAAGCATTCACTTTCCTTAGATTACCTGCGCGTAATGGATTTTTAATACGTTTAAGTAAGTTTTCTTTGGTACTGTAATAAGATAAGGAATGAAATAGTGTTAAAGCGAATTCTTGTCTATACACAAAGAAATAAAATTGTATCTGTTTGTAATAATAAAATAACCAATCTTTACTAAATGATTACGTTTGTATGTATACACGGTATATATACCAAAAAACTTTTTTTTACAAATTTTTCCTGCCTATCTGTTTGTCCTGCTGAAATTCTGGAATGGCTGGACTGATTTTGACGGGACTTGTTCTGACATATAGCTGATGTAATAAGGCATAACTTAGCTTTTTTTAGAATTAATAAATAGAGATCCAAAAAAGTTAAAGTAGTCAGTATATTTAAATATGTTTGATATTACGAAGTGAGGCGCCACAGTTAAAAATACGTATACAAAATTTAACGCTATTATTATTTAGTGTGTCCACTTGGTGGAAAATTAATGTATTTTAAAATTAAATGAATAAGAAATTTGCATTAACACGAGAAAAAATCCACGAAATTGATACAATATTAGGACACTATCAAAGTTGCGGGCAAACTTAGTTGCGGGCATTTTCTATTTAATTAAAAAATCAGCTGCACGCTTTATTCATTAATCATGAATGACTACTTCTAGCCCGAAATGGTGACATTGCGTGTTGAGTGGCGAATTCAATATTAAGTTACGTTTTATCTAACACTCCGGGTAAATAAATCGAACCCACGACCAATCTCGTTTAGTCCAACACTGTCCCACTATGCCGCGACGGCAATGTAGTCACTAGTTAAATAAATATTCAAATAAAAATGTAAACACAAAAATACTCAAGTTCACCGAGTTTGATGTCATCAAAATGTCAAGTAATTGAAGTAAAAGCTTTTCTGATGCACACAAGTGGTATATCAATATTTTTAATTTGCTGAAATTTTTAACGATTTATTTGTTAGGAATGAAATTCGTAGATAAACTATATTAATTAAATTAAATACAAGAAATTATAAAAACAAACGAAAACAACTTGATTTATATTTAACCTGAATGTTTTTTAAGGGCTTCAAATATATTAGGTAGGAGGTCAACCATTTAAGCGTCGAATATTGTCTCTTAAACAGGCGTATATATAAATTGTTAGACAATAATAATAAAATCAAAAACAACTTTGACAAACTACTGAGCATTTTAAATAGCTTAAAAGTACTTAGTTTCCTGAGCTTCTTGCTAGCTATTCACCTCAACATGTGAAATGACCTCTCCCTTTGCTTATATACAGAAGCTTTCTTCGGGTTTCGTCATCAAACTGTCAATGTCAAAAAAATAGACATAAGTGAATAAAATGTTATTGGATATAGACATGAATCATGGATAATTGCTTATCATTAGATACTTTTTCCTTAACCTACCAATTATAAGTACACGAAATATTAATGTTATATCAGTAAAAGTCTTATATACAAAATCTACTAATAGTCTAGTTATATATAGGTTATATATAGGGTACAATTTTGTACCAAAAGTTTTAAACTAATAAATATATATTCTTTTAATTCCAATCCGCCCCTTCGCTAATTTTTCCAACACTAAAGTAACGATTTATGTTTGTTTAATGTTGAACTGTTACATGTCACGTTCAGTACACGATTGCTTACAATGATGTCATCAATAATCTACGCTTTAGTGGTTTTACTTATGAGCGACTATTGTAGTGGAGTGGAGTAATAATTGTTTATTGACCCCTTATAAATAGTATGTCAGTTTTTTTTGTAAAGTTTCTTTATATTTTTTTTATGTTCTAAGTAAATATCTGTAATTACATATTTCAAGGCCGGTAGTGGCGCAGTCTGACAGCGTCTTATTGTAAACACGATCGGTTGTGGGTTCGATTCCAACTCGGGGGAATGATTTTATTTAAATCATAATCACACTCAAAATGCCTTAAATTCAGCGGATACAAGGATACAAGCGTGAAGCTAAGATATATATATATATATATATATATATATATATATATATATATATATTCAATTAAACTTTACTGCCGATGTATGGAGCTATAAAAGGAACTTGTTAATATCCATTAGACAAGCTAGTTTCTTCTCCATGAAAATTGTATTACAAGAAAGCACATACTAGAAACCATTTACCGTTATCGAAGTGCCCCTTTAATTATTCAAGCACGTAACGTGAACGCAGAATGTCGGCCAATACAATTATTGAATGTCATTTTCAATTCTAACTTAGTTACTGGCATCTAGAATCTATACTCTATACTAATAATATAAAGCAGAAAGTTTGTTTGTTTGAACGCGCTAATCTAAGGATCTACAGATAGGAATTGAAAAATTATTTCTATGTTAAAGAGTCCATTTATTGAGGAAGGCTTTACATAACGTCACTCTACTACTAATGAGAGTGAAGCAATAATAAAAAATGTTGTGAAAACAGGAAAGTGTTCATATGTTCAAAGTTTACCTAGCGGGCACCTCGTAAATAGAATGAAGGTTATACAAAAATCATATATGATATAATTGTCCCCCCCCCCCTAAAATTTCTAAAAAAAAGTCCGCGACGGCATGCATATAATGCTTTATAAAGCAAATCAGTGAGTATAAAAATAATATATGTCGAAGAAATGCTTATTTCCTAGAAAATCTAAAACTTAAATTCTATAAAATAATATGGAAGACACATAGTTTAGAATTATTAGAAATGTTTAACCTAACATTTTAATATTGTAATATATCCTTTGATAGAAGCCTTTTTAGCGCAGAAAATAGTGTCTGAGTGTAATCATAGTAGTTGTACGTTCAATTTCTAAAAGAGGAAATAATTATATGTAATTTAAGTATATTTCCACAGTTGCCTCAAATAAATCCTTGCATTGGGTTATACAAATTAATTTCTATGGCTGGGCAAGTGCAGGCAAAATAATGAAAGAAAATATATACAAGTTAAATAAGAATATTATATTAAGAAACGTTCAATTTAAAAACAACACTAACATATGTTAAATAAATGAAATACAATGAAATAAATAAATACATGAAAGAAATAAATACATGAAAGAAATACATTTAAAATATACTGTATAGAAAGCCGTACTTCTTAAAAGGACTGTTAATATCAATTTGTCATTTGTTCTCCAATAGGGGAAAGTAATAAGCACAGCATGACGCGGGGAAACGAAAAGCACCAAATAAGATATAAAAGCGACCATTTTTCTCCTGCCATACTCCAGTAAAATTATTATATAGGTAGGTATAAATGAATGAAAATTATTATTTCTTATCCAGATTAACTTGACATTTTTATAGGGGCTAAAAATATCTGTTTAGTAGTGTAGGTTATACATTTTTTATTGCACAGGCCTATGTGTAGTTTAGAAAAAAAATACAACATATAACGTATAACTCAATGAGAACCTAGTGTCAAGACACTCCCTTCAATGTTTCGCACTCAAAATGTGTTAAATGACAGAACTCAACGCCGCATCTAGTCTCATCACACCGGAATTCAAGTATTTTAAATATTATCTTTCTCCCATTGTAGAATTTAAACCCACAATCAATCGCATTTACAGTCAGACGCAGTGCCACAGCGTTCCGACACTCTCTGCATACATTTGCTGGAATCCCACTAGAAAAGAATTTTTAATTAAAAAAATGCGCACCCTGGGTTTTTTTCGTCAAGGAGGTGAATTAGGTATCATTTCATAGTCTTCATTTTATTCTTCTTCATCATAAATTATCATAATATTTACGTTTATGTGCTAAATGAGTAGAATAGCCTGTGTCTATTATTATTCTCTCAGCATACACAAAACAGTATAGAAAAACTATACGTTATAAAATCCATATAGTAGCTCCGTACAAGGCGGCAGTGGCGCAGTGGGACAGCGTCTGATTGTAAACACGATCAGTTGTGGGTTCAATTTCCACTCGAGGGAATGATTCTATTCAAATTACTTTCATTTCCTCGCTCTGGTAAACATAAAGCACGGCGTTGTGTTCTACCACTGAACACGCAATATTTAAAACTAAAACTATTAATATGAAAATGTAATAGTAGAACATAAAAAAAATATATATTTTATATTTTTTATGTTTGTCTGTGCGGTTGTATAATATTTCTTTAACATTTTGTGTTTATTTTGAAACAAAATCATAAATAAGAAAGTTATATGAAACCATTTCCAGCCTTTTACTTTCAAGGCTTTAAGATTGCCTGGAAGATATTGCTGCATTAGCGATTACGTCGTTTCCTGTATAGCTTAATCGTTATTTAAGTTTATTTATATATTCCTGTTTCTGAGTGTGTGAAAAAGAATATTATTATTCTAATTTTTATCACTTTTTGAATTTGTTAAAATTTTAACTTTCAATAAGTACAAATCAAACCTTTACTGATTTTTACTTAGTTAGTCTAATAATATATTTATATACTTTTAATAATGTATACTGGGGGTACCTTCTTGCAGTAAAAGCGGTATACTTTGGGATCCAATAACAATATGAACGGGTGATAAATGTAAATAGTACTTATAGCCAGAAACAAGTCAGTCCATGCGAAGTCATAAGCATTCTCTAGTCTTTTAGTAAATCCATAATATATCATATATCTAAGCTTAACGTGCAAAATGCAAGCATAAAAATATATAAAAGAAAAATATATGTTCGTTTTTTGGTTATTAAAACATGAAAAAAAAATTATATATATAAAAATGTTTTACATTTCACATCGCTATGACGTAGTTGCTATAATTTCAAGCCACGGTTACAGCTTCAAATTCCACTATGACAAAATTAAATATTATAATATTTAATTTAATAAATTATAAATTACTTTTATGGAACTCCTCTACGTATTTTATGAATAAGAGAGAACGGAGTATTATGTCACTAGATAGTCTCAAGACCCCATACACATTTTATCACTAAACCACATTTAAATCAAATTTAATTTGTAAATGAATATAACTAAATATACACGAAAAGTTTATATTATCGACTGTTGGGAAAGTTCACGAAGATTTCCTTTGCTTTGGATAAATCTTAAATAAGGGTAAGTCTAAATGCTAACGTAAAAGTTGGAGTAAAAACTTTTTTATACCCGCTATGTATAGTTAAAGAACTAGCGTACGTAAAACAAAGTTTTTTTATTAATATAACATTACTATTTACGAAGATTGTTTACTATGTTGGTGTAATATGAGTGATTAGCATTTATATGAATTAAATAGAAAGACGCCATCTTTGGGCAGTGGGATTCAATTGGTTATAGGTTCGATTTCCACTTGTTGACCACTGACCACTAATATATTCCTCGATTTCGGTGGGATCAAAATCGAGTGTCTTGACACTAGCTTATATCTGATTGCCTCGCTATGCGGAATAAATAAAGATAATTTTTAAATAAACTAAAAAACTATATTACGTATTTTCATATAAATTGTACTAGAAAAATATTTTATCCCTGGTCTTATATTCATAACAAATAAAACGATAATTTAATTTCGATTAGATCTTATAGTATTCCTTGGTAACAGGTAGACATCAGGGTTATAAAAATACAAATACAAAAGTATTCTAATATAAATAAGGGAAATGGTTGGAATCTGTCTATTACCTGGATACGCAACAACTTTGAAGTCTCAGGAGGAGAGGCTCAGTACTCGAGATTTTTTTTTAGCTTCACGCTTTTATTCCGCATAGCAGGGTAGACAGAAAGTACCTAGTGTCAGGACACTTCGCTCTCCACCCAAGACATTGCATGTTGAATGGTGGAATTCAACGCCGCACTTTTGTCTTTTCCCAGAGTGGAAGGAAGTGAAAATAATTTAAATATAATCACTTCTTCGAGTAGGGATCGAACCAACAACCGATCACGTTTACAGTCAAACGCTATTCCACTGCGCCACGAACCGCCTCTCTCAGCCTCGAGACAATTAAGTTACAGAATAACGGTAGGTTGATATATTTATTTTTTTTATCAACTGACAGACGATTGCCATATCAGTCTACAATAAAATTATCGAAAGTCATGATTACGAGTACAAAAAATATATTTTCGAATACCAAAGTGTACGCTATTAATTGATTTCAAACATATTCATCTTTTATTACTATATTGTCGAACATTATAAATTATCAAAAATGATAAAATATCAATATATAATAACTTAAAAGCACCTAGTATGAAACGTTTCCCAACGCGCATATTATTTAGATATATTCAAGTATTTGATTGCGTCCGCTGTCACGTAGTTTGTTACACCGCAAAGAGAATCATTTATCAAACTGAGAACAACAAATTACTAACATATGTACTAAAATATACGAAATATACTGGACTTTAATACTGTGTTAGTTATTACTTGTTTTTTTTTTATTTTAATATATAGAAATTTTATTATTATATATTAAATGCCTTCCTAATATTATGAATGTGAAGGTTTGTGAGGAGGGATATATATGTAAGTAGCTCTTTCAGTCTGCAAATTCTGAATGGATTAGGTCTGAGCTGTACAGTATTATAGGTATATACAATTTATAGTGATTCTGTCTAACTTCGCCATAATATAACGATAAATATCAAATTAAATACTAAAATATTTTTTATCAATTTTTAGGGACAGGGGTTGGTCGTGATTATTCTTCTGTTATTTTTTTGATAGATGTAAGACAAAACGCGAAGTTGATAACTTAATGTAATGTCTTAATTTCAGCCAGAAGGCGGAGAACGGAGCGTATTGACACTAGGTCCTTTCTACTTTATAGGATAAAGTATGATGTTAAAAATAAGAAATATATATACATATATTGTTAGTTTCATTGTCACTTACAAACACAGCACCTTAATAAAGTAAATAATCCAAGAGCTACTTCATTAATGTAAGGAATCACAGTTTAACTGCCTACATTATCAAAGCGAAGATACCGCGTCGCGCGTAGGCGTCATTATGTGCCTACTGAGATATGGAGGCGACAATGTCATCTCATTTGAGTTCCCGAAATGATTATAAGCATAATTCTAAGGCACAATTTATTGCAAGAAGTTGTTCATTTATTTCATTTTAGAATTGTAATATTGTTAAATTGTTTAAAAATACTCATTAAAACCGATTTTTTTAATGTATGTATGTATATACATGTTTTAATTATTTACTATAGAACTATATATTTAGTGAGGTCGGTTGTGGCGTAGTGGGATAACGTTCGACTATGAACGATGATCAGTTGTGAGTTCAATTCCCACTCGGGGGAGTGATTATATTTCAATTATTTTCACTTTCTCGCCCTGGTAAAACCGAGAGCAGCATTGAGTTCCGCCACTCAACAAGCAATGTCTTGAAGTCAATGAAGAGCGAGGTACGTGGTGTCTTGACACTATGTAATTTTAGTCTACCTTGCTATGCGGAATAAAGTGAAGCTAAAAAATAAAGGAAAATAAATTAGGACCTAAATTATATGCTCTACTAAAGGACTAGACACTATCGTGGGACAGTGTCTGAATGTAAACGCGATTCGTTATGGGGAATTGTTTGTGTTTAAAAATTATTTTCATTCTGCTCTAGTGAGACAAAGCGGAATGTTAAGTTCACCACTCAATACACAATATCTCGATTTCGGACTAAAAACATCCAATACAGTGTCTTCATACTAGATTGTATATGACTACCCAAGAGTTCCAGGTTTCGGGGTCAATGCATTTTTTATTGTTTTTTATGCAAAATTGAGGAAAACGAGCAAAAGGACCACCTGATGGTAAGTGACCTTCACCCATGAACATCTACAACATTGGAGTTGATATGGGAGATCGTTGCCGGCCTTGAGATGAAAATAAGAGGAGATGAGGGAAACGAAATAGGCAAAGCTTATATGACATCGAACCCGAACACATAATAAAATATTTGGCGGATCGTTTTTGTCATGATAATGATCATAAGCCAGTCGGAGGATTAACCACCTTAGTAGGAGAAAAACCCTCCTACCAAATTACTCTGATACCCGTCTCTTACGGGACGATTCTCAGTAGTGGATATATGTGTTTTAAAAATATTTTGTTATTCTAAATGTTAATTAGTACTTATTGTCAAATTAGTTTTTAATATATTAATATCACATATGAAAGATATTAGTACATACATTATCTTTACTTTAATTCTATATTATTATTATATTTAGGGGAAATACTAAACCAACTTGTCAATCCCATATTCCAATTAAGTGGTGTACGACTGAGTGAATGAGTACAAGTACCTCGGTCATACAGTAACAGAGCGCATTGTTGACGACGCTGACGATGTTGAGCGTGAGCGCAGGGCTTTGTCGGTCCGAGGCAATACGTTGCCTCGAATATTTGCACTTTGAACAGCTCAAGTTAAGTTACTTTTATTTGCGGAGCTGCATCGCCTTGCGTGTTCAATATAGAGGAAAACCTATATATACAGGAAAAATAGGATGTTTGCGGATGCAGGTATGGATGATTTTTATGCAATTATGCGCAAGCAAGTCGCATTTATAATGGAAACATTAATAAGTGGTTCTGACACTCTCCTCATTACATTGGCTCGTAAATGGACAGCCCTCTCTGGAGGTATTGGAACAATGTACACCTTGCTCTAAACACTAACATAGGTTAAGTTTATTATTTTATGACTAACAAATAAAATAAATAAGTAAATAAGTATTAATATTGCAATGTCTAATTAAGTAATCGTATCGTATCGTCAGCCAATTGCAGTCCACTGCTGGACATAGGCCTCCCCAAGTTTGCGCCAAACATCCCGGTCCTCCGCAACCCTCATCCAGCCTGCTCCGGCAACCTTGCGTATGTCGTCAGTCCAGCGGGCCAGAGGGCGTCCTACACTACGTTTGCCAAGACGCGGTCTCCACTCCAGGACTCGTCTGCTCCAACGGCCATCGGTCCTGCGACAGACGTGACCGGCCCATTGCCACTTCAGCTTACTGATTTTGCGAGCTACGTCGGTTACTTTAGTTCTCTCACGGATAACCTCATTTCTGATTTTATCCTTGAGAGAGACCCCGAGCATAGCTCGCTCCATAGCTCGCTGAGCGACTTTCGGCGTCGGCAAAACGAAGATGAGAGACATACTCTCCATTGACGTTGACGCCTCGTCCAATCCAATCCAGGGTTTTAAAGATGTCCTCCATCGCGTTGGTGAACAGTTTCGGGGATATCACGTCCCCCTGTCACACCCCACGATGAAGCCGAATAGGTCTTGTCCGCTGATCTTGGATTTGGACGGTCATCGTCGCAGCGCTGTAGAGACATCTCATCACCTCGATATATCGCCAGTCGATTTGACATCTCTGCAGGGACTCCAAAACAGCCCAGGTTTCGATGGCGTCGAACGCTTTCTCATAGTCCACAAATGCCATACACAGCGGCTGATTATACTCCTCGGTCTTCTGTATAATCTGCCGAACAGTATGTATGTGGTCTATGGTGCTGTAGCCTTTTCGAAACCCGGCTTGCTCCGGAGGTTGGTATTCGTCGAGCTTGATGGCGAGACGATTCGTGACGACTCTTGAAAACAACTTGTAAATGTGGCTCAGGAGTGTAATCGGCCTGTAGTTCTTTAGGAGGGTTTTATCACCCTTCTTGAAGAACAAGACGACCACACCCCTGGACCACGCTTCTGGCGTCATGCCTTGGCGGATGTCGGCATTAAAGAGTTCCGCTAAGGCCTTTTGGACCGGTAGTCCACCAGCCTTTAGGAGCTCAGTGGTAATGCCATCATCACCCGGGGCCTACCCATTCCTGAGCTGTTTAAGAGCCGCACTAATCTCGCTTACGTCAACGTCCAGGATGTCTTCCGAGTAATGGCGCGTCAGTGGTGCACGTGGATCTTCAGTGTCCTGAGCTATAGGCTTGTGTGTGCGCGATGAGTAGAGCAGACCATAGAACTTCTCAACCTCATTTTGGATCTGGGGTCTTGACGTGACTATTGTGCCATCCGCTGTCTTAAGCTTTGCAAGGTGGCTTCTCCCTAGCGGTCTTTGGAAAACTTTGGACCCCCTATTTTGCTCAATGAGGGTTGTAATAGTTCTCGTGTTTGAGCAACGGAGGTCCCGGCGCGTGAGTTTCCTTATCCGCCTAGAGAGAGTCCGTTGATTTGGAGAAGCTGCTTGAGCGAATGGCATTTCCCGTCTCTGCCTCATCAGATCCAGGGTTTCGGGAGCAAGTTTGGACTGCTTAGTGGTACTCGTCGGCGGAAAATGCTTACGGCCCAGTTTACACACTGTCTTCACCACGCTGTCGGTTATCTCGTCCACATCGTCAGTGGTTTCCAGCGAGTCGAATTGATTTTGCAGTTCCAATTGGAACTGCTTGGACACACGGTCTACTTGGGGCGGCGTAGGTCGGAGAGTAGATTTCAGCAGGCGTTTTCGTTCGACTTTGAAGCATATATTCAAAGTGCCTCGTACGAGTCGGTGATCGCTGCCGGTGTTAAACCTGTTGATTACAGAGACATCTTTGAATATATACTTTCTGTCCGCCATGATAAAATCTATCTCGTTCCTTGTCACAGTATCTGGACTTTGCCAGGTCCATCTCCTTTGGGGCTTCTTCTTGAAGAAGGAATTCATCAAGTAAAGCCCCTGCATCTCGAGGAAGTTGACCAGCTTTTGCCCCCTGTGATTTCTGCACCCCAACCCATGTGGTCCAATCTTCGATTCGTCGCATTCCTGTACTCCCACTTTAGCGTTGAAGTCTCCTATGACCACGTTGTAGAAGCATGAGGTCGTACCATGTATGGCTTTAGTAATGTCCTCATACATGGCTTCAACCTCTTCATCGGAGTGTGTCGAGGTCGGCGCATATACCTGCACTACCTTCAGAGAGTACCTGTCGGTAAGCTTGATTACGAGGTACGCTACCCGGGTCGACACACTACTAACTTCCACAACGTTGTCAACAAGAGCTCTGTGGACCAGAAAACCGACACCACCTTGGGAGGCCCTATCACCTTCCCGGAAGTAGAGCAAGTGACCAGAGTCAAGGGTTATTGTATCCTCTCCCTCTCTTCGGACTTCCGATAACCCCAGAATACTCCACTTTATATGACTTAACTCTACCTCCAGTTCTGTGAGGTGATGGTCCAGCCGAATCGTACGTCCGTTGTACGTTGCCAAATACATATGTTGTTTTCGGCAGCCTTTACTCCGGGGATTCTTAGCACCCTCTGCTCCGCCGTGACCACGACCGCTGCCTTGCCCGGGAATAGCGGGGCTGCCGGGCACTGAGGGCCGTATTTTTGGCGCTGTCTCCATGGGGGATCTTGCCATTGTCACCACGCTTGGCAGGCGGGTTGGTGACCGCAGTAGGTGTTTATGTTAGACAGGGTCACGCTGCTGCCCATGCCCTGATTTTTCCCTTAGTCGCTTCTTACGACACCCGCGGGAGGATATGGGGTGATGCTATTCTAAGCCGGCATCACACGGCATTAAGTAATATGGAATTATATTAAATTATTTCTTTACGATCTGTATGTACTACAGCAAGTAGAGTCAACGCGTATCTGAACGGTATCAATCAGTTGTATTAAATAAAACTAAAAGGTATACCTTCTTCTGTTTTTTATACTGTAGTTAATAGGTAGGCTGCTTCTTTCTCTTTTTACTATTTCTTTCTAAGTATTAAGATACTATACATGGAAAATTGGTAAAGCTAATATATTATTGCATCTACAATTATAAGCTTTTATGTTTTTATTTTAATTATTTTGTTTCTCCATACTACAACTTTTTTGGCATTATATATTTTTAAATTTAATATTTTTAATATTTTTTTTGTAACATCAGATGTAATAACATCTGATATTACAAAAAAAATATTCGTAAAAATTTAAAAATCTATAATGCCAAAAAAGTTGTAGTATGGAGACACAAAAAAACTCAATAAGAGTGGTTTGATTTTCATAAAAAAAATCTTTTAAAAAAATATTAGGACTAGAGAAAAAAATATTATACTTATAACTACACTAAGTTTGTAATTACTTCATAGTAAAATTTAAAAAAAAGAAAACAGAATTCTCACTGAACCCATTCATTTGTATTTTAAAAAAAATCTCATTTCAGGTGCGGTGTTTACGACGCGCTATCACAAGGTGGAGGGAGTCGATTCTGGTTCCGATTACCTCAATAAAACCTTTATTGGTTGCCCTAAATCAAGACGAATAATTGAGTCCGTAACATTAAAATGGCGGTGCTCGGTTGGTAGGAGAGAATTCGTACCGTTGAGTTTGATTAGAAGTAAGTTGATGACTATGACGTTTAGTAATACATGCAATATTTATAATGAATATATGTCTCATTTCGTAAATATATACCACTCGTGGCGTTTGACTAAAAATTATAATTAACTTTATTTCCTTGCTCTATCAAAACAAAACGCGGCGTTTAGTTGCGTCACTCTATGCGCAATGTTACGAATTCAGCAGAAAACGGAGTACGGAGTGTCTTGACGCTATGTGCTTTCTATCTATCCTGCTAGGTGAGATAAAAGCATAAAGCTATGAAGAATTATAATTTTTTTTTAAACCAAAAATATTTTACAAAAATGCAAATATTATGGACATTCCGTTATAAAGGAAATGTACATAATATAGTTTTTATAAATAGTCTTTTTAAATAGTACTAATTTGTATAGAGTATATAAATTAATTTTTAACTTATTGAAGTCACTGACGTACAATGCATAACCATGAGTAAGGGAAGGTAAGTTTTCTCAAATTCCTACAAGAATGGGGAAAACATGGGATTTTATGTTTCATAGTCTACCTAAACATCATTTACTAAACTATATATGTATGTATGTCTGTGTATGTATGAATTTTAGTACATATCTGTTTTGATGTATCTATTAAATTTAACATTCTAGTTTTTTTTACTTTTTAAAATATCGCACTTTCGCTATCTCGCTTTTGACATTCAAACTCACATGGGGCTGTAAAAGATGTCTTTAAGTCCACCTTTGCGCACAAAATCTGTTCTTATATTTAGTTTTTTAAGTGTAATAAGAATAACATTATTTAGGTATTCGGTAATACTGAAAAATATCAAAAAAACTGTATACAAGACCATTTTAGAACCACAAAAGATCTAACTTTATATAAAACAAATGAAAACCAGCACTCGCCTCATTATATATTTAATTAACATAACTTTACAAATTAAGGCGAAGACTTAATTTTACATAAAAAACTTACATTGTAAAAAATTTTTTTGTTGTTGTTGAAAAAATATAAAATCCACTTACTTAGTTTAATTAGATGACATTCTTTTGCTGGGATTTTCTTTTCAAAAAGCTGTAATTATTCATTTCGATGAATTATAATGGAAATATTAGGCGAATGAATGCCAAGTGGTCTAACCTATATTTTGTAGTAATTAAACTTTTATAAAGTAGATTTCATATTATGTAAATTTAGGTTTATTATATTTTTAGGATTCCGTAAAATGGGACCACGCTACTAAGAATTCGCAGTCCGATTGTCCGTCTGTCACCAGGCATGTATCTCATAAACCGTTATATTTGGATGGTTGAAATTCTCACAGATGATATATTTCTACTGTCGCTATATAAAGTAATAAAAAAGCAACCAAATAAAATAAATATTTAAGGGGACTACCATACAGAAAACTTGATTTTTGCTGGTTTTTGCTCGATATTAATAATGTTAACAGTTATACACTTGAAATAATCACAGAATATTTATTTATATATTTACTTTAACAATAAATAATTGGATATGGCTATACGAAAATATGGTAATAAAAATATATTAATATTTACAGAAGATAGAATAAAAGGATTTAAATATTGGTCTGAGTGGTTTTTGTTTTAACACGCGCTTATAATAAATTCTACATAGGAACGTTTAAAAAAAAATCTCAATTAATATTACCAGTAGACCGGTTGATGCGTTGACTACTCGTTATCATTGTGCATACCGTATTATACAAAGGTATATAATGTTAAATACCTATATGTAATATTTGTCTTGACAATTTAATGTTTTACCAATTTATTATTGTATAAATATTGGTTTTCTATTTTTAGCGTTAACTACGCCATTTTTTATATTTAATTTAAAATTTGAAATGTGATGTGTGTGATGAAATGTGTCTTTGATGATATTATAATCTATAATATTATATTAACTGTGGCATGACTTTATTCAAGTTGAATTTAAAATGTCTTGCTCTTGATTTATTTTACAATTCTAAAATAAAAATACTCCAAGTTACTACTAATTTGTAGCCATTTCAGAGATAAACCGTAACAAACAGACAGACAGAAATTATAGAAAATTGTATTTTGAAATTTATAGCGTTTGCACATATTTATAAAAGCGGTTATTATAGAATTACAAACAGATACTCCAACTTTATTTGTTTTTATATAGATATATAGATTGATATTATAAAAAATAACAATACCTCTTCTAACACTTACAAAATCAGTCAAATGCAGTTAATTTCAGGAGTCACGGCTACGCAATATGACACATCTGTCGGCAACAGACACTTATTTAATCTTTCCATGATTTATGTTGTAATTATTTTGAACATTTTAATGACTTTTGAACTTTAAGCTCATGGAACAAAAGCTATATTAGAACTGCTTTGATGAACGCAATTGTGATGATAATATAGAAATTCATTTATTTCAAATACAATTTCAGACAGATCGTGGTGCAATCAGACAGCGTCTGACTGTAAGCACGATCGGTTGTGAGTTCGATTCACACTCGGAGGAAACATTATATTTAAATAACTGTCATTTCTTCGCTTTGGTAAGCGAAAGCTTGGTGTTGAGCTCCGCCAATCAACACACAATGTCTTGAATTCAACGGAAAGTTGAGTACGGAGTGTCTTGACATTAAATACTTACTGTATACTCTGCTAAGCAGAATAAAAGGTTGAAGCTAAAAGAAAGATGTTCAAGTGTATACAAAATTTGCTCAATGGAAATCGAGTTTGCAATGCTAATGTCATATTGTATACATTTTATATTGAAATACTTTTTTAATAAGTTATTTTATCTCAATAACTTATAAAGAAATATTTATAAGAAAGAAAGCTTTTTAATTTCTCGAGCAGCCATTTACGAGTTCAGTGGAACAATCGTCCGACGTCGAATACCATCTCGATGAACGATGATAAACGATCAGGGAACATTTATTGATATTGATAGTGAAAATGAATGTGCTGTTGTGAAAAGAGGCTAATTATCATGAAAGGAGTAAAATTTGTAAAGAAATGTTCTTAGTATTCATGTTTTAGTATCTTTCATATTATTGGCATGTTGTTTTTTTTCAATATTCGTGGATTTTTGTAAATGATTTTCCAATGCCCTAGGCATCTATCACTTAATTTTCGTATTGTGTTTACATTTAAAAAAATATTATTAGTCCCTGGCTATCGTTTTAAAGTATTTTTTTTTGTTAGTATTATATTATACTTTTTATTTAAGTTGTTGATTTAGGGGAAATAAAGAAATTTGTAGTAGTTATAATATAACGTGTATACACGGTACATATGACAAAATAACATTTTTTAACTTTTTTGTCTGTCTGGACCGATATTGGCATATAGCTGATGTAATAAAAAATAACTTAAGTAGCTTTTATTTCAGAATTATAAAATTAAGATCCAGAAATATTCAATTCCACGCTATACAAATTAAATAAATATATATATTATATTATATTATATATGTGCTATTTGCTATAAATAACAGTAGATAAAAATGTGTAACATGATAGTATGTTTACCTATTAGTGAAGGTATTGATCGCGTTGTCTAAATACAAAGGTGCTTCGTAGGAATAATTTAGACTGGATCGCTTTTAGTTTGCATTTTACTTATAGTATTGTTATGATCTTTTTTATTAGATTCGGATAATGTTAGAGGCCATCGCGGCCCAGTGGGACATCTTTTGCATTTCACTGGGTTCACTTTTAATATGGGGTAATGAAATAAAAAAAAATCCGCTATAGTAGAATAAAACTTTGAGTTCTTGAGAGTTTTGATTTTGGGTGGATAACAATCAACGGAGTGTCTTTTCACTGGATTGTCTCTGACCACTCTATTGTGCGGGATAAAGCCTTAATTTAATTTTTATTATTATATTAAAACCAAATTAAACATATTTATAAATTTTATCTGTTTTCTGATGTATAAGCTACAACATTTTAAAATTTTATCAATATCAGTTCAATAATTTTCGCCTGAAAAAGTAACAAGCATTCATTCAAACTCTTGAATTTATGATATTAATAGGATTTATTTTTTATTATAAATTCAGTCGTCTTTTTCATATAGCTAAATATATATTTATAATATTAGTATCAGTCAGATAATAGTAGATTTGAAGTTAGTGAAGCCATCCCGCATAGCAGGATCAGAGACAACCTAGTGTCGAGATATTGAGTGTCGAGTGGCGAAATTAGCACCGCGATTTGTTTTATCAGAGCAAAGAAATAAAATTAAAATTGAAACATAATCATTCTCTCGAGTAGAAATCGCACTCACAACCCATCGCGTTTACAGCCAGATGCTGTTCCACGCCACAATGGCCTCACAATTAATAAGATATTTACACACTTATAAAATGCCTGCAAAGCGAGAGCGGGTCGCTTACTAAAATATACCGAAGATGCAATACATGAACGTTTCAAACGTTTCATTTGAGATTCACAGATATGTTGTGGGAGGGTTATTAGTTTTTAAAACGTGAATGCTATCCATAGTTTGAAATGGCTCTTTTATTGCGTTCCTTTGCTTTGTAGTGGCTAAATATTGGACAGTTTCAAAATATTTAAACGAGCGGTTCGTGTACAAATATTTTCATTAAACCTTTTTCTATTATTCAATGTATGATATGATTTTCTTTAAATATATATTTTGATCGGGAATAGCAGGGCTACCGGGAACTTTGAGAGGGAGGCTGATAGGAGGATTCGGTTGGGCTGAACAGCATTCGACAGCTTTCGTAAAGTCCTTACGTCGGCTATTCCACAATGTTTGAAGACGAAAGTCTTCGAATATTGCATTCTTCCCGTGATGACGTATGGTGCCCAGACGTGGACACTGACAGTGGGGCTAGTCCACAAGTTTAAGGTTGCGCAGCGGGCGATGGAACGGGCTATATTAGGTCTCTCTGACGGATAAAATCAGAAATGAGGTTATCCGTGAGAGAAATAAAGTATCGGACATATCTATCATAGGACCGATGGTCGCTGGAGCAGACGAGTCCTAGAGTGGAGACCGCGTCTCAGCGTAGCGTGGGACGACTTCCGACGCGCTGGTCCAACGACATTCGTAGGAACGCCGGCAGACACTGGATGAGGCACTGGGGGAGGCACTGGGGGAGGCTTATGTTCAGTAGTGGATGGTTATAGGCTGATGATGATTTTTATTCTTAATTAATGACGAATAGACAAATAATCGCATGCAATCCTTATTTTTATTTATCTCTCTTGTGAACGTAATTATAGTGGGTTAAGTTAAAATAGAACTAAGATTTATATTAAAGCGAGTTTTTAAACTTTTATATAAATAATTATTAATATTAAACAAATAAAACTAAACATATTTTACTATATACATATTTTTACGATACAATTACATTTATTATTAAAAAATATAAATCGCGGCATAGGTGTGAGGGATTTGGCGGGAAAAGGGCAGGATCGCTATGGTTGAGGACATGACCACTTGCTTCCTATCTTTTATGGCCATCTTTCATGGTGATGAGGTCTGCAATTATTAGGTATTTGAGACAAATGTAAAATGGTATAATGATGCGATGCGACATAGTACAGTACCTCAAAACTTTAAGAGACAAAGGCACCGGCCACAGGTGTATACGGTGCTCAAAATCAGAATTGTTGCCACGTTTGAGTGGAATAGAACCTACTTACTATGAATTTTTGCTTATTTGCTATACTACAAAAAACTCTTATTGGCCGACATTCTGCATTCACGTTACGTGCTTGAATAATTAAAGGGGCACTTCGATAACGGTAAATGGTTTCCAGACTGTGCTTTCTTGTAATACAATTTTCATGGAGAAGAAACTAGCTTGTCTAATGGATATTAACAAGTTCCTTTTATAGCTCCACATTGGTAGTAAAGTTTAATTAAAAAAGAGAATATATTTATATATATATATATATATATATATATATATATATATATATATATATATATATATAAATATATATATATACACACACATATAGTATATATACATATAGTATGTGAAAAATTCCCTTCTTTCCAAAGCCTTCTAAGAAGATAATTTACAGAGAATTTTGAATAAAATTCAGAAATGGGAAACAAATAATGAAACCAACGCCGCAAATTAACTACCCCGATAGAAAAAGACATAATTAAAGTGAATAAGCGTTGTTATGTGTATGAATGAAGTACATATTTGACGAATATTATTGACGTACGATAACTGATTAGGCATTCATGTGTGAATTTAGATTTAATATAACTATAATCCACACAACATTATATACTTTATTAAGCCTCTTAGAAAATAGCTTTTATATATTGTTATGTAGTTTGTTTTTATTCAAGCTACAAAAAATCAAAGTGAAAATACAAGTCCTTTGTGTATCTCCGAGAAGGTCACCGACGTTGGAACAATAAATGAAGTACAAAAGTTGATGATTGATTGATCAATCATCAAGTAGAATGATAAATGGCATTCCATAAAAATTATCAATAGAGCAATACAGTACAAAGTTAACAATTTATTATTGTTGTCCGTGACAGATACCATTATACGAATACCACAGTGATGTATTACTGTAATCAGAAAACGAGAGTTTGAGGTTCAAATCCAAAATAATATATAGAGATGGTTAGGCAGAGAGAACAGTTAGGATAGTTTAAGCGATCGTTAGAGCATTTAAAAGGGGCCCTTAATTCTATACTTGGGTCACTAGCCCCAAACATTGCTCCAAGCTGTGCTTTCTGCAACGCGATGGGTATCGCATTGATAAGTTACGTTGTTTCTTCTGAACCATAAATTGAATGTAGTACAATGTAGAACTATCTACGAGTTTTGTCAAGGTCACATCTAAGTCATATTAAACCAGTAGCTTATACGGTAAGTGTTTTGAAATAGATTTAGATATGAATATATATTGTTACAACCGATACGTTTGTTTCCTTTTTGGTTTTTCACAATAGTGAAATGTAACATCTTTTAGAATAGACTATAAATTAAAACATAAAGAAAGCAAGGTATTTCAAGTTAATATAAAAAATGTACTAATATTTTAAATAAGTCCTATTTTGCTGTTTGTTACGTATTGAGTGAGTGAATTTATATGACATTAACCCCTGAAAAAAGTTTTCGATTTCTTCTTTCAAAATATATTTACGTAAACGTTGAAATATATTTGATATCAATTTTTGAAAGATAAGCTTTTGACTCCTTTTTTTAGACGTTTATGTGGACAGACGGTATGAAATTTGGTACAGAGAGTTTATATGGAACGGAAAGCTTGTTTAATTTATAGATTAATATACTAGAAATATATCAAGTAGATATAGTAAATATTTCATATATAACCATATGTTATGCTGATACTTTTGTATAAAGTGCTGTCAAAGTTGCGAATCCAACTTTTGCTCAGTTTCAACGCGGCACTAATCACGTAGTATTGGTTAAAATAGGCACATAAACTCAATCAGTTGTATCAAAAAATGAACGGAAAATAAAGTAGAAAAGAAACATCATTGAAAAGAAGAAAAAGTATATAAAAAAAGCACAATACGTAGTAATTTCATTTTTCTAGATTATTATGTAAAAAATTGTACCTATACAAAACTGGTAATTTTTGATTAAAACATGCAAAAAGTTCGTTCAAACGAATTAGGTGACATATATTCTTTACAAAGCGACCTTCTATGATTCAAAGGATTTTTTACGTTTTTGAAATACAAAATTGTCGGTCTAAACGACTCCAGCTTGTTTGTTTTGTCATTACGGCCTGTGTTTTGGCCTTTAGCTTTGACTAACACCGGCGTGGAAAATTTTTGTCACTAACATTTTGGATAGCGCTAGTTTATTCTGTTAAAAACTTTTTACAAAAAAAAACAGTCTTTTTTGTTAAATGTATCAAATAGACGCTTGCGCCAAAGGCTTGTATGATTAAATATTTAAATTTAAATTCCCCTATGAAAGGAGGGTAGCTAAAGTATCGTAAAACATTGTGCGTAATTATGTAAGTGTACTTACATTGGCATGTGTATGTAAATTATATATGCATGCATGTATGCATTTTCGTTTGATAAGTTTTGTATCACTACACGGAATACCATTTAGCATGGCATTATGCTGTCTTCAAATTCAGTAATTATTTAAATAATATTTAAATAGAAAAGTTTTATCTTGTACTGAGTGGTTGTAAGTAGAGAGTGCAATAAATAAGCTGGTAACGAAAATGATATAATACTAAAGTAACTTTTATAAAAGTTGATATTTTTTTCCCTATATTAATAAAGCCTTAATCACAGAATATTAAAATATCTCGCATAACAGAGAGAGAGACAACCTAGTGTCAAGACACTCCGTTTATTGTTTTCCACCCGAAATTGATACAACGAAGAAAACGCTTTAAGTATATAATATTCTTACTAACTAGACCGTGTTTAATTTGACCTTTCCTTGTTCTGGTAAACGTTTCGTCGGTGAAATAGATTAGAAAGATCAATCAAGAATAGATAGCTGCCATATGTATTGTTTACACTGAGATGTTTCTTGAATGATATTTTTTCGTAAACCAAAGGACAAGACTCTATTCTTAATGATCATTCTAATTAAAAAATAATAAATTGAAAATAATTTATAAGAAATATAAAGTATGTTTTTAAAAACAAACTTTTAAAGCATTTTTTAATAGTTTACTCTATTCTACTCTTCAGCCATTTCATTTGATATCGATATTGGATTTAACTATACAACAATACTGATTACATTATGACATTTACATTGTCATCAGAAAATAGTGTGATGTAAGATAATAGAAAATGAGTTACATTAAGCTAAAATTGAAATTTAAATAAAAGCTCGTAAAAACAAAGATAAACTGTTTGTCACTTGGAATGGAATGTCTCGATTTCAAGAGAAAAGCAGTCAACGAAATGTAACACTAGGTTGTCACTCACTATCCTGCTATGCAGGATAAGATGTAAAGTTGCGTTGTTTTTAATAAATATATAGAGCTAAACAGTGTTTGTCATCTTGAAACTTGTTTAGGCGGATCTCTCACTTTTATGAGATACACAGATGGATTTTCATAATAAATCAATTCATACTCTATTTTCTACCTTAATCTACTTAGAAAATGCATGTTAGTGAGGGAACATGCACTTTGTCTAATGAGAAATGTTATATAAAATTGAAAACAAAATAGTACAAACATTTTCAAGACAATTGAATAAGGGAACAAGAATTTTACAGCAATTTTGATATTAACTAAATAAATTCAAATTTAGTTGAAGTTGGCATGCCAAATTTAAGCGCAGTCAGTTTTTGTCGTCAAATGGTTCTTTTTCCTTTTACTTATATAAATTTGTTAGAATTTCAGTTATTTTCCGCACTATTCAAAGAGTCAATAAAAGTGCTTGCATTTGTTTTCCCAATTTCTTACTATGTTACTCGGATAGCAAATAAATAATATAATCAAAACACCTTTTCTTAGTGTTCTATTTCATTGTAACTGGAATTTTTAAAATATATCACTTCTCAACACTCTGTATTTCGGTGTTAGTCGTAAAACAGTTCTGGAGTTCTTGACACTAGGTTATCTCCGCTGTAGGATGAAGCGTGAAGCTGGTGTCCCTAAACTAGAGAACCTTTTGACAGGAACAAATATAATTTAGAGGAGCTCTATCTCATATATAAACTACGTATGTTAACACTTCCTGTCGTAGTGTTCCCTCAATAACCTTTGATACACGAGGACGGGTGTTGTCGTTCAGTAAATTATTTTATATTAGCTTGCTTCGGAATTTAGTAACTTGGTTGTGCAAATTCTAATTATTTAGTACTAAAATTGTGTAGTGATTAGTTGTGCGTTCGATTCCCACTCGGGATAGAGTTTATATATGTTTTTTTTTTATATTTATCCGCTGTGGTAAAAAAAGCTCGTCTTTCGAGTTTGCCTTTCAATATACAATGTCTCGATTTCGGAAAGCAGTCAACGGAGTGTTTTGACGCTAGATAGACAAACTAACTATCCCGATATACAGGATAAAGCGTGAAATTATAAAAAAAAACGATTTATCAGGTAAGTAGTATTTCTTACCTATTTATTAGGGAAGATTTCTTTCACACTTGCAAACTTCTATATATTAGGGAAGATTTCTTTCACACTTGCAAACTTCTATAATATTCAAGCGTTGACTAAAATACTTTCTATTTTTACAATATTGTTAGTCACATTAAAGGTAATGTGTTTATAAATTAAATACTATAAATATAAATTTTATATTATTAAACGTAATTGGTAAAATATTATAAGCTTGATAGAGGGATTGACCTTTGAAAACAGTATAAATGATACTGGAGGAAGGTCGTGCTAAGAGCATAAGGCCTTCCCAAGGGCACGTATGATGGTTAGTGACTGTGGACGAGGCGGAAGCGGTATGCAGAGACCGTAGCGTTTTGCGCTCCGTAGTTTCTGACTAGCTCGCGAAAAGCTAAAAAAAATATTAAATTCGTATATTCGCGGCCAATAAATTTTTACATTCATTTTATACGTGATATTCGTATAGCGTATTTCAATATAACATTAGGAAATCTAATTTCACTGTATGCCCATGATTACAGGATATTTAGGCGGGTTGGGATTTTAACTAAGTTTGATCATTAACAGACCTATAAGTACTTTTATAGTACATGTTGATTAAATGTAACTAGTAACCCTCCCTGACTTCGCTTGAGTATTGATTTTTGTTGTATAATTTACTTTTAAATGAGTGCTATGGTCAAATAAGAAGATTGTAGAAGCCGGTCATGATGCAGTGAGACAGCGTCTGACTGTAAGCTCAATCGGTTGTGGGTTCGATTCCAGCGAGGAATGATAATATTTAAATTATTTTATTTTTCTCGCTCTGATAGGACAAAGCTCGGTTTTGAGTTGCGTCACTGAATACACAATGTCTGAGTTTTGGCAAAAAGTGGAGTAAGGAGTGTCTTGACACTAGGTACTTCCTGTTTACCCTATTAAAATTGTAGGGTTAAGTTGTCCTCAGCGGACTTTTTAAACATTTCAAAACATTTCAAACGATATTTTGATTTACAGAACTTTTTTTATACATTTTATTTTTGTGTCATTTACTCCGTACTTATGATCTTTACCTTTTGCTATTTAGTAAATTATTAATTAAACATTTTACATTACCTTTGGCAATATAACTCGATTTATATATAACAATAGGACTAAAAAATAGTTTGTATAAATTCCTTAGTGTTAGATGAAAGGGACTTACCATTGGGATATATTCTCAGGCAGAGCCTCTAAATAAAAGGCATTACGTAAGAATTCTCTTCCAAGTTAGACGCTGGACGTAGAAAAAGTATATGGTAGCACAAGATTTAATATTTAAAGTAAAATATTTATATTTAATGTTTTTGTTTTTTTTTTCATTAATAAAATAAAAAATCAATTCGATTTAGTAAATATACCATGTTTGATATTCAGTACGTGATCACGTACTGGGGTTAGGTCGCATACTATCACGCTTTACCTTGATCAGATAGGGTCCAAATAATTAATGTCGTCTTGTAAGGTATTCGAATTGACGATCTTGGCGTACCAGATATGCTAAAAGCTACCAGCTATAAGAATTCACAATCTTTTAAGTAATATCAATCTAGAGACCCTGTTTGACCCATTAGAGTCTGACGCTGTCCCACTGCGCCACGACCAGCTTTTATAAAACAAATTAATTCTTTCTATTTACCAAACATAAATTATTTTCTTACGAAGTTATATTTTCTTGCGAAATTTTTATTAAAACGTTTTATTTTAGCTTTATCTTTATACAATGTAAATAATGTAGTAGCAATATTATATAACATATATTATCATGAGGTGCTGTAGATGGCTCTGCCTGTGTTTAGTAGATGAGGGTTATGCCGAATAGCTGGGTCACCTGGGTCAACTGGGTCAGTCAAAGACAACCTGGTGTCAAGACATTCCATTGACTGTTTTACATCCGAAATCAAGACATTGCGACATGCGTATTGGGGGGCGAACTCACTGCTATGCTTTTTTATTTGTTCATGTTTATATGTTCTGTATACCAAAGCGAAGAAATGAACATATTTTTTAAAATCGGAATCAAATTCAAAAATAAAAGTATTATATAAAAATAAAGAAAGAAACTTAAAATTCAATAATTCTTTTAGATACAAACTATACGTAAACTGCAAGCGACAGCAAACACCAAAATTTAATTATTATAAAGACATTCAATAGTCTAAGATAGATAATTAATTGAATTGCTCCTGGCAGTGGTTGACTGTAGTAATTTACACGTCCAACACGATCCAAGTTTGTGATTCGAAAGACCGACTTCTCCCTTTTTAATTACATAAATTCTGAATGAAGTTACTTTCAGAGTTTGTTTTATTATGACAATTGTAATTTTCATATTGAAATGTTGATATTGTGAAAGATTAAAACGTTTTGAGGGAATAAGCTTTTTAATTATAATCTAATTTATATAAAAATTAAACCGCCTTCATAATAACTATATAACTATCTACCCTTATTTTTATTTACTGAACCAATTTTAGTGAGACTTTTACTGTTTCCTAAACTTTTACTGTTAACTTAAATAAAATCATCTAGATATGACTAATTAGTTTTAGAGAAATTCTTGGATAAACATACAAACTTACACTTACTAAATTAAACACAAGCTTGGAAGCCTAAATGGATCATACTCTAATAATAATAATTCCAAGAATATTACATACATACATATTAAAAAAAACATATTTTTTTGGAAGTCGCTTAAAAATAGACGATATGTAACATAAAGCATCGTTCTTTAGTTATACGTAGTACACAAGAAAACTCTTTCAAAAGGCGCTTTCGTGTCTTCAAACTAACTTATCTATGGAGGTTTGAAATAAGTTTATATTAGCCTTCTTTTGTAATGTGCACTTATCAATGTTTCTAAAATTAAATTTACTTACTTCTAAATAAACCGAAGAACCGAACAAAATATTAAATAGACCAAAGAGAAAAAAATATGTTATAATATTATTGCGTTTCTTTTTTTACAAAAACGTACGACGTAACGACGTACAAAAAATTTGTTGAATTTTATTATATTTTATTATTTGGTTTAACCCATTTCACGTATACCTACTGCTAGTTAGACAGAGAGTTGAGAGATTTATTTTAATATATTACGTTTTGTATTTTGAAATCCAAACCTTTATAAATATTCCCTCGAATGAAAACTGAACGCCCAATCAACGCGTTTATCGTTAGGCTCGGTACACTCCGCCACAAAGTTTTCTCGATAAGTTTAATAATTCTAAACGACATCGCTTTAATGTATATGATTGATGTGATTTTCATAATTATTTACAGTATTTACGTGATATTGTGTGATCTCTTCGACGGATATACGAAGTCAGTTTAGCTTACCGTATATGCAACGAGGAGATACGCAGAATGGCAGGTTTAAGTGTTAATGTCATGGTAAGAATGAAGAAAAATGTACTCAGGTGGTTTGGGCACGTTGAAAGAATGAGCGAAGAAAAAATGGTAAAAAAGATTTATGAAGCAAAGGTGAATGATACGAGAAGTCGGGGAGACCTCGGTTGACCTTACTAAACACAGTATCGAAGATACTGGAGGAAGGTCACGTAAACAGCATGAGGGTCCCCCGAAGGGCATGTATGAAGAGCATAATGACTGTGGACGAGACGAAAGAGGTATGCAGGGACCGTAGCCTTTGGCGCTCCGTAGTTCTTGATCACCCCGCAAGGGACAAAGCGTTAAGCTAAAAGAAAAGTCATCAATTCATAGATAGATGATGTTCAACAGTTCAATTTGTCATCAAATATGAAATGTAGTAACAAATTTGGAAATATAATCACCGTCTACTTAATCTTCAATATGAATAACACTTTAAAAACAGTAACTTATAATTATGGATATCACGATTCATCGAGTTTGCTAATACGAGCGTCCATAAATACGGCAAACATAGGTAAGACAAGATTATCCTTGTATAATGTTACTGACAAAGTACCTTTTCCCGAAGGATCTTCAACTTTAACCCGCATTCAATCTATCAAGAACTTTGTCCTAAGTTTTGACCTCTCACCACAAGAGGAAACTATTTGAACGATATCATGTTTCATCTCACAGTAAGCTAAGATGTTATTTTATATGACTTTACAATAAGTTCAATAAAATAAGAAACAATAGATTATATTTATACAAAGTTTCTACAGTCATACTATATTTAGTGTAGCTATGTTCTAACTATCATTATATATTCACATGAACACCATTATTGCTGCTCTGATAAAGTAAAGTGCGGCGTTGAGTTTCTCTGTTAAAAACGCAAATTGACCTATTTTAGATATTACGTACATACATGTCATATATTATCTCAATTATAAAAAAAAAATTCTTCCAATCCAGGAACTAATTAGTTAATAGTTAATATATGTTTAGTAATAATTCACACTGTAAAGAGACTGAATACCAGCTCTAGCTTTTTTATTTTCGTATACTTTTCTGGCACTGTAGAAAAGAAAGGACAAACCCCTTGCTCCATTTTTTTGCATTGCCAATTTCCGGTCACTGCTTGTTGAATGGTGTTCCCAATATGTGGTTTAAGCTAAACAGGGTAGACGTATGTATTGGCGATATAAATGTATTATGATATATATAATAATCTCACGTACACGTCTGTCCCTTGAGTTTTTATTTTATTATAAACTTTACTGCTCTGTAATAGGGCAGACTGGGTGTTAACCTTTTTTTCTTATTGTCATTTATCTCTCATTTGAATGTAATTATAGTTGGGTACTTAGAATTAAGATCTATATTTAATACAGTTTTTGAAACAATTATCTCTTGTTCGTCATCAATATTTTCTAGATATTGGTGAATTAAGCCGATCATGGCTCAATAGGACAGCCTCTGACTGTAAGCACAATCAGCTGTGGGTTCCATTCCACTGGGGGATTGATTATATTTGAATTATTTTAATGTCTTCGCTCTGTAAAGACAAAATGCAGCGTTGTGTTACGCCACTCAATACGCAATATTGAAGTCAGCGGAAAATGGAATACACAGTGACACTAGGTACTTCTTATCTACCCTTTGACTTACCAGAGCGAGAAAGTGAATATAATTTTAAATGTAATCACTCCCCCGAGTGGAGATCGAACCCACAACCGGTCGCGTTAACAGTCAGACGCTGTCATAGTGCACCACGACTATCAAATATTACACAAGTCAAAATCATTAATTGTATTTTATTATTTTAAAGAGACATTCGATTTTGCAGATTAGTAAACGCCTTTTGGCGACCGTTAAAGAGGTGTCCGTTAAAGAGGGTTTGAATCTCGTTGCGTTTAATATATATATATATATATATATATATATATATATATATATATATATATATATATATATTTAAGTAAAAAAATAATTATATATAATTTTCGCATTGTTTCAAATAACTACATCTTCTCTGAAAATAGTACTAAGTCATAAGTAATAAGAGGCCTGTCTCAAATCAACTATTTTTCTAAACTTGCTAAGTATAAAATGATAAAATAAAAAAAACGGGCGAGGTCAGAATTTATTAAATAAATGCTGAAATTTATAATATATGTTTTACATATGATTTTATTGTAGGTGTTAATGCATCCACTGGGAATGTGCATTCGGTCAGCGCATCGATTATACGGTGTGTTGTGTATTACGGTGTGCCGCGTAAAGCTATAACTGTTCAGTTTATTATATTATTGAATTCAAAAGTTTACATCAAATAAAAAATTATAAGTACGTAAGAAGATTGACTTTCGAAATATGATCTATTATTAAATAGCTAACAACTAATAGAAAAAAATATTTTTTTAAAGTAAAAAAATAACATTGACCCTATAGTAAATTCAACTAAAAATGTTTCTTTTAAACTAAGAACTGGTGTATGAAAAAAAATCATTGTGATATTTGTTAAACTGTTCATAATTTTGACCATATACATATACCTTAAATAAATTATAAATTCCGAAATAAAAAATATATGATCAGTATAAGTAAATGAAGTTCTTAAGTTAGATCAATGTGATCAAAATATATGAAAATTTTGATCTCATTTGAAAAGTTTGAACTATTTATAAACATTTTAATTCGAGAATTCAATTCAATATACTTGTAGAAAACGTGCTATTTGTAATTGAAAATATATTATAATCTAATAATAATATAACCGTAGCAATTGGCGCTTCGTCCTCTCTGACTACCCTGTAAGGGATAAAGCGTTTAGAAAAGGTAGTTATTTTACAAATTTCAGACGCACAAACTGAGAATATATGAATAAAAATCTAAGTGTTTTTCGATTTACTTAGAAAAGATTATCTTAGTTTCGTATAGAGAGCTTTCAGTGTATCTTATCTATCTAGATCTATTTGAGATAATAATACCTATCCTCTACAAAGGTTATATTTGAACAATATACATCTTACAATATTTATGTAATGGTATTTTCGTTTCTGTTTGTGTACTGTTATTTTGTTCTAGTTATTCTGAAACTGAATTTACTTCAATATTTCTAAGTAAGCAAGTTGTATTAAATTTAATATTCTCTCTATGCTCCTACAGCAATACTTGGTATAATGTATTTACTTTATTACCAATTGAAACTAAGATAGAACAGTATAACTCTTTCGATTATTTATTCCGATAAATAATAAACATTTAAATTTGTTATTATTTTGTTATCATGCTTTATCTTGCCTTTATCCTATTGTATCAGACAGAACCTAATGTCAAAATATTACATTCCCTACTTTCGGCTCCAACTCAAGAAATAACATATTAACTCAACGCCGTCATTTGTCTTGCAGGAATGGAAAAATAAAATAACTTACGTATAATCACTCTCCCGAATGGGAATTGAACCCACAAGTCAGAATTTGTTTCAAAACACTATGATAGCCATGTTCTTATTTTTAAAGAAATCAATGTGAGCATAATTCATGCTTTATAATATTTAATTATTAAGATTATGTTAGAAATTGCTAACGATTGACAACTAAATCTCGATCCAGATTATAGATTTGACGCCGGTTGTGGCGCAGTGTGACAGCATCTGACTGTAAGCGCAACAAGCGAATCCACAACCGATTCGATTCTCACACGGAAACATTCGGTTCGTAAGCGAACTACGGAGTATTTTATTTTCGGGTCAAGTGATGGTAAGAGATCCAAAACACTCCAGAATACTCCCGGTAATATATGCGATAGAGAACACACAACGATGAAACATCTCTACGCACCTCTTGTATGCGTTCAAATGGTTTAAGGTGATACTCGAGTGCACCAGCCTCTAGTCTGGGCCCTATAAAGGGCCAAACGGTGTTTGGGCGTAAAGTACACCAAGTTGCCACCAAGTTTTTTCAGGGCTAACTTGGCCTTGCTTTCCAGCTGATTACGATATTGGCAGCCACTCCAAACGCTAAGGCATTGGGCCTTACTACTGATAACAGGTGCGCCTTTAAGGGGGTCATTCTCGAAAACTGGTGATACGATAAATGGGGTTTTCTTTGTGGTTAACCCGCAAACTTGTGTCTTCAGAAGGTTTAACTGAACTAGGTTCCTTTCAGGAAGGTTCCTAGGAAGAGACGTTCTCAAGAGATGAAAAAAGCTTATGCGGAACACATTAGTTTTTTTCGGCACCCGTGGAGATTTTCGCGAGAAAGACCTACGGTCGGTGTTGATGGCGCCCACCGAGCTTTTGTTAGCATAATAATAAGTGCTAGGATCCTCTAACAAATCAATAATATACAGGTGGAACAGTATTGGGGGACGCTAATGATCATGGGCATTAATTCAGAACAAAAACTATCGGTAACTATGATAGAAGCCATATTGACGGTCGCTGAGCAACCGCTAAATCCCTAGATACACCAGTATTGGGCTGTTTATTATGCTTTCCAGTCGGATGGGAACCATCACCTTTTTTCGGGATCGAGTCGATTAGGGCGCTCTCCCATGAATCAGAGACTACGCTGAATGAATAAAAGTGCTAAAATAAAAGCGTTAGCACTGGTGACAACTCAGAATCACATCACATACACGAAGCACTAAGAGAGAAATGCAATCCGGCCAACCGGCCGGCTCAACTTGTGGATGTTCTGAGAAGATAGAGCTCTCTGTACAGCTTTTTGGCTGAATTTAATGTGGAACATTGAGCTCTGCACCACAGAATGGTGGTTCCTTAATCGTGGTTCCTCTGTCATCCAAATTCAAGTTCGAGGCGAATAGACCGCTTGGGAGATCAGCTTTCTTTCTCGCCATGTGGACCAGGGTGTCATTTTCGGTGCGCAACGGTGGAAGCGAACGAATCGAGAGCGCCCAGAAGTCACATGTTCCAGACGGGCTCTGTCAAGCTTCTTCTTCAAGTCTTGACACTAGGTACTTTAACACTAGGTACTCTCCTATACGGTATAAAAGCGTCATCCAAACTAACCTAAAAGAAAACAACAAGATAAAAATGCATGTAGTAAAAAATATATAATATTTAAAAAACACCACACTGCATAAAACATCTAATTTTGGGATAAAGAAGGCCATTCGCCTGTCATATTTCATAATAACAAGCCATAACGGAAGAAATGTTTCATTACATTTACAATAAAAGGTAAAATGTAATAAAATATCTGTCTCTCAAATGAAGGCTTCTAGCAAATTTAAATTTATAAAACTTATTACCTTAGCATGGAGGTGTTCTTGCATTGCACTTTGCGAGTCATTTGTTACATACGGCTTACCTTGTGACAGCGCCTTAATGTTAGAGATGGCAATGAGACATAAATAATATTAAAGATAACATTCAATTATTTGAATGTTGCTTTTTTTAATAAATTCGTCTTAACTTTACTCTTTTTATCCCGCATAGGAATACCTAGTGTCAAGATACTCCGTGTTTCGCTTTAATAACTAAATATATTGGAAAAATATACGCGTGTTCAGTGGTGGAAGTCGACGCCGCACTTTGTCTTTTTTACAAGGAGGAAGTGAAAATAATTTAAATATAATCACTCCCCTGGGTGGGGATCGATAACGTTTACAGTCAGACGCTGTCCCAATACACCAAGACCGGCCTCTAGCGAAGTACGGAGTGTCTAAGTACTTTCTGTCTACCCTGCTATGCGGGATAAAAGTATAAAGCTAAATAAAAAATAAGTTTTCATTAACACTGTCATATAAAAGTATTTGTATATATGTATATATGATTGTGTCTGTATTTATTAGAAAGTACATAGTGTCACGACAAGTATTACGCTTTCCACTGAACACCACCGAACCAATACAACGCCACATTTTGACTTATCATAGCGAGGAAGTGAAAATAATTTAAATATAATCACTCCCCCAAATGGGAATCGAACCCACAACCGATCGTGTTAGCAGTCAGACGCTGACCCATTGCGCTACGACGGCCTAAATTCTTAGTTGTGTGTGTTTTAAGGAAAAACTAGTCACATATATTCAAATATGATGATGAAATTAATTAGAAACCTTTCAACCTTAAATAATAATAACCTTTCAACCTTAATTAATAAATACAAAAATTGTATTTGCATACCCATCTTATTCATAAGTAACGGTTGGTAAAATCATCCTTGAAATTAGTTTTGTTATGTTTTCTTGAAATTAGTTAATTTTATTAGTACTCTTTTATAACATATTTAATGTTTTGAGGATAACTACCCCATTATACACTACCCCATTAATATTATAATACTACCCCATTTCATTTTCTATTTCATTTATAGTATTTGATTTAGTTTATAGCTACATTGATGGATTAAAAGTCTATGGAGGATAGGGAGGACGAAGGCTGAAACATCAATACATTTAAGCATATATATTTAAGTTAGATGATGCCTATGTAGTTCAGTAATATTTAGTAATAGATGTCAGTAGATAGTTAGTCATTTGTGAATTTAATTAAGTTATAAAATACATCCACTCAAAGAACATGATAAGGCCATCGAGGCGGAGACGCACAGAGTCTAACTGTAAATACGATTGGTTGTGGGTTCGATTCTCACACAGGGGAATCACATTTATTCTAATTTTTCTGCCCTGGTAAGACAAAACGAGGCGTAAAATCACGTTAAATCTCGATTTCAGGCTGAAAGCAACCAGAGTGTCTTGATATTGGATTGTCTCTGACTACCCTGCTATATATGATAATGTGTAAACCTGTAAAAAATAAGCGCTTCCTCAAAGTACTTAAATTTTAGACCCTTTGTATAATATGGCCAATGTTTTTTTAATTAAATATGAGTAACTCAGGTCAGGAGTCCCATTCACCGAACTAGTTACATTTTATATAGATGTCCTATGAGTGTGAAGAGCCCTTACCTTTTTTTCTCTCATTATAATTTAGTTTAATATAATTTATATACTACCTTGTTACAATATACACGAATATTACGCTGGAAATATATTTTTATATAAAATAAATATATCGTCACGTTTACTCCCGCTAATGAGGTACCACACATGTTGATGTTAAAATTATTTTTAGATTAGTCTCGTGTATAGCAATATGTACCTACTGTAAAATTTATTTGCAAAAAGTAGTCGAGGGAGTGAGAGATCTGTGACCACTGACTACTGTAAAATGATCGAAATTTCGGATTTTATTACAAATCCGGTATTGATGCCGGTTGTGACCCAGTGGGACAGCGTCTCACTGTAAACGCGATTGTTAGTGGATTCGATTCCTACTTGGAGGAATGATTATATTTATAATATCTTCATTACAGCCGTGAATAATTTTGTCACTCAACACGCAATATCTCGAATAATTCGGAAAGCGGAGTTATAAGTGTCTTGACGTTCGGTAATTTCTGTCTGCCCGCTATGCGGGATAGAAGCGTGAATCAAATATAAGGCATGTAAAATATATAAAAATTGTAAATTCCGCAGATAATTTAATAATAGAAGAATGAACATACAATTTAATATAGCGACATAAATATATAATTTTTAGTGTTTTAATACCAAAGTTTTGAAAGATCAAAGAAACTTACGCCAGTAAGGTATTTATCTATTAGGCACTGTCAACAATACGCAGTTGTTATGAAAGATTGTAAGGACTAGCATGAAAGTGAAACAAATAAATGTAAACTATAGTAATTCTAATTGTAAATTTTTCATGAAAATTACATGTGAAGCATAAATTTCACAAACATTTGATTTACAGTATAAAGTATCAACTAACAGACGAATGCCACTCAGTTAACCTATTGCCACGGACTACTGTAAAATATTCGAAACATCAGTTCATCAAAAATATATTTTCGAATACCAAAATTTACACGATTAATCCTTTTAAAATAGATTTATTTAAAATGTGTAAAAATCGCAAATATCAAAGATCTTATTACAGTATATAGTTTTATATGTGATTATTATACTAGTACATTTACTACACGTATAAAATTGAAAAAAAACAAATACTTCACAGCGAAAATATTTGATGTTTACACATGGCTTACCATAAAGAGGCGTAGCCTCTTACTTTTTATATGCAACTGTCATTCAATTTATACAAGCGAGTTACTCCACGCTTGATGTTGTTTACAATTTTAACAGGGAAACAGAGTCAGGTGCTAAATTACTATGTCCTCCGTTTTATAGAAATTTCGTGTTGAGTTGCGGAACCTAACGCCGTCTTTTGTTACTGGGAGACCGTTTTATTTACTAAATGTTTTAAAATTTGCTTTATATATCGTATTTATGCCTTTTACTAAAATTGGAACTAGGTAACGGAATTAAATTGTGTTTTGCGTCTCTAAATAATTAAAACACTTGCCCGGGCCTTTTCTTTTTTACCATATAAATAACTGTTCAATACTTCGCCGTCTCTTTGTTTACTAACTCTGATGTACGTATTCATGTGAATAAAGTTCATCTTATTACAAAATCAATTAAGCGAAGCACATGGTATGCCAGGTGTACATAATATCAGCGAGACAAAGAAAAATTAGAATATAAAATATTATAATAAAAATCACTGCAAGCTGAAATTTACATAAGAATTGCTGAAAACAAACGACGCGCAAGTAATCGGATGCTGGTTATGCTATGAAATAATGTATAACGTCGCTTTTACTTTGCGATTGTAGTTTTGTTTTTGATAGTCTGCTTTTGTTATTTTATTGTATCTAAACAGAATGACGAATTTAGCTAGTTTAAAAAGGAACATAGTAGGGTAGACAGGAAGTGTATAGTGTCAAGACACTTCGTATTCCGCTCTCTGCCGAATTTGAGACATTATATGTTGAATGTTGGATCCCAACACCGCTTTTTCTCTTACTAGAGCAAGGTAATGACGTAATTTTAAATATAATCATTCCCACGAGTGGGAATTCAACTCATAATCGATCAAATTTACAGTCAGATAAAATTTACAGACGCTATCCAATTGCGACCAGCCTTAAAAATATTATATAGTTTGTCATTGGATTGTTCGTATTTCAAAATCAGAGGGTAATTAGAATTTATCTAATAATGACTCTACGAATTTTTGTTTTTCGATATTTTTTTAATGCAGTTTAATCTAATATATATTTTTAAATTATTTTTCATTTCTCTGCTCTGGTTAAGACAAAACGCAGCATTGAGTTTGTCATTTAGCACACAATGTCTTGAAAAGCAGCCAATGGAGTGTTTTGACATTATGTGACCTATGACTATACTGCTTTTAACGCTTACGAGTACCGTATTTCATTCGTCGGTTGAATATTTTGTCTTGTTCTCGGGTGGTATTAGAATTGAAAGCCGTCGCTTTCAATATGTTATACTTCATCTACTCCAAAGGCAACATGATATTAGATATTAATTTAATAATATTTCATTTTAAAATCTCTTAAAATATGATAAAGTCCAGCAAAGGGGTGAAGGTGAGCCTCTGAACTGATTTTAACGCTTATTTACATTACCTGAAGCGTTACATTTTAACAGAACAGTTTAATTCATTCAATGAGAAACCGCGAGCTCGGCTTTTTAAAATCTGTTTCATTTCAACGAAAAATGTGAATATCATTTTTATGTATACAAATACTTTACGAGATCTGACCGATGTTTGTGAAAGTTGATTCCGTTTTGAATTATGTTGATTTGGAACAAAAATGAAGCTTTTTTCAATATAAAACAATATTCATCAGTTATTATAAAAATACTTGTAATTTTGAAAACTATAATACATACTTTCAATTTAGTAATAATTGTATTTATTAAAGTAAATTTCAAAATTCTTTCTGAGATTACAACAGAAAGTTTTAAAATACGTATTAAAATTAGTACGCAGCGGGATACGTTTTGTGACAACTTATTTACGTCGTTAACACCTTTATAGAGAAATTTCGACGCATCCAGTATTAGAATGTATGGCTTAGCGGTCAGAGCCCTTGGACGGTTCCTAAGAGGCGTGAGTGTGATTCCCGCTGCGTTCGATTTTTTATACGTTTTTTAAAAATGTTTTCTAATCCTACGCGTATATTTAAACGCGCGCTACGCGGAATAATACTTTAAAAATAGTAAAATAAGAACTTACTTGTTATTAACTTTATATATTTTTTTCACAATCTTACTTATCGGTAATGTGTTGAAGTGACTAGATCTACATTAAATTTATATAGGGAAAACAAATATTGTATGGGAACTGAATTAACAAATAATATCCAATAACTACATAACAGAAAGTGGCCTCCAAATGGGTAATAAAATATATGTAAATTGTCAACTTACTTATCATAATAACCATGCAATCATACAAAATTTTCTGGCTCGGTTGATTTTTATGGCACGCCTGCGGTACTTTCACGGGATAGGCAGAGGGAACTGAGTGGTAAGTGATACGGTCACGGATTATCCGGTTCACGTTCCTACTTAACAAAAGTTCTTGTGATTTGTGTCAGGCTTTCTTATAGGTAAGATATTCTTACTGTGTGCTTTCGATGATCAGTCAACATTTTTGTAACCGTTGCGCTTTGCTTTTTTTAATATACTCATCTTAATTCCAAATTACCATATTAAATTATCATCGGGCAAAAGTATGATTCAGATGTGGTTGGGTAAGGCTACTGTACTTTGAATAATCTGTCCAGGCGAACATATTTATTATAAATATATTCCTTTCCTGGTCCCAACTCAACATCAGTACGGGTTCGAATCCCATTGTTTTTAAACTTTTATACGATTTTTAAAAATGTTTTCTAATACTAAACATGATGTTTTAGTAGCATAAAGAGTTATTCACTGGACATCTGAACGCGCCTTAATAGTTGCTTTCCAATTATTCGCCAATTTTCACAATTATGATATTTCAACTAAATAATACGTATGTAATTTAATGAATGACACCAGGTTATGATAATGTTAATTGTGTTTATAATTAATATTTAATGTAAACTAACCGCAACGTTGAGTCATATTGTGTCATTTTATACAAAAGTTTAATCCAAGCATATTGTACCGTGCGTAATATTTATTTTATACATTTGATATATTTTATTTTAAAGCTTATTAATAAAAATATTAATTTTTCTTGGCTTTTTTCAAAGTATACTATTCATGCAAAGTATATCATTCTCTATTATAATAACGAAAAAGCTTCACGCTTTATCCATAGCAGGTTAGCTAGCAACCTTGTTAACTGCTTTGCTGCAACATTCGGTTAACTGCTTTTGTCCTAAATTGAATTGAATTGAAACAGTGGTGTTGAATGGTCAACTTAACGCACCTGTTTATCTATTAGAGGGGAGACATAAAAATAAATTTTATATGTAATCATTCCCCTCGGCAAGAATCGAACTCACAGCCAACTGCGCTTACAATCAGACGCTGCCCCACCGCGCCACAGTGCTTAATGGTGAAATTATCTGATAATTATTTATTTTTATTCACATTTAGTACATAGTAGAAATTTTTAATACAGAAAAATATACATTACTCTGAGTGGAATTTGACGGCAAAAGCATCGCGAGAACAAACGTTGCCTCTCCATATTGGCACTGTTATTTATGATAATTCATTTTAATTATATTTCTGATAATAAACATAATTAAAGAGTTAAAATGCAATGTTGTGAAAAAAGGTTATAAATAAAATTAAGTAAGTATTTGCAATAAACAAATATTAATACTTCAAGAAAATTCCCACAAAAATAATTTTCTTATGAACGTTTGAACGTACTTAGTTGGATTTTTTTTTATTAACAGGATAGTTAGAGACAAGTCTGCTTTCCACACGCAATCGAGATATTGCGTACTAAGTGGGAAGTCAACGCCGCGTTTTACCAGAGCAAAGAATTAAATTTGGGTTTAATTATAATTATATTTTCGAACTGACTATCCCACTGCAGATTGTTGGCATATATTATATTAAGTATATATTATAAGTATTACCGTTTACTCCTAAATTGTAAATAAAATAATAACAGATAATATCTGGATTTTGGATGGAAAGCATTAAGCAGGGTGTCTTCACACTAGTTTCTCTCTGAATAACACATGGAAAGCGTGAAACGGAGAATTATCTTTATTTATTTATTTATTGTTTTATTAATTTTTGCATATGTTAAAAAATATATATTAGTCTTTCCATAATTTATTACAGATAAACTTCCAATGGTGACCTTATCGCTAAGAGCAATCTCTTCGAGGCAACCAACTAGAACGGATATATTACAAAAAAAGCAGAGAGGTGCATAAAGTAAATAGCTATATGCATATTATATAAAGATATGGACTTTAATTGTAGCTTCACGCTTTTTATCCAGCATAACAGGGTAGACAGAAAGTACCTAATGTCCAGTCTCCGTGCTTCGGTTTCCACTGAACTCGAGACATTGTGTGTTGAGTGGTGGAGCTCAACGCCGCTCTTTGTCTTACCAAAGCGAGGAAATGAAAATAATTTAAATAACATCCCTCCACTCCCTCGGATGGGAATCGAACCACTACGCCACGACCGGCCTCAATATGCAATGCTCAATAATTCACATCCATTTTTAGTTATAATGCTTAAAATAACACGACAAGTAGCGGGGATCAACTAGTTTAATTGAAAATAAAGAGGTGATAAAGTGGTTTCCAGATCGTAATTCACACCACGCTTTAACAAAACATTTAAAAGCGTCAAATTCACGTTTAATGGAAACGACGGAAACAGAAACGTTGCGTATTCAATAAAACAGTGCGGCACAAACCGACTGCTCATTAATCCTTTCATATATATATTTTTTGCTAAATTGTGAAGGCAAATGGTGAAATAAAAGTTAAGTTTATAAAATATTGGAAACTAGATTTATTCAAATTTAGCTAGTTTGTACAAATTAAATGGTCTTTTTTTTTCAATTTGGCATAGTAAAATATATTTTACGTTTGTTGATCTGTTTTTGATATTTTTTTATATATAACGTAATTGTGAATTGCAATAACGTACTAATTAATTAGCTTACAGTATTCAAATTTAGTTTTTAAGGGTTTCAATCACGTGGATAACACTTTCAGGTTCACCGCACAATGTCTCGATTTCGAGCAGAAAACAGTCAACTAAGTATCTTGACATTAAGTTGTCTTTGACTACTCTGCTATGAGATAAAGCGTGATAACACTTTGGTAATCGCTTGGCAAATTCTAGGATAATCACACAAATTACAAAATTACGTGCGATGCAGTAGAAATATTGTAAGAAATATTAAATATATTTCGAATGCAAACGTGTAATATTGAGGTGGGTTGTCATTTAAAAATCCTCAACTACAATTTCAAGAAATTATTTCCTAGTTTTCTTATACACTTCCCAAGGATTTCTCATCAAGGACCAAAAACATAGATTTATTTATCAAATTATCTATGACGCTAAGCAATACCTCTTTCACCTTGTCCACAGTCATCAACTACTACATTGTACATACCCTTCGGGCGGTCCTCATGCTTTTTACGTGATCTTCCTTCAGTATCAATGATACTGTATTTCCGAAAGTTCACCGAGGTCTCTCCCGACCTCTCATATCGCTCACATAATTTTTATTACCATTCTTTTATCACTCCACTTCTCGATTTGCGAAAACCCCCTGAACATGCTCTTTTTCATTCTTAGCAAAGCTCAAATATCAAATCTCAAATTTATAAAACACTACTTAAAATTTTCACACGTATATAAATTTTAATTAATAAACTAGGGAATGATGTATCTCCGAAATCCTTACTTAACGCAGAAACTTGTCCTTAGAGTCTCCGTAGACCAAATTGACTTTATGTTTAAGTTTCTGTTCCGTATAATTAATAACCAAGCCATTCAAAACTTGCTCACAGTTTCACTTATAAAACAATTGCTCTTTAGGTTTTCTTTCTACAACTAACTTTAGTGAAGAGAGCAGCTTCAGGCTTTATGCAGAGGGTAGTCAGAGACTAGTGACAAGACACTCCACTCGCCGCTTTATTGGAACTCAACGCTGTGTTATCTTACCAGAGTGGAGAAACGACAATAATTTAAAATAGGCCTTGTAATACTATTACTATGGGATTTGCAGCCAGTATAATGAACAAACACGTTATACACGTTTTTAAGCTTAATATTCTTAATATAATCGTATATAAGTTAACATAACGTACTGTATCTAATAGTACTAAAAATTAAGAACAAGATTGATTTACCCATTTAAAAAAATACTGAAACTAAATATCAGCCCATATTTACTTTTGTTAAAAAAATCAGAGTCAGTCAAGTTCCGCCACTCAACATATGCGGAAGCGGAAAACGGAGTACAGAATGTGTTTACTCTAGGTATTTTCTGACCCAACGGTCTGCTACCAACTAACGATAAGTATATTTTCGCTAGTCAGATTCAAACTCACTTACTGCTGTCCATATCTTGCTTTTATGTTTTTTTTAGCTTTACGCTTTTATCCCGCATAGCAGGGTAGACAGAAAGTACCTAGTGTCAAGACACTCTTGCTTTTATATACATATTATTATTACGAAATTAAAAATATAACCGCCTCTGCTAGTATATCTATTTTTATGTCATAGAAATTGTAATATAAGCATTCTTGGTAACTATTAAAATACCCTGAAAATGCTTTCCGCTCTAGGTTTTATCACTTACTAGGCGAGCATAAATCACGCGTGCACGTATTAAATGAAGAATTATGGTGTCGACGAAAATTAGACTATTCGTGAGGTACCCGTAACTCTACCACTCATTTATCATTGCTTTTTGATACTTTTTCTAATTCTCTTATTACCAATTTTCTTTTATCTCAGTTGAAATTTGTTTTAACTAATTTTTTTTTAATAGAACTGATAACAAGTACCAAACACGTTACTAATTAAGTATTTAGCAAACCCATGGAAGTGTCTAATATATATTTGTTTAATTTGTTTTATTTGTAATGCTTTATTATAAAATCTAACTGCACTCTTAGTAAAGGTGAAAGGAAAGATTTCTCTTTACGTACTAATGTAGTAATTTGATATTGGAAAAAATTAACATACAGTTAAAACCTTCCCATTCAAAAAAAAAATACTGAAAAATATGTTTTTAGGTTCGTAAAAACAGGGATATTTTACTTTAATTTCAAATCAGTCACACTTTAATCGGCGTTGAGTTCATCACTAAAGATGTAACGTCTCGAAGTGTCTTGACATTAGGTTGTCTTTGACTTTTCTGCTATGCGAAATAAAATTTAAAGTTGGTTTTAAGCTGTATTATTAAGCGCAAAATATATAAATAACTCTTGCTAACCAACATCCAGTAAATCATATGAGGATGGGAATAAACAATAAAAACAACAGTAGTATCTGCAAAATGCATGTGACTTATATAGTATTTAGGCTAATGCTTAGAGCAGAGCGGTTATTTATGGCCCGATGGCAGTTGACAGTCTCTTTAACTATGTTGACTTTTTAAAATCTTAAATATTGTTAAAAACGAAAGAAAAATGCTTGTATCTGAGAATCTTGTAGTACTTATTGTGTTTCTTAAAATGGTAATTGGAGTCCAATATATAGGATGTAAAAAATATAAGTGACTCTATTTAGTTACACGAAATATTATTGGGTATGTCATTCTACGCAGAATATGCCTCTAAGGGAGAAAAAGAATTAAAATGTTTTATTTTGATATTAAAACGTGAAGCAAAACCTTTGTAAGACAATTTCATTGGCGGAGGAGTGAAAATATAGGTGGTAGACAAAACATTCTAACATTACACCTTGGTGTCTCTGTCTACCCAGAAATATTAAACAGAGACGTGAAACTATCTAGTGAACACATGAAAATAATAATATATAATATAGCAATATAAGTAATAGTACCTACTTATAATCGCTCTACTACTCTGATTTGCGATTTTTAGGTGAAGGTGATAATTATTTCGGTATATTTGTATGTCCAAATTTCATAACATTTATTACTCAATTAGAGCTTCACTTCCATCAGCATTAAGTAAAAAAATCAAGTTTTTTATGATGCAAAGATTCCATTTTATTATAATTATAGTTACAGAATTATTCTCAATAAGAAATAAAAGGCTACAAAAAACTACATTAAAAATACTGCAGAAACATTAGGGTAAGCGTTAGATGCAAAGTGAATAGTTTACGTCAAAAACCGGCAGTGACGTCACCTTTGATACGCAGCCTGAGCGACGCTATTCCGTGATTACGTCCGCTAAGCGTCCGTCGAGGGCTGTCATTTTACATGCTTAGGTGCTATTTGTTGTAGATATTGTTTTTTTTTAATTATTTATTTTTGGCTTCGCAGTATTATAAGGGAAACCAGGCCTCGACTCGAAACATTGCGTGTTGATTAACGGAATTCAACGCCACGATTTCATACATTTGATTTCTTTATAATTTTGAATGTTTTTTGTTTTTTAAAAACGTGGGAATGCCCTATTAAGTAAAATATGTAAAAAAATGAACTTGAAATTAACTTTATTATTATGGATTCGAATCCCACTATTTTGATATGTAAATGAAAAGCGTCAGACTTTGGAGCGTCAGACGTCAGCGTCAGCGCACGATATGTTGCAGGTTTGATTCCCACTTGTAGGAATGCTTATATTCAACATTTATTTTCATTTCTCAGCTCTGGTAAAATAGAGCACGACGTTGTGTCTTGAAACTACGTCATCTCTAACTAACCTACTATGCAGGATAAAACGTGGAATATAGGTAAGTCATAAAAATATACAAAATTACTCTAATTTTACTTTTTACTACACAATTAGCTTTTACAAAAACACGACAAATCGCGGCGTTGAGTTCCACCACTCAACATGCAAAGTTAAATACAGAGTGTCTTGACACTAAGTACTTTCTGTCTACCCTGCTATGCGCGATAAAAGCTTGAAGATAAAAAAAGGTATTACTTGTTACAATTCAAATAATTTACGTGCATATTAATTATTTTTAAAAAAATCTATCGAAAAAGTAAATATAAATTTCTAGGGGCTTAACGCTCATTTGAAATGCCTGAAGCGTGAAACGTTCAGTATGAATTGAGCAGACATAAATAGGTTCGATTTAATCACATAGAAATATGCTACGGATTTTTTTTGCTGAAATTAACAATGATTTCTCTAATTACATTAGCTTTATTATTACAGAGCTATGAATTCAATGGAAATTATATAATATTGAACACACTACGAACATGATATGGGCCGTACATTTTATGTGAGTATATATTTTTTGTTATAATTTATTTATTAGAACATTTTCTTTGCTTGAAGTTAGGCTTATAAGACTTACAGAGGGCTTACCGTCTCACTTGTTCTTTATAAAGAAAATAAAAAAATACATATTTTTAAATTTAAGAACATAATTCCAATTTTTGGCATACTTACTGTGATTCACAAAAATATCAAGAGAACACTGAAGACTAATACTAATATGACATGATAATCTCTTTAATTTTCGCGATTTTTACTTATTTTAGACGAAACAATTTTAAACGGATTAATCGCGTATATTTTGGTATTGAAAACTACACGAGGCCGGTCGTGGCGCAGTGTGACAGTGTCTGACTGTAAACGTGATCGGTTGTGGGTTTGATCCCCACTCGGGACAGTGATTATTTTTAAATTATTTTTACTTCCTCGTTCTGATATAGATAAAATAAGTCAAGTTTTAGCTTGATTCACGCTTTCTTATCCCGCATAGAAGGGTAGACAGAAAGTACCTAGTGTCAAGATATTCCATACTTCGCTTTCCACCGAATTCGAGACATTGCGTGTTGAGTGGTGGAACTCAACGCCGCACTTTGCTTACTAAAGCATGGAAGTGAAAATAATTTAAATATTAATTATTTTTTTTTGTTCTATGTATAGTTAAATAAAGTTAATATTTTATACGCTGATTTCTTGAAAAATAAAAAGTGGCATTCTAATAAATCGATTTTTTTGTGTTTGAACATTATGTTTTACGATCCCATCTCTTACCTTAGATGTCGTTTGTCATCCATCATCATGGAAGCTGTATATTGCATGTACCCATTCCAAATTCGAGGCTCGTTTTATATTTACGTTAAAATTTTTTCTCTTTTACGGCTTTCTTCTGATCTCTGACAATAATTTTGAATGAACTTACCTGAAACAAATTTAAAATTACTTCATAATTATTATTTCACAAAAAAATAAAAATAATTATGTTATTATATGTATTTGTGTATGCTAGCTTAAAACGATATATTTATGTTAAAATGTTTTGCACCGCACTATACTCGCTTTATAATTTAAAGTAGATTCTTAGATTTTAATAGCCTGGAAGAGGCGGCGTTTGTGCACTTATTATAGCAGGGTAGACAGGAATTACCTAGTATCAAGACCGTACTCGGTACTCAACGCCCCACTTTTCCCTACCAGAGCGAGGAAATGAAAATAATTCAAATATAATCACTATCCCGAGTAGGAAACGAACTTACAGCCGATCGCATTTACAGTCAAATTGTGTCCCACTGCGCCACGACCGGCCACAAACTCTATCTACCTATCGATATATATCAATAGAGAATAAACAGGGGGTCAGGATTAAAAATGTATGATTATATATCATCCTTTTATCGCTTTTCCTTATTTTATTTACACCAGCGATAATGTGTAGACTTCCTTTTAACATGAAATATTTAAAAATAACAGATTCCATTGCACAATGTCTTAGTTATTGAAAACAAAATTATACGAATTAATATTTATAATGTAAAAAATGTGCCTACTAACAATATACGTATCTGAGGTATTTAAGAAACACGTTGACAACATTCACAATTTATCTAGTGCACAATTTACACTGCGTTAATCGAATCACTAAGACATTGAGTGTTGAGTGGCGAGCTCGGTGAACAAAAAGATTTGTTTGTTTGACATGTTTTAACATTGACATGTTAAAACATGTCAATCAGCATTGAATTACGCTACTAAATATACAATGTCTAGAATTGGACAGAAAGCGAATTTCGGAGTGTCTTGACACTAGGTACCTTCCGCCTACCCGTCTATGCGAGATAAAAGTGTGAAGCTAAAAAAACACATCAATAAATTAATTTAATGTAAAAGATCAAAGCCGATAAATTGATTAAGAAATTGATACTTAGCAAGAAAAAAATAATCTGTAACTATTTACATTGTTGTGGTTGACACAAAATAAATAAAGTATTAAAAATACGTCCATGAACTCGTATGCGGGTTTCATATTTTGGTTTTATAAATTCCAATTTTAATTTATGGAATAAAGTTCAAAAAATTGAATTTCATAAGTCATACTTCCATACATATTAATTATACAGTAAAAGAGAAATAAAAATTCATTTAGCTTCGGTCATATCGATATCCGTTGAACACGAATTTGAGACGTTGGATGTTGAGCGGAACTCAGGTCAACCCAAGTCTCCTCCGACCTGTCGTGCCACTCACCTTTGCTTCATAAATCTTCATAACTCTTACCATTCTTTTATCGCTCATTATTTCGACGTGCCCTAACTACCTGAGCACGTTCATCTTCATTCTTACTATGACATTCGCGCTTACACCTGCCATTCTGCGTACCTCCTCGCTGCATATACGGTCAGCTAAATTGACTCCGCATATCCGACGAAGAGATCACATCTCTACTGCATTCATCTTTCTTTCATTCTTCTTTTGACACACCCATGTTTCGCTGCCGTATAACAGCGTCGGTATCAGTACTGCATTGTGAACGACAAGACGTGCAGGTAGGCTGACGTTTTGCCCTCGCATCAATGCAGCAAGAGCACCATTAATAATGTTACCGGCAGCATAACTACTTGTTCTAATATATCTCTGTCTTCCGTAAGCTTGCATTACGTTCTTTCTTCATCTCATTCAAATACTAGAATCTTAGTTTTAATGAGGAATGTAATGATTATTTTATCCTTGCACCTTGAGAATATAAGAGTGGGTAAAATTATAAGCATTATCATCTTTTTTTTCACTTCATACTTACAACGATAATTGAATAGTTTTTTAAACGTATTTTTATTAAGAAAACGATGTCAGTTATTTAAATTCCAAAGAAATATTTAACACAAAAGATATTCCAGTAGATAAGGATTAACGGTAGACATAATGTTATAAATGGTATTAAATTTTAAAAATATTAAAAAAGAAAATGTTTAATATTAGTTTATTATTTTATTAATAACTAAAACTAAATTCTACTTGCTCTGATTGCTTATTTTCAAAGTTAAACATTTAGAACAAATAAACAAGAACAAGAAAAAGGTCTAAAGGTCAGAAGTTAGTTAAAACACTAATTTTATTATAATACGCCTCCGATACTTGGAACTACCGATATAGAATTCTAAAAAGCTGAAACTCATTTTACTTATTATTAATTTAAAATTCAACCAGAGATGTTAACTATATTAGTTAATTCGTTTTTTTCTTACGTCTAAATTACCTGGCTTAAATAAATGTACCTTGTACGATTAAGATAATTTAATTGTTTCTAAAACTTGTTTAAATATAATTTTAATTCTAAGTGGCCGACCATATTGATGTCAATTATATTCATATGAGATATATGTAATAATGAGAAAAAAAGGTACAGACTCTGTCTGTTGTATAGTAAATTTTATATTTAAACAAATTAACTGCCTTTTAATAATGCAAGTTGATTAACTTTGTTAATGAAGGAATATTTATTTTTTAGCTTCACGCTTTTATCCCGCATAGCAAGGTAGACAGAAAGTACCTAATGTCAAGAAATTCGATACTTCACTTTCCGCCGAATTAGAGACATTGCATGTTGATTCGTGAACTTAACGCCTTACTTAGTTTTACCAGAGCGAGCAAGTGAAAGTAATTTAAATATAATCACTCTTTCAAGTAGGAATCGAACCCACAACCGATAGCGTTTACAGTCATATGCTATCATAATGTGCCACTACCAGCCTCTAATAATAATATAAAATAATAATAAAATATGAAGGTATATATCTATATATTAAATGTATAAAGAGGCCAGCGTGGCGTCTCATTTTAAACTGCGGTTGGTTGGTGGTGTGACCTAAGTGCGATATGAGAAAAACAAAAATATCTCTCAATTTACCGGTTAAGGACAAAAAAAACATGCTTTATAACTGAGTTTGTCTCAGTCTCAAGCGATGATTTAAGAATATATCAAAATAGAAATAATTAATGACTCAAAATATAACAACTAAAAAAAGGACACATCAATAAAAAAAATATGACAATCACAAGAAAAACTCAAAAAAACTGATCTGGTTTGGACTATGTAAGCTTTTAATTACACAGAAAAAATGGAGATTAAAAATCATTACAACCACCACAAAAATTATTACAACCATAATTTAAATTATTTTTCATTTCTCAAGCACAGCGTTAAGCTCCGTTACTCCACACATAAGCTTGCATTTGGGCGGAAAGGTGAGTTCAAAAGAGTGAAACTGCAAAAAAAATGATTGTACACCATACAAGTACTTTGCTTAAGGTAAAACAAAACTTATATACCTTTCTTAAATAACATTATATAATGTCGTGTACGTAGCAGGTACAAACTACATCTCAACCCTCGGTCGACTAATTAGGGTACCAGTGATAAGACACCTCATTTATCTAGACAAAGATTAGGTACACAGCACCCCGGAAGTAATGCCAAAAGATGTTCCAATTTTGTCCAAGAAAATTAATTACAGTAGATAATATTTGTGGCTGACATAATGGATTTTGAAGTATTGTTAAGATTATGTACGATTTACCTACATATTATTAATAGCAGTTTATTTTATTTTTAATAACGTTTTTTTCTTATAAAAAAAAACGAATAATAGTGCAATAAATCTAAATATATTTTTATATCAGAGACAACCTAGTGTCAAGACTCTGTTGACTGCTTTCCACCCGAAATCAAGACATTACATGCTGAATGGCGAACTCAACGTGCTTTGGCTTACCAGAGCAGAGGAATTTAAATAAATTATAAATAAAATTATTTCCCCGAATGGGAACAGAACCCGCATCCAATCGTTATTATAGTCAAGCCCTGTCCCGCTGCACCACAATAGTCACTATGCTGACAAATAAATTTGTCAGAAATTTATTACAAAGAAATGAAGCGGATCTAAAAATCTTGTATCTTAGGTTATAATTTTATTAGTAAATAAATGACCTATTTACTATTAAAAAAACCGAACATATAGGACATAGAACAAGCTTACTTTATTCGGATACGAAGTACCGTAGCCAACGAAACTAAGCGTCTCGTCTCACAAAATAATAATCACTCGATACAAACGATCAATACAGAACAAATAGCAAGTCCTTGTTCAAGATGACAGTAACAAATGTAGGGCGTGAGGTCTTTATTTGTGCCGATTTTTCTAAACTACCAATAAAGAATACAGATGGTCTACTTGACTTTCTTGTGTTGGGTGTTAAGAGATGTAGGTTCGATACTTGAAGGTAAAAAAAGGGCGTACTCATCGTTTAATTAGTGAAAATGAACTAGTACATTATGAAATACCTATAGCTGTATAAATATATATGGGCATGCACATATTGATTATATATAATACGTAGAACGTGGCGCAGTGGTACAACGTCTAACTGTAAGCATGATCTGTTTTAGGGTCGATTGCCGCTCGAGGGAATAATTATAATTAAATCATTTTTATTTCCCCGCTCTGGTAATACAAAATACAGCGTTGAGTTCCGCCACTCAATACACAACATCTCGAATTCAGCGAAAAGCTGCAAGATAGAAGTGTAAATATAAAAAAATAAAAAAATAATTCAGTCCGTCCTAATTATCTCGCTAGTTTATAATAAGCCACTAAAAGGCCAATGTTAGAACCTAAAACAGTTAGTTTTGTACAAAAAGGCAAATTTTCGTTGAACTTTTACTAACTTCATTAGTAATTGTGAAACTTTAAAAGGTCGTCGTTCATAATAAATGATGTAATACAAAAGTAGCTTCGTTATACTGAAATATCTTGAAAGGTCTAGGCCAAATCAGTTTTCGTCTGAACAAAGTGTTACCTTTCTGTTTGTTTATGAATGCTTCGCTACGCACCGGCGCCTTCGCTTTTGAACCTTCTTTTCGTAAGTGTAAATAAGTTTTACTAAGCTTATATAATATTTATTAAATACATTTTTTTATTATGTATATATTTTATGCACATACATTGTGTTGATAAAAAAATTTAATCTAGTAGAGACATTTTTTTTTAGCTTCATGTTTTTGTCCCGCATAGCAGAGTATACCTAATGATCCTATACAAAGCTGTATGGTACGAGAGGTTGAGAGAGAACTCGGTGGACTTTCGATATCGATGACACTGGAGTAGGTCACGTAAAACCATAAGGATTCCCCGAAGGGCATCTATGAAGATCTGTACTGTAGCGTTTGGCGCCCTGTTCTCTTTGACTACCTCGATAAGGATAAAGTGGGAATCTAATAAATATACTAAATGATTACCGCCAGACAAGTATTTTATAGCAAAAGTCAAATGAGTAAAAATTTATATTTTTTTTTATTTTTGCTATAATCAATTAATAATCTATTAAAATAAAAGTCAATTGACCTACCAACCAATATTAATTGATATTTTCTTAATAAACAACAACAATTATCATAAATTACTATAAAGTAATTTATGATAATTGTTGAAACAAATTAAGTAGTAAAATTATAAATTTGAGTCATTAAGAAAATCATAATATTTATATAACTAAAATCGACATTCAAAATTAATAAAATGAATATTAAGATATTGGATACGTATATTTCGCAAACAGGAACACCGCAAGCAATTTGCCCATATTTGAACAAAGTGTCCTTACATGAGCTGAGGGCCAATTTAAATAATTTCTAATAGAAGAGCATTTGGGACGGCCCGCATTGACATAGGACGTGGATACATTTCCTTGAGTGACCTTTTTGGATAAAACACTGATTTTAATATTTAGTTTATTTTCATATTGATGGCAGATTGAAAGTAACTAAACAAATAAGTATCCTACGTAATAACACGCGTTGCCTTAGCAACGTTCATTTCGCTTTACACAAGTAAAATACATATGTAATGTGAAATTATGATAATGCGTGATTTTTTAAATTTAATGTAATAAGTTATTTAAATATTTTCATTTCTCTGGTAAGCTGTGGTCGCTATTTGGGCGCAAAACAGTCAACGGAGTGTCTCTAGTTCTAATGGTAAAAAAAAACACTGGAATGTTTAAAATTATTATCTTCTTTTTAAATATTGTTTGTGACTAATAATTGTAATAAACCAATAAATTCATAAGCCTAGTACGTAGTACATGAGTCACTCGTGCAAAAGTAAAGCTATTTTCCATTTCAATTACCGCTTAATACATCCGACATCATTAGCGGTTTTATATCGGCACGCATTTTGGTTTAATATTAAAATTAAAAATTATTTATAAATTCCAATTATTATAGAAATAAATATGTACAAACGGTCTAATCTCACAAACCTGTAAATATTCATGAAATACTGCATATTTTAGTAATTTATTAGACGCGCCGGTGACTTCATCCGTGTGGATTTTAATATCTCTAGGTCTTTATTTTATAATTTTAAAATAAAAGTAATCTAAGTCACATCTCATAACTTCAGTTATCTGCTACTTAAAAACTTGTTAAAATGGGTCCATTTAAGAGATTAACCAGAACAAACAGACAAAATAGAAGAATTTTATTTTGATATTTGTACCTCCTATAATTACATACATATGCATTTAGGAAAAAGCAGTTACTTTAATATTACAGACAGATATTTCAGTTTAAAATATATATATATATATATATATATATATATATATATATATATATATATATATATATATATATATATATATATATATATATATATATATATTATTTTCACTACTTTTATAAGGTAAGAAGAGTATTACACTACTCAACACGCAGTTTCCTAAAATTCATACTAAATATATTAGTTCAAACAACGAAGAACGAAGTGATAATACAAAAAAATCGTAAATACATAAAATAAAATGGGTCCATTTAAGAGATTAACCAGAACAAACAGACAAAATAGAAGAATTTTATTTTAATATTTGTACCTCCTATAATTACATACATATGCATTTAGGAAAAAGCAGTTACTTTAATATTACAGACAGATATTTCAGTTTAATATATATTTATATATATATATATATATATATATATATATATATATATATATATATATTATTTTCACTACTTTTATAAGGTAAGAAGAGTATTACACTACTCAACACGCAGTTTCCTAAAATTCATACTAAATATATTAGTTCAAACAACGAAGAACGAAGTGATAAGACAAAAAAATCGTAAATACATAAAATAAAAATACGTCATACCAAAACCATACTTAAAATGAATAAAATATGAAAAATAAATAAAACGTAAATAAAAACAATATTACTTCTCATTGTATACTATTGCTTCTTAACAAAACAAAAAAAGCACAAAAATGTGTGTGAATATATATATATATATGTATATATATATATATATATATGTATATATATATATATATATATTTGTGTGTGTATATATTTAGCCTTCTGAAAGTAATACATTATCAGCTTTACATCTACTGTACTATAATGGGTAATGTATTCATTTAAAGGCCTCTACAAACTCTACGCATGGTCACTCTTCGTTAAATTTCAACCAAGTTTAATTGACGTGAAGTTGAGGGACATAAACGGTGGAATCGAAATGAGATTGCTACAATATAAACCGTATAGTATAAAATATTAACGTTTTACATATATGTGTATATATATAAACATCATAATACATTTTTTTTTAATTTGATGGAGCTAAATTCAGAGTGAGGCCACCTTGGCAGTGGTGGTAGCGGTGGGATGGCGTGTCTGTAAAAGCGATAGATAGTGGGTTCGATTCCCACCTGTTTAGGAATAATACTATTATATAGAACATTGCTTGAATTAAACAATACATTAACACTCTGATTCGGCTGAAATAAGCGAGAAAATAAATTCATATATCTCTTGTACCATATCAAAGCTCATGGCTTAGCCGCCAAATGACCCAGATTAGTCCCCCATGACATTGACACTTCACAAACTCGAATTAATTATTTTTTTTTAAAAACTTACTTATTGTTATTTATCATCGTACTATAATGTAGTATATGCACACATTTGTGATAAAGAAAATATTTCCAATTAGAAAACGGTTAAATATTTTGACGTAACATATAAGAATTTCCACATAACCGGATATAGAACACAGCTTTATTAAGCTATGTGTCAGAGCGTTTGAATAGTTTCTGAGCGGCATGAATTCGAGTCCGGCTTACATTCAATTTATTGTAAATTTTCAAAATAACTTATTAGTGTGCTTGGCTTTTAATTTCCTGATCAAATATAGGAAACAAATAAATTAAAAATGTATTCTCTTAATAATATTTTTTATAGTACAATTTAATTTTATCTCCACAAGCTTACAATGTTATTTTAACCTCACACTTTATGTAACATAATATTTTTAGTAAGTAATTCTTATTCTAGAGAGCAACGCTACTTCTACCCTTGATGTATTTGCCATGACTGACTGATTTTTAGAGAATTCTTCTTAGTTAATTTTAAATTAATTAGATTTTAACTCAAAGACGGCCAAATTTTATATTTTCGATTAAAATAAAATCGAATTTCGGTATGTTGCAACTAAAACCTTGCCTTGAAACTAGTTCGTTTGACCTTCGTTGTTTTCTAGTATAGTATAACCGAATTATCAATATAAAGGCTGCAGATGCGACAATCACATTGGGTGAGGTTTTAAAAAGCTGGTGACTAGCAAAATTTGAATCGGAAACCATTGTATGTAATAAACGCTCATCTATCCTTTCTGTGATACACTCTTTTACAATAAAGTAATTCTTTATAGAAACCCCACCTGATTATGGAGTTGGGCGAAGTATCTGAGACACCAGAACGCCGCCCACATATCCACTAAAATCTCACAGTGATCAAGAAAAAGTCTATCAGATTCCTCAAAAAGACCAGCTTTCGTTACATTTACGTCAAGTGATATTACACGCGCGTACGTACATAGTTTTCAATTCAGTGTTAGACACTTTATTTACCTTCCTTTATAACAAGTATAACAAAGTAGATAGAGTGAAAATTTTGAGAAGACTGCGTTTGCCGCTTTCTGACCAAATTTAATACCGAATATATGTTTCTACTATTTAAGTAACTATTATACACACTTATATTGAGACTATACTAAAAACATTCCATTAAATCAATTAAAAGTACTTACTCCTAATTGAAGCATCGATCAAAAGCTGTTTCAATTAAAAGAAAAAATCAGAACGTACCATACATTTTGTATTACACAACAGTAAAATTGAATACAGAAATTTGAAGTTAGAGCTTTACGGGAAAGATTTTCCTTTAGCTTTGATAAAATTCTATTAGCACATTCTGTATTCATTGAAAGTTTTACGGTTTCTTAGGTATCTTAAAGATTTTAGATCTTACGAAGCTCGAGTAAACTTCAAAGTCGCGGTAGTAATAAAGATGTCTAAAGTATTTCCATAGTTTAAAGATTATAACGAGTTTAATACTGGAGAAAATAATATCGTTCGTCGATTTTTTTATATTCAATGAGTGTAATACGAGAGATAATACTTCTAATATATAATAAGCTTAGTATATGAATTACATTATAAGATTTAGTTTGATGTTTATAAAGGTACAAAGTATGTATGTATTATGTATGTATTATATTGTAATTAAAGTGCGATTTATTAATATAAAAAAATAATTATATAAAATATAGGCCGGTCGTAGCACAGTGTCTGACTGTAAACACAACCGTACGGGCTGTAGGTTCGATTCCCACTGGTGGGAATAATTATATTATTTTCATTTCCTCGCTCTGGTAAGACATAGCGCGTAGCAAGGTAGTCAGAGACAACCTAGTGTCAAGACACTCCGATGAATGTTTTTCATTCTTTTACTTTCTTTTTATTTCTTTCTCCCCTTTCATATTACAAATTTCCCACCCGATTTTGTAATAATATATAAGTACTTAAAGTAATAATAAAATAAATATCATTTGTAAATTTTTGTGTCAAATTAATTAACATTTCCATGTTTCAGTTAGAAAACTATGGAGCATAAAGTTTTAGTTTGAAAAGACTTTAGCACTCAGTCGCAGCTGAACGTAACATTTAATTGCTATTAATAAAACCGTGTGCTTACAAACAACAAAACTTTGCAAAGTGAATTATAAAATGAACTTATATACAACTACTTAAACTAGGTATACGTGATGAACGATGAACTAGGTATACTATGATATCTCATCGTTAATGGGTTCGAATCTCTTTTTTAATATAAAAAAGGAGGCAAACGTGCAGAAGAGCCACCTGATGGTATGTAGTCACCTTCGCCCTTAGAAATTCACACCATTAGACTTGTTGATGTGTTGCCGGCCGTGGGATGGATGTGAGAGGAGATAGTGTAGTGGCCTCGGCAGCCAGAACTGTCGAAATCACTACACTCTGAGGGAAAGGATAGGGAATAGGGAAAAGTGGGTTCGAATCTCATGAGTAATTTATCAAGACATTCCTATATTGACGCTAAGTGAAGAAAGAAATAAGTAAAATTCTCCGCCTTTTCAAACAATTCGCCAAGTAAGAGAATACCAATCCAAGTATAAATAAAATAAGTTGAATTTATACAATTATGATTACTTTTATATGTTAAAGAAAAACTCGACCACTTTTTAAGCAAATTAAGTCCAACTGAGAAACATAAAATTTGATTTACTTAAAATTTATTTGGAATATAAGTACTAAATGGCAATGTTGTTGTATAATAACGAGTTAGAAAAACACTTAACTAAAAAAAACAACACACTCTTACTATGTAGGCGAATGGCGTACACTTTTAGCTATATAAATTGACATACCCTGGGTTTCTAGTATTTATCACGATATGATTTAAAGATATCTTATACAGACACAGATAAAGTATTACAAAAACAAGTATTTATTATATATAAAGAAAATGATGAATTATATTCATTTCACAATAAATGTACACTATTTTACTCAAGTATCACAAAAATAAAATAAACAAACTAACAGGAAAACATAAGGGCGACCTTATTACGGCTTAACGGTCTCAGGTGACCCTTTTTTCATAGAAAATTAAACTACGACAGAGTAAAAAGAGCGTAAATTTGCAAATGATATATACAAAAATAAACGTGAATTATTTTCAACCAACTTTAATAAGAAAAACACTAAGCTGTAAAATGGTTTTGACGCCGTAACGGCCCAGTGAGCTAATATTTGCTTCTACGCGGTGATTTTGGCTTCTATACCTTTGTAATGTATTAATTTCATAACGCAGTATGATTAGTTTTAGCGCAGTGTTAATTTCCGCCACACAACACATAACTTTGAGTGGCGTAAGCAACTCCATTATATTGATAGAATTTAAAAAACCGAGTGTATAACACTTGTTGTTCTCCGACTAGTCATTTTGAATCATTTTGGACTAATAAAACGAGTCAAAAAATATTAAAATGCAACAGAAAGTACTAAATCATACAAACTAACATCTCACTCTGTCGTTAAGTATTTCTGAGTATTTAAGTACGATAAGATACGTGTTGCTATCTTCGTTTTCGTCTCTTAGCGAATTCTTTGAAAATTGTAAGTAACACTAAAATATTTTAAAATAATAAAGAAAACATTTCAAGTAAACTGAACTTGAAGTTATCGTACTTGAACGTGATGTCTTTATAAAGATAGTGTTTATTAACTATTTCAAGTAGTTAGCAACTGTCTAGCTCTAACAGTCGCTTAAGAATCTTGTAGCGCACGTAAGTTAGGAATTAGGTTTGGTGTAGGACGCATACTACGGTGGCAAAATGCACCCACTTTATGGATGGCATGTAATATTTTTAAATTAAATGATTAAATGATTTGGTAAAGCAGAGACCAGTTAAGGCCCTAGACGCGCAGTATAACATCTGCCTATAAACGTGATTGATTATGGGTTTGATTCCCACTCAGAGAAATAATATTATTTAAATAATTCTTGTTTCATCGCTATAGTTGGACTTCAGAAGAAAAACGGCGGAGTGTTTTGACTAAGTTCTCTATCACTGCCCTGGCCCTGCCCGTGATAAAGCGTAAAGCTGAAAAAAGGAGATAATGGTATTTCATCATGTTTAAATATAAAATAAATATAACATGTCGATACCTATATTAAAATTATGTTTCATGAGAAATTCTGTTTGAATTAATTTAGCATACATTGCTATATTTACACAAATTACAAAAAAAACACAGTTTTGTAAAAATGCTAATACATAAACAGCTTTGCTTCTTAAACTACAGAACAGGGTAGTTAGAACCAACCTAGTATGAAGACACTCCGTGGACGGCTATCCGCCCAAAATCGAGACATTGTGTGTTGATTTTCGAAACTAAACGCCGTCCTTAGTCTTACCAGAGTGGAAAAATGAAAATGAATTTAAAATATAAAAATCACCTCCAAATAATTTATCATTGTATTATAAAATAACATTTCTAATCACCCTTTCGCTGAATTATGGAATTTGCGTTGACACTTCATTATTCAGTGGAATGCAATAATATGCAAATCGGTGTTACGAGCCCGAGTCTATCCCCTCAACAATTTTATGAGACGTGCCACTCATTTTTCGATTAAGATTTTATTTCTTGCTTATCTTTAAGCTACAAGATCAATCTGCGTTTAATATATACATTTTTTTTCTTTTTATAGGGATTTCTTTCAAGAAAGTTAAGCAAGGCTGTTTTCGCTGTTTGTCGTTACTTCCGGTCGTTATAATAGAATCTAAATTAGTATGTTTAATTTAGAAACATGAGTAAGATATTTGTAAATAGTGAGTTATTTGTTGAGGTACATCATTTATTGATTTATTAGTGTACTTGTACCTTACAACCTGTGTACCCACCTCTACAATGTACCTTACATTGTAGGATCTAAGCTGGTGCTGCTATCATGAATCAAGTTGTGAAATTAGATACAAGTGGTTCTATAGAATGTTTATAAGCACAGATAAGTTAAAAGAGAAAATCCTCGTAATTTGTTATTAAGCAAACATACAAAATCGCTCCTCCACTTTAGCATATTTACAATTGAGGCCTGTCGTGACACACTCGGGCAGTATCTGACTATAAGCGCGATCGGTTGTGGGTTCGATCCCCACTCGGGGTAGTGATTATATGTAAATTATTATCACTTCCTCGCTCTGGTGAGACAAAGTGCGGAGTTGAGTTTCAACACGCATTGTCTCGAAATCGGTGGAAAGCGAAATACGGAGTGTATTGACACTAAGTACTTTCTATCTTTCTAAAAAAATATTAACAATAAAACAAAAAGAAAACAATTACAAATACTCAAGTGATACATAAAACGTCTTATATTTCAAGACACGCATAAGGAAGGGAATTTTGTATATAATTTTAAAATATAGCATATATATATATATATATATATATATATATATATATATATATATATATATATATATATATATATATATATATATATACTGCAAGGGACAAATAACACATAATTTAAACTCTCAATTCACTAATTTTTTACAATCTAACCCATACACACGACAACAAAACAATAATGTCAGCTAGATGATCATTTGGGAGTCAGATGAAGTCGATAAACGCAACGGTTTATTACGGAACTGACGCCACGGCGTTATTGGAAACATATAAAGACGTATAAAGGCAGTAAAACTACATAGTCTAAGGTTTTATTGTTACAATGACAATTTGATGATAAATGCTTTTTGAGTTTATAAAATTTAGTTTACTTATTGTTTTGTATAATGGATCTATATTAAAAATATTTTTTATAATAAGAATTTTAATAATGAAGAAAGTGCTCGGGTGTTATGGGCATGTCGAATTGATGAGTGATGAAAGAATGGTAAGAAGAAAGATATATAAAGCAAAGGAAATATCGATTGACCTTCAAAAACACTGGAGGAAGGTCACTTAAAAAATATAAAGAAGGACGCATATGAAGACCACGTTTAGCGTTTGGCGCTTGGTCTGTTCTGTCTAACTACCCCGCCAGGGATACAGCGTGAAGCTAACAAAATAATAATAAACCTGTGCTTAACGCTGTGTATTTGCTTACAGAAGGTTTATAATATTAACGTAGTTATATATTACGTATCTAGTCGACACGTGGAACTTAGTCTTCGCCACGAAAATTATACATTTTTGACATAATTCAATGATGCTTCTTTTTAAATAAAACTATTTTAAAAGGATTAATCGCGTATATTTTGGTTTTCAAAAATACATTTTTGGAAACCTACTTAACACGTGGGACCTTACGATTGAGGTTAATCAGCTTTTCATCCTATTCCGGTCTTGCTTAAATCAGAGTTACATCTCAATCCTAAAAAAATAGCATCATAGACTTTTTAGATAGGTTTCGGAAGTAATCCTTTATCAAGGTAACAATACATACCATATAGGCACATCCTATGAATAAGTAGATCTATAATATGTGCTCGTATATAAGAAAAACAAACATTTTTGTTATATGGAATTCGTTCCGTGGTTTATTTTGTATTAACACCTTTTTTATTGTACTATAATTTTTTATAATTTATTAGTGAAATATAATAAGATGTAAAGGCATGGAGTAGTGATATAGTGAGACTCACCATCAAAGGTCCGCACAAAGGTTGCTTTACCTGTCCTATAAAATGGCATATGACTTTAAACGCGATTGGTTATGAGTTATTTATCTACATGGGGAAGGATTATATTTAAATTATATTAATTTTTCCGCTCTGCAAAGACAGATCGCGGCGTTCTAGTTTCAAAACATAGGAAATTTTGATAAAATATTTATTTACAATTGTTATAATATTTGATACAGTAGTTACGAGAACAAATTGCGCTTTAAATATAAAAAATATCAAACATTCCATGTTATTATTATTCTATGGGAAACATAAAAGAATGTAAATGTTCTAATAAAAATTACAAACGCTCCCGTTTATCGTGGAACTGTCGCCGTCGTCGGGGATGGAGATATAAACGTTACTATAAAATGTTACTAAAAATAATCTTATCTTAAGTTAGAACTTAAAACCAATAATTGAATCTCTTCTTCTATACCGGGTACTGTCTACACATAAATTTCTTCTGTATTTATAAGAGATGCTTTACTTTTCCTTTGAACGTCTCACACTTATATACTAAATCACTTCAGCAAGAACTACAAACAATTATTGACTGCCACTTACTATTAGGCGGTTCAAATCTCTAAATATATTTAAAAGATCAGTTAAAATGTATTTTATAATCAACTATTCAAGGTTATAATTTTTATTATAACCTTGAATAGTTGATTTTCATATTTATATGATTCTTATATTTTTAATATTTTGTAGTTCACTATAAGGTACGTATAAATAAATAAACATATAGGTGATACTCACTTATGAATATATAGTCTATCTCTTCATATAGTACTCTGTTAATTTTTATTTTCATTATTTCATTCACGCTTCATTAACGCATAATCGAAACTTTTGAGCGCACAAAGCTAAAATTGATCACGTTCCTCCTTGATGGTTGAAATTTCTTCAAGAGCCGGAAATTACGCAAGAGAAGTTGTGTATCGTAACTAGTGTGTTGTAGTATTGCACTTAGAAGCCAATATAAATGTTGAAAAGATCATATTTTTGCAGTGTAAATATTTATTTATTACGCGTTGAGTGCGCCACTCAACTCACAACGGCTCCATTTCGAGCGGAAAGCAGTGATCGGAGTGTCTTGACACTAGATTGTCTCTCATTACCCTGCTACCCTGCTGAATAAAACGTAAAGCTGTTTTTTAAATACACATTTCTACATTAATTATCTTTCAATATGTCTATTTGAAATCGTAAAATAATCTAAATAATAGTAAATCTAAAACATTAAATAGGAAATTTAGACGACATCAATGAATATAAATTAATTGATATTAAATGTTTATACAAACAAAATCCGCGTTGCTATTTCAAAATTATTCAAAATACACCTATTTACCCTTACAATATAAATAGTCTATATTAATTACAAGTTTATTTAACCAATAAAATAGGGTGCCAATTTCCGTACGGCGAACACGATAGCGTTCTCATTAAAGCCTGACAATATATAATGTAAAATCTGAAAGTTCATTAACACCCTTTCGAGATTGACGCGTATTGTGCTGTGAATAAAGAGATCCATTATACGTAAATAATAACAAATGTATAATTAATATGCTTCATAAAATTTCATATAAAACATATTTTGGGATGTGTAATTACGGTCCTGTGGAACAATACTGTGGTCTCTGAAATTGTACAGTTAAAACCTTATGAATTTAATTTATAAGCTTTTTATTTCTTTATTTTTTATCATATTAAAATTATTGTTTTGTTGTGTTTTAACAAAAAGGTTGAAATACTTAATAGTTCTCAATACTACGTTCAGCTTAGATGCTTTTACTGCGGAATGTGGAAAATGGGTGAGAATAAATAAAAGGAAAATAGGGATGTAACAGTTTTGCTATAGGTTTATGTCAAATAATTTAAAAAAACCGGTTGTAGTTTAAGACTAAGCTCATGTCTACATTATGGCTGGTCATATTCGTAATTTTCAGTAATTTTATATATTCTGTGACACTCGCTTTGCTAAGGCGATTTTAACGACATACAATTTGTCAAAATCGGTTAACGGGTTTAGCAGTTAAAAGGTAACAAAGAAACGGACATACATATATACATACATATATACAAACACGGTACAGTCGGATATTAACACATCATTACAAAAAGTTTTTGAATTTTATATTCAAAAAGTTATTTATATTTTTCTTCAACTATATAAAATATAAGAAAGGCATTTGAAGAGACACTTGCAATAATTTCATTTTAGGTATTTTTTTTTAAAATAGAATTTTTTTTTATATATCCTAACTATTAAGTAAATATTTTGCACGTTGTTTTAAACTAAAATAAACATTTTCAAAACCCACCATAGAAAATATAATTCAACTTTCTCTATAAAAAGGAACAAGAAAGAGCGTCTGAAAGCTACTAGCAAGTGTTCGACAAATATCGTAAAATTTTAACGACTAGAAATCACTCAGACTTGGTGACGCTAAGCTAACGCAGGCTATAACTGAACCTGGGGTAAACATGACCACTATTTACTTAAGATTTGTAGAAATATTGAAGATTGTTTTGTAGGAATATCAAAAGAACAGACGATACTTTCATAGAGCTATTTCATAAGGAAACATTAGAGAGTATTTCTTAGTATTCATAAAAAATGGCCTAGACTGGTCACCATTAAAAGAGCTATACAGATTCTTTTATCTATTTCTTTTCTTATTAATTGTACTTTTTTCATTTTTGTTATCAAAATAATCAAGATTTCAAATTTAATCAACATTAAAGATATTTGAATCAGAAAACAAAGCTTTTTGGCCCCAAGAAGTTCCTTCCCATAAACCGTAACGCGTATAACCATAAAACTTGACCGCCGGGCGATGGTACGGTTAATTGCGTTGGTCGAGAAGCCCGTGATGACCTGAAATTCTTAGTGTTTATTATTCTGTTATTTATAACACACCCTTGCTCCATTAAAACAAATCATTAGAGCACTGCGGCTAGCAATTTACATTACAAAGTCATTATTGACTTGCATGGAAACCTATGTTTAGGTATAATTTATTTAGTGTTTGTTTATCAGATATCTTTAACATATTGAATCTTGCCAACATACATTTTTCATATGTTTTATTTCGTTTTATAACTTCTTTTTTAAGGCAATAAATAATTATATAAATATATTGAATATAAATATTAACTTCTACCTACGACATATCTCTGTGTCAAACTTGTCTGTTTTTTTATTTTCTCGTTCATCCTTTTCTCACTGAAACTATTTCCCCAACCACTTATCCCAAGTCCTTAGTTATCTAAAACAACAATGTCTCCACTGAAAGTAAATTAATAAAATATTTACCATCAATTTTGTCCTTTTCTTGCCAATTTAGTTCACATAATTGAATATCAAATTGGGTCTTACGGTCCTTTGTATAGAAAGTGCGACTTGTTCATTCTAGTTTTCTCAAAATCTATAACTAGTATATATATTATATTCATTACTTTTCTTCAATGTTTGCGAATTAAATAAAGATCAATTAATCAAAAAACTTTTCAAAGCTTTTTGGTCTTTGTTGTTGTTTAAAACACACTCGAAGTATTCCCAACTTCTTGAACAAATCAAGAAATTTCAATTTAATCGAGAAATTTTTACGTATTTCATGTGTAGTTTTATCAAAATACTATGTATAAAAGCTTATAAATAAATTACGGGCATATAAATTATTTTACAATATAGATGTGCAAAATTTAACACTAATATTAAGATAATATTTGTTATTGAAAATGGTTTATTGACTTATATAAAGCAACATTTTTAAACCTTAGTGTTTATTTGGTTAAAGTTTTATGTTATTCGATAAATCCTTTTTTTTAGCTTCACGTTTTTTATCCCCCACAGCAGGGCAGACAGTAAGTACCAAGGGTCAAGACACTCTGTACTCGCTTTCCACCAAATTCGAGACATTGCGTGGTAAGGGGTGAACTCGTTGAGTTCAAAACACACACATACACACACACACACACATATACAAATTAAGTAATAGTGTTTTAACAATGTATTTTATGCAACAAGTGTATACATTTGTCGATTTAATTCGATTTTTTAACAACTCAAAATAATACTTGTAATTTATCAAAGATGAAGCACTCACTTTATATGTTATAGTTCTTTGTAAGTTTTGATGCTAAATGTAAATAAGTAAAATAATATACATTTTATAATCAACGCACTTCTTTTATAGTTTCATCTATTTAGCCTTAAAATCCTCTTTCTCTGTAGTCGTTCCTTCATGACTGAGGATCATGGTCATCATATGGGTTGTATGTAAAGGGGATGATCCAATATGTATGTAACGAGCCAGTCTCTTATATAAAAGTAGTATCAATTATCAAATTTACACCTATAAAAAGTTTACACATTTGAGCCTTTCCTAAGAAGTGTCGGAATTAATATAAATGTTTTATGAGGAAGCCAAAAATTTTAAAATACCCATAGTGTAAAAAACAAAACTGAAACAGATATTCTTGAAACTTCTACTAAAGTCTTCTTCTTATTTAACATCTAACATAACAAAAATAAAGTAAAACAAAACAAGTACTCTCACAATAATTACACTCGTCTAATAAATATTGAAGGAGGAAAGAAATATTGGTAGTTATTTTTTTGTATTAAACATTTCGTTCAATAGAGTCTCTATGCAGATATCCCACCGGACGCGACTCCGGAGCCACTCTGACCCGGAAACGTTACAGCCATTTTATTTTTCCCTCAATCGCTTACTTTGTAGGGAAATAATATAATTTATGATACTATAGTACTATACAAAATTACAAAAACTAAAATATTGTAGATTTTATCCCTACTCAATAAAAAAGAAGGTTCGCGCTTTTTGTTGCATAGCAATGTAGTCGGAGACAACTTAGTGTCAAGACACTCTAATGACTGCTCTCCGCCCGAATTAAGAAATTGCGTGTATAGTGAAGAACTCAACGCCGTCTTTGTAAAATATTTATAATGCCCGCTTTGAGAAGCTGATCACCTTCTCTACTGGGCTGACTAGGCGCGAGCGATTAGCCCCTGCGTGCTGTTCTAAGTAGGCTGTCGAGGATGACTCACAGCCCTTTACTTCATAATGTGCCTTGCAGGGTCATGTCATTGATATTCATGAAAGAAGGTAGTTTCCAAGATCTTGGCTTGGGGTGGTTAAGGAGAAGCATCGAAAGGTTTTAATGGTCATTCACCTTATAGTTACCAGTACAAGAAACCAATAATTCCCAATAAACCCAATAAATCCAATAATTGTAAAATTCCAAAAATTTTTGAACATGTCAATATTTTTTTATATTTATCTACGATATCTAGTAGTTCGTGGTATTTTTAAAATAAGCAAAAAATCCAACGGCAAAAAAAGAAATATATCACTGAAGCAAAATATGGAATTTTCATGCGATTCTGTTTGACGTTTGCTCTACATGAAATTTTGATTCAATCTGTCCAAAGGAGAATATACTTTAAATATTTATACTTTTTCACGTGCCACACGTGTTTTCGCTTTTAGGTATCTAGGCGATTTCTATATAAAGTGCTATTATTGAAATATGATATTTGTGAAAAATTTAACTATTTTAATTAAATTGCGTAATTTTTGGTATTATTTAGTATATATATAAATATTTAAGAAGACGTTTCAATTACTATAATGCAGTCTGTGGTGAAAAGTATACTAATAACGAAAATATATGTGTACTTTATTTATTAGCCAAGAACCACAATATACTTTGTTACTACCTGCTACTTACAAATTTAAAATTGCACTGAAATTAAAACCTTACGCATAGCAAGGCAGTCAGTATAACACTACATTGACTGCTTTTCTTTCGAAAATTAAGACGTGGTATCTGTATGGTCTGAATGGTAAACTCAACTCCGCATTTTGTCTTACCACGCAAAACTACGTTGTGGAGTTTATTTAAAAAAATCAATTCCTATCTTTTCGCATAAATCCATTCAGACTAGAGTAGGCCGCTAGTTTAATTATATTACTCAATATGACCAAACTTCTGTCTTAACTGAAGATTAATGAAAGTTCTAGTGTACCCGAGAGCTTTTATTACAGCTATTAAATCAAAATTAGTTATTCTACCTATATTGTTATGCTTTTGTATCACAATTTGCAACATATGTGGCCAAATTATTATTATATACGTTAGTTGTAAGTTTTATTCCTGCTCATAATAAAATTGTTCCTTTGTAAAAAATGTACACGTATACTTACTACTAAAATACTAAAATACTTTAATATATATATACTTAATACTTTAATATATACTTACTAAAATACTTTAGAAACAAACAAGGAAACAAGCTCATTTAAATGAAACTATTTTAACCGGATTAATCAAGTATATTTTGGTATTTAAAAATATATATTTTTGGTATTTTTGAATACCAAAGTGTACGCGATTAATCCGGTTAAAATAGTTTCGATTAAAATCGCGAAAATCAAAGATCTTATTAAGCAGATTTAAATTCTAAAAAGACATCAACATAAGAAAATTATGTAATGTTATTTAAAACATTTCTTGTCGACTAACTTGCTTGAAGATTTTCACATCTGTCCGTTACCGAAGACAATGGAATATTTTCCTAGCATGACTCTGATGTCTTCACCAAGATGGCCAAAATAACTTTTCTTTGTTTTGTCGTTATGAGAAAAACCACAATACTTTGTTTGTTAAATTTTTGTATAACTAATATGTACTGAATAACATTATTAATAATAGCCTAGCCTTTGACGATCACAATTGTATGTCTGAATAGTTCTATAAAATGACTATAATTGTCATAATATTATGTACTGTATTATACTCGTATTTTAATTAGTATTATAGAAGAATGGATCCCGTCAAAAACATAAATATAAAAATGACAGCTAAGTTCAATATGAAAAATATGAGTGATTGTAGATTTTTCTGACTGTAAATAATACAAGAATTTGTTTCTAAGTCATTGAAAAATATAATTAAAACACAATTTCTTATTTTTTATTATATAAAAATATTTATTAATTAAATCTATGTTGATAAGGTTTATTATCTGTGGCCCAGTTATGCAGTGGATAAAATTTCTCAATAATGTCACAAAAAGCAAGCCTTTAATTCTAAAATTTGGAATTATTGTTAATTTAATAAAAATTAAGAAAAAAAAACATATCTTATCGTATATTACACTAGGCATAAACGCCATTTATACCTCTTTGAACTTGGCTGGACACACTCTCGCGTAACTAGTTGTTGAATAAAAACATTTTATAAAATGTTGTTCTATAATTCTAACAAATAGAGTGAGTTTAGAGATTTAATAAGTATTTTCATTTGAAGACTAACTTTAAATAGAAATTTTAAAAAACCTTACTTTCCAAGCCTTTTTTAGCAAACTAGAATGATTCTAAATTAAGTAGGAATATTTGTATTTGTCTATGTATACATTCACTCGTCTGGTGCTTTATCTCAAACATAGTTTATCTAGACAGTTTTTTTTAAATAAAATTTGCATTAAGTCCATAATGATTTTCTCTAGGTAAAGTTTTGTACTAGTAAGAGTTTCTATTATTTAAAAAAATATTTGACATTTAAAAAACAAACGAAAGACAATTATAAAAAAAATATACAAGTAATAGAATAAATAGTTTGAAATTTCCCATATATTGTCACAAATAAGAAATAAAAACAAATACTTCTAAAATAATCGTTATTTATCTCAAGATACTCCCTCGACTTATCAGAACGAAGTAATGAAAATTTAAAAATACAATCTTTCTCCCTAATGAGAATCAAACCCACAACTAATCGTTCATAGTTAGATGGTGCCTACTGCACCGCAAAGTCCTCAATGTATATCTAAAAAAAACATTTTAGGCATCGGACAGACTATGAGACGTATAAACAAAAAGTATAATAAAATTATCCTCGTTATTATAGACACTTTAGGTCACGTAATGGAATTCTTTGTTAGACTCCACTCATGTATTATTCTGAATAACAATGAAAAATGCTTGAAAGGTGTTTCCTCATGAGAATAAGATTGTATATATTTAAAGAAGAAAAGCCTTCAAAGCAATTGCCATGTATTTTGTAAAGTAAAGAAATGTTCTATTTTTTTATTCTTTTTTGAGGTCGGTAGTGGCGTAGTGTGACAGCGTCTGACTGTAAACGCGACCGGTTGTGATTTCAATACCCACTCGGAGGAGTGATTATATTTAAAATGATTTACATTTCCTCGCTCTGGTGAGACAAAGTGAGGCGTTGAGTTCCACCACTACATGAGCAATATCTCGAATTCGGTGGAAAGCAAAGTACGGAGCATCTTGACATTAGGTATTTTATGTCTACTCAGCTATGTGGGATAAAAGCTTGAAGGTAAAAAAGCGTATTCTTTTTAACTTTATCTTATAATTCTGTTATATATAAATATTGAATCTATATAGGAGTTATTGTAATATAATTATATTATAAAATACTAATGTGTATATAAAAATAATAATTGTTTAAAGTTTTTTTTGTAGAAATTACAAGAAAGTTAAAAAAAGAGAAATAGCTCGCAAAATGTTGGTAAGATGCTATCAAAATCCCTGTAGTGACGTTAAACTAGAAAAACGACCGTTTAGAACTATTTTATTGGATTTCCTGTGTAAGCCCCTGTATATATCAAAATAAAATGGCTTTGTAGGCAATAACTTACTTGCTTATATTAGATGTGACGCCATATAACTTCATAGGAAATTTTTAAGTCTAGTTAGCATTTCTTTAACATCTCTAAGAGCGAAGACAAATTAAGTTTGTACTAAATATTTTTTTCTACACAGCAGGGTAATCATATTACAAACAACCTAGTGTGAAGACACTCTGTTGACTGCTTTCCACACGAAATTGAGACATTGGCGTATGACATAGCGAGCTCCACGTGTCATATCAGAGTGGAAAAATTAGTATTTTAACCATTAATTTTTCTTGTACATTTAATATTCCTTTAATATTTTAATGTCACAAAAATACATTCAAAAATGTTTTTATATAACGCCGTCCAAAGGAAATGTACCTACAATTTAAAAAAAAAGAAACTGATGTGCGCGATATATCGCCGTTGGTAAATCGATGGCCGATGTTTATCGATGATTAAGGAATTTTCTTATATGATCTATCTTTTTTTTTATTTAATACTTACAGTATATAGCAAAACTAGTACTAAAGTCATTATTCATTTAATTTAGAGACCATGTGTGTTGAGTGCGGAACCTAACGCTGCTGCTTATCTTACCAAAACATGAAATGAAATATGAAAATAATTAAAATTAAGAAAATTAAGTGGCGCAGTGTGATAACGCGATCGGCTGTGAGTTCGATCCCCACTCGAGGAGTGATTATATTTAAATTATTTTCACCTCCTCGCTCTGATAAAAAGGCAAAGAGCGGCGTTGAGTTCCACCACCCAACACCCAATGTCTCGTATTCGGTGGAGAGCGAAGTAAGGAGTGTCTTGACACTAGATACTTTCTGTCTACCCTGCTATGCGGGATAAAAGCGTGAAGCTAAAACAAAAATTAAGAATATCACAATTGACAATGATGTACTTATCATAATTAAATTCCTTTAAGCGGAGATCGATCTCAAAATCATCATTTATTATACATAATACACCATCTAAACCGCCTATACGCCACTGTGATCTCAATCAATGAAGTCCAATTTTTAGATTTGTTTGTTTTTGATTGATATTCGCTCAAAATAAATACATTGCGTGTTAACAGAAGAACTTAAGGACGCGCTGTATCTTACCAGAGAAATTAAAATAAATTTAAAATACAATCTTTTTCCGAATGACAACCTACTACACCACGAAGGTCTCAGTATATATCTAAATATAACATTTTAAACTTTGGACAGACTAGTAGATGTACGAAAAATAAAATAAAATTATCCATGTTACTAAAAGCACTTTAGGTCGCGTAATGGAATTTCTTGTTAAAATCCACTAATGTTATTATTCTGAATAATTCCAATTTTTGATTTGAATTTGTAATTAAAATATAAGTGTATTTAACTCAATAATAATCTGTATCTCTCATTCTGATGAAATAGGAATTGGTAAGGATAAATTTGCTTCTCAAAGTTACCTTTCATTTGATAGATCTGACTTAACAAGATTTAATTTGGTATAAGCATATAAATTACATATCAAATAGATAATTGATTAATTTTAATCTCTCAATTTCTTATAGAATATGTCTTTATATCTTTAAATATATATTTTAAAACTATATATTGGAAAAAAATCTTTTATCCCACACACGTACAAAGCGATTTGGCCAGCCAGATCGACAAAAAAAATTTTGACATTGTTTTCCATTTGTATTTCCACATTCCATGTAATCTTCACTCTTTATTTTAAATTATTATAATTTTATAAATATATAACTCTTAATTTATCCGATACGGCAAACCATCCCTACTATTTAGATACTTGGCGTTCTACTACTGTGCGGTTTTGTAGGTATTTCCCTCCACGCGCCACACAGCTGTGGAACGGCCTACCTACGGCAGTGTTTCCAGGTCGATACGACATAAACACCTTTAAAAAACGCGCTTAGCCCCATCACAAAGGCACCTGTAGCTCCCCTGGTGTTACACGGGGCCGCGGGCGACGGTGTTCATTTAACATCAGGTAGCCCGTATGCTCGTTTGCCATACCATAAAAAAGAAAAAAAAGCAAACGCCTACGAAAAAGCAAATCTCAGTAAGTTAGTCAGCGAGTAATAGAATAAGTTTCATCTTATTTTATAGCAGGCTCAATGTATGTGGGCGTGCATACGCACACATACACAGCATACATCGTTACGTCACGGTTTCTATTAAATCGCACTATTTCTAAAAACGAATAAAAAGAATATCATTATCATTAAAAATTGAAAATTATCCGAAAGCAGATATATTATTAACGGGAGCTAGATAAATATTGACGTTATTTTAAATGGCAAGTCAATTCGTATAACTATATAATATGCTAAGTATATTTAGATTTAGCTTTAAGTTAGTCTATACAATTTATACATCGAACTCGTGAAGAACAACAATATGTAGACGCAAGGAACGTCTAACTTCTACCATTGCTAATTTCAGCAGATACGAGTAAAATCTTATAACTAATTTCCTTAAAATATAAATTTATCAGCTATTTTGTAACAGATTTTTTTACTTATTTTCAAAAACAGGACGAGGTTTCTATATTTATATGATTATTTACTGTTTATGATGTTGTCAACTTTATATTAAAAAAGATTTTAACAAAATTATTAGATTTATCAATTTTAGAGTCGGTGTCAGTCAAGAAAATATTGCAATATAATTATGAAGTAATAAGAATATAGCTCCTGCGTTCGCGTTTACTTGTTGTTAACAGGTAATATTTACTGACTCTAAAATTTACAATTTTCAACTTACTTGAATATACTTCACATACATATATAAATATAAAAATAACTTAATTCTTAATTATGAGCAGGATTTAGTCACCAGAGCATTTGACACAATGCTTCTTAAATTGGATAATTATTATATATAGCAGTTTTATCCTGCCGTGAAAAAATTGAATATGTATATTTTTTTTATATAATTACATAGTAATTTGTTAAGTAATTAAAATTAATTAACACAATTAAAATACTTGAAGCGACTAATGCCAGTCTCGAGCGAAATAAAATTAGCAGTGGACTGTAAAGTGAAGAGTTTTCTTTTTACAAGAGCAACAATTATTCAACACGGTCTCCTCTACGACTTTTCTTTGTTGTCGTCGAAATTACTGCCGCTATATAAAACTAGCGCTCAGTTCCTTAGTACATTATTATATTCATTAATTATTTTTGATTTTTATTTCAGATAAAGCTGAAAAGGGTATTTTTTTACAAAAATAGCTTGTCCATAAAGGGGATTATTATGACGTTTAAATATGACTTTAATGCTTACCCAACCCTTTAAAAAAAACCATCATGAGGCAGTCATGAGAAAAAACTGAAAGCTATATTTAAAATCTTTAAATTGATTGAAATATGAAACATTATATTTTTTTAGCTTAACGGTTTTATCTCGCACCGCAGACAGAAAGTACCTAATGTCAAAACACTCCCTACTTCAATTTCCGCCGAATTCGAGACATTGTGTGTTGAGTGGCGGGACTTAACGCCGCACTGCGAGATTTTACCAAAGCGAGGAAACGACAATAATTTAAATATAATCACTGATTCCACGACTGGTCGCATTTACAGTGACACTGTCCCACTGCGCTACGACCTGCCTCCGGACTATTATTTTTTAATTTCAATTATTAACATTAATTTTAAAAATGACATACGTAGAAAAATGTTGAAATGTTGATGGTTTAGGAGTATATGTGTAGACGCTTGCTAAATATTGGTAGGCTGCTGATGCAAACCCACCTAACTCACCAAACCTTACCAAAAATCATATAAAGTACCTGGCTTTTTAGGAAGGTTCAGTTAAAAACAAACTAATTATAACATTTTAAACATAAACAACACAAATCACAATAATAGTTCACGAAACACAAAGTTTTTGCAGAATAAAGTTCGTTAGTGGCTTGTAGTTTAAGAGATTAACCGCTGTCCAAATTCAAAATAGGGATGTCACGATTCGCCTGCGGGAGTGAACAATTTGTCAGATCACCGACTCAGGGGCTCTGTGATCGGAAGTGCTTGTACTTAACGCTTTTAGCTATTCAACGTTTGATTTATTAAAGACAACCTTACCGCGTTATCGCTTGAGAAAATATGATTTTTGCTAAATATGATTTTTTATTTTCTATTTTATTGTGTGGAATAACACTTAAAAGATATTAAAATATTTTATAAAATAGCATTCTAACTTACAAAATGACTTTCTGAGAAATAATCTTTAGATAACAGAAATCTGTAAAAATCTCTCTAGAGGTGATAAAGGCATAACGTGTGTGTATTTCCACGCAGCCAGATGAAGAACGCATGGCTTAGCGGTCAGAGCGCAAGGACGGTTTTTAAGAGGCGAGGGTTTGAATTGCGCTGCGTTCAAAATTTATACATTTTTAATTTTTTTCAATTCTTGAAAAACAATAAAATATAATTTTTACTGTAAAGTTTATATATTACAATATAATAGATTATTTGGTTTTGTAATTTTATAACGCAACTTTTCCTTATGTAACATGTTTTTCTCTGCCTTTTTGCTGTGCGTAACACGTATATACCTATGCTTATACCTTACCTATGCTTGTAGATCTAAGTTAAATAAAAAAATAATAATTCGATCAAAAAAAAATTAATTGTTCTCAAGTAAAATTAGAAAGTACATAAAAATATACAGTACCCAGTAAATTTTGATACTGGAAAACTTAACTTGGTTTTATGGTTTGTAAAAAAATCATGAAAAATGTGTCAAGACAAATTTTATAATAAATTCAAATGTTCAGTTGTCTATTTAGATGTTAAATACCGACATATGATTTTTTATTTAAATTTTTGCTATTAATATAAAAGGTTACCGTTCCCCATAGCGATGTATCACATTAACATATGATAACGCAAATAACCACAATTTAAACGCGATTAGCATAAATATTAGTAAATCCAAACGAGTTTTGTAACTGTTTAATATTTGTCTCATAACATATTCAGAGCCATTTTCAAAGCTTTAGTTTAGACGTTGCTGATATACGGTCCGCTAAACTAAACAAACTTTGGTGGAACGTGGCCGTGGATGGGAGTGGATGTATTCTATTAAAGTTCCTCTGTTTTTCAAAAGAGCTCACCACAATATCTCTGAGTGCCATGAGATTAAAGAGAATAATAAATTATACGATAAAATGGGAAACTTTTAGTACTATAGATTAAAATATTTTTTTAATAATTGCATTGCAAGTGTATTGACGTTTTTATAAATTATGATACAGTACCTGTCGTGCGGGACTCCAACTCTTACTTGGCTGTTGTTAGGTTAGGTTAGGTTGTTTTAACAATCAATGTTGCCAATCAAATTAATAAACTACATTTTTAAACAATGCACTCTAAACACTTGAGTCAGAAACAAAAAATATATAAAAGATTACAATAACGCATTTAAAATATTTAACAATTATAGTAGTATTATTGTATTGAGTTTTGAATTGTGAATAATGAATAAATAAATAAATACAACCTACATTAGCAGACTGAATGGCATGAAAGTTAGTAAGTAGAAATTAGACTAAACACTATTGGAGGAAGAGCAGTGATGCCTGGTAGTAATCTATAATTCGTACAGTGAGACATACAGACAACAATGCTTCATATTTACGTTTAATTATATGTATATATATATATATATATATATATATATATATATATATATATATATATATATATATTCCACACGTCTTGAGCCGATAAAAAAAGTCATTACCAATTATTCTCAAATATCTGTTTGATAAAACAGAATATATCAGAGAGTCGCACAATGGATCATTTTTGAGCAGAATATGGAGGACGGAGTATCTTGACTCCAGGTTGACTCTGCCTACTTTACTATGCGGGAAAAGGTGTGCACCTAAATATTAGTAAACAAAATATATTAAAATATTGTGTTAAAGCTATATTACATACATAAACATCTCACCATATTTTCTTTTTATGAAGACGTAAAGTACAGCGGGGTGCGAGTAAGCGCGCCTTTGATATATGTCTTCGCTATATATCAAGGTAATTTAGAACCATCTCGGTGAACTATCGGCTGCCATTGAATTGTACATTTTGTTATGTTTCCGTTGCTTCCGTTTCTGTTATTTTGTTGATATTAATATTGATTATAGCATAGATCTGAAGTTTTTTTTATGAGAAAAAATATAATTTTGCTCAATCTTTATTTACAATCTTATAATAAACTTAAAGCCTTCAAAGTATAAGAAAAAGAGTTACTCTCACGCTTTTTTTCCGAGAAAATAGAACCTAGTACTAAGACACCTCGTTCTTGTTTTCTGCCCGATTTCGCGCATTGTATATTGGAATTCACCGCCTTATTTTGTCTTATAAAAAAGAAAAAAAATAATTTAAATATAATCCTTCCCCCGAGATGTTAAACCCACAATAATGGTCATTTATGTATATTACAGTCTTTTCAGGATGGCTTCAACTGTAGTAATTACTAGGAAAAGCTCGTTCGTTTTCTCCTTCGTTTGCTGTACTTGACTTTTGCTATAATTCTGTTAAACAAAATATTTTAAATTGCAATAACTTTCTTATATAAGAAGCGATAGAAATAACAAAAAACATTAAATGTTATTATGAGGTCGCAAAAATATAATAGTAAAATTACATTTAAATCGGTTAAGCTGTTTCTGAGCTTAACATGCACAAACACACAAAAATAAAACCAAACCAAACAAATATATAGGATAAATTAAAAAATTAAAAATCATAATTTTAAGTTCCATTTATAAATGCCTTCAAAACAGTTGTAATATATTTTTAAGTGATTAAAAAATAATTTATGATCAATATAAGAATCAAACTTGTGCACTCCTATAAGAACTCAATAATATGTTCTTTATTCTTTATTGCACTTAAAAAAATAAATATATACATTTTAGTAAGGGTTTGTACACAAAGCGGGAAGCTTATCTCTTAAAGAGATCTCTTACAGTCAACCCGTAGAAGTGGATGAGTGCCAAAAACCGAGACGGCAAAAGTGCAATTGCGTTTAAAAAGATAAAAAAAATTAAAAAAAAAAGGTAATATATTTAATTTAATAAAAAAAATTAATCGCATATATACATACGTACAGAAATATAAACACTGTATATTTACATAGCCATATACAATAACATCCCACTTAAAAGTACATGCTTAATAACATTTATGTATATATATAAATATAAGAAAGAAATATTCAATTATTATTATTGCATACGCTCCATTGGGCTGTAGGCTCATATAGGAAAATGCTTTTGTTGTTTAGCGATCCGTATCGAATCGTAACGTTAAGTTTTATACCGTCTATTTAATAAGTACATATTTCATACATCAGTAATACAACGTTACATTTTTTTTAAGCTTCACACTTTTATCCTTCATGGCAAGGTTGGAAGTACTTAGTGTCAAGACACTCCATATTCCACTTTCCACCGAATTTGAGACATCGCGTGTTGAGTGGCGGAACTCAACGCCACGTTTTGTCTTACCAAAGCGAGAAATGATAATAATCTATATATAATCATTCCCTCGACTGGGAATAGAACTCACAATCGATCGCGTTCCCGGACAGACGCTGTGCCACTATAGTATTATGAATGTAATGCAACAAGTTAATAGTATATAATGTAAATGAAAATGAGCCAAATACCAAATAACTTGCATCCACAAACATCATATTCAAAATAGCGGTACTTGCGTTATGCCCTAGAATTTAAATTATTGTACTGTGAAGTAAATTTCTCAATAATAAAGTTTTGCCTTATTAGAGTTGTGTTACATAAATCATAATTTCACACCTAGTGCCATGACTGGCCTCTATCCTCTATATCTATATTATAGTATCCCGATGACAAAATTTGATATTTTCTATGGCACTTCAAATTTGGTATATTAGACGATGAGTACGATGAGACTAGTGGCGGAAGTCAACGCAGCACAATACTCTTTTTATCCAAAGTAGGAGAATAAAAAAATAAGTATTGTTCTCCCAAGATTGAATTCACAACCATCTTGTTAACAGATACCCTGATGTCAAAATTGGATATCATATTTAGTTTCTTTATAAAAAAATGCTGAATACAAAAAAAAATATCGATAAGCATTGAAAATTTATAAAAATTCTTACATAAAGCTGGCTTTTTGAGGGACTGACAAACGCATGTTTTCTGTCTATCTGAAATTTGACAAGCTTTTTCCTATGTATGGGAAGCCTCAGAGAGGTTTTCTCAAAATGTCTACGGGTAACGACAATTTTACGTTTTATAATGCATACAATGTAAAGCTAAATATGGTTACTATATTTATAAAAGTACTTAAGGTATAAGGGAAAACTGACTGGGGAATTTATCGAAATAGATTTTTATTTTTCTAATAATATATTCATTTTAGTCGCCTAGTCTATATCGAGATGTCAACTATTTGTTGACAATGTGGCTGACAACGCGCTTTATAAAATGATTTTAATGTGTACTACATAATCTCGATAGTAACAAAAGTGACTCAATATATCAAAATAAGAAGCAGTTTGGTATAGCATACGTTTTATCTCATATAGCAAGTACTCAAACACGACATTCCGTTGACAGCTAAAGCAATCCAAGTAAAAAAACCTGCAAAACTATTTTCCTATTTTTTAAAGCGTTATTCCACACTGAGGATTACAAAATATTTTTTAAAAACGTATAAAAAATTTCAAGAGGCGCGAGTTCGAATCCTGCTGCGTTCAATTTTTATACGTTTCTTTAAAATGTTTTTAAAACTGTTGGGCGAGACAAAGTATAATAATTAGGAAGACTAACTAAAACTACACGCTTAGGCTCGTATGAAATACAGAATTCTATTTGTCTATAAAGAAATCTGGCATGTAGTAAAAAAAATAGTATGGACTACTCACTCGCCATTGGGGCGTAGTGAGCCAACGTCTCAATGTAAACGCGATTAGGTGTGGGTTCGATTCTCAGTCTGGGGGAGAATTATGTTTAAAAAAATATCTCGATATCTCCGCTTTGGTAATATAAAGTATAGCATTGAGTTCACCACCCATCACGTAATGTCGTAGTGTCCCGATTTTGGATGGAAAGCAATCAACGGAATGCCTTTATATTATGTTGTCTCTGACTATCCTTCTAGGCGGGATAAAGGCTGAATTCAGTCACGAAAATAAAGAATAATTTTGTTTAATAATAGAACTATACTTAATCTAATTCAGGATAGCAAAAACCCTCGCATTAGTGTTTAGTACTCACTCAGCCAAGTAGGCGCGACCACAAAACCTTTCCTATTTTGATTTATTCAAATCGCGTGCATGACATAATATTGTATATAAAGTTGATAACTTCGTTAATATAATATACATAAATATGTATATGGGTATTTTGGTTAATAATATATACACAAAAATAAAATTGAAGTGTCTGCTTTAAATATTAAAATAATTCCTTTTTATTTTTTACGTCTGCACGTTTATTCTGGCTTTTCTCTGGAACATTTGGACTTTACTAAAGAGTAACTTACGCTTTTAGAGTAAATTTTATTTTAGAATCATAAAATACAAAGCTAGATATGCCAAATTCCACGCAGACGAAGTCGCGACCACAGTTCGTTTTACATAACATTATATTGGCAACTTTTTAATATATTAACAATTTCGTTTTGTTGATTTTAGCTTATTTTTAACATATGATCGCCGGCTTTCCGGATGGTTACCTCGAAAAAGCTGATTGTCTGGCTTTAAAAGACACCGTCGCGCTGCTCCGAGTTGGTTAGACTTTGCGATCACTTAGCCAATATCAGAAAAGAATTTCGTATTATTTTTTAATTCAAAAAAGTAAAGTAGACTCAAATTATAAATAGTAGTATGTTAAAGTAATAATAAATATCAAGTAATATCGCACCCTTAACATAAAAAAGTATTATAAAACAGTAACAAAACCATCTAAACTTGTAACTGAGATCGTAATTTCGGGCTGAATCTGTCCCAATAATTGGACACTCTCGCCCTTAATACTATACCGGCAATAATTTATCTTTTACAATAAGCCAGTCTCTCGCGTCTATTGGAAACTACTAAATACAGATTAACCTTTAATCTAAACGAAATTAATTATTGTGAAACGATACAAGTACAAATATAAATTTTAGAATACAATTAAGATTAATGAATAAAAGTTCTTCAAAGAAAACGTTTAAACAGACAGATCTCTATTTACATGCAACGTTACGTTTTGTCTCGTTTTAAACAAATCAGGGTATACAGAACCAACCACACTTCATCTAAAATTAAAATACTATGGATTAAATGGCGGAACTCAACGCCGCACTTCATTCTACCAGCGGAGAAATAAAAATAATTGAAATATGATAACTTCAGCATAACTGTCCACTGTGGTTCTAAGGCCTGTACAAGGACGTGAAAAGTGGAAAGTACTGGAGCAACGTGATCGGTTATGATTTCAATTCGTACTCAGGGTTGGTAAGACAAAGCGCGACGTAAAGTCATGCTACTCAACACGCAATTTCTCGAATTTGGCAGAAAGCAAATGTCTTGACATTAGGTATTTCCTTTCTATCCTCCGGGATTAAAGCGTAAAGCAAAAAACAAAACAAATCCTATATATTACAAGATATTTGATATACGGGGGTATGATAATAAGACAAAGCACGGTGTTGAGTTCCATTAGTCAACTAGCAGTGTCTCGGATTCGGTGGAAAGCAGAGTTCTGAGTATCTTAGTACAGAAGGTACTTAATTTGACATATTTTGTAAAAAGTAAACATATACGTTGCTATAGCTACCAATATTGAACGTGTCAACAAAACCATTAGTTATAACAATTTCAAAACAATACGTATACATTTACGCAAACGAATAGACCAGAAAGAAACAGACAAATTAGACATGGTAACGAAAAGCTAATGAATTCTATCAGTTTTCCTTCAGAGTAAATAGAAACTGGTAGGCAGTTTATTTGATCTGATTAACGAAGCAGAATGAATTGGCAAAGGTATCTGCGCGTGAAATAGTTCCCCAATACTGAACCTGGCAAGCGTTTGTTTTACCCAATTGTCAACCGCCATTTATTTCAATCAACTATTGGTGGAATAGATATGTAGATTAATGAATCGCTCGTTAAGCCGATTTATATATCCAATTTCTAAGGTACTTTAAATTTTATGTTTTTTTTTTGTATTAATTCTTATTTTATTCATACAAGAGACCGGCTGTAGTATAGTGGGACAGCGTCTGAGTGTAGACACGAACGGTTGTTAATTCGATTCCTACTTGGGGAATGGCTATATTTAATTTATTATCATTTTTCTCAAAAACGAAATACGCAGTGTCTTGAACACTTGTGTACTTCGTGTATACTCCGCTATACAGGATAAAAGTATAAAGCTAAAAAAACATTCTTATACACGTATTAATTTTAATATGAATATCAACACAGAAAAGAATTTGTAAAAAATACTTATAATTTAAAAATATTTGTAAATTTTTAAAATAGTGCCTGTGACAGGTTAATTATAATTTGGAACTTTTAAACAAATACAAAGAATATGTAGAAAAAAACAATTGAAATTTAACGATATAACACAATATAAATATATTTTAATTAATGCTATTTTTATGTTTGGCGAATTAAATAAAAATAATTTTCAATGACGTAAGAAGTTGCAATCCAAAACTATTCCTGAATGTAGAAAACAAGCTTGAGATGTCAAATATAATACGATCAAGAAACCCAATTCTGTTTTAGGGCACTTAAAAATAAAATAACCGAACTAAAGTTATTGGCCTCCCGCCAGAGACAAATGCCAACGAGTAAATGCGTTCAAACTTGGTGACACTAAAACTAGCCTATATAGAGAGTAGTAAAAGGGAAAAATACCGAATGTAACGAACAACTCGATAATATTTAAATAGAAAGCCAGATATATGATGTTTTGCAGCTTCACCCATTATTCCACAAAGCAAACTAATAATAGTGAGAAACCTCAATTTGATAAGATTGCTTGTTAAATGGCGGAACTCAACAACACACTTTGTCTTACCAGAGTCAAGAAATCAATATACTTTAAATATAATCATTCTTTCTAATGCGGATTTAATTCAAAATCCATCGCATTTACAGTTAGATGCTGGCTGACCAAATTAGCCAAGATGGTAATATTCCCTAATATTTAATTTAAAAAGTTTGGTGACATCATCTTATCTTATAAATACTTTTTTTTAAATATAATAAGTCGTTTTACTATCGTTAAGAAACAGGTAACTGTTTGGTATAATATTTTATAATGAATATCCCAAAAAGTTCACATACTCGTATGTGTTTTCTATTTCAACATATAAAAATAAAGTGTCATGTCACCATTAACATGTTAATTAATTTCACACTTCACGTGAAAACAAACAACAAAGTCTAAACAACCGTCCGTCCGTCTAAAACCCAGGGCTCATTAAGTAAATGAGGAAATATATTTTTCTCGCTGGAATCAACGCAATCAAAACTCCTTGACTATAAGTGCTTTTTACACAAACTTGAATTCGCATTTAATTTGAGAGCTAAATAGTTCTCTTCGGGCTCCATTCAATATGCCTGCACTGAATCATTTTCATAGTTCATTTTTTTATATATAAAACTGAAATATTTCAATTTTTCGAAATTAAAGAATTATTCGGAAAATGGTCGCAGGTTTACATTTAGTTAGTGAAATTTTAATAGATATATATATATATATATATATATATATATATATATATATATATATATATATATATATATATATTATTTTGGTTAAACGCTTTTATCCTGCGTAGTAGGGTTGACAGAAAGAACCTAGTGTCAAGAAACTCCGTGCTTCGCTTTCCGCCGAATTCGAGATACTGCGTGATGAGTGGCGGAACTCAACGCCACACTTTGTCTTGCCAGAGCGAATGAGAATCGAAAGAATGAGCGTTTACATTCAAACGCTGTCCTACTTGCGCCACGACCAGCCTCAAATTAATATAAACGTGACAAAAACCTAAAATTTTCCAGATATGTTTTAGAACTTTAAGAATATATTCTGAGTTATTCTGATTCATCTTTAATAATTAGTTCAAATCAAACTATAATGATTTATTAGTTAACTTAATTACAAATAGTATGGCAAAACGCTATACGACTTCAAAAGAAGATATTTTACGAACACTTCAGTATAATTTCCCCAGTGAAACACCTAGCTTGTCACGCAGATTTATCATTTCAGCGAACCTAACCATTCGTCAAAGAATTATTAAAAAGGTAAATTTTAACTTGACTTCGTTAGGCAAATTGTAATACATAGAATGGAATTATACTTTACAATTTTAATTTTCTCCCTCCTGAACCTTCTCAAATGGAGTTTTTATCTTTCACCCTACCATTATTTTTGTCAAGAAATGTAAATTAACAAATGTACTTAATAACATTTTGCAAATAAATTAATGAATTTATTTTAGAAATTTGCCCCTTTGTATAGGAAATAAGCCATGGGTTTTATTTTTAATATTTCAAAATATCAATATTCACTTTACAAATAGAATTTCATTATTCTGATACCGAACGAAAACATTGTGAGATATTAAAAGCTTTTAAATTTGGACAGCACTGGATTAATTTTTGCATACACATATTGTATTTCCTTTTATTATTTTCGTATCAGACAGAATCTAATAGAAAATACTACATTCTCCACTTCCTAATGATCGCAATACTGATTGGTTACTTAAGAAATATCTCAACACCGCATTGTCTCTGACTGTCCTACTAAGCAGACTTAAGCGTGCTTTTCTCGCTTTTTATTTACTTTCAAAGTTTTATTTTAACGTTTAACAACTATATTCATATTTACATTGCTTTAGTTCTAGTTAATTAAAATCATTTTAACTATCTGCATACTGTAGCCAAAAGAAATAACGCATAAAACTCGATTAATTGTATACAAATTGAATATACAAATATGACACGTAGCGGTAATTAATAAAACATGACTTTAGGGCATGAGTGGGATCTCAAAAAAGTTGGTATTGTTAATATATTTTATTGTGATACGGTTATCTTATCGAGGCTAACAAAGTTGTTGAGCAAAATTGTTTGCATTTTCTTGCTTCGTAACCTAACAAGCAATGTTCATAAAATGAGCGGAAAGTAGAGAATATGTACATAATTTAATTTCTCTACTTACAGGGACAAAATCATGCGGCCGCTTGAGGTCACTATTGAGGTTTTCATAGAGATTTTGGATTTTAAAAGTGGCGCCGATTTTCACTAACTATGTAAATCTATTTGTAAATGAGAAGAAAACGTAAGATGGAGTCATTACTTTGTATCTTCGAATTGTATACACGCTTTTTTTCAAATTTGTATTGATCAACCAAATAATAGTTTTTTCCATAAAATTTAAAATAATCGATTTATATAATTCTCTCGCTTGGCTATAAAAACTATAAAAACGAGGTTTACAAACAACCAACAATATCTTAATAAATTGCTGAACACTATGATTTCTAAACAGCCATAGTGGTGTAGTGCGATAGCGTCTGACTTTGAAAGCGATTGGTTGTAGGTTCGATTCTCATGTCGAGGAGTGATTTTAATTTTATTTTCATTCCTCGACTAGAATAAGACAAAGCATGGCATTGAGTTTATCAGGTAACACGCAATGTCTAGATTTCGAACAAAAAACGAAGTGTCTTGACACTAGGTTGACTCTGACTACCCTATCCGATCGATATATAAATCGCTGGCATTAGCTGATTTATTCGCGCCATTAGAATTTAATTGACGTTAATTAGGAATAATTGTGGTACGCGATTGATCGCAATGCGGTGTACCATTTAATTGCTAAAGTTGCTCACAAGTAAGGGTAATTAATAAATTTAAATAAGATTGAGTATTAACGCTTGCAATTTCAATTAAGTCATTCCTTCAGTTTTCTGAAGGGGAATTAATACAAAAAATAAGCAATGAATAAATAAATCATTCATGGCACAAGGTGAGGTATGTACGAGAAAATTAAAAGAAAATTGCCACTAGAGAAATTTACATTTTTTATTTAAATTCTTTATTGAAATCATTCTATTGAAAAAAAATATATATATGCTTCTATCTCAGAATATTATACTAATATTTATGTGGCATCAATTGATATTTAATAATGAACTCAATATAAAACTATATTTGAAAAGAACTAGTAGTTTTTTCGGCAGCTCTTCTCAATTGAACCGGCTCCTAAGCCCGAAATAGCTTGCAGTAGGACTGACAATACTGAGATTTCATGTAGATTACCGAGTCTAAAGGGCTTAACAATATATTTCAATAAACAACATGTTTATATAAAAATCAGATTTTGAAGGAAGATTCGGAAATTATTTGTCAAGATATTTCTGCCATATTACGCCGTAGTAAAATACTTAAATCTAATATTTCTCGTGATGGATCTCGTGCTCTTAGAAGTTTGCAGCAAAACGAATATATATTAGTTTTCAAAGCGGTTATACTAAACACCGATGGTTATAACCAAAAAATGTCTTTCTCCCCTGCGTGGTCACACAACATGTTATGTCAGGGGTTCTTACCATTTTACAAGCGGACTGAAAGATATTAAGTTAGCTAGCAATGAAGCCATAGGCACTTTCGATGTCCAGTAGCTGTTTAACAGTATGGCTATAAAGGACTGCTTCAGGGTTGTCAAGCGGAAGCTGGAGGAAAACAAGATGTCTATTGAATATCTTGAACTTATAGAACACTGCCTTAACTGAATCTGTCTATCTAGTCTAATCTATCTAGTGTTCAATCAAGTATTGTATTTGCAAGTAGATGGCATTGCTATGGGTTCGCCTGTATTCTCTGTAATAGCAAATATATACATGGCGAATTTCGAAGAGATGGCTCTTGGCTCTGCACGATGTCTATCTAGAACATATAAGCGGTACGTAGATGATAGTTTCACAATTTTACCTACGGACAATATTTATGTATTCCTAAACCATCTCAATTTTATTAATAACAATATAAAATTTACAATAAAATCACAGGCAAATAACTTTTTAACTTTTCTTGATGTATTAGTAAAAGAAGAATCCCAATGGCACATTCGGCCACACAGTATATATTAAATCTACCTATACCAACAGGTTACCTCAATGATGAAGCCCGCCATCACCCTACACAGTTATCTACCGTTAGCAATTCTTTGTTTTAGAGACCAGAGCTTACCACCTTTGCAACGCTGAACACCTAGGGGACGAGTTTCGACAGGTGAAGGGGAGGTGAAGGGTGCCCTTCATCAGAACAAGCTGCCAGTCCCCGCCAGCGTTGTATGAAGACCAACAAGCCACCCACAGTGGAGAAACAGCCAGCACTTCTACCGTTTGTGAAGGGAGTTACAGACAGGATTGGCAACATCTTAAGAAGAGCTTCTATCAAAACCATATTAAAGCCTAATAAAAAAGTGAGCCAAGATTCGTGAAGTGTGCAGGTGTATATAAACTAGATCGTGACTGTAGCTTATCGTACATAGGTCAAACAAAGAGGAGCTTCGGGGTTAGGGTGAAGGAACACTTTTCCGATGTCAAGAATGGGCGAGTATTGCAATCAACTGTATATGAACATACAATGAATAAGTCCAACCTACATCAGGTTTGATAAGCAACATATCCTCGTCAGGAAAAGTAGATGTATTCCTAGAATGATCCGCGAGGCTATTGAAATTCAAAAACATTGAAATTGCAGTATAGAAAATGGTTCGAAACTCTAAATCACCTGAGACCCACTTACAAAAAATTAAAGTCTCAATCCATCACACTAGAAACAAAGATACGGCCAGCTCATTCTGCTAGAATCCAGGGCAGTACGCGAAGCAATTAAGAAACAGATGGCGATAGATTGATATAATTAATTTTTTCTATCTGTGACCACGGACTACTGCAAACTGTCCGAAACGTTAATCAATTTTCTTCAGATATTGTACTTTTTAATGATTTACATATATATTTAAAATGATTAATAATTATCAGGTTCTTATATTTTCTTGATTCTTGAAAGTTGTATACTTTGAAATTAAATGATAATAAGTCTTACGTTTTTTTAGAAATGCAATGTTAAGTTCTACAATTCAAGCCAATTTGAATTGGGCCGAAAAACGAAGTAAACGAGATATTAAAGTGACAAGGATTGTATTAAATATCATAAACATACTGAGAATCGTTTAAAAAATTAAAAAAAATTGAACGCAGCAGCGTTCGAGCTCGCGCCTCTTGGATACCCTACAAGCGCTCTGACCGTTAAGCCATGCGTTCTACTACCATCTGCGTTGAAATCCTTATGCGTTTGTTACAAGTTATCTTTATTATTTACCAAAAGTTGTAGTCCAAGAGGCGCGGGTTCAAATCTCGTTGCAGTCAAATTTTTATACGTTTATTCAAAAATGTTTTCTAGTGTGAAATAACACTTTAAAAATAGTAAATACTGAAAATTTATTTATTTTTAATTATATTAATACAATATATTCATTGACTTTCATTTCTCCACTCTAGTAAAATAAAATGCGGCGTTGTGATCCGCAACCAAATCGCATTATCTTAATTTAAATCTTTGAATACTCTGTTACACGGAAAAAAGCATGAACTATAGAGGTTTAACTGAAAAAGTTAAAATGATCTGAAAACAGCCAATTCATTTAATTATTTGTAGATGGAAATCAGAAAAAGCCTTTAATGCCTATTTGTATTTAATTACAATGTACAAAGTAGAATGATTTCTGAACGTAATTTATCGAAGTCACAGAAAAGGAGTCTGGCTGTAGCCAAGATTAGTGGCAGGTTCGATTTCCCTTTGTCAGAATGGTGTTATTTATTATTAATTTAAATTATATTAATTTCTCCGGTAACTCCAAACATGGCAGAGCTGTGCTCCGCCTCTTTACACCTAACATTTCGATTTTGTGCGGAAAATGAAGAACGAAAATGCATTTTTGAAAAATGTGCAAAAAATCTCGAAAATCAAACATATGTGAATCGCTTTATACTAAGTCAGTTAGAACTGAACACGAAACGACATAATCTTTGCATTTTTTAGGAATATCCACTGTCATCAACGTCTACATCTTTTCGGAGGGTGGTGATGACTCTTCCAGAAATATAAGTACATTCTCGGAGGTCAAATGAGGTCTCTACTTCCCTTGCCACTCGCATTATACTACCATATTCCTTTAAAAAGTTAAAAAACAAACTCCTTCTAATATTTACTATGTTTAGAGTGTTATTCCACACTTAGGATTAGAAAACATTTTTGAAAAAACGTATAAAAATTTGATGCTAGCAACATAAATAAGTTGTAACAAAACGTATAGGAATTTCGACTCAGCTGGTAGTAGAACGCAAGGCTTAGCGGTCAGAGCGTTTGAACGGTATAAAAGAGGCGCGGGTTCGAATCCCGTTGCGTTCAAATTATTATACGTTTTTTCAAAAATGTTTTAAAACTCTTTTTTTTAATTTGTAAATTGCAATCTGTAAAAAAATTTAATATGTATTTATTTTAATAAATACAATATTATTAAATTAATATTATTTGAACGTAAAACAAAATGATACGAATAAAAATACAAGATTTTAACACGTTAAATTCATAATACAAATATTTGAGATACTCTGCTGTCTTGTTAACGAAACAAAGGGAATGCCCCGAAGATACGTCTCCTTGTACACGCGGGATTGATATGAAAATTGTCCTTTGCTTGTACAGTAAATAAATGAAAAGATAATAGAATTGTTTTAGAATAATTTTATTTTAGATGTTTGTTTTCCAGGCTTATTAATTTTTTTTAAGATTTACATAATATTGATTTGCTATATATGTATATTTATGAATAATGTTTTGGCGCTTATATTTTTATTTAGGTACTTTTTACAGCTTCACGCTTTATTCCGCTTTGCAGGGAGTTTGATACAACCTAGTGTCAAGACACTCCATTCTCCGCCAAAATTGAGACATTCTGAGAGACCACTCAACACGTAGATCAGTAACGACCTCAAAGTCGCGTATTATCATATCAGAGTAGAGAAATTAAAAAATATTTTTTTAATATAATCACTACCCCGAGTGGCAATCGAATCCACAAATTAAATCATTGTCTGCATTTATAGTCACACGCTGTCCCACTGCGCCACCGTGACCTCTTTTCTTTTCTTTTATATACTTCCATGCTTAATATTATAATTTAAATATTATGGCACTCGAAGTACGTACGTAGATTTTTTTTATTAAGACAAAATTCGTTAAGCTTATACACATAAGTGAAATTGTGAGTGTCTGATTGTAATATACCAAAATAATATATTTTTTACAATTTTTGTCTGTTTGTGGGTATGTCTGTTCTGGCTAATCTCAGCAATGCTGGACCAATTTTGACTGGACTGGCAGATAGCCGATGTAATAAAAAGTATATTAGGCTAGTTTTATTTTAGGATTATAAAGTAAAGATCGACTGATGTTAATATTTCACGCGGACCAAGTCGGAAACACAGCGCAGGATCAACTTGTTGGTAAGTAGTAAATAAAAAAATACTTTAAAGCTAAAATCATTAAAGATTTTGCCTCCATATTGGCGTTATATTCGTATGTGTATAATTTTATTTCTCTACTTTCCGCCTATTTTAAAAACATTGCGTGTTTTGTTTGTTAGTGAAACTAAACGCTCTGTTGTGTGTTACAAAGACAAGAAATAGGAAACAAGTTTAAATAACCGCCATGATAGCCGCGTGAAGACACCCATATCACAATAAAATATTTAAAAAATATAAACTTATTCAGATTCTACCACACGCAACGCCCTAAAGTCCTATTTTATTAACTACCGCTACGTGTCATATTTGTATATTCAATTTGTATACAATTAATCGAATTTATACGTTATTTGATTTCGCTAAAGTATGCAGGATAATTAAAATGGTTTTAATTAAGTAGAACAAATTTGTTTTAGTTCTACCACAACAAGTAGGTATAAATATGAATATGATTGTTAAACGCCAAAATGTAATTTTAAAAACAAGGACAAGCAGTTTCAAAGCACCCCGCATAGCAAGGTACTCAGAGACAACTCCCTCCCTTGACCGACTTCCGCCTGAAATCGAGACCGTTTTACAAAATCGAACCCACAACCAAACTGTTTACAATCAGACGCTATCCCACTGCGTTGATTGACTGGGTTCGATTCCCTCTCGGGGAAATGATTGTACATAAATTTTATTTTCATTTTCATTCTGGTAATAAAACGCGGCGTTAAGCTCTTGACTCAACGTGGCAATGTCGAAAGTCTTGACGCCAGTCAACGGTTGTCTCTAGAGCGTGAAGCTGATTTTTTTCTCATACCAATCGAAATATTGTTCAAAGTGATCTTCGTACTTTGTTATTTATAGTTGAAATAATCTAAATGAAAAATAAATAATAATAAAAAAGTATTGAATTTAAAAAATTCTTTTAAAATAAGCCCAGATAAGGTTATTTTACTTTTTAAAAATATATATTATAAATGAAAAGATTGTACGGTCGGGGATTCCCCGTTTGAAGTTCCTAACGTTCTTATTTCAACAACTGCAATGCAATTGAAAATAAAATCTGTATATGTTTTAATTTAGAAGGCAAAATAATCTAGAGGAACGAATTTCATAAGTCATTTTCTTTTAATATTTAAAGAAAAATATTTATTTGCACAAGAAATCTTGCAAAATATACAAAGATACTGAATATATATATAAATATATATAAATATATATATATATATATATATATATATATATATATTTAAATTGTTATTTTATTTGCAGTCCAATGTTTTCTTTTTCCATCCTCTTTTGGACTCTAAATTCATGATTTCATTATTGTCTCAATATAATTAAAATAGAAATAAACAAACAAACAAAAAAGTATATTCTTTTTATTTATTCTAAAATATTTGGAAATGTTATTACCAATCTGTGGTTCTGAGAATTTCCATTTATGTTTAAGGTATCTAAGTGTCTTCGATTTTGATGCGTTTACTATCAAATAATAAGTTTCATATTTGCTTGTAGTGTGCTCGATACACGCACGTTCATACATATAGCGTCGTTACGTGACGATTTTTACTAAATATTAAATATATTTATATTTTTTCTTTTTTTAGCTTAACGCTTTTATCCCGCATAGCAGGGTAGACAGAAAGTACCTAGTGTTAAGAAACTCCGTACTTCACTTTCCACCGAATTTGAGACATTGCGTGTTGAATGGTGGAACTCAATGCCGCACTTTGTCTTTTACCAGAACGAGGAAGTGTAAAAAATTTAAATATAATCACTCTCCAGAATGGGGATCGAACCCACAATCGATTAGTGTAGTGTCAAAAAACCCCGTCGACTGCTTTCCGTCTGAAATCAAGACATTTCATGTTGAGTGGCGAAACGAACGCCGCGCTTCGTCTTAAAAATAATAGGGATACGTTTTAAAAATAATAAAACATGATAGAAAATTCTAAAGAAAGGTATAAATTTTCAATATTATATTATCTAACTTTTAACAAGTGTTCACTGTCAAGCGACGACTAAAACAACTCCCTACAGGTGATTTAATTTTAATGAACTTTCTAAAAGAATATCTTTCATAGAATCAATGCATCATTTTAACTCTACGTTCGTTCAATTTTTATTCGGCCGAAGTATGAAAAGTTGAAAACAATGATTCCGAATCCGTAAATTTATAGGAAAACTCATAATTGGTTTGGTCATTATGAAACAAAAATCCCTTTCAATGTCTAATATAACTCACTGATGAAGCGTTTGTTCAAAATGATTTGAATTGGTTATTTACATACCTATATTTTGTATTGCAATTATTATTGTATTCTGATTTAATAAAACTTTTATTTACATATTTGATAACATGTTTGCATAGACAATGCAAATAAGTTAATATATTGTGAATATTTAGTTTTATGGCAATAAAGGTAAGCAGCTTCGCTCTTTATCTGTACAGATGCATAGTCACAGATGACTAAGTGTCAAGATACCAAATAGACTGCTTTCCGCCAGAACTCGACACATTGCATGCTGAGTAGCGTACTCTCTTCTTTGTCTTACCACAGCGGAAAAATGTCTTTTTTTAAAAATTATAAATATTATCATTCACCCGACTGGGTATCGAACCTACAACCAAGTACAGTCAGATTTCCCACTGCGCCACGGTGGCCTCATGATGATGATTAAAAGTTTTTTTTTTGCTTCACGCTTTTATCCCGCATAGCAGGGTAGACAGGAAGTACCTAGTGTAAAAACTCCATACTTCGCTGTCCACCGAACTCCGTACTTCGCTGTCCACCGAATTCGAGACATTGCTTGTTTAGTGGTGGAACTCAACGCCGCACTTTGTCTTTTACCAGAGCGAGGAATTGAATATAATTTAAATATAATACTCCCCGAATGGCAATCGAACCCACTACTGATCGCGTTTACAGTCAGACGCTGTTCCACTGCACCAAGACCGGTCTCAATTTTTAATATATTTAGTTAATGATCCGTTTTAGATGTATGGAACCTTTAAGAGAAAAACAACAATTACGAAATAAAACTAATTGATAAATAAGAGACAAGGCCTACAAGACTTGTCCTTGTCGTATTAAGTTAAGAAAACAAATACATAACTCTTAGTGGTAATTCAACGCAAAATATTGTTTTTGATAAGTTATATCTATTGTCCAAGTCTTGCGCCAAGACGTTAATATTATTAATAATTATTAAAAAATAATACATCTCAAAACTTGACGCCTCAAAGAATGGACAGAAATTTTCTTTAGCAAGTGATCAGAACTTTGAAAACTTTTACGCACAAAATTGATGTTGATGTTGGAAACTTGCTTGAAAGGGTTCGTTCGAAATCTATAAATAAGGAGTGATTTACTTTCTATATTTGTTTTTTTCATAAATATTTTGGTTGCATATGACAATGTCCTCTCTTAATTCCCAATTTAAAAGATTGTGTGATAAGTGACGGAACTCAACGCCGCACTTTCCTTAACCAATAATAAAATATCCCCTTCTTATCTTTCATCGTCTTTATCATTTGCTTAATCTAATAAAACTATATATTTCAACGTCTAAACATTTTAGTAACAAACTGATGGTCATTTATATGAAAGTAATACGTTATATACGATACTCTCTTTGTTTCAACTTATCTAGGTCTTGCTATTGTTCTTACATTTGGAGTCTGCTTTTTAATCAACAACAAGCGTATATCATCTTTTAAAGTGCAAGTTTGAGGAAGAGTTTATGTATTACAAATAGTATTTTAAAACATGGTTACTGGAACAGGAGTGGTCCGAGAGAACAGGGCGCCATATTCTTTCTGTATTCCTTACGACTCGTTTCCCGTCATTAACCTCTTTTAATTTACTTTTTTCGTGACTGCCTATATCTTTGATATTATATTTTCGAAGGGCAAAAGAGGTCTCTCTCTGTCTCTCGTATCACTTTCCTTAGTTTCATATGTCTTTTATACCGTCTTAGAAAAAAGAAAGAAGAATGAATGTTGTAGAGATATAATATTTTTGTAGCAAGAACACAAGCAAGCAACGAAAGAAGAACGTACTTGGATGGTTTTAGTACGCCAAGAATAAACCAAAATATACTGTATAAGATTTTTTTTATATGGGATTAATAAGAAAAGAATAAATATTTTACTTTCCTTATTGTTTTCATTATCAAGGCTTAAGGAGGGTCATTAATTATATGATATCCTCGAGGCGCAGTTGAGATATGTCCGAATGTTGGCAATGCTAATTCAATTCTTATTTGATGGAAAGTTACACGAAATGATGCGCTAGAATCCCTTAGAGTATTTTTTGACTTAACACGCCATATTCTGCTACAAAATAGCCCTTTCTTAAATATATTTAAGCTTATCACGTTTAAACCTCTTTCTTACTTTTTTATCGTGGGGATACCCACTCGATTGGGGACTCGAGAAGAGTTATTTTGGATACTCGGTGTGATAGATGTAGATCATCCGTAAACACACCAAAACCTCAGGATGCTTTCCCTCGATCCCCACAAGCCGAGATCATATAAACCCCAACGAACTCAGAGTAAAAGGTGCACAAGACGGCCTATTTATAGTAGCTCAAGTTTAACCCTATGTATAAATATAAGAATATAAAATATTCTACAAATCAAATTATTACAAGAACGCGTCCAAAATCGAGTCGGTGTCAACATTGAAAATAATGAAGTGAATTACACTTTGACAAATTTACCCGAAAAGTATCCTTTCCGTTATTAATGAGGTAGTCCCATTCATAATAAAAGAGAATTCTAAATGACTGTTTCGTGGGCTCCCTATGAAAAAATGAGTCCCAACGGGGCAATTTGTGTCCGTCTCTGCAAGCTGTACCGACTTAAGTTAGCCTTATATTATGCTTATATTTCAAAACTTCAATTACACTAAAAGGTTTATTATTAGAAGTAATTTGATACAATTAAAACATCTCAGAGACAATTTTTCGCCTCTCAGTTATATATTTTTTTTTGGAATTTTAGTTTTTTAATGGATTTTGTTTTGTTTATGTAAATCAGCTCTGGTTGACAATGCACAGCACATTCTTTTGCGACGCTTAACACCTTATGTCTGTCTAGATGCAGCGCAAAGTGGAGTACGGAATGCCTTGACACTAAATGCTCCTTCCTGTCAACCCTGGTATGCGGTATGAAAACATGAGGCCAAATTTTAAAACATATTTATAGATAGTTTTTTTTTCTATATTAATTAACAATAAGAAAAAAGTATTCATACGGGATTACTACGTGTAAACGTACCTATATATATATATATATATATATATATATATATATATATATATATATATATATATATATATATATATCTCCAGTCCGCTAGAAATCTAAAATTAAATTTTATTAAAACAAAATATTCTTAAAAAAAATTCGCAAATAATTAGCTGGAATGGATAAATGGATTAATAGTACTTTCGTCAATGATAAGTCGTATCATATAGCATATTGCTAATTAATAATTTTAAGTTTCTCGACTTCGAAGAGCACACAAACAATCACAAGAAAATAAAGCAGCTGCTTAATTATATCAAGAGTGGTCCTATTGGCTTTTTTTGCAGCTTCACTTTTTACCCAGCTTAGCATGATAGTCGAAAACAACTCCTTGTTAAGACACGTGCTCCGATTTCCGCTGAAATTTGATTGCGAATTTATAAGGTGGAGGTTAAAAACGCTGCGATTTTTTTTGATAGAGCGAGGTCATCTAAAATTTAAAAATAATCATTTCTCAAGAGTGCATCAAATCCACAGCTAATTGCAATTATGTCTCACGGTGTCACTGCGCACAATGGTAGTTATTAACAAAAGATTATATACCTAATTTGCTATTTCATTGTTTCCTAAATATGGTTAAATTTGACGTACATATAATAGAGTGTTTGGGAGAGGAACTGTTATACTGGCTCATAAATTCTAACATCTTAACAATACCAGCATTGTGGCTTGCATTATTCCATAACGTGTGTTGATTAGTTCGAACATGCCAATAGTTCCAGAGAAAGCTCATCAAGAGCATAAACATGTACATACATTTCAGATAAAAGTAAAAGATGGCGAAGTCAGTAATAATGCTTATAACACTTGAAACAAAAACTTTCAGCGAAAATTATGTGGAGCCAAAGTAAGAAAATTTGGCATAGTTATAGTTTATATAGAGATAAAAATTGATAAAATCATTAATTTAAAATGAAATCACGGTACACGAGATATAGTTAGATTATAGACGAACGGCAAAGCCAAGTCATGTTTGTTACAACATATTTATGTTACTAGCAGAACAACGCATGGCTTAGCCGTCAGAGCGCTTGGACGGTTTCCAAGAGGCGCGGATTTGAATCCCACTGCGTTCAATTTTTTATACGATTTTTTCAAAAATGGTTTCTAATCCTGAGTATGGAATAACATTTTAAAAATAGTATACTATCAAAATAAAATAGCAATGTCTCTTGTTAAACGATTATTTTTTAATAATCTTTAAGTAGTAGAAATTTATAAAAATCTCTCTATAGAGACGCTAACAAAATAAATAAGTTGTAACAAACGTATAAGGATTTCGACGCAGCCGGTAGTAGAACGCATGGCTTAGCGGTCAGCGCTTGGACGATTTCCAACAGGCGCGGGTTTGAATCCTGCTGCACACAAGTTTTTATACGTGTTTTAAAAAGTGTTCTCTAATTCAAAGCGTGGAAAAACACCTTAAAAAAAGGTAAACTATTTTTATGTCGTTTTGTTATAGTTAGTAGGTGTAACGATATCACTGATCTTCTCATATGTAGGCGGCATTGTTCTTTACATAAAAACATTATTGTTAAACAGCTAAATTAAAATATCAACATATGAAACTTTATAACACCAGTTTAATTTTATTCATTTATTGTTTCTTTTCTAGCTTCATGCTTTTATCCTGCATAGCAGGGTAGGTTATGTTAGGTTAGGTTAGGTTAGCTACCTAGTGTTACCTAGTGGTACTAGTGTTACCTAATGTCAGGATAAACCATTGTCCATTTACCGCCCGAACCCGTGACAATGCGTGATAATTGGTGGAACTCAACGCCGCACTGTCTTACCAGATAAAAAAATATGTCATATAACCACACCTAAACACGTTTACAGTCAGACACTGTCCCACTACGCCACGATGGCCTTTTTTATGACGATAGGCTTTATTTATTTCTTGTTTTGAGAAAAAAATTTTAAAGAATAAAAAAATAATTATATTACCTGAAAAGCTGTCCAAATAAAATATAAAAAATATCACCATTTCTATGAAAACAAGTTACGTTTTTCCTGTCAATATGGCGGCCCTTTTATGTAAGTATGGGGATGAAAGTTGGCGTATATTTTTCACCTTTTTATATGATTTTTTTTTGTATGTTCAAAAAATATACAAAGCATATACATTGGATATAGATATATAAAGAATAAATGTAACAAAAATACTCATTTTGTATCATATTACATTTAAATTCGAAGCCCTTTGTCATAAGTTCAAAATAGTCAAAAAAAAATTATGGAATGCACAGATAGTTATATTAGGTTGACGCTTTTATTCCTCATAACAGGATAGACAGGAAATACCTATCGTCAAGACATTTCGTACTGTCCACTGAATTTGAGACATTGCGTGTTGAGTGGCGGAACTGAACGTCGCGCTTTGTCTTACCAGAGCTAGGAAATGAAAACAATTTAAATATAATCCCCGATTGGAAATTGAACCCACAAACAGTCGCGTTTACAGTCAGACGCTGTCCCACTACGCCACGACCGGCCTCTAATACAGATACTTAATAAAAATGCTTTTTGGTGATATCCTTATAATTACTAACTTCATAAATCGGTTGGTATGTCTCAAGGGGCTGTCATAATCAGCAGCTGGAAAAAGTTCACTTAACACGCCTTTGGAATGAAACACTCGCTCCAGTATATTTCAGAAGTACCATTGTCATAAATAAAAAACATTAATTTGTAATTATTAGCATTAAAAATTAGAGAAAGTCCCGCGGAGTTTCTTGTGCTGGTTCTTCTGAGGCATTCACTTTAGTTAACTGGTGGTAAATTATTTAACGTTCAGAAAACTATCATGTTACTCCTTACTTTGAATAAAATTATTTGACTTTGACTTTAAATTTGCTGGATGTAGGCTCCCTACATAGTATGCAACTTAGAATGGCTAATTGATACCGTCATCCACGAGGCAGATTAAAAATAAAACCAACAACAGATTCCGGCTTTACATAGCCGAATAATTACAAATAAGCTTTATCAAAAGTTTTTACCTAAAAAACATATATTAACTTACACATTTTAATTAATGAAAAAAACATATATTAAGAAAGAAACTGCTTCACGCTTTATCCCGTATAGTTTGGAATTTAGAGACAACCTAGTGTCAAGACACTTCATTAAGTGATTTACATCTGAAATCAAAATATGACTTGTTGACTGATCACTCAACTGTTGTGTGTTGTGACTTACTCGAACGGAGAAATTATTTTTTTATAAATACAATCATTTTCTCGATTGGAAATTGAACCCGTAACCAAACTCACTAAGAGGAGGACACTGTCTCATTGCACTACGAGGGCTTCAAAAAAACTTATATAAAAAAAAACATTAAGTTAATATTTCTTAGGAAATATAATTCACATATTTATTTATTTATTTATTTATTTATTTATTTATTTATTTATTAGTAATCAACAGCGTTACATAAAAAAAATACAATATAAAAAATAACATAATTACAAGGCCAAAAAGATTACCATTATATATAACTAAATAATAAAACTAGTAAACTGTAGAAAAAAGTAATGCTTATAGTACAAAATTTACAATTTAAAAAATGAACAACAACAACATCCAACAAGTGTGTGTGCATGTGTGTGTGTGTGTGTGTGTGTGTTTGTATGGGTGTGTGTGTGTACGGACGTGCAAATACAGCGTGTCACTATTTCTTTTAAATTTAATGCATTTCTATTATTTTCTTTTTTAATTGTGTTTTAGACAAATGGAATAAATCCAACTTATTGTAAACTTTGTTGTAGGTTCGTGCCAGTCGTAGCAATATAGAATTTTGAGCATAGCTTGTGTTAGTTTTGGGTACGTATAAAAGGTGTGTGTGACGCGATCTGAAAGACGGCACATTAAGGGAAACGGTTGAAAGTAAAGAAGGACAATCAATTTTGCCTGTTAGTATTGCTTGTAGGAATAATATGTCGCTTAGATTTCTTCGTTTTTCTAGGGGGTCAATTTCATAATGTGCGCAAGCTTCCTCGTACGTATTAAATTTTTTAAAATCTTTGAATGACAAGTATTGAATAAATTGACGTTGGATAGTTTCAAGTCGCTCAATATGAATATTATAGTGAGGGGACCATATGTTACACGCATATTCTAATACATTGCGAACGTAAGCGAAATAGAGTGCTTTTATACAATGGATATTGTTAAAATTCTGTGTTACTCTCCTAATAAAGCCCAATTGTTTATAAGCTTTGTCCGTTATAACATCAAAATGATCATTAAAAGAAAGCTTAGTGTCAATTGTGACTCCTAAGTCTTTAACAGTATGCACTTTATTTATGTGCACCCCATTTATCTTGTAATTGAACATTATTGAGTTTATTTTTCGACTTAGAGTAATTTGGTGGCACTTATTCACATTGACACATATCCGATTTTTAATATAGTACTTAGTTAGTGAGTTAAGGTCTTCTTGTAGTTTATGACAGTCATCCAGGCTGCGTATTCTAAAAAAAATTTTTTTGTCATCTGCGAACATTAAATATTGGGAATGTTGGAAGCAACTTCCAATATCAAATAAATAAGCATTATACAAGAGAGGACCTAAAATAGAACCCTGAGGTACTCCTGACGATATTGCCACGAAATTACTTCTGGCACTACCTGTCACAACCGCCTGCATTCGATTTTTTATATATGACGTAAACCATCGGTGTAAGTTGCCACTTATTCCTAGTGTAGCAAGTTTCTGAAGCAGGATGACATGATCCACACGGTCGAAAGCTTTTTCGAAATCTGTGTAGATCACATCAACCTGAAACCTCTCATCCATGCATTTCAATACGTAATTTGTGAATACAGCAATGTTAGTAGTAGTTGAGCGGTTTTTCATAAAACCGTGCTGTTCTTGTGGAATAGATTTAGCAATGAGCGGTCTTATATAATTTTGTACTACTGATTCAAAAACTTTGCCAATTGTGTTTAATATTGATATGGGACGATAGTTTTCAATTTGAGATTTTGATCCATTCTTATGTATAGGGACAATTAGTGCTTCCTTCCATTTATCTGGAAATTGACAGAATACATTGACAGATAGATTAAAAATTATGGAGAGAGGCTTAGCCAAAGAAGAAGCACACTCGCGAAGAAATATTGGTGGAACGCCATCACTGCCAGCACCTTTATTCGTTTTCAGCGCTTTCAATATTTTGAGGACTTCGAATTCACTGAATAAAATTTGTGATATGGTTTCACTGTTTCCTATATCAGGAGTACTATTGGCATCATATGAACTCGCTGGTTTTGCAAAAACGCTCTCGAAGTAGGCATTAAAACCATTGCACACGGAATTTTCGTCTGTAAAGGTAGTGTGTCCTAGAGTTAGTTTTGTGGGGTATCCATTTTTGCTGTCTTTTAGCGATCTCGTATATGAAAAAAGCATTTTAGGGTCTTTACGAATGAAACATTGCATGCGCTGTAGGTAAGAATTAAAACATTTCTTTTGAAGTTGCTTTTGCCTTGACCTTAATAACGCAAATTCGTCGTAATCCCGAGGGTTTTTGCTTTCTTTCCATTTCTTGTGCAATTGTAGTTTTTCTTTGACTAAACGTGTGAGAGACTTAGAATACCACACTGGGAAATTTGAATAACATTTAATTGATACTGGTATAAAACTATTTATAACTTCATCAAGAATGGAATAAAGATTGTATACAACGTCATTAATTGAATTTCCTGACAATATGACCTCCCAATTGACTTTCGTCAAAAATTCATTAATTTTGACGTAATCTCCCTTGAAGATATACATATTAATATAACATTTTATAAGAAAATTAATACCTACGCGTTTTATGTCTTTATTATTTTATTTTGAGTGTAACGCTGAAACATGTCATCTATATGCAAAGTACGCAAACGATATTGAGTTCTACACTAGCTATACTGTAAATGTGTGCCTTTATTCAAAAACATTCTTCTGATATGGAAAAACATCTTCCCAGGCAAAAGGCTTTTCAAGCAGAATATTCTATAATTTCTTTTTTATTATTTTCTTTCTGGTTGTTTCTGACTGCTATGTGGGATTATTTTGAAGCTGTTTATCCTTCAGATTTTTGAACATAACGTCATGTACTAAGAAAAATATGTTTATTTTTCGCAATATCCAGTTAACTATGTTCATCCAATTTGAAACTAATATTTTTAACCGATATTAAGCGCAAACTGAATTTGATGAAACGATTTTATATGAAACTATTTTAAACGGATTAATCGCGTACCTTTTGGTATTCAGAAATACATATGTTTAAAAACTTGACATTTAATTGTAGACCGTGGTCACAAGTAGAGGTTGATTCAAAAAAAGTTAACAATATCGTTTAATATTTTTAAAGTATTATTCAAATCCTTAAGTTAAGGAAATCTTTAGAAGTTTATAAAAATTTGAACGGAGCAGGCTAAGAACGTGTCCCGCTTAGGATATAACCAAGCATTTTAACCGATTAAATAACACGACCCAAAAAGCGGGGATATAGAGGGCATTATTTTCTTACTTTACTCAAGCGATCGGGAATTTGATTTTCTTAAGTATAAGTATTATCACGAATAAGCTATGCTCAAAGCAATCTATCTTAAATCTTACCTAAACGGTCTGAAACTAAGGAACACGACCGCATAATAATGTCAGAAATTTAATAAATCTAATTTTTACCTCCACCGAAATATCTACGTGCCTGCGCCCAGCGTTAAAAAGCCCACTTGACACAAGGGCTGTCAAAACGTGAGACGCAAATTCGCAGCACATTTAAAATATTACGTGAAGAATTTTAATAAACTTCTACCTATTATTATAAGGTAAATTTTTACCTATTTTTTTTTTGCTGTATGTCACATAAATGTTTTTTGTTCAAACTAAGCGAGTGGAATAGAATTCTTATTTGTAATACAATGATATATATATTTTTATATATATATATATATATATATATATATATATATATATATATATATATATATATATATATATATATATATATATATATATATCTGGAACTACTGTGGAACAAAATATAACAATTAAAATAAATTATTTTACCGACACTAGAATAAATACCTCGATACCACCGATACCGATATTAGAAAATTAAATTAAATTAACAATAAATATGTCATTTTGGTTTAAGTTAGGCGACTTAATAGCAGAACATGACAATGAAGACAATGAAGCATGACATTTGGCACAGTCAAAATTTGTTACATTCAATATGTGCTAAATTAATGCTGCTTTAGAAATACATAAAATTATTAAAACAAATATTACACAGACTACCGCATGCTTTGTTGTTGTATAAAACGACATACACATTGATATATAGATGTAAATTGATAATATAAAATCTCCTCCTGAATATTATATATTAAATAGGTTCTTGGGATAACAACTCATTTTGGAGAGCAACTAATCCATATGACGCAGTTAAATAAATAATATTGGTTTCAAAACATGATTTAGGCAAAGGGTAATATATCTGGCAACACTGTCACAACACGACTGAGAATTATCATGTACCCTTATTTCCTTGTTTTTACGAGGGATAGAGAACGTTGTAAAAATATATGTACAAATAAGATGTTTGGCTTTGCGTTTTTTGAGATTAGGTGTGCACCACCTGTTGTCAAGTTTTATGTATTTATTTTTTCATTGTACGCAATAAACAGACCAAAGTATGCAAGTAAAGAAGAAGATAATCATTTAAATAAATAACAACTATCATTATTGTCCTGAAGCCTGAAGATATCCACTGCTTGACGTATAACTTCCCCATAGCAAGCCAGTTGGAAAGGTCGCTTATCTCCCGTATCCAGAGGTTGCCAGCAATTCTGACGAGGTCGTCCATCCATTAAGTGGGGTGCCATCTCTAGCTAAGTATTCTGGTTCATGATCAACATACAATTAATTTAATTGTATATGATATTAATAATATCGTCAATATTAGATACCGGCGAATTTTTTTGTCTTATGCTATAATGCGTGAAGAATCTTTTTTCGATACATTTTTAAGGAAATGAAATGGACGTAAGAGTATCAAATTTTTCAATCAAGAAAAATGCAAAATATATATGAATAAAAAAACAGACATTTAAAAACAATAACAAAGATATATTTTACATGTCAACAAAGTAATTTTGTAATTATACATATACTACACTATATCATTGACTAAATAGTTACTGAATAAAATTTTTTATTTATATAAAATATTAGTTTACAACAATCACTTTACTTACATTAATCAGAAAATATATAATATAAAATGCAAGAATTTGTTTTACAAAAGCGTGGAAAACAATCTAACTTCATACTATACTAAATCGAGAATATAATTGTAAAGTAATCATTCCTCCGAGTGGAAATCGAACCCATAACCGATCGCATTTATAGTTCCACAGCGCTACGACGGGCTTCTTTATATAAAAAAAATAATAATAATGTAAATTACATTCTTCATAATGTAAAAGCGGGTAATAGAATATATAGATATAATAGATTAAAAGAATATTTCCATACCTGTGATTCTAGATAGGGCGTACAATGCTTCTTAAACAACTCCAAGGCCGACACTTAAGACGGTAATTCATCTCTTCGGGTTACGTAAGCGACACAAAGTCACTGGAACTTTCATTTTGTTAACTTTTTCTAAACGCAAAAAAATTAAACGAATATATATATATATATATATATATATATATATATATATATATATATATATATATATATATATATATATATATATAAATATATTCGTTTAATTTTAATTATATAAATATATTCGTTTAATTATACATATTTGTTCGTTCTTGGCGCATCTGTTAAGACCGAAAACAAATTGAACCGAACATAATATAATAAACAAACATACGACAAACGAAATTACAATAAAAAAATATATACAAAGCCTAAGTAAGTAACAAGCAAAAGAAACGTGTTCCCCGGCAGCTAACGACACAAAAACAATATGAAAGTGTCAAAACCGTTTATCCGGAGTAAACCGACGTTAGGCAAGGCCGAGGCGACAAAGGATTTTAAGATTAATCCAGCCTCCCCAGATATATCTTTGTCTTTTGCAGTAAATCAGATCTAGTGTTCCTATCAGCGAAATATAACGCTTTTTTACAAACGCATTTTAAATAAGCTTAAACAATTTTATGTCAATTTAGTTAAAACCAAATAAAATTAAGAAAATATATATTTTTATGTATATAGGTCCTTTGCGTTTTGCAGAAATAAATAACAGTGATAACAAAGAAGATTTTTTCCGATTTTTATAAATATTTGTTACTACTGAATGCGTGCAACTTCGTTTTTGTGGACTTGGCCCGTCATTTTTTTCCTTAGGAAATCCGTTACAAATTAATTATTACGACCCACCTGCTTGGGCACTCGGGACTCGGATAATGTGATCCTGATATCGTCTATATACTCACAAGTCCTTACGGTGCTCCTCCCTGACCACCACAAGCTGGGCTACTGGAACTTGGCTCTCGCTATAAGTACTTCTACGTTCCATTAATCACTCATTGAAGTATATTTAAATTTATAAGGGAAGTTTAAAAGCAAACTCAAGAAAACAGTTGTTTTATATATTTTTTAATTTTGTTCAAAAAAACACTTAAAATATATGATTTTTTATTTAAAAATCGATTGAAATAAAATAAACATAAAATGCTAAAAGAGGGAAACCTTTTGGTTACAATAGTAAAAACTGCATTATTTACGGAGAAGCAGTTTTCAAGATTAGCATGCACAAATGCATGGACAATAGTTTATCTCCCATATCCTCTCACTTATACTTTATTTATATATTTATATTTTGAAAAACATAGCATTTGGGCAAGTTACACAAAACGTACAGAGAATGAAATTTCAAATGATTATGTGTTTCTCTTGCGCTTTATTCCACAAAACATAGTGGGTAGTGGGTAACTAGTGTTAAAACACACTGCTATCTACCATCCAGCTAAATTTTAGGTATAAGAATGACAATAAATATCATTTTTTTAGCTTCACTCTTTTATACCCTATAACTGGGAAGACAGGACCGGTACCTAGTGTCAAGTACTCCGCTTCCGCAAATTCGAGAAATTGTATTTTGAGTGGCGGAACTCAACGCCGCGCTTTGTCTTCTCGTTATCATAATTTTAAAATAATCTCTCTAAGTGCGATCTAATCTTTATATTTTAGTTTTTATTTTCATCAATATCAAATAAATAACTACAAATTCTTTTATGTAATGTAATAAAAATGGCGCAAGCTGCGGACGCTGGTACAAATTACAACGTATAAGTAAATACTAACTGCGAATCAAACTTCGGTCCAACTTGAAACTTCTCACGCATATAAATGACCTATTTCAATATGGTCTTGCCAGCTCATAAATCCGTGAGTAGTATTCGACTCTGAAAGTTATTTTCACGCACAGCCACCCGTAAAGGCAATTTTATTTTAGATTTTATAACTCCATATATTATTAAAGTTCCTATAACAGCTGCAAGTAAAGATTATAATGGGGTTTTATGTAAAAAAAATAGTACAAGGTCGAAATACGTGTCATAAGTGCCATCATAAGTACCGGTCGTGGCGCAGTGTGAGAGTGTCTGACTGTAAACGCGACCGGTTGTGGGTTCGATCCCTACTCGTAGGAGGGATTATATTTAAAATTATTTTCTCGCTCTGGTAAGACAAAGTGTGTCGTTGAATTCCACCCCTCAACATTTGCGTGTTGAGTGGTGGAATTCAACTATTTAAGAATTAATTCGGTGGGAAACGAAGTACGGAGTATCTTGGCACTAGGTAGTTTCTGTCTATTCTGCTATGCAGGATAAAAAGCGTGAAGCTAAAAAAACCAATACTGGCATCTAAAAGGTTAAATACATAAATTTATATACTTGGAAATCCCTACTACTTATGGTATGATTGTTCACTATCTTTTACAATTAAGGGTATACCCACAATACGCTTAATTACGTATATTTTATTTTAAATCAAATATATATATATATATATATATATATATATATATATATATATATATATATATATATACGTAATTAAAATTAACAGTTCTTGACAAGCTCATAGAGAAAAGATTAAAACCATATCAATACACAATCGCGCTAAATATCACAAAGAGAAACGAAAAGCATTCTCCGCCGTATGAGAACGCAAAGTCAAAAGCTATTATAAATTCGTCCTAGAGTTCTAGACTCAAACAGTTCATAAGTAACTAAGACGAATTTCCTTAGTAGATATTCCAGTTCTTAAAGTTAGAAAGAAGACACTACAAGATTCAGATCTTAAAACTTAATCGAAAGTAGAATTGCGTTTTATGCTTTTCTTTTGAATAATTGCATTTTATTGTATAATTATTATTAATTAAAAATACCTTATATTTTAGCGTCACGCTTTTTATTCCGCATAGCAGGGTAGACAGAAAGCACCTAGTCAAGACACTCCGTACTTCACTTTCTATCGAATTTGAGACATTGGGTGTTGAGTGGTGGAACCCAATATCGCACTTTGTCTTACCAGAGCAACGAAGTGAAAGTAATTTAAATATAATCATTAGACCGAGTGCGGATCGAACCCACAAGCGATCGCGTTTACACTCAGACACTGTCCCACTGCGCTACGATCGGCTTTATTTTATTTTTATTAGAAAATACTGCCGAGGTAATGTGGGTGCTGGACCCATTACACTGCAAAAATGAGGTTGGACTAGCACTTGGTTCTTGCCATCTGTATGGTTCTGAGGAATAAGAATCGTGGCTATCGTGACGCAGTGGGTTGGGTCTAACTGTAAACACGATTAGTTGTGGGATCGACTCCCACTTAGGACAATAGTTATATTTAAAATTTATTATCATATGACTACTCTGGAAAGACAAGCGCATTGAATTCCAACACATTGTGTGTTGCATCTCAACGCGCTTGTCTTTCACTTGTCTTAATTTCATGCAGTCTGGACACCAAGTTGCCCCTGACTACCCCGCTATGTGTTAAGATAACTATGAGTAGACCGTGAAAAAATCACAAGTAGTTATTATTCTCAATTTAAATTAAACGCATATAAAATCCTCTCTAGTTATAAATATTATGTTAAAGTGATTGTTTTTATTACAGCACACAATTCAACAGGCTCGTGACATGGCAACGACTACGAGTAATTGAAGTCTGCATGGTTCACATAATTAATTTTAACAAAGTAGCGCACATTCAGCTCCGTTCTCGCTGATTCAAATTGTATGTAGCCTTGTTCATTTAGTTTACTTTGTTTTTTCCTCGTTTGGTGAGCCTATATTCGTTTGTGTATGTTTCGTTTTTTTTATTTAATTTTCTGTTATTTTTGTACGTTTACTCTTTGTTTGTGAAAGTATGTGGAACAACTAAAGATATCGTTCATATACAATCCTAATAAAACAATTGGGACGTCTAGGAACGTCTAGGATCCACCTATAAAATATATTTTATAGTTTAGGTGAGCCTATACGTGGCAAACGCACTTCAAGGCATATTTTATCATCAATTTAAGGCGTTTTAGGGTTAAATTCAAAATGTTGCTAAATAACAATGTCGAAATAAAATTAGTTTTTTTAATAAAATTGCTAACGATGTATCTATACAATATTTCAGTGTTATAATTTTAAGGCAGTGACTGCAATCTGATTAGAGCAGGTGAAAAGAAAGAAAGAAAGAATATGTTTAAAGATTATATTTTAAACTAGATAAAGAGTCTTGTTCAACTCATGTTACTAAACTTAAACTTTTTATGTATGACAAAGATTTTTTGAATTTAGTAAATTTTTTATAAGCTTATTTCAACATAGGTACAATTTTATCTTAAATATTTAAAATTCTTCAGTGAAAAGATAATGTCCCACTAATTGAAATATTTGAAGGCGAACAGAAATTCGCAAAGAATGCGACGGAAACAAGGCCGTGTGAGGCCAACGTTATAAGGTACGAAATGAATTTTATTAAACAACTTTTATCAGAGAACGTCTACCACAAACTTTGTGGAGTTTGAATTTGTTAATATAAAGAATATAACATACACAAAACATATACGGTAATATGCTTATGAATTTCTTTTTTTTTAGCTTCACGCTTTTATCCCGCATAGCAGGGTAGACAATACAGTACTTGGTGTCAAGACACTCCGTACTTCGCTTACCACCAAAGTTGAGACATTGCATTTTGAGTGGCGGAACTCAACGCCGCGCTTTGTCTTACCAGAGCGAAGAAGTGAAAATAATTTTAAATATAATCACTCCCCGAATGGCGATCGAACCCACGACAGCAGCCTCTCTTATGAAATATTGTTATGATACATAAACAATATGATTTTATCAATTATAAATATAATAGAAGAAGCTCTTTTCTAAATACTCTTTGATTTACTATTTTTTATAGCTTCACTCTTTTCAGGGTAGATAGGAAACTTGCACGCGGGCTGACCGCATACATCACACATTTATCTGAAGGCTATTGGAGTCCGTGATGAAGTGAATAAGCGATGGCTGGGATGGGGAAGGATGTCGTGAAATAGGATATGAGAGCCAATGGACTTACCACTGAAGATGTCAAAGACCTTGCAAAGTGGAGTAGGTTATGTGGGAAGGCAGAGCCTGGCTAAGGTGAGACCTAAGAACCTAGTGTTAAACATTTTGGTCTCTGCGCTACCCCACTGTACCACAACCGATCTTAACTTTATCTGTATCTATAAATCTAATTGATTATCAATGTAAGAATATATACAGCAACATTTTGACCCTCGGCGTGCTACCCCAATTACTTTTCTCAAGTGGTAAAAAAAACATTACATACAGTCATATAATATATGTCAATTACATACTAAAGTAAATTTTTAAAATCTTATATTTTTTGACCTTACTCAGGTAATGAATCTACGTTTTAAGACACACCGCATGAGGTAACAGCCGCAAATTTTACATTTTCTTTTATTACTTTCCATTCCATTCGGTGTGGAATCTAAATCCTTTGCAAGACGACTTATGCTTTTCGTGTCTTGTAATATTTCCTGATTTTAATGTAAAAATATTATAAGGCACAACCATGACGTGCACTGCAATTGCTTCTTATTCTCAAGGGGATGCGTGAAGGCATTTTATAAGTATATTATTATGCCACTGGTTTCTTGTTCCAATAGTGTTTGTTCTAGACGGTGGTAGTGATTTTGAATCTGCAATTGTGAAAATATTTGAATTACACAAATATTTTAAACCTATTTTTAAAAAACGTGTATTTTTTTGTTATTTTTATACGTAACAACGTAAAAAGTTGTAAGCGTATAAAAATTTCACCACACCTGGTAGTAGAACGCATGGATTAGAGCGTTTTCAAAAGGCGCGGGATCGAATCCTGCTGGCTTCAAATTTTTATACGATTTTTTTAAAAATGTTTTATAATCTTAAGTATAGAATAACACTTTAAAATTAGTAAGGTAGAGGCATCTATTTCGATTGTAATGTATTTACGAGAGGTCAGTTAGGCTAGAGATTATCGATGATACTTGAAGAAGGTCACAAAAAGCATGAGGATCCCCCTAAGGGTAAGTATGAAGAGATCATTGACTATGGACGATGTGAAAGAAGTGTGCAGGGTCCGTAGCGTTTGGCAACACGATCTCTCTGAACATCCTGCTAGTGTGAAGTGTTGGATAACGTGTGAAGCTAAAAGAAAGAATATTAGCAATAAGCGAGGCGTAATAAGTCATATCTGCATCTTTATTATGTAATTATTAACAATAACAACGATTGGATTTTATTTATTTAAAAATGTATAATATCTTTTTTGATAATATCTTTTTGTATAATACCTTTTTGGCGGAAAGCAGTCATTGGAGTGTCTTGACACTAGTTTGTCTCTGACTACTTTGCTATGCACGATAAAGAAAATTTTTATATAATAATATAAGAAATTTCTTTCTTAACACTTTTAAATTTTAAAATTTAATATTTTAATACTTCAAAGTCATGAATGTTAAATACAATCTCTATTTAAATATCCCAACGGTATCTATTCCAAGAACGTTTTCAACTCTTGAAAGATATATAAGGAAGCGTATAATATAAGCAAACTTTCCATTAATCTGAAGCACCTCATACTCTAGTACGTAGAAAATTTGTATATTTATTATTAACTGCGGTGATATTACGTGGAGAACGTACGGTAAACTGTACGCCAGTCACTCGAGTGCATCTCCGCGGACCTGTTCTGCTTTTGTGGTGCATATCAATATGGATGTCTAATAAAATGAAAACGTATTTTCTATTAAACTTTCAAGCTAAACTCTATACGTATTTCATAGACTTTCTATATCTAATGCCTATTTAAGTCTACCTTTATTCTTAATAATCTTCTTTGGGAATGTGTGTAACCGATACGTACGAATTGTCATTTTCTTCTTTTTTCTAATTTCACGCTTTTATCCCGCAAAGCAGGGCAGACAGAAAGTACCTAGTGTCAAAACACTTCGTACTTCGCTTTCCACTGAATTCAAGACATTGCGTGTTGAGTGACGGAATCCAACGCCGCACTTTGTCTTACCAGAGCAGGAAGTGTAAATAGTTTAAATATAATCACTCCTTAACTGAGGATCGAACCCACAACCAATCGTGTTTAGAGGCAGACGCTGTACCACTGCGCTACGACCGGCCTCATTGTCATTTTCTTGATTAGAAAAAAAAATCAATTTAGTTTTACTATTATGTTGTTGAACTAGCATTGTGTATTTAAAATTAGTTATAACTCATTAAATATATGTATTCTACCATGTTTACGAATATGTACACAATTTTAATTGAACAATTTAAATTTAATTCCGAGTTAGTTATAGGTAAGAAGGCTATAATAGGGAATAATTTAGCAGAAAATTACTCACATTGTATGACTACGTATATTTTTTGATCGTTAACGAAACACAATGTGAGGCAGACTAGACTTAACTACTTATAAGCTAAAATGAATATTTATTTATTAATATATATATATATATATATATATATATATATATATATATATATATATATATATATATATATATAAACAAACTATTTATTTATTGACACAATGTCTGTCAGACAATTAATAGCAGAAATTAACAGTTTGAATTTTGACATGAACGTTCCTTAGGGAATATAAGAAAGCACGAAGAATTACTTAAAATTCGGAAACAACTGTAATCAGATTAGCCGATTAACAAATTGACAACTTATCGAAAATATAATCTAAATTAATAAGCGTAGAAAGTAAAAAAATATAAGAAATTATTAGTCTCACCATACATATACCGCTATAATAGTAATAAAGTTACGCAAAGTTTAATTTACATTAGCTCCGAAATGGCCAGGCAAATAGTATGAAAAATTCATAGCCCGTACATACGCAGTCGTATTCATTTTTTATGTTAAAACCTCAAAAGACCTCCGGTTGGGTAAAGCTAATCATTTCTCGAGAACGCTTCACTCCGGTAAACTGTTGTATACTGTTAACCGAAAGTAGAACTACAACTTATAGTTGCTTTTATAAACACGGCTCAACTCAAGAAGTTTCATACACAGCTTCTATAAGCTTATGGTTATATAACGTATGGTTTTTGTTTATCTGATGAAAAATGTAAAATATGCGTTGAGTGATTAAACATTTATATATTTCTATTATTCTATTTCTAATATTCTATTCTATTTCTAATATTCTATTCTATTTCTAATATTCTATTCTATTTCTACTATTCTTTACAATTGTATTTAAACGACTTACATAAAAAGGTCAGTTTGAAGAAAATAATGTGATGTACAAATATCTATCAGATTCAAAAAGTAAAATAAAGTGTTTATAGAGACACAATAAAATAGGAAATTTAATAAAATTGGTTTATATTGTCAATTAAATTGAATCAGAGTATTTTCTATCTCGTTAATGTAACTTGATGTTATATGGTTGTATATGAAATTGCATAAGGACGCGAGAACAATTTAGTGTTCATTTTATTTTCAGCTTCATGTTTTTATCCCGCATAGCAAGGTGGACAGAAAGTACCTAATGACAAGACACTCCGTACTTCGTTTGCTATCGAATTCGAGACAATGCATGTTAAACGGTGGAACTCAACGCCGTTCTTCGTCTTTACCAAAGCGAGGAAGTGAAAATAATTGTAAGTGAAAATAATAAGCGGGGACCGAACCCACAACCGATCGCGTTTACAGTCAGACGCTGACAGCGTCTGACTGTAAACGCTAACATTGCGCCACGACTGGCCTCAAATATATTATTTTAAATATATTAATTTTCTCACTACAATGATGTTTCTGACAGAGAGTAAGAAGACGTTTTCTAAGAACGGAATTGGAGACAAATTGATCTTAAGAGAAACTAAAGGCTCTTGCAAATATAAACTTGGTATAAACAACAGGTGTTATTTATATAAATATAGCAATAGACAATGTGTACATGAAAATTGAAAAGGCAGAGGAAAGAAGTCACTGAGGCTCCCGAACACGGAGGCTTTTTGCCACGTTTGCCAACTAATTTGGTAACGGGTCGAGTGCCTTTTAAAGCTTAAAGGCGTGTTTAAGTTTGAGAGACTTTGTTAGAACCGCAGTGTCGTCTCCAAAGTGCCTGGCGCTCCTGGCTCCTGTCTCCTGGCGTTACATCCTGGTGTACCAGAATATCATCTGTGGAAGTAAAGTACAGGGTAGAAGATTGGATACTAACTTGAAGGACGTCCGTCAGGATAGAGTGACTGCCAGAAAAGGCATTCTTCACCCTCACACAGAAGGTGAAATTTAAAAAAGTAATAAAATACCTTTACATAATGTAAGGTATACCTGCAAATACAATTTAATGCTAGGTAATTTTCGCATTAAAACACTATCACAAAATGTTATAAAATAATTTAAGCTCAGGAATTAGCGTATGGTAATTAAATTTCACGAGCCTCGCGGTGCTCTCTGAAATCTTCCTCATTCTACCGATATTAAGGATCTTGACTCCAAAATTTCGCGTGAGAAAGAAAATGCCCCTTTAATTAAAATATTCACAAAGTATGTGCCTTAAATGAGGTTAGGTATATGAAATTTATATGTTGTTTTTTGTGCAACGATGTCATGTGAAAATTTTAGACAAAATTGTAGGAAACGATGTCAAATTTAGGTGAAATTTAAATAAACATCTACTTTAAATTTCATTTTTGCAGTGCAATTTTATATCTAAAACTATTTTCTTACAAATTAAAAAAAATTCTAACTTTGACCTGATTATTTTACCATTAATCATGGTGCTAAATAAGAGAAGGACTTAAGTTGTAATCTTATTACTAATATATAACACGAAATATATTGAGTACTTAGTAACAAAAATCAATATATAGTTATAGTTAAGAAGAAAAATAGTTATATACAGTTATAGTTCCCTATAAGTTAGCATTATGTATAAAGTATTTTTTTTTAGTTTTATTCCTAGCAGGGTGGTCAGGGAAAGCAGAGCGCCAAACGTCGGTACGGTCTCTTTATAACTTTTTCGCCTCGGCCACAATCATTGGCTTTTTCGTGACGTCCGGGGCTCGCGCTTTTTACGTGACCTTCGTCTACTATCATGAATACTGTTGTCTCCACCATTGTTATATCGACTTTATATATCTCTCTTACTATTTCTTCATTATTCTCTTTTTGAGGTACGGAAATCACCTGAGCCTCGTCAAATGTTTAAAATTTATCAAGGCGATTTGTTATGAAACAAGCCTTACAATAGACTATACTTACTGGTGACTTTATCGATTTACCAAAAAATGGTGACAGCCAGCTACAAATTATTACATTTTCTTTTCATACCTATAATAATTTAAAATATAAATAACCGGACTGCGGTTAATAAGTAACTTATAAAATCCGCCATTATTTTTAAGTAATTTTATATATTCAGTGACACTCGCGCCCTAAGACGACGTATCAATTGTCAAAAATCGGTTTTTAGGCTTAGTAGATACAAGGAAACAAAGAAACAAATATACATACATACTTACACATAACCTTCATTTTGGCAGTCAGGTAAAAAAATGTGAAGAGAAGCCATTTTAAAAAATAATCTTTAGCATTCAAAACGCGTTATCATTGTTTCCTGAACAAACAATGTCTGAAATCAAATGAAATTACATTGAGAATGCATTTTACAATCAACGTTTGAATCACGTCAATTTTTCATTCCCCTTTATTGCTTTTCATTTTTACCGCCCTAGAGAATTCGCATCCTTTGTAATGACGAGCTATGGTACGAACAAATTTACTCATTTTATGTATTATAACTGGCCCTTTGGACATACCTATTATATATTTATTTATTCGTCGTTCAGTGCAATAATAAATTATGATTCAAAAATTAAATCTAAATAAGGAAAAACAACTCATTTAAACGTTTAATATATTTACCCTAGACTTGAGAATACTTTACACCACACGCCTACATTTTTAAAGAACTTTAAACGTACAAGGTAATTTGTATGGCAGGTGCTTGAGTTGCTATTGTAAACACTACTTTTGTGAACCAGTTCCTATTACAAAATAATATATTTTCCTTGTTCGTAAGAAACAATCGTAATTCATATGTTGCTTTTACTGTTTTACGTAACGAAATGTAAAGACGCTTCTTTAGTGTTATTGATTTTGTTCTTTGAAACGTCGCTTCATTATATTTATTTTCTTCTTATATTTATATTTACTTTGTATATAACTTTCATTCCAATGGCGTATGCTATAGGGAGGTCTATGCCAAGGAGTGGACGTCTTCTAACTGGTGATGATGATGCTCATATTTACTTTACTCTTTAAATAAAACTATTTAATCGGATTAATCGCATATATTTAGGTAGACAACCTCTGACCACGGCCTACTGTCAGGTTTCCATAAATTTATTTTCGAGTACCAAAATATATGCAATTAATCCGTTTAAAATAGTTTCATTTAAATGTGTAAAAATCGCGAGAAACAAAGATCTTATTATTTACTTTACTTTAGATTAGATTTTATTTTAGATTAGAGAGATCTAGAAAGTTCAATAAAACAAATAGAAGATAACTGGCTATTATATATAAATCCGGAAAATCCTAGCCTATACAGAAAATACTCGTATCAAGAAAATATTCTGTTTTTGTTGAATCAATACTCTGTGAACTTCCAATATCGAACAAAAAGCTCAATTCGGATACGTGTCGATAGTTAAGAAAATGACTTTACCCTTTATTCCGCTAAGAGGACACGTGAAGACACTCCGTTGACTACTACTGTCGTGACATTGTGTGTTGAGTGGCGAACTCAAGGAGGAGAATTGAAAATAAATTGTATTTATAATCATTCCCACGAGTGGAAATCGTAAGTAAGACGTTGTCCTACCGAGCCCTGATGACCTCAGTCAAGAAGATGGTGGAAAAATTATTCCAAGATAAGAGATTCACATTGACTCGTAAATAAAAACTTTGATATCAAGTTGAATAAAAAAATTAAGGGGGAAACTCCTTAATTTTTTTCTTCTTTAATAAAAAACAAAAATAAAGAAATAAAAAAATGATTGATTCGATTTTCTTTTCGTGCATTAAAATAAATTTTTGTAAATATGAAATTTTTTCTTTCCTGTTTCCTTCTTTCCAACTGCGGGGGGTTATTAACTATCATGGAAAATATATTATATACAAAAAGTTATTGACTATAAAAAAATTTATAATATTTCAAAACCGGGCGTTACTTTCTAGTAGACAGACAGACAGGGCGTTACTTTCTATTAGACAGGTGGAATAAAGTAACCTGAAACGATTGTTCAAATTGGAGTACGAATCCAAATCAAATCTAAGAATATTAGTGACAAAATAATTTAGATATAAATCTACATTATTTTTTCACTATGAAGGTAAGAGGTCCTGTTACACTAAATAGAAAGATTTTTTTTATACATAGAGACAACTATAAGCCAAAAATCCAAGAAACACTTTTATTATTAGACTGGGTATAAATATTGTCTTTTACTAATTACATGAGCGTAGGACGTGACATCTCGCCAGCTGGAAATGTCGGTTTATCTCAACGAATTGTCTATATGATTTATGAAGCTCTAAAATATTAACAAGCAAAAAATTACAGCAAGGTACGGTTCGATGAGTACGGTTGGTACCATTTAAATATTTATTTTACTCAAAATATTTTATATACTTAGGAAAGATAATTTAGTTTTTGATGGTTGGGAACCCTATTTCCGGTACTCAATGTATTATAATATTTTAATTTGTTTAATTTCTGAATGTTTAAGTCATCGATTTATTGAGGCCGATCGTAGCGCAGAGGGACAGCGGCTGACTGTAAACGAACAGTTGTGGGTTCGATTCCCACTCGGGGGAATGATTACATTTAAATAAGTCTTATTTCCTCGTTCTTCTAAGATAAAGCGTGGCGTTGAGTTCCGCCACCCATCTCCCAATTTCACGAATTCGGCAGAAAACGGAGTATGGAGTGGCTTAATGCCTACTCTGTTATGAGGGTTAAAAGCGTGAATTTAAAATTAATCACAGTTCATTTATCTAGAAAATACTGTACATATATCTGTATGGATAGAACATAATTAGATAAAATACTTATCTTATCACTTAATTGACTTTGTTTTTAGAAATTCCAAGAAATTCCAAAATAGAGATGTAAAAAAAATGTGAAAAACTTCCTATGACGTCTTTCTATCACAAATTTTACGAGCCTGTTTACTTTTGGCACGAACAATTACAAATATAAGTACATTTTAACATCTTGTCAATAACAATGTCACTTTTCATTCAAAATATAATATGCGGGTTGTCGAAAATGTGACAACAAATGTAAGAATGTTTAACGTGTTAACAAATTTAGATACTATTTTTTTAAATTTAAACTCTATTTCTTAATATTTTTCCCACATATTTTAAATGAAAGTATTCTAAATGAATTCGAAAATATATTTTTGGAAATCTGACGTTTCGAACACATTATACTAGTCCATGGACTACTATAAACAAAAGTGTTCGAACACTTCTGTTTGAAACAAACTCGTCCGTGTTTCGAACAGTTCTACCTGTGACCACGGACTACTGTGATTTGTTCGAAACGTCAGGTGTCCAAAAATGTATTGTCGAATACCAAGATATACGCTATTAATCCGTTCAAAGATCTTATTATTTTTAGTCCTTGAGTAGGATCAAGCCCACAGTAACGCATGTACAGTTAGATGTCACAGCACCACGTTGGGCAACTTTACAATCAAATTAAAGTCAAGAAAGAACTTAAGGAAGTAAAACGAAAAGCAGAATCAGCAAATGCGCCGCACTTTGTCTAATTAAAGTGAAGAAACTTCTTATGACTATTATTTTATGAGCAAGTTGGTCTTCATAAAGAAAATTAACTCCGAATTGTCATGTTGTATACACGGTCCAACTGCGCCACTATATCCCCATTTATATACAAGTAAGAAGTATTTCTGATGTTAATTATTCCAACGTTAGTGAGTCACTGTTGGAGTAGTATGCTTTAAAAATAAACACAGGTCACTATTGTCACGTGACAATTCACGTTGACATTGAAAACAAATATAAAGAATATTAGGAAGCTTGTCTTTTACACCAAATGATTACTTTTTCACTTTGATGGTTGGGAGTGTATACTTAGAACTACCAAAAAGCACCACGACAGCGGTGGCAGGTATAGGTGTACAGGATGTATCTAGTGTCAAGACATTCCGTACTCTGGTTTCCATCGAATTCAAGACCTTCGTATGCGGCGTAGCATTTTCTAAAGAGTCGATATTCATATTTGTACCATTTGTATTTATTGATTTCTCACTTATTTTACTTATAAAAGAAAAATAAATGTAACGAATTTGTTTTTTCGTGAGTTTGTGTGTCTTTTCAACCGTAAAAGGAAACTTTTGTGTGAAAGTTTTCCTACATAGTCAGAAACAAAAGAATATTATTACGCCCATAGACTATTTTCTTGAGTAGATTAAAGTAAACATTATATTATAACTTTGAACCGTTTTAGTATAATTATAACGTTTTGAATTATTTGCTGAGCGTTAAAATAGAAATCAGAGTCTGTGGTCGCTAGTAGACTAACCTGTGTAATAGTAGTTATAAATATACAGCAGCTTCACAATTTATCGCGCATATTAAGCTAGTCAGAAATAAATTAGTGTTATAACACTCCGTTGACTGCTTTCCACCCAAAATCAAGACTGTATGTTGAGTGGCAAGCTCGATGCCGCGCTTTGCGTCTTACTAGAGTGCAGAAATGAAAATAGATTCTAAATATAACCAATCCGAGTGGGAATTGAAGCCACAAACAATCATGTTAACAGTTCTACTGAGCTAAGTTGGCCTCTAATTATAAAATATGTATTTAGTGTTTGGATATTACCAAAAAATCAAAGAACTTACTAATATGGAATAAAACTTGAACAACTTCACTAAACTTTTCGCTGAGCTTTCTAATTTGCAGAGAACATTTGTGTTTCTTAACGGAGTCTGAGAGTTCCTATAAAATTTGCCAATTATATATAATTATCGTTAATTAAAAAAAAAGTAATTTGACTATTTGTTTCTTTTTGAATACAATTTAAAAAAATCCGAAAAAGACTTAGAATAATCAATACTTAAAAAATAATCGAAAAATTCCATAGTAGTAGAGTAGTTTTGTAATTTTTTAATATCTTCGTAGTTTAAAATTTATCAAAGTGTAGACATAGAATCCGAAATCTTGGCGGTTATAGCCATATATCAACTTGTAGCTTGTAACTTCAATAGTTATAACTTTATTTCTTATTTCAGGGAATTTATAATTGAAATATGTTCATTACGGTAGATAGTAGTACTATTAATTATCTGCAAGACAATAAAACGCTAAGATTTTTTTCTAGAGCGAACGCAAATTCTTATCGTAAAAACTTTTTTCATTTCATCGTTTACAACCCATATCAAGCAAGACTTCAAGTTGTTTGTAATGTGTCATCTACCATTAAAACTTCCCACCGATAACTTGAAGTGGGAAATAATTTCGGTAAAAGAATATATGGTGCTATTAAGATATGAACTTTTCCTATTTTGGAACTTATCGGATCTCAAGGGATATGCAAGCTTTGCTGTATTGCTTCGCCCGAGTAACGAAAAAATTACCATGGTTACTAACTTTTTAAAAATTTTGGCTACGTAAGTCATAGGTTCCAATCTCATAAATGGGTAAAATAAAAATTTATTCTAAAAACACTTATTCAGCTCTTAATGCAAAGACTACCAACACGTACTAAACTCGCCATTGGCTCTCACTATAATGACGTGGTGCGAATGAGATTTCGCTTGTCAGAATCTCATTCGCACGAATGAGTGAATGTATGTGAATGAAGAATGAGTTAATAGCTAATATAAAGTATAAATCTGAGTAAAAGTATATTAAAACTAACATAAAACATGATAACTATAATATTTTTGAATTCTTTTTTAACCTATTATTTTACGTATAATGTATCGATATATGACAAACGCTGGTTTTAAAAATAAAACTAAACAATTATGGTCAGTAGTTCCATTATATGAATATGGTTTAAGCTCTAATTGGTCATTAGGGACAGCCATATGTCAACCAAATGTTGTTTGAGTGGGAAATGGCTGTGTTGATATAATATAAGTATTAATATTTATTTTCGCATAGTTTGTAATTACGATACATGACTACAATATAATCTGTTATAGGAATTTATAGGTACAAAATTTGTTGCTGACGTCATTATGTCGCACTTCAACTTTAGTTTAAATATCCTTATCTGCTTGGATTGCTTTGAGAAAATGCGACGTACCGTTAGTTAGAACAATTTACGTGTAAGGTAGAGAACGGTTTTAACTATACATATATAATGTGCAATACCAGTATACAAATAACAAATGGCGAAATATAAACCTATTTGCTTTCTATAGTACATTAAATATAACGATTTTTTACTAAAAGCAATTTTTTGTATGTTTATAAGCAAGAGATAAACAAACGGAGTCCTGTTTTGCAAAGGTACAGGAAGTGAAGCATGTAAAATATTGTTTACTATAAAAACGGCAGTTAGACGTTGTCTGTGATAAATTTCATTCATTATTTTCGCTAAGGCCATAAAAGATTTTTATCGCCAATGTTATTTATTCATGAGTTGAAATTGTCAATTTAGTTTTTTTTAATAAGCTCTGGGATTTTCCATATATCAAATAGTTGGGTCCACTATATATTTTTTTACTCTAACAGGTAAATATGGTAGCCAATAATAAGTTTGTTCCTCTTTTAGGCACTAAGCAATAACTGAAATGAACAAAATAACAGTTTTACGCTTTATTTTGCGTAGTAGAGTAGTTAAAGACAACCTAGACATTACGTGCTGGGTGGTGAACTTAATACAGCTCTTTGTTTTACCAGAACGAACAGATCAAAATATATTTTAAATATATAATCAATCCCGCAAATGGGAATCGAACTCACGACAAATCGAATTTTCAATCAGACGCTATTCTGCTTCTGTTAGTATTGTAAAATTCAACACATTGAAAATTTACACTTAATACATGAATTACGTTTTTGATTTTAAATATGTTTATTTACCCGTTATAGAAATAACCTAAGTGTAACATTTAGGAACTTTACGTATAAAAATTATGAAAATTGAAAAGCATTATAGAATAAAACAGTTTCTTATGTGGGGTTAGAAGAACATATCTACAATTAGTCGCTTCGTTTTAAACTTTTAGCCGATTTCAGGGAGTCAAGATTTAACTGTGTGTTTTATCGAACGAAGGCAAGAATTTACAATATAACATAAAAAACTTTTATTTTATTTATATAGAGCTTATAATAATGTCCAATGAAGAAAGATGGTCTCCAGGCTTTCAGTCAACCGACTTGTTAGGTTCTAAGTAGAGGAGTGGACATAAGAAATAGGATTTACAAAAAAAACAACATAGATAGTTATAAGTTTATATATTTAATGATTTTATGCGCATATCTCTCTATCTTCCAATTTAGTATATCTTCCAATTTAGTTATAATAATAATACTAATTATTTTATTACTGTTTTGTATAAATTAAAATTTTATAACCTCAAATTAATAACTGCTGAAAAAAGGACATTAAAATCAAAATAAACATACAAGTTTATATATACACATGTTTATTGCAGAAGAAACGCAATATACTACGAGAGTAACGAGGCCAACGTCTGCTCGAGTTTATTAATACACTTAATAATAATAGCATTGCAATACCAATGCAGCGCATCTGTATGTTAAATACAATTGTCACGAGTATATGCATGCAGTGTTTCGTTAGACAAATGATTTGTCAGGATCGTTTGACATGATATTTTAGAAATCTACTTAATTTAATATATATCTAATTTAATCTTCTCTATAATCTAATTTAATCTAGCCACGCATGCGCGTAATATTTAATATATTTTATAATGTCATTTCATGTCAATAATAGAGTATATATAAAAATGGCCACTCAAATACTTATTTCTAGTTACATTTTTTTATAGTTTCACGCTATTATCCGCCGTAGCAGGGTAGACAGAAAGTAACTAGTTAAGACACTCCGTACTCCACTTCCCACCGAACCCGAGATATTTGCGTGTTGAGTTGTGGAACTCAACACCGTGCTGTACCATTTCGCCGATTGATAATCGATCCCGTTCAGCTGCCCCACGACCGGCGCACCCTTTATACCGAATAGCATGGTAGACAGTAAGTACCTAGTGTAAAGACACTGTGTACTCCGTATTCCATAGGCAGTAAAAAATATTTAATTATACTTATTCCATTAATTCATATGTTCTTCAGAATTATTATCAATCATTTTAATAGTGCCAATCTTATCAGCATCACACTCCACTTGTTAGCTGAAATAGAGAGATTAAGTTTTAAAAACGTTGAACATAAACGTCTCGAATTTGGCAGAAAGCAAAGAATAGAGTGTCTTAACACTTGGTACTTCCTGCCTATCCCGCTTAGCTGAAGCAGGATAAAAGCGTGAAGCTAAAAAAATATCATGGTGTTCACGCACAATCCCACATTTCATCCGCATCCCAACTCAATACGCTTTGTCTTCCAACCTCCTCATACTCTCAGGAGGCTTAAACCCAAAACCATTGCATTTCAGACAGACCCTATGCCATTGCGCCACGATAGCTTAATATAGAGAAATATTACATTACGTTATATTACGAGTATATTTGCGCGAAGTTTTTACATTTGGCACGAAAATAAGACGGATATGTAACATCACTCAATGAAGCCAAGGTTGATGAACTGGCATTGACTGTGAACGTACTAGTAGAATATGTTTTTAGTAATAATTTACGTTGGATTTTGGTTTTTACTGATCTCTTATAACTCATAAATAAGTGGCAAGTGAATTAGATTATCTGTTTAGTTCCTAGCTTTTTTTTCAATTAATACTTCGCTTTTTGATATCTTCTGGAAAATTGTATTAGGTGGATCTCAATTTTAGTTTATATTTGAAATAATTAACAAAATTTTAGTATATTTATACATACTGATTTTTAAAACAATACACACACTATCGGCTTGAATTTGCAAACGTAAGTAACAAATCTGCCTTCTCTCTGTATATATTTTTATGTTTCTTTTTGTATGAATTATTGCTAATATGTACGACGAACTGGCCAGACTAGTGGATGTTTTGAGTGAAATTTATATAAATATATAATATAGTAACTAAAACTAAATTTAAATAATTGAACATAGCGGAAATTGAGCTGTCGTTTCTTGGAATCCATTCAAATTTTCTGGTCTAATAAACTATATATTATTATCGTGCAATTTCATCATGCATATAGATCACCTATACTTCGACGTGACTGGTAGAATGGTATACAAATCGAAAATATTCATAAAGGAGTTCATGTCCAATTAATTTTATCTCTTATAACATAAGGATAATTAATTAAAGTGCTATTACTCAATAACATATGTTCAGAAATCTGAAAGTAAAAAAAATCTAGGAAATGAACTCCCCTGAGTATGAAATAATATTAAAATTTGTACAAAAGATAATGTTCCGTTTAAAAGTTTCGTCGAATCTTGGCACGGGTTATATTACTTACAAACAAAAACAGTAATATGTGTTTACAAACTAAAAAGATATTCTTATAGTTTTTGTATGTACGCCTTTAAGTCTGGACGTGTCTACTATCTTATACTGTACGTAGTTTTATCTTACGTAGTATTGGGTTAAAAATTTTGGTAAGAAGCAAAACGGACTTTATTTCACCCATTGCTAGTGGTGTCCTCGCTGGACTTCCATGCGTTTCTGCTATTCTCATCCACTGCTTGCCAACCTACATCCGATCGCGTTTACAGTCAAACGCTCCCGCTGCGGCACAATTGGTCTCAGTTTTTTTAATATTTATTTTTAATATATTATATATTATTTTGCCTATTAAAGCTTAAATTTTTACTATTACTTATTATTAGATTTTTATTATGATTGTGTTTACGATACTTTATACATATATGTATATAACGTTTTATTCCCTTTTTATTTGACTATATAATTTTATTCAAATATAAAAGCATCCTGAATTGATTCTTTAATACCTATTTGTAACCTGAAGCTGCGATTTATCTGTCATCGTAAGCAAACTGTAATTATATTTGAACCCATTCGATTTACTAGAAAATTCGCACACTTATCCAAAGCCTGATAAAACATAAATTATATATAATCATACTTATTTTAGTTTCTTTTATATATTTTTAATTACATATATTGAAGTCATAACACGTCTGTATAATAAGGGCTATAATTAAAATTATAAGGGCAATTTAATGAAAATTTAAATTTGTTACATTTAGAATGTTGTAAATAAAACATAAACATTATATTACCGATTCTTGATTGTTCTTTATATAACTTAAATTAAGAATACGCCAATGAAATTTCTCCACTACATACCCTTGGCGCAATGGAAAAGTATTTGATTATAAGTGTATAGTTGTAGATTCGATCTCTACTCAGAGGATTTTTGATGTATAATCAAAATTATTTTTATTTACTCAATCTAGTGTCTTAAGTTAGTATTGACCAGACACGTTGACTTACCTCACTCATCAATAGATTCTCTCTCCCACTAAGAGTATTCGTAGAAAATCAGTAAAGCAAAGGGATCCATGTCAAAAAAGAAATGATGTTAAGAAAATTAATTATACTACGTCATTATATAACCAACACCAACTATGCGATTGTATAAACTTTCAAAAGAAAATTGATTTCGTTGCCAAAACCGTAATTAGACTTGTCAATGTAACCAATACATAACACTTGCCAATTCAAATGCATTCAAATCATGGTGATTACGGTATATTAGTATTGAAATGTGCACACAAACAAAGCTACTATGATATTAAAGGCTCAATGATCTTGTCAATTTGACACAGTTGATATAAATTTGCAGGTCGATGACAGTTGTTTATGTTATTACGAGTTTAAATATTCGCCAATGTAGTTAAATTACATATCTATTCACTATTTACTAGTTCTACCAGCGAAATCTTATACATAGAGCTTAACATGTGGATATTTATTAGTTCTAAAATAAAAGTAGGGAGTACTACATATTACAGATATCTGCCATTGAAAATTCAAAATCAGTCTAGCCGTTCCAGAGATTAGCTGGAACAAACAGAGCGAAAAATATGTTTTTATATATTGTCGTTTATATAAATTGTATCTCAAACAGACACTCTGCGCAGGAACGAGCGCGTGCTATTGTTGAGCGAAACAACTAGAGAGCGAAGTGCCTTGACATGAAATAATTTTAAATTTACACAATTGTACATACATCGATATGTTTCAAAGAAACCACCTCTTTATTTAATAGTTGAGTCGAGTTTTACTCATTTATATATAACCCTAAGGTTCTGGCTTTTTAAAATATAATGAACAGAAAACCAAATACTTCAATACCAAAATAATTTCATATCTTACCTTTCATACCTAAAATGCACATTGCTTTGGTAACATAAAGTAGAGTTATGTATCTCTATATTCTCTTTTTCTAGGTAAAAATGGGAGAGATTATATTTAAAAAATATTGTTTTTTGTTATATTTACCCAATATAATTCATTGTGCAGTACGGCCACGAACTTACCACCTGTAATAAAAAAAATATAATTAAATTAAAATGCTTAGGTGATGGTGGTCGTGGCGCAGTGGGATAGCGTCTGGCCGTAAACGCGATAAGTTTTGGGTTCGATCCCCACTTGGCGGAGTGATTATATTTAAATTATTTTCGCTTCCTTACTCTGGTAAGACAAAGTGTGGCGTTAGGTTCCACCACTAAACATGCAATATGTCAAATTCGGTTGAAAGCGAAGTACGGAATCTATTGACACAAGGTCACTTTCTATCTGTAACCTGCTAGGCGAGATAAAAAACGTGAAGCCAAAAAAAATAAATGAATGTTGGTTCATAGTTTATTATACAAGGAAACGACCTTGGCATAATATCGGAGGATATATTAGTATGGGATCTCATAGAATAACTCTAGTGATAAAGGCGCGATGAAAAAGTTAGTCTTAATTTCTAGTTTAAGAAAGAAGGAAATAAAATAATATTAGGTTTAAATTTTAAAAAAACCTTCACGACTCATGGCAGGATACTGCACGCTAAGGTAAACTGAAAAAATCCTAATATTGCAATAATATTTATCTGCATGAAATATAGTATACATGTTGTTTTTTATATCCAAATAACAGCAGCAGCAGCTTCACGCTCTATCCCGCACAGTAGAGTGAACCTAGGCTCAACACACTATTAGCCACTTTCCGCCCAAAATTTAGATATAAAAATAACTGTAAAGAAATTAACGAAAGCCCCGCCGATATAAACGTCTAGTGTTTCCATTTAAGCCAAGTTTAAATCTTCGCAAATGGAATAAAATGTGAGTCGTTGTAAGCTTTAATTTTCATTTCGTACGCTAAGTATTGAATGGATTGAAAAGTTTCAATGTTCTGTTACTTTAGCAATTGTAGAGAGACAAAAGTTTGAATCTGCTTATCCATTTTTGTTTCTACTTTCCTTCGCTTGTCGGTGGATTAAGTATATTTGCGCCCAGACAATCATAAAACATTTAGAGACTAACACGTTCGACAGTTTGCGTCTTGATAATAATAGTAAAGGAAAACAAATTACTTTAAAAAAGGTACTCTTGTATCTTTCGTCCTGGCAAAAACATAAGGCTCCTGCAATGAATATTGTAACATAAAATTCAGACACATGTGCAATCTGCTTTTTTAGTATCGATTATCTTATACAAAAATTAAAATTAATTTAAAAGAAACGAGAAACCAATATAAATATATTGGTATAATAGTACAAAATTTGTAAGTCTAATTTTCTAGTAATAAAAACTATTTATACGTTCTTGTAAATTGAATTAAAATACTTTTTATATAAATATGAAAGACTTACAGTTAAAAATATATATTTTTAATATTATATATGAATGTTTATAAAGTTGAGAAATGAGCCAATTAGCGGTAAAATTATGAAAATGTTTCATAATATAAAATTACACAACTCAACTTAATATTTTAATTGATTTTGTACTATACCATTGTTCATTATTTCCACTAGTATAGCAATGAAAATAACGCCAATGCTTTAAAATTCGAGCATGTTTATTTACATTGTTCTAGATACGAAGAATCATAAGTAAATAAACATGCTCTTTCACAAGAAAAATAAAATAAAAGCTTTGGTAACTGGAATTAATTAATAAATTTAATAAAAAATTTTATTGAACTTATTTCGTATTTTTTGTATTTTTTTTTAATTTAATAATTTTCTTGCGGTCACGTTACAAGTAACCTTATCAATATAAATGTCTGTCTGTCAACTATGAAATACATAGTGCTGCGTTTAATATTTATTTTTATACTAATTTATGTATTTCTTAAATATTTTTATTAAAAATATACAGAATTTTTACATTTCTTCATTATATAAATTGTTACCGAGTTTAATGTTATATTCTGTTAATGTTTTAATATAGAAGTCGAAAGTTTTTCTTGCACATATTAATATATACATAAATTACACATACTATAATTTTGAAAAGTGTTTGTGTATGAAGTTACCTTAATTACCTTAGCAACGTGTATGTTACTCGTTGCTAAGGTAACAGATATTTTAATTGTTTAAGTAATTATAGTATATATGTATTGTTTATTATATTCAAACGATTTATAGATATAAATTGGTTTATTATTATTAATATATATTATATTAGTAAAGCTAATTCATATATATTTTTTTCACTTCCTATACCTACTATGTAAGAGACACCTCGAAAAAATACTATTATTTAATGATAATATTTTCTTTTTATTAAGGGATATATATTTCAGATAAATTCTATATATTTTTTACTAAAATATCTTAAAAGCTAGTCTCATATCATATTCCAATACAAAAAGAGCTATGATCAACTTCCTGTATTTTAAAAAACAAGAAATAAACAACTTGTATTCTTGAAATTCTGGAGATAATAACACAACAAAAGGCAAAAGTTTCTGCTATTGAAACAGAAAAGCTACTTATTCATACTTTATAACCTCTTATTCAAATGACGCGGCACACTATAGATAAATGCATTTTCTCCTTTATTGACAAGAAAATTTAGTTATTGTTCACTTAAGAAATAAGAAGTTTATAATAAGATCTTGGATTTTCGCAATTTTTACACATTTTAAATGAAACTACCTACTGTACTGTAATGTAGTATACCTGTGACCACGGACTACTGTAAACGTCCAAAAATGTATTTTCAAATACCAAAATATACGCCATTAATCATTTTAAAATAATAATGTTCTTGGCCTTGTCTAGTGTCTTTGGCTGAAATATACCAGAATAGATCGCTTAATCTTCAATAGGGTAAACTTTTTTGTTGCTAGTATTCCACGAAGCATTGCATGTCTTCTATCTACAAATCATACTCTGATCATTATTTTCGTACAAAAAATATAAGAAATAGAAAATATAGTACTTAGTACTGTTTTTAACTAGTACTCGTTACAGTATTAATATCACTTTACACAGTATTTTAGGATTCTATATTGTTTAAAAGTAAACGAATCCTTTTTTTTTAATATTTTTATTAGAATTATACTTATGCAGAGAAAACCTAATATAATTACTATTATATGTTTATAATGATAAATTGCTTACACAGCTTGTGTCAATCTTGTGTTAAGATAAAATTAAGATATTACAAAATAGGTGGCAGAAATCAAAATAAGAAAAATACTATCTTGTTATTGTTTTTTTAGAAAAAAACTAAAATATTTTAAAAACTTATAAGAATTCGCTTTTAATTTCAAAAAAATAATCGGTAAGAACATTTGAACATTTGAGTTGCGAAAAATATTGATTTTTTTATTATATTCGGAAATGAGTACAAATTTTCAATCGATCAAAAATCATCAATCAAATAATCAGAATCAAAATAACGTCATAAGATTTTATAATAATTATAAAAATAAATAAACAAGTTAATCTAATTTTTTTTTCTATTACTTTAATTATTTTTCGCGATCGGTTGTGGGTTCGATTTCCGCTCGGGGAAGTGGTTATATTTAAATTATTTTCATTGCCTCGCTCTGATAAGACAAATTTCAGCGTTGAGCTCCGTAACTCAAGACAATTTTAAGATGAGCATTTAATAAATAACAAAACAAAAAACATAATATACATGTTAAGCTAATATGCTGAGTTTCTCAATTTATAGGTTGTTTTATTGCAGGCGCAAAAGAATAAAAGTTGATTGTTTACGATTGCCTAATTAAAATTCGCGGCACGAACACTTTTTACGCCTGATAACTCTTTATCGCTTTCAGTGTTTTTCAGTCGGATTCGATGGCCTTTTTAGTGTATGTGTTATATTTTCGTCTTCATATGCATTAGTTCTGCCATTTTAGCAAGTATTATGTTTCTAAATAACTAAAAGAAAAATGGAGACGCCGTCGTGACTCAGTGGGACAGAGTATGATTGTAAGCGTGATTGCTTGTAGGTTCTCAATCAGGGAATGATTTTCTTTCAATTTCTCCGTTCTGGTAAGATAAAACGTAGCGTTGAGTTCTCGGTGGCAATCAGCATAACAAAACGGAGTGTCTTGACTCTAGGTTGTCTTCAGTTATGGTGGGATCAAGATTTTCAGGATAAAGCGTGCTAAAGGAAAAAACATCGTGATTTTTTTTACTTTTAACTCAGAGTAAGTTATTTGTTAGAAAAATAAATGTACATATGTACATGTAAAAGTGAACAACGGCATATTTTTAATGTTGACTTTTTTATTCTTTAAATAATGCTATTTTGAAAGGGGTTAATGGCGTATATTTTGCAAGTTTGAACACTATAATTAATTTAAAAGTGTTTAGTTATTGAATACAAAACATACGCGATTCACTTCAGAAAAATAGTTTCTTTTAAAGTATTTATTTTTCCACATTCATATTCATATTATAAAGGAAGTTAGGCTTTACAGTTTCAACGTTTTCGTTACATTTCCGCATCGTGCAATATATATATATATATATATATATATATATATATATATATATATATATATATATATATATATATATAAATTCTTTATAATTTGAACACTGCAATACAATATTACTGTAATATTCCATACAAATTCGTTCAGTACTTTTGGCGTGAAAGATTAGCAAACATCCAACCTCACAAATTTTCTCATTTATAATATTAGTAGGACATAGGATTAACGAAATTTAAATTGGTGTAGTTGTAGTAATAAGGAGAGCGTTAACTGGAATAAAACAGATATTTGAGCGCATGCCGTTGACACCTCGTAATTAGAGTTGGCAGCACTCTGAAACGGCGACGTGGAACTAAATCACCAATTAAGTCTTGTTAAAAGTATCTATTAAAAATACATTCATATGACTTTTGATATCATGATGTTGCAGTTATTTACGAAATTCATTATATATTTACAGGTACATAATTATATATTAATATACATTAATATATTTTTAGATTTATGCTAAAGAAAAAAAGCAAGCTAGCTTCTGCCCGTAGAACATGTTAATGTTGTCTAATTACCTCTTGCATATGTACTATTGCATTTTGAGAGGCAGAACTCAACGTTTATCGCTTTGTCGTACTGGAGCGGGAAAAGGAAAATTTAAAATATATGATTTTATTCCTTCGAATTGGGGTTGAATTTATAAATTAACCAAAGCTTATTCCGCTGTCGTCGGAAAAATAAAGCCTTATAAGATGTGTTAATTATGGGCTTTGTTAATGAAACAATATGGTAATATAATAAATTCATATAAAAACGCTTCACCCTTTATCGCGCATGGCAAGTTAGCCAGAGACAACCTCATGTCATGACACTCCGTTGATTGCTTTCCGTCCAAAATCAATAGTTCAAACTGAACGCCCTGGTTTGTCTTACCAAAGCGGAGAAATATAAATATTTTTTTATTTAAAATCATTTCTCCGAGTGGGAATCAAACCCCATCAACCAATCGTGCTTGAACACAAATGAATACAAAAGATTATACAAAATTTCAAAATTCTAAAACGTTAATGTTATATAAATAAATCAAACGTATATAATAAATAATGTAAGAAGCCTGTCTTGTTGTAAAATATTTGAACACCCTAGGTTTTCTAAAGGCGGAAATTGGAGATCAGAGCGCGGAGCCATCAAAGATCGTTCTTGTCACATCCTTTGTCTCCTCCTAAGTGATACAGAGCAAAATGTGAATAAACATTCTGTTTTGTTCCCAAAAGAACAATAGAACCCATCACATGAAGTATTTACTTTAAATTTTTAAATATTTTAAATAAATTATATTTATATATTTTAAATTACTATATTAATTTATTTATTTTAACTTTATATATTATTTATCTTGGTAAGATTTTGATTTTTGTATTTTAAAGTGTACTTTCTAATGTATGTCTGTGTGTATGTTTGTGCTAGTATATGTTACATTATAAATATATGTAGCAGTTAATAAATACCTGCTCGTATAGAGAGGTGTATGCTCCGTTATTCACCGAGTGACTGACATATACGTACAATGAAAATCTGAAATTCGGTACGTAGATTTCTGTGGCAACATACGTACTACTAAATCTCTCAGTGCCTTCGCTCGCAATCTAAAATCGATTCTCAAAATTCATCAGGAAATACTAGAATAATAAAGTGTTAACAATCTTATATACAAAACACGATATGCTTAAATGTACAGGCATTTAACCATATCGTGTTTCTCCATACAACAGTCACAAATTTTATTTAAATTATATGATATCTGTTTTAGCTTCACGCTTATTCTCATATAGGAAAGTAGCCTGAGAGAAATTAGTGTTAAGACAATTCCTTTGCCATTTTCGCCCGAATTCGGGGCACGCGCCTTAAGAGGTAAGATTCAGGACCTTAGTTGTCGTCTTAACAAAGCTAGAAATGAAAACAATTTATATAGATTTAAATAATTATTTCCCACTACGTCACTATTGCCTCACGATAATTAATTTTAAATTTATGAATAACATTTTATATAATTTAAAGAACCTAAACGTATATGTTGCTTATTGTAAAAATCAATATAGACTTGAGAACTATTACTTAGGACTAAGTATAGTGAAATAAAAAGCGGGCAGTGTTTGCCGCATTGTCGTTTATTCGGCGCAGATCCAAACAAGCCTCGTCCTTTTCAATGGTTAAAAGGATATCTTTTTAAATTAATTTTGTCAATAAGTAACCTCCAAATTATTACAAAAGTTCTTTTATAAGAGAATCTTATTAGAAAATCTTTTTTTTTTTCGTCCAAGGAAAATTATATGCGACGCAATAGGAACTTATTGAGTTTGAAATTTAAGAGGGTACATTTAGGGACGATCAGCCTCAACTCCACCCGCATTAAGATAATGTATCCACCACAGAGATAAAATACAAGATTTATATGGATAAGATAAAAATAAGAAAATATATGAAGTAGTGTTTCGAAAGTATATACAAACCAAAAATGATATGTTGTTTATTGTTAAAATCAATAGATACTTATTTAATAAGAATATCGTGACCCACAGGGATTATGCTTATAGTAAGATTGGTCGTGGTTTCGATTACCACTGAGAGAAATAATTATATTTGAAATTTATTTTTATTACTCTGCTTTTGTAAGATAAGACACGGCGTTAAGTTTCGCCATGCAAAACGTAATGTCGTGATTTCGAGTGGAAACCAGTGAACGGAGTATCTTATCATTACGTCGTGTCTTACTGCTAAGCACAATAAAGTGTAAAGATGTTTTTTTTTAAATAAGGATATTCATTTTTTTTTCAAGCATGCTTTTATTAACATTAATTGTTATTCTTAATCAATGTAGGAACATTTTACAGATACAAATAATTTTAGCCGCGTACTGTCGGTCTGTTTGCAAATTTGCATATGAGTCCGATTCCAATGACAACATTGTCGCATTTCCATATCATGAACCTGATTGTCTTTTCGTGTAAGGTAGAAATAAAAAATTTTTTATCTTGAAACTTATATGTTATTTTTTTATTTATTTTTAAGTAGTTCGCTACAAAGGAATACGATAATAGAATCATTTCTCAAATTACAATTGCATTAAACTATAATTTCATCAATAACTCATATTTACGCAAATAGCAAAATTACAATAAAATTACTAAAATATATACAAAAAAAAGTATATTGTATTAATAATAATAATAATAATAATAATGACACATTTATTGGACAAAATTACACTACTAACACACAAAAAGTATTAAAAACAAAAAAGAACAACAAAGTAAAACTTATCCTAAAAGTACACAAACAAAATAATTAAAATATTATAAAATATTAAAATAAAATATTATAGGAACTAAATTGAAGTGCTAAATTAAGACTTACTACTGAAATCAATATACTAAACGCTTATATGCAAACTTACCGCAGTACTATTTGGGTTGAAAATCATTATCATTTAAACCATTAGCTGAAATTGTAAACGAATGCAAATGCTACCTAGCCGTGATGACTAGCGCTTGTTTATGACACTTTATTGTGAATAATGTCCATATAAAGCGCGCTTCGCTTAGCACACACAGGAAATACCTAGTATCTTAAACTCTCCATATTCCGCTTTTCGTTGAAAACTTGCGTGTTGAGTGATAAAACTCCGCACTTTGTCTAATCAGAGTGAGGAAATGAACACAATTTAGTATAACATTTTAATCATTTAAAATTCACAATTTAATCATTCCCCCGAGTGGGAACCAAACACATAACTTTTCGCTATTCCAGTCTGACGCTGCCCCACTGTGCCACGACCGGTGTTATATTGGAGATACTATATTAATTTTCTTTTTGCCTTACATACCTACGTTTTGACATACCTTTTTTTGACATAAAAATGTTACTGCGTTCTTACTCTTACTTACTTCATTCTTTGGGCTTTCTTGGCTTTCTATAGGTAGGTAAATAAGTGGATATTCAGATAATGGAAACTTATTAATCATTGCATTCCAAAAAATATTCCAAACACCACAACGTCAATGTACAATGTTATATTCATTTTACTATTTACTCAAACTCCATTTACCTTGTCACCAGTTACCTAATTTTGATTTATTAAATAATTTCAAAATGTGTTAATATCTCGTAGGTCGATCAATAGTTAAATGAGTATGACTTATTATGAAATTTTGATACAAGTATCGTAATTCTTATTAAACGTATATCAAGAATAGTAATATAAATAATACAACTATATACTCTCACATATTAAGGATATGAGGCTCATGCTCGTATGAGCAAACCTTAAACCTTTGCTTAACCGTATGGTTAAGATCAAATTTTATATAAACAAACTATAGACAAAACTTTAAAAATACTTGTGTAAGCCTTTAAACACTTTTTTTGGCAAACCATGAAATTTCTCAAGAGAGATAATGTTTTCCAAATCATTTTATACTTTCTGCTTTTATAATTTATCTATATAAAAATGCAGTAAGCTATTTGTCTTAATACTTACCGTTGAGGCAATCACTAGACTGACAAGAAAACAGAAAAAGAATATGGTCATGGATAGTAACTCAAAAATGTAAATATCCAAACAAGATTTTAAATTTTAGTTTCATCATAATATCTGAATATTAAAAAAACATAAACAATTATAAAGTAAAGAACACAGATTAGAACAAAAAAGGCACGGGCTACCCAAGTCTGTGGCGCCAGTAAAATTCGCATATAAACAAAATTACTATCAAATACCCGTTAATAGTTAACCAAAGCAATAAATTAAGTTGATTAACTTTTTTTAACATAAAAGAAAAATAAAAAATAAAAAAATAACAACAATATCATGTGGCCCAGTTTTATATTCACCAACATAATTCTGAAGTAAACAGTGCTAGTTAGTTTACTCAAATAAAGGGAAAGGGCAAACGGGAAACGTGTACGTCAATACTAGAGTACTACAACGCTTCGTATATTAAAAAAAAGTCGAAATATTATTGACTGGACTAAAAGGACGGCTTTAAATTTGAAAACAATTTGTCCGAACGCGTAACCTATGCGTGGAGGTCAAATTCAATTTGCAAGCTCCATCGAATGTGTTGACTCGTGTAAATTTACATTATGGAAATTTTGTGGAAGTACATACACTCGTGCACTAAGTTTACAGTTTGGTTTGTATCATGTGGTATTTTGATATCTTTATTGTAATAGGTAGTAAGCTGGTATATTGTATTATAGGAACTGGTTTATAGAATAGGAGATAGAAAACCTAAAAGCTTCTAACGATTTCTACTCAAACTTTGAAAAAGACATGATCATGAATCATCAAAATAAACACTTTATTTACATAAACAACTCTAACGAATCTAAAAGCTAAGCCTTCTAAGTACAAAATCCATATAGAAACTAAAATGATGAAAACGATTAAACAGGTGATAACTAAAGACTTTTTTAAATAATTAATAACTTTAAATAGTTCACACTAGAATAGTAATAGATTGCATTTGGCAGAATTTCAAATTGCGGGCATTCTTTATGAAAATATAAATCACAGCGACCACGTACCTGAGTGTGGTTAAATCATTTACTCGTATATTCGCATATGAAAACTATCAGCGATATTATAATTAAGCACTGCTTTTGTTGAAATTTACTTTTAAAAGAATTTTAAATATGTATTTTAAAAGGAATATTGTGGAAACAATTAGATATATTGCATACATTGTAATCAAGACAAGAATTCGTGGCCATTTGGATGACGGTAAAGAGCACCAGCGCGTACGTTTTTAATAAATGCAGTCAAACGAAAGGAACATATTTAGCTTTGTTATGTTTAGATCTGAAAAATTGATAATACGATTAAAGAAAACAGTATAATGTGTTAATATAAATAACAACTAAGGTGTATATTCTTTTACCAAGAAGACAAGATTCCTTAGCATTCCGTGGATTCTCTGTGCAGATGCGGGGCCCGTTATGAGCGGTGAATGCGACTTGCGACCCAAGTGAAAGCTTAAAGATCGCCTCGCCTCCACTATTCTAGCTCTTCTTTCCGCCTATTCACCTGTTTTTAATATTGTCTTCGAAATATGTTCTAGAAATTAACTATTAATATTTCAAGACGGGCGTAGATATTTTATATTATTTTATTAATTTCATCTTTTGCAAAAAGTTATATTTATATTTATATAATATGTTTTATATATGTTTAAAATATTTATTATATAAACTACGACATTAAATTTAAAGAAATAATTCAAATTCTGTTCACTTTTTTTATCAATATGGGCTACATTAAACATTTACGACTTCAATCAGTTAATATTAAAAAACCAGTTATGATATTGCTGCTGGAAGCTACCTTCGGCGAGGAAAAGCAGTTCTACTGAGAGGAACCGAGAAACTCAAACTTTATTCTTTTCAAATAAAAATTTTACAATGAGTTCATAATTATGATTAACGTCCCTACAATAACGAACATTTGACTTCGCACATCGGCATAAGTATAGTATTTTTAAACAACGTAATTTTCCATAGTAATATTTTTTTAGCTTCACGCTTTATCCCTTGCGAGATAGGACGGAGTGCCAAGCGCATACCTCTTTCGCCTCGTCCACAGTCATTAATCTCTTCATACATGCCCGGGGGTCCTCATTCTTTTTAGGTGACCTTCCCCCAGTATCATTGATACTGTGTTTTCAAAGGTCCACCAAGGTGTAATAGGAATATGTTTTTCATTATTAATATAATATATTTGTAAAAACATCCATTTATGTAATTATAAGGTATCAGTATCAAAGTTAATTATTTATGAAACATTCAATAAAAAGTATTCAATATTATTGACTTGATATTATAATATTAACGCGAATATTACTTTTAATTAAGCATACATAATAAGTGGATTTGTCCAATAATAGCAACAATAATACTTGTAAATTATCGTTTTCTATATCACAATAAAATTGGAAATAATTGTAATTATTTTTAAGCGTCACGCTTTTATTCCGTGTAGCAGAGTAGACAGGAAGAGCCTAGGGTCATGACACTCCGTACTTGGCTTTCTGCTGCATTCGATACATTGTGTGATTAGTAGCGAAACTCAACGCCGCACTTTGTCTTATCAGAGCGAGGGTTGGAAAAAAATTAAAACTAATCATCCCCCGAGTTGGAATCGAACTCACAACGGACGCCTTTACAGTGAGACGCGTTCCCACTGCCCACGGCCAGCGTAAGCACAATTTTAAGGAATGTAAAAATAAGTATAATAAAAAAGTCTAGTTTTATTTGTAATATAATTATTTATCGTTTTTAAATTAAACTAATATTCTCTATTAACTAACTCTATGTCGTAATTAATATACCTAATAATTTAAGATTAGGGCGTTCAGTTTTGACTCTATAATTAATTGGAAAATAGCAGTTATTTGGTTAGTCATTTAACACCAAGTGATCTCTGCCTATCTTGCAATGTGTGGAGTGAGCAGAAATCAATAATGATATGGCATTCCATATTCTATTATAAGAGTTATTGGGCATTTCATTGTGGCTAGCTTTGCTTAATTAAATTTGTATTTCAACAGCTTCACGCTTTATCCCCCATAGCAGGATAGTCAGAGACAATCTAATTTCACAACGCCATTTCCGTTGAGTGTTTTTGACCTGTAATAGAGAAACGCGTGTTGTGTGACAAACACAACGCACGCTTTGTCTTATCAGAGCGTAGAAATGGCAACACATTTTAAAAATTCTCCGAGAGGGAATCGAATTTTGACCAATCCCGCTTACCCTCGGACGCTGTGCCACTACTCCAAGAGGCCTGTGTTATATATTTATTATTATAGGCTCTCTATTATATAAAACTAACTTAAATCTCTAATATTTAAAACTTTCCGGGTGTTACTTTCGATACTCAACACGCTGTCTCGATTTTGGGAGGAAATCAATGATAAAAAATCTTACTTAATCTTGGAACTAGACTGTGTCTTCACTATCTACATAATGGCAATATTTATGTAATAATTTTTATGTTTATTTTAGGAGTAAATAAAATCTAACGTATCGTGATATAATCCGCGTCTGCCGGAATGTATCCACGGCTACTAGTTTGAAACAGACCAATCCTTCCGCGTTCAAAATTTTGACCAACCTTGATGTACCAAGCCTTGCCAGAACTAATAGGTACTCGATAAAACACTATAAAGCATGTTTTACTTTTATGAAAAAACATTTTTTTTACTACCCACTCTTATACCGCTTAACAGGTAAGATAGAAAGTACATATTGAGCGAACACTCCATACTCCGCTTTCCGCCGTATTCGAAACATTTCAGTTTGAGTGGCGGTTCTCAACGCCGCGCTTTTTCACATCAGAGCGAGAAAATGAAAAAAGTAATTAAATATCTGATGAGTCTTAAATTTGGAGATTGGAGCAAACTATATATACATATATATATATATATATATATATATATATATATATATATATATATATATATATATATATATATATATATATATATGTATATATATTTTAAAGCATAAACACACTTTAATAAGTATAGTCTGAACACGTGTTACATATCGAATGTTATACTATCTCGAGCAGATACACTAATGGTATTAGATAAGTTCATTAACATGTACGAAGGATGACAATGTTAAATAAAATATTTTATATTATACCTTATCATAATGCCATAGGGGCCCTTTTTCTGTAAACTAATTAATAATTTGTATGAACATAATTCGTAGAATAGTAATTTAAATCGACACTTGTTTATAAGATGTACATATGTTTTGAATATTATATTGGGATTAATTTTTGCTTGCTCAAACCACCAGCGTGTTACAGGTAATGCAAAGAATATCGAATTTATGTATAATTCCTAAGAAAATATTATAAATTTACTCAGAAGAAGGGTAAAATAAAAATATAATGAAATATTTAAACAGTGTAAAGCACTTTGAAAAAGCTCTCAGAACTAGTTCTTTACATTGACATAACTGTCAAAATTAATTTCAAGCAATATAACAGTTTTAAAATAAACAAGAGTCAAAAGTAGTTTTCGGTGTTGAGTCTAAATCACAATTTATTTTATTTATTTCATAAAACAAATTGTAACAATTATAATTTTCAACTTTTCATTAATATAAATAGTTTCCTACAATTAAGACCTAAGCAAGTTTTTTCTATTTCTCTTGTTTTAATTTTTGTTTTATTATCAATCTAAGTTAACCTATTTTCAAAATCGTTGAATAATTTGAACGCAGCCGGACTGAACACGCGGCTCTTGGAAATGGTCCAAAGAGTCACTCTTACATAAAGACATGGGTTTTATATCCAACAACGTCAAAATTATTATTGTAACATGCGTTGTTACAGTTTATATTTGTTGTTAGCGTTACCATTTCTTTAAAAATGATTTCCTTATCCTAAACGTATCTAGAAAATAAACATCTTGATTAATGTATGTAATATATTTAAGGGGGAATAAGATTTTTACACAATACCTAAGTCACTTCAAAATTGTATATATTTTTGAATTTCTATATATTTCCGGTAACATAGATAATAAGTCACATTCTTAATGACTTTTATAAATATGCAGTGAAATTTGAACCGGCGACCATTAGCAATTTATATTAACACAACCAAAACGCTACAATGACAATACTAACTTATGGGATAGGTAAACCGCACGTAGAAAGCATAAAAACACTTTAACACAGTTTCGTCGATTTGAAAATCGCTAAAATAAACAATATATCCGAATTTGCGTTAAAAAACTGATATGCCATACGTGCGTAACAAACGAACGAGCTATCTGATACGGGGCGCATATACGGTACGAATTTTAATAAGACCAGTGAACAACATCCCTCGATCTCGTAAATAAAAAAGCAGACCCTCCTGATAATAGCGTGGAATTACAGCCAATATTATGTATAATAAATTGAGGATTTAGCCAAGTATTTGTTTATTTTTATGAAAGCTTTGTTCTTTTGTTGTTAAGTACTAGGCCATTCTGACATAATCGACCTCGCAGCACAGTGGTGAATTGTGTAGCTGTACAGGTTAATACAGGTTCTTATATAACTGTTACTGTTACTATAACTCGTTGTTAAAATTATCTAATAATATTTAATTAATTTATATTTCCCTAGTCTGATGAGATTCAATTTTGAGATTGTGAATTGAACGTAGCGTAACTTAACACTATGCTCTTTCTATTTATTTCATTCCAAATTGTAATCATTCCTTCAAGTGGGAAATGAATACAGAACCATCGTGTTTAATGTCAGATAATTAAACGAAACACTTTGTTAGTTTCATATCCAGAATTGTGCAGGGTAGGCAGAGAGAGTCCAGTTATAAACGTCAATCCGTCTACCACTTTTCAAGCATTTAGACGTTTTGTGATAGGTGACGGACACCAATGTCAACGTCAAACAGTTGGTGATCTTAACAATTTTATTACAAAATATATTATTGCCTCAAATTTGTGTTGAGGTCGATCGTGGCGTAATGGGGCAGCGTGTGACTATAACGGGTTGTGGGTTCGATTCCCACTCGGAGAAGTGATTATATTTAATTATTTTCAATTCCTCGCTCTGGTAAGACGAAATGCAGAGTTGAGTTCCACCACTCAACACACAAGGTCTCGTGTTCAGTGGAAAGCAAAGCACGGAGAGTCGTGGCGCTAGGTACTTTCTCTCTACTCTGTCATAAGGGATAAAAGCAAAAAAAATAAATTGTGATATACCATTCATAATTGTAGTTTTTACAACGTAGTTTTTTGGGAGTTTTATTATTGACTAATATATATATTTAAGACACTTCTTTCTCCGTTTTCCATTCATCCTTAAAGGTTTTATGTATTGAGTAATGGAAGTAAATACCGCGTTTTTTGTTAGTGTCCTCCCGAAATATACTACTTTTAGATATAGTTTATTCTTAATAAGAATTTGTTAAAGTTAAAACATCACAGATCCCTTTATTTGCGTAGTTGGTCATAATATTTACTGTATTTATTATCGCGTGCATATTGTTTGCCATATGATTACTTTTTACTGTTGCATTTGTTATTGTTTCCTTATCAGTGTTTAAAAACTGTAAACAGGTTACACGTGTACGTACTATAAACATATTCTATGCAAAAATTACGAAAGCGCTATGTAACTATGACGTTCAAAATGTAAATCTAGTTGAAGGCAAACCATTTTTTTTAAGAGATGTACTCGCGACTTGTCCACGTGGAATTTCTGAATATTTACTTTATAAGTCAAAAAGGGTCCAGACGTTCCAATTTATTAGCCGAAACAAACAGAAAAAATACTATAAAATTTTATTTTGGTATATGTATCGTGTATATATACTTGTATGTATATGCATTTAGTACAAGTACTCCTAATTTTTATCCACAGGATTTAGGAAATCAAATCCAAACGCAATAACAACCTACCGCTTAACACATAAGCTCCAAAAACATTAGAAACATTTTTGAAAAAACGTATAAAAATTTTGAACGCAGCGGGATTTGAACCCGCGCCTCTTGGATACCGTCCAAGCGCTCTGACCGCTAAGCCATGCGATCTACTGCCAGTTGCGTCGAAAAAAAATTTTATACATTTTTTAAAAAATGTTTTCTAATCCTAAATGTGAAATAACACTTTAAAAATAGCAAATATTAAAATATGATAGCAATCTCTCTTGTTAAACGATTATTTCTTAATAATCTAATCTAATTAAGTAGTAGAAATTTGTAAAAATCTCCCTACACTGGTGCTAACAACATAAATAAGTTGTAACAAAACGTATAAGAATTTCGATGTAGCTAGTAGTAGAATGCAATTCTAATCCTAAGTGTAGAATAACACTTCTAAAATAGTAAATAATTTTCAATAGTATTGAATATCTCCTATATTTCAAACAGCTCGATGATTTCTTATCGTAAAAAATATGTCAATACTTTCTAATTACAAGCCCAATTGTTTATAATGTTTAGTACAATATGATTAAACTATTAACAGATTTAATTATAGCAACCCTTTGATTATATAGTGTTAACTTGTAGATAAAATAAACAATCTGATAACCGACCTTGCCAAGGGAGTTTACCCAGAAGTTTGTGCATTCTCAACATTACTAAACTGCCTGGTCAGCGCGATAAGCCGGCCCCAGTTTCTTACTATTGTATTATGGGGAGAACTCTAATACTTTATATTTTTTTAATATTATTAAAATATATATTTTCTTGGAGGCCGGTTATGGCGCAGAGGGAATAAACGCGATCGGCTGTGGGTTCGATTGTCACTAAGGGGAATTAAATAATAAATAATTAAATAATAAATTAATAATTCAGTCCGGTAAGACAAAGCGCGGCGATGAGTTCCGCCTGTCAGAAGGCAATGTCTTGAATTCGACAGAAATCAGAGTACGGAGTGTGTTGACACTCGGTACTCCCTATCTACCCAGTTATGTGGGATAAATGCTTAAAGTAAAAAAATGTATATTTTTTTAACTAAGTTAAGCAAATTTTTGAAATTTAATTTAACTTATTTGATTTAATAATTTTTGCATTTTGGACTCATACAATTTCATGTTTAAATCCTAAATGCACAACATATATATATCTACTTGGCTCAGTATCAATATTTCTTATTAGCATAAAGTAAAGTATATATAGCATTAAATAACTATGCCATCGCCTCACTATAAAGAAAATGAAACAGTACATGTTAACTGAACTCTATTTAGGCCACAATCGCGTCTTATAATATGAGAATGTAAAAAGTAACATAATGAAGCAGAAAGTGTTCAAATTAACAAAGTGGCAATTTATTACGGTACGCGCGACCTATTTCTACCATGCTGTTATATTAGCCCTAGTTCAAATAGCGGACGGTATGGAAGATTTGCATTTTCATTGAGCACATCACTTTTAGTGTCACAGAGATAGTAAAATGTTTAATTTATACTTATTATCTTTTTTTTCTTATTAAATAAATATTTTGGCCAACAATTATTGTCATTAAGAATCTTTGAGCAACTAACAAATTAACAAACAAAATAAATTAATAAATTAATGTTTATTTCATTTTTTTAGGTTCACGCTTTTATACTAAATAGCAAGATAGACAGGAAGTACCTAGTGTCAGGACACTACGTACTCCGTCGAAGTTGACGCATTGCTAACTATTACTAGAGTGAGGAAGTGATAATAATTTAAAAATAATCATTCCCCGAGTGGAAATCGAATCTACAACCGATCGCGTTTACAATCAGACGCTGTCCTACTGCGCCACGACAAACTCAATTTCATATTTATAGCAGTGTAAAAAGAAAAAACAATTAATACATTAACACTGATCATCATCGTTATCATCAGAAAAAAATTACGCGAAATATTTTAGTCACTTCTAATATTGGATAAGATTATCGAAGCGCAGTAGGATGGCACTCGGCGTATAACTATGAATCTTTGTGGGTTCGATCTCTAGTCGGGGGAAATAAAACTAGGAATATGGTACCACCAAGTACTTTGGTGGATTCCACCACTCAATATATAGGCAAAATTGGCAACGTCGTGAAAAACAGTGTAACTTAATCCAAGATTCTCTCTGACTACGCTACTATAATATGCAAGAAAAATACGTGAAGCTAAAAAAAAGCTTAAAATTTATTTGGATAAAAAATAATAAAGTCAAACACAAAGCCGTTTACAGGAACTTGGCCATGTACCCAGATAAAATATAAATAGACGTATATTGTTAGAATACATTGAATATTCTATTTTAAGCTTTAACGCGTTTAGTATGCAAATAATTACAAAATATATAGCTATGGCCAGTGAAAATGAATAAATAATTTAAATACCACGGATAAAATAAACCTTGAAGCTATTAACTTTTAAGTTCTAAAGTATTTTTAGTATTATGGGATTATCATGGGAGCATGAGCTTATGACTTAGTGAGTTTAAAAGAAGTATCATATAATCATAACTGATAAATGTTTAATACTTTTCATCAATTTATATCAATCAACATGCAATACCTTCTGTTGTCTGTTGAGGTTAAATTATGTATTTAACAATCTAGTCGTGGCGCAGTGGAACATCTGTTGTTGTGGGTTTCATTGCCACTCAGGAGAAAAGCTCTGGTAAGACAAAGCGTTGCGTTGAGTTCCGCCACTCATTCGCAATGGCATGAATTCATTTTTTGATATGAATTACCTACTTTCTGTCTACCTTACTATGCTGAATAAAAGCGTGATGCGAAATACAAATCGCATTTCTTGCATACTCTATACATTATGATATTGTTCAAGTAATTTATACTTTATTCAAATGTCACAGTGAAATGACTAAATTCCACTTTATTGAGGCGGGAAATGGAAACAATTGCAAAGGTAAAGGACACCATGGCAAAGGTAAACCACTATATGAGATGGCTCTTGTGCTCCTTTGCCTCCTTTTTCTATAAAAAAATATTTTTATAAGCGCGACGTTGAATTCCGCCACGCAATACCAAGTCAATGTCTTGGCATAAGTCTTTCTTTGAACCTGCTGTCTTTTTACCTATATTATTTGTTACAAAAATTACCTAGCCAATTTACCAATCAATATCAATTATAAGTTCTTTTTATAAAATGAAAAAACAATGAAAAAATAAATCTTAAGTAAACAAAGCAAATATATTATACTGAAAACAACCCACAGTTCAGAGAGACGCAGATAAATGCTAGGCGCGGCAATGCTTCCAGGCAACCGATGCGACCTTTTACCGATCTACTACGGACTTAGTCTATAAAGGGGTCGCCTCTGCATTCTTTATTGACCTAATGATCTATTTCTGCTTACTGGCTTTATCGTATAACAGTTACGTTCGTTAAAAGTTTTTGTAAGCTCATATTTTCTAGCATAACTTTTATAGGAGTATAGTATTTTTAAAAGGATTTGCGCCGAAGTTTGTTTTCTGAAGTTGTTCGTGATAAAATTATTAATTACGTATTTAATTTTTGTTCTTTTTTTGTCATTATTCACAGTGAATGTATATTATTACTGTATATTATTTATTTTTGTTAACTATCTTTTTATTGAGAGATTATTATCTTTTTATTGAAAGATTATTAGATATTGCCTTGTAACATGTCACGTTTATAATATGGAACCTAGTATCAAGAGAATCCGTTGATTGAGTAAATCAATCAAATCAAATCACTTGAAATTAAGACATTGCGTGTTGAGAGGTGAACTCAACGCACGCGGCGTAACTTAACGTAACTTACCAAAGCAGAGAATTGAAATTAAATTTTTAATATAATCATTTCCCCGAGTGGAAATCAATTTAATCCATGAGATTGACAATTCCGCTCTTTAAATTTGGTTTTAAAACAGCGACTCTATTAGCGATTTTATCTATACTATTCAGAAAAAGGAAAAAACGTTAAGCAAAGACTTGAAATAATATGGAATTTGAACCCTTAGAAACTGCCTAACAGTCTATACTTGGCCACGACGACGTCAAGTAAGGTAGAAATTTTATAATCTTAAATCTGTTATTTTGTAACTATATTATACAGCCGAGTTATTGTTTTAATAAAATCCAGTAAACTACTGTTACATCTCTTGGTCCCGTCATAGTTTTAAGTTATTTCATTTGGGTTACTGAAAAATATTCTTGAGAGGGTTTTTAGCAAAATATTATAATTTAATAATATAAGGCCAGGAATTTAATAATCTTTTCGTTAGTAAACGTTTTCGGCCTGAGACCCAGTAATTCTGGGTCTCTGACCCAGTAATTTATATTATAATCAGTTAGTGATGACAGACAGACTTATTACAAGATTATTATCGTTTACTCGCTCTATTAAAAAAAATCGATTATTTTATCCATGTTATTTAATACTTATGTATTTATATATAATAGATTTAGTGTATAAAATAGTAAAACAAGATAATGTGTTTGTTGGTTTAAGTTACATGATAAACATATAATTCTTCTTTGAAATTTTAGGTTAGGAACTAAATGAGGCAACTAGTTATAAATCGTGGACTCTCTTAGGGAACACATAGAGATAATAGGATCACTATGAGTCTTACAAGCTTAAGGTCTTAAAATTGTACAAGAAAAATAATACTGAAAAATAATCAATGTAAAAACAGGTGTAGATAGAGGTCTATCATGTACATATTGTCGATAAAAAAATGATAATGTGTTTTAAATGTATACAAGTTTTAAACACAATTAAAGGTCATAGTGTCGCAGTGACGTCGTCATACAGTAAACGTGTTTGGTTGTAGATTCAATTTTCACACGGAAGAATAATAGTATTTCAATTAATTAATTTCTCAGCTCTGGTAAGACAAAGCGTGAAATTAAAATTCCGCTAGACAAAAATATTTTAAGTACGAAAGCGGTAATCGGAGTATCTTGACACTTGATTCTGTCTGACTGTCCTGTAAATCGGGAAACACTTAAAGCTAGTATTATGTCTATTTTATTCTATACTTGGATTATATTTATCAACTATATTATAATTTTCAATTTTTCACTTATGTATTATCAGTTTTAGTAAATAAGTAAATTTCTAGATATTTTGTGCAGTAGCATTCAAATTGCTACCCCATTTAGATTCCGAGCTTAATGGTCAATGCATAATTTAGTCGTCATTCGCCGCAAACCTTCAGTCTTAGATATCTACGAGTATAAATTTACATCACACGTAGCCGCTAGCCGCTGGAAGCTAGCTCTGCAAATACAACGGTAGAACTGCTTCGTAACAACAAATGAACGCAACTAACATTTACTATTTGACCTGAAAATATACAAATTGTATATTTTTAAATGAATTGTAAAATTGTGATGTATTTATAATTCATTTTATTATTAACACTATGTAAATAAGAAATAGTTAAGTTAAATAAATAAATATTAATGATAAAATTAAATTTAATAGAATTTAAAAAAAATATGAATAAATTGTTTATTTGCAGTTTCGCGCTTTATCCCGCGTAGCAGTATAGTCAGAGACAACCTAGTGTCAAGTCACTCCGTTGACTGGTCTCCACTCGAATTCAAGGCATTGAGTGCAGAGTGTGGACGCCGAGAGAACTCAACATCGTACTTTGTCTTACCAAAGTGGAGAGATAAAAATAAATTTTAAATATAATCATTTCCCTGAGTGGAAATCGAACCCACAATCAATTACGTTCAGGTACAGTCCCGCTGCGCCACTATGACGTTTTTTAAGTACGTTTAAAAAATTTAAAATGTTTTTTTCATGGCACTCGATTTTTGTTCACTTTCATATAACCCTTATTTATAGAATCGACATCATCAATCCTACTAGAGGCTGTCGACTGTACAGAAGACATTGAAATACAACTTTCGGTTCCACTACCCAACAAGTTATATTTCCAAGCAATTTATTAATATTGATGGTATCGCTTTGTAGGTAAATTCAAGATTTTCTCATTCCCTACTACTAAATAGTATATTTTAAATGAAACTATTTTAAACGGATTAATCGCATGTACAGGGCGACAGTGAGTCTACCTGTGACCACGGACTACTGTGAAGTGTTCGAAACGTCAGATTTTCAAAACTGTATTTTTGAATAGCAAAATATACCTGATTAATCCATTTGAAATAGTTTCATTGAAAATGTGAAAAATCACGAAAATCAAAGATATTACTGGATTGTGTAATTTAGTTCCTAGTACCTGTGGTCTCGGTGACGCATATTATACATTATACACGAAGACCTAATGGGGTGTGTGTGTGCATGTGTGTGTGTGTATATTTTATTCTTTTTAGTTATTTTTCTAATGCATTATTATGATAAATATATAATTTCTTAATTTTTTTTATTCAATTATACTTTAACTACGCCAAATTTCGAAAAAAAATCAAAAATAGTTTTTGTGTATCGTAGTTTTTTTTATTTAATTTTGCTAACTATTAGAGTATACCCATTTAAATAAATATTTGAAACATGTGGGATAAATATTTTGAAATATAAAGGGTTAATTCTAAGAAAAATTTTCGTTAGGCAGCAAATAACCAAATCGTTTAATCTATAATAAGCGTCCAGGGTTGAACCTGAAAGTTAAACGTTTATGTCCTAGTAATTGTCGTAAGGGAGCTTCCATTGCTCTGTTACAATTAATGTTTACCCTCTAACTGTTTATTGTAAGATAATGAGATAAGTTGCGCCATTAATATGATTCATTGTTGTGACAACACTACCGTGGGAATTACTGGTGATTTATTCTTTTATAAATCATAGCCTAAGTATATAATACACGAGTTTATGATGTTCCATGCGGCAAAGAAAATAAACGAAATACTTTGTTCTCTATTTTTTTTTAAATTAGACATTATATTAAAAAATAAGATTGTTTTTTTTTAATAAACGAAATGCTTTGTTCTCTATTTTTTATTAAAATAGACACTATGTTAAAAAATAAGATTTTTTTTAAAATTATTACATTGATTGTTTGAAACTATGTGGATTAGTCAAACGTATAGCTTGTCACTATAAATTATCGATAAACCTAACTTTTGTCATAAAAAGCCGTGACGTATATTGATATGATAGATATTTGTCTTATTAATTTTTCTAAGAATATTGTGTATATTGATTTTCGTAAGATATCTTCAAGGTTTTATCCCGCATAGCAGTGTAGACAGGAAATATTTATACTTAAGGAAGGAATACTTATACTTCCTGTGTCTAGCTTTATAATAAAATAGACAACAAAGCATTTCGTTTATTTTCTTTGCCGCATAGAACATCATAAACTCGTGTATTATATACTTAGGCTATGATTCATAAAAGAATAAATCACCAGTGATTCCCACGGTAGTGTTGTCAATACAATGATTCATATTAATGGCGCAACTTATCTCAATATAGTACGGAATACGGAGTGTCGCGATACTAAGATATAAAGACACTCCGTACTCCAGCTTATAAGATCAAAGTAGAACTAACTGACTCAGTTTACTATATAGTTGAATGGAAAAGTTTAAATAAAACTATCAAAATATATGATTGTTACATACATATAAAATTTAAACTTCTTTTCACCGTAAACAATGATCAATATTCGTTTATAGGTATAAAAATTCGCCCGAAAGTTTAAAGTATAATAACCTAAAGGAAAACAGGGATAAATTTAATACATTTTTTGTTAACGAGTGCGTAGTAGTGTCGTATAATATCATACTCGTAACACTAGAGGCAGTTATCACAATTATTGGGGTTGATTCAGTTTATTTATTTGTCTGACCTCGACATGCGAAAGAATTCGGCAAACAGCCAGGTCCTATCATAACTTAGGGAAAAAATGAAAACGATCTCCGTTGAATGTTTCAGTTGTGTAATGTGTTTCATACGCTTGATAAAACTAAGCAAACTATGTTAACTATTCATACTTATATAGGATTTTATTCTAATAATTAGAAAAAAGGCGGCTCTAAATAGAGAAGGATGGTGGCCAGCGTTGGAAGGTGCTAGGGCCCACAAGGATAGTAGTATATGATATCAAAAATATCTATGTTAAGGAACTGTGCGCGCGTCTTGGTCGTCTCCATTTCAGTAATAGAATTTAACATATCGGGATATTTATTTTGTCATTCTAAAATAAAAGTAACCTAAGTTATTGCCATTTACTGACTTGCTATCCAGCAAGCTTAAAGAGAAGCTAAAGCAGAAACAAAAAGAAACACTGCATAAATGATTTGCAAAGACAAAAAGGAGCTAATAAATAATCACTCCACTCTCTACTCTTTAATGATTCAGTAAACATCAATACTGTTGTACACCAATGTATATTTGTATTACATAAATGATCATTAAGATCATTTCTAATTATTTCCCGGAATGAGAATCAAACCCACAACAAATTGCGTTTACAATCAAACAATGTCCCACTGCGCCATGATGGCCTAAATAATAATAAAAAGAAAAAAATAAATTAATGGGATGGAAATGAACATTTTCTCTAACCATATAATGGATAATAATGTAAATGTAAAAACTTGTTAAGGTGGATAGATATCTGTTACATTTCCACGCTAAAGTATCGAATAGATGTAGATAAAACCTTACATTAACATAAGCTATGTTCACACAGAGGGTACAATTTATAAAGATTCTATGTTTCTTTAGCTTCACGCTTTTATCCCGGGTAGACAGGACGAGCACCTAGCGTTTAGACACTCCGTATTCCACTTTCAGCCGAATTCAAAGTATCAAACAATCAAAATAATTTTAAAATCATCTTTCCCCCGGGTGGGAATCGAATTCACAACTGATCGCGTTTACAATCAGACACTGTCTTGGTGAGTCACTATCGGCCTTATTTACAGTGAATAGTTAGAAAAAAACATGAAATAAATAAAAAATAGAAGCATAGAAATATTTTAATCCATAACAAATATTGAATGAGAAACATAAAAACAAAGCATGGTGTACGTTTATTAGAAGAACTACTTAGGTGTGTAATAAAATTTCTACCAATGGATTTTCGATTTCATCTCAATTTGCTCCTTCGTCCTTTCAGCTGGACAGGGTACAATGGTCTATAACTCATGGGTCATGGCATGGTGCCTATTGATTTGCCGTTTCCCATGCTGTTGTAAGCAGTTCTAGAAACACGAACGCGTAAATAATTTGAACTTAGCTACTCAAAAAAAATAAGGTCATAAAAGTTAACTTTCTCACTTTAAGTTAAAATTAAAGTATAAAGTTACGTTAGCCATCCAATTTACATTGTCTTTGAAATGGAAGACACTTTGAAAGTATGAACAAAGTGGGTATAATGCAATAATAACGCATTTGAAATAATAATTTTAAAATAAAACTATTTTAAATAGATTAGTCGCATAGTTAGACGGTTTAGTTGTGACCACATACTGTATAATTTTTTCAAAAAATATGTTTTAGAATACCAAAATATATATATACAATCCATTTAAAATAGTTTCATTCAAAATGTGTAAAAATCGCGAAAATCAAAGATCGCATTAAGAAATAATGGTTTTTGTGCTTTTTTATTAGAAAAGATATCAGAAAAAATGTACCTATGGAATAAATTGAAAGTATTCTACAAATAGGACATTATAGATAAACCTGTATTTACGAAATCAAATGTGGTTTATAGGATCAAAGCTACCAAAAAGGGTTAAGAAGAGGAAAATGATAACTGCAATCTCAAACGTACTTTGGCTCGCACTTCGGCGAGCACCGAGCATTGCAAGCGCACAGGCCTTTACTTTGACACGCTCCAATGATATAGAAAATAGAAGGATTCCGATAAATCTGTAGAACTGAGTTATTTCCGCTACTAATAAGCAACGTTTAGAACGTAAGCAGTTTTAAATAACAGAGGCTTAGCTTCTCTACCTTTGCGTATTTTTCTTTTAACAATAATATTAAATATACAATTTCGTTAATATATATCTTGCTAAATTTATAAATAAAGTATTTTTTCTTTTTAGATTTACACTTTTATCCCATATAGCAGGGTAGACAGAAAGTACCTCGTGTCAAGAAACTCCGTACTTCGCTTTCCACCGAATTCAAAACATTTCTTGTCGAGTGGTGGAACTCAACTTTGTCTTACCAGAGCGAGAAAGTGATAATAAGTTTAAATAGTTTTAAAATATTATTATATTATATATATCATATTTTGGTCTATATGAAAAACAATAAATCGTTTAAATTAAGAAAAGAAATTAGTAAATTGATTTTATATTACAATTTAATAAATTGATTTTATATTATATATTCACAGTGTTTTTCTCAAAAATCGTTTAGACACTCGCAGTAAAATATGTTCTAATTTCATCTTATGTACAACGCAAGAATTTATAAGAAAATAATATAAAAACGATACATAAAGGTCACATTAGTGAGGGCAGCGTAAATATTGAATGAAATTGTTCAGAAATCTGAACTCGCAACAAAACGGCCCCCGAGGGACAGCGGGGGTCTTCACCATACATAATTAAATCGCCCTAAATGTTTTACCATAATTCTAATGTAAAAGTTTGCTAGAGTGGTGGAAAGGATAACTATAAATACTTTTTCTACAAATTTCTGCTGCTAACTTCTGCATATAAAATTATATATTTTAGAAACGATACCATCATGGCGCAGTCGGACAGCATCCGATTGTTTTTTTTTGTAATTTTGCAAACGTCATTGATTGTGGGTTCGATTGCTCACTAAAGGCAATGATTATGTTTTTTTTTTCATTTTTCAGTTCTGTCAATACTAATCAAGGCGTTGAGGACGCCATTAATCATACAATATTTTGATATCGGGCAGAAAACAAACAACGGAGTGCCTTGGACTATCCTGCTACACGTGATACAATCGTGATGATGCTCTTATTGCATGAGGTTAATATAATAGTGTCATCGAAATATAGTACATACCGAGCCTATTATATTTTATAACCCATGTGTATTACGTATAACGCAAATTACACTGGATCTCAATCTGTTGCTGTCAATAAATAATAATCTCCCACTGGTTTATGATAATATAACGAGTAGCATATTGCTCTTTCGTCGTCGTTCACGCCGGCGACTAATTAATTTCTTTGCGTCTTGTGTTTCTATAAGGATTTGTTTTTATACAATGTGATATTTTATGGATTACATCAGCTGATATAAAAGCAGCTTCGCAGTTGTTCGTGCATAATTCCGTAGGCAGCGTACCAGTAGTCAAGACACTCCGTTCATCAGTTTCTTCAGAAATGGGACGTGGCGTAATAACCGGCGAAACTCAACATTCATATTTATCGACTAAACAAATTATGAACTTAAAAAATATATTTCTATTGTACATTATATAGATGTAATCTATTTATCATTAAGTTAAAGCAAAATAGTGCCAATTCACTTCATTTTCTACTTATTGTACAATCTAAAGCCCAATTTTTATATATAAAATTTATTTCGATAACAATTCCGTACGTGTGAATATAAATTTAAAACATCATATTAAAACATACAGACGTAGATTTATATTGACAGTAAGGTTAATGAAACATTATAGTGTCTTGGCACTACGTTCTCTCTGACCGCCCTATTGAGTATAAAACTATTATAATCTATGCTATTGTAATTAAACCTTTGAAATACTGAGTTAAAGCAATTAAATATAAATCTATTAAGTTTATTGTGTTATAATGTACTATAAAATAAAGCTTCAGTCAACGTTTCTTTCATTAAATGTTTACTCGGTGTATTTTACGTTGACGTTAATAATTAATGTATTCCACACGCTTACGCTCTCGATACCTAATTACCTATATAATATGCCAATATGAGTGGTATAATTTTGTACATAAGCAAAATAGTTTTTAAAAAAATAACTGATTTTTTTTATTAAAGTATTGAAATCCTTTTTTTTTATCAATAAAATTATGGTCTGCTGATATTTTTTAAATGGATGAATTTCCAGGACTTTTATATGTTAACAGCCTTTATGACAAACCCACAAAGATTTACCTTCTTTATTCCACATCATTGGATATTCAAGGGGAATTTAGTGGCAACACTGAGTTCTTTGTCATTTATCCAAATTCAAAACAGTGTGTATTACTGACAATATCAAATTGTTATTGATAATATCAGAACTCAACGCTGCGTATTATCTATCCAAAACATGGATACGAAAATGAGGTTAATATTCCCGAGGGAGTATCAAAGCCACATCCACAGAGTTCAAGGTTAAACGCTTTAAACGATACATTACCATGTTAGTAATATTATTATCATAACAATATACGCAACATTTAAATCATATAAATCTTATATAATACCGAATACTAATCGGCCAATGATCTCGACCGTGAATGATCTCAAGCTTATAACTATGTACTACATCCAATTACAAATGCAATGACTAGCAAAATCATATACTATTCAGTGTAATGATGTGGCCAATTTAACGATATTTTTCTATACCATATATACTTATTGTTGTATTTCATGGCCAATTCGTTTATTTCGTTTATTCTATGTAACAAGATACAATTCCATTGAGGCGCATTGGGACAACGTCTTACTATAGACACAATTGGTTGTGGATTCCCACTCGAAGGAATGATGTAAGTACACTTCGAATTATTGAGTATTATTTTTAGCTATTTTTAGATACCTATATATGCGTGAGTCTGGTGTCTGTACAGATTACCAGCCTACACACACACACACACACACACACACACACACACATATATATATATATATATATATATATATATATTTATATATATATATATATATATATATATATATATATATATATACACACATATATAATTCTGGAAAAGCGCAGCGTTGAGTTCGATTTCGGGTAAAAAGCGGTCAATGTAGTGTGTTTGACATGATTTTTTGTATAAAATAATATACTGGTACTTGTTACCAGCAAATTTACATATGTCTTCAAATTATCCTTAATCACTATATTAAATATTCTTATATTTTTATAGTCTATATGTTTGTAAATAAGGAATCACTCCTTTATTATTGAAAGAGAAATGAAAATAGACCGAGCAAGTTATCATAGAGATGATATATCATTTCTAGGTAATTTGAGCGAGATCAGCGTAAATATAATTTATTGAGCTAGCCTCGGCTACACCGTTTGGACATAGATTGCATTTGAAGCCATTTATGTATGTACCGTAGCAACTTTTTTAAAATAATCATCGCATAGTTTTTATTTATAACTTTTGCTTTTAACTTTGATGTACGGCAGATCGTTTAAAATAATCATAGAGCATTTTCTGCAATTGTTTTTTGCTGTAATTTTCAAATAGCATCAGCCAGCGTTTTTTGCATTTGCGCGTTCTCGTTTAATTCGCAACCTTGCAATAAAAATGCACTCTATTCGGTTGATTTTTTTTACCGTGTTACGCGAATAGGTTATGACCTGGGTGATCTATAAATTTTAAATAGAATTATTTAACCAATTCCTTTTTTAAGGTAATTTTGAGTGTCACGTGACATAAACGGCTAGTATTGTCAGTCCATTCACAGAAAATTTTTTTTGCAGTTTAGTTGATTGTTATTTGTATTAATTGGCGAAACTTAACGCCGTGTTTTATTTTACTAAAACGGAGACATTAAAATAATTCAAATATAATGAATACCTCATATAATGTGAATGGAATCTACAATCAATCATTTGAACCGCATACATTGGTATGCCCATTTCTGTTTACTGCTTATTGAAATTTTATCAAAATTGTAATGTGTACATTGCCAAAACTGATTCCAAAGCTAATGTTTATCGTGCAAATTCAAATAAACTTATGTTTTTGATTATATTTTTAAAGCTATTTCAACTAACAAATCGATTTTTTTAGCACGCTATTATAAATTTCAAGAAACTCCGTACTCCGCGAATTCGAGAACTTGTATATTGAGTGACGGAACTCAACGCCGGGCTTTGTCTACAGACTGACTAAATGACGACCTGCACTGCTAAACCTAGGATATGTAAATAAATTAAATATAATCATTTCTTAAGTGGGAATCGAACCCATAACCAGTCACTGTCCCACTGCGCCACGACCGGCCTCAAATGGAATTTTGCAATCTTTAATAATCTTAAAATGCATAGCGCACTTGTTTTATATGCGTACCTATAACCACAGATGTAGGTCACAAAACACGCAATACAAATATGTAGGTGTTATACGATAATTAGATGGCTAAACAACATTTCTGAGTTTTTAACACTTTCAATATACATAACAAGTTCTTTCGACACAATCAACAATTGTTCAAAGAGATTTTCATATAGATATGGTCGAAATGTATAATTTAATGTTTATATTTTTGTATGTATATATCTTTTTATTATATACGTATATATATCTGTTTCCATCTTCTCATTTCTCTTTCTCATAATTGAGGAGAGATTGGTTATTTGATATCTAAAACTGTTGTTTCATTTTTCACAAACAAATATGTTATAAAAATGTAACAAAATTATATAATATGATGCAAATTACTTATAGTATGGTTTGAAAGCATATTTATCTTTTTATTTATATATATATATATATATATATATATATATATATATATATATATATATATATATATATATATATATATATATATATATATATATATATATATATCACACATGCCATTTATGTATTACATTTAAAAATATTGTTATTATTTTTTACTTTTTTTGTTATTTGTAACACTCATTCATTTCCATAGGTTGACTGGAAGAGATCTCTTCCACCTGTGTGTTTATTTCGACCTTTTTATTTATTTTTATTTTATATTAGGTAACCAGGACGTGGTACCTTGCAGTGTCAAGAAACTCCGTACTTTACTTCCCAACGAATTCGAGACATATCGTGATGAGAGGTGGAACTCAACGCCGCTCTTTGTCTTGCCAGAGCGAGGAATTGAAATTATTTAAATATAATCACACCCCCGAGTGGGAATCGATCCTGCAACCGATTGCGTTTACTGTTAGACGCTGTCCCACTGCGCCACAGCTGGCTTCAATTATTCAATTATTTATTCTTATTAGTAGAATGTTTTTCTTTTATTCATTTTTAAGTGCAATGAAAAAATGAGTTATTCATGATATGAGTTATTATTGAATAGGTAAGATTTGTTCGACTCCCACTCGTCTAAGTGATAATATTTAAATTATTTTCATTTTTCCATTGTGGTAAGATAAAACGCCACGTTGAGTATCACCAACGTCTCGAATTCGGATGGAAAACATAGATCTCATAGCTCAATAAAATCGTATAATGTTACTGTATAAATCCCTCAAACTGTTTCCAGGAGATGGGAGTTCGAATTTTATTAGGTTAAAATATATTTTTTTTATTTTTCACACCTTAGACGTGCAGGTGATACCATAAAAATATTCAATTTATATACATATATGTATATAAATTGAATAATAATAAGACACTTAATGATTTAAATACTGTTAAAATATGTAGTTCATATATTAAAATCGTTCTTGATGTTATAATTATAGTTATATCATTTTCTCATTATTTTAAATGCTTTTATTCTCTATATTCATACTCTGTACTCTACTACTACCATATTCAATGAGAGGGAGAAATTTACCTGCTATGCAAATGAATTAAACAAACGTATTTACTCTTATACTTTATTCCACTCAGTTCTTTGTGGTTCATTTAATAAACGGACGTGTATTTGTTATGAGTTCTCATTTTACTTAGATGCTGTCCCATATAAGACAGATAGGCAAATAAAACTAAGGCTAAATCGACTTTTAATTGTGACTGTACATTATAACCTAGTCTGTACAATGTACCTAGTTCACCAAAATCAGTTCAATTTTATAACTAAACACCAAATCACTACGGCAACACGAAGAAAAATGGAGATAAATATGATGTTAAGTTCTTCCGGTCATATACGAAATGATAAAAAGAAACCTTTGAAATGTAACACTTAGGTATGCAGTCGGTGTATGAGATATGAGTACCAACACACGGCCCGCGGCTGCCAGGAATTCCTGCTTAACACTTGTGACTGAATTAAATTTAATTAAAGCATGCGTACAATATTTCGCAGGCTATTTTCCTAATGTTCCACGTGAAGCATACGTTATGTTTATTACCCCAGACGGCCGTGCCCGCTATCCGCCTTTTGTAATTATGTTATTCATAATGTATACAATAAAAGGTACAATCATTATAAATTGTTAGGACAACAAATCATTTTTGTTACAAAAACCCCTTTTTAAAAAACTTTCTTTTTTCGGACGATTACTGTAAATAATATTAATCATGGTTTTAAAAAAATCATAAAAATAATCTAAATGAATAATTAAAAATATATTTCGTTAAATTAAGTTAAAAAAAGTTATCATAAAAAATTGAAATTTTGCATACTTAACATTACTGCTTTTTACAATTTAATTATATACAAGCTGTGCCCGTGACTTTGTCTACGTGGAACTTATATTTTTTTATATTAATATTTATATTTTTTTAGCTTCACGCTTTTATCCCGGATAACAGGGTAAACAGAAAGTATCTGGTGTCAAGACACTCTGTACTTTGCTTTCCATCGAATTCGAGACATTGCGTGTTGAGCGGTAGAACTCAACGCCGCACTTCATCTTACCAGAGCGAGATAATGTAAAATAATATAAATATAATCACTCTTCCGAGTAAAGATCGAGCTCACGGCCGATCACGTTTACAATCACACGCTGTCCCAGTGCGCCACTAGCGGCCTCATCTCTATTTTATAATTCTAAAATAAAAGTTATTTGATATAACATCAGATATCTGCCACTGAAAGCCCAGACTAAATTGGTCTACCCGTTCCAGAAATTAGCTGGAACAAACATAGAAACGCGACAGTCAGAAAAACATTATTAAAAATGTGTATTTTGGTAAACAGACAATCAAATTCTATTCATTTAAATAGATATATGCCGACTCTTGAAAAGTAAACTGGGAGCAGTGCCCAGGACTTGCACCATAAGTAAATTTAAGGGGACTTTCAAAATTAGTACTAACCCACACTTCCGCTATCCGAGCTGCTCTCTCTACATCGAAAAACGTGTCAGAAATAAAGCAATGACAATCTTAGACAGTCGGATATCTAGAGTTTTATTTGCATTCACTACCTTCCAGCAATGATTTAAATTATATAAATAATAAAATAATTAGTAGTTATTAAAATATATATATAATTTAATATAGATATATAATAAACATATTTTTTACTAATTTAGCCTACAAATCCTGATACTGATCTGATATGAGATCTTTGATTTCACATTTTTTTTACATTTTAAATAAAAGTGTTTTAAACAGATTATTGAAATTCCATTTTTGAAAGCACAACCTACACCTTTCAAACCATTTACAGTCTAACTATGACAGCGGACTACTGGAATATGTTCAAAATGTCAAATTTTCAAATGTGTATTTTCGAATACCAAAACATACGCGATTAATCTGTCTAAAATACTTTTATCTAATACAAATATGTTCGACTAAATACTGAAATTTCATTATACTGAAATACAAATGTAATTGAATTCATAGAATTGGAGTTAGGTAAAATGACGCTATACCAATATAACAATTGATATAATTTTCACGTTTCAATTTAATTAAAATAATATAACCTCATTATATTATTTTATTTTTTTATTACAATAATAAATAATTATAAATAAAATTTTGCTTACTTAACATTTAATAAAAATCCTCAAAAGGATTCGAAATGTGGAATGGAAATTATTTTTACTGGTTTACACAAAGTAAGCCAAAGGTGTGTACCCCTAACTTAGCCCTAGTTATAAGTTATAATTTTAAAAAAATCAGAATTGAAAATATCGTTCTAATAAATTAATTAAATTCTTGAATCTACAAAAAAAATATATATTTCTCAACTTGCTAACAAAGCGCGGCGATGAGTTCGATACCAACACGCAATTTCTCGATTTCGAGCGGCAGCACTCAACGGCATGTCTTGACACTAGTTTGTGTTCGACTACCATTGGCTATGCGGAAAAATGCGCCAAACACTGGTTACGAAACAACTGGACAGTTTGAAAATGTTCCCTGTCGACCAGTCTAAATTATTTAATGTACGTGTGCCCACTTGATAATAAAACATTCTAATTCTAAAAAGCATATTTAATCTATTTTACTATTTCTAAAGTGTTATTCCACACTTACGATTACAAAGTATTCTTTAAAAAACCTATAAAAATATTTACTATTATTATTTAAAAAAATTCTTCCAATCCTGAGTGTGGAATAACACTTGAAAAATATTAAAATAAATAGCAAACGATTGCTGGCCATATGATTATTTCTTAATAATCTTTGGACCTAGAAACAGATATTCTAACAACGTAAATAAGTTGTAACAAAACGTATAACAATTTCTGAAGAATCAGCTGGAAGTAGAACCCATGGCTTAGTGTTCAGTGCACTTGGACGGTTTCCAAAAGGCGCGGGTTTGAATCTTGGTGGGTTCAAATTTTTATAAGTTTTTTGAAAAATGGTTTCATATTTAAGCTAGAGACCGGTCGTGATACAGTGGGATAGCGTCTGACTGTAAACGAGATCGGTTGTGGGTTCGATCCCCACTCGGGGGAGTGATTATATTCAAAATTATTTTCACTTCCTCACTTTCGTAATACAAAGTACGGCGTTGATTTCCACCACTCCACACACAATGTCTCGAATTTGGTGGAAAGCGATGTACGGAGTGTTTTAAAATCTTCTGTCTACCCTGCTACACGGGATAAAAGCGTAAAGCTAAAAATATATATAATCTAGATTTTTGTTAAACTCAAACAAAAAACACATCACTCCATCTATAAATAGAAATATATATTTTTTATATCATCAAGAAATGTCTAAATATTTGAAACTTGTATAAGTTTCAAATATTTAGATAAGTATTTACACTTCGAAAATCAGTTAATCCAACATAAAGTTCAACAAATACTACTTTAACAAAGTGGTTACTACTTAAGTTTATTGATAAAGGTTTTTCCTCCAAATAAATAGCATTTCGTGGCACACATGTGGGTAATGCGTGTTATCCGGAAGAAGAATTATTAGATAAGCGATCCACGAAGAATCCTTAGATAACACCAGTAAACATTGCGTTCTTATAAAGATGCCGTCCCATTATTTTTCAAAGATATTTTTTTTTAGTTCATACTTTTTTATTGTAGCACATAGCAACGTAGACAGAAAATACCAAGTGTTAAGACACTCCGCACTTTTTTGAAGATATTGTAAGCGATATTTTATTTTAAGCCAATTTTGACATCAGCAAACAAAAAGACATATTTGATCACTTCGATTATATAAGTCTAGGCCGGTCGTGACGCAGTGGGACAGCGTCTTTCTGTAAACGCGACAGCTTTTGTTTTATCCCAATTGGGAGAATGATTACATTTAAATTATTTGTATTCCCTCGATTTGGTAAGATAAAGCGCGACGCTGAGTTTCGCCACTCAACATGCTCCCCCTTACCTCGCCACCTTGAGGGAAACCAGTTGCCCAGCTGGTCTAAGTTGAATAACCCGTTAAGAAAGAAAGTTCAGTTTAAACAACAACATGAAATGAATCATCATAGCCACTTATCATGCAATTTCTCAAATTCGACGGAAAATGAAGTAAGGAGTGTCTTGACAGTAAGTACTTCCTGTTTACCCTGCTACGCAACATGAAATACCACTGGTGGTTATTTCAAACCTAAATACTTTTATTGATCTTTTCATTTCCTGGGTCTAACGTAGTAACACAATGCACGACGTTGTAATTTGCTATGTAAGACTATTTCAACAAAACTAAAGCCTGTAGTTATAAGTATATTGAAAAATAATTTGACTGGGTTAATTGAAACATTTCATATCATAATAATCATTAAAAATGATCGCCCTTATCCAGTGGCTCACAAGCTTGTTGATGAAATCTAAGTTCTGCATTTTGTTTCCTCAGACCATCCGGCTAATATTTGATAGATGAACGCTATTTCCTTTGCCACAATGTAATAATAAAACATAACTTCCTTTGCTAATGTATTGTATTTTTGTTTAATAGATTAATGCTATATATTATTACACTTCAAACGTCTGATTTTGTTGTAGAGGTTTTGATTAATGTTTATAATATTATTTTCGAGGTATTTGATTAACGAGATTTTGTATCATTTTAGATGAAATTATTAAACGGAGATAATAAGAAAATATATTTTTGAAAATCCGACGTTTCGAGCATTTGACAGTATTCTATAGTAGTTAGACAAGTATACTCGTCTAGTTATGAATACCAAAAATAGGCTTTAAACTCAAAATAGTCTCATTATATTGTCATATACATAACCTGAATTTAGCTACATTAAGCCTTGTCTAAGAATCAAATTTGAACCTGTGACGTGTTTAATAGATTCTTATATTGGCTTTACACATCATATTAGCATGGTGATAATTTTCATATAATTGTATTTAAATTTCAAAAATTTCTATTATACCTTTGCTAAATTAATTTCAGCTATATCCTCGCTATGACAACACCCCAACGTACATTTCAAGCTCTTTATGACAGTGTAAATATTTACACTAGCGAAATAGGGTCAGTGGGAGGCTAATTAGAGGCATCTTTAAGCAAACTTAATGAATAGAGCGTGTTTCATTACCAGCCTCTGCCTGGGGGCTTTGTCGATATTTGGACTCGAAAGTGCCATTGTTGTTTTTGCCACATTTTGTTTCATAAGAAATTATTTATTAAAAAACATTGTCTTTTTTTCGTTTTGTATGAATTTGTTTAAGCTTGCGCGACAGTTACCCTTTCTGTACAGACTACGGTGAGCCGTGAGATGTACCTATATTTACCTGAATTTTAATAAAACATTTTAAAGTCGAGAGTCGAAAGTCGAAAGTAAAGGATTTGTAACAATACATGTTGTTTACAAGTAAAATAATTTATTATTTTTTTGTATTTATAAAAATATTGCTTAAAATGTAATAGGTATAAATCACAAACAGTGAGCGAGTTACAACAATTCAAATTATAAAGTGAGTAGCCTCAAATGTGATCGATGATTCAATTTAATGCATGACATTATAATAAAACAATACAATAGTAATTTATTGCCGTATTCACATTGATTTTTCTATAAATTATAAATTTATTGCCGTATTCACATCAATTTATCTATAAATTATAAATCGTTCAGGAAGTATAAACTGTGAAGTTTATTAAAAACGAAATAACAAACGTTTTATTGATCAAAAGAATTAAAAATATATAAAGTATTTAGTTAGTTAATAAAAATCATATTTACAATTTAATGAAGTTTGTCGGTTGTGGCGCAGTGAGACAGCATCTAAGTGTAAATGTAATCGTTTATGGGTTCGATCCCCAGTCGCAGGAGTAATAATTATATTTACATTATTTTCACTTCCTCACTCTTGTAAGGTCATTCGGTGCAAAGCAAAGTACGGAGTGTCTTGACACTAGGTACTTTTTGTCTACCCTGCTATGTGGGATTAAAGCATGAAACTAGTAAACATAGCTATAAAGGTTTTATTACAGAATATATTTTACTTATTAAAAACGGTTACTTGGTGCTATGTTGGTCGGTGTCGTCTATTAACATGTAAGAACGACATTAGAGTTGCAAATATGGCCAATCTTAAGTTTAAAAGAGCTTCTGCTGGTGTACCAGTGTATTGGTTTCAAATACTGCTTCTAACGAAATATAACGATTCTAAGTTAAGGATGATGTACAATTGATGAATAGGTATTAATTTTTTCATGAACAAACAGAAAAAACAAGAATAAAATAGATTATTTTTTTCCTTTACATGTTAAAAATAAACAAATCCTCTCATGAAATTATACTTAAGACAATCTTAGATAAAGTTCAAAATACAGTAACATGCAATAAAGCATAAAAAAATATTGTAATTAATTTAAAACATATATCGAAGTGTAATTATTATTTAAATGTGCGATACTAATACACCCACAATGATACTATGAATGTTTTCATTGCAAATTACACTGGAGCTTACGTCGCAGACCTAGTTACGCCATGCGTTAAACGCACCACATTCTACCATTATATCAGAAAGGATCCAATTAGTGTAATTACTAAATGCAACAACAGAATAATAAAGAGTATTTCAAAATAGGGCATTGTGCTTTTAAAAGGACACGTTCTTTATTTTTACAATAAAAAATGTCAAAGCTTATTTCTTTCACAAAATATAACAGTATTGTAGTTCAAGTTTCTATATTCCATATAGGAAACTATTTAATATGGTATAGGTACTAACTAGAGATTATATACTTAGAATGTTCCTTCATAAAAACGATTTCCATGATTTTCATTATTTCGAACTAAAGTCCAATTGATATTATAAAAATCTAATTTTAGTAGTATAGTAAATAAGCAAAAACTCAAACGAAGTAGGTTCTATTCCACTCATACATGGCAACTACTTTTTACATTTGTCTCAAATACCTAATAATAGCAGACCACCATGAAAGATGGCCATAAAAGATAGGAAGCAAGCGGTCATGTCCTCAACCATAGCGATCCTGCCCTTTTCCCGCCAAATCCCTGAGGGAGGGAAGGTGTGAGCACCTTTGCCGCGATTTATATTTTTTAATAATAAATGTAATTGTAGCGTAAAAATATGTATATAGTAAAATATGTTTAGTTTTATTTGTTTAATATTAATAATTATTTATATAAAAGTTCAAAAACTCGCTTTAATATAAATCTTAGTTCTATCTTAATCTAACCTTTTTTTATTTGTCTTTCTTTTTGATTATTTGTCTATTCGTCATCAATTAAGAATAAAAATTATCAAAAGACATCATCATCAGCCTAAAACTGTCCACTGCTGAACATAAGCCTCCCTCCTCTCCTCATCCAGTGTCTGCCGGCGTTCCTACGAATGTCGTTGGATCAGCGCGTCGGAAGTCATCCCACGTTACGCTTGCTGAGACATGGTCTCCACTCTAGGACTCGTCTGCTCCAGCGACCATCGGTCCTACGATAGATATGGCCAGCCCACTGCCGCTTCATTTTGTTTATTCTCCGAGCTATGCCCAATACTTTGGTTCTGTCACGGATAACCTCATTTCTGATTTTATCCGCGAGAGAGACCTAATAGAGCTCGTTCCAACGCCCGCTGCGCGACCTTAAACTTGTGGACTAGCCCCACTGTCAGTGTCCACGTCTGGGCACGATACGTCATCACGGGAAGAATGCAATGTTCGAAGACTTTCGTCTTCAAACATTGTGGGATAGCCGACGTAAGGACTTTACGAAGCCTGCCGAACGCTGTCCAGCCTAACTACATCCTCCTTACAACCTCCCTCTCAAAGTTCCCGGTGGCCCTGCTATTCCCGATCAAAATATATATTTAAAGAAAATCATATCATACACTGCATAAAAGGTTTAATAAAAATATTTGTACACGAACCGCTCGTTTAAATATTTTGAAACTGTCCAATATTTAGCCACTACAAAGCAAAGGAACGCAATAAAAGAGCCATTTCAAACTATGGATAGCATTCACGTTTTAAAAACTAATAACCCTCCCACAACATATCTGTGAATATCAAATGAAACGTTTGAAACGTTCATGTATTGCATCTTCGGTATATTTTAGTAAGCGACCCGCTCTCGCTTTGCAGGCATTTTATAAGTGTGTAAATATCTTATTAATTGTGAGGCCATTGTAGCGTGGAACTGGCGGAGCATCTGGCTGTAAACACGATGGGTTGTGAGTGCCATTTCTACTCCAAAGAATGATTATATTTCAAATTTAATTTTATTTCTTTGCTCTAAAACAAATCGCGGCGCTAATTTCGCTACTCGACACTCAATATCTCGACACTAAGTTGTCTCTGATCCTGCTATGCGAGATGCTTTACTAACTTCAAACCTACTATTATCTGACTGATACTAATATTATAAATATATATTTAGCTATATGAAAAAGATAACTGAATTTATAATATAAAATAAATCCTATTAATATCATAAATTCAAGAGTTTGAATGAATGCTTGTTACTTTTTCAGGCGAAAATTATTGAATTGATATTGATAAAATTTTAAAATGTTGTAGCTTATAAATCAGAAAACAGATAAAATATATATAATTATAAATATGTTTAATGTGGTTTTAATATAATAATAAAAGTTAAACTAACACTTCATCCCGCATAATAGAGTGGTCAGAGGCAAACCAGTGAAAAGACACTCCGTTGATTGCTATCCACCCAAAATCAAAACTCTCAAGAACTCAAAGTTTTATTCTACTATAGCGGAATTTATTTTTATTTCATTACCCCATATTGACAGCGAACCCAGTGAATTGCAAAAGATGTCCCACTGGGCCCCGATGGCCTCTAACATTATCCGAATCTAATAAAAAAGATCATAACAAAATTATAAGTAAAACGCAAACTAAAAGCGATCCAGTCTAAATTATTCCTACGAAGCACCTTTGTATTTAGACAACGCGATCAATACCTTCACTAATAGGTAAACATACTATCATGTTACACATTCTTATCTACTGTTATTTATTGCAAATACTTTGGTTTATATATACTTAAGGTAGTTTTGTTCACAATTCGTTCTCTGAGAGGTATAAATGGCATTGTGCTTGTGCTTAGGATTGCATTAAATGTATTTTTTTTCTTTAACTTCAAGCTTTTATCCCGCATAACAGGGTAACGTTCCTTTACAGAACCGATCGCGTTTACAGTCAGTTGCTGTCAGTCTGCGCCACGACTGGCCTTATTAGGTGTAAAGATTTTAAAAACTGTTTTTTTACAACTTTTTAACAATTATATTAACAAATAAAAAATATTACAATATACACTATATCAGCGTCAGTTGATATGAACATAAATTCATTCAGTACATTTAGACGTTCAGTGTTGAGCCATATAAGACATCAGTTACTGGTCTCCTTCTGAAAGTCAATTATCATATTGAAAAGCGGAGGACCGGTATCACGTGTCAACATAATAACTCACTCCACCGTCGTAGTCTAGGAGGTAGAACGCAGTATGTGCATCTATAACTTCCCCTATCCCAGAGAAGCTACTGTTGGAGGTTCATGATAGGCCTCCTATAAGTCTGGATGAAACCTTGGAGCGCTCAACCCTATAGTGTCTCATCTAGGTGCATAGGGTTTCGCCGACGAGCCCCACAATATTATCCGTCCGTAAGATTCACCTGCTTTGCACACGAATATGTTACTTATTCCAGCGTCAAAGAATATATAATCGATCAAGAATTATATCACACTTTGTTAATTCTTATAATGTTGAGTATTCGTGTACATATCTACTTTGAAAGTATTTCGTTGTTTTATCTTTCTTGTAAAGTATTTCTATTAATTAAAAATTGCTTTTTGTTTATTGTATTTAACGAATAATTTTTATGTTGTTTAATTTTTTTTTTATTTGTTTTAATTGTACAACTGAACACATTATAAACATTTCGTGTTTGCTTGCAAACGGCATTGCCATATAATATATGTATATGATTAGCGTAGCGCAGTGGGAAAGCGTCCGACTGTAAACGGGATCGGATATATTTATATATATATATATATATATATATATATATATATATATATATATATATATATATATATACATATATTTATATATATGTATTCGGAGCATTGATTATATGACCGTTATATACAAATTCCAAATATTTTAAGTAATAATATGAGTTTAATAAGATACTAGAGCAATTTTAAATGAGTTGTCATAAAATATTAACACTTACATGATTCTTGATTTAAAGTTAATCAAATATCTTTCGATTTATTTATTGATGGTATTGATTATTTTTTCATTACATATATATATCACCTTACCCAAAGCCGACCTTATCTTAGTATACTATGTACAGGCATCGTAAGATGTAGGAAAGTATGGATATTTTTATATGAAACTATTTAAAATGGATTAATCGCGTATATTTTGGTATTCAAAAATACATTTGGACACCTGACATTTTGAACGCTACATTAGTCCGTGGTCACTGGTAATGGTTTTCGAATACCAAAATATCGCATATATTTTTAACCCCTTTAAAATAGTTTCATTAAAAATGTGTAAAAATCGCGATAATCTAAAATTTTATTAGATACAATGTATATTATTTTTTGGTAATTAATATATTTGACTTATGCGTTTGTATAAAATAATGATCCTTTAATTAAAAAATAACTAATATGATTCATCGAAATGTATAATTATCAGTTCGTAAATGCAACAATACGGCCTTTATCAAACTTGTTGAATTATATTATTGAGAGCGACGCAAGTACAATTCAACTTAAAAATCATTTATCAGGTACATACATATGTAATTAAAAAATATTCCCATACTGTATATAATTTTATACATTTTTTAGCTTTACACATGTATATAAGTGTTGAGGCCGGTCGTGGGACAACATCTGACTTTAAACTCGATCAATTGTAAGTTCGATTCTCACTCGGGGAAAAGATTATATTTAAATCATTGTGATTTCATCGCTCTGGTAAGTCATAAGTCTCGAATTCGGAGTACTACGTACTTCCTGCCTAGTGTCTTCGTGTAAAAAATCAAAGCGAGGATGCTATTAGACACGTATCTACTATCTATATAGTATTTATTTATGGATAAACATTTTCCTCTTAACCTATGATGTGCACAAATAATACGTTCGCCATGAAACAATTGTAAATAACTAAAGTTATTATCATATTTATAAATAACAATATAGAAATAAACAAGACGTCATTGAAACGCGTAATTTCTATGAAACGTTTGTCGCTACATTGTTGTATGAATGTGCATGATTATAACAACTCTATCGCTTATAAATATTTTTTCTGTCACTTTAAGGCTCGCTGCCTTACATTCAACAAATACGTTTAGTTCATAAGATATATGTATGCGCATTAATAGTTCGAGGGTTCGGAACTTACTTAGTAGAGCTTTAGATTTTTTTTCTAGAGAAAGTAAGGCCAACTCAAGAGATATTTGTTATGCTTTGTGCTTGCTCCGCTCTTTGTCATATTATATCGGTATGACCGGTACACACAGCTATCACACATAAAGTCAGAAACCTGGCTATTTCATGGCTGGATTATATTTTCTAGTAGTAAAAGGTAGGGTCTAGAAAAACTTAATACGTTTTTAGGTTTTGTCCTCCAGAAAGCATTTTTTATAACTTTATACTTTATCCCTGTACTATATTATTTTATAATAACTAACCAACAATTTAAAATACATATTAGCCAGAATAATATATTTTAACAATGATGATGCCAATAGTATAAAATACAGATATATATGTTTATTTGCATGTTTTTCTGCATTTTGCTAATCTCAATAGCTAACTAATCAATTTAGGGGCTAAATTTTTACGGCTGTTTAAGTACGTAATTAATTTTAATTTAAATACAAATGAAATAGACAAATCCGCGAGTCGCAACTAGTATCATATATTTTTTTTTGCTTCACGCTTTTTTTAATCTCGCATAGCAAGGTAGACAAAAAGTACCTAGTGTCAAGACACTACGTACTTTGCTTTCCACCGAATTCAAGACATTGAGTGTTGAGTGGTGGAACTCAACGCCGCACTTTGTCTTACTAGAGCGAGGGAGTGAAAATAATTTAACATACATGTGTATAACAATAATGCTATCGTAAAATACAACGTAATGACTCATTACATATTGTATACATACGTATGTTATATGATGACGTAATACAACTAGCCTACATCTATACAATGATGTCCTCACAACAATGAGATACAACTGAAAGTCAAGGCTGTTTTAGTGCTATCTTCCATTGTCAATATTAACCCTTTTTTACTATAGATGGTTACATAGAGCAATGATAAAGGTACATATTATCTAAATTATATTATAATTAACTATACATTTTTAGATTCACGTTTTATTCATATGGGATATACAACCAGTATCAAGTTTTAACTTACCGAACTGGTGATCTGAAAATTTTAAATGTAGTCATTCATCCGAATGGGAACAGTACACACAACTTACGGCGCTTACAATCGGACACTACCCCACTGCACCTCGACATCCTTTAATAAATTAAATCTTAACCAACATACTTTCTATTTAACTGTATTAAATAAAATGTATATGGAGACAATCTATAATTGTTGATTTGACACACACATATATATATATATATATATATATATATATATATATATATATATATATATATATATATATATATATATATATATATATATATATACACTAATACACTGTTAAATAATGTTTTACAATAAATATATTGAAAAATCTTATAGAAATACGAAAATATTTCGAAATATAAGCCAAATTCCTATTAAGATGTAAATCCACTGATATCATTTACAGTCAGACACACTGACTTCATGAAAGTATAAATTATTTTAAATTCAATGATTCTAATTTAGGAGGAATTTAATTTTCATAATCATGCACATACAAACAAGCACGTGAGCGCTAAAGGTCGACTCATATGCCACTACAGGGCTATTGCGCTACCACATTATTATTCAAATATCATTTAAATAAAGCATTGCGTTGCATATCGAAATTAATTAAAATACTTCACTATGATAGGGACTACGTTTTAGTTTTAGACAAAGAGGGAATTTTACAGGGTTGTTCCACTAAATAATAGTGACAAAAATATAAAGAACTTTTTATTTTTACAGTTTCAAACTTTATCTTGCATAGAGAAGTCTGAAACAACGAAGTGTCAAAACACTATGTTGACCGCGTTTTCGCCCGAAATCGAGACATTACATATTAAGAGAACTCAACACCGCGCTTTGTCTTAGTCTGGTAAGAAACGATAATTAATTTTATACATAATCATTACTTCGAGTGGGAATTGAATTCACAGCCAATAGCGTTTACAGTCAGATGCTGTTCCACTGCGCTACAGTAGTCAGGATGGATAAAGAAGTTACCATTTATAATAGATTAGTTTTAGCGAATGTTAGACACATTAAATAAAATTAATTTGATCGAATTAATCGGGTATAATTTAATATCAGAAGTTTGTTTGGAAACCGGCATTTCAAACACTTCGTTCCTTGGTCACAGGTAGATCGTTCTACGAGTTGCACGTTTCCAGTTAAAATAGTTTCTTTGGTTAAAGCTAGCCTTCAATTGCTTTTCACAGATACTCGCAGTATTAAATACAGAGATAAACTCATTCATTACATGACGTTCAAAACTCTGAAATAAAGCGAATTTCTGCGTTTTCTTAAAGAAATTAAATTAAAGAAAATCTCAAAAAAAGTCAAAGGCTTGGAATAAAATGGCCGGGAATTTTCTGAAAGCTCGACAAAGACGGGTCTCCTTGTACTTGTACGCCCTGTGAATTCTAGTATTGAATTCTTTGACTTTTCCACCTTTTGTGGCTCACGAGGAAAAACATCGTATTACTGTTTTTAATAGCTTTATATTATTTTCACATTCGCTTAAGGTTGTGTAATCAGTAATAGATTGGATTACGAACTTTTATAAATTGTTACGAACTTTTAATAATTGTTGAATGGAATCTTATATAATTTTTAATAATGGACACTCTGTTCGCTCTAAGTTAGAATTATAAAACATAACGCCTGTTTTTTTAAAATAAGCATACTGTAATAAATATATTTTAAGCCCGTATAATTTTTTTTAGGAAAAAATTAACAAGTAGAATGGCCAGCTGATGGTAAGTGTTCATCTTCACCAACGTTGTGGATGCGTTGCCGGCCTTGCATGGTAGTAAAAGGAGATACTGGCTTTCGCAGCTAGAACTGTCGAGACCACTACGCCCTGAGAGAAAGGATGGGTTGGCACAGAGAAAATTTGCTTACATGACATCGAACCGGAACACATCATCAATTAATAAATTAAAAATATTATATGTATTTTGCAAAGACTAAGACGACTCCGTATTTTCTTTTCGTAAATTACATAATTTTTCATATACAAGAACCTACAATTCTTTAATTAATAATTAAATTTCACTAGTTTCAAGACCAGAATATTAACTTGATCCTCTCCAACTACCCTCTACGATAAAACTATTTCTGACTTCACAATAGTAAACCAAAATCCAGATCAAAATAGTCTCGAACACTATTCAAAACTATGGAAAAATGGATTCATATCAAGTAAAATCACCAGCAGTATGAATATTACAAACAGAATATGCTTTATTTACAATACAGCACAGGCACAATTGAACACTGATCTATTCCATTGAAATAAAGGAATAAAAGTGGAACATCGACACACGAGTTGTAGTACTATTTGTTGCAGCCATGAAAGGTAGAAAATATTTGACGGCCATAGCGTATAGCAATTTGTGCATCAAAAAATATAAATTCATGTCTGTGATAGTCATGTATGTGTAAACCTCATATATACTTACATAGACTTTATTTATTCATTTATGTATTCTTTATTGTACACCACAAAATATTGAAATATGTAAATGAATATATAAATGAATGTGGAGTACAGAAGGTGACTTTATCGCAGGAAACCTACAAATATCAACTTTTGGGCAACCTAAAGAGACTAGCCTCCAACTAATTTAACATTCTTTAGTTTTAAAATATTAAAGTAAACATATTTGTTGCTTAGAAAATTATATAAAAATTCGGAGTATGTAAATTAAACTCCGCTAGCTCCGCTACTACGGCATGTTAAAAACGTAGTTAAATTAAGAAGCAGCGAAATTCTAAAAGCTAGATTGTAATTAACTACTAGATTCGCCTGCTTCAAAAGTGTTTCTATAGGATTTTAACAAAGTATTTGCCTTTCTCGTCAGTCTACAGTAGTCAAAATGTCCTTCCACTGTTGACTGACGAGAAACGAGCTTAAAGAGATATTCAATGTTAATCAAGTGACGGAGTTACACTCTATATAATCTTTGGGGTGGCTCAAGATTAAAAACAATAAGAAAATTATTTTGGCTTCAGTAACTGCTGAAAGCTTCTATATATAATACCACAAATAATACCACAAAATTGTATGTACTTACTCGTATATGAATATATAGTAAAAAAAGTCAATATCCATTTTGATAGAAACACGTCACATAGCAGTCTCTATTAACTACGAACTGTTCGAACTGTTGACGAACGTAAAAATATCTCTTTAGTGAACTAAACCTCTTAACCCTATTACCTACTTTATTTCTCATGTTCCATTTTTCGTATAAATCTCGAATATTTTTTTTATGCCCTTTCATTTCAATTTTAACGAATTAATCCTTTCACGCCGTTCTGAAAGACTGGCGTTTGATATTGACACAGATGTAGATTTTACCACATTTCTATATATGTGAATGTGGTGGTACATATATAAGATGCTCGCAAGACTTTATAGTTATACTTGAAGTAAGATTTTTATTAAAGTTTTTTGTTACTATAAAAACAGATAAAATTAAATATTCAATTTAAGAAACAAAAGCACTTTTATTTTCTTTGAATTTTTCAAACAAGACTAAAACTGGACTATATTTTATAAAATTGGAACTATTTATTAACTAACGATTGTGACAGTTATGATGAAGACACATCGATTAAACCTTATTTATATCTACATGTTTATTAACCACATCCTAATTGCATGGTATGTAGAAAAACCTAAAGTTAATATTTTTAACCTAAAGTTAATGCCTAAAGTTTTTACTTTATTATATTTTTTATATGTATTAAAGAAATATTACATAAATATATATTACACTTGGTATATCTGTAAATTTCTTGAGTAGAACTTCATTTGGAAACATTACGTTTCCATGGCGACAAGTTGGAAGAAAGTCTTAGGGTGATAAGTAAAAATTGGATAAAATAAATTGGCTTACTTACAAGAACACGCTTTAAATTATTTTGCCGCTATCCTGGCAAGTAGAAACCGGACACGAGTACAAATTTTCGAGGAATTCAGATGGCAAATAATGGGGAAGCAAATAAACACGTGGTAAAATATATACATATTTTATTAATGTATGTAAAACTGGAATGTCTGTTTGGAATATTAACGTATATATATACGGTAGATATACCAAAATAGCATTTTTTACAATTTTTATCTGCCTATCTGTCTGTTCCCGCTTCTCTCTGGAACGGCTGGGCCAATTATACGGGACTTTCAGTAGTTATTGCTGAAATAATAAAGAGTAACTTAGGCTACCTTTGCTTTAAAACTGTAAATCCAGAGATGTTAAGTTCTACGCAAACCAAGTCGCAGGCACGGCTAGTTAATTATATATTTAGCCGATTTTATTAATTAATTTACTGATATCCATTTGGTCCAGTATAAGAGAGGCTGGTAATCTGTAACACAGGTCTCCTAGTACAGAGACCAGTCTCACACACATATATCTAATATAACAGCTAAAATAATCAATAATTTGAAATTTGACCTATAGTCAATCTTTGTGAAAGAAATAATAAAGTTATTATTATTATTATTAATAAAATAATTTACGTTAAATTAAGTTTTATAATACGCATAGTAATCAAACATTATGCGTAATCCTAAGTTCATTCGCACTTTTACTTGTTATAGCTACGTGGGACGTCACCCACGCACTGCGGAGAACGGCCAGACGAGCGTACTTGATCAAACCAACTGACATTTAATTAATTATAAACATAGTTATACAGTTCTTTAGAATGTTTGTAAATATTTTTGGCTATTAAACAATACTTGTTACATGATACTTACACAGATGGTAATAAGCGCGTGAACAAGACATTCTATAGAAAACACAACAAAAATCAAAAAGCATTGTACAGAAAATAAACTCCACACTTCCTCTAATGATAAAAGGGTCAGCTTCAATATAAATATACTTCTAATAGAAATTGAACACAGTTTCAGAAATTGCATTTCGTTCATAGATATGGATTTAAAAAATAATTTATAGAATGGGTTGAAAAGACTCATAAATTGTTTCAGGGTTAGATTTTCAAATCCTCAGACACAGTATGAGTATTAAGCAATTACAAAAACTAACAACCCGACACTCGCGCGCTTAAGACGAATCTAATAATGTATCATTTGTCAACATCGGTTCACGGGTTTAGCTATTGCAACGGAACAAATATATGGATATACTTAACATAAGTGGTAAAAACATAACCCTCCTTATCAATAATATAACTAAAAAAATAATACTAAATAGTACGCAGTATACGAACGTCATGAATTATCCTATAGCTATCTATAATAAGGAGGTATGGCAAGTGAACATTCAGCTTTTCTGGATTAACTTTAAAGTCACAGTTATAAAATAATCACGATAGAAATATTTGTCCTCTGCCGAGGTCGCGAAACACTGCGATTCCTGGACCTCGGCTAGTGGCGGCTGAGATGGAGCAGCGCGAAGTTAAAGCGGGTAAACGAGGCTGCCTATATCTGCCAAAGCGGAGTCCCATATAACCTTTCCTCAATCTCCCATCGGGATCCGTAATGTGATTTCTTAACGAGAAATATTTATATTTTTTTTATAAAAATATGCCTAAGATAGAAAATAAATAAGTAATTTGCTGTGCATTATAAAAACTATTTTCATAAACAGTAATCAATGTCTAGCATTTATACAGTTTAGATGTCAGTAAGTAAATAAGAAAAAAATAAGCTTAGTAACATAAATAGAAATTACACGTTCTCGATTTAGAAAAGACAAAAAGTGGCGTTGAGTTCCACCATTCAATACAATTCATTTAACATATCTCAATTCTTCGAAAAATTGGTAATTCTCCAAAAATGGTTTAGATATGACTTTCCATATTTGTTAATAATAAGCTCGTTTGAGGCGAATAAAATATTATAATTAAAAATCAAGTCTATTGGGCTACTACGTGGGCTAAAATTTGAACCTAGAAATTCGTAATGTCTAATTTAAAAGTAAACCATACATTTAAATATGTATAAATATAATTTAATATTAAAACCTAAAAATATTTAACTGAATTAGTTAAAGTAAAACAACAATTTAACAAATAAGCAAAAAAACGTAATCTTTTACTCCTTTAACTCCTTTAACTGTAAACACTCATAAACCAATAGTTATTACTTTGGAGTGTGCACGTGTTCTATGTTTTATTTATGTGTGTATAACTATATATATAAAACATATATTGTTTTACACACACATAAAATATGAATATAGTAAAAAAAAATAACATTATAAAAAACTACATATTGATTTAAGAGAATTGTTAGCTTTATTTTATGCGCAAGAAATACTTCGTCCTATGAGGCGGAAAACAACGCCGTAATTTGAAAAGATTTAAATATGAAAATTTGCTGAAACGGAATTTTTTTAAATATGAAAATTTGCAGAAACGGAATCTGCCACTATCAAAATATATTCAAATGAACTGAGATCAATTCACAAATAATAAACTCATATATAATTTGGCGAAATAAAGCGAGGAATATTTGGTATATGTCATTTATATGCACATACATTCGATCATTTACCCCTTGTTGCCATTAATATATGATTGACTTATTTACTATTAGCATGGCAACGCAACTGACATTTTGTGAGCTGAAAATTGACCAAGGTAAATACGTAATGGAATATATCTCAGGTCTGTTTAAATGAAATGGGTCCCAGAGTCTTTGAATAGATGGGAAGAGATAAAATATGTCAAAACGCTAGGCTTTTTCTAAGACTGAATTACTATCAACCATAACGACCTTCACCATGGTGAAGATCCGTGACTATACGCTTTTAGATACGCATTAAATGTATTTGGAAAGAATGAAAAAAAATCTTATTACAAGTTAAATAATCTTGTATCAGTTAAAAATTATATGGATTTAATAACACTTAGTCCAGACCACAGGTAATATGATAGAAAATAATAATCCACGACTGAGCCAGGTGACGAACATAAATACCTACAGAACAGATAAAACAAAGTCATTGAAACTATAAAATTTACACCTTTATTCACATACTAAGAAAATTTTTATTCTACTTTAGTATATGCTATACACTTTTGTTTTATATTATAGTAGAATTATTTCTAGATGCATTAAAATCGCAATGAACAAACGCAGTTCATTTGAAAGTTGCATCTATTTTGGTTTCCAATCTTATCCGAGCGGCACATGTACATCAATGCAATGCATTCATTCCAACTATAAAATTTATCATTATAGACTACGTCGTACTTTAGCATTATTAATAGTAGATCCGCGTACCAAAAACAAATAAATGTGGTAATAAGCTTACAACCCACACTGATCTAGTACACAAAGACATTCTATTTACGCCTATAACAATATCGAAATAAATTCTAAATTTAAAAAATATTTAAAGATGTTAATATAAACATAATATAAACAAGGATTCAATAATTGAGGCCTTTTCTCGCATAGCAGTCAGAGACAACTTAGTGTCAAGACACTCCGTTAATTACTTTCCGCCCGAAATCGGGACTGTGTGTTGAGGAAAGCTTTGTCGCAGTTGTTTGCAGAGAAATGAAAATAAATTTTAAATACCATCACTCTCTTATGTGGGATAAAGCGTGAAGCTAATTTATACCTACTCTCTTAAATTTCATCAGCTAATTATAAGTTGGAAAGAAATTGAATTTATTTAAATTTATTAGTTGAGTTTATATAATATTTTGACAATTAATAATGTATGTTATGGATATCATTAGATAACTTCAGGCCATACGAATTTCAAATTAACTTAATGTACCATATGTACGTACCATGTAGTCTTACAAAGTGCTTCATATAGTAACAGTTTTGTTTATCCTATAGTATAAAACGAAGTCACGTCCCTTGTCCGTGCACTTAGATCTTTCAAATTATGTAACAAATATTAACACGATTTTCATTAATACAGGTTGATACATGAGGGAAATTATAAATTTTAATAAAGTTTCTGATCTAAGGGAGAACACGGGCGGGCGCTAAAATAAAATAGATATAGTCATATAGTTCACGGCGACAAAGCCGCGAGTGGGCCGCTGGTATTAAATATAATCATTCCTACTAGTGGGAATTGAACCTACAACCAGATCAGATGCTTACCCATGCCGCCATGATGGCAAATAGATAATTATATTAAAATAAATCAAAATATTTCGTTATGCTGCGATAAAATAAAAGCACAATCTCTCAGACTAAATTATTATTTCCTGTTTACTACAAAATAAGATACTTTACAATTCAATTGAAATGACATAACTGGTTATTTTAAGTTAGGATATACGTATACGTACATACATATACAGCTACAATGAATCATACATACGTTTGTGAATCGAGTGCCGCATTCGTTGCTAGTGTGTCAGGCTTAGTTACAATACATGTGTTTCAATAAAACAAATCTAGTGACGTGCCTGTTTGTTTCCAACTAAGCAAAGAATTGCAAAAAGAATTTGTAGTAGAGGATTCATACAATATATAGGTATGCAAACTTTAAGGTTTAATATTAAACAAACAAATATTTTCATAATATGATCCACAATATGTATCTCATACTTAAATTATATAATATACCAGTGTCTCAGTTTGTTCAAGATAAGCGTTGCCATAGCAACGTTTATGTTACTTGGTACAGACGTGTTCATGAAACATATGGTAGGGGGTAATATTTATTTTATAAATTTAATATATAGGACGCGGTGGGACAACGTGTGATTATAATCACAATTGCTTGTAGTCGCAATTCCAACTCGGAGGAATTGTTATATCTAACTTTATCGATGGAATGTCTCGATTTCAGCCGGCAAGCAGTCAGCGGAGTGTCTTGTAACTAGGTTGTATCTGACTACCCTATGCGGGATAAATCGTGAAGCTGCTTTTTTATTAAAATTTTTCTAATTGTAATGGACTATCTAGGCTTTCGTAGATTTCTATAATGATAATTGTAATATGTCATTTTTTTTCATATCTGCAAAAAAGTAGACACAAAAATTAGTAATGCAGTAATTTATAATATAGTGTTTACATTCAAGTATTAAAGGTAAGAAATTCAAAGAAGATCTCATGTTTAGTTAGTAAACAAAACAGAAATGTAATTTTATATTACGAAAATGTAAAAGATATTTTGGCTATTATACGAGTACATTTGATACTAAATACGTTTGAAACATTATGTTATATTCATAGAAATGAATATAATGGAATTCAAGTCTGCGTATTTTAGAACGTAATTATCATGAGATATTATTTCACAGCATTTACATTTCGTATTATTTTTATGAAATTTAGATGTTGTGAAATCTGTTTTTGGAGACCCGTATGTAAAGGGTAAAAACGATACTCTATTAGTAAAACTCGATCCACTGTCTGTTCTGATTATGTGTTTGGTTGTGGGTTCGTTTCCTACTCTACCTTATTTGAATTGTTTATTTTAAACCGCTCTAGTATATTTTGAATCTGGGCAGAGACTAGAGAACTAAGTGACTGTACACTAAGTAAGCTTTTAATAGTTTTTCTCTTCTGTAGGAAAGAAAATTTATGTAGGAAAAATATATTTAAAAATCATTTTTAATAAAAATATAATATAACGAACTCCTTATACAAATATAACAAGTAATGGAGAAATAAAACCCTCGAGTTACACCTACAATAGGCACTTTATCTCCACTCAATCACTCACTCCACCCTTCCTCTCTGGTCTCAATACATCTGTTATTGAATTTTAAGACCAAGTTTCTTGGAGGCGATAATTTATCCTTTATGCGCTTACCTTTTATTACGTCGCTTTAAGCGTTTATCCATTTTAGAAAAAATATTTGTATTATGTACTAGATTGAAAGCAAATTTTACATTCTTTTTTATTTTAAGAAATTAAATTAAGAATTTTTAGAAAAAATCAACTCATTTAAAAAAATAAATATTCCTTTTTTTGGTTTCTCGCTTTCATCCCGCATAGCAGGGAGGGCAGACCGGAACTACCTAGTATCAAGACACTCCATACTCCGATTTCCGCCAAATTCAAGACGTTGCGTGTTAATTGGCGGAACTCATCGCCGCGTTTTGTCTGACCAGAGCGAGGAGGATGAAAATAATTGAGATAGTCATTCCCCAGAATGAGAAAATCGAACCCACAACCGATCACGTTTACGGTCAGACATTATCCCACAACGCCACGACCTCCCTCTTCTTATATCAAATTTATTCATATTAAAAGCAGTATAATCCTATACGTATTCTTTATAAATTTGAACGTATCCAGTTGATTTTATAATCTATTTTCACTAAAGACAAACAGTTTTGTTTCAACAAGAGTTTCGTTTTATTTCGTTATTTCCTCTTCACCGCGGGCCCTTTTAATCTTTTGCGGGGAGTTCGTATTATTTTGGTCAAACTTTCTCAACGCAAAGTAAAAAAGTTGCCTAATGTGTTTTTTATATAAGAAATTGTTTCGAAATTGCTTTTAGATATTCGTCGCGAAATTGGTTTTTAAATGAACTTGCAAAACCATGAATTTGATATCAACAAAGCATTGCGTAGTTATAATAGTACCTACCTACCGACAAGCATTTCGATGTAACTGCCGTGTTAAATTTGAATAGATGAATAAAAGGTTTACCCACAGGAATACATCCAACTTTTTCAATGGATAAAATAGCCCACGTCCGTTCTCGTGTCAAAAACAATCCATGTACCAAATTGAATAACGATCAGCCGAACCGCTAAGGCGTGAACGTACAACCAAAAAATATACTGAAGTAGATATCTAATGATACGTGTGAGTAACCGGTCATTTGTTTTGGTTATATCTATATTATTATGGGCAAGTTTGTATGTTTGTGAGAAATGAAGAGAAAATAATAAATTTGCTTTATTTTCATGCTAAAAACTGAACTCTAAGGGCTTTTACTCACAAATCACTTCTAACTTTATGCAAGTGAAATTAAGTTATTTCTTTTATAACTGCAATGCCATACCTTAATAACAAAAGAAGATGATAAATAAATAAAAAACTATGTTGTTCCTATTTAATTTTTTTCTAAAGATTGGCATTTTTAATTAGTAATAATCAAAAGAGGTGTACTTTTATAAACTAAGTAGACGAATTATCTCAAATATAAGCATATTTTTTTCTTACTTAAGCTAGAATTTTTTTTATAAAACTCACCTGGCGTCTAAAATAAATGCTAAATTATGAATAAAACACTTTTTACCTTGGAATAGTCTTGTATGACTCAGAATAGTATAAAATAATTGCATTTAGTATAACTAAATTTACTTATTATTATTATATGTTTTAAAAAACGCACTTTTGTTAAGCTTCTCACTTCTATACCGCATAGCAGAGTAGATAGGAAGTGTTAAGACACTCCTTTCCTTGCCGCCGAATTCGAAACATAGTGTTTGAGTGGCGGAACTCAACACTGCTTTGTCGTATTAAAGCGAGAAAATAAAAATAGTTTTAAATATAATCATTCTCCCGGGAATCACACTCACAACCGATTGAGACGATTGAACTTACAATAAAACGCTGTCCCACTGCGCTTCAAACTTTAGCCCTTATATGTATATAAAAATAACTTTAAAACCTCTAAATAAAGAGAGATAAATTTAGAAAATGTATTGTAGTATCGACTTATATAACTTTATTCCTTTACAGTAATTTGGGCCCAGCTGTTTGGTCGCCCACAATAATTAATTTAGCGTTCAATTTTAGTACTGGTGCGTTCTAATTTAATAATACGTATATCCGTAGTCTAATAATATATGTAGAAATCTAGTTCGAAATTAACTATCTAATATAAGTTGCAAATGTAAGTTTTAATTGAGTGTTTATATTGCTATATTATACGAGTTAAATTTAAATAGACAATATTCGTCATCATGAGGCATCATTTGTTTCCATTTCAATACTCCGATAAGACAAAGCGCGGCGTTGAATTCACCACTCAACAAGCATTTTCTCGATTATGGAAGGAAGATGTCAACGGAGCGTCTTGTCACTCGGTTATCTCTTATTAGATAGTCAAAGACAACCCAATGTCAAGACACTAGGTTGTCACTGTCACTCACAGCGTCGAGAGGTCACTGTTACTGCTAGGGAGGTCGCTATGCGGGATGAAGCGTGAAGCTGTTATTTGTTGAAAATTAAAAAAAACAGTTATATATATATATATATATATATATATATATATATATATATATGTATATAAGGCCTCCCTGTGATTATTTGGGCTTCGTTATTATCACATGGTTCTTCTACGTTTTCTTTCAAGGTTTGTCTTATTAAGTACGATTTAATAATCGATAAGGACCGACCAAATACTTCAATAATTTAACAATTCCTAATCGCCATATTCAACAATAGTTACTAACAGAATATATTAGTAAAATTATAAACAAACTATTAAACACTTACCTTTTATTAAAAATACGTGCAATGCAACGAGACGAATGAGCATGGATCAAAGGCGTTTATTACAAAAACAAAGGAAAAGTCACTTATTTAGTCAAAAATGTAAAATAAAAACTAATCATTGTCTGTCTTAAATTTCTGAATTTTTAAATCCACAAAGAATTTTATAATTTGTTTGAAACAATGTTGTTCTCAAGTACCATTTATTAAGTAGTAAAATGTTTCGTGGAAAATGTTTACTTTGCACGAACAAAATACCCACGGCGAAAACTTTAAAATGTCCTTCGGAAACTTCAACGCTTGCATTGGCGAATCTTACTTATTTAGGAATCCGTATATAAAAAAGTTTGTCTATATTAAAATATAATTTTATCTAATTCTCTGAGACTGGTCGTAGCGCTGTGGGACAGCTTCTGATTGTAAACACGATTGGTTATGGGTTCGATCGCCACTCGGGAGAGTGATGTTTAAATTATTTTCACTTCTTCGCTCTGGTAAGACAAAATGCGGCGTTAAGTTCCACCACTTAACACGCAATGTCACAGATTCGATGTGTTTTGACACTAGGTACTTCCTGTCTACCTAGCTATGCGGGATAAAAGCGTGAAGCTAAAAAAATTCTGTATATTCTCACGCGCGCAATTGCAATCTAATTACAATAGTGTAGTGAATCTGTTTATTTCTTCAAAGAATCATATTTATATTAAATAAAAAAATAACATTTTCTACTTAATAATACTTAGACAAAGATAGAAAAAAGTTATCACATTCATTATGTATTGATTTGTTATAATTTCCGATAATATTACCTTTATCGGTATTTATGTTATTATAACATCGGTACGGTTATTAATTTCATTTATGGTATAAATGTATCGATACGTTATCACTTCTTCTCGATAAGATTCATGTATCGATTCCATCATAGATTTTATGCGAGTCATTTTGAAATGCTATTAAATTTTTTTATAGGTAGGTAAATTTAAAAATAAATATTAATGAAAATACTTATAATATTGACAGAAAATGTAAAGAGAAAAAATAGCAAAAAGGCAAACGCCATTTGTATTCATTCATCGTCTGGAAGGAGGTGAGCCCAACTCTCAAGATTCATGACCCAACAAATAACTGGAAAACGGAACTTTGGAACAACAGACGAAACGGGCGCCATGAAAAATTACTAACTTTTCTTCGGGGAACTAAATTTAAGCCATCTTAATATGAAATGGGCCGAAAAATCTCAGGTTACTGTTCGGAACATCCCATGCAACTCCTTTGGGTCTAGGTTTTTTTTACAAGAGGAAAAAAATAGTAACGTTGTTCCCGCAAATATGAAATATTTATCGTCTTAGTAATATTCGCTTTTGGAAATTCATTAATATCTTGTCTAAATGAGTCCAAGCTATATTTTTTAATAAAGATATTAGTAACAAATGTACTTGGTGATATTTACACTCGAGTAGTAATATTTAAAACGATTGAGGTCTATAGTAGTCCCTTTTTTGTTAACTTAAACACCATTGGTAGGTCTAAGATACATGTTTACGACAAAAGTTATTTTTTTAAACATTATCGTACTAATTGTAAGAAGACTAGTTCACGTATTCATGTATTCTATTACAAGTGTATAGAATATAGTTTCAGAGACACGTCATCCTTATTCTCATATAAAAGAAAGGAGAAAACGGATCAATTAACTAACGAACTAGGTCGACTCTTACTTACTGTTACGAGATATATTTTTAGTTTAACGCTTTTATCCCGCATAGCAGTGTAGACAGGAATTACTTCTAATATCAAGACACTCTGTTTTCCGCTTGACGCCAAATTCCAGTTATTGGGTGTCGAGTGGCGAAACTTAACGTCGCGCATTGTCTTACCGAACGAGGAAATAAAAAAATAATGTAAATATAATTATTACCCCGAGTTGGAATCAAACCAACGACCGATCGCGCTTACAGACCACTTGACCTTGACCAGCCACTGCGCCACGACTGGCCTCATGCTATTTATACTTATTTCATATTTATACATACACATACACATCGTGTTATAAATAAGCAAATATTTGATAACATGTTCCCGCACTATAAGAAGGGTACTTAAAGGACACATTCCCATATAAATATTTTGCTTTTGCAGACAGTTTGACCTTGTTTTTGAATCGAAACCATAAAGTCAAGAAGGTAACCGGCCTCTAACGCAACACCTGCTATTGGTTGATCCTTATTCCCTATAATATAAGGCCACGAAACATATACGTACGATTTAAGCGCCCACTTATCATTTCTTGTGGCATAATAAATCTTAGGAACCGGTTTACAATTTTAATATTCTAATATATTGTAGTTTGTATCATGTGTGAATGGATAAAAACTAATATTTATACGATATTTTAATAGTACAGTGATTAAATGTTGATTAAGTAATTAATAACCGATACCGATAAGAACTTCGCTTAAGTTATAAATTGATTTGATTGAGCCGCGACAACGTTTGACTGTAAACGCGATGTAGGTTCGGAAATCGAACCCACAACCGATCGCGTACCGACTTGGAGGAATAATTATTTTTTAATTATTTTCATTTCATCGCTCTAGTAAGACAAATCGAAGCGTTCCGTTCCACCACTCAACATGCAATGTCTCGAATTTGGCGGAAGGTGGGATACGAACTGTTTCAACACTAAGTACTTTCTCTACCCTGGTATACGGGAAAAAATCGTGAAGCTAAAAAAGTCAAACAGTATATAAATAATTTAATGTTTAATATCAATAATACTAAATAAATATATAGAATTGTTTAATTAGTATTATAGATTAAGATGAGATTAATCGTTAAAAAACTCGAGTACCTTAGTTTTAAGTTACTTATTATATTAATGTAAGCTTTAAAAAAAGGCCGATCGTGGCGCAGTGCAATAACGTCTGACTGTATACGCGACCCGTTGTGCATTCGATCCACACTAAGGGGAGTGATTATATTTAAAATTATTTTCACTTCCTCGCCCTGGTAAGTCTGGTTAATGCGGCGTTGAGTTTTACCACTCAACACGCAATATCTCGAATTCGGTTGAAAGCGGAGTGTCTTGACACTAGGTACTTTCTGTCTACTCTACTTTGCGAGATAAAAGGAGTAAGAAATAATGTAACTATAAGGAAAGTAAATGTCCTAGTCCTGACCTAGTCTGTAGTGTAATTATTTTAATATAAAAATTCATAGTTGCAGTTAATTATATATTTTTATTACTCGAAAGAATCAGTATTCTTTCAAGTAAGTAAATCGACGAGGTGTTATGGGTCAAGTGAACGCAAAGTAGCATCTAACATTTCAAAATACACGGGTACAATAACCTCGTTTTCAGTAATTTTGGCTGCTCACATTTACTATCTCACGGAAATGATTAGTTTTTCTATATCGTAAAGAGATATCTCGTACTATAGTCATATATTTGGTGTATAAGTATACAGACAGAATAACTTATGGTTTGTAATTGTTTTAGAGTGGCTTATTCAATATATTTTTTTAACTTAGATAGAGTAAGGCTTTTTAAATATTTATTAAAGCAGATGCGTCATATAAAGCTAAATAATAAAAGATTATTAGAAGATATTATAAGTATAACACGTAATATCCATCGCCTAATTTTAACGTTGCTTCATATTTTTTTTGCAATAAGTATAAATAAATTATGAAAATTCTTAATAATTTTGTTGCAGTAGGAGAAGTCTAACTGTAAGCGCGATTAGTTGTGATTTGATTCTCATCATGGGAATGATTATATTTAAAACTTTCATTCTTTCTGGTAAGACAAAGCGCAGCGTTAAGTTCGTCAGTCAATACGCAATGTCTTGATTTTGGGCGGAAAACAGTCAAAGGAGTGTCTACGTCCAAGGTTATCTTACTGCTTCACTATGCAGGGTAAAGCTTGAAGCTAATAATTCAACGATTTCAAATTAATCGCTTATAATTTTTTAATATAATTTTGTTAAATACTATCACAGCGCAATGTTAAAAGTAACGCGAAAATTATGTATTCAATATCCAGTTGCTGTAATGCTTAAATAAAAAAAATATTCACCATTCCAATTAAATAACGCAGCGTTTAATTCAGCAATCCAGAACGCAGTATCAACAAATGCAAGATACATTAAATATTAAATATTTTCAAGGAACTGAAAGACATGTGTTAACTGATAAATGAATTTACCGTTCTCAATAACAACGCATCTCAATAACAAACCTTGAAAGGATATTTTGTAAACATCTCGCAGCTGATATACATATAAATGTCAAAACATATTCTATTGGTCTTTATTTATTTATTTCAGTTTTTGTAAATACAGGAAAAAAGTTTAAGGGCTTTTCAGATTTCTCTACGTTTTACTTGTGCAGCAAAAGCTAGAGCACTATTCAGTTTTTTTATAAATTTCATCGACAGACAAAATATACAAAAAATGCCATTGTGAATAGTTTTATATTGAAAAACCAAGTTATTTATACGTGAAAATGCATCAGTTTTTTTGTTTCATTTTTAGCTTCACGCTTTTATAGCCGCACAGCAGGGTAGATAGTGTCAAGACACTCCGTACTCCGCTTTCCGCCAAATTTAAGACGGAACTCAAAGCCACGCTATGTCTTACCAGAGCGAGTGAAATGGAAATAATTTAAACATAATCACTCCCCCGAGTGCGAATCGAATTCAAGTTGAATCATATATAAACTAAATATTTGAAATTTGCAATAAAATATATGCGTTCATAAAAAAATAATTAAACGATTTTAAAATGATGGTTTGTATTATCCTGCTTTTGTTGTAAGAAGGCGTGACGACCACCATTAGAGTTACATCCTGTTCGTTACTTGATTACAAAAATTCTGACAACACCGGATATTTCGGTCATTCGCTTATGTTGAGGTGTGTAGGTAATAATTACATATATTTTCACGGCTTTACGCTTTTTCCTACAAATAGGAAAGTATACAAAACATTGTGAATAAAGCCTTTGAGCTTTGTTTTATGATGCTGAGACTACAACCCGGCGATGCTGTAAGGTGGAACCGCAGGATACCGGAAACGCCGAATCGATCATCGTGAGAATCCTTGGACACACATATGTTTAGAATTTCTTCCTATGCTCATTCAGTTCATAAGCTTGACACAACGACGATTTGCCAGACTTTGCTCAACGATCGAACCTACAGAGATTACTTGCCATCAAAAACAACTGCATAATAAATACAATATTTTCAAAAAATATTACACACATGCATATTTAACAAAAACAATGTTTATTTTCCGTATTATTTTAGTATGACCATTTCTTTGAAATGAAACCATTATAGATATCATGTTTAAATCACTTAAACAGCGAGCAATTCACTTCAGTATGCAAAATGGAATCCAGACTCGCGAGCCTACACTGATTTTATTTATTTACATCTTTCTTTATTTCAATTGTATATAAGGACCTCTTTTAACTTATTTTTTGCTTTGATATAATATAATATGAATTAAACTTCGTATAATAAATTATATTTTACTCCATTTTGTGATGTACTTAATATATGTGTTCTGTATTTTGAAAAAATAATACTAAAATACTTTCAAAACTTTCTTGCATTAAAAAAAACAAAAGCTGCAGCAAAATAAAAGTACCGTCAGCAACATCCCACAACAATTATAATTTATAATTTAATCCTTTGCTGTGTCTGGGGAACTTTTTCTTATGTAAATAGCTGTCAGACTGAGTGTTGGTCATGATTTATTTAATGTTTTGTAACTAAATACTTGCATTGAACTGTTCAAGGTAACGTGACAGCCTGTGCTATTTTTAAAATGATGCATTGTTGCAATGCACCTTTCTATCACTTTTGACGTAAAAGTTAAGATTACTGAGTAAATCTTTACAAAAACTAAGTCTACCTTATAATAATATATCAGTTAATATAAAGATTATTAACCCAGCTAATTTTCAGACTTACATAAATCTATATGATAATTTTGTTCCAAGAAGTAACTTCCCACTTGTAGATTTTGTGTGTGTCATGACTGCATTTGCGTGCAGTATACTGATAATTTTAAGGAAAAAGCAAAAAAAATATTTATTATCTCAATTGCTCCTGCTACTCTTAATCGCAGACAATTTCAAAACACACTCTGAATAGAGCAAGAAAGAATTTATATTAAAAATATCAACATTCTCTACAATGTTATTACAAATCATGACACGTCTAAAGACGATCCTTTTAATACATTGTTCAACAGTAAACGAACTATCTTTAATATAAATTATTTGAATTACTTACGTAATTACATAAGTACATAAACACATAATTCAGCATCCACGTACTAACATACTAAATAACAAAAAACCATGGACTCTTCCAGTTTTTTTGACTCGGCGGAGACGATTAAAAATAAAAAAAAAGCAATGGAGCAGTGCAAAATCTGAACCAGTCTCGGAACAAATTCCTTGCACTAATATGGAAATGCGATAAACTTGTGGTGAAGTACTCACGTGAGAAATGATACAACACGTGTAACAGTTGTTATTAATAGAATATATAACGCTAAGCGAAACAAGATTGACGCGATAAGGATTGTAAAACTCATACTTTGACATCATCAAACATCGAATCTTTTATGTTGTTCCAATTTATTTTTTAACGGGATAAATAATAGCAAAGGGGACCTAGTGTGAAGATACTCTGTAAGTATCGCGTTGGGTCAGACATTGCCTGACTGGACCATGATGATGTCAATTAATTGAATTTATAATATATAGAATGATAATATATAGAATCTCGATATTTCTCATTCCTGAGGGTATTTGTTGAAATCCTCCTTAATACATCCACGTCTTCCTAGGAACATGAAACACGTCCAACGATTTTGGCTGTGCCTTATCTGCCAATAACTCAGTAACGCAAAAGTTTTATTTATCTATACAAATAAATAAAATTGAAGTATCTGTTTGTAATATAAAGATAACTCGTTTATACTAAATGCCTATATATGTGTACATGGTACATATATGAAACCACATATTATAAAATTCTTGCCTGTCTGTCTGTCTATTTATTCTGGCTTATCTCTGTAACGACTGGATTGATTTTGACGGGACTTCAACTGACAGATAGCATAGCTGATATAATAAGGATAATTAAAATTCTAAAGTATAAATCCAGAGAAATAAAATTCCAAACGTACAAAATCGCGAGCACAGCTCGTATAGTATATAGATAAACAAAAAAATGCAAAATTATTCTTAAATTTTATTATAAGCATTCGATATTTTAAGGTTACCTACCTTGAAATATCGAATGCTTACTGTATACATAAATACCTTTATATTTTTATCCCACGTTTGAGCTTAAATCACTATTTTATAAGTAAAAGTATCAAAGCAATTCCAGATGTGTAATAGTTCTATTTTTAATAATACCTCAATATAATAAAAAAATTATAATTCTTAATTATTTAATGTTTCGACTATCCCACATAGTCACGGTAACCAGAGACAACTTAGCGTCCGGCTAAGTTAATGGACTCTTCAGTATCCGCCCGAATTCTACTATACGTCCTGTGTAGCGAAACTCAACGCCTCACTTTAACTTACCAGATAACCAAACCCACAACCAATCGCGTTCACAGTCGGACGCTGTTCCACTGCGCCACGATGGCCTCTAAAGTAATTATTTTTAAACTAGATTTTGCACATAGATTATATTATAATGTTACCTAATTACATTGTTCTGTAAATTATCTTGTCATGCACTGAACTACATATATTCTATCCGTAAGTCACTTATAAAACTAAATCAAGCGCTAGTCGATCATTTTTCAATCAGTTCTGTACATCGTTTTTTTATAATATTATTTATAAAAATGCCTGAGGAAAATAAAATTGGTTTTTTAAAAAAAACGTCCGATTTTTGTTGAGTGTTAATAAAATATAGCTTAAAATATATCTGCCGATTGTAGCGCAGTGGGACAACGTCTGACTGTAAACGTGATCAGTTGTGGATTCCATTCCCACTCTGGGGAATTCATGATTATATTGAAATTATCTTCGTTTGATCGTTCTGGAAAGCGCAGTGTTGAGTTACGCCAGTTGAGGCGCAACGCAAATCACGAATTACGGCGGAAAACGGAGTGCGGAGTGTTATGACGGAGTACTACGTGTGTACCATTTTTTTTTATTTTTTTCGTCAATTTTAACAGTACATCTAACTTTATAAGAACGCTAATGTAGCACTATACCATTAGTAACCAATTAACAATGACTACTCGTATAGCAAAAAAAAATACCTTTTTACATTAGAAACAAATAACATGTATCAAGCGTAAGATCTATTCAACGTGATTAAAGCCTTGCCAAGCCAAGTAATACGTGTCTTGCATTACGTTGTGGTGTATTTTAATTATCCTAGTGTTGTCTGAGTGTCTTCAAGAGCAGAGCACACACTCAACTTCCTCACTCAACCTCGATGCGTTAGATATTCTTATTGTGAAATCTTTTAAGTTGTGTTTTCATGTGTTTTAATGATGTATGAAAAAGATAAATTGGATGTTTCAGGTTCAGCTTGTTTTGATTGTTGACAAAGTTTACGGAATATTATTCACTAATTATGACCATGGTGGCGCGGTATACAGCGTCTGACTCTTAATACAATTGGTTGTGGGTTCGATTCCTAGCCAAAGGAATGACTATATTTAAGATTATTTCCATATCTTCGATCTGGTAAGAAAAAGCGCTGTCTCGGTTTCGGGTAGTAAAGTGCGAACAGGGTAATTAGAGTGATCCTATTAACAGGCACTCTGTTAGTAGGATCACTCTAATTACCCTGCTATGTTGAATAAAGCGTAACGATTGTTTTTTCTCCTTTATTTAAGTAGTACGTAGTACGTATTGTAACTTTTACAAGTTATAAAGTTCAAGTCAAGAATCCGTCATATGAAAGTCGTGTATGACGAACACCAAAGATTGGAAAGAAAAAAGAGAGATTTCTACTTTTTTTATAAACAAAGGATATAATGAAACATGCGTAGCTAATTTCCTAAATAGCTGGAGATACACTATATGGAACTATTGATTGATTGAAATCAATTACAAACCATATATTAAAGTTTGAAGAATCGTTGAAATTAGCATGTATTATATGGGCGTATACTGCATACATTATACATTATTAAGAAATGTAGCTTACGTGTTCAGATAAATTTGCTACTTAAATGCGAAAATCAAAACAGTCTACGCAGTTTGTTATTTTGACGCCAAACTGATTAAAATTTTAATAAAGTAATTCTTTAAGTTTTTAAAGGTTAGTTTTTATGCAAAATAAATGAAATCGTTAATCTTCGGTTAAGTACTTACAACTATATACAAGTTTGACACGTAAATCATCTTAAATGATATATGTATGTATATATATATATATATATATATATATATATATATATATATATATATATATATATATATATATATATATAACATTACCTATGCATTTCAATATGTCAAGTTTAACATATAATTATAAACTTCCTTTCATCATCACCGTGTTTAATTTGAGTCATGCCTGGCTGACTGTCATAAAAATAATGTAGAGTTTTTTTTTTATATTTTCATTTTCCCAAATCAAAATAGACAAAGCATAACATTGCATGCGTGGCAGACCACACGCATACAATCTCGCTAATATTTGTGAAAACCTTAGTTTATCTATAAGATAAAAAAAATGTATTTTTTAACACGCCTTTATTAACTTTACTTGTATCTAGTTATCAATCAAGTTATATATCTTGCAAAACAATTTTACTCAATTTATTTTTAATGTCTGTATTTACTTAAAAATGTGCACACGTATCCCAGACTAGATGACCTTGCCATGATGTCCAGGATAACGAAGGAATAATTAGTTTCCTTTGTTTAATTACCTCAATTATTTTAATTACTTAAAGTATCTTTTATATTTTAATTTATTTTCTTCATTCTATTCAAATAAAATCACCAATTGTATTGTTTACTAACTATGTACATCGGTTCTTTTTTTTATGATATACAAAATAAAAAAGCTTCTTAAAAATCTATAAAAATGTTTTCTAATCCTAAGTATGAAATAAAACTTTAAAAAATAGTAAAATAAAAGAAAAAAATTCAATAATACTAATAAACATTTGCAATATTGTTTTATCCTTAATCTCCACGTGTATAACAAAGAAAGTTATTTGCAAAAATATTTACAGCTGGCTGTACTCGAACCTGTGCCCTTACCATCTAAACTCAATTAACTAAAACTTATGACTGCGCACCAATGACATTGTGATACCTTATCAAAAACATATTTTTTACATTATAAGCAGTATTAAACGAAATGTCAATAATTTAACACTTTAAGACACAAATATAATACATTAACGATCCAATATGCCGAGTAGGCGTGATTGAAGAAGTAAAGTTAAAGTTAGTTTCACCATATAAAATATTACTTTTTTTTAAACGCATGCATATCAAAATTGAAATGACGTCACTCCCCCATCACTCACTAGATTTGCTATGCCTACACAAAAAATGCATATATTACTTCTTTGAACGTTCAAAAATGTACTTCTGCTTAATACGCCCGTCAATCAAAAATCCAATCTTGTCAATCTCCATATGTTTTATATCCTGTGAAGGATAGGTCCCAATAAGTGGTAAGCGCGGCGTTCAGTTTCGCCATGTTCCGTACAATCTCGCGAATCTGAGTGTAAAGAAGAGAACAAAGTTGTTCTATGAATTTTCCTGGTTCTATGAATTTACCTAAAAATAAGTAGCAAGTTAAATTTAAAATAAGTAGCAGGGTGTAAAGTTCCGCCATGCAATATCTTAAACTCATACGTAAAGTAGAAGAGCTAAGAGTCTTGACACCAGGTTTCACAATGTGAAACAAGAAAAACCTCCTCAGAATTTTTATAATAATAATATGCATTTTGAATATATTATAGTATTGTACAAAACAAATCCATTTTACATTAAATTAACAAATATCATTAAATAAAAACATTTTTTTTACTTTGAAATCACCCATATAATCTAAGTACAATAAATACATTTACATACAAAATTTAAAGATGATCTTAACAAATAACTTATAACTGAAACTTATCTATGGTGTAGCAATTTGTTCATTGCTTATAAATATAAATGAGTATTGTTTTTTTTTGTTTAGGCTTCATGTCGTTGCCCACGATCACGTCAAGGACAGTCTTATCAGCTTGGATCGCTGGAGCGTGAACCATACTATCGAGCCAGCGAATCACGTACCACTTCTTCTCAATATTCTAGCAAGAAACTCGCAAAAATCAAATGATCACACAAAATTGATTGACAATTTAATGCTTTTAAGGTGTTTTCTTTTTCTAAACATTGTGCTGGGTCGTGTCTTGAGAATAAAGTCGTATCTCAATTACGGTGTGACGTAATATAATATTAAGTGCAAAAGTGTTAACGGGATTAGTTTAGTAGTTGAAAATTAAAAATGTATATTGAGCCCATAAGCAGATTTGTTTCTTAGTAAGCGCTAAGCTCAACTTTGTTGTATATCGCTTAAACGCGTAATATAAATCTCGCTTAGTAAGTACAAGTTCTACAATAAAATGATTATTTAGAAATTTAATATGTTACGTTGTATTCAAATAATTTCTAATATTATATACTTAAATACCAAGTGAAATTACTGAAATACAGTCTGATATGTTTTTCAGTACAAATATTTAGGTATGCGTCTTGAATGTTCGTGTTGAGCATCGTTATCGATGTCATAATACAAGTGTGGGCCACGCCACGGCCACAAATGCGGGTAGTCAGTGAAAATATTATTAAACTAAAAACTTATTTAATATATTTTAGTTTTTTTAATAATTACATTATAATTATGTCTAACGGGATGGTTCTGGATTTAAACACTTAGAAAATTTAAGTCAATAAGATCTTTGATTTTCGCAATTATTACACATATTGAATGAAAGTATTTTAACCGGATTAATCACGTATATTATGGTATTCGAAAATACATTTTAGGAGACCTGACGTTTCGAACAATATAGCAGTCCCTGGTCATATGTAGACTGACAGTATTTTCAAATACTATAATATACGCGAATTATCCATTTAAAATAGTTTCATTTAAAATTAATTCATGCTAATAAAGTTGTACGTTCACAGTTGATATGCAATTTTTTGCGGTCGATTCAGACAAAGCAAGGCGTTAAACCGCTTGCCAACTAGCAACTCTAAACTACAAAAACGGTCATTTTTTAATAACAAAAAAAATGTTTTTTTAAAGTGATTTATTTTAAGATTATCCGTACATTATCAATTGCGATTTCTATGTAGTAACTAACTGTAGTAGAAAATTACAAGTTTATTTCGACACGAGTTACACAACTAAATATGATAATGATATTCCAAGTTATTATGATTTTTGTTAAAGGTGATAGACTAGTCTACTTTAAAATTCAAGATAAGAATTGTTTTTCTCAAGTGAAGTTACTTTAAGCGTTAAAACGGGTTTAACAAGACGGCCTAGAATTTTTTTTTATAGGTATTAAGTATAGTTCGCTAAAGTGCAGTATCCTCGTATATGCATAATATTTATCATAACTTGAATAGTTTTGTTCTTATTCTATATCACGCAATATAATAACTTATTACAGCATCGAAGATCCCACTCGGGGGAATAATTAAATTCATTTAAATAATTTTTATTTCCTCTCTCTGGTAGCACAAAGCGCGACGTTAAGTTCCACAACTCTCAACACGCAATATCTCAAATTCGGTGAAAAACGGAGTACGGAGTGTCGTAACACTAGATTTCTATCTACTCTGCTAAGCGGGATAAAAGCGTGAAGTTATTTATTAAATCTACAAATGAAGTACAAGGTTCGATTACCGTTCTGGATTACTTTATAAATACAAATAATCAAATAATCATGAACAAATTTCTGTGTGATCAGATACTGAGGTATTTATTAGAAACAGAATTAGAAAAATATTAAAATATGTTACAAGATTTTTATTCACAGTAAAGTAGAGTATATCGTAAAGAGCCACAAGTTAATACTGGTCAAAAGCGACAAAAAATACTTAACGCTTTATCCGGCTTAGTTTAGTAATCAGAGACACCCTAATGACAAGACATCCCATTGACAGCATTTTGCCGGAAATCGAGACATTTCGTCTTAAATCGCAAATTCAAAGCCCAATTTTATATTAGTAGTAAGTAAAAGAAATTTTAAATATAATACAAACCGAGTGTGAATCGAATTCATAACCAATCGCGTTTACAGTCAGATTGTATAAAATATTGTATAAAATATGCCAATATATTTTAAGATATATTATTTTATACACTGTAAATATAAGTACCTACTAAATCTATAAATATTTCCACTAAAATGAACATATTGTAATCACATTGGTAACTGCTGTGTCAATACAGATACGATATACGTTAAGCTAGCTCAACACGTAACGCATGAGCTTTATTAATAAACCAGCGGAGTCTCGAGAGTCGAGTGCGAACCACATTATAGAATGTTGCCTAATTGTTTGTTATGAACTAAAATTTGCTTTATTTAATTACGTTTGGTTATAAACTTTTTAGTTGACGTGTGAAGCTTTTTTGTTATGAAAATAACTATTTCATGCTGTTTTTGGCTAAGAAAGCTAGAATGCTAATAAGATCAATTTACTTTACTATGAAATAAGATAAAAAATGATATTTTTATTTATCAAGTAACGCCTCCTTGACGCGGTTACATATACAGGTAAATTGCTGTAAGGTTAGATATACCTAATATATCGTTTTTGAATATATTTATATCCATATGTTATCTTACTTAACACTTGGTCTTCTCTGGTTATCCTGCTATATAAGATAATTTAAATACAATACTTTCAAGCTTACATTAAATAACTGCACTTCTAATTGTATACATTTTTAACTTAAGCATATAACATTTATGTAATCTTTCGGTGTTACGAATGGTTCTATGAATACTTGGGTCAAATTCAGTGATCATTTGAGTTTAGTACAAACTTTAATTGTAATTTTATAGTGAAATAAAAAGTTTTTATATTATGTTTTTCTTAAACGAATCATTAACTACTGATAGCAAAATTATAATTGGAAAAGTTCTTCCGTTCTTGGATATCTTACGAACACAGCCATAAAGAGTTTTAACCATAAGGTGAAGCATAATTTAAAAAATATATTTTAAGGCAGGCAGAAAATTGTTATATTAATCGAAGATTTCCTTTGGCAAGCTAAAGGGTCTATAAATGCGAAAGTATTGTGAGAAAAAATTATATCTTTAACGCTTTCAAGTAAAACTCATCTATTTTTAACACATCAGGTGTGCGAACATTTTTTTGTTAGTAATTACAGTGGACAGAGTGGACTGAGGGCGTGGGGTGTTTCCCTTTGCTTTTGAGTGAGATAGAGATAATCATGAGAGACCTGCGGGACTCGAACCTCGACTTACGTGAAGCTTACACGAACGTTATTTACGTAAGACGCCAACAAATTCTAGTAATATGTAAAGCAATGTTACATTTCGTCGTAATTGTAAATCCGAGTGCTAGTCATAGAGAAAGATTGATCATCTGTCAGACGCAAGATTAAGGATTTAATGTCACGCTTTATTGTTATTTCGAACAGCTTTTAATGTCATAGAGAAATACTAACAAAGAGATTTCTAATAATATCGGAAAATTGAAAATGAAATTTCTTATTAGTACTTAATAAATTGATAAAACTATTATGTAGTTTAATATAAAATATATAACCCGTTTTTGTGAGCGCATTAAGCGTTAAAGTTGAGATAAAAGTTCGACATCATCATAAAAAAAAACGCAAAAACATTTAAAAAGCTGTCTTCACTTTGTAGATTTACAATTGAGTTATTTTTTATTTACAAATATATTCCACTGAGTTATACCACACTTAGTTATACCACACTTAAGATTTGAAAACAGTTTTAGATAATAGAAATTTTGAAAGCAGTGTGATTCAAATCCGCGACTTTTGAATACCGTTCAAACACTGACCAATAGGTCATATCATCTTATACCGGCTGCATCGAAATTCTTATACCTTTGTTACAAATTGTTTATGTTGTTAGCGTCTCTTTAGAAAGTTGTTTATAAATTTATGCTGTGCAAAGATTAATAAGAAATAATCGTTTTGCAAGAGAGAATTTATTATTCTCAATATTTTGCCATTTTTAAAGTGCTATTCCACACTTGGGTTCGGAAAACTTTTTTGAAAAGATCTATAAAAATTTGAACGCAGCAGGATTCGAACCCGCTCCTATTAGAAACAGTCCAAGCGCTCTGACCACTAAGCTATGCGTTCTTCTACCGGCTGCGTCGAAATTCTTATACGCTTATCATAATTTATTCTAGGACTATATTAAGCCTTTACTAAGCTTTTTTAAACTCACTTAACCTTAATCCTATCTAATTATCAAAGAAGGCAATATTTTGCTACACAATTTATATCTACTTATCGTACGAAATGATTAAAAATATGCACACGTGTCCGGATCGGATAACATTATATTATCGTCGGAATATAAACGAGTTGACTTTATACGAGGGACGTATATATTACATATTAAAAACACACGTTTTGTAGTTAAGATCAATTTAATCGATAAATTATTTTTTATACTCTAATAATTTTTGAAACTATTTGAGGCCGTCGTGATCCAATGGGATAGCGTCAGACTGTTAACGCGATTAGTTGAGTTTCATTCCCTCTCGAGGGATTGATTATATTTACACTTTATTTTTATTTTTCTTTGAGTTGAATCAATTTTTGAATTATATATGAAATTATAATAAAGTCGTCGTAAAGTTGTACAATAAAAAAATATATCGTGTACTTAACTTTTTTTGATAATTACTTTTAAGATACAAAGTAATTATCGACAAAAACGTAAGTAGGTAGATTTAAATCGAGATTTAAGTTTAAAAAATACACATATAGCTAAGTCATACATTTTATATTACTTTATACAATAACAAAACAAAAATTGAAAACTGTAAACCAAAAGTTTGACAAAAAACAGAAATTTTATGAATTCATAAAAGCTTTTTTGAAAAAACGTATAAAAATTTGAACGCAGCGGCATTCGAACCCGCGCCTCTTGGATACCGTCCAAGCGCTCTGACCGCTAAGCCATGCGTTCTACTACCAGCTGCATCGAAATTCTTATACGTTTTGTTACAACTTATTTATGTTGTTAGCATCTCTGTAGAGAGATTTTTACAAATTTCTTCTACTTTTAAATAAATTTCTTCTACGTTTTTTCAAAAATGTTTTCTAATCCTAAGTGTGGAATAACACTTTAAAAATAGTAAATATTCATAAAAGCTATGTGATTAATGCTAATTAGATCGGGGGAGACCTTGCCTGACCTCCGAAAACACAGTATAGATGATGCTGGAGGAAGGTCACTAAAAAGCATCTGGAGTCACCGGAGGGCATGTATGAAGAGATTAATGATTGAACGAGGCGAAAGAATGTGCGGGGACCGTAGCGTTTGACGCTCCGACCTCTCTGACTATTCCGCCAAGAATAAAGCGTGATGCTAACAAAAAACTAAATCAATTAAGTACTTACAATATGGATAATAATATAGATAAATTTATGTTTTTTTATACAGCGTAAAGTTTGTATAGGGACAACCTAAATCAATTTTTACAACTCCTCAGTTCTCAGCCTTTTAAACATTTGAAATATGTAGAAAGTAAATTGGATTTTAACATTGCATTTAATATAGATATACATACATATACATCGCTCATCGTATCCGCTCATACATGATTCATACGTGTTTTCTTTATATGTGATTTTTTCTCCGAGAAATTGATCCCAGTCTTTAGCCAAGGTCTAAATCTATATAATACCTACTATATATACATAATTAAAATATTAATTCATATTATATTCCCATTACTTACCTTATCTATCTATCAACGTAAGAAAAATTTACAACGCAATTTTGACCCACTTTATACCGCTCCATTTACTTAGAAATTAACCTACTTGTATGAATTTTAGTTATAAATTTTTTTAAAGCTTGTGTAATGTCCGTCATATTTACAAGTAAATTATTGTATAAGAAAATCATAAATAGAAGGTAACTGTTAACTAGCATCGTTAAAGTCGTTGGAACGAGTTCCGTTTGTTTGTATGCATTCAAGGTCTGCACTTGACAGTATGATTTCCTAGCAGTAAACAACCGTTCTTATTTGTTATGATAAAACATTTACATAGAAAATTTAAAACAATATTTATTTTTAATAAGCAACTAATATTAAAATACAATTAAAAAGTTTTTACTCTACTTAGTTTTATATTTTTAAATAATTAAAAGGACCGATAAAATTTATTACATACGATACATAAAAGGCAATTTCATTTAAAATATCATATAAAGTAAATTAATTATAAATTCTAACGTATTTTATCTGATCGTAAGACACAGTAGGAACAAAAAATCAAACCACCTATTAAATCACAATTTACAAGCTTCTACAATTTAATAACAGTTCGTAAATAATTTTAATGGGACCTCTGCGGTCTCTTGTACTTTATTTTGACCACGTGCTCCCATAAAATGACGTTACTCGTGATACACTTTTTAGTATCATTTGAAAACGTTTTTTTTTTTATTTTGTATATATATGTTTACGTGACAAAGGTAGAAAATATAATTCTTCATATTTTTTTTGGTAACATTTTATTATTTAATTAAACGTCTAAATTTGATTTAAATACAATACGTGTATTATTCAAAATAATATTCAAGTTTAGATAAAAAACAGAACAATATTATAAATTTAATTTCAAATAATTTTGAAATAATTAAATTATAATCAATCTCGCTTATAAAATACAGGTGACAAACTTACATTTTGAAGATGCTGCGATTTACGGGATCCAAAACTGTTCACTACAAGCACAAAATACACAAAATAGATACGGCACTTGACATCTCGTGTTTCACTTTGCACAACCGACACAAATCACACGTCCACTCACATCGGCGGACGCCGGGGTACTGAAACTGAATTCCACAAAACCTTTCGAAGGGTGGTTTCAACCCTTAAATGCAAGCATTCTAATAAAACGCCTCGCAAGATAACATTTTAAGCAATTTCTCTGTTTATATTTCACGAAAAATATGAGAACTGATGATTTAAATTGGTATGTTTTTAACTTTTTAAACGGCTTACGAGTTTGTTGTTAGTTTTCTTGTGTCATTTGTTCTGGAACAGGATTTTGTATGGAGATTAAAATAGTATAATGTACATTTCATTACACTAATATGCTCATAAGCGTCGTGTGTATCAAACGCATTCGAACTCAAATAATTCCTGTATTTGAAATGTTTTATTATTTTTCTACATCCCATCGTGGCGCAGTAGGATATATAATAAACTCTGACCGTGAAACGCTATGTTTAGGTTCGATTCGCATTTGGGGAAATGATTATATTTAAAATTTATTTTGAATTTTAACATTTCTAGGTCTATATTTTACAATTCTAATTTCTAATTCTAATAAAATGTTATTTTGATACATTTACCATGCAAACGGACACAATTCAATTTCAATCAGTCAATTTTGTTTATTTGTATATATTATTTTCATTTTCTTAATTTCGTAAAACAGTGCAGTGCATCGCCACAACTCTAGAAATGAGCAGAATGGAGCGTCTTAAATCTTGTTCTCTCTGTCTCTCTCTCTCTCTGTGTGTGTGTTTATATGTGTACTATAAAAATGTTTTGTTATTTTGTAGATATACCTATAGATTTTAATATTCAAATTAGTATTTTTTTATTTTCTATTAACACATATAATGTGTTAATAGAAAATAAAAAAATATCTATATTATTTAAATTATTATCAAAAGATTAGAAAATTAGAATTATAAAAGTCTTGTAAAACTTAAATACATAATCTAAAGCAAAAATATTACATGTCAAAAAAAGATAACAGTCAACTCCACTGACAACCTCCATACAATCCTTATATACATAATACGCGTTATACCTATCTTATTATGATGTTGAACACCAATGCTATTTAAATATTTTAAAGAAATAAATTCATAGTTTGAGTACATTAGAATTAGTTTAATATTACACTAAATATACGGTGACCTTGAAATAGATTGAATGAATGTTTTTATGATAATCGCAAAAAATAGTTAGAGATATCAATGCAAATCAGCTATTATACGTAAAATATTGCAAAATAATTTTAAAATGCTTAAGTGTTACTGATAAGAAACATATCTTTTCTAGTTCTTGTGAACTATCGTCATGAATTTCAAAACACTTATAAATGTAAGAATATAAATCATAGAGGTTAAATACTGTGAAATTACTGCGTTTAATGTTGCTAACCTATTATTTGAGTAAAATTTATTCGTCCATTTTATCAAAACGTTTCCACACATATTTTTCAGAGGCCGGACGTGGCGCAGTGTGACAAAGATTGACTGTAAACACGATCGTTTATGGGTTCGATTCTCACTCGCGGAAAAATTTACTCGATATTTAAATTATTTTCACTTCATCGTTCTGGTAACACAACGTTCGGCGTTGAGCCCTGCCACTCAACATGCCTCGAATTCTGCAGAAAGTAAAGAATATTTGACATTAGGTACTTTCCGTCTACTCTGCTATGCAGGACACAAGTAGGAAGCTAAAAAAACTCTAACATACATTATTCTGAAGATTGCAAGTAAACAGAACCTTTTGTCACTCAGTTCACCATTTTCACTTGTTTGAAGAAATTTGTGTTAAACTATCGAGCAACACGTTTTATTTATCAGACGAGGAAATTATAAATTTTATATTTAAGTGGAGGATGGAGTGTCTTGACACTAGGCACTTCCTGTCTACCCCGCAATGCGGGATAATAAAGCGTGAAGCTAAAAAAAGAAATAAAAATCTAATTATAGGAGCGGCATTGAAACTCACAATTGTCTATCTGGATCAACATTATATCAGACTCGATCCCACCAGACGATAACGTCTATATTGATTAATAACTGTTTAAGCCACATCAAGCTGTTTTTCGTCTTGTAATAGCTATGAACACAGTAGCTATTATACTTCGTTAGTGAAAAATTTAGGTCATCCACGAGAATTACCCAAGTTTGGTCTGCAAGATAAAACTCCACGGATCTCTTATCTCTGTGCTAAATATTTAATCTTAATTAATTATAATTTTAAGTAGACGTGTGCTGATGTATTTTAGTAAATTTCGTATTCAAATTGTGTATCTGGGTGAAATTTTTTATATATTTATACTTATTTTCTTAAACACAATATGACATAAGTGATGTGACGTCATTTTGTGTAAACCCTTCCAAAATACGTCCCACCAAAGGCCATTCTCTTAACACCGGTCAAACAACTGATCTACCAATCAATTGACAAGCCGATCGAGCAAATACTTAGATACTTATATAAACGCTTGATCATTTTCATTTTTCTAGAATAACCAGGAAGGGAAGGAAACTTTAAAGGGTGTATTTTTTATTTTTAAAAATACTTAAAATCGAATAATGCTGTTTATTCTGTTATTAGTTGAATATTATTGTAAAAACGAAATATATCATATCCGGTAACATTTAAGTACAAAATACCAATTAAAAAATACAAAGCAATTTATTTATTATCTACGTATCTATCTACGTATTTATTTATTATCTAGATAATGCATTTAAATTCACTCAATTACTCTTAGATAAATACTTTTATATAATTTCATTGATTTACTGGTATAATTAAAAAATAAGTTTATTGTTACTTAGAATAAAGAGCTGCTATTATCTATCTTTTTAAAAACTTTAATTTAACTTGCTGTGTTAGTAAGTTAGAGTACATCAAAAAAAAGGTGAACTCTTGCAAACTTAACTTAACTTAGCTTTATTATCTATTCAGACTGTCCGCAGCAACAAAAAAAATGTATAACATTTTTTTGCATATTCCCTCCACAATGAATAAATGGTTAAAAGAGTAAAATTCAGGACACTTTTTTAAAAAAATACAGATAGCTTCAAAATCTTGTTTTTTTAATATATATTCGACATGTCACTTGTTCCTACGTAGCAAGTTAGGTCAAAATACATTTTTTTTATTATATATGTAGCAGATGAGACTGGATAGATATAAAAAATAAATGAGTAGAACAACCTCTGACCACCGTTTGCAACAAATTAAGAGCAGCACCAACGACGTTTCTGCTCCTAATTTGTTGCCATAAAAATAGTAATTTGGCAAACAAAAAAAATGTAATATATTTCAATAAAACAAACCATTATAAGCTTGAATAAGCAATAGCAAAATTATAAACAAACTAAATCCCAAATATTATGGCCTTTGAAAAGAAAAAAAATTAAAGTTTCAACAAATAATTTTTATGAACAAAGCAACACAGATTTTACTTACAATTTTCTTCGCAACGATCAGTCGTCAAGTGTGTCCTCCGACACACGTGACGCCTTCATAATTACTTACACGCTTCCACAACTGGAAGTCAATCACATAACTATTTTTCATTTCAATTATCAAAAAATCTTATTCGATTTAAATAAACCTTTAATATTATAATAATCTTTAAAAACTATCAATAAATTATTCTAACGTGTTTAAAAGATGGACTGGCTAACATTCACATAATTATTATTGTATTACAACATATTGAATTAAACATTGAATTTGTAGTATTTCCAAATACTTTAGCATAATTTATTTACAATTAATCAATATTGTTTTTTTTAGCTTCACGCTTCATCCCGCATAGCAGGGTAGACAGAAAGTACCTAGTGTCAAGACATTCCATACTTCGCTTTCCACCGAAGTCGAGACATTGCGTGTTGAGTAGTGGAACTCAACGCCGCACTTTGTCTTTACCAGAGCGAGGAAGTGAAAATAATTTAAATATAATCACTCCAGCGAGTGGGGATCGAACCCACAACCGGTCGCGTTTACAGTCAGACGCTGTCACACTGCGCCACTACTGGCCATGACTGGTTCAATATTGATCTTGAATAATTAATAATTTTCTAAATCACGAAATTATTTATATCAAAGTAATAATCGCGACGATATATATTTAGACCTAATAAAAAAGTGCGTTCTAGTTTAACAGTCTCTATGAGTTAAAGTAGTCCTCGGTACATCTGTCAATATCAATCTAAAGCCTTGTTAGTGCCATTATTCTGTTCCCCATAATCGATGCTTCATCTATCTATTACTCATCCCCGTATAAGTTCAAGGTGACTTCGTTTTATGTTTCTTTGTTTGTTATTTTTCTTATACGTTTATCAAAATATTTTGAAAATTAAAATAAATATTTTGATAAACCTATAAGAAAAATAATAAATAAATTATAATTAAAACTGTGGAATAAATTATAATTAAAACTGCGGAATTATAACTTAACATAATATGAAATAATTCTACAGTTTTAATTATAATAGTCCTAAATGTCGCTATGTCAAGTTGATATCTATAGTCAGCTAATATCTATAAAAGACACAATGCAAAAGGAAATAGATAAAAGAATAAGAAACCGCCGGCCGGGCGTAGCGCAGTGTGACAGCGTATGACTGTCAAACGAGATCGGTTGTGGGGTCGATCCCCACTCGGAAGAGTGATTATATTTAAAATATTTTCACTTCCTCGCTCTGGTAAAGACAAAGAGCGGCGTTGAGTTCCACCACTCAACATGCAATGTCTCGAATTCTATTCTGCTAGGCGTGATAAAAGCGTGAAGCTAAAAAAAAATAAGAAACAGGTGGAAACGTTTCTAGTCGCTAAACGAGATCATAAAAGATAAGGATATTCCTATCAAAAGCAAAAGAAGAATATTAATATATAAATTAAATAATATAAAGAGCTTTACCAAATTAAAACATATAAACACTACTTACAAAAATGGAGATGGACATAGTAGGAGCAAATGTAGACCAGTTACACGTTGGGAAGACGATATAGAAAAGAACGCTGGTCCGGATTGGATACGTACTGCGAATGACCGAACAAAACAAATGAAAAGCACTAGAGGCCTTTGTCGAAAGATGAGCTGATCATAATAAGCCGGTAACCAATTTCTAAGATTTTAGTTGAATACAAAAATTTTAGATAATTTGCAATATTAATAATTTTTAATAATTTGCAATATTAAATATGTAACTATTTTTAGCAATAAAAGCTTATTTATATGTTCAAGTTTTAAATGAAATTTATTATTTAACTTAAAATTAAATAATACGATCGCCCTTGCACTCTGCAGTTATTGTGTTTTTTTCTTTTAATGGTTTCTGTGTTTTGGTGTGCCACAAAGAATTTGTTCTGTTTATCTATTTGTGCAGCTTGCACAAAAATGATATTGAAAAGTAAATATATACATGTTTATTTCAATCGTGGCATCGATCAAACCAGGAATCTTTGTTTTTGTACTTCTACATAGATTAAGTTGATCAGTTTAAAGCCGAACACTGTCCCACTGCGCCCCGACCGGCCTCATTACATATTTTGAAGCGGTTATATATTAACTCGAAAGGTAGTGGCGCAGTGGAAAAGCAACTGTTATCATGATCGGTTATAAGTTCGATTCCCACTCCATTGAATGATTAAATTTAATTTATCTTCAAATCTTAGCTCTTCTAAGACTAAGCGCGACGTTGAGTTCCACCAATCAAAAGATAATATTTTAAATTCAGGCAAAGAAAGAAAGAAATATCTTCTCGTTAGGGTTCTCCTTGACTACTCTTGTAAGCTAGATAAAGCTTGAAACTAAAAAATATAATATATAACTACTTTATACACATAACTCTAAGTAATTACTATATATTTGTGTACGACAATAAAGAAAGGCTATTACCTGTAATATAGTTCCCAATATAGTTATCCCAATATAGTTTATAACTATAATATTTTTAGTAGGAAAATTCACGAAAAAAAATGAAAACAAATTATACACAACATTTTTGAAAAAACGTATAAAAATTTGAACCCTCTATTATAATATTAAAATGAAATAGCAATCTCTCTTGTTAAACGATTATTTCTTAATAATCTTTAAATAGTAGAAATTTGTAAAAACCTCTATACAGAGATGCTAACAACATAAATAAATTGTAACAAAACGTATAAGAATTTCGACGCAGATGGTAGTAGAACGCATGGCTTAGCGGTCAGAGCGCTTGGACGGTATCCAAGAGGCGCGGGTTCAAATCCCGCTGCCTTCATATTTTTATACGTTTTTTCAAAAATGTTTTCTAATCCTAAGTGTGGAATAACACTTTAAAAATAGTAAATATTAAAATTATACACAATCTTTATCATCTGCAGCGGTTTAATTTAATTAAATAATTTACAATATATCGTTTTAAAAGCGATATTATACTAGTATATTAACATATTATTCAAAGTTTCCATACGTCAATAGCGAGTTAGAATGGCATATAAAGAAATAGGGGAAAAAAGCCATCAATACACTGTCGAAAAAGTAACTTGTGAATAGTTAAGTAAAAAGTTTTTCTTGTTGAGTACAAAAACTGTCATCATGTCTACAAAACTTTTAGTTTTTCAACTATTTTGATATTTTAACTGAACTCTGTCGACCTGACTGATATGAGTCTAGTCGTGGATGGCGATATGGATTTAGAATATTGTTTTTATTATTCAATTTCAGGAAACATTTTTTATCATGGACACACAACTTGTCTGTTTATCCCGCATATCATATCATATGGTGCCAAAACGCCTTTCACGGCTTTTCGCCCAAAATCGAGACATCACGTGTTGATTGGCGAACTCAACACCGCGCTTCGTCTTTTACAAGAGCATAGAAATGAAAGTACCTTTTAAATATAATCATTCCCCCGAGTAGGAAACGAACTCACGATCAATCGCGCTTACAGTCAGATGGGCCTCCTTTCTCTGGTAATAAACTAGTGACAAGCACGTGACTTTGCCTCTGCACACTCTACTCGTTCAGACAGCGGAGGCAACTATGTTGATGAAATAAATAATACAGATTTTTGATGAAATAAATAATATAGAAAATACAGATTTTACGTATGATTTTACGTACGATGATCCACACATGACATGTCTCATACACATGTCCACATGTGATTTCATGTATTCACATATGACACATGACACCACCGGTTCACATGTCAGGGAGGTGGAAGAGGCTCTTGGAAAGTGAAAGTCCCAAGTCACAGTCCCATACACTTCTCCGAGCCCCTCTTTCTATAGTGCAATGGGCCCAGCGACCATATATAAATCCATGGAATGATAAAGAAACTTCTTATCTTAGCGAAATGCTATATTTTAATCGCGTAGTGACAAATGTATGTGAACGTGTAGTGTGAGACGTAATCATGGTCGCCTCTACCTAAACCTGACAGATGCCCGAGTGTTTTTAAATCAGTATATGGAAAGTTCTATTTTCACAGTAGGCGTGGGGTACGGCTATTATTAGAATTACATTATGTTACGCTGGCAAGAATTCCTCAGGTAAAAGGTAAACAAAGGGTAATTCTGATATACATCAAGTTAAAAATAAACAGATACTTTTACCTCACATGTAGACATTTATAGAGAAAGCGATAATATAATTTTTATTAATACAGTACAAAACAAATATATTTTAACAGTTTCATTTAAAGTTTGTTCACACATTTTGGATGATCAAAATACAAAATTTCTGATGTAAAATTGAAGTACAGAATTTGAATTCCCACCTGTTGTGTTCCATCCAAGTCAATCTAAAGCATAATTGTTTAAATTTTTGGAATGATTCCAAAAAAAATCGGTTCTAATTTTGGTATGTTAATTTTTTTATATGTACCTATATAGATACAAATGAAGATTTAAATTAATATTATTTGTCTTCATATACCTAATACATACATTCTGTATAGATTTCCAAAACCACTTTATACCAGAATTGAATCGGTTGACTTCATCCAGTTTCAATCGGCTAAAGACGTTGGTTCAAAAGATTGAAGAGCTCGGGGTTGCTTTACCTTGTTGGTACGATACACCGACAGAAAAGCTCTCAATGCTGTACGATGCAGGCTAACGTATTGCTTAGTGTACCTATACAATATATTATACTTCGAATAACATAGATTTTGATCCTTTGCTATGATATAAAAATGTTGTAAATAATCTAGTTATTAAATAATATATACTTATATAGCATTTATATGAAATAAATTTGATCTTAGACTAATAAGGAAATACGTGCATATTTGGTATGCATAATCGTACTATAGTACGGCTACATATCGCGTGTATATTTGCGATTTCAAAATTATTTTAGGATATCTGTTAACTTTTGCAGACTTTTCCGTAGTCTTTTTAGATTAAGTTTAATGTAGAATGATGCCATGCGATACGTAGAGATTGCAATCCCGCAAAATGGGATACGACATTTCTGCGAGACCTCACGACACTTACTTACTACTAGTAGGCATTACTAGTGTAGAAACTGAGAGATTTTGCAATTCACTCAAAAGCAGGCATGGAAATGAGACTATTTATTTTTAATAGCGTATTTTCAAATGTTCATATTAGGTTGTGATTTGATTATTATTAAGTAAATTATATTAATAAATAATACTAATAATATTAAGTATATAATAATAATCACTTTTAATAGAAAAGATTATCCTTAAAGAAAACCTTTAATTACTATTTAAATTAAATTTAAATTTAAAGTATAAAATAAATGCTAGATCCTGCAAAATCCCGGACGGGACTGGTCGATTCTGTTTATCAATCGTATGTATATGACTCCATATAATGAGTATTGATGGACGAAAAATAAAGGAGACGGTAGCTCGTCACTAAGCAAACATCTTCTTTGTAAATTGTTAGAGATATCTGAAATTTTTATTATTCGACTAGCGGCCCGCTCGCGGTTTTGCCCGCGTGATCTCACTATACTATGGCTATATTTTCCTTACATGAACGCCTTTCTGCTTAAATTTCAGACTTGGTCAAAGTTTGTAATGCTTCAATAATAAAAATCTTTATTATTATTTATATTACAAATAAACAATATTTATTAGACTTCATATACACTTGTGAAAGTCCTTAACCCCTTATAATCTCATACTATTATACTTCTACTTCTCCTCCTACCCCCAATGCATTGCATAGACATGTGATTTTATACATAGATGTATCTAAGATGTATCAAGGTGGACCTTATGATATCATGATTCACATGTGATTTCCCTCACCAACATATATATACGATCCACATTCGATTTCACTTATTCACTATGTATGTACGTATGATTTTACTTGTCCACATATATGTATAAATCATATGTAAACCATAGTGACATATGTGGACGAGTGAATATCCACATGTGATTTCACCCTTCCACACAAATCACTTGTGGACCATGGGTCCACATGTGATTTTATTCATCCACATATGATGTCTTGGCCCATATATGATATAACTCGTCCACATATGAAATCATGGTCCACATAACATTTCATCCACCTATGACATCATTGTCCACATATTAGATTTCACTCTTCCACACATACCACCACGATACACATGTGAACTTCCTCGTCCACTTATGACACCATGGTCTTCATGTGATTTTACTCATCCACATATGACGTCTTAGCTCATTTATAATTTAACTCGTCCACATATGAAATCCTGGTCCACATATGATTTCATCCACCCACATATGACATCATTGTCCACATGTGATTTCAATCTTCCACATATGATACCACGGCCCACATGTGAGTTTCCTCGTCCACATATGAGACCATGGTCCACATGTGATTTTAGTCATCTGCGTATGACATCTTTGTCCACATGTGAATTCACTTTTCCATATATGCAACCACGGCCCACATGTGAGTTTGCTTACATACACATACGACACCATGGTCTACCTGAGAGTTTACTTATCCACATATGACACTATGGTCACATGTGGTTACACCCTTCCACACGTGCCACCATAGTCCACATGTGGTTTTACTTATCCACATATGACATTCCGACCCACATATGATTTTACTCGGCCACATATGACATCATAGTCCACATGTGATTTTAACCATCCACATATGATACCATGGTCCACGTGTGATTTCACCCATCCACATATGCCACTATGGTGCACATGTGATTTTGTTCATCCACATATGACATAATGGTTCACATGTGATTTCTCCCTCCACATATGCCATCATGGTCCACATATGATTTTGCTCATCCACATATGATACCATGGTCCACGTGTGATGTCACCCATCCACATATGCCACTATGGGCCACATGTGATTTTGCTCGTCCACATATGACATAATGGCTCACATGTGATTTGACACTTCCACACATGCCATCATGGTCCACATGTGATTTTACTCATCCACATATGATACCATGGTCCACATGTGATTTCCACTTAGTACACCAAGGTCCACATGTGTCTTTACTCATACACATATACCATATCCACATGTGATATTACTTGTCCACATATGACATCATGGTCCACATCTGGTTTCACCCTTCCACACGTGCCACCATAGTCTGCATGTGATTTTACCCATCCACATATGACATCCCGGCCCACATCTGATTTTACTTGCCCACATATAACACCATGGTCCACGTGTGACTTCAACCATCCACATATAATACCATGGCCCGCATTTGAATTTACTTGTCCACATATGACATCATGATCCACATACGATTTTCCTCGTCCACTTTATGATTCATGATTTCAAGAGGCCACATTGAGCTTACCTTTTTTTTAACGTGAAGAAATCGCGTCATGGATACCTTCCCTGGACTCGGGAAGGTTATGTGGGACTCCAGATTGGCAGATATAAGCAACCCCGTTTACCCACCAAAACCTCATGGTGCTCCTCCTCGACCGCCACTAGACGGAATGTTTACTAATTGACCCAGGACCAATTTCGGCCCCTTATATTTGCGCAACTAACTGGTTGCATGTGCAGAAAGATTTAGGCGACTGAAAAAATTCGCTCACAAATGCCACCGCAGAAGGAAGGATATGGAAATACGATGTGTGAAGTGATGGCTAGTGTGTCGTCAAGCCCTAGAAACTGGAGAGTTGACCAAAATGGGACAGGACGTAGATTTGTAGGAGTCAAGAACGGGACGGGAACCGCAACGGGAACGAGCATATGTTAGGAATAACAAACACAAGTACCGTGCGGTCTTCGACGTTTCGGTCCGTTATGCACAAAAGGCGGTTAGGACCATGGGTGGTTGGTGGGATTGGCCGGTTAGGGCGGAAGGCGGCAGTTATGTACGACCTAATACCAGGACCCCAGACGTTGATAAAAGAGGGTCCAACAGTTAAACAAAATTTAAATAAGTTAAACTATTACTATATGATGCAAATTGTAAAATTAAGATTAGATGGTACACAGATTATATTAAACTAATTTGAAACTCATAAGGCGTAATATAATCTAATAACTGAAAATATTGTAATAATTGAAAATAAATATTAAAATTAGTTATATATAAATAATACTTAGCTTATAAAATCTAAGAGATAGATACGAATCACCATCTTCATGCTTTATCCCGCATAACAGAGTGGCCAGACACAGCCTAGTGTCAAGACACTCCGTTGATTGTGTTCCGCCCGAAATCGAGAAAGTGTGATGAGAGGCAAACTCAAGGATAAGGATAAGGATTGTAAACGTCATAACTCCTTTTGTCGAGGGACACCAAATTAGATGCAACAGATGAAATATTTGCTCTTATCCTGCTGGCCCCTTTAGCTTAATTTTTACAGATTTAACGTCATAATTATATTCTTTTATTAGTTAATAAATGATTATATTTGTGAGATGATTATTTTTATTGAATATAAATTAAAACTACTTCTCTATACTAGATGTCTTGTTATATTCACCCTTAAGCATTTAGTAAACAAATTAGTTTAAAAATATATTAAAACACAAAAGTAAACAAACAAACTCTTATGAAATGTTATATCGTTTTCAGAAGTAAACGTGGATAAATACAATATTCTTTGTTACTTTAACTTAGAATAACATATTGAAGCTTTCAGTATTTAAATGAAGGTTTGTAAACAAATCAAAGAAAAATTAAAAAAAAAAATTTAAACAAAATTTAAGTAAAACTTACTTTATAATATAAAATCGATATTCAGAACCCTACTTGGCTTTATGATTATGATGACGATATTGTAAATAATCAATTTTCTTCATATACACTCAACAAGTTAAAGAGTTTTAAACAATATTAATGATACATAGAAACGTTTAGAAATAATAAGACAATTATTTAAAAGTATAATTTAAATTATCAAAATTAATTTAATTTAAAATTAACCTCTAATATAAATCTGATTTTAAAATGTATAGCGGTAATGGCCATTACATTTTGGATGCCAGCCTTCAATCACTTAATGGGTGAAAATGGTAGATAGACGCCTGCATGACCTTATGTGAACGCCATTTGCGAATAGACCTTGTGGTTTCATTAAATGTCCTGAGTTCAATTCAATTTTACCTATTTTATAACCTCTAGTGAACTGTGTTGATATTATTTTGCAGTGCTAAATATTAGAAAAACAGTAACTTACTCTATTAGAGGTACTACTAATATGTATTCTAGGATTTCTTTAAGTAAGTTGACACCTACCTTAAATCTTAAACATTGTAATTATAATAGAAAAATGTCAAAAACAGAAAAAAGACGTATGCTAATGTATTATATTACATCCTGTATGTACATCCATCCTACTTATATTATATATGCGAAAGTTTGTTAAGATATATGTAGGTATGAATGTTTGATCTTTACTTATGAAGTTCAAAAACTAAGTTCATTCAGTAATTTTTAAAAAACCCTATAAACTTTGAATGAAGTGGAATTCGAACCTGCGAACCCCTTAGACACCGTACAAGCAACCTGACCGTTTAGCGCGGATTCGAATCCGGCGGATTTTGAACGCCGCGCGTTCAAATTTTCGGACGTTTTTTTTATTTTCTATCTATTATATTTTTTTATTCTAATAATTAATTTTAAAAATAGTAATAGACCATTTTTCTTTAAATATTTCAATCCTACTACCAACACAATACAATCTTATCCTGAAAATCGCAATCACACTTTAATATATGTACCTACACCTAATATTCAAAATTCGTTTATTACTATTCAGTAGTTGTTGCGTGAGTCCCAAAAAAAACGAACAGATAGACCACTTCAATTCAGATAGATAGACAAAAATTGTACCAAGTTGTTTTTTAGCTTTTACTACCGACATATTGACATCACACATTAATATAGTCTACTCTGTAATTAAATATATAGAACAGATTTAGGTATCTCGTAATTAGTTAACGTAAGTGTCTCTAATTACAATAATTATGCGATCGGGAGAGCACAAGCAAAGGAGTGCATATATTATTTTTAATATTACATAAATTGTTAAAAATACTGTGTTTGAAAACCTTTTTTCTATCACAGGGACTTATAGATTGGTAGGGCAAGTCGTATTTGCGCATTACTGAGCTTATTAGTGAAGATATATTGGAGTGTATTGTAAACCAATAATATTACTATAATAAATATACATATTGTTAGTTTGCAAAATAGTTCATTATTATTAATTAACAAGTAACAACACATAGAGTGTAGCAATAATAATAAAATATATCCATATTAATGTGCGAGTGAAACTAACGCAACATTTATCATTGGTGATATGAGTACTTTTAACGAATATAACATTATATTAATTAAAGGCCGGTCGTGGTCGTGGTCGCAGTGGGACAGCGTATGACTGTAAACGAGATCGGTTATAGGTTTGATTCCCAATCGGAGAAATATATTTCAATTATTTACATGTCCTCGCTCTGGTAAGGCTAAGAGCGGCTTCGAGTTCTACCGCACAACACGCAATATCTCTAATTCGTCGGAAAGTGGGGTACGGAGTGTCTTGACATTAGGTAGTTCTTGTCTAACCTGCTAGGCGGGATAAGAGTAAAGAAAAAAAAGATAACCATACACTTAACGGCGTATTTTAAATGCAAAATATGCGAAATTTATTATAGTCAACATTCTTCTTATTTTATTTGTGTATCGAGTGTGTTACTACAAACTATGGTTGGGAGTTGGGACTTATGGAAGTTTACCTGTGACCACGGACTACTGTGAACGTGTTCGAAACGTCGAGTTTTCAAACATATGTTAATCTGTTGAAAATATCGTTTAAAATGTGGTTGGGAGACGGTGGTTCCAGTTCCATTCGGATTTCATTCTTTATTCCGTATTTAAATAAAAATAAGCGGTGATATACTACACCGTTCTCCGTTTTTCACCCAAATTTTTGTGTGTTGAGTGATAGAATTCAATTCCAAGCCCTCCTATCTAGAAAGGCAAATGAAATTTAATCTTATGGAGCCCGAATGGTTAAGGATAACCATCGCGTTTCCAGTAAGATGATGTCAATCAACATAATATCTTTATTCTTACTTCTTCAGAAGGATACTATAAGCCCAGAAGGCAATAGCAGCTAACAGTAGTAGTAGTGCTGAAAAGAGCTGGTAAGAAATTCGATAAGTTAGTTTTCCAAGTGAATATTTGATACTATATGATAACAACTGTTAGAATAACAAATGAATTATATTGAAATAAGAATAGGGACGTCTGGATTAGAAAAATAGTTAGCACCGAACACAATCTATTATTCAAAAGTCAACCAGTAAAAACGTCCACTATGGCTTTAAGTGCCGACTTATATGGTCATCGAACAGAGGAAGACAAATCATGGTTAAAACGGAGAGTAGGTGTTTCCTAATAATATTATTATCCAAATGATTTCCTTTAAAATATTACTTTACCATACCTACATACATACATTATGTACCATAGTTACTAATATAATAAATTTACCAATATCCAATGTTACCTATTTATAAATAAATTACATGGGGCGCAGTGTCACAGCATCTGACTGTAAACACGACTGGTTGTGGGTACGAACCCCACTCGGGGTAGTGATTATATTTAAAATTATTTTCACTTCCTCGCTCTGGTAATACAAAGTGCACCGTTAAGTTCCGCCGCTCAATACACAATGTCTCGAATTCGGTGGAAAGCAAAGTACACTGCTTCACATATTTACAGTATTCTTATATAATCGTAAACGTAGATAAGTTATAAATGGTGTGTATTGAAGGCATCTCAGTATTTTTTACCCAAATATGGCTTATTGATAGAAAGGAAGCGATATGTATGGGATACTGATAGGAATAATGAATTTTGTAGATACATTTAAAGCGCCATATTGCAAGTAGGCAAGGCTATAATTTTGTTATACAGCCCTTACTAATTACAGGCCTTTGATGTAAACATGCTATAAATAATATATTCTGAATGTTCCCTAATGATTTTCATGGTTTATCCTGACTTATTTATGTATATATCTAGTAATATATATATATATATATATATATATATATATATATATATATATATATATATATATATATATATATATATTAATGTATCATATTTGATATTTTTTTTATTTTTGATTAAATTTATTCATTTTCCATTACAACATAAATATGTATATATTAATTACGAATTCTTTCACTGTTTTAAAGTGTTGTACAAGTATTTCAACCCGTGCCTCTTGGAAACTTGGAAACCGTCCAATCGCTCTGACTGCTAAGTCATGAGTTCTACATCCGGCTTCGTAGAAATTTTTACACGCTTGTTGCGGCTTGTTTTTGATGCTAGCAAATTTTCAGAAATAATCGTTTGGCAAGAAAGAATGCAGAAGCCTGTGAATAAGTGTGAAAGAAACCCTCAAATCATTTATATTTAATAAACATTAAATTAAGAAAAAGAACAAAGCTTCCAAAAAAACAATATATATTATATATTTTAACTATTTTGAAAGTTTCTGTCAAACTTAGGATATAAAAATATAGAGACGCGTGTTCAAATCGCGCTGCATTCAAATTCTTATACATTTTTCAAATATATTTTAATTACAAATATCCAATTGCAATTCAACCATACGCATTAAAAGCGTTTCTATGCCATTGTAAATAAAATTTTAAGTAAATAGTCTTTTTTGATACTTATTCTGAACAAGGAACAGGAAAAATAATGACAATAACCATTATGATAACGTGTGGCATATCATGTATATGAGGAATAAATTTATAAATATAAAACAATATATAGACAGGATCCATAGCTTCCGCCAGAGCGAATCCTCTCCAACATAATATGCCACCCACCCACGTCAAATGAAATGATTAATTTATTTTTCATACGCAGAAACAAAAAGAAACACCACGTAGCTATACAGTAATGTCTAATAAGAACTGACATGTGGCTCGTTTTTCGTGGTTTTAAAAATATGTTTGAAAAATATTAAATGTAAAGTGTATTAGCCATGATGTTTTAATTAAACATGACGTATACTTATATAAATAAGCAAATCTTAGGCTATTTTAAGATGTATTTATTAATGCTAGCGAAAATTTAACGAAAATTTTACAAAGAACCAGTCCTGCTTTATTATCTCTTAAGTAATGCTATAAATCTGTGAAACTCATCAAGAACCCAATGTGATATAGATAAGAAAAAAAAACAACATTTCGTTACATTAAAATAATAAGCTCTCCGTTATAAATCCGGTCCCTTATAATATCTCCCTTATAATACCGCTTTCGACCATTTACATACCCAATGAGGCAATAGGAAGTTCCAAACTAATATAAACCACTCGAGACAATAATGCAGAGTATGCAGTTGTATTTGAAATTACCTCTAGGCAGCAAACAAGGTGCACTAAATATCATATGTCAGTACAAAACTAGATTTTCAAATTTTGCAATATTAATGAGCGTTTTGAAATATTCAATAATTTTCTTATATTATCAGAATATATTTTCTCCAGTGAAATTTGTGTACATTACCATCGAATTGACATGAACAGCCTAACTGAGCCACTATGGCACCTAAATAAGCGGACACACGTGTCCAGTGTTAACGCAATTCAGTTCCACTTTCCGTGTAATTTTCGAGAGAGATATTGCAAAGTGCACGACGGAACTACTATCATTTAAAAAGCCAGAAAATGAAAAAAGTTTAAATATTATAATATTTCCGAGTTAAGGTTGAAGCCTCGAACATTAAAAAATCAAAAAAATATATATTCTTTATTCAAGCAGGCTATTAATAAACACTTTCGGTTTTTAAATCAATATAAAATGTCAATATTATCAGGAAGCTACCTCAGATGGCAGTTCTGATGTAAAGATCTGGCGGTAGTTTGAGAAACTCAACCTATGCTGTTTTCAAAAAGTTTTACAATGAGTTCATGTACAGTTAGACTCTGTATCACTACCCTACAAAGACACTATTAATATTAAATTTTTAACTATCATTATTAATATTATACGATAAATTACGATTTATTATTTATCTTTACTATTATTAAAAAGAGGAAATATTTGTATGTTTGTCGCGTTTTCACGCAAAACCTAATGGACCTATTTCAAAAACTCTTTCACCATTAGAAAGCTGCATCTTCACTTAGTAACATAGGCTATATGACATTTTCAAAAAATTAGGTATATCTGATAAAAATGCATTAATGTAAGCCAAGGTGTGGAAAAAGTAGCTATAAAAATCTATCATGGCGTAAAAACTATTGATGATAGAACAAAAAATGTTCTACAATATTATAGATCGTATCAATATCTAAAATAAATTCCGTGATACCTTATGTCCAACTACTGTATGTAGTTATGTCACTATAACTACGTTTGTACATTTTAAAAGTCGAAAAAAGAGGCTACAAGAATCAAATCACATTATTCATACCTCCTTATATCATTATTCATACATCGTTAATAATCCTTACACCATTACATAATTTTTAAATAAAGATTATTTCAATACCTATAAAATACTTTTTAAATTATTAAAATCAGACATTCCATTCAAAAGATATAACGAAAATAATTAATGAAATAATAAAATAACAAGGCGTTTGTGGTCCCGCGCAGCACAGTGGTTGACACTGCGGGGGTGAGGGGAAAAGGGCATCGATATCTGTAATAAAGGTGTATAGCCGCGGCTCCTTCCGTAGTGGACGGGACCGGTATGTTCTATAGTGGATTTAATGTTTTCTACGTATTTTATTTTTTTATTCAGATTTTATTATTATATCAGATTTCAGCTTCGCCCGCATGGAGATATTGATAAAACTATATTTGTAGTTGACAGTTATCTTTACATCATCGCAGAAATTTTTCTCCCCCTCGCTGTGAGTTCTTATCTATTATTCACTTTATGGCGACAATTATATCGTTATAATTTTTAACGGCCATTTTTAACGGCCATTCTATTTGGCCAAATCACTTAGTATAAAGGACTTAGTTAATCTATATTAAATACTTAAAGGTTCAAATTAATTAAATTTATAGTTCACTATTTTGTTCACTATGTTGTTATAAAGGATATATATTTGCTATACTGGGTGTTTAATTAGAACTATTTAAGAACAACAATCCTACACTGCATCATGATTGTAACTCCAATGGATTTTAGCCGATTTAATTGATGGCAATTGTAGTCTATATATTATTCTGATTTACAACCTATAATACCGTAAAGTTTCATCTAAATCATACGTACGTCCTCAGGAGCTTTTGCTTTTTAAATATTAGTAAGACTATCGAAATTTGTCAGCCAGCGCTGCACATTATTGCGCGCGTGGTATTTAACGTTATTATTTTAAAACGATTATAATTCCTTGCATAATGGTAGAAATCAAATACAGTCAAAGGCAATATTATTTAAATAACTTATTTATTCGGATAAGGACTAATATTTAGTTTATAAAAACACTATATCATTTTAGAACTAAAAATATATACATAAAAATTGTTATAGTGAGTCAATCGTAAAAGCTAGACATATGCTGTCGCGGACTCTTTTTTAGAATTTTCAGAGGGATTTTTTTTTTAACTGTGACTTAAATTAAAGTTTCATCTACACGTAGTTCCCAAACGATACCATTCATACCTCTGAATTAATCCTTATCCTATTAAGTGTTAAATTATTATTTACTTATTACTATTTAAATTATTAAAATTGGACATTCCATTTCTAAAGATATGAAAATAATGAGGGACATCCATGTCTGTAAATTCTTTATTTAATTAATGAAATTGAATGTTTAGAGTTTAGAGATTTCACAGCACGTTATTTGTTCCATTTTAAAAGCTATTTTCTAAACTACTCATACATTATTTTACTGATATATTCGCTCACTTTACAGCGGCGACGCCACGAGCGGGCCGCTAGTACTTAACTAAAAGTTAAGAAGATTATATGTAAGCTAATAACTTAATAGGTATCTTTAATGAAAGAGTAAACAGAACGTACTTAGTGGCAAGCATTCCTTAATTCGCTTTTCGCCGAATATTTGATGTGGTGTCGACGCGAATTCCTTTTCTAATATAAAATGATAATGTAACGTAAAATGAAAGGGTCCATCAGGATAAATTAAGAAGAACTTACTATGTGATGCACTTTGTAAGATTTTATAGTCTATTAAACTAAAGTTTATTAAATTAAATGGTATTCATAATATACATTATTGATTCTCAAAGTATTATAAAAAATAAACTAATACATTAAAATTATTTCTATATAAGTTTTAATGAAACTATTTTAAACGGATTAATCGCGTATATTTTGGTATACCAAAATAAATTTTTGGAAATCTCACACTTCGAACACTACAGTAGTCCGTGGTCACACCGTGGTAGACTGGGGTGGCATTCGTCAGTCAGTTGATACAAAAATTAATTATATTAATGTACCTCTTCTTTCGATTCAATTCTTGCAGAATGAATTGACTGTATCTTTGCCTGTAGTGTGGTGAATTTGAGACTTTAACTTTTTCGGAAGGAATCTATTCACGGCAATCACCATAAATGCATATGGAGTTCACCCGATGGAATCATTATGAACCAAATTGACCTCATCGCAATCAGCTCCAAATGGCGCTCATCGTTGCTTAACGTCTGAAATAGAGCAAGTAAATCAATAAACTAAAGGTCACGAAAAACATCACTCGCCAGCTTCAAGTAATTATCAACCAGTGCTTGCGCCGGATCCTCGTTATACACTGACCCGAGAAAATCTCTAACGTCCACTTAAGGGAACGCTGCAACGAAACACCAATCGACCATCAGATCAAACGCCGAAAATGGAGCTGTATTGGCTACACGCTATGTAGCTATGGATACGGATGCTAACCACATTTCGAGGCAAGCCCTAGACTGGAAACCCCAAGGACAGCGGAAACGTGGTCGTCCTAGGCCAATCTGGCTGGAGTATCCTTGCAGAAACGAAGCAACTAGGCAAAACTTGGAACGAGTTAAAGCGCGAAGCTCAAGATCGATTGGGCTGGTGAAGCACTGTGGATGCCCTCTGCCCCAGCTAAACTAGGTGGGAACTTAATGAATGAATGAAAGATAAAAAAATAACATGTAAACTTAAAAAAATACAGCCACTTTATTTCGCATGGCTTGGGTTAATAGAATGAGCCTAGTGTCATAACCCTGTATTTGCCGGGTTCCACTTGATATTTTTTATTTAATTAAGCGGCGTAACTCAACGCCGCGCGTTGTCTTATCAGAACCAATTGTGTTTACACTACATTTTAAAAAAATATACTTAAGCGTTAACTATCTTTTAACAGTAGACAAAATTTATATCAATTAACTATCAATCATAATATATAATGTCACCTCAGTTTGATATTCAATCGAGTATCAAACAGGGCTGCGCCATGGCTTGCCTGTTCAATTTGTATTTGGATAGTTGTCTCCAAGGAGTGAAAGATAGTAGCATAGGAGTGAAAGTTGGTGATTCGACAGTAAACTCTCTGTTGTACGCAGATGATGCAGTGCTAACTGCATCATCAGAATGCGAGTTACATTTATTGGTCACCACTCTGAAAGAAGGATGTGAAAGTAATGGTCTAAACCTGAATGCGAGTAAAACTAAGATTCTTGTATTTGAAAGAGACGAAGAAAGAACAGAATGCAAGATTATGGTAGATAGAAAGATATTAGAACAAGTGAATGAGGTGATATATCTGGGAAGTGTTTAGTAGAGATGGAAGATACGAAATGGAAATGGATATTCCACATGGAAAGGCGTATTGCTGCCGGTAAAAGGGTTAACGATGCTCTTGCTGCATTGATGCGACGGCGAAACTTCAGCGTACCTGCACGTGTTGCCGTTCACAATACAGTACCGATACTGACATGAAAGAATGGTAAGAAAGATTTATGAAGCCAAGGTGAGGGATATGAGAGGTCGGGAGAGACCTCGGTCGACCTTTGAAAACACAGTATCGAAGATACTAGAGGAAGGTCACGTAAAAAGTATGACGACCCCCCGAAGGGCATGCATGAAGAGGATAATGATTGTGGACGATGCGACAGAGGTATGCAGGGGTCGTAGCGTTTGGCGCTCCGTACTCTCTGACCGTCAGGGATGAAGCGTGAAGCTAAAAAAAAATAATTTTGCTTTTTCCTCTATTATTTAATTTTAATAATTGTTTCATAAAATGTGAACCCACGACCATCAGCCCTATGCACATAAAGCGCTAGCCAATACATCGTAACGATTTAGGTAATTTAAACGTTGTACCTTCTCCTGATATAAATATATATATATATATATATATATATATATATATATATATATATATATATATATATATATATATATATATATATATATAATATATAAAATCGTAGTAATATAAAACCAAAAATCAAAAAAAAATGTAAGATGCACTACACTCTATAAATAAATTCACTCAAAAAAATTAAAACTGAAACTAAATTGGCTCCTCAAAGCAAATAATGAGTTTGTTCTACAGTGAAGAGCAATTCATTATGTTTGACCAAAATCGTTGAAGTGAGACGCCTGTTTCAAGTCAAGTAACAAAAAAGTTTTATATAACAACATAGATAATGTTGCTACTGACTGATAAATAAAGCGCAACCAAAACACCTAGCCTGGGCGCAGAAAGCTCACTGCTTACTGCTTACTAACTTGCCATGTAGATTCATTGGGGAGCCTACTAATTTTTTTTATGGAAATTCTTACGTAAACGGGGAAGAAAATTACTTTTCACATTCACTAAGTATACAAAGTTGCAGGATGTATCTCGTACAAAATTAAAAAAATATGACAAAATAATACAATATATCAAAAAGTTTATTATAAGAATAATTAAACATCCTATATATAGGACATGTTTGCGTATAAATATTATTTTGTTTTTGAATACATATTATATGTATTTAAAAAACAAAAAATATCCTATTTTAAAACAGCTCATTCTAAAAATAAACAAGATTTATTTTATACAGGTTGATATATATACTTAATTATACTTAAAAATTCATTCCTTAACATTACTATTTTACTGCCGTAAATATGGTTAGCTATAAAATGGTATAACTATCGCGAAATTAAAAATATGTATTAGCTTTAGTAAAGATTTAAGAGTAACATATCGCAACTTGCTTGACGAAATTTCAAAAATATGTAATAATTTTGTGGGTGCGAAATCTATTTGGATAAGACTACGGCCGGACACCGTTAATGGCAATATATGTTTTAATAAACCCCAGTTAGACCCTTATTTAGTCCTATTAAACATATTAGTTTCATTATTAAAAAATTTTATCAAGTTCCTTACCAAAAATGAAAATCAAAATAGTTGATAGATTAATTTTCTACTATTTCTTTACTGATAGGCTAATAATAATTTTAATAGTTCTACTTATATTAAAGATGAAGTAAATATATATTTTTTGTCTTCAACGACTATGATATTGTACATTTTTTACCATGCCTTGAGTACCACCAGTGAAGTTCAACGGCCTCTTCAAAGCCCTGTACAAAAATTAAGAACGATGTCACGATTATTTTGCCACGGCTTTTTATTTTGGCTTTGTCAGAAATGAGATCTGATATAGTTATTAAAATACAAAACTAATTTATAAAATAGACGTACGTTTATAATTCTTTACTTCTATTTAAGTTAGTGTAAAAAATTAGGTAAGGTTCAAAATAAAACTAAAAGGAATTTGCTTAAAGTATCTTCAAAGTCATCTATATAAACATATATCTAGTCATTAGTGTGAAATTTTCGTATTATCATGATATCCGGACACGTCAAACAATTTTCAAATCGGACAAAACGAAACAACGTTGTAAGTTTAATACAAATCTAGTAAAAACGTATTTTATATTTTTTTTTTTGTTTTCGAGTGATTTATGAAAATATGTGAGGATTTTCTACAACACTTTATTAGAAAGTAATAGACGATACTCAAAATGTATTTGATATTTAAAAAAAAATTAAGCATATTCTTGAATATGTATCATTTAATTTGTTTCAAATTCTATTCTGAAATAGATAATAATTAAGTAATTTTCTAATAAAAAAGATCTCTTTTTGGCTTCCTTGGTATATTTTCCTTTAAATAATGTTTATCTATTGTATATGTACCTTTAGATTTAATTTTATCAGTCTAAGCTTTTTGTTATTTGGTAACTACCAATCGCGCAAATAAATTTCATGGAAGGTTCTTTATTGAATAGAATGGCAGACAGGCAGACCGATTCACATTTAGATTAATAATACACTTAAAATAATGATTTATTAAAAATCAAATAATATACGATTTAAAAGGCTATTGTAATTTTTTACTCATCTACTCTTAGATACAATGAAATAGTTCTTGCTGCACGTTTTTAACTTTCAACATAGCATAAAGAGATGGTTAAATTTGAAAAATAGAGATAATAATACACTAGAAAATCCTGTTCAAAGTTGAAATAAAAAAGGGACATGCACAATCATTTTTTAAATATACATAAAAACTTAAACGCAGCGAGATTAGAATCTGCGCCTCTTGGAAACCGTCCAAGCGCTCTGACCGCTAAGCCATGCGTTCTATATCCGGCTGTGTCAAAATTCTTACACGTTTGTTACAACTAATTTATGTTGTTAGCATCTGTACAGAGAGATTTACATTTTTTTATTTATTATTTCTTTTTTAGCTTCTTTTATCCCGCATAGCTGTGTAGACAGAAAGTACCTAGTGTCTAAACACTCCGTACTTAGTTTTCTACCAAATAGGAGACATTGCATAATGAGTGGTGGAACTTATCACAGTATTTTATCTTTACCAGAGCAAGGAAGTGAAAAGAATTTAAATATAATCACTCCCCCGAGTGGAGATCGAACCCACAACTGATCGCGTGTACAGTCAAACACTGTCCCACTGCGCTACAACGAGTCTCAGATTTACATTAAAGTTACAATTTTCTAGAAGTGGCAGTGGATTTATTTTCAATTAAATCCACTAACTAATCCGTGTTTTGTTACTGGATCTCTTTTTAACATGCCATCTATCATAGTATAACCTTGCTCTCTTTTTAAATATTTTCCTACATGTGTTCTGCATATACGAGTATCTTGACAATGAACTTGATATAAATATATAACTACACTGTCCATGTTATTTTTATTAGTTACATTTGCCCTAAATATATTTAGTAATCGTAATCGAATAACAAACCGATGCAATATTCCGATATCAGTGCCTGTATTCACAAATTACAAAATTATCAGATTTCCCGTCACGTCCTGTCGGGTACGCTTCAGATAATGTGATGTAATTACTAGCTCGATAAATATTCTTTAGGAGTTAGGACTAAACCAACGCCCTCTCGTTTTGAAAGCTTATCTACACCGATTTAGATATTCAGTTAATATCGACGAGGACAGTTATGGCTACCATTACTTTAACTTGCGACAGTCAAAAATATAGTTATTTTAAAAGGAAAATTACTTGTAATTGTAATTGAAAGAATTCAATTTTAAGGTTAATTTTACTTTTACTGCAGTAATAGCAGCAAAGACAGAGGCAACCTAATGTCAAAACATTCCGTTGGTTATTTTCCACCTAAAAATCTAGACAGTGCGTGTTGAGTGACGAACTCAAGTTTTTATCTTATACAACTTTTACATAAGAAATAATAATGCCAATGGTGATTTCAAGACATATATAATAATATTCACTCAGTCTATCACCATATATGCTTTTTTTTTGATTATAAATTCAAAGAACATTTAAAATTTCTTAAAAAAAATCGGTAAAGGCTCAGAACAAAAGCTCAATTACAACAATAGATTTAAACTTCAAAGTTATTATAAGAACCTTTCTTACTAATGCTAAGTAATTACTAACAACGATTGAAACTTTTTGTGGAGTCATGTAGTTACCATGATAAATTTATATAGTTTTTTATATCGAATATTATAATGTAGGCCTGTCGTGGCCAACTGGGACAGCGTGCGTGTGACTGTAAACGCGATCGGTTGTGTATTCGATACCTACTCGAAGGAGTGATTATATTTAAATTATTTCCACTTCCTCGCTCTGGTAAGATAAAGTGTGGCGTTGAGTTCCAACACTCCACACGCAAAGTCTCGAATTCAGTAGAAAGCAAAGTACGGAGTGTCTTGACACTAGGTACTTTCTGTCTGCCCTGTTACGCTTAAAATAAAGGCTAAAAAATAATAAAAATAATATATTTTACGAATTGATCCGAGACAAGTTAGTGTCAATATCGTCTGCTGACTACTTTTCAACCGAAATCGAAACATTGCCTGTTGAATAAAGAACTCAACGCCCCGTTTTGTTTTGCCAGAACGAAGAAATGAACGTTATTTTGTTATTAATAGGCTTTTCAATTAATCTATATATTATCTTTCTTCTATTTATATAAAGTATCTGTTGGACCAATGCACAGGTTAAGCTAAGTTTTGATTTACCGAAATTCTACCTTCAGGATGGTGAAAAATGTTGGCAAAATTTGTATGGGACAAGGTGATTTCTTGAACCAAGCTTTTTATTAATTTTGCATCAATATTCTTTAACAAAATTGATAGAAGACGTGTTTCGTAGCTTATTGAAAATCATTGCCAGTTGAATTTGAAAGGGGTAGAAATTTATTCTAGGGGTGATTGACATAGAAGTTGTTATCAATACTCCTTAGTGCTTCTGGTTTAAAATACATTTTATTTAATACATAGGTTTGAATTATTCATAAAACGACCAACTAAACTTTGGCACGCATAATATAACAAAACACATAAAAAATTGTGTGTATATAATGAAGATAAAATTAAATACAGTTTAGGGTAATGTAAAAACGGAATTAATATAATTATTGATATTACAAAAGGTTTATCTGCCTACTGACATATAAAAACTCAAGAAACTCAACAGTCTTAGTATACCATATCATACAAGAAAATGCCGAACTTTGTTTAGCGTGATGAGTATTTTCTGATAAGACAAAGCGCAGTGTTAAGTTCAATCACTCAATATACAATGTTTAGTTTAAAACTAATACTCGTAACTATATTTTTCAACATGTGTCATTGAAATTATTTTTTTTATTCTTTCAAAAAAAATATTAGCCATAGTATGAAAAATATTTAGCCATAAAAATATTTTTGCCATAGTATGAATTGACATTCAAAGTTCCCTATTCTTCCAATGACTTACTATCCACTTGAAAATTTTATCTTTTTTTTTGTTGAATATAGAACAGGTGGCAAACCTGAAATGACATTCCTATTTTCTAAACGAATTATTTTTTTGTTTTCCACTTCGTGTGAGCTAATGTATCTGTGGAGTGTATCTTTTGCCAGGGAAAGCAAAAATATTTAAAAAAAAATTGCTGTAAACAGATTAATCACGGATATTTTAGGATTCGAAAATATATTTTTGATAACCCGACGTTTTGAACATTTTACAGTAGGCTGTGGTAAGCGGTGCCTGAGACTAGTGTATGTAATATATTTTCGAATACCCATAGTATATGCGATTAATCGATAATTTAAAGTGATTAATCCGTTTAAGACCGTTTCATAATAACGTGCAAAAATCAAAGATATGTTTAATTTAATTAATAAAATTACATACATTACATTTAATAAATTAATATTAAAATTCTTTAATTTAATTAGTCATCAACGGTCCCATACTAATGTAATGCAAATTTTTACTATTTGTAAGATTTTAGCTTAATGGAATATTTATGTAAATTTTTAGCAGAGTTTAAGGTTAAATATTATAATTTTATTCAAACTATATTATGGCATTTAACATACTACTACAGAGATTGATAGTTTATATATGCGTCATAAAAATGTTTCTTGGTTATATAATTAAATACATTGTTTTAATGAGGCCCGTCGTAGCGCAGTGTTCTGTTCATTTCCTCGCTCTAGTAAGACAAACCGCAGCGTTAAGTTCCACCACTCAGCAAGCAATGTATCGAATTTAGTGGAAAGCGAAATACGGAGTGTCTTGATATTGAGTACGTCCTGATTACTTACTATGCCGAATAAAAGCATAAGACAAAATAATAAATTGTTTTAATTTTATATGGACCAAATTAAACACACATTTTGTCCACATTATTTTGGTACATTTGCATGGATATCCGATGTCTTGATCAGACAATTAAGTGACAACAGTTGAACGGATTTGGATGAAATTTGTCACGCAAAATATACATAAAATGTTTTGAATAACTATGAATAATGGCAATCAAAAAAGGCCATCGTTTGACAGTAAACGCTATTAGTTGTGGACTTAATTTCTATTCAGGGGAATGATTATACTCAAAACTTATTTCCATTTCTCCGCTCTAAAAAGCGATGTTGAGTTCGCTACTCAACACGCAATGCCTCGATATATGACGGAAAACAGTCAACGAAATGCCTTGACAGCTAGATTGCCTGTTGGGATCAATAAATCGAAATATTTATTTTGATTTAATTTTTATTCCTCGGAAATTTTTTATATTTTACAAATTACATAATGATTTTGCTATCTACTTTACAATACACTATTTTCGTCGATACGTTTACAGCATATTCAGATGCCAGGCAATTTTGTAAGGTGTCGATGAGTTTCAAAAGGCGCCTCTGTAATCTGGTCACGCGCGTTGCGACGTGCACCGATGTCCAATATTATTAGTAAGTTACCTTCAAACCTATTATAATAGCTTTTTCTTGTCATCAACATGATCAGATAGAATGGGGCTTGGAAATAGAAAAATAAATACAGTAATAATATTAAAGAAAAACGGGATTCAACTTTTGTATTTCAAATAAAATTCCAGACGAGTAAAAAGATAATCGATTCATTATTTTTTATCTGTATTGCTATAAAGTTAAAGTTATATTGCAGTAGTATTATTAGATTATATGATAATCGATTATCATGTTTGTACCGAGATAATAAAATTTATAGTGATACATTTAAACATACTTACATTTTTATAAATATAAAAATTTAAAATAAGATTAGGCCCGTTAAAATGCTGTATATCAAGGTAAAAAATCAAAATCAAGTAATTTAACACACCAATTTACAGAAATAATCAATTCAGAAACTTAGTTTGTTTTTGTTTAAAAAAACTTATTTACTTCAAATAAGTAGAAATCATTGTAGCTACTATACACTAGGCTATAAGTAGGTAGGGTTTGGCAGTAAACGTGATATTTTGAGCTCGATCTCTACTCAGTAAAAAAATATTATTTTCAAATCGTAATTTCCCTTTGCTCTGGTAAGATAAAGCGCACTTTTTATTTACAACTAGCTTTAGTAGAAGTTAATTCTTCATCCCTCATACCTCGAGGTAGTCAGTTCATTTTATTGAGAGTGAAGAATTTAATATATCTGAATTTTCATTTCATAGTTCTAAAATAAAGGTAGACTGAATTACTTTCTTTAACATCAGCTATCTCAGTTAAAGTCAGTCCAGCCATTCCAGAGATAAGCCAGACAACAATTGAAAAAAAAGGTTTCATTTATTTGTATAGATAACTAGTAAGAAAAAATATTTATGATTTTAGAATATTACGTAGAAATCGTTAAACATTATTATTTTACAACGCCACGTTCAGCCATGTATTCTATCCACTAATGGGCGAGTATCTAGCGTTCACTTGGGCTTTGCTAAAGTCTTATCCAATTATTCCGGGTCGAGAAAGCTGCATAGAGAGCTAAGGAACGTTCACTTATAGAACACTTACGCCGGCCGAAACTAATAACAGGTAAAAACGAGAAAGATGTTTAATTTGCTTTACACACTTTTGTAAGGAGTTTTGTTCGTTTTAAATCAATTTTAAAAATAAGTTGATTTTACATTATTTTCTTATGATCGAAAATAGGTTTATATACTTTGTTTTGTATAGAATAATAAGAACATGACGACTAATTGCGCTTAATTATAACCGGATTATCAACGATATGTCTGTTAAAATAAACTGGTCCTAATTGATATTATCTCATAATATTTTTATTATTTCTGTTCGGTTACTGCTTACAAGTGAGCATCGAAACCATCTGAACATTCTTCCATTACTTTGCTCCTTGGAGTGATTAATCAACTATTTTCTCGATATAAAACTCTTCCAGCGTTATAGAATGTATAAATTTAAAATACCTTTCATAACAAAATATGAGGGGAAATAACCCTTATTTTTAAATCTTAATCATTTCAACTCAAGATTAATTATGCTTATTGAGAAAATAAAATAAATAAGAATAGATTTTTTTAATAAAAAAATTGCAAAATAAGCTCGAATATGAAGGGTGTTGAACAATTGCTTTTGTATCAGAAACTTTAGAGATTCTCCTAGTTCAATTAGTTTAACAAAACGCAATGCGTAGTGACTTGCGAAATTTGTTTTTTGAAAAAGAAAAAAAATCATAATCACCATAAATTTTCTATAGAACTTTTAACTGGTTATCATCGAGGCGTAGTTAAGCACGTCTCTCCTAACTATGACGTTCAAGATATACGGATTCGTTTCTCGATAAGAGTTTACTCAATAACTAATATTTATATTAGTTATTTAAGTAACAACTACAATAATTTTACTGAAATCGACTATGTTAATTTATTTTTTAAGTTTTACTTACATCAATAAAACTGCATAATGAGTTAATGATCCTAAATGTATTAGCAACCGAATGTTATTCGGTTAAACGCTACTGTTGCGTAATTAGGATGTTTATTAATTGTATAAAAAGGTTATGAATACAAATTCTCTCATGGAAATGCTGATATTAATGACGAAATGGTTTTTAAGCTGAGGAAAGTCGGTATAGTATGTAATTATTTTCCATAACTCACTCAAGGCGAATTATGTAAGCATAGAAAGTTGACATGACGTAGGGTTTTCTCAAGAAGTATAGGGAAACAATAAGAAACGATTGTCTTAAAATTCTACGTGAAGAGGAAAAAAAAGATGTTTATGATTTTGGCATTGCGTTTTATAGTCGCTGCAGTTTTAATCGTTTGTAAAGAAATAAAATAGAAACAGCGTGGTCATAAACTTCAGGCAAACGAAGTTACGCGTGACAACTCGTGTCAATTAAAAAACACAAAATAAAACTAGTGGCGTTTTATTGCTTTTTCGGCAAAATGTATATGTATAGTAAGAACACGAAATACTAACAATAAGCCCGTATATTATATAATTTTAATATTCAACAGGCACGTGAAGTATAAAATGATAATTAGCTGCTGAGTATCTAGTAGTCGAATTACAAAGAGGCTTGAAGATGCCTTTAAAGGCGTATATTTATGTTAATTTCGTTTTGACATTAAAATAATACGCGTGTTTGTTAATGTACGTACATGTATTATGCAAATATATATAAGTATACATTTTAGTAGAAAAAATCTTTTTAAAATACATTTTATTAATGTTCATACACCATGTGTTAATGTCCAGTTTTGAATTAATCGTAAAACGGAACGATGCGTTAGTATTGTGGTCTAAAAAAAATTTAGTCCATATAATGTCAATGCATATTGAATGACTTACAAACGTAAACGAACATATTGTTGTATTTTATGCATTACTAACGAAATCTAAAAGAGTAGCAAATTTTACCTATTTCAATTATGATTTTACGTTGAATTAAAATTATGATTTTACGTTGCTTTTTTTACACGTTTTTAGTAGCTTCATCCCAATCCCAGCTTTAACTTCCCAATCTATCTATCTACCTGCATGTTTTACCCCGCATCGCATGGTAGTCAGAGATTGACTGTAGAGTGGCGAGCTCAACGCTGTCCTTTGTCTTTTCAGAGTGTTGAATCAAACCCACAACCAATCGTCTTTACGTTCAATCGTGTAATCATTACAACTCACTGTATCACAATGCCTAAATCAGTTATTGTATGTAAGAAATACTTGCAACATTAAAGCATTTTCATCTATAAAGTAATTTGCAATTCGATTTCTTTTGAAAATTTGCCTACTTGTTCAAAGCGAGAAGCTATCCCAATCATCATCCGAAATCCCCTGCTAGTACTATAAGTTTGTTTCATAAACTAGTTTGTTATTCCAGTCTAATAGTAGGCTATAAGATAAGGAATATTCCTCTTAGTGTTAATACATTTAAACATTCGCCCGTGGGGAATTTAATTTCACAATTATCACATGCACTCGGCTTAAACCCAACTAAGCTACAATTGCATTCAAAATTTATCCTGTTTATTTATACTCTGTAAACTGTATTAAGTAATTCATACAAATAAAAAAATTGAAGTCTCTATTTGTAATATAAACGGCCGGTTGAGGCCGGTCGTGGCGCGGTGAAACAGCGTCTGACTGTAAACGTAATCGGTTGTGGGTTCGATCCCTAATCAGGGGAGTAATTATATTTAAATTAATTTTATTTCTTGGCTCTAGTAAGATAAACCGCGGCGTTGAGTTTCGGCATTCAACACGCAATGTCTTGAAGTCAGCGGAAAGCGGACTACGAAGTGTCTTCACACTAGGTAATTCCAGTCTACCCTTCTATGCGGGATAAAAGCGTAAAGCTAAAAAAATATATACCAAAAAAATTTTTTTTATAATTTTTGCTTGTTTCCGATAATTCTGGAACCACAGAATGAATTTTGACAAGGACTTCACTGGCAGACAGCTAATATAATAAGAAGTATGAAACAAACATCCAGAGATTTTAAATTCCCAGTGAACCAAGTTGCAGACACAGCTAGTTTAATCTAAAACAATGAAGTAATAATGGCGAACCGATAAACTTTTGAAGCAATTTTTCGGTGTAACCCAAAGTAATAAATAGATGATATATCTGTGTCAGTCAGCCGCGTCCGCGGTGATGTAGGGTTGACAGAATTCAAAATAATTGCATGCGTCGAAGTTGAACTATCTCACAGTTTCAATCCATTATGGTTATAACATGGCGCTGGTACTCTTCCACTACTTTGCAATATAACCAAACAATAATCAAAATTACGAGATTTGATATATTAAAAATTTAAAAAGATGAAATACATTAAAATAAATACTTTTAACTCACTACCATAAAATAACAAAAGCTACATATTGTTTATTATAAACGTCCACGGAGTTATTAGTTACTAACAAGTAACTCTTTCATTTTAACAAGAGAGTATTCAATGTAAACGACACATTATAATGAGGTTTACACATTCATCCAGCATTAACAACATTGTAACGCTCAATGGATGCTACCTTTTATCAATATTTTATGCAAATTTTCAGAAAAAATAAAATTATTATCGCGCACTAAAGTAATAACAATAATAAAATTATTATTATTTTTTTATCATAATTTTTAAAAACAATCAAACACGTTTATTGAAATATATGACATATATCGGTGAATTTCGTTTCATTCTCATTCCTGTGACTATTTTGACTATTTTAATAAACATATGTTAAATAATAATACAGGAAATATACATAATTAGAATATTACAATATTTGATCATTTTCATATTTCTCTAAGATAATGTCATGTTATCATTTTACTATTATGACGTATGTCCTAAGGCACAACCCTAAACACTTCTTCCTGAAACCAATAATACATCGCCCATGACATCATTTGACATCATTCTAACGTATGCGTAACGTCTTGATCAACCAAGAGTTGTTTTTATGAAAGATTAATTAAAAAATCATTAGTAATAATAACGGGACCGTTCATGGTGCAGTGGGACAGCATCTGACTGAAACGCGAACGATTATGGGTTCAATCCCCACTCTGGGAAGTGATTATATTTAAGTTATTTTCACTTGTTCGCTCTGGTAAAACAAAGTATTGAATTCGGTGGAATGCAAGGTACGGAATGTTTTAACACTAGGTACTTTCTGTCTACCCTGTTATGCAGGATAAAAGCGTGAAGCAAAAAAAAATATTAATACTAGCTTATAGTAACGTTACAAATGCTAATTTACTTATACAAATGCTACAAATAATTACTTTTTAGGAAAAACGTATAAAAATTTGAACGCAGCGGGATTCGATCCCGCGCCTCTTGGATACCGTCCAAGCGCTCTGACCGCTAAGCAATGCGTTCTACTACCAGCTGCGTCGAAATTCTTATACGTTTTGTTACAACTTATTTCTGTTGTTAGCATCTCTGTAGAGAGATTTTTACAAATTTCTACTACTTAAAGTATATTAAGAAATAATCGTTTAACAATAGAGATTGCTATTTTATTTCAATATTTACTATTTTTAAAGTGTTATTCCACACTTAGGATTAGAAAACATTTTAGAAAAAACGTATAAAACTAACAACATAAGTTGTAACAAAACGTATAAGAATTTCGACGCAGCTGGTAGTAGAACGCATGGCTTAGCGGTCAGAGCTCTTGGACGGTATCTAAGAGTCGCAGGTTTGAATCCCGCTGCGTTCAAATTTTTATACGTTTTTTCTAAAATGTCTTATAATCCTAAGTGTGGAATAACACTTTAAAAATAGTAAATAAATAATTACTTATATAAATGCCACAATAATAATTCGTGATCCCTTCCTATTCTTTACCTTTTCTATTTTATGTTGGTCTTACAGTATTAATTAGTAAGCTACTGTTATCAAAGTGCCTATAAAGTAATCAAACTTTCAAAACAATTCCAAAAATGTAGTATAAGTGAGACTTTCAATTACTTTGGATCATTTGTTTTAGAACAGCTGTCTAATCGGCAATACTTGTGTGTACCGTTAAAATTACAGTATTTATATATTTTATATAGTATTTTTATTTTTTCTCAAATGACGCACAGTCATTCAATTTAAATAAATTCTAAAATCAGTTTTGATATACAATGAATAAACATTAGTGCCTCATAGAAATTACATTTGAAGTATATAATTTCTTTATAATACATAATCGTATGACTAACTTATTAAAATCTGTTTAACTATATCATCATAAAAAATCATACATTAATAACAAGAGCGTATAATGAGCAAAAAACGTGTAGGTGTAAAAAACGAATACGAAGGCAGGTACGTCCTAGTGTCAACTTATTGACATTACCGTGTTTAATTCTTCCTCGTGTGTGCTGTAAAGAAATAGACCTTATTTTCATGAGATAAGGCCGAGGATACTCTGAAGGATATAATTTAAAGGATTTAGTTGTCCGCATACGAATTGGCCTAATTGCCAAGTCCGAACAGTCCTAGCTGCAGTTTTGTAAAGTTAGCACTTTGCCTCGTCTCGGCTTACAAAAAGCCAGTTAATTATCTCATTCCAACTAAGTAGGATTAAGCGGTTGTTTCCTTTTTGTTAAATCCAACATTCTGTGACTTGACCGTTTTGGATGATGTACCGAACTACGTGAAAAGATAAAACGGATAAAACGTCGAGTTAAACACGTTAAATGATAATGATTATTCAATGATTTGACATTTATTTAAAAAAAAATTTGAAAGTTACTTTATTCGTGTGTGTATATATATATATATAAAAATTACATTTTTTTCTCGCAGAATCACTGCGTCTCGCCTTCAGGATCTGGCGACGGACGACCTACGAGCTCAGCTCACGTGCCATAACACTGAGGACCTCCTGGACGTCGAGTCAACAATGGCGAGATTAGTGCCACTCTCAGGAAACTCAAAAACTTTTGAATATTGTCATCCACCAGGGTATCGAGCCCGAGGCGTGGTCCAGGAGTTCGATGGTCTGGTCTGGTTCTACAAGAAAGGTGACAGGACTCTATTGAAGAACTAAGGCCAATCTCACTTCTGAGTCGGATTGTACAGATGACTGAAGGGTACCATCAGCCGCTGTGTATGGCATTTGTGGACTACGAGAAAGCCTTTGACTTCGTTGAAACCTGGGCTGTTCTTGAATCTCTGCAGCAATGTTATATCGACTGCCGATATATCGAGGTACTTAGATGTCTCTACATCGCTGCGACGGTGACCGTGCAAGTTCAGGGCCAGAGGTTAATCGATTAACCTCATACGTTAGATTGGCAGATTGAGATTAGTATATTCTTTTAAATTTAATAATTTTACTTTAAACATCAAATATGCGACATTGCATGCCGCCAAAGCTACCAAAAACCGATCTAAGCGATATAGTTTTCTAAAGTACCCCCTTGTCAAAATAAAATTATAAATGTTTCCTTTTTGTTTTGTCATTGTTTTAACTTTTATAGAGAACATAATAATAATAATAATAATATATTATATTAATACAGAAAATGACAAATCTTCGACGCTGTTTTATTTAAATAAATATTTGTCCTACACCTTATCCAGTGAGGAATAATGATGTCTACGCATTGAGTTTAAAAAAGCTGTGAATTTCTTTAAAACAGTTTCTGAATATCCTCGGAGAGTGCTTCAGTAAATGAAATACCGTTATAATTATACTTGAATATTAAAACTTTTCATGTTCCGCGAACGCTGGAGGCCTACCCATCCGCAATTATCGCGCTGAGAATGATTGCATCATGATTTCCTTCAAAAGAGCCTCGAATGTCCATGCTCTCGTTCTGTGCCGCATACCTGTATCTGAAACTATGTATACAAATTTGCGCTCCACTATCAATCCTTAGGGTTGACGTTGCTTTGATACTTAGATTTGTCGCTTGGAACAGGCAGGACTTGCAGGGTTTGTGGCGATTTTTAAAACCGTAGCATTGACTCTGTCTCTACGGCGTTTTATGAAATTTTTATACCGGCCTTTTGACGGCAGATGCTGTGAACGAGGAACGATGTTTGTGGTTAACTGGGTCGGATGAGGTCTATTGATGGCAATGAAGATGTGTCATGAGGCTTTGAGGTAGTCGTATACAATCTGGGCTAGTGTGTCTGCGAGCGTAAATGAAACTCGGACGGGAAAAATGGGTAAAAATATGAATGCAACAAGCTTTTATACTAAATGGTTATAGGTAAGCTCGGGGAGAAAGATTTAATTAAACTACTAATTTATATGTTACTTTATAGAGTAGATACTAGTAACATAAAACAAATATAATGTAAAAAAATATGAGTAAATCCATTTTCGTTTTTCTTACCTTAATAGGTTTCCTATACGATTTAGTTTTTTTTATTATATATTCCTCTTTCGCGTTTAGTCATTTACACAAGTATAATTTGAACTCATACTTACGTTAGTTTAATGAGATTCTTCACAGGTCGTCTTCGACGGAGTTATTTAAAACCTTAGAGGACAAATATCATAAAAGGTTCGTAAAACCTAAACTATGCACAGCAAACAGGGTCTCCAGATACGCATTTAATAGCATTTGATTCCCAAGTGATAAGCTAAAAGCTTAGGCAAATTATATTGTGTCTGTAGAACAATGGTAAGTCATGAGACACTAGCAAAGTTTACGACTGTTCACTGAACTGATCGATAACTATTGGACTTGATAAGCGCCTTTTGTTTACTGTGTAGTTTGTCTAACCTGTTACATAACACGATTACATTAATATAAGATTTTCATATTTTTTCTTATTCATCATACATACATATGAATATCGTCGTTGTTTCAGAGTTACTGTCATGAGCCTCCCCTATGGATATCTTCGTGATGATTTTTTATGTCGTTGAATAGTTCTGAAGATATATTACAGCGCGAAAATGATTGTATTTGTTAAATAAAGCTTTCACTCTAGGACGTAGAGGTATAATTTGTTTAATCTTTTACCTTTCCATCATGTGTTTCGCTTTATATGCGTCTGTGTAGATAGACTACCTGTGACCACGAATTAGATTAAAGTATTCTAAAAATCATGTTTTTAAAAATGTATAATGTATAATGTATAATCGAATACCAAAACATACTAATACCCGATTTATCCGTTTAATACTATCTCCTAATGTAACGTTTACAGGTTACGTTTTCATTAGTAAATTCATATATTGCGAATAAGAATAAATATTCCATCGACTACAGATAAAATATATAACTGCCATGTGTATATACAAATTAATTCCCTCATTTTGATTAAGAAATCTAAAATTATAATAAGACTTATTAATAAACTTAACATTTTCATTCCAAGCGCATAAAGCGAAATAATGGAAGTATTACACAACAGCTTTTCTCACTGAATTGTTTAAGCGAATTAGCTTAGAATCTCATTATTTCTTTTCTTGCATATCAGAAAATTCAATTTTAATATAGCATGAAAACAATTGTATATTGTGTTTATGAATAAATTTAATAAGAAGAAAGAGCCTACTGGGCCTTACGACACTCCGTCCTTCATTTTCTGCTTAAATTAATCGTGTGTAGTGGTGAAACTTAACGCCGCGCCGCGCTTTACCTTACCAAACCGAAGTAATTTGAAAATGAATGATGATTTTGGATGATTTTTTTATAATATTCAATTTACTCTATTGTGCCAAAAAAGAGGCGGAAAGTAAGTGAGTAATCATTAGGAATAAAGTTATCATTTTAAAATTTTATGACAAACATTAAATTTCATATCGTATAGACGGTGACTGCGTCCCTATAGCCCATAGATTCACGCCTTATCCAACGCAGGGTAGCCAAAGACAACCTAGTGTCAGGACATCCCATTCTCCATTTTCCGCCCGAATTCGATATGTTGCTTACTTAACGGCGTGTGCGTGGCGAGCGAGGAAAGGAAAAAACAATAAGTGATTATAATCACTCCTATTAGTGGGAATCGAACCCCAAATGGTTTTACAGTCATACGATATCCCACTCTGCCACGATAACCACTTCGTTAATTTTATCTTTTGATTATATTTTAAATTATAACAATGGCAGCTTGGTCTATATATTTCTAACGACTCCTAAACAATCGTAAGTAAAATTAACGTGTAATATTGTTTTCCTAGCACTTCTATAACAATGTGAGCTCACAGTTCAAACATAATGAAGGCTCTTTGCAGACATTAACGAGAACACCTCTACTATTTGCCAAATCATATTTTAGGCATCTACTGTATTGTTCAGAAGTAAATAGAAATAATTTGTTTTTATATCATTGACGTCGTCTGAAGAGTTGTTTTCTTAGTTTACATATAAATATACTTAAATTACTGTATTCAAGTAATCAAATCAATTATTTTTTCCAATGCCGCAGTTAAAACTATATTTAGTTCTTATTGTGACTCCATGATTGCGCAGTTACACGCATCTGGAAGAATACGTTAGTGTAAGTTTAAATCTTTTTGTATACTAGCTGTACCCGACATCGTCTGCGTAGAATTTTACACCTCTGGATCTTCATTTCATAAATTTAAAATAAAGTAACCTAACTCACTCCTTATAACAGCAGCTATCCAACAGTAAAAATTCCGTTGAAATCAGCCTAGCCGTTGCACAGATTAGCAGGGCATGAAAGAAACAAACAAACAGACCAAAATTTTATAATATGTGATTTTTACATAATACTGTGAAGACAACATTACTTTACTAAATGCATTCGTCATTTAGTAAAAAATGGTAATTATAATTTATATAAAAAACAGAGATTCTACTTTTTTATTAGCGTAGATGTAAATTAATGTACGTAGATAAGATACTCTTGTCTCTTAGGTAATATCTCCGTTGCTCACATCATAGAGGAGTGAACAACGGAATGTTGTTCACTATGTATAATATCCACTTGTTAGGGACATTGTAATTTACCTCTTACTGAATTGCTTATACTAATCATCTAACCAGGGGCTTAATGAAACTAAGGGTTAAAACTGTTTCAAATTGTAGTCGTATTGTAGCTTGCAATTACGACATTTAAGGATATTAGGTTTTCATTTCCTTTCTACCTTTAATAATATTTTTTTCTTTTATAATCATATTTTTAACTTGTAGATCTAAAATAATTGAAGACAACTTCACGCTTTACCGCACATTACCGGATAGTCATCTATCTCCTTTCATTTTCATCCCGAGGCCGGCAACGCATCCACAACTATTGTTGTGGATGTCCATAGGCGTAGGTAACCACTTACGATCAGGTGGGCCTTCTGCTCATTCTGTCATGGACCTAGTCTCAGTCAAATGTGACATATGATGCCTACGTTTACTTACCCAAAATAGAGATATTTAGGGAAAAAGTGGCGGATCTCAACGCCGCGCATTATCTTACCAGAGGGAAATGAAATAAAAATAATTTACATTTACATATTATATTCTTAAAACATATGAACTACATTACGAAATTATAATATTGAAGCTCAACAAATTGCCACAATCTGTGACTTACTTTAAATTAAATTACCTTAGTTCAATAACAATATAACTCAAAACAAACATTTTAAATGGAAATAATAGCCAGTTTCACATTTCAATAGAAAGGATTGCCAGTTTCGGTAGTCGACTTTTCTGTTGTTGTTGTTGTTGTCGTACTTGTGGTTGTTGTGAGCACTGTTGTTACTGTAGCCTCTATTGTGGTTTTTACTGTTGATGATGATATCTCAAGCAAGGGAGTGTTTGTCGTAACTTTATCTTTTAGTGTTGAAGACAGTATGCTTACTAGTGGTGTATGTGTTGTCGACGATACCACCTCTACTGCTTGTGTGGTAGAATCAGGAATCTCCTTTATCTTTGTTGTTTCTGGTATTTTTTCTGTTGTCTTTTCTATTCCGGTAGAGGTATCTGGTATGTTTAGATTTTCTGATACTTGAGATATCGTTGAATCGACTTCTTTCATTCTAGTCGTGGATTTAGTTGTAGGACTTGTTTTCTCTTCTTTTGTTGATGCATATAAAGTCATGCTTTCGTCTTGCCCCGTTTCCAAATATTTTGAACTTTCTGTCGACTTTACAGTATCCTCGACTGAGATTAGATTTGACGGTGAAATTCTATTTTCCTTTACAGTTTGGTATACACTTGCTCGTGTAGGTTCCATAGTCGCGTGTTTTGTGCTATCATAACTTCGGTCAGTAGTATTGTACGTTATAATGTCAATATTTGCAGTAGTTTTTGTGATCTTACCTACAAGCACTTTATTATGAACAGTCTTATTGCTCGCAAAAAGAAGAGTCTTTTTCAAAGATTTAGTCGTTGTTTTAAAATTTTCGTATGCATTTGTTGTCCGCGCTCTCATTTCCATGATCCTTTTTATTATGCTTATCGGCAACCAGTGGCCTGGAAATTCTGATTCTACGGGATTGTCTACATATGCTAAACCCTCCGTAGTGAACTCTGAATATTCCATTAAGACTACCCGCTTCGAAAATATCATGACATAAATTAAATACGTGAGCAATCGCACTGTAAACAATAAATAATATGAATGTATATTTTTATTTTAGTAAATTATAGAAAAGATTTTCTATAATAATTTAATACATACTGGTGAATCAAAAACTTTACATATCTAGCGATAATTTAGTAGAGCAGTTGAAAGTAAGTAATAGATAAAAAATATTGTCCAATTATGAAGGAAACAGAAAAAAGGTTTGTAATGTTTCAATACATTTAAAAGATTTTTTTATGTAACAATTTTATTATGAATTAACAAAAATCTCAAAAAATAAAGACAATATATCTACATTAAGAACAAACAAAGTTAAACATATATAATAAAAACAATACTTGCTTTCAAATGTATGCAGCCTGTATCATGTTTGTCCAAGTTTGTAGCACATACATGCATTATATAAACAAATGCTATTCCACCGAAAAATACGTATTCATAAATATATTTTCCTGTAATAAAATGAAGTAGAATTAAAAACGTAAAGATTCATGATTTTGCTATTTTATTGTAAAGTAGGAAGTTATACATATTTACTCTTAATCATGCGTTAAATTGTTTTTCATCGGTTTACGACTTTTATAACATTTGAAGTTATATTTAACTATAAAACAATTTGAAATCATTTTTATTTAAAATTATAATTTCTACAGATTTTTTTTACAGAATAATTCTTTCTCTCAAATACCCATGAGAGTATTACAGATGTTATTCAATAATTATTATTTAGACTAAAGGATTTTATCAATGTAAAGCGTTTGGAGATATTAAAGTATAATATTTTCATAAAACATTTCATTTTCTAATTAATTTCTTTATAAAAAACATGTTTTGAATCTTTTTTAGATATGAAACCAGAAGAATGTATCCTCCTTTCCCTTCTAAGCTATCTAATGTAGACTACAGAATGACAAAATATGTCTATCATATAATATTAACTTAGCAGACAAAGTAGTTGCTGAATATTTTACGTACCGACTTATATATTCAACTGTCACAGGTGAAACTCACCTTTTGATGTTCACACTTATGCTCCTTTTGTTACAACAGCGTTGCGTTAAAGGTACAACTTATAGGTTTTTACCTGTATTTATTGTGTACCTATTTATTATTTTCTTTTAATAAAATAATAGTAATAATTTAGATTTTATACCAAAACTATTTGGCTAACGCAAAAATATATTTTTGTGATAGTTTAAACTATGTATGTATATGTACATAGATTCCTAAAAGTTGTAGAAAATTATAAAATTTAGTAGTTTAAGTTTAGCACGTAATTAAAACTGTTAATAAAATGTAATTAATTTTATTAATGTACGTAATGTTTCTAAAGTAGTAGCTACTAAGTATTCCTTTAATATAAATTTGCCTCAATGACTGTATAATGATTAAATATTAGGGAATAGATTAAATATCGTATCGTATCGTATCGTCAGCCAATTGCAGTCCACTGCTGGACATAGGCCTCCCCAAGTTTGCGCCAAACATCCCGGTCCTCCGCAACCCTCATCCAGCCCGCTCCGGCAACCTTGCGTATGTCGTCAGTCCAGCGGGCCAGAGGGCGTCCTACACTACGTTTGCCAAGACGCGGTCTCCACTCCAGGACTCGTCTGCTCCAACGGCCATCGGTCCTGCGACAGACGTGACCGGCCCATTGCCACTTCAGCTTACTGATTTTGCGAGCTACGTCGGTTACTTTAGATTAAATATGTCATCATAATATTAGGGTGCAAAGTGGCAGAGGTTAAATAAAAAATAATTAATTAAATGAGGTAAGGAAAAGGTGGATCCTGGCTAGGCTAGTGTTAATGCCAGGAGAAAGATGAATTATTAATTACAGTACAGTAACTTTTTTTCCATCTAGCTGTCCTCGCGATTTTGTACAAGCGAAAGACAAATTTATTTTAGACTAGATTTTGTTACTTTTAATTTAATTTTTAAATAAATTTAAAATTAGATTTGAAATGGTTATAAGTTATTATTTTTTTGTTAAATTGTTATTAGTTATTTTCATCGAAATCTTTTAAACTATTAATTATATTTTCGATAAAAGTTTTGAAGGTTTTAATTGCTTGACATTTTTTGCATATTTCTATTACAATATATGGATTAGACATGTTTTCTTGTATACAATCTATATTCAACCTTTTCTTGAAAACTACAACTTTAAATGGACGGGAGCATAAACAAAATACATGTATTGTTCATTTATTTCTAGAAGAATATAATTTAACAATGTCTTAAAACTTGGTTCAAAGTATGAAAATCATTTATTTTGTTTTTTGTTTAATATAAACTGGGTATATAGAGAAACTGTGATATTTTATGACGAAGTACATTTCTTAAGAAAATACATTTCTTAGTTTTTATACAATCAATTATTGAAAATAATGTGAATAACAAAAGAGGCATACACAAATAAATTAAAAAAAAACCACAAAATCAAACAACTGCTTAGTTTATTATATTATAATTACACTATCAAAAACTAATATAATATTATTTTTCTTACTTTTCACCCCATTTCTTGGAAATATCAATATATTCACCGTCTGGAGAGTCGTAGTTCTTAATAGGTGGTGTTGAATATGTACCATTGATAGTGTAAGGAATTAATTGTAAGTCAGGCTGAAAATAAAATAATTAATTTAGGCTGAATCATTTACAACCTTAAACTAAAATTAATTTTATTTACTTAAAAGGTCTTAACAAAATCAATGTCTCATTATAAACAGCATGGTATCAAATATAAATATTTTTAATATTATTGCCATATTTAAGATAAAAAAAATCGTATTTAGAAAACTAAATGCAGTAGGATTAAGTTCAAGAAGTGCCGGCTTTGTCTGGGCTGGTTTGCATGTTGGTGTATGATGTTTTGTAAAAATGTATTTCTAAGGAGAAGCTGTTTAAAATTATTTTCTTCTCTTTCTTGTCCCGAACAATATGGTAGTTATTCTATATGGATAAATATACATTTTAAAGCTAATTGGGCAGATTCGCTGCCCAGTTTGTGGTTTAAAATATGTTTATATCACATACATAGATTTTAAATATAAAAAAATATATTAATATGTTTTTGTATAGCATATACATAAACAGAGAGTTTACTTGTAAATCACACTGGTACCCACTTCCAAGTTATCCTTATAATAACGGAGTTCTGGAAAATGGAGACCAAAGCCAGAATTTCTTTCATATCTGATACAACACTCCATACTTCGCTTTCCAACAAATTCGAGACATTGCATGTTGATTGGTGGAACTCAACGCCGCTCTTTGTCTTTACCAGAGTGAGGAAATGAAAATAATTTAAATATAATCACTCCTCCAAGTGGGGATCGAACCCACATCCAATCGCATTTACAGTCAGACGCTGTCACACTGCACCACGACCGGCCTCGAATAATTGTCTTAATTAATTTAGATTTTAATCTCTATACTTAATTTTTTAATACTTAATATCTACCATGATAGCTTCATTATACAACTCCTCAGATTCTTCATATAACATGTCCAAAGCTCTTCTTTGAGCTGCCATAATTCTGTCAATTTGGGCTACGTTAGCCATATGCTCTTGCTTTTTATACTTTGACCACTGCTTGAAGAGTAAAGCTCGGGTTTCATTTTCTTCTTCTGATAAGACCACAGCAGGCCTTTTACGCTTACTTTAAATTAAAAAAAAATAATAGTAACATTAAGTATTCACAGAATATTAAAAAATATATACTAAGCAACTATTTTGTAATGAACTTTTACATTTAAATATTCCTACCTCAGTTGATCTAAAATGTGCAAAGGAGGTTCTATTTCTTCAATGGGTTTCAGTTGCCTTGCATTTTTTTCTAACCTTCGAATCTGTTTTTCTATTTTCTTACGCCGTCTGTCTTCACGGGCCTTTACAATGGCAGGATCTATCTTCTTCTTCTTTTTCAAAGGTTCGGCCCTGAAAACCAGTAATAAATAGTTTATCAATCCACAAAGGTATTATAGTTTCCGATTTTTTTATCTAATTAAAAGACCCTCAAATAAGTAAAGATAAGTAAAATAAATATTTTAAACCAGTAGTTTGAAATTTGTTTTATATTGAATCTTACCATAATTGGTCAGATAGCTTTATTTGAACTACAGCAGATGTAGCAATATTTTTTGTATTTATAGTTCCTTTAGTGGTTGCATTTATCGCTAATCTAAAAATAAAAATATGATTATAAAATGTAGTTGGGAGTTTTTTCAGAGGTTATTTTTTAATCATATATGAACATATTATGTTACCGTGAAAATTGACTTAAGAGTTGTAAATTGAACATTTTTAATATATCAGGAGTGATTCATTTATTATAAGAAAAACGATTAAAAAGAGAACAATTTAACTTATTATTATGAATACAGCCGAACTGACAACTGTCAAGTGTCATTATCATTTCACAGTTGTCAGTTACGTTTGACAAATAAATGTTTTATAGTTTATTATCTATTATCTGTTCTTTTCCGGAACATACGGATTTTAAAAGACATAAGGCAGACGACGGAATTTAGTAATAAAGACTAACGTTAATTCTTCCTTTTTAAGTACATTAGTGTCCTGGATCGCAAATTACATTAGCTTATTAGGCACCTGCACATGAATCTTAAAGCGCCAAGTGGTTTCTTCTCTCACCTTTTTGTTGTTTATACTGTCAACAAAGGACACTTTAAGTAAAGGAGTGCATAAAAGTTATAATTTATAGTTAATCCAAATTTACTTAAGTGTTACCGATTGTATAATAATGGTTTCATTAGTATCATTGAGTTAATATTGTAAATTAAATGAATATTGCAAATATAAAATAAATTTAAAAAAGAACAACTATGAAGCTAAATAAAGGTAAGAATACTAAAACTTTTTAAGAAAATACTCAATCCTCTGAAATTCGTATATGATCATTATCATTCAACATCTTATACTACGCAAATATTAATTTAGACATTTTTTATCAAATTAACAAACATTATACTTTAAGGGATCTAGCCGTATAGCTATACCTTACAGCTTATAAAACATATAGCTTCTAATAATTTATAAGCATAATATCTTATGAATATTCTCAACTTTGATTTTGATGAGAAAAGCAGTCAACGAAGTCTTTTGCCTAGGTTGTCTCTAACTACCCTGCTATACGGGATATACATTATCATTATCGATCGATCGATAAAAGATTAAGTATATTATTTATTGTAAAAAAAATAAATAGGGCAAAAACGAATCATAAGAAAAAAGGTCACTTAAAAAGCATGAGGACCCCCGAAGGGCATGTATTAAGAGGGAGGGAGAGATTGTAGACGAGGCGAAAGAGGTATGCAGGGACCGTAGCGTTTGGCGCTCCGTACCCTTTATCTACCCCGCAAAAGGATAAAACGTGAATCATAAGAAAGCAGATCAATTTTTATGTGCTCAACCGGCAGGATCTTTTATGTTGTTTTCTTTTTGCTTAAAATAATTTATCCGTATAACCTTATTGTTTCCTAAACAATTTTTAGGCATACACTATGCAAGATACCTAGCTAATTTAAGCAACTCATGAAACTCTAAATTACACAAGGATCATAGTTAAAGTTTCTTTTTATTAGCACTGAATATGCTTATATCCTCTTTATCAACGTAAGGAAGAAACATTATAGCAATGGTAAAAAGAAGCATCTTAACTTCGTCACTTCTGTCAATTTAGACCGTCACGACGTTGTGCGCGTTTACTTAAATAAGCATCAATTGAAATCAATTGCAAGAAAGTTATAAATAAAAAAAAACATATATTTGCAGTCATTCATTCAGTCATCATAATAACAATAATATTTAAATATACTTAAATAAATAATAATAGGTTGTAGTATTAATATTAAGTTTGTAAATTATATATTAATTAGAATTATAGAAGAATTAGAATTAGAAGTTTGAAAGGTGAATAGATGGCAGTTATAATTTGATGCGAAATATTTCATTTTTGATATAAACCTCACTTGAACAATTATGATAAATATATAAGTTCGTAATTTAAATACACATCCTTTTTTGTAATTCTTGTTCTAATTTTTTATTTTTGTATTGTAATTTGGAGGAAAATTAATGAGTTTTTTTTTCTTGACCGGATTTTATGCGTTCGCGGACATTAATTTCATATGTTGACATAGCAGATACATAATTAATCAATCACTATTTGCCATATTATTAAGCTCGTGGCAGACAAAAAATATGTAAATTATAATAAAACATTTTATATTTATATTTTTTAAACGTTAAGGTCAAATCTGTATCTATAAAGTTTTTTAGTATTTTTTTATATTATACCCGGTAGTATAGTGCAAATATTTTTAAATAGTTCTCAATCTCATGAGTGAAATATTTTATTAAAGGCAAAATATCATAATATTAAATGGCAGAGTATTCTACAGCTACTCTACTATAATACTAATGGCTTGATTATTAAAAAGCGACTTAGTAACCTTTTGTACTTACATCTGATATCATAAATGAGATCTGATGCTTTTTTCACGTGAACATGATTTTCTTGTGTATATATATATATATATATATATATATATATATATATATATATATATATATATATATATATACACACAAGAAAATCATGTTATGATATCAGATGTAAGTACAAAAGGTTACTAAGTCGCTTTTTTATTTTATATATATATATATATATATATATATATATATATATATATATATATATATATATATATATATATATATATATATATATTGATATCGATCATTATTTTTATGAAAAGCAAAGAATACTGTACGAAAAAATGTTTGTCGATGGTTACAGAATGATTAAATAAATACAAATTGTATTGGACGTAATTACAAATTTTATCTCATTTCATACGAATACAAGATATACAAACAAGTATAGCTGTTTGCACTCATGGGCAGATATATCATGCATGAATAAGTCATAGCCACAACACGACAATATATATGGAAACACTTCGATGGTTTCTACATATTTTGTTTGTTATATACGTATTTATGTATATATACTGTATATATAGTTTTAAAGGAGTGTTAAGTATTTAGCTCAAAACACAATATTAGATTCTAGATCTTAAGAAGTCTTAATCTTTGACATTTCGGTAAATTTGCTGTAACTTTTTGAAATATAACAGATTATTTTATTATTATTTTCCATAGGTAGATGCGATACGTATGTACATACGTTCATATTGGTCTATTCGATTAAGAAGCATTTGAGAAAAAATAATAGCCCCGTTTGCTAAAGCAGCACTTTTAACGTTAGTAGGTTCTGTAGATATTTTAACGATGATTTTTCACACTTAACTTTAAACAATATTTTTTACAAAGTATAAAGCAAGAATTTCTACGCAGTTAGATGTAGATAAATTGCGGTTAGATGGTCTCCGAGAGGCGTGAGTTTGAATCCTACTGCGTTCAAATTTTTATACGATATTTTTAAAATGTTACCTTAAATCTTCTTAAACGATGGATTCTCAATGTACCTAATTTATACTTAAAGAGCCTAACCGTAACAGTTAGGCACATAACGGCACGAAATGAATTAAAATTCTGGTGCCTATATTACTAAGCTTACACTTGATTATAATTTTTAGATTATAGGTAAAGTAATGTGTTATAAAATGCTCGTAACCTTGACATTGCAGTCGTATTAAAAACTTTTTTTTATAACAATACGACTAAGTTGTCAGCTTCAGTATGTTTAACTTATTGTTGGTTTAATCTAATTATTTTTATTTAAAACGTAAAAAAGGGGAAATCCCAATTTACAAGTAACATCGTATCAGATTTTAACTGACTCATTGCCCGTACATGAGCATAATAAAAGCAAATTTGTATTCATTATACAACATTGTTATATCGTCTCTATACATCTACAATAACTAAACAAGTAATGAGGATTTGTAACATAGTAAAGTACGATTACTACTTGACTCTAATGGTTCAATGAATTTAAGTAAACAATATATAAACGAGAAGTGAAGGAGAATTAATCTCACTTGCGCTAGGAACAAAGATATATAACCGCTTGCCTTGCTTTAGGTTCAAATAGTTTCGTTTAATACCTAAATAATAATCATCATAAAAACCACAATGATGATATTTTGAAATTATTTTATGTAACAAGCCCTTCTTAGTTGAAATATTAATATGAATAGAATTAAAAAAAACAGCTTCACGCTTTATCCCGCATAGCAGTGGAATCAGAGACAATTTAGTGACAAGTCACTCAATTGACTTCTTTCCAAACGTAATCGGGACATTGTGTGTTGAGTGGCGAACTCAACGTTGCGCCTTGTTTTACCAGAACGAAGAAACAAAAATAACGCCGCTATAATGGCCTAAAGAAGAATTTTAAAAATAATACATACATAGTGTTTACTAACTAAATATATTTCAAGATATAACTTAATATTAAACACATCTCCAAAGAGACCTTGAAATGGAGTGACTCAAGTCTCAACACTAAATTCTTTATGCGCCTTGTGAAAAGTGTTAGTTTTTTATAATTATAATAATAAAATTTTATATAATACTCACTATAGAAAAACGAACGTTATACATACCCAAATACCGATATGCTTAAGGATCTTCAAAATGCAAATTTTCTCATTACAATAAACAAAACTTAACCGGACGAGGATAAACCTCATGGTGCGTAATATTTGTCTTCATCTCATTCCGCACCAAGAAACGATGGCGTTGAAATGTGCCAACAAAGAGGTCCAGTTATTAGCAAACATAAAAACTAATTAGCTGTATAGTTAAAAACTTGTTTCTCATATAATGGAGTGGTTAAAATCGGACAATAATGGAAGTGTTACTAATTTGACAAATCATAGTGTTGTTATAGATTTATTCGAAGTGTACAAAGCGCAGGAGACGCAACAGTTTGTGTTTTATAAAGCAGTTGGTTATATATTTGGTACTATCATATTTTTGAGTAATCTCACAGTTGTTATTTCAAGTGGACTAATTTTAAAAAAAGGTTTGTTTAATTATTTCTTTTGTTATAATAAACAAAATTTATTTGTTTTTAATGTTTATGTTAGATCTGTGACTAATGTATAATAATAATGAGTTTTTAAATGTACTTGACATTTGTCCAAGCATGTTAATTAAATAGTACTCAGCCAGAGCAAGTTAAATATACTACCTATTCTAAATATAGTTTGTTTAAATTACCTATAATAATAGTACCTAATACTAAATTCCTTAAAAAAATTTATAAATTATTCAAAGTGTAAATGATAAAATGATAAAATGAAAAAATAACTTTATTTAAAAAGATATACAGGTTAAAATTTTGTATATACGTTTGTATAGCTTTATTTTATCTTAGAATATATTAGTACGCTCGTAAACGTAAAAATAGTAAAAAAAAGTTGATATGTCATAAATTGCCGTTGAAGCCATTTAAAATAAATCTTAAAATATTAAAAAATCATCATATAAATGAAAAACATAATAATGCCCAACATTTAGTTATTTAAAATAGATTTTTTGATTTTTCTCGTTAGTCGTACTAATCCTTACATATTATAAAACATTATTCATACCATCATGAAACAGAAATCATTTTCATGCCCCATTTATATATATATATATTATTGACACTGACTTATACATACTAATAAATATCTAAATAGATAACTTCCTCGAAGTAGACTTTCCTCGAAGACATGTCATTCTTAATTTACAGAGTATATTTACTTGTCTTGTATAATATAAAGAATTTATGGATATAGTAGCTAATTAAAAGCGAAGGTTTTAGTAGTTATCGGGATATTGAAGCGATAATAAAGAAATATAAATAATAAACCTTCATATAAATACCCATGATGTGCTTTAGAGAATCTGTTTTTAACACGGCATAAGTTATTATAGATAAAGTAGCAGAGCCAGCTTAAAATGTGCCGATCGACAAAAAGAGAATTATCTTTCTGTCTAATTATCTGTCTATTTATATTAAGCAATCGTTAGTTTTACTAAAAGCTTAAAAAATATTTTTAATTTAATAAAAATTTAATGTGCATTCAACGCATAAACATTTCCTTGTGCATGAGTTTCAACAAAGGCAAATATGAGCATCTCATTTTTCGTCTCTTTTTTGCCTAGATACTCGTCTGCACAGACGTTACGGATGCCCGCCCGATTGCGGACTTGGGACGTTTTATGTAGAGCTTCGGACTGGTATACACCTTCCTTATACCCATTGAAACCTCACGGTGCTCTTTCTCAACCACCAATATCTATGCTTCCCCTACTCTATATATAATAACTCTATACATAATAATTCTATGCATAATAATCTATAACTAAATAGAAAGTTGGCATCTTGCGTCAAGTAGATATTTTTTTTATTAGACGAATCATGTTTTCAAGCTAAAGTAGGCATATACATAAGTCTTCAATCCATATTTCATTATAAATTGAACAGCAATTTATCTTTAAATAGTTATTATTAGTATTAAATTAAAAATATTATCCATAATTGGCAAAATGATAAAAAAATATATTTTTAGTTTATTATAATTATACGTTCATTAGTGTCACATTAAATAAATACACTGCTTAATTTTATTTTAATACTAGATATATTCTGTGTGTGTACAATTAAGTTTCATGGACATGACCATGAACCTTAATAGTACACAATATTTGAGAAATATGGTATTGCAAAATCAGTTGTTTGTTCTTGGAACGTTTGCTGAATTAGTGTTAAGGCTAATAATGTTGATTTAACTTAAAATCTGTAGGTCGCGTAGTTATTGATTCTTAGATATTTGTATCACGAGAACTACTTCTTCAAGTTAAGAAAAAAACGTTTACTTTCAAAAACCATCCTCTCACAACGTACCTCTTGACTCCCCTCTTGAAATATGGACGTATGGACCAAGTACATATACGTTTATATATTGTACAAGAACAAACGTTTTAAGTTTCTTAAAATTTAAACTATGCTCTTTTCTTCGTTCTGGTAAGAGACAAAGTGCAGCGTTAAGTTCCGTCACTCAACATGCAATGTCTCCAATTCAGCGGAAAGCGGAGAACGGAGTGTCTCAACACTAGGCTTAAAGCGTGAAACTAAAAAATAAAGAATAAAAAATATTAATTATTCCTGGAATATATAACTAACCTTAAGTAAAATGTGATATATAAAATAAATACGTTTGTTTCAGCTCAACAATGCAAAAGCACATATTTGCTACTGGGGAATGTGTCTCTTGCAGACACTATTGTTGGAATATCTATTATATTTGGAGTGACCCTGGATAATCCAATGAGCTCAAACCCGTTGTGCATATTTCAAATAGGTGAGACATTTTCATTTTTCTTTTTAATATAATTTAACAAATCAATATGTTGCGAAGCGCAAATTGATATATCAATAGGTTTTTCTTTTTAAATCCATACTCACGGGTGAGGCCGATCGATACGTATTATTGCCATTACAAGTGTTAATATTTTGCTTATACATAACGATGCTATCTTATCGTAGTCTAATAAGCCATATACTACTGCCGAATAATCACAAATAAGTTCTCGATATGTCTTTAAGAGGAAAGTCTTGGAACCGACGTCCTTAAGATTGATTTCGAGTAATCCTCTATTCTAGATCTTGTATATTGTTGAAACGGAAGAAACTATTTCTATAAGAATATCTATAATATATTTCTAGAAGAGCCTAACAAAATGAGATTTTGCTAGGCTCTTCTAGAAAATAGATTTTTCTTCTTTTAAAAATAAATTTTTGACAAAAAAATAGGCTGATCGTGGCGTAGTGTGACAGCGTCTGACTGTAAACGCGATCGGTTATGAGTTCGATTCCCCCATGAGGGAGTGATTATACATATTACATTTATTTTAAATTCCTTGCTCTGGTAAGACAAAATGCGGCGTCTCGAATTCAGCGGAAAGCAAAATACGGAGTGTCTCGACACTAGTTACTTCCGGTCTACCCTGCTATGCGGGATAAAAGCGTGAAGCAAAAAAAAACAATTAAACATAATTGTGCCTTTTAGGTATGTTAGTATGTCCAGCCATGGTGTCAATATTCAGTGTGGGTCTCATAGCGGTGGATCGTTACATCTATATATTGCATGGACTTTACTACCAGAGATGGTTCAGTACAACTAAAGTACGGATCGGCATCCTTTGCATTTGGCTAATAAGTAAGTGGAAGATTTAAAATATTTTTTTAAAAAATCATTTAGTATTAACGATTATATGGAAAAATCATTGTGTTAAATGAAATAAACTAATGAATGTGAATGTAAATGTTACAAAAACGGTAATCTCTTTAAGTATTGGTGACTTAATTCATTATCAATTTCTGTAGTGATTTATAGAATTCCATGACATATGTAATTTATGAATTTAACTAAAGTGATATATGTACATAATATAGTAAGACGCTTAAAACGTATAATATAGGAAGACTTCAAGACCGGTCGTGGCGCAATGGGCAGCGTCTGACTGTAAACGCGACCGATCTCCACTCGGGGGAGTGATTATATTTATATTATTTTCACTTCCTCGCTCTGGTAAGATAAACTGCGACGTTAAGTTCCACCAGTCAAACACACAATGTCTTGAATTCGGTTAAAATCGAAGTACGGAGTGCCTCGACACTAGGTACTTTCTGTCTACCCTGCTATTTGGGATAAAAAGCGTATATCATAAAAAAAGAAAACACCTATTTTATCCAGCAATGTTTACTTAAAATATATATTTAATTGTTTTTTTTTGTATAAAATAATAGTACTAGGTACTCGGCACATATTTATCTTAATTAACAAGTATTTTCAAAGAATCTTGGATAGTAGATGAAGTAGATCCCAGGCACTGCTCCGTTCTCCTATATCTGGCAACACGGTTGTAGCGGTTCCTATAAACAAAACGTAAACAGTGTCGTAAAAATGTCATATTACAACATTACATAAGCTTATTAATTAAAAATTCAATTTTTATGAATATATTAAATTAATATTTATATTGTTTCAGGTATAACACTAGGATTTTTTCCAGCGTCGGGATGGGTTAATACTGAATTAAGAAATTCAAGATGCTACTACGTATCCCTCTTTCCTGGAACATTAATATTACTTAATTCTTTTCTAAGTATTATTCCCATTATCCTTGTTGCTGTACTTTATACAATTATTTTAATAAAAGCTTTAAAAAATGTTAGAGAAATCAAAGCTTCAGTCAAAATTGTCAACTCAAAAACGAACAGCAAACCTGAACTTAGAATATACAGAGGAAATGGTCATAATCCAAAAAATACTCAATCTGTTAAAGTACCCTTATCAAAAAATTTACAATTAAAACGGAGCGCTTCCTTCAATGGCAGTTCTAAAAAAGAGTTTGAGGGAGTTAGCCCTAACAAAAATCAACATATCTTTAAAAGCAGCAATAATCTCGACGATACAAAAAAATCTACTAATTCCGTATCTTTTCTAACCGATGCGAGCCGCCAAACTACCTACGAATCTAATATCAGTATTTACTCGATTAATTCAAGTTTACCTGACCAAAATAGTACGGAAAACGGAAGAGAAATGCGAAATAATTTGGAGAATAATAAACGAAAAACAGCGAAAAAAGGCCCCAACAAATGGCGCGCGATTATAATAGTAATGTTAACGACAGGTAGTTTTATATTCACTTGGATGCCATATTTCATAACTGTTATTTTCTATGTTTTGTGTCAAGAGAAATTAACAAACACAAAGTGTATGCACTTACGTATGTTGTTGGGTGGACCGCTAGGCGCTTTAGCTTTTCTTAATAGCATCTTAAACCCTTTAATTTATGCTTGGTGGCATAAAGGATTTCAAAAATCCATCAAAATGTACTTCCGGAAATATATTTATCGTTTTTTCCAAAAGGACGCGCTAAGGTAGATAATGAATTGAATTTTTAATAGTAATTTATAATAGCTCTCTAATATTTTTTAGTATCTTCTAATTTTGCTCACATTGATTGATGTATGCAATAATTGAATTGACTATCACTACGATATTGTTTTGGTTAACTATGTATAATGTATAAGACTTTTGTGTCGCAGTGGGACTGTAAACGATATGGTTGTGAGTTCGATCCTCACTTGGAGGAATGTTTACAATTAAAATTTATTTCCAGTTCTCCGCTCTGTTAAGATTAAACGCAACGTTTTGCGGGAAAACAGTTAACGGAGTGTCTTAACACTGTTTTGATTTGATTTTCTGTGTGCGATAAAGTGTGAAGCTATTTTTTTATGTAAAATTTATTTCACACAAATATACTCGTACTGAAGTAACTGCCAAGAATTGTAAAGCACACTGAAATATGCGTAAGTGCTGTGCTTTGTATTATTTTTTATTTATTAAAGAAATCTATTCCATATGTTTTATTATTTAACAAAAAAAAGTCTAAAAATTAAATGTAATATATATTCATAAAATTTTATTTTTAAGACGACTACAGTTTGGTTTGGATGGAGTTTGAATGCGTTTCCTAAAGTACTATCCAGTTTTTGTAATTACTTGCCTTTTCTTTTTTACGTTTTAATTTTGGATAGAATATAGAAGGTTCCTAATGTTTCGCAAAAAAATTATGGCATCCATTCTGCGGCTAATATCAAAGTAATGTAAAGTTTTATGTAAAATCAAATCAGAGTATAATTTTTAAACAATACATTATTGTAAGAATATAATGTTGATAACTGATGTACTTATTATAATTAAAATTTAAATCATATGGTTTTTATACTTAATTCACTAGTCGTACTCAAATTTATAAATAAAATTTTATATTCAATTACATTATATATTATACCGTATTAAATAAAATTTGAAATACTATACAGCTTGTTTTAATTCAAGTTTTTCTCATAATAGACAACACGAGACCAGTAAGTATATAAATATTAAATTATTGTTAAATTGGCTGATGATGAATATATGGTATAGAGGTCATCATGACGTTATCGAATGATCGGGTTCGATTCCCATTCTAAGGAATGATTATGGTAAGTCTAAAGGCGGCGTTGAGTTTCGCCGCGCCACTGTATCTTGAGACTAGATGGTCTCTGACTGCCATGCTATACGGAAAACTGTAAAAATAGTGAACATATATTTTTATCTATATTATAAGCTTAAAATCTTTTTGTCAAATTAATGAATAATTTAAAACTGATACAATTAAAGAAAATTGGAGTGTGTTTGTAATATTATAATAATCGCTTCTTTCTTAATGCATATGAATATATAACAAATAACATTTTTTATAATTTTGTCTGTCTGTCTCTGTTTGTTCCCGCTCAGTAACGGCTGGACCAATTTTGAAGGGTCTTCAAGTGCAGGTAGCTGATGTAATAAGGAGTAACTCAAGCTACTATTATTTTTTGAATTGTAAAATTAAGATCCAGGAAAGTTAAATTCCACGCGGGTAAAGTTGCAGGTGCAGCTAGTCATAATTAAATTGATTATCTGACTGAGTAGTTTGCATACACTTACTGATGTTACTTTTTTAAATTAAAAAAAAATTAAAAAAACTTTAGGTATGTTTACAGCTACAGTGGATATTTATTTTCTTAGAATAACTTTATATTTTTAGAACACTAAAACCTTTATTACTTTACTTTAGTACAGTTATCATTCCTAAGGCAAATCATACAATATTGATAAGTGGAGCATTAAATAACGAGTATAAATATTAAATAATCCACGATAACCGTATTCATAAACATTTGTTTACAATAAAACTTCTAGTTTTTTCTTTTGCCTCACAAAAAACATGATATTGCGAATTATCGATACTCGAAGGGTGACCAACAACGACACAATTGGACGCCCGTTTTTTGTTTTCTAAATATCTAATAATTTTCCTTGTAATTGTAATGTTAACTCATTATATTGTTTCTTTTATTTTAGAACTAAAACAAATAAAACGTAGTAACTATTTATAGTTTTTAATTCCAATAAATTTATATTAAAAAATATACCTGTATAAAATAAATCACAACGGGACAACGTCCGACTGTACATGCGATTGGTTGTGAGTTCGATTCCCACTCTGAGGATAGATTATATTTAAAATTCATTTACATTTTTCCACTATGATGTAGATAAAGGCGGCGTTGAGATTGCCGCTCAACTCATAATATCTCAATATGGGGAGGAAAGCAGTTAACGTTTTATGTGGACACTACGTTATATCTTACCACTCTTAACATATGCGGGACAAATATTGGAGAAAATTAAAATTTTAAATTTATCTGCAAAGACGGACGCAACTTTATTCAATACATCTTCATTTTTTGAAATTTACTTACCTCATAGTTTAACCATTAACAAAATATTAGTGTTAAGTTAATTGATATTTTTTAAAATTTTAATTCATAAATTATGGATTTAAAATATTCTTTTGTTCTTAATTTCTCTTAAATATTTATATTAGCAATGTAGATACTTATTTTTAGGATATCAACGTTTAAAAGAATTACTTACAGATACGTAAAGTACCTATTATAATTTTAGATCACAATAATTTAACCCTAAGCATTCTACGCTATTATTATATCTAATGACGTCACATTTCCTTGAATTATACTCTTGAAGCGTTAGTCAGGTACCAATTTAGAGTCATAGTATATTTTTTACTCTACTTTTGAAATTGACTAAGCTTATTTTAAACAAGTTACATATCATAAAATCACATATGTTTAATTATTAAACGATTTAACAGAAATATTAAATCTGCATTTTTTAGCTCTGTACAGGCCATCGTGTGGCTGTGGGACAATGTCAATTGAGATAAAACAAGAACAACAAGATGAAAATGTGAGAAACACAGTTAACGGAGTGTTTTGTCCCTAGGTTGTCTCTGACCACCTTGCAAAGCTTGCACCTTGTAATTATTTAAAAACTATAATTTGTTGAAATTGAAGCCTACAATAATTATAGATTTTAATAAACCGATTGTATATTTCAGAATAACAATATATTTATATGTAGGTACAATTGTACGTGCTATTTTTATTATAAGTAGGCAATATAAATTTAAATCGTCTGCCTTAATCTATACTGAATTAAGATTACGATTAAACCGATAAAGTTATGATTACCGAGGATAGAAAGTAACCGCCATTGTTAATACCTCTGGCATTTGGCAATCTAGTTTTAACTAATATGGCTCGCTTGATCGCTTGCCTTATTCTCTTCGTGGCGGCCGTTCAGGCCCGCCATGAGAAATATGAGGGGTAAGATTGTACATTTATATTTTGTCTTTTATTTGTTCACGTGATAGTTTGAATAATAAAATGTATACTTTATCGGACAATCATTATATTTAAATTATTTTTGTTTCCTCACTCTGATATGGCAAAGCGCGGGTTACGTCACTCAACATACTTTGTTAAGACCTAAATGATTTATGTTAATAAATCTAACAATTTAAAATTATTATGTGTACAATGTCATTGATTTGGTTATTCGTTTTGGAATACATGTCTTATATCTATGTATTTTCAAATGAATAGTATTAAATCGACAACAATTAATTAAAGGAAGCTTAAGTATAGAATTTTTACAAGCTTTTTTATAACTTTCCGTGTTAGTTAATGTGCGTGTGTCTGTGTGTAAGTGTGCGTGTGCGTGTGTCTGTGTGTGTGTGTGTCTGTATGTGTGGCTGTGTGTGTATGTATTCTTGCAAGCTTAATTTAATTGAAAAGTTTGTTTTTTAAAAAATATGTTTAATTAATATTTTATTCTATTATATAAATAACAAAGACGTAAAATATTGCTTTATTTGTTTCTGATATGTTTTATTTATTTATATTTATTTCAGATATGTTTTATTTATTTATATTCATTTAACACAAATAAATATTAACACATATTGATATTTTATTCCTTAAGCCACCTACTCTACCGCATTTCGGGATCTTCAGAACAAATTGCTTCCTTGGAAGCCAGTTTGGATATCTTATCAGCTACACCAGCTGCTGTATCCGCTTCTAATAAATTAGAAGCCGTTATAAGATTGTCTCCTGAAGAAAATACCCACTGGTTAACACACTTCAAAAATAACAACATAGGCTACAAGCAAATTTCAAATAATCTTGCCAGGTTAGTTCAAAATATTTATTTTTCTTTTACTACCAAAATTTCAAGCTAATGCGTGTTAAAAATTTGGCATTGAAATTTTTAACACACTTTCCTTGTGTTTTTCTAGTATACTCAGAGCTGAAGATGTTATGAATCAACGGTCAAGACGAGACAATGAAAATAGCAACAGTTCTATAACATGGGATGCATACTATAACAGTGAAGAAGTAAATTATATTTTACTATACAAAATTGACGTATTAAATAATTTGGTGCCTTTTTGGCCCGCTCATAAACTAAGAATATATATTTCGAAAATATGCATAAGTTTTTACTTTAATCATTAATGTTAAAATGTTGTTCTTACGTATCCTTAATGCATATTCTCTTACGTATCCTTAATTCATATTCCCTTTAGGTAAATGTAATATTTCAATAAAATAAATATTTGTGGATAATTATAAAAAAAAATAATTTCAGATTTTCAATTACATTGACGAAATTGGTGCAAAATATCCCGACATAGTGACGGTCATTAACGCTGGTTTGAGCTTTGAAGGTCGTCAAATTAAGTATGTAAGGATTTCTACAAGCCGTTTCGAAAACCTTCGGAAGCCTGTAATAGTTATTGACGCGGCTGTACACGCGCGAGAGTGGGTCACATCACCAGTTGCATTGTACATAATTGACCAGCTCGTGAGCGGAGACAACAAAGAGCTATTGGATTCTATTGACTGGATCATAATCCCCTTGGCTAACCCAGATGGTTATGAATACACCATAAACGAGGTAAAAATATATTTTTATTCCACACTTTACTTATTTCTGAACGCATTTAAATTTTTCTCAAATTCATTTTATTATTTACATAATTAGGAATCACTAATTTGTCATAACAGGATCGTCTTTGGCGCAAAACTCGGTCCAAGTCTCACGAAGGTGCCGAAGAATGCCCTGGTGTCGACGGCAACCGAAACTTCGACTTCTACTGGGGTAAGGTGTTTAACTTACCTTGTGGTTATTGTAAGAGCTAGAGAGATACATAATTGTGTCTACAGCGAAAATGCTAATATTAAATCAAAATATATTTTTAATACCTGAATAAATTTAATTTAATATTATCACTAACTCTTCTTAATTTAAATAACTATGTTTCAAAACTTACAGGTACAAGAGAAGCCTCTTCAGATCCCTGTTCAATTATCTATGAAGGCCCGTCAGCTTTCTCCGAACCTGAAATCCGCGTAATCAGAGATGCTGTACTCTCTAACTTGGATCGTACTAAACTTTATATTTCCTTGCACAGTTATGGCAACATGTTGTTATACGCCTGGGGAAATAATGGTAAGTATTATTTTATTTCTCACAGCTCTATTTACATTTTACTAATATATGTATGCATACACTTCATCAAAAGTGCCTCATGCGAATATTTCAATTATACCGAGTAAATATTTAAAATACTTCTTCTTTCTAATTTCTCAGGTACTCTACCAGCAAACGGTTTGGTTCTTCACCTTGCTGGTATTCGAATGGCGACTGCTATTGATGAACTTAAGCTTGACAAGGCAAACCCTTACATCGTTGGTAACGCTGCCAATGTCCTCTATTATACTAGCGGCACTTCCAGAGATTGGACGCGCAGTGTCGGTATTCCCCTAACCTACACAATGGAGTTACCCGGATATGAATATGATTTTATTGTCCCACCCTCATACATTAAGCAAATTATTACCGAATCTTGGGCCGGCATCGCTGAAGGAGCGCGATACGTTATATCCATATACGGTTGAATTTCATTTGAATTACAAAATAAAGTATTTTTATAAATGTTTTTGTTTACTTCGTTTCCTTATTTTTTAATATAATATAAAAATATAGGTATATTAAGGAAAAAAGAGAAAAAAGTGATGTAAATCTTTAAAATTTAAATTTTAACTTAATTCTAACTTAAATCTTTAAAATTTATTTTCTAACTTTCTTCTGAATTACAAACAGTCAGTACTTGGCAAAACGTTTCTTTTTTTAAAACAAGTAATATATGTCTTGTTTAAATTGCCAATTTTTAAAGTCGAAAGAAAAGAGTGATGTTCAATAGGACTCTATAATAGAGTCGTTTTCAAATAGCTAAAGAAATATTAAAATTAATTACAGTACCTGAGACATTTGTATACACACACCTGTTACAAGCTGGTTGGTTGAACCAAAGATTTAATCATAATTAATCAAACTAGGTTTATTTGTACGACCATATGTTAAAGCTAAAATAATAAAATATTCTGAAAACTATTATAGATAAACGTATCTCAGGTATTACATAATATTACATAGTAACAAATATTTTTATTAACAACGAGTTAACGCCAAGAAATTAATTTCATGTCTTCTAAAAAATGCCATTTTTACTTATTTCAATTGTATTTATTTTTAAGTCAATTAAAATAAATAGAATTAACATAAGTGTAATTTCGTTTTATTATCAAATTTACCATTTAAATATCTTAATGGTATGACAACATATGGTTACCTAAGTTTTAAATACTTTATTTATTTATTTATACGTTATTGTAAGGAGACAAAAAGATAGTGTCTCTAGATGTCTACTTTTTACACGTGTCTTTTTATTAAAACTCTTTAAAAGGTCCTACTAACTAGATTTCAATATACATAAATTATATATGAGATAGTCATTAAATTTAATTAGTATCAAAATCATATCTACCCCACTCTAATCGTAAAAATTAAATACCTTTCGATTTTAAGATAGATTTCGCGGTATAATTAGTTTGCACCACTAAAATTTTATTCCAGACCTCTAACTTCTCTTATTACTTTTGCCGTAACATAAAACGTTAATATGTTTGATTTACGCGATTATGGATTAATCACGTATATTTTGGTTTACGAAAATACATTTTTAAAAACCTGACGTTTTGAGTACTTACACAGGTCATAGTCAAATAATTTTAATCAAAGTAACAAATGACGTGATTCATTTTTTTAAACGTCAAATAATTTACCAAGAATTTACTAAAATTGAGAGAAGAACCGGCGCAAGAAACTCAGCAGAACTCTTTTTTTTTAATTCCAAAATTTTACAAACCAATAATTAATTAAAAATGTTTGACAATATTGACGTCTAACACAAATATTAATCAACTAAAAATTATCATAGTTAATCTTCAAAGAAAATTCCTAAACCATAATCAATTATCCACAGGTCATAATTTATTATCTGTATAAGCCAGCACCGATAATCCGCTAATCTATAATCATAATATAGGATGTATGTTTGTGTTTTTATAGACGTGCAAAGCAATCGCTATATGTATATAAACAAAAAAAATCACACTACTGTTTTTCTCATAGTAAGTAATGAAATAATCCTATAATTTTGTTTGTGTGAATTCTTGTATTATTCTTAGTTATTTTTTACAATAAAACTATCAATAAGGTTTATAAAAACGAAATGAAAATAAGATCATAAAGGTTCGTTACAAGATCTATTAGATCTCTCGCAGGACTTTCATTATGTGTGTGGACTACCGTGTGTTTTTTCACTCTTCGTGGCTTTATACAGTTCTACTATTGGACCGAAAGACGACGAAAAAAAAATAAGAGATAATGTCTGTAAAGGTCTTTACACACAATTTTACATTCCTTGCGTTACGAGGCGGGTTTAACTCCTGAATCGTACCACCTCGTAATAGCAAACGAGCGGTGCGAGCATTGGGAGTCTTGTTCTAGAGTTTTCCAAGATATTTTGTTCTCCAATTTTAAATTTTATCTTACAAAAAAGTTAGCTTTTATAACTATTTTTTACAATCGTACATATATACATTAATCTCATATAAGCATATCACACCGACACTCTCACTTACTTAGAAGTATATTGTATTATAAGGCTTCATATATCACTATATAGTTTTTTTATTAACAACAGCCTTAAGACAATATTATAAATAAGTTTTTCTTGATTCACTATTAGATCCATTGCATCGCAATATCATGCTGTTTTATTTAATTTCTTTGAAAATGGTGATGCAGTATATGAGTTAAATGGCTATAACGTGTTCGGTAGGTGCCAGTTCTATTCTTGATACGTTATTTTTATATTTTTTATTAAGGCTGTAGATTAATGGTATACATAATGTTCATTATTACAAAAGTAAACAGGTACTGTTTGTAAACACTAAAACGGTAGAATCTGTGAAAAAAATATTATAAACATTTTTCATTCAGATATCCTAAAATATTATTAATATTTTAGTTTGTTCAGAATCCAAATATAAAATAATTTTTTGTACCTTACATTTTTGACCTTATTTCAATGTCAATTTTGTATTCAGAGCCATCGTCAAACATAGTTAAAAAAGCATACCTAATCTGTATTAAGATTATGGTCAATATTGCTGAATCACTTGTGATGACAAAAATGAATCTACTTTAATATATCGTCAGTTGATTTCAATATTTGAGTATGTCACGTTTGGTCACGTGTTTGGTTCTCTTCGCAGCAGTGGTTCACGCCCGCCATGAGATATATGAAGGGTAAGAATTTCGATTCATGTGTTATTTAGAAAATACATTTATAAAGTATTCATAGTTTACTCTATATCTATATATATCAGTATCTAGCGAGAAGAATACAAGAGAGATCCGAAAGGCTTTTATGGGAGGCCCAAGGAGGATTTAGACTTGGAAGAGGGCGCATGGATCAGGTCTTTTCTCTCCGCATGATCACGGAAAAGTTTTTGGCTGTAAACCAGAAAATTTATTGTGCCTTTGTGGATTTAGGAAAAGCATTTGACAGGGTTGTAAGAAAGAAGTTATGGGAGATACTGCCCCGGTACAATTTGAGTGGACCCTTGTTGCAGGCTGTAAAATCTCTTTATCGAGATCACTCAGCCTGTGTACGAGTAGGAGCTGGCATGTCGCTTCAGTTTGATATTCAATCGGGTGTCAAACAGGGCTGCACCATGTCAGCTTGGTTGTTCAATTTGTATTTGGATAGTTGTCTCCAAGGAGTGAAAGATAGTGGCATAGGAGTGAAATGTCTATTGTACGCAGATGATGCAGTCCTAATTGCATCATCAGAATGCGAGTTACAGGCATTGGTCACCACTCTGAAAGAAGGGTGTGAAAGTAATGGTCTAAACCTGAATACGAGTAAAACTAAGATTCTTGTATTTGAAAGAGACGAAGAAAGAACGGAATGCAAGATTATGGTAGATAGAAAGATATTAGAACAAGTGAATGAGCTGATATATCTGGGAAGTATGTTTAGTAGAGATGGAAGATACTAAATGTATGTGGAAAAGCGTATTGCTGCCGGTAACAAGGTCAACGATGCTCTTGCTGCATTGATGCGACGGCAAAACGTTAGTTTACCTGCACGTCTTGCCGTTCACAATACAGTACTGATACTGATGTTGTTATACGGCAGCGAAACGTGGGTGTGTCAGAAGAAGAATGAAAGAAAGATGAATGCAGTAGAGATAGAGACTCTTCGTCGCATATACGAAGTCAGTTTAGCTGACCGTATTTGTACCGAGGAGATAGGCAAAATGGCAGGTGTAAGCGTGAAAGCGTCTCAATTCAAACTCTAACAGTTCGAATATTTGCTACTTTGTTCACACAAAAAAAATTAGAGATTTGATGCTGACACATAGTCCAAAAAGTTTTTAATTTATTTTAATACAATGTAATAATTTAAGAATAATAAAATAATTGAAAAAAAAAAACAAAAGAATAAAAACTATTTAAAAACATAAAAATAAGAAACAAGGATAATTCATATGTTAATAACATACAGTAATCAATCAAATTTTACCTAAATATATAATATATTAGAGCTATAAGTACAGCTGACAGACATTATACGTTATCCTGTCTTGGTTATGAATAATAAATTCGACACTTAACAAATAATTTCAACGAAATTGTTAGTACTATTTACTTAAATAAACAATGTTGATGCTTTCCGAACAGGAGAACAGGTGACTTATAATCAGATAACCATTTAAAAAACATTTTTAGGCACCTATTGTACCGGGTATGGGGGTCATCACAGCAAATAGCTGCATTGCAAGATACCGTTAAAATTCTATCAGCAAAACCTGCTGTAGTATCCGATTCAGGAAAACTTGAAGTGTTAATAACACTGTCACCCAAGGAAAAGGAGTACTGGTTACATTACTTCAGTATACGAAACGTGGGGTACAAACTGATATCCGACAATTTAGCGGAGTAAGTGAATCAATTTTTTTATTAAAAATTATGCAAATGCTTCAGACTACAGAGAAGTCTCTCTTTAATCCTACTAAAAGAGTGATTAACATAGAGTCAGCTAATATTTATGTTTATTGACATTAGTGACATTAGTATATCAAGAAATATAAATAATTTCACGCAAAAAATGTTGTTTGTAATATTTCCTACAAATTCAAGGAAATGTTATTGCTATATTATAAAACAAAAATAATTACAATACTCGTATGAACATGACTATTACTTTTTCAATATGTATCTTTTTAGAAATAGTAGTTATAAAAAATTCAGCGCAGCGGGACTCGAACCCGTGTCCTGCATCGTCCAAGTTAAGTTATGCGGACTCTAACAGGCCGCGTACGCTTATTACATACGCTTATTAGTACTTAATGTTTGATAAAGAAATATTCTAATACTTTATTTATTTAAATCCATATTTACTTAAATCTATATTCCGTTATATCTATCAGAATACTTCGAGTCGAAGATACTTGGAATGTTAAGTCTAGGGCAGCTGTCGACAGTAACGCGACTATCACTTGGGATGCATATTACAACTCTGAACAGGTGAAAAATTCACTATATTTATTTATATCTATAAATTCTCCCTTTTTAGGAATGGGTAGATAGATCAACTCATCTTATTAAAAGAATGGATTATACCGCGAAAATACATATTTAATCAAAAAAGCATCATGATATGGTTTAGCACGTAACTTGTCTGTAAGCTAACCGAATTAAATTTCTATATAACCATAATTTTGGCAATACTAAATTTCATACTCCGCTACATGTTTTGCTTAACGTCTTAATCTTAAGCAAACAAGCTAAATAGAAATTAAATTCAACTATAATAATATTCATCAAGGTACCTTCATAGGCATCATGAAAAAGTCTAATATTATTTTATTATTTGTGTTTGATAGATTTTTAAATACATTGACGAAATAGGAGAAAAATATCCAGACCTTGTCACAGTTGTAAACGCCGGATTAAGCTACGAGGGTCGTCAAATTAAATACGTGAAGATTTCCACGAGCAGGTTTGAAAATCTACGCAAACCCGTTATTGTTATTGATGCTGCTATGCATGGCAACGAATGGGTCACCACTCCAGTTGCTTTATATATAATAGACCGGCTAGTCAGCGGTACCGATTTAGAACTACTAGATTTAATTGACTGGATCATAATCCCTTTGGCTAACCCTGATGGCTACGAATACTCCATAAATGAGGTAAGATCACCTTCAAAGATTGAAAAATGCTCATTATGTACGTGACTTATGATTTAAAAACAGATTGTAATCATTGTAAACAATGAAGTAGGAAGCTATTGTACTTGGTATTGCTTTACCTAATTGGCGTTATTATTTACAAACTTTTAAATAATTTTCTATTTATAATTTTTAACACCAATTTGATTTCAACATTATATTTAATTAGTAGCTGTAAAAAAGTAATTTTAAATTATATATCCGAATAAACACACTAAAGGGTTTTTGTAAATATTAAAACAAGCAATTAATAGACAAGAAGGGCTTATCGCGTTGCGAGGCAAAGGAACTTGGAGCGCTACATGGAACCTCCTCAATCCTAGGTCCTACTTCTACGTAATTTTTTAGCTAGATTATAGGGTTAGGAATTTATTTTAAAGTAATTATTTCATATTGCATTTATGATATATTTAGATTACATTTTGAAAACATATAAGCATTTCGAACACAGCAGGATTTGAACTCGTGCTTCTTGGAATTTATTTAAAATACACTTATTTTATTTTATAGATTAGGAAACATTTCTAAAAACCATATCAAAATTAGAAAAATTATTTTTAGGACCGCTTGTGGCGTAAAACTCGATCTAAATCACATAAAAATGCCGAAGAATGTCCTGGAGTTGATGGAAATCGTAACTTCGACTTCTTCTGGGGTTTGCTATTTATTTTTAAATGTTGTTTATAAACAACTTCTAAGATCTTATATTCATTCTTAGCATAAAATAATTTCATTACTAGTTTAACTCACAACAGAAAATTAAAGCGTAATGTTTTTGTATTACCAAAGATTTGTTTAAACAGTTTTACTTGATTTGTACTTCTGTACTGTTAATTGATTTTACGTAACACTTATATCAAGAATTGTTAATAGTTTTTTTTTTCTTTAAAAATATATCATATAATTTTATCGTATATATAAAAGTATATTCTCTATATCCAGGTACACGGGAAGCTTCGGCAGATCCTTGTACTATTATGTATGAAGGACCTTCTGCTTTCTCCGAACCAGAAACTCGCATAATTCGAGACGCGGTGTACTCAAATTTGGATCGTACTGCTCTATACATTTCGCTACACAGTTATGGCAATATGTTTCTATATGCCTGGGGAACTAACGGTACGCTTATACCTTTATATAATTAGATTCTAAATAATATTTATCTAAGATTTCTTAAATCTTAGATTATGTAAAATAAATTATCATTTAGCTTTAATTTGACTAAAAAAAATCCCAACTGATCGTGTTTATAGAAACACGATCAGTTGTGAGTTCGATTCCCACTCGGGGGAATTTTATATAAATTATTATTTTCATTTCCTTGAACTGATAAAAAAAAGCGCGGAGTTGAATTCGGCCATTCACCGCATATGAAAGCGAAGCGAAGTATGTAGTGTCTTGAAGAAGCGTGAAACTAAAAAACTGACTAAAAGAGTAAGTAAACTTTGATGATAATTTACAGGAACACTTCCATCAAATGGCCTGACGCTTCATGTAGCTGGGATTCGAATGGCAACAGCAATAGACAAACTCAAGCTCGACAAGGCAACACCATACATTGTTGGAAACGCGGCCAATATACTTTACTTTTCCAGTGGTACTTCTCGAGACTGGACCCGTGGTGTGGGAGTACCCCTAACCTATACGATGGAACTTCCTGGATACGAATACGATTTCTTAGTTCCGCCTACGTATATTAAACAAATTGTCACTGAATCATGGGCAGGAATCGCTGAAGGAGCGCGTTTTGTAACCTCTTTGTATAATTAATTAGTTAATATCAATATCAATTTTAAAGTGAAGTCAATACATATTTTAAAGTCAAGTTCCCTATTTTCCTTGTCTGTATGTATACGCTAATCTCAGAATTTGTGAACGGATTTGGTTCCTGTTTAAAATATTGGACTCTTTCCGTTTCGTTTTCTGAGGAAGATTTATATCTAGAATTTATCAATATCGGACCAATATTTATCGAGATATGACAGTTTTTGTCGAAGAGGTCCGTCAAATATAGTTTTAAATGACGTTTTTCGCGTGCGCCTCCTACTCCGATTAATATAACTTGAAGTATCATATGACAAAAATGTTACCCTTAAAAAGATCTACAATAAATTCCGCTAAGGTATATGTCTATCTTGTGAGGATAACTAACAGTAACCATTTTAGTAACCATTTTTATCTTTAAAATTTTGTTTAAAAACAACTAGTTTTTTGCGAAGCTGTTCCAACCAATACCATATCAGTCCATATCTAAATAAGTGCGTTTTTCACTAAGCAGATTTATTTTAGATCATATTTGCTTTTTACAGTATATAAAAATCAAATTGATATCTTAGAAGTTACTAGAAAATGAAAATACCGAGCAACGAAAAATAATTACCTAGCTAAGCTCCTAGTTACACGCGGCCACGACAATCTTGAATTTTCTTTAATAAAAGTAAATTTCGTATGTAACGATGTGAGACAGAAACCCCTCTTTCCAACATTTCAAACAGGAACAAAATTCACAAATTTTCGAGATTAGCACATACACACAGACAAAAAAATAGGGGGACTATACATTATAATGTACTAGATTTCGCTCGTGGCTTCGCTCCTATAATGTGTTCATAAAAACTATATTTGTACTTAACAAATAAGATACGATTTTTTTCCCCGCGCGTCTCATTTATTAAGCGCTTTATGGCGTTCAAATCAATCATAGCGTTATAATTTTTAAGCTATTGAGCCAAATTATTTAGTGTTAAAGACATAGTAAATCTATATTAAATACTTAAAGTGACAAGTGTATTGATTTTGAAAAGAGTTTTATAAATATTCTAAAATTTACATTTTAAAAAGTACCCAAATTAATTAAATTTATAGTTTACTATTTTGTTCATAGATATATACTGTCCCAGACCTTTTTTTTAGAACTATTCATGCAAACAATTTTATCAGCGTACGCTAAGACAGCTTTCAGAGAGCAAATTTTTAGCCGACTTAATTGACATGTATCTTGATATTACGACCAAATTACAAAAAATAATTATAAATTGTAGCCTATATGTTAGTCTCATTTACAACTTATAATACTTTGAAGTTTAATCCAAATCAAACGTACATCCTCAGAAACTTTTACTTTTACTATATTAGTAAGAAGACTATCGACACTTTCAGCCAGCGTGTTCACGCTTCACCGCTCTACACACCCCGCACATTAAACGCGCATGATATTTGACGTTATTATTTTAAGACTATAATAAGTCCTTGCATATTGGTTGAAACTAAACACTGTCAAAAGCAACTTAGTTCAAAAATAATTGCCTGTGATAACTGATTCACTCTCATTAGTTGTAGAGGAAAAGTCAATAAATGGATTATTCAACACAGAAATATTTTTTAATTTCAATCAGTAGATCCTAAGAGCACGTTCAAACAAACAAACAAACTCTTCCGATTTACATTATTAGTAGTATATTGGTATTAATATTAGTATATTAGTATAGATAGTGATCATTGACATAGCATGCATTTATTGTAATATTCCAAAGAGAAAAGAAAACAGTTATATTAATAATTTTATCTTCATCTATTCTGTACTTATAATAAATCTGTAAAAGTATCAATTCTGTATATTGAAACTATCAAAACTCCCGATACTGAACAGACAAAAGTGAACAAAAAAGTTGTCTGTCTCTCTGTCTGTTTGTTCAAGTATCACATGAAAACTACCAGTTCGATTCCAATGAAACTTGGTAAAGCCATATTTTATTATTCTGGGCATCACACTGGATACTTTTCATCTCGGAAAAGTAAATACATTAAAAAACAAACATCATTTTACGGCTCGATCCCTGAACTCGACTACTGTATTAAACGTAAATACTAAGTTTGTCGTATGTAACGACACTCGCAGAATTCACTAACGCTGCAAATATTGGCCGATATGTCTAATGTTTTATATTTACATACGTACAGGAGCTACAAATGAAATTTATAAAAGACACCTACTAGAAAATGTTTATTTGAATTGTTTATTTAACTTGAAGAATACTTATTATTATACTTTTGGAGTTATTTTTTTTGATACCAGATGGTGCGACGGGTCATTGAAATATAAAATTTAAAATCGAACAAAACGTTGTTTTTAGGAATTGAAAGTAAGAATGAAACTCCTTTATTACAGGTAGGACTGAAAAATTTTCGTGGTAGCTTTTTTAAATATGATATGATCACTAAGACGGAACATTGCAACAAAAAAAGCTGCTAATTGACCATTTGACTTTTAGACTGTAGAAGTAGTAGTGTTGCTATTGTTTGGTAGTAGGATAATTTATTAAAAAAATACAAATAATAATATTTAAATAAATGAGTTAAACTATTCTAATATCAGTTGAAGGTCTATTTATATTTTAACCTTAAAGTAGGTTGATTGGTGGTGATTCGGCGCATCACACTTTGGCTGAATGCCCCGTTTGGGCCTCACAGCGCCATGTCTTGATGGCTGTAGTAGATAGGGATCTCTCACTACCCAGTGTAGTGGGGGCCATGCTGGATAGTGAGAAGAATTGCTCTGCAATGATCTCCTTCTGCGAGTCAGCTATCGCACTGAAGGAGGCTGCGGAGCGCGTGCGCGAGTCCATCGCACATGAAGACCCGCTTCGTCATCGCAGGCCAGGGGTAGGAGAAGGCGCTATGCGCATCTCCAACTCCCCCTACCCTAAAAGAGCTACTGCGGTATGTTCATTGTGACCATCCCGTAAGTCACCAGGCCTGCGGGTGCTCTGAATTAATCTCCAGAGCGCCCTAAAGGCGACGGTCACCTGCAATAGGCGGGCCGTACACCAATGCGGCGTAGTGGCATGCGCAAGCGATCCTGCGGCGTCTCATTCAAGTGGAGAAGGTTTCCGCTGGGTTTGAGTGGGTAGTATTGGGTTCACTGATGAGTCCCACAGTATAATCCGTTAGTGGGGCACTATGCCTTGCGTGCGGATGTTCTGGGTAAATTGCGTAAATTTCCCATGGTTGATTGGTGGGTTACTTCTAAGACCTATTATTAGTTTTGTAAATCGATTAAATTATAAATTTTGGCAAAGTCTATGAATTTAACGAGACCGCGGGCAGATGAAGAAACGAAATAGCTATAGGTGTGAGCTGACGTAGACAAAGCCGCGAACGAGCCACTTGTCATATATGAAAGAAAAATTGTACTGAATTGTTAATAAACAGTAACTTTAAAAAAATATATTTTCACATAGTGTAAGTATTCTTGTGCCAAACAAACAAAATCTTTACTAAAATAAAATAATTATATGAGAGTTTTTTTTATTGTATAATATTAAAATTAATACTAAAATAGTATAATGAGAGTTTTTTTATTGTTTAATTGTATAATATAATATTGCACGTGTTTTTGTGTCTCTTTATAATACACTAAAGAGACATAAAAACACGAGCAATATTTGAGAATATGGAGGGCATCTTTACTAGGGGATAGCGTAAGATTGAAAACATCGTCGAGTTCGATTTCCAATCCAGGGAATTTAAATTATTATTTTAAAAATTTAAATTATTTTCATATCGTTGCCCTCATAAGACAAGGCGCGGTGCTGAGTTCCGCTCCTTGACATGTCAATGTCAATGTCTCGACTACAGACGGAATACTACTTGTTTCTTACTACCACGCTGATAAAATAAAGCGTGAAGCTAAAAAAAATAGAAAATGTTACAATAAATTTTAAATAATTTCCTAAACAGACCTTATTATAGGTGCTACTACAAGCAATGTATGTGCAACATTTATCTACGTAGTATGTATAATGCTGTGATATGTTCAACAATAGAAAACAATCCCATTCTATTAGTTCTATGAAGTCTATCTATGTTTACTCGATAAAAGACACAGTATCTTACAAACATCTCATAAATTTCAGTATATTCGAGCAATACACAAGCTTAGTTGAAAACTATCAACATTTTTCAATATGCTGCTTAAAATATTTTATAAATATATTGCTATATTATTTTACATCTTCATAGTGTCTACTGGTAAAGTAAAATTTTTACGTTTTATTGAAGCTATAGGTATGCCTTTCTACAAATTATCTCTCAGACTGGGAACTTGTCAAGGTATTGTTCATTTCTTTTATTTAGATTTAATCAAAATTTACATAAATGTACTTATTCCTTCATGTGATTTGTAGATCACATCATTTTTTCAGAATATAAGGCATGGCCTGCTGCAAAAATGAACAGAATTCTTGATATCTACTACAAAAGTAACAACAGTGAGTTACGAAAAATATTAGCTAATCCTGTACACTGTTTTAACATTTTATTATAATTGTAGTTAAATTATCATAAAATTCTAGTATTAACGCTTACTATCACGTAGCGCTTCTAGTATATACGTTAGTTCTAAACTTGAGTCCAACTTTGCAGATTATTTAAAATATTTAAATAATTATGGTAAAATCAAAAATGGCGTTACTAGGCGTACTAGTAAAAATAAAAATAATAAAACTTAAAAATATTTATTTTTTAAATAATATTTATAATTCAACTTTTCTATTATTTTATGTTATAGGTGATATTACAGTATCGTGTGTGGAAATAAAATTGGTGTTAAACAACACAGACTGCATAGGGTACTCAAATTCAGATATTGGACATACAGAGTTCTCGGCTACTATATTTTTAACTACTAAAATGGCTGCCTTATTTTATAGCTTATTTATATATACTTGCAACGATACTTCACCAGCAATTTTTTTTAATGAAGATGATTTGGAACCTAAATTACTATTTTATAAGAATTCAAAGAAAAATAATAAATATTAAAATTCTTTGGTATTTCATTTAAATGTGTATTGTTTAAGTGGTATTTCAAGTGAAGCGAACTGTTTTGCGGTTGAGGTTTTCGATATTAGATTTTTGATAAATTGAATTGAAATTTAGTGAGTAAATAGTAAGTAAGCTGATGGTGGCGAGGCGGAAGGAAGCGTGTAAGTACAGTAATGTTTACAGCTCCTAAACGGCTCTAAGTCCACTTCCAAACTTTGTACACCTTATCTATACATTAATAATGAAAGACAAATTTGTTTAAATAAAAATAAATACTATTAATTAAAAATAAAATATTTCTTTTTTAATTCAAATACTAATACCGAGTCTAGAAAATTAGGCTAATATCACTTTCAGCTTACGAAACCTCCATATCGTTGTGTAAAGTCAATACTTCTTGAATTATCTTCTTTCTTTTAACCTTATTATTTATTATTATATTTATTTTATTTTATATTATATTTATTTGTAAGGTTTTATTTTACTTATCGTTGCCTAACTTTTCTCGTAACTCGTTGGTTAATTTCTCTATTTCCTTTCTCTGTTTTGCTCTTTCTTCTTGTTCTTGTTATTTACTGTTTTTCTCAGCTTTTTTCTGCACGTGATACTTACAAGTTTTAATTGTCACGTTGAAGAAATCTTTTCTCGTTTCTTAATTTTTTATTGCTATTCAAATTATTGAGCCAAAACAGGCTCCCTTCAAGAAGAAATGATGTTTTCGTTTCTAAAACACTTTCCACAGACTTTTTTTGAATTATATCACGCAAATTGAAAGAAGATGATGACTTTGGTAGTGATAGTAATTGTTTAAAAAATATTTTATCAATATTTCTGTTAGATTGTCCAAGTATCCATTGTTCCTTCAGGTAAATTAGTCGGAGAAAAAAGTGGCGGGCTGTCAATGGCCTTCTTCTGCGAGTAACTATTCGCATTGAAGAAGGCCGCAGAGCGGATGCGCCACACATGAAGACCCTCATTTGGGTGGAGAGGGTGTCCGCTGGGTTTTAGTATTGGGTTCACTAGCGAGTCCCATATTATCATCCTTTCGTGGGGCACTATGGCTAGCGTGTGGGTGTTCTGCGTAAATTGTATTTCCCAGTGACAAAAAGGGTGATCCCTTGTTCCTACAGGTAAATTGGTCACAGAAGAATGTACCGGATGAGGTAGTGGTGATAGAGGCTGGTAAATATCGATATCATTCTTTGCAGTCTGCAAGCTATTTTCAATACCAGACAGCACAGTGGGACCAGCGACTGACGAAATAGCTTCTTCTATACTAATATTATAAATAGGAAATATTTGTATGTTAGTCGCGTTTTCATGCAAAAACTACTGGACCTATTTCAAAAATTCTTTCACCATTCATAGAAAGTTGCAACTTCACTGAGTAACATAAGCTATATTTTTTTTTTAGCTTCACGCTTTTATCCCGCATAGCAGGGTAGGCAGAAAGTACCTAGTGTCAAAACATTCCGTACTTCTCTTTCCACCGAATTCGAGACATTGCGTGTTGGGTGGTGGAACTCAACGCCGCTCTTTGTCTTTAAAAGAGCGAGGAAGTGAAAATAATTTAAATATAATCACTCCCCCGAGTGGGGATCGAACCCACAACCGATCGCGTTTACAGTCAGTGAGTCTGCGCCACGACTGGCCTCAGCTATATGACATTTTTAAAAAAATAGGTATCTCTGATAAAAATACAATAATTTAGTTATTTATTTTAAAAAAAGTAGCTATAAAAATCGATCATCGCGTGCGCTGCAAGAACTATAAATGATAGAACAAAAAATGTTCTACAGTTCGAAAAAGTCCGCGATTCCATATGTCTAATTACTGTAGTGATGCCGTTATATAACGAAAATTATTAATGTAATAATAAAATATCGCGGCATATGTGGAAAGGGGCATCGATATCTGTAATATAGGTATACAGCTGCGACTCCTTACGTAGTGGACGGGATAGCGATTGAAAATTTTGAGGTTTCGAAACGCATTTTTTATTCCACTTAAAATGCTATCTTCTATATTCTATTGAATTTTTGTTATATATTTATTATTATACTAGATTTCGCTCGCAGCTTCGCCCGCATGACGATGTTAATAAAACTATATTTGTACTTGACAGTTATCGTTGCATTATCACAGAATTTTTTCTGCACCTCGCCGTGAGTTCTCATCTATTAGGCACTAGACACATTATTCGGCCAAATCACTTGTTGAGTAAAAAACATAGATAATCTATATTAAATATTTAAAGATTGATAAATATTTTAAAATGTTCGTTGTACAAAGTATTCAATTTAATTAAATTTAAGGTTGACTATCTTGTTCATAATGGCTTCCACATAAAGGATAGATATATGCTATCCCAGGTGTTTATTTAGAAATATTTAAGGCAAATAATCCTACACTACATCATGTTTGTTACTCCAATGGTTTTTAATCCACGTAATTGATATGTATCATTATATCACGACCAAATCACAAAAAAAATATTTTTGTAGTCTATATATTGTTCTTATTTACAACCTATACTACCGTAAAGTTTTATTCAAATCAACCATACATCCTTAGAAACTTTGCTTTTATAATATTAATAAAAAGGCTAACGACACTGTCAGCCTCACCGCATTACACATCCCGCCTGGTATTTGACGGTATTATTTTAAAACAATAATAGTTCCTGTTGCATATTCGTTGAAATCGAATACTGTTAAATGCAATTTTGTTCAAAAATAAGTGCCTTATTTATTTGGATAAGGATTAATATTTTGTTTATAAAAACACCTTTGCAAACAATAAATCATTTTAGAACTAAAAATTTTTAACAAAAAAATATTCTAGTGAGTCAATCGTAAATGCTAGACAATTGCTATCGAGGACATTTTTTTTAACTTTTAGAGGGACACAATTATGTCATACATAATTTTTGCGTAACTTTCAATGTTTACTCGGCGCACGCAAGTATTTCATTCATTAGTCGTAGAGTGATGTTATATAAGCTTCCTCAATAAATGTACTATTCAAAACAGAAATATTTTTTCAATTCCAAGCAGTAAATCCTGAGATTAGCGCGTTTAAACAAACAAACTCTTCTGCTTTATATTATTAGTATATTATTAGTATGCCTTCTAATATATTTTATTATTCTATTTAGATTTATTATTCATAGATATTATATATTTGAAGCTGTTATTTATTACTTTTAACTACCTTTACTAACCAATACCAGGATTTAAATAAAAATTTCATCTACACGTAGTTCCCAAACGATACCATTCATACCTCTGAATTATTCCTTATCCTATTAAGTGTTAAATTATTATTTACTTATTACTATTCAAATTATGAAAATTGGACATTCCATTCTAAAAATATGACGAATTTAAACATGTCAATCTAAATAAAATAATGAAGGGCATCGATATTTGTGAATTAGGTCCTTATGCAATGCATGCAACTTAAATTGACTGTTTAGAGTTTTGAGATTTCACAGCACGTTATTTGTTCCATTTTAAAAATTGTTTTCTAAACTACTTATACATTATTTTATTGATATATTCGGTCACTTTACAGCCGCTAGCTGCGAGCGGGTCGTTAGTGGGTTATAATTTCGTTAATTTGAGCGGTCATTATGTCATTTGAAACTCTCTCCCTCTCTCTCTTCTGGTTTATTTTATTTTTTTCATGTTAAAACAACATTTTCCCAATCTCCACATTTATTTTTGACAAAAATCAAATATAGAATCAAGTCTTGCCCAATAATATATTCGCATCATGTCGATTACTGGTAAGTCCATTGTGTTCAATCTAATATTAATATCTACCAGTTCAGCAAAAACCATAGGACCATAATGGTTTACAATTTATAAAGCATTGAAATAAAAAAAATATTATCGACACTTATCGATAATTGGATAAAGTAAATTTATGTGAACCAGTACTCGACATAAACAATTAAAGCAAAAAATAACTCGTAAGCGTGTAACATAGTATAGCGTGTTCTAACAAGTACAACAAAAACCTATACTATAATTTCGTAAAAAACACCAAATTAAAATAAATTTCAATATATCAATATAATAAGCCTACTTGGTAACTTACATTCTTAAAGATTCCGTTTAGAAGCGTATTTTTATTAAAAATCGATTTCCTATTTTTTCCATTATTCAAATCTATCCCGCATTACATGATTTATTTATTTATTTCAGTAGGATCTCTTTTCACTTGCAAATTCGTAGCCCTATAACTCGTATTTTTTTTTCTGATTGTTTTAAAAATTGTAAACATATTAAAGAAATATCAAAATTGAAGACTTTTTCACATGTCCGTTCTGCTACGCATGGAATAAAAGAAGCACAAATTATTAATGTATATATATACACTAGACATAAGATATTTATTTTATACATTAATTAATTATAATAATTCATAGTGAAAATTAAATTATCTTTATTATAAAAATATAGACAAATATAGTATAAAGTGACATTTCTGTGATCTGACATTTATGTCAATTGAGAAGTTACTGTGTAACGGAACGTTATGTTTATTTACGTGCCCAAGTCAATCACACGCAAATCACAATAGTCATTACGCACAATAGCAAAAATTTAAAGTGTAATGATCTTAAAATCTTAAAAATGTTGTGGTATCTGCCATGGTCTGAAAGTATCAAAAAGAGAGCCTGCAGATATTTACTTCAACGATACTTGGGTAATTTTCTTGAAGAAAAACTTACTTTAGCTCAACTGAGTGTCGATCTTTACAATGGAACTGGTACCGTTTCAGACGTCAGCCTTGACTGCGAGGTAATCAAATTTTATATTTAATAAATTAGGCTAACTCTTATCAAGTTAAATCAATGTATCAGGCGTGGTACTTTATTTCTATCAGTGTCGTCCTTGCCAATAAAAAGTGCGCTTAAATTTTATGCAAAATAGCACGTGTATGTGTTTTGTTAACAAAGAAGTTTAATAAATAATTTCCTGATTCTTATCATTACGTATATAAATTTTAATAATAATTGATATGTAGAAAAACTTGTGACATTATGTTTAAAGAATTTAATTTCACGCTTTTATACATTATTTATTTTAATAAAAATGAAATAACTGATCTTTTAGATAAATCTAAATTTTCAGCTTACAATTTTGTGTTTAATCATATCATATTTAAAGCTATTTATATTAAATAATATTTTTGTATACTAAGGAAGAAGTATTTCTACATCTAGTTACTGACTCCATAATTAGTTATTTTGGCTTTATTGAATAGAATTATAATTATGAGTAATACCAAAATTTTATTACATTAACTTCAGTAATCCAAAAATATTGCACTTTATTTTATTTATTTTCTAAGGCAATTAATCAACTGGGCGATTCACAAAACTGGCCTCTTGAAATAGTGGATGGTCATATGAAAGAAATAACTGTAACTGTACCTTGGTCTACAATACTTAAAGATGATTCTATTGTGGAAATCAATGGCCTTTCACTTACAGTGCAGCCAAAAGTCCGAGCAGAGCCAGGTATTATGAGGAATTTCTTTCATTTTCATATTCTAAACAACATATGTTACATTATACAACAAGTATGACATGTTAAATTTAGTTTAAACTTCCTTGTAGATTTTGTCCATTAAATTCTGTGTATCAAGGTCTGCATTGAACCTTTGACCTTGATTTGAAAACTGTTGATATTGACAAGGTTAAGTTGTATTGACTAATATTCAGTTAAAGTCATGACAACATTTTAAATTACATTTAAATAGTGTTTGATTTGTGAATAAATATTATAATTGCCATAATAAATGAATTCTGTAAAAATAATGTAAATTATTACAATATTTTTTTATTTAGTATTTCTAAATTATGTTATGGTGTTTTTGCTAAAAGTTTATTGTTTTTTATAGTGTCATCTATGTTGGAGTCTATGTGGTCTTCCATGTCATCGTCTATGCAATTAGCAGCGGAATGCCTACAAGAAGAATCTGGTCCTCAAGAGGCGAACCCGGTTGAGGGTATTGAGATGTTTGCACATGCCATAGATTCAAGTAATTTCTTTTGTTTACTTGTAACCTGTACTTGTTAATACCTATAATACTGTAAATTGTTTTATCTATTCTGATTCTAATTGACATAATAATATACATGTCAAACATTGTATGTAAATTAAGCAATTATTCATTTCTAAACTGTACTGAAATAAAGTAGCAGTCAATAAATTGCATTATTTTTTTACAGTTTTGAGCAGAGTAAAAGTAAAATTTGTTAATACAAAGATTAGGATAGAACATGTGCCTAAAAATGGTGATCGAGGTATTGCTTTGGAAATTCACATTAAACAGTGAGTATAAGTGTTTATTTATAAAAATCCGACTGATTGTGGTGCCGAGAGACAGTGTCTTACTGTAAACACGATTGGTAGTGGGTTCAATTGGCACTTGGGGGAATGACTAGTTTTAAATTATTTTCATTTCCTCGCTGTAGTAAGACTAAGCATGGCGTTGAGTTTTGCCAAACAACAAACAATGTCTCATCATACAACAATTCAGTATTATCATATATTATCATATGTTGTTGATTTTATCATCACCTGTTCATCTCACAAGATCTAATATAACATAATGCTATTTGAGTATAAGTACTATTAATTTATTTCATGAAATTATTTTGTGATATATATTTGCAAAAGATTTCCACTTATAACAGTACCACAATAGTATAATATATTTTTATTTCAGAATTGATTATTTTGATGAAGCTGGATCCGAACCGTTACCAGAGTCCACAGATCCAGATAAAACTAAAACATACATTGTTGCTACATACACTAATAAAAAAATTAAATTTCATGGTGTAACATTTTACATTGACGAGTTTCCATCGAAACTGCGTACCATGGCGCCTAGTTTGATTATGGAAAAGTCTACATCAGCTTCGACTCAAGCTGACAAATCTGAAGGCAATTCTACAGAAACACCAGATTCAAATTATCAAAGTACTATGTCTGATGTATTCTATGAAACAAGAAGTGTTATATCAACAATTGATTCAGATCCAGTAAAGGAGATAATTGAAGAAAGACTTAATGAAACGAGGGAAGGAACTCCCGAAGAGAAAACTTGTCACCCTGATCCAATTTTATTTGCAAAATTAACAGGACAACAAGAGTTAGCTTTGAAATTAAAACATTCCGAGGAGGTTGATGGACCTAAAGTAGAAGTTAAGATTTTGTTAGGCTCTTTCCTTGTGTTCATAACACCAAGACAGTTGCATACGCTGCTCGAGCTTGTTGATGCATTAAACCAACCAGACTTAGAGGATACTAGGTACATTACTTGATTAACTTAGAAATATTTAATACACCTGTATTTATTATGAACGAATCGTCACTCGCCATTTCGTTTGCATGGACTTATCTTGCTTTACTATTACTCCCCGACATTCTACAAGATGTATAGATCCCAAATGTATTTTCTGTCTCTAATTTTATATCTTAAGAAAGTTGCAATAGAGCTTGATGAATCAGTGATTGTCGTAAATTACTTCGAAAGGAACATTTCCAACTATTTAACCCTTATTTATTATTCCCCTTATTTATTATACCCTTAATTTATTATTCTTTAGCACATTTTTAGACAGAATACTTAGAAAATCTGACTCCGTTTGTCAATATACCAGCTAAAACCTTTGCAATCGGATGATTGAGCTTTACGCCGAACTCTGCCTAAATGTACCTCAAAATATTTAAATTAAATTTTTGATTATGATTGATATAGTTCTTATATTGCTATATAATTTTATAATTAATTAAATTTTCTAGCAATATACCAGTTCGGCCTACTGGTGTCAACATGCAGTGCAAGCCAATGAAGCAAGCGGACTTCCAGCTAATAGAAGCTCAGTTACTTGGTAACTTAGAAAAGCAACATGCCAAGCCCACTGGCATGTATGGATGGTCTGGACCTAGCTTTGGTATGTAATTTATAAGTTATTATTAATATTTATAATTATGCTTTAATGAGAAAGTAACTAATTGTCTATGGCGCTTTGGGCTGTTCAAAAAGTGTATATTTAAATCTTTCTAAGTTTCTATTTTTTGCAAACATATTAACGTTATGTTATTTTCGTTATGTCATCTTCATTCAACAAATCTGCTCATAGTCAGAAAAGACTGATTCCAAGATCCAAATAGAGAAAAAAAATGTTATCTAATACCTTTTTTCGAATTAATCGGTACTAAGCTATATCGAAATATACTCTCTAATGTCCTAATTTTTAGGTAAGGCGTAAAGTGTTAAACCCGCTTTATCCCAATCCTACCAATTTTTTAATTACATTGAATAATAAATATTTTCTTTTCTTCATCCACAATCATTTACCTCTTCATACATGCCCTTCGGGAGGTCCCCATGCTTTTTACGTGACCTTCCTACAATATCACCATTTTCGAAAGACAACCGAGGCCTCCCCTGTCCTCTCGTATCACTCAACATTGCCTTCTTACCATTTTTTATCACTTGTCTTCTCGACGTGCCCAAACTACCTGACCAAGTTCTTCTTCATTCTTAATACGATATTCTCACTTACGATCAGCCAAACTAACTCCGCATATTCGACAAAGAGATTGCATCTCTACGGTAGTCGTCTTTTGACACATGCATGTTTTGCTGCTGTATTATAGCGTCTGCTAAATAACTGCTTTGTGAACGGCAGTACGCGCAGCTATGTTGACATTTTCCATAAACTTATAATTATAACATACAATGCAATTACCTAAGTAAAAAAGAACATATTGCGATTATTTTCAGATGACAGTGACGCGGAGAGCGATAAGTTTCTACCGATGACGTCACAGGGAAATCAAATGACGGAGAGCTTCTCGTCCTCAGTTAGTTCTATGAGCATGAGTATGAATTCCAGCCTTAATGTTCCTAGCCAGCCGAGAATTAAACGAAATAAAAAAGGTATTTTATACTATGCTTAGAAATCATTATTTTAATATAGGAAGGATATACTTTGTCGATATTTTTACGATTAATTACGAACTTAAAGGCTTGGCAGTTAATTTAATAATTTGTATGGAGAAGTTATTATGTAGGATTTTTGATATTTTTAAGTACTTTTTTCCGTATGGTGAACGGGAAGTACCAAGTGTTAAGACGCTCCGTACTCCGCTTTCCGCCAAATTTAGTACATTGCACGATGAGTCGCGGAACTCAACACCGCGCTTTGTCTTACCAGAGCGAAAATTCCTCTGAATGTGAACCGAACCCACAACCGATCGCGTTTACAGTCATACATGGGACCGCCCATTGCGCGATCGGCCTCTTGGTTATATAATATTAGTATTCAAAAAGTTTTTTTTATTATAACATTAGAGATACACCTAATAAAATAATCATTGCATATTGTACTATGTGTTTGATTTTTAAATAAAGTGACATACTCGTTATGAGTTATTTGATTTATTACAAATAATTATTTTTCTTAATGGTAACATTATATCCCTCCTCTCATTAAAAATTTTAGAATTCTTTATAAAATCTTTCTTCTTTCGTCTACTGTTATTAACCTCTCATAATTATGCCGCCGGAGGGTGATCATAATTTGTACGGGAACTTCCTCCAGTGTTATTGACACATTGGTCCGATGGTATTCTCGAAGGTCAACCGACGTCCCTCCCTACCTCTTGTTCCACTCACCTTTGCGTCATACATCTAAAAGTCTTAAACGATCAAAAACCAGTCATATGTTTTTTTTATTTAAAAATACTCGATATGTACATTTTTGTTTCTCGAGTTTGAACCTGCACACTTCTTAGACTAATAATCAAGTAAAAATTGTTACTTATTGTTTTTTTACTATAATTTTCATTACAGTTCCACACATAGATGGTGATCCTACTGCAGAAACTTCCCACATTAGCCTAAGAATTGCTTCATTCTCCTGCATTCTTCTTCATAAGGTAGTTCTTTTAAATATTTAATAAATTGTTGCGTACTAATTCTGTTCTAAAAAAATATCAATTTAATATATTTTTTTCTTATTTCTTAACATATGGCTGGCCTTTACTTCCGTCATTTAACAGTCCTTCCAATAGAGCGGAACATGAAAAATTAAATTTGAGACATCTTTTCTACATCTTTTCTTATAGAAATTTCGATTTCCACTCGGGGGAATGAATGTATTTAAAATTCATTAGTATTTCTCCGTTCTGGTAAGACAAAGCGCGGCGTTGAGATCGTCAAGCAGCGAGTGAAAATATAAGAACAATGTGTCTATGGCAGATCGAAACTAGTGTATAGTTTCTATCTGACACGTAGGATAAAACATGAGGATGTTTTTTATTTTTATTTCTGGTATCAAAATAACCGCGTGATAACTTTATCTTGCTTTATCACATATAGTCATAGACAACCTAATATCAAAACACCCCGTAGGCTGCTTTTCTTTTTATGAAAATATGATAAATACTAAATTACATTTTATCAAAAAATGTTTGTATGGAAAATAATCATAAAAGTTTCAATATTTTTTTGTTTCAGGATATTTTAATTCCTACGCCGTTAGCCACTGACTGTGTCTCGCCAGCATCAGTTACGAATTTACATCTAATTTCTACAGAATTCTTCAACCGTATTGAAACATTCAGTAGATTTGATGACAAAAGGGACTTGAACACAATCAATGAGGCTTTGGACACTGCAACGGATTTAGACCATTTAAGGTAATGTATAAAATATTTGCCATTATTACAACCAAACGTTATAGTAGTGCAGTGTGGTTTTATATGAGTTTAAATGCTATTGGTTATGCGTTCGATAACCATCGTATTTTGTCGAATGGTATTATATTTATTTAATTTTTTTGCTTTGGTTAGGTGAAACCTGACGTTTTGGCCCACCACTCAACACACAATGTCCAGATTTTTATTTCTTAAATTATATTCACTAATACTGAATTTAATTAATAATAAACTTAAAGCTTGTATTTTTCAGAATATTAACATCAGAAATAAGTTTGGATGGAAGTGAGAAGGTCACTGCTCATGGCAGTCAGACAATGTGTGAAGCCGCCATTAAACGTGTAATGGTTAGGGAGAGTCTTTATTTGCAAGGCGAAGATCCTGAGGACATTATGCCACAGAAATATGATTTAATATGGTTTGAAAATAAAGGTCAGTAAATACAGATCTTATGTTTAATACGAAAAATAATTTATATAAATGTGCCTCGTAGAATTAAATTAATTTAATTTTGCCATAAATTCGCTTAAATATAAATATAAAGCTTATTATAATTTTATGTAATTGAGAATATAATAAGAAAATGAAATGAGAAATAAATAAAAATAAGGAAAAAAAGGTACAGAGCCAGTCTGTAGGGCAATAAATTTTATATATATAAAAATAAAGATCTTAATAAGTAAGCCATTGGGACTTTGCCAAATCAAAAAGGTCATGGGTTCGATTTCCACCTTTCTAAAGTCTACTCATATTAATAGGTTGACCGTTTGTATCTTTCGTTTATTATGTAGATAATAAATATAATTAGTTATCAGGGTAGTCAGAAAATAATTAATTATTTTAGCTTCAGGTTTTTTATCCCGCATATCTGGGTAGACAAAAAGTACCTAGTGTCAAGACACTCCGTACTTCGCTTTATACTGAATTCGAGACATTGCTTGTTGAGTGGTGAAACTCAATGCCGCACTTTGTCATACCAAAGCGAGAAAGTAAAAATAATTTTAGTCTAATCACTCCCCTGAGAGGAGATCTAACTCAAAACCGATACAACCCTTACAGTCAGACACTGTCGCACTGCGCCACGACTGGCCTAAAATACTTATTGGTAGGACAAAATCATAAAAATGTCATTTTGGTTTGTATATTGTATATAATGTATATACATACATACTATATATATAATGTATATATATACATACATGCTTTTAGTAAAAATGACTTATTTTAATATTGCAAATAGGGAGTAATCATTTTATGTGTTTGTATAGCTTACAATTTCTGTTTTAGACGAAGAAGAAAACCCCAGTGTGTCTACAAAATCAAATTTAAGAATAAATTTCAAACAAACATCCAAATATATGAGAGTCTCTGGTGAAAAGAAATTGGTTTATCCCACTACTGATATTGTGTACGTGTTTATTTTTCTTCTGTCAGCAGGTTTCCCTTTTTGGAAGCGTTCTTTTTTAAATAAATAATTATTATTTTATCCTACATAGGAATGTCAAAAACAACGTTGCTCACTATCCTCACGAATTAAACAATGCGAGGGACGGAATTCAACGCTGCACTTAATTTTACCAAAACAGAGAAATGGAAATAAATTGAAATATAATCATTCTCCCTAATAGAAATTGCACTGCGATACAATGGTCTGAACATTAACAGATTGTTTTCTTATAATAAATATATATTTTTGAACAGGTTAAAATGTACGCCTTTCTACATAGATGTTGAGTTAACGTTACTAGAGCGTATGTCGGCTACATTCTTTGGGACCACTACGGAACCTGCGACTACCTCCCCACCTGCACAGAATCAAGTGAATTTCTCTTTGCAGTGCCCCAATCTCAATGTTATATTAAGGTATGCTTTATTTTGGCACAATTATATTATTTAAAATACATTTATTTATTTATTTTTAAAAAGTATCACTTCATTCTGCTTCTTATACCAGCAATCGAGACATTGCGCACTGAGTGGCGGTATACAACACTGCACTTTGTCTGCAAAAATAATATCAAAATAATACATTATTACAGCCAACGCCCTACAAAATGAAATATGAAATGTATACATTGTTTTTTTTTGTTCTTAAAACATTAGGAAAAAAACTTTTGTATTTTAAAATTTTTATTTAACAAAAACAAAAAGTCAGAGAGAAATAAATATCAAGACCCCGCGTTCACCATTTCCTGGGGAGCGGAGGAACTAAACGCATTGAGTGCTTTGTACAAAAGTGGAGTAATGAAAATATTTTATGTACGATTATTCTACCGAGTGGGAATCGAACCCGCAACTTATCAAGTTTACAGTCATACGCTAACACACTATTTTATAAGATATGAAGTATTATTTTACTCAATTACAGATTCCCAATAGCAGATTTACGTCCGAACATCAACCGCGAAATCCGTCGAGTTCGTCCCGATTATCTAGTGTTTAAATTCTGCAATGCCATTCTGGGTGTACAACAAATGCCCAGTGTGCGACCTTTACCCACCACTCTCACTGTCAAATCGACAATTTTAGATTTGTATTATCACGTAAGTTGTATTATTATTATTTTTAGTTCACAATAAATACGTTACAAGTATGTAAAAGATGTGATAATAATAAGAAAGATAAAGAAACTAGTTAGCTATTTATTTTTAATTGTTCTAATAGAAAGCACACGTCCGTCAGTTCCTCCAGAACATGATATATCTAAAAAGTCTAAATATCAGTGTTTTGAACTTAGCGTTCAAATTTTTAAAAGCAGTATTAGCAATTTTTGTCTTTGTAATTCTAAATAATAACAAAAATGAAACTTTTATAATATATTTTTTTTTAATAAAGGAAAATGATAATTTGCCGGCAACACACATTGCGCAAACAACAATGGATGACTCATCATTTGAAGAAAATGTCCTCAAAGGAAACACTATTACTCCTCTGCCCATGTAAGTATCATAAATTTATATAAATAGAAAAAAAAATTGTGACATTATTTTTTTTTAATCATCAGTAATCAAATATCGGTTAATTAGTTTTAACGTTTTTCTATCAACAGAGTTAATTCCTATCTGACAATTGTTTTATATGTTTTGATATTTGATGTTACTAATCGATAAGGGGGCCATCTATAAATTACGTCACATGTTACGAGGGAAGGAGGGGGTCCACAAAGTGTGACATTGCTTGACAACAGTTTGATTTCACAAAAGGTACCACCCGGCTGTGACAAAGACGAGGGGGGCTCAAAATGTCATGAAATTCATGTGACGTTCATAACTTTACTTCTTTCTATACATTCCTCACATTTTAGATGATATTATAGATTTAATGTGTTACTATTTATAATCAGAATGAAGTATAATATAAATATATATGTGTAATAAAAATGTAAATGATATCTGGTTGCACATAGATATATGAGAAATACTATTATTTTATTTATTTTTTTAACATTTTCTCGGTACGTTTGGGACGCTTATCCCGGAAACGGCTTAATAGATTAAGTTTCGGTTTTTTTATTATATATTGGTAACTTTCCCTTATCATTTATTATTTGCTTTTTTTTAATCAGTTAATAAATAAGAAAGTTATATCAATTTAAAATGACATTATTAATATTTTAACTTATTATTTTGTAATAATAAAAATTTATTATTTTGTTCGGAAGTATAAAAGCTAGAGTAAAGTCCACGAAAAACGCAGGTTGCAGGCATTTACTACTAGTAAATATGAATATTAAAATAATACATTTTCAGATTATCAATTAATCAATGCTCTCCTGTCTGCTTAATAATAAAAATGTATATTTTTAACTTAGTCGATATTTATATGTTAACAGGATATCAATAACATTCCAACCGAAAGAATCAACCAAGGGACCATTTGATTCCCTCCACGAGGATTTGAACTTTGAACCGAAGCCAACAAACCCCATGACTACTTCTATGTACATAATGAGTAACTTACGTAGCGCCATGCCCAGTCCTTTCAGTGGGAAGAAAATGGCGCACCAAAGCATAAGCAAACATGAGAATAGGCAGCAAGGTAATTTGGATTAATTTTTATATGTGTAATTGTCATTAACTTAAGTTTAATTTATTATTAAATTATTTATTATATAAATGTTAATTTATTTCGTTCCACATTTAGTGTATTTTTGATTTTTTTCTCTTAGTATATTAATACATTATATATTGATAAATTTTATCAATATATAATGTATACAAGGAAATTTAAAAAGTGAGAGTTTCTTTATAATGATTGTTATACTTTTAATTTTGTGTCATATAACTTATCTTAATAGGCCAAGAAGAAGAAATAATAGTACCAGGAACAGATGAGGAAATGTTAGCATTCACTAATAGTTCTGTGGAGAATTCTGCCATACACCTTGAGTTCAATCTTCCCATTCTCAGCTTACAACTTGAGTAAGTGGCTTTTATATCGGTTAACTGTCGATATTAATTCAAACAAGTATTTAAAGATGAAGTTATAATATGATAATTATTGTTTATTTATAGTATATAATGTAATATATTTAGACATTGTCATTTAAAACATTGTTTTTAACTCACCTATATCTTTGTCTTTCTAAAGAGGAATAATGGATATAATTTATTAGAAGTAATTTACATAATCATAATCGAACGCAGTCCTCGCTTCCTGTCTGTAATATTTTTTGTGTACAATATTATATTATATAAATTTTAAATTAAGTGTCAAGGCAAAATTTAATAAGAACGATATTTAATAAGATCTTTTCTTTTCGCAATAATACGCGTATACGAAAACACATTTTTAATTTTTAAATAAATTACTAATACCAAAATATACGCGCTTTATCATTTAAAACAAACATTTTTTTATGTTAATTTCAGATCTAAACAGCTATACGAAATAATATACAATCGTATAAATTCGGATCTCTTGCTATGGGAACCTCAATTACAGCAATATGATATCAACCCACATATGTCTTCACCTATAAACTTATCATTTGGACCCTGCAAGGGAATGGGAGATGGTAATATGAGTATTATATAATTATGACATTAATATGTAAAAGTTTATTTTCACAAAAATCAGAATTTTACGTTAGAAATGATTATGATATTATTATTAGTAATATTCTTTGTTGTACACCTAGCAACAATAATAAATAAAAAATAAACAATTATCTAGTCAATCGTGCTGTATGAGATAAGAGCGTTAAGGTGAAGAAAAATAAATGTACTAATAAAATAATGTTCTAGATTCAGATTCAGAAAGCTCATCGTCTGAGGAAGAGAACCTCTACTATTCAACTTACGATAATAAGTTGAAAAAAGGTATTGGCAACACGAAACCTTTACCTGAGAACAAGGAGAGCGGGATGCACAACTTCTGTCTCACTCTCAAAGTTGGTAAAGGATTGATGACCATTTACGCACCAGTCAGGGTGAGTATTTTTATTATTGTGTGAAATTAATCATTTTATGTGGAAATTATAAATTTATTTATATAAATTTTAATAATAAGCATTATCTAAATATTTTCGGCGCTCATTAAGTATTTGTTTCCCAAAAATGTTTGCTAAGCTTAAATATTAGAGAAAAAAATAATTAACTATATAAAATAGTGACTTTAAATAGATTTGTACTCATAATTCATAACAATTAACAAAATAATTTAAAGCCATAATTCAGTTATCGGTTGTTTTCAGGATAATAACAAACGTGTAGTACCAGGTCAGATGGGCGAACTGGTATTAGAAGCGAAAAAGCTGTCCATGTGCCAAGTGAGCGGTCTCAATGGTAGGTCCAAGACTGCACAATTGTGCTTACGAGCGGGGAAAGCCACATTGCATCATGAACGTAAGTAAAACATAAATATTGTCACTTTCAAAGCATTTTTTGCCGTAAAGAGTTCAGTTCTGATATATTATGTCGTTATATAATATTTATATATACTGGTAATAATGTCACCTCTCTAAAAGAAGGGTGTGAAGGTAATGTAAAGTAACCTAAACCTGAATGCGAGTAAAACTAAGATTCTAGTATTTGAAAGAGACAAGGAAAGAACGAAATGCAAGATTAGGGTAGATAGAAAGATATTATATCAAGTGAATGACGTGGTATATCTGGGAAGTATATTTAGTAGAGATGGAAGATACGACATGGATGGGGAAAGGCGTGTTGCTGCCGGTAACAAGGTTAACAGTGCTCTTGCTGCACCTATACGTCTTGCCTTTTACAATGCAGTACTGATACCGACGTTGTCATACGGCAACGAAACGTGAGTGTGTCAAAAGAAGAATGTAAGAAAGATGAATGCAGTAGAAATTGGATCTCTTCGTTGGATATGCGGAGTCAGTTTAGCTGACAGTATATGTAGCGAGGAAATACGCAAAATGGCAGGTGTAAACGCGAATGTCATAGGAACTATAAAGAAGAACATGCTCAAGTGGTTTGGGCACATTGAAAGAATGAGCGATGAAAGAATGGTAAGAAATATTTATGAAGCCAAGGTGAATGGTATGAGAGGTCGGGGGAGACCTCGGTGGACCTTTGGAAACACAGTATCTAAGATTCTGGAGGAAGGTCTCGTAAAAAGCATGAGGACCCCCCGAAGGGCATTTATGACTGTGGACGAGACGAAAAAGGTATGCAGGGACCGTAGCGTTTGGCGCTCTGTGCACTCTGACTACCCCGCAGGGGATAAAACGTGAAGCTAAAAAAATATTGTGTCTTGACACTAGTGTAACTCTGACTACTAATCCTATTACGGATTCCTTCGTAATTGCGGACTAGGGACAGGCTTTATAGGACTCTGGTTTGGCAGATGCAGGCTTCCTCATTTATCTACGGTTTTCAAAACCTAACGATACTCCTCTTCGGACACCACTAGCCGAGCCTCCGGTAACGCTCTGATCTTTCCGTAACCCCGGCGGATCTGTGATTACTCTGCTATACGGGATAAACTGTTGAAAAAAACTAAAAAATATTTTGTTATAATAATTCTATGCAAACTTAAAATCACCTCTTGGGTGACACGACTCAGACTTTTTATTATTTTATTACGGTAAAGCCACACACAGCTAAAACAATATAAGTCATAATATAATTTTTATTATAAACTAAATAATGTAGTTGAAGATTTTTATTAAGTGACTGAACGAATGAATGAATGAACAATTAATTATTTTAAGCTACTAATAATAATAAATTAAATTAGGTAGTAAATTATTTATATATGTATATTCTTAATTATAGCGCTTCTAACAATACCATCAGAGAAACCTAATTTAAGATTATATGGAACATATTTACCCTTACATCTGAAAAGCACGATATATCCTTCCGGTAAAGGAGTGGTGGTAAAGGATCGTCTGCAAAACAAGGACATGTTCACTATGGCGCTTAAGACCGAACCGGACACGGATACACCTAGTTTAAAGGTTATTATTTAATACAGAACGATATCTGTCACTTATAACGATTATTGGTTTGTTAGTATGATAAGAGAAAAGTCTTTATTGTAGTATATAAAAATACCTACATAAAAATACCTACATAAAGATACACGAATGCCTATCCGAATCTCTTAGTGATATCTACTAGTCTACTTAAATTGTAAGAGTCTATTGAACAGCTTTATCCCTGATAAAGCTGTATGTATATACATTATGTTCCTATTCCAAAATGAGATATGATAATGTTAAAGCATATTTCAATTAAATTTTTGTTATAAATTTAAGTGAAGAATTTTGATTTTTTTTTTGTAATTTCAAATTGTTGTTTATCTCTTAGTTGTATATAAAAAAAAGATTACTTCGATCTCTACACATAATAATATGTAACTAATTACAGACAATCTGCATAGCGCTGGGCATCGAACAGGCGACCCTCCGTCACCGCGGCGACAAAGGCATAGCCTGGCTCAGTCAACTAATGGACGTGCTAGACGTGCTCGATTACCCCGTGCCCGGATACGTGCCCACGCCCGTGCTATCCGAGCTGCATGTGCATGTGTGGGACTGTGCTGTGGATTATAGGTAAACGTACATAAATTGCTTACACTCACAAAAAAGTTAGTTATAAAAACAGGTTCATCGACCGGAATTAAAAAGGATCATATTAAATATGAATTATATATGTGTGCACACATACACTCTCAGCTTATCTTTGCGCTTAATACTATTTTTTTATTAATAGAAAGTTTACCGTTAAAATTTGATACAGAATGAAATTTAAATAATTTCTATATTACCCATATTCTATAATGTAAAAAGAATTATGCACCTATTTTTTATATTTACATAATGTATATTTTTATTTTTACAGACCTCTATACTTGCCTATTAGAACAGTACTTACTCTGGGTAACTTCAGTGTATCCAGCAACTTGATCCCCGAAACCAATACGTCTTACCTTCGTTTCTTAGCACAAGAATGTAATTTGTTCCTTTCGAAATTAACTGGGGCTAAATCCAATATGGCTGTTCCACAAGACGATGACAAAGCACCAGATTTGAACAAGGATTATGTGTGTGTTATTGACGTGGGTCTGTTTGAATTATCTTTACGTATGGAAGATAAAACTAATGGTGTAAGTATTGATTTTATTTAGCTTTACGCTTTCATCCCACATAGCACGGTAGACAGGAAGTACTTAGTGTCAAAACACTCCGTACTCCACTTTCCATCAATTTCGAGAACTTGCGTGTTAAGTGGCGAACGCCGCGCTTTGTCTTACCAGAATGAGAATCCAACCCGCAACCGCTCACTTTTATAGTCATTCTCGACTGGCTTCAGTAGAATTATTTAAATAATTTATTATGTTTATTATATTTAAAATATTTTGAACTATCTTCATACTAATATTTAAATGTTGAGTTGAATTTTACACATATTGCAAATCGCTCTACAAACTCTCTCTACGCTCCAAAAACAACAAAAATATCTTAAAATAATATCTCTTCTTAAAGAACAATATTTTGTCTAGTGTGAAAATATATGTGTCATATTAATATTAAGGTCATCGTGGCTTAATGGGTCGGCGTCTGTAAAATATACGAGTTGTTATGGGTTTGATTCCCACTCGGATGGTAAGAAAAAACGTGGCGTTGTGATTTCCACTCGACACGCAATGTCTCGATTTTGAGCGAAAAGTAGTCAATAAGTAAAACAATTCGCAATTAATTTACACACTTATTTTTCAGTCAAACGACCAGCCACAAGTAGACCTCACAGCCTCAAACAATATGGTCAATTTATATACATGTTGGGACTCCGCCTCGGCTCTCTGCAGACTGGTCACTTACGTCGCTTCAGATGGAGACTCACAGCCTCCCTTTGACCGATCTCGGCAAACTAGCATATGTTCTGATCAACCGTTGGAACCTTTAGTTGGTATGTATGAAATAAAATCACTTTTTGTGACCAGACTCAGATTATTATTTCCAGTATATTAACATTAGAAAATTATAGTTATACTAAAATATATAATTAAAATTATATAGTTTTTAGTTCTGGTTATCGGTAATTGAATATCGATATAGGATGTAATAGAGCACGTAGTGCCTTGACACTGGATTCTCTCCGAATACTCTCCTGATTTTTATGCGGGAAAAGCGTGAATTATATAAAACAATACCCGTTTTACGTTTATCAAGCGTGTTTCTCGATAAACATAAAAATAACTTGATTTAAATACATAGAAATCTTGGCTGCTTTGTATGTATTTAAGTCTTGCAAACGTTTCTATTATAAATATAAACAGATCCTAAGCAGTATATGAACCCACACTACTATAGAGTAATTATTTATTAACTTTTTACAATATTAGGCTTAGAAGATCGGCCGTTAGTCGAAGAAATAAGGGAACTGTCGCCAAGTGAAATACAACAAGTGAATGATTTGATGGCAGAAGCAATGAAAGAAAGTCCTAATAACACGAGTAAGTAAAGAAAAGAAACATGCAGAAATTGTTGCGGTAGGTCAGTTATCTCTGACTACCCCGCTGGAAATGAGGCGGGAAATCTAAAAACATAATTATATATGGGGTGGTAGCCTCGTTCTTACATTTAGGTATGCAACATACAAGGTAAAATATTTCGAGGCCGTAATTATATAGCATAATGAATTAAAAGAGTTGGTACTTCTTTTTACTATCCGTTTAAGACCTTCGTCTTTTGACACACATACAGTTTCTGACACTTTTAATCACTATTATGAATAAAATATATATTTAAATATAATATTAACTATATAAAAGTCATAGTAGAAAATTATATTATTTTTCATTTATACAATTTAAATATGTTACAGTGGAGGAAGATGAACTGAACAGTTCAACGGAAAAAGAAGGTGTCGAAATATTTTTCTTCCCAGATGAGTCTAATATGAAATTAAGGCAGCCCACGGAAATAATAGACACGGACGTCGATAAATCCATAGACTATGAAAGTTTTCCAATAGTACAAGCAGATGAAATTCAAGATGTTAAGCCCACTAACTTGCAAGTCGCTAGAGATCTCGGAGACCCGACATCCACTCCAAAGTCCACACCTCGGAAATCTAAACGGAAGAAGGTAACATAAAATTTTATGTTTATAAATTTTTAATTTTTTTTAACTGTATTTAGCTTAGAGCTAGGCTTATGAGAGTCGAAGAGTTCCATGTTTCTATGTAAGGTAATCAAGGATTTTGAATTGGTTCTCTCTATGACATACATTTTAATAAACTTTATTTTTGCTTATAATACTAACTACAGTTAACTTATTCTGATACATATAAAATGTTTTGTTAGATAGAACAGCTTAGCTTATATAGTAAATATTTAGTTTCTCCGAAATAAAAATTTAAACTCACAATCTCAATAAATCGATTGTGTCAAATTTAAATGTAATATGAAAGAAATATCGGAATATTTTAAAAAAGTTAACACCATCAGTATGGCAGTAATTGTTCAGTTTGATGACAACTCAGAGAAATGCTTATTTTCAAACGCCACACGAGGAGTATCGTTTTAAAATAAACGAAAAATTTAATTATTTAATTGTACTTGTAATTATTTAACTGACCCGTTTAATTTCAACTTATTTAACTAATAACAGTTTAATTTTAATTTGATGCAATAATTAATATTTTTCATATTATATTATTAGTAATTAGGTTTTATTCTGGAAAACAATTTTTTTACTCTTAATTAAAATATCATTTAAAAAACAGGTAAAATCAACTGGCGAAGGCAGTAACACAGATGACGAATACTGTATAGTTGAAGAGCAGCCGTACGCCCAAGACAATGAGATGGACGAGCCTATTGTCAACTGGATGAACGGTCCAGTGTATATGGTAGATAACCACTTCACTGTGCCAGCTGCCAAGTCTGATGTTCTGAAGGCGCCTAAGAGCTTCCCTTTGCCTGTTCTCAGGTAAGAAATAGTAATAATGATTTTTAGTTGCGATTTAGTATCATATACATATGATTATGATGAAAAAACGATTCTTTTTATTTTTTATAAATTATTTATACCTAAAAATAATAATTTGAAATTTGATTGCATTGAATTGATATTGTGATTGGTTGTGGATTCGATTTCCATTTGAAGGAATGGTGATTTAAAATTTATTTTTATTTCTCCGCTCTGGTAGGACAAAGTGCTATGAGTTCGCCACTCAACAGACATTGTATCGATGTCTTGGCTCTAATATGTCTCTGACTACGAGCTATACGGGTTAAATTATCTACCTTTATATATATATATATATATATATATATTAATATAAAATATATTAACAAATTTTTTAATGATAAGGAAGAATTAATACAAATATATTAGTAGTTTTACGTTTATTATAAAATTATTTAGACGAATTGTTCTTATTTTCAGATACACGTTATGTGAAATGAGTTTGACATGGAATATGTATGGGGGAAGTGATTTCCGATCACCGAATGACTCTCCCACATCAAAGAAAACTGTTACAATTGACGATTCCAGTAAACAAAGTTCACCTACGATTTCTAAGTGAGTAACATTTAAAAAAAAACATAAAATTTGTTTTTAGGTATGTGCGCGTTTCTACTTAAATTGTTTGTTTTGGGCTATTATCTTACTAGTAATAGACAACCCTTCTTAAGCTTTTTTTTCTTTTATATATATTGTTGTGTCCACATTTTGATGATGTAAAGTGTGATTAAGATTTTTATGTTCTCTTTAATTAAAAAGAAGAAAGATTAATAAATTTGATGATTTACATACTTTATCGAGTAATGTTCAAGGCAACTATGGCTTGTTTAATAATTTGTTTATTAAATTAATTTGTTTATTCTAAATACTAAATAACAATTTGTTTATTCTAAATACTAAATAACAATTAATATCAAAATATACTATATCCATAATACCGAATTATAATTAATCGCAATTAATCCGTTTAAAGTAGTGATATTTAACACGATAGTTATAGTTATGACAATATCCGTCTATTTTAAAATGAATTATATTAAACGGAATAATCGCGTATATTTTGGTGTACGAAAATAATATTCGAAACGACATAAATAATGTTCGAAACGTCAGGCATGCAAAAATGTATTTTCGAATACCAAAATATACGATTAGTCCGTCCGGTTAAAATAGTGTCATTTAATGAATGTGTAAAAATGCGAAAATCAAATATCCGTCTACACACAGACGTAGCAAAGACTACGAGCCGTACGAAGCGACGCGCGCGTACCGGCAGGGCGTGAGCTGGTCGGCGGGCGCCGAGCGCGTGCGCGCGCACGCCGCGCCGCGCCGCGACACGCACACTTGCGTCAAACTTTGTCTCACCAAGGTAACTCACTCGCTTTTTATTGCTTTTAAATATTTTCTTTATTCACAAAATTTACTATAATTCACAAGGACATTCATTTTGTATGAAAATTTGAACCTATTAGGACTCGAACCCGCCTTCTCTTGAAAACCGTGGCTATGGAATAGCCACTAAGCTACTTGTACTAATGATCGCGTTCGTTATACGGTTAGAAATATGTTTGCTAATTATACATTTCTTTATCACAAGCTTATAACGAATGTTCCCCAATACCTGCATTGCTTCATTTTATTTTTCTTAACCCGTACCTCGTTAAATGCAAATCTTATGTATACTTTGTTTTTAAGTAATTCAATTATTTAATTATTTAAAATAACTTAAGATTCATTAGCTTCACGCTTTTATCCCGCATAGCAGTTTAGATAGGAGGTATCAAGTCAGAAAGAAGAAGAATTTGAGACACAGCGTGTTGATTGGTGGAACTCAACGCTTTGTTTAACCAAAGCGAGAAAATGAAAATATTTTAAATATAATCATTCTCCCCAATGCAAATTGAACCCAGAACCGATCACATTTGAAGTGAGATGCTGTCCCACTGCGCCACGACCGGCTTAATATTTTAATTTTAATAATTATATTTTTATTTAGTTAAAATTTCAACATGAAGTATATCCTCCGGGGGGCGTGCAGGCGTCGCGGCAGACGCTCGCTGTGTCCAAAATAGAAGTTCTAGACCGTTTAGTTTGTAGCGACATCAACAAGCTGCTCAGCCAGTACAAGCTGAAAGACGAACCGGAAAGGAAAAACGCTCATATGGTATGCCACTTGTATATAAATATTTTACTTTATACAGATTCACGCTTTACGCTTACGGTAGTTGTAGAGAACTTAGTGTCACTTTGTTCACTGTTTTCCGTCCAAATCCAAAACATTACTTAAAGTAGCTTAAGTAGGAAAGCTCAATGCTGCGCTTTGTCTTACCACAAAGAAGATATGAAATTAATTTGAATATAAACTATATGTGTAATTTTATATTTTTGTGTTAACAATATTTTCTAAATTGCTTTTTTGGAATGTATATACAAGCGCACGCATACATATTATACTATTTTAAATAAAGACTTCTCCGACATTAGTTTGTTTTTATTGATTTTATATGAATATATATTTTAACTACTTAATATTTTTACTCATATTGGGTTGACAAAAACACTATTTTCGGCTCTTTATCTCATCTTGAGATGTTGCGTGTTGCATTCTCACCAGAAAAAAACTTTAAATATAATAATTACAAAACTATCACCCACATCCACCGCGTATATATTATACAATAATATCGGTACAATATACTCCATTTCCCGCCGTAATTCGAGACATTATTAACTGGCGCAAACTTGGGGAGGCCTATGTCCAGCAGTGGACTGCGATTGGCTGACGACGACGACGACGAAACTAAACGCCGCAGTTTGTCGAGGTGTACAATAAAAAGTTATTTTTATGTCCTACAGTTGATAGTAAAAGCAGTGCATCTGCGAGCGGACGCGGCGTTGCCTGCGCAAGAGTGCTGCTTGAAAGTGTCCCTCCTCCCGCTCCGGTTTAACTTGGATCAAGACACCCTCGCTTTCCTAGCTGGATTCTTCTCTAAGCTTGGGACTGATGAAACTTATGGTATAATTTTTAAATTTATTTTATTACAAATATTCATTTGTTATAGAAATATTTAGACTATGTTGATCTTGACTCGATACTTTGTTTATTTTTGGTACTTTTTTTTGTTAATTTATATAGAAAAGTAGAAATATAAATCTTACAAAATATTTTTGATTTTTAATATTCCAGTTAAGCACTATTAAATTGATCAAATACTTATAATTTTATTTTATTCGCATATTATTATATAAGTTGTACTCAAATGAACGCGAATGAGGCTTTGTTTGTATAAATAATATCCACAAAAAATATATTGCAGTCATGAAATATAAGAAACATTGCTTAACTGTATTTTTTATATTTTAAAAAAATAATACAAATTTTAATATAAAATTATATTTGAAAAAAAACCACAACGAATTTCCAAGGTAGTAGGTTCTAACAAGACTGACAATACTGACGAAAGTACTTGTTATTGCCTATTTAAAAAAGAATATTTTGATTTAAATAACATAGTATTATTTTAAACAAATCCATTTTAATTCCGTATCTATATACAATTAACAAATAAGCAAAATACAGATGAAGACACAAAAAGCGTGGGCGGTCTATCAACGGAGTCGAGCGGTTCCCGGCAGACCACGCCCACCCACCGGCCGCCCGTCATGACGCTGGGCAGCCACCTGCGCGACCCGCCGCCCACGCCCACTTCCTTAGGGGACGCGGACTGCTTGTCTCTTAATGAAAATGGTACTGTTATTATTTCTAATCCTAAGTGTGCAATAACACTTTATAAATAGTAAATATTTTTTATTTTATTGTATTTAAACGTAATTTGCGGCTTCAGCCTTCCAGTGAGCAGAGAAAACCTACTGTTAATCTTTTTACCCTCGAATTTAAGATGGTCAGACCAGAAATCAAAATCACAAAAATTCGCGTTTACAGTCACATAATAAAGACGAATTCGCGGTAACAGTATTACTGTACCACACCATAGATAACTTAAGGTTATCTATGGTGATATTATGCAGTCGCACAACCACACCTCACGGAGTGACTACTCCTTTCTCCATTCTCAGTCCAAATTCGAAAGACATTGTGTGTGGAATGGGGGAACCTAACGCCGCGATTTATCTTAATGGAGGGGAACATAAATAACTTCAATTTGTTTAATCCTGAGACACTAAGTTCTCTTTATCTACCTTGTTATGCGGAAAAACTTTACAACTTTGAAAGTGTCCTTTTCATTTTAACAAGAAAAACATTTACAATGTTTTTATACTAAACAAATAAAATATTTATATAACAATAGAAAAATATTTATAAATATAAAATATTAAATTAAATTTAAAACATTATTTTAAATTCTAACAGTCATGCGCGAGGACGAACCACTACTGGAGACGTATGAAGCTGAACGCCTTGTATCAGAAAATTTAATACAACTAGAGGAGGATTTCCAGCGACTAGGCATCCATCAAGAGAAGCCTGCCACCAAAGTACCGGATTCGGAGCCCGTTGACGACTCACCTATTTATTTCCGGTATATAAATATTATTTGCTAGTGTTGCCTTTAGCAACATGTCACTTTTTATTTAACTTTAATTGTGCTAAATTTTATGTTCCTCCATTCGCATAATTTTTATAAAAACTGTTATAAAAATTACACTGTAAACACTACCGGTCAAAAGTTTAAAACCACTAGTAAAAACTTTTGTTATGAGTAAATATTTATTAGTTAGCAAATATTGGTGAAAAATAGTAATCTGCATCTGGATTACCTAAAAGCTTATTCTTTTGTACAGAAGCCAAAGAAATGCAAATAAACAGGATGTGTATCTAAAAGTCAATATCAGCCGAAAAAGCGGTAGGCCGAGGGATCAATTGACATAAATGTATTACCTCATTACCGCGGCTGGTGCTTCTATTTTTTAGATCACTGCTTGCAATAAAATTGTTCAAAATTTTCAAAATATGTTAAATTATTATTTTAACCTTGCATTTGTCTGGTCATTTACGAATATCCACAGTTAGTCTGATTTTATGGTATCTACAATCAAGACATCTCTGAAATGGAAAAAGTTTCGGAAATTAGTGTTGAAACGCTATCTGCTATCGTTGTACTCAATAACGAAAACAAATCTGATGTCTGATGAATCAGAGTCAGATAGTGACTCAGCTCAAGTTATCGGCGACTTGTGTTCATTGCACTATTGTGCGAATACAATCAAACAGGCAATAATAAAGATCATCTCGGCGCTCTAGGAGACAAAGGGCTACAATTTCTAGTGAAGTTAAATTAATATGGTGACCAGCAAGCGTCTAGAAGTCAACAAATCACGGAAAAATCCAGTATCAGCGTCTACAGTGCATTGCGCGACGCCAAGTTGTTTGGACCCGTTGCTGTGCGTAAACCTTTGTTAAAACCGCAGAATAAAAAGAAACGGATGTTATGGGCCCTAACCCATCGAAACTGAAAAAAAGAAGACTACAGAAATGTTCTTTGGAATGGCGAATAAAAATTTGAAGTTTGAAGCCGAAGAAAAGGTGATGCTGCAGTATATAGTGCCGACTGTCAAACTGTTATGGTCTGGGGTTGTTAAAGGAGGATATTTCAACGCAAATGTTTGTTTAAGCTCTCTTGTGTCTATTTTGTTAAGAACAACAGTATTCGTCAAGACTTTTTCATTTTTTAGTTTTTAATCTTATGTGTAACACGAAAATAAATCCAGTTTTCCATAAAGTTTTAAATATCTTGAGCTTTATTTGCTATTCTTATATTTTTTCATAGTGGTCTCAAACTTTTGATAGTGGTAGTGTACATGTGCCCATACATGTATGTGTGTGCGTAAGAAATTAGGAATTAGGATACCGGTTGCATGAGAGTGTGTAATAGCATGCATTACCTCACAAGCATGAAAGTGGTTCAATTTTTAAATTGAAACATTTCTTTTCTTTTTTTAAGCTTAATGCTTTTATCCCGCTTAGCAGGGTGGATAGAAACCTTATATAACCGGTGGATAGACCTTGCGTCAAGACATTCCATTCTTCGTTTTCCGCTAAAACCAAGATATTTCGTGGTGAGTGGCGGTAACTCAATGCCGTACTTTTTCTAACCAGAGCGAAGAAGTAAAAATAATTTAAATATAATCACTTCCCAGAATGGGAATCGAACCCACAGCCGATCTCGTTTACAGTCAGATGCTGTCCCACTGCGCCATGTCCAACCGCATTGTTATGTTATAAACTTATATAATTATTAAATTCATAACTAATTCAATTAAACTAATTATTTTGGTATTTGTATTTTAAGATAACAAAGTTTGTCGTCACTTTAAAAGACCAATTATTTAAAATTACAGACGGGTTGTATTCTCTCCTGAGGTCCCCATCCGGTTGGACTATGTCGGTAAGAGAGTGGATCTCTCAGCGGGACCAGTTGCAGGACTCCTTATGGGACTCGGTCATCTCAACTGTTCCGAACTCACACTTAAAAGACTTGACTATAAGTATGTAATTGTTTTTCATGTTAACTTTTGGACTGAAGTTAAAAATGCAAAAAAATTTACGTTTGAAATTAACAGTGTTTTTATTTTAGTTAATAAATCCTCCACTTCAAAGATACTTTAAAACAAATCATTTCACCGACTGAGAATCGAACCCAAAACTAATCTTCTTTACAGTGAGACTTTGCACTGCGCCACGATGGCCTCCATAATGACTGATATTTTATTTATTTTTTAAATTATATTACAGATTAGGGCTGCTGGGATTGGAAAAGCTAGTACAGTGGGCTTTACACGAGTGGCTGTCCGACATCAAACGACACCAGTTGCCCGGCCTGCTCAGCGGTATAGGACCTATGCATTCACTGTTGCAAATAAGTGAGTGCATTGTTTTTTTATCTTTATTATTATTAATTTACGAAAATAAGAAATAATGTGTTTTTTTTTTGTATATATGGTGTTGGATTTGAACTTCATAACCATTTTGCAGTGAAGCATTTGAGCACTGACTGACTATAGTGGCAATGACATTAGGGAGATAGATATTTTATACATAAGTATCAAACTAAAAACAATTAAATTATTCTAAAACTTTCAAGAAAATATTTCTAGCAATATATGTTTAAACTTAGCTAACCAAATTTTGAAAAATAGAGGATAACCTAATATTAATATTCGAGTCACTAACAAAATCTGCCTGTCTGTGTATGTCTGTTTTTCTTTATATCAACTAAAAACAAGTATTTGAGGCCGGTCGTGGCACAGTGAGACAGCGACTGCAAAAACGATTGGTCGTGGATTCGATTCCCACTGGGGGGAATGATTATATTTAAAATTATTTTTAATTCTCCGCTCTGGTAAGATTAAGCGCGGTATTGAATTCCGACACTCAACACGAAATGTCTTAAATTTGGCGGAAATCGGAGTACGGCGTGTCTTGACACTAAGAACTTTCTGTCTACCCTGCTGTGCGGGATACAAAGTGAAGCTAAAAAAAGACAAGTAGCATTAAATGTAATATTTTTCGTATGACACAGTAACCGGTATCCGCGACCTGGTGTGGCTGCCGGTGGAGCAGTGGCGGCGCGACGGGCGCCTGGTGCACGGACTGCGCCGCGGCGCCGCCTCCTTCACAGCGCGCACCGCCGTCGCCGCGCTCGACATCACCGCCAGGCTCTTGCATATTATACAGGTGACTTTTTTATTGAGATATTCGATATTTAATATATTGATATTTAATATATTATGAAGTTGTGAGCTACAACTAATATAGTTTTAAATGAAACTTTATATATCTATCAAAATATAGCCATTGGGCTTACAAAAATTCATTTTTGAATATTAAAATATTTGCCATTATTTTGTTTTAGGCGACAGCGGAGACCGCGTTCGACATGCTGACGCCGGCGCCGGCGTTGACGGCGGGCGGAGGAGGGGGCGCGGGCGCGGGGGCACGCCGCCGCCGCGACCCCGCGCGGCAACCCGCCGACATCCGCGAGGGCGTCGCCAGCGCGTACAATACCATGCGGGAGGTGATATAATTGCGCCATTTATTGCACTAGTCTTACACTTAGGGATGTACATTGTTGGTTAAAAATATCGATGTTTTTAATTGAAATTTTTAAGTGAAACATCAATGTTTATACATTGTTATTTGTGAATTTTTCGATGACTATTCATCCTTGATCAAACATTATTTTTATTCGTACGTTTATTTTTAAATCTTAAGTTATTTCCGACTTCTTACATCTCACATTTACAACCCGTATCTATCTATTTATGTTAGCAGATAGCACAAAACATCGGTGTATGTTAGCATATGCCATAAATATCGCTATGTATTGATGTTTTAAAATCGGTTTTAAAAGGTCGATATTTATGAACGATCTATAGATGTTAAAAAAATGATGTATTGACTTACCCACACAACCATAAAATTTATTTGAAATCAATTTTTTCCATTGAAAACTCAATTCTTTTTCCACTGAGACCTCTAGAAACGAATTTAAATAAAATTGTAATTTGATTCTACAATGCACATGTAATATGTACTTAAACTTACTAACTTATTGTAATGAGTTACAAGACTGCAGTTGGGCAAAATTTGGTACGTTAATTTACTGATGAATTACTTTAATTAAATTCGTAAAATATTAATGAAATTATATCTTAAATAAAATATTATCAACACATTTTGATAAGTGAATGACATTTTTGTTCTCGTTGGTTCAGGGTCTGACAGAGACGGCGGCGTCCATCACGGCGGCGGCGCGTCGCGGGCGCGGAGGCGTGCTGCGCCAACTGCCGGGCGCGGCGGTGGCGCCGCTGGCGCTGGCGGCCGCCGGCGCCGCCGACGTGCTGGGCGGCGTGCGCGCGCACCTCGCACCGCACCTGCGACAGGACCACGCCGACAAGTGGCGGCGTAGGGACGCAGGTACGGAAAGTATCGGGACTTAACATTTTAGAATTTATGCAAACTACGACCCAGGCTTACAACTAGTATAAAAATAAATTCTATTAACATTTTTACAACTAGATTCTTTTTCTTATTTTGTATACTTTTCTCTAAATATTAATTTTAGTGACTTAGATATACCTATATAAGGTAAGGAATATTTTGAAAATACTTTTATATAGTTAAAGAAATATATATTTTCTGTTTAATCCACACGCGCCTTTTTGTTTTTCAGATCCAGCAGATTAAGAAAACGTTCAACAATTAGATCTCTTTTTATACTCTAATCACATAATACCGATGAAAATAAAGAAATAAAAATTCCAAGCAATACTTAAGTAAACTTACGCAAATATAAAAAGATAAATATATATATTTTTATATGGAATTTAGAGTTATTTAAAGATAAAAATCATATCACTTTAAAACAACTGTTCTTCATATTCATTACCTTACAATAATTTGCTTCAATTTTTAATATTAAAATGGTGCTTGATTTTATAAAAGAAATCAGACTGGCATTTTAGAGCATTTAACCGCTTATTTCTTTCTAGGTATTATATAGGTGTAAATATTTTTTTTTAAATAATTTTAAATAAAATTGGAATGATAGCGGGTGCCATGACAAAAATACAAAGTGATATTTAAAATATTTTTATTCTGTTACATTTAATGTAAACAAATCCCAAGATGGTTTGTTGCTTTCAATAGCTGTGTATGATAATTTATTTATATAGAGCTAGCAAAAGTACTTTTCTATGAGTGATATTTTATAGGCTAGTGAAGTAAAATGTTTTTAAAATTATAAATAAAAATTGTATTCCTTTTAATAAAAATATAATTACTAATAAATAATTATCAATATAATAACATACACTTTTTATGTTAATCCCTAAATAATTTTACATAAAAATGTCTGAAAGTTAATAAAAAAGAATAGGTAGGAAGGCTTATAAAATACATATAATAGAAACAAGTTAATTGTAAATGAAAATAGTAAAATAACACAACTTATTTTCTTATTCCCATATATATTGATATTCTACATCTAATTAAAAATTATATTAAACTCTTAAGCATCTTTGTCCACTTTCTCCTCTGGATATCTGTCAGTTAGGAAGCTTTTAATTTCACCATACTCTGTTTTTAAGTTTTGACGAATCTTGTCGTGATTTCTAAACTTTTCATACTTTTTAAGGTATATTTCATAGTGCGGCATCTTCTCATAGAATCTTGGGAATTTCTTTCTTTGAAGGATAAGTTTGTTATTCATTACATATTGAGTAAAATCAAGTGTCTCATCTTTAGATACTTCTTCTTTTGTTCGAACATAAGTGGGGCTCGCAACAACATTAGGGAAATTCTCATTTTCTTCCTTAAATTCTACTAAATGTAACTTTTTCTCCTCTGCAAGCTGCTGGTGAGATCTCTGAAATAAAAAAAAATAAAATTCTGTCAAGTACCTTTTAAAATTAAAAACACATTGTTTACTTAAAACATTTTATATACTATAGTGTTACCTGTTGCAAAAGTCCAATAAAGAAAGCTTTAACTATATGTTGCAAATTATGGGAGCCTTCAAGCTTAGCTCTTAGATCTTTAATACCAATAGCCTGACAAATCTCTTTTATAGCTCTGTGACAGCTTAATCCAAAACCTTCATTTTTCTGCTGAACATATATTTTAGTTTTACCAAATGCTGTGAAGAAGTCATGGAATACTGAAATCAGAATGTTCTTAATGAATTACAAACAAAGACTAAAATAAATAATGTGTTTTAAAAATACAATGTTGCATACAAGTACATACCTGTGTGGCCATTATATATTTCAAAATTCATGAGTTTTTTTCCTGCTCTATTCTTTGCCTTCCTAAGTGCTGCAGGTGCTTCTTTTGCCTTACCTATACCAAATCCTGCAAGACCTTGTCCATTACCAGTTACCACCTAAAAACAAATAACTTATTTAGAAAAAAAAATAAAAAATAATTATAACAAAATATTTTATATTAATAATACCATTGCTTGGAAGTTCCTTGTGCGACCCAAACTCCCTTTCATAATAAGTAAAGATCTAAGCTGCAGAACTTTTGTATCAAAACCAACGAATTCCTCTGTACAAAAGAAATATGACATTTTTGATTATTATGAACATATAATGTAAACAAATATTTTGCATACCAATTGTAATATTATTGTATGAAATTTAGTACAAACCATCTCCAACTGCAACTGGTGGTCCAATACTACGGCCTGGCATGCGAGAGCCAGACCACCCTCTCTCAATGGGACTCAATCTTATACGCCGGAATTTGGTCATTGAGTCTCGTAGCTGAATTAGTTTTTCCATCCTAAATAATAATCATTCTAAATTACAATAAGTGTATTTTGACTACTTAATAGGCAAAGAATTTTAGATTTACAAAAATAATTCAATTTTCACCTTTCTGGATCATCTGGTAATCTTTGTTGTTTAAGCAATTCTCTTCCTCGTATAACAGGTGCTGACAAACCTGGCCACAGCATGTTGACTTTTCCTACACCTATGATTTGACCGCGATTCAAATCTCTAATACGAATTCGACCAGTGCCTTTTCCTCGTCCTTTTTTAGCTCCAGCGTTACTTACAGATGTAACTGATTTCCATAATTTTTCTGCAGGTACTATAAAATTTGACATGATGTTAGAGCAAATTTATAATATTTTATTTTTTTTTCTTGTATGTAAAATAATACTAACATTTATTAAAGAACGTAATGCAAGCAACAGTCGTAGTACTAAAACTTTTTAGGTTACATTCATGTTGATATTGTGATACATTGCTTATTATTAAGTTTAATGGCTTATTAATTACACTTCTGAGAGTTAATATTTTAGTAGCCATAGTAATTAGATAGCAGAGTTTAAGTACTCTGCTCTAACAAACAAAAATAATTATTTAGAAGTTTTTTCAAATTTCATTGATTGGCAATTCAGGACTATCAAGATTTGACAGTGACATTTAATTACACCTTGCCAGACTTATGAGTAATTTCATTCTGACCAATAAAGGTCCTATCTTTTTAATTGACATGTACTGTACTTGCGTATTATTTAACTTTCATTTTTATACTTTCTATTTATATATATATATATATAAAAAGAAACTAAAATTATTAAATTTTTTATCCTATCCACATTAAATGACAAGCTTGGTTAAACTCACAGAGTACATTAATTAAACTGTTCAAGTTTGTGTTGACATTTTATTTACGTGGCTGACAGATAACAATTACCGATATTGACTTAGCTTGATGCACGATTTTTCCGTGAATATTAAATAAATGTATTGTATAATCCTAAAAAAATTTAAGAGTACATAAACAATGGGTCTTTGTAAATGTCCTAAAAGAAGAGTTACAAACCAATTTTGTTTCGAACACAGAGTAAATGTTTGTGAATATTGTATGGTAACAAATCATCCAAAGGTACTAATAATGTTTTTAGATTATTTATGTCTTTTGAACGAGAAATTTAAATACATTTAGTTAATGAGTTATGTTTTTTAGTGTATTATACAGTCATATCTTCAATGGTTACAAGACAGCGATTATAATCCTATATGTGAAATATGCACGAAAACTTTAGCAGACGGCGAATGTATACGACTTACTTGTTATCGTGAGTATTTAATAATAATATATTTAATGTTAAGACATTTTATATACTTATTAAAATTTTCGGCCTAGATGTGTTTCATTGGGAGTGCGCTGAATCACGATATCGCGCTTTGCCGCGCACAACAGCTCCTGCTGGATACCAATGTCCTTCCTGTGCATCTCCTGTCTTCCCGCCATCAAACCTAGTCTCTCCAGTGGCTGATGTACTCAGAGAGAAACTAGCTGGTGTGAATTGGGCTCGAGCTGGTCTAGGATTACCCTTGGTCAGTGCACTTATATATAAAATCACAATTATGCCAAAGTAATTGATTGACACCTTTGTACATAAAAACTACTTTTTGTACTATTAAAATACATTGGTATTTTTTATTGATTGATCATTTAATTTTATATATTATTTATAAGTAGTATTAAAATTTAAAATCAATATGAAATATAAATTAAAAAAAAATGTATGTAGCTTTCAGAAGACCAAGATTTAAAAGGTGCCGTAGGAAGAAGAAGTCAATCTCCAAATCAGAATCAATTCTTTGCTACATTGGATAACCAAAGAGGAACACCCGTTGGAGCAAGTGATGATGAATCTACAAATCGATCAGCAGCAAGCACACCACATTCTATTGTTCAAATGCCAGAAGAAAATATTAATATGTATGATAATACATCAGTGAAGAGAAATGATAACTTATTAAGTATGTTTACTATGACAGGCAATTTTGTGATTTTACATGGTATATTATAATATTTTGTAACTAACTTGCAGGTGGCCAGGCATCTAGAAAAGCATTTAAATCTTTAGAACAAGCACCATTACTAAACTTTGATCATGATGAAAATAAATACAAACAAAAGTCTACTTTTGCATGGATAAGTCGATGGTGGAAGTAAGTGAAAATAAAATTTATTAACACCTTTATTTGTTTACAACAAACAACAAACACTAATGTTAGTTTACTATACTTATAAAGGCAATTTATCTTTGTAGGAATACACTTCCTTCATCTCGTGTCAGAAGAGTGGGTGGCATTCATAGGAGATATTGGATTACATTATTCATAGGCATAGCCGTCATTATTTTGCTTCTTCTAAGCCAAACCCATGTTGAGGATGATAACCCATTTGGTTCGATCCTTGATGATGACAGAAGGATATTGCAAAAAAATTAGTTAATATATTTAATTCCCGTAAACATATTTATGAAATCAAGCAATTCTTAGTAATACAACTCTAATATTAATCCTTGTCATGTAAAATTATAAATAAAATATTAAAAATAGTAGTCTTTTTTTCCGTTTAGTATATTTATGCAATATGGTTATATAGATTGGCAAATTTATTATTATCATAAAATATTTATAAGATTTTAGTGCATGTGTTCACATCTTTATCTAAAAACAATACTGAAAATATATCATTATAGAAATTTGGATAATATTCACAGGCTCTTTGACAATCAGGCATCCAATTTATTTCTAGTAACTTAGGTTGTATTTTTTCTTTATTTTCATCACTCCAACCTAACATTATATCAGCAGCATATACAGCTCTTGATTGAGGATTTTTAGCTATTCCACAAGGAGGTGCCTTCATTGTTGCTGCTGTAAATAGTTCTGAAAACATTCTGAAAATACATTTCTCTATTTCATTCCAATTATAAAATGGATATTGTATGCTCCAAGCCTCTTTGAAATCTTCACATAATAATTTAAATAATGAAACACCTTGATTATAATTCATAACTGTAAAATGTTGTTCATAATCTTCAAAATTATTAAGTGCAAATGGTTTGTTGGCAAATCTTAAAAAGAAATTATTGTAAATATAAACTTTAGTTGGATCTACAGATTTCAACAGAATAACATAACGGATATCAAACTTTACTTGTCCAATATCAGGTCTTTCAAATAATACTGGATTATCAATATATTTTTGAGCTATTTTGGGTCCAGATAAAGGTAGGCGACATATAAAGTCTAAGTTATCTGTAATATATGTATCTAAACCTCTAGCAAGGTTGTAGGGCTTACAAATCCAGTGATTATTCAGTTGTTGTTTCTTGCGTTGCATATAATAAGCAACTAATTGTGGTAGTTCAGTCTTCATATTGAAAGTTGTTGGCAACCAAGTGGGTAAAGTTTCAAGTGTATTTCCACAGCCATTTGATGTATCTTGAGATCTTCTTGCAATAATGGCTATTAGATCTTTAATAGTAATAACATATTCAAAAGGGAACTGATTAACAAATTTATTAGGAAAGTTAACACTTAATTCTCTAAAATTTTTAAAATGATTAATAAACCACAAAACATCTGCTTCATCTTCATTATCAACAATTTCAAATTCAGGTATATTGAGATATTGTTTAATAAATTCATACTCTGAATATACTTTTAACCTAGGTGGTCTTTCCCGGTTTTCTAAAAAGTGTAATTCAGGAAGAGATTCAACAATATGACCTTCCAAAAAATAATTTGCATTTGGTTCAACCTGATCATATTCATCATTAAAATTATTATAATGACTCCACGGAATAAGCATAGCATCTCTTTGTTGGGAGTTCAAGTAACTTCCCTCAATAAAATTCCTTGTAATAATGTCACCTTCTTCAACGTTTTCTACAGAAAATAATAATGTATATGTTAGCTGTTGTGGAATATATATAAATGGAACAGTGCGAAAATTTGGATTGTCAGAATGTGTAATTCCCGAACCTAGTTCATCCATAACATACCACACTGGTACTCTATCTTCTACTGATAATTCTTCACTTTCAACTGCATACGTATTTGCATACTTCCACACATACTGAGATACATAATTAATTTGTTCCTCAGTTTCTTCAGAGTCAACTTGCATAAGATTACACATTCTTTCTAAAAGAATTGGTACATTTCTTAAATTATTTTTAATATTATTAGCTTTGAAAGTCCAAGCATGATCTATAAGATAAATATGGCTAGAATCCATTCTATCTATGTCAGTTATAGCTAAAACGCTCCATAAAGGATCATATGGTTTCCTTTCTTCTTCACCATAATCGATTTTTACTAATTGAAATGCCGCACCAGAATCAAATATTTGATCTCTTAATTTTTTACATAAAGTAGGCCAAAAATACTCTGGGACACCCGAGAGTAAAAGTTGTGGTTTATGCGCTGCTACAAAAGTCTTATAACTGCATATTCCGTCCATTTCTTCTAGTTTTAATTATCTTTACAATAGCCTAATTTTCAGAAGTATTCCTGAACATCACGTTTAAAAATACTTTGATCTTTGAAATTTAAACTTCAAATGTTCATTGTAGTTAAAATTGTAACTTCAAACATTTTTAACCACAGAATAATAGAAGGATCAGTATCCTTATGTCACACATACAGATTGAAGAAAAGATCATAAAATGTCAAAAATATCTAGATAGATATTTTAGCTGATTGTACCTATATTTTACATTTTATCTTGAGGTCTCATAAATCTTACATTGCGTTATATAAAATAAGTAAGAGGTAAGTATTCAACAGAAATTTTATAAATAAGACATACTTTGCTAATAATAATTTCTTTTATTAAAAATGTGAAATCAAAAATATTCTAAATAGTAACATCTTTCAAAAAACGTATAAATATAATAATATTTTCTAATCCTAAGTGTGGAATAACACTTTAAAAATAGTAAATATTAAAATAAAATAACAATCTCTCATGTTAAACGATTATTTCTTAATAATCTTTAAGTAGTAGAAATTTGTAAAAAATCTCTATACAGAGATGCTAACAACATAAATAAGTTGTAACAAAAACGTATAACAATTTCGACGCAGCTGGTAGTAGAACGCATGGCTTAACGGTCAGAGCGCTTGGACGGTATCCAAGAGGCGCGGGTTCGAATCCCGCTGCGTTCAAATTTTTATACGTTTTTTCAAAGATGTTTTCTAATCCTAAGTGTGGAATAACACTTTAAAAATAGTAAATATTCTAAATAGTAGTTAGATTTTAGATTAAAATTCTTATTTCACGTCCCAAAAAACATTTTACACAGTAGTTTAATGCAAAAACTTTGCACTCAGCAATTAAATGAAATAGAAAAAGGTACATGTGATTCGATGCTGACTAGGGATCCTATTTCGATTGTTCGCTATTTATTTGCTTTTAAATGCCACAATTTTCTTTTTGATAATAGCTTAAATCATAGAGCAATAACTTTATTGATGCCACATGACGTAAATTGAATTATAAAATTATTAAAATATCATTATACACTGGAACACCAAACTATAATTACAAACAATTTCATAGGGGCACAACGGCTTTTAAATGTGAAAGGAAAAGAAAATAGTTTATTTACTAATCTTCTGTTTAATTTGGATAACGTAAATGTGTTCAAAAAACCTTATATGATGTTAATTGCTGAAAAATTCTGGGCTCTTAATAAAATCATCATCCTTGTCACTTGAGCCTTAGTACTCTTTTTTAGCCTTTCCAAAGATATACTTAATTAATATATTGGTTTAGTTTGGATCTTTGCTTATGACAATATGTTGTAATGCACTACTCATTTCTCTCATTCTTATACAGTACTAACAAGAAGATCTAACCAGCCAGGGATAGGGAAGAAAAAAAAAGAGGTATTGACAATCCATGCATCTCTAGATCTGACTAGTGCGACCGTTGTGGTCGTAAATAGGAAATAAATATTGCATATTGCAAATATTGCAATAAATGTTGCATGACATGTTCTCGTAGCAATTTTGCGAGAAACATTAGTTCTGCGAAGTAGTCAATATTGGAATGGTACGAAGATAGGCAGCAACTAGGAGCATAATGGCAATTTGTATCAAGAAATAAGAGACTTAACTGACGAAAGTTTATAGAGTTCGATAATTTGACCCATCAACTACATTGACATTTCTTGATGAGGAAAATTCCGCATAAGTATAGAAGATATTTAAAAAAAAATTAAATGCTAAAAACGGCTTAACCCACAGGATTTAAAATATTAAATAATCTAGCCTATTACTTCAGTGGTTAAAAGCAATTCATTTTAAATTTAAATTATTTATCATTGAAAGGTCAAGGTCGTCTTGATTCGTTCAGTAATTTGATAAATAAAAAATATGTTCCAACAAAGAAAAAAAAACTTTAAAATATATATTATAAGAGACAGATGTATACTCGTATGAATATATTAAAAGATAAAAACAAAAAATGTTAAGAAAACTAACATGGCTGGTAGGCGAAGTAAATTGTTCTCGCCATACGTTTAAAAGATAAGCTTTATGTCATCCGTCATAAGTGCATTTGACATTTGTTATCAACATTAATAATGGACAGCTGATAACAAATGTACGCTGTGGTGGGTTACGTGAAAAGAATCTACTACTAGCTTACATTTTATTCCCAGTACATTAACTAAATTATTAAAATTAAGTATTAAATACAAAATTATATATATTTTTAAACAAATATGGTGACTGTGATATCACTTATCAGAGTAAATAATGAAAAATGTTGATCCTATTTATTCCAGAGTAATTTTCTTTGTGACTATTTGATTAATAAGTATACAATTATAAATTATTTAATGCAGAAAATGTTTATAACTATATGTAATTTACACACTTCTTTTTTTTATTTCTTGTCCCTTTAACTAATATAAAAATTATAAAATGTCATCTTTTAATGGTGAAATATCAGAACTTCCCTTTTTGAGGATAGATAACTTTGAAGTAAATAAGTTTCAAAGTGGAAGTATAAAAGCATACTTTCTTAGTCATTATCACACAGATCACACAGTTGGCTTGCATACTGCTAATTTTTTAAAATATTTAACTTTGACTGGTTCATATATATATTGTACACAATTAACTGCCACTTTTATAAATAATGATCTAAAAAATAGCAATTTGATGAAATTTATTAAACCATTGAAAATGGGTAAGTTATTATCTTATTTGTGTAATTAATTTAATCTTATGGCATTAATTGTGCAACATAAAAATCATGTTTTTTAACATAGTTTCAAACAGTTCCACAAAAAATATAAAACTTATTAATAATAATAAACTTTTTTAATAATAAGTTTCATTTGTACATAGCATTAAAATTTAATAATTTGCAGAGTTAATTCGAATACAAAAATATACGCGATTAATTTATGTTTTCAAAATATTATTTAACTACCACGATTTTTTCAGGTTCGATTATTATAAACATACCACTAGAAGACCATACAGTATATCTGAATGTGACTCTAATACCAGCGGGACACTGTCCTGGCTCCACTATGTTCCTGTTTAAAACGATAGATAAAACAATTTTGTATACTGGGGATTTTAGAATTAATATAAGTGATTTACATAAATATAAAGCACTTCATTTTAATGACAAACCAATTAAATTGGACGCCTTGTATATCGACACGACATTCTTGGACAAAAAACATGAAAACTTCCCAAAGAGGAGTGTGAGTGTCGACGCAATGATAGTTCTGTTGACAGATTGGTTGAAGAATAGTGACAATATGGTTGCAATCCAAACATCCGCGAGATATGGATACGAATACGTTTTTAATGAAATATACAGAAACTTAGGCATCAAAGTTTACGTTGATGACAGGAAATGGAATGTATATCGGTACATATCTAATGTTTATAATATAATGTACTCTTATACCTTACTTGCTATTTAATAATAATAATCATAATAATAATGCTTTATTGCACATAACATTTTTAATTAGAAAGATTTACATATTTAACAAAAATATACAATTCATATGTTGTATTCGATTATAGAATTATATCACATTCTATAAATTTTTAGTCGAGTCACTTTAATTCTAAAGGTGCAACATGCTGGTAGACGGAACACAACATTTTCATTGTTATAAGAAGACCGGGGAAAAACAGACAGTTAGTCGGTGGCGTTTACTCGGGGGAGTGAATATATTTGAAATTATATTTTCTTCCTCCATCTAGTAAGACAAAGTGCAGCGTTGAGTTCCACCATTCAACACGTAATATCTCGAATTCGATGGAAAGCGAATTACGGAGTGTCTCGACACTAGGTACTTTCTGTCTACCCTGCTATGCGGGATAAAAAGCGTGAAGCTAAAAAAAGATAAATTGGCGAGTGAAATTTAAACCCACACCCATACACATCACACTCATAGACATCTTATATCTTGATCATAAAGGAATAATTACATCTAACTAATAAACTGTTGCCTGTAATTATTTATTTTGGTCAGATATTAGGATACACATTTTCAAGATATAACATTTTGCGTTTAAGAGTTGGTACATTTTTATAAACAATTTTTTTTCAGTCAAATTCAAAATTTGGCGCCTGGCGTAACGAATTCCGAAAATGAAACAAGAATACATCTTTGTTTTAGAAAAAATAAATGTTACCTGTCGGTGCACTGTGATAAGAGAAAAAAATTTCTCTATGTCTCACTTTCAGCGCGGCCATGGCACAATGTCGATATAAATACTGACCATGGTTGCTCAGACATAATGAAAACAGGCAGCGATACATCATGCCTGTCTGTTTGTTTTGCAACTCATTGTAGTGGACGAGAAGTATTGTATTTTAAGAATTATTTCTCACCATCTGAAGTAGTGGGATTTCCATATAAGTTTAGAGATGGTATTTATAAAAGAACAATAAAGGATAAAAAGGTTGATGAAAAGATTTTGAGGATGTTACTTGATTAATATAGACTTCGATTTTAATATTATATGAATTGGTTTTTGTTTAAGCAGCCTTAATACAATATTTATAATTTATACGGAATTTTAAATGCTTAACTTGTAAAAATAATGTAACAATTATGTGCCAGTAATTATTTATTGCATATGATATGTAATTGAATTTATTTTACATAGAATAATGAAAAAAGATTCTTATATACTTTTATATACAATTTACTATAAGTTAGTATTTAAAAAGCATATAACTGCTTGTTTAGTATAGATTTATTATATATTTGTAACATTATTAATCTTACTTGAATAGACTGTTTTTACTGACTTGTTTTGTGTTATTTACATTGTAAATATTTTCGTTAATTTATTATATCCTAGATTATTATAAATTTTATATATTTTACACATTATTTTTTTAAAAATAAGAGCATTTTGTAATCCTGTATATAAATTATAACTTTGTCAAATTTCATACCAGAAATGCTTCACATATTTATGTATAGACATGTATGTGATGGAGTATGACACCTGTATTAGGAAAGTAAATGAGTAAGGGTCTTGATATATCACTAAAATGTATTTTTAAATATAAGTATAAAAAAGTGTATATTAAATGTTCAAATTTCGTGCCATTTATAAATAAAAATTGAGAAATGATTTTCTGTTTAAATGACGTATGTTGATCTTCTAGAAAACGCAAAAAGAATGGATTGCTTAAGAGGGGCTTTTATCGGTACTAAATATAAACTACATATTTGCTTATTTTAAAGTATACGAGGAAAATATTCATTGATGTTTATAAATTTTATAACTGGACGAAACAAAAATTAAAACCTACAAAAACATAAAAGTATTTTTTGCCAAAACACTTATCAGTAGTAAATTTGTAATATCTTCAATCACAAAAGCGTCTTTCATGCTATTATTTCAATAAAAAAATACTTGTGATCTAATAACATTATTTAAAAATAAATTTTGCGTTGGTTATTTGACTTCAGGAAATTAGCATGATCTTTAATATTTTAAATTGAATTTGACGATAATAAAAAAAATATGAAAAAATAAAAAGACTATTTTTTGTGCATTCTTTCTCGTAACATTTTTATTGTTAACCTGTAAAAACTTTGATATGAAATATAAAATAAAGTAGGTACATATACAATAATTTATATAATATGAACTAATGATAGTGTTTTCTATTTGCTTATAAGCTATGTTATCACAATTGAATATTTTTAGAATTCTAATTTAGGGTAAAATATTTCTGACAATTTGGTGTATATTATTTGTTTTTCGACCTTTAGAAAAGAAAGTCTTGGTAACGTTTGTATCTCAGTTGCATGAAAGAAAGCCCTAACGATAGAGGCATAATATTTCAATAATTTTGAGTATGTTGTAATCGCTTAAAGTTTTATTTAAACTGTCTTATATATTGTAAAAAGAAATAATTTTGTTTTGAATATAAATAATTTTGTAGTATTTTTTATCTATATGTTGTTATCCCGCCTAGCAGGGTAGACAGGAAGTACCTAGTGTCCAGTCTTCCGTACTCTGTTTTCCGCTGAATTTTAGATATTGCGTGTTGAATGGCGGAACTCAACGCCGCGCTTGGTCTTACCGGAGGAACGAAAATAATTTTAAATATAATCATTCCCCCGAGTGAGAATCGAACACAGAAACAATCGCTTTTAGAGTCACATGTTGCCCCAATGCGCTACGACCGGCCTGACTTTCTACAGTTTTTGTTATAAATTGAATAGTTTACTCTTTATTGATTAGGTTATTCCTATGTAAGAATTACACTAGTGACTGTAACAACTATGCAGACTTTGCCGAGGTGCAGTTAATAAATCTGTTTGTATCGATCTAAACGTCGGTAAACTTGCAGTAAACATTTAAGGCATTTCACACCAAGAGGGCAGCGAAAAAATATGAGGTTCTAGATTTCATTTATAATTTCGTTAATTGAACATGTATAAAGATTGAACAAACAATTATCAATATTTTTTTTAACAATTAAAATTTCAAAAATTGGACAGAATTTAAAGAGCTGCTTTTAACAAAAATATTTTTGCGGTCAATTTAATGGACTTAGGGAGAGTTAGCGCTATAGGCTTAAAAATCATAGCCCGAAGTTCGCACACCTACCTGCACACATAGCCAGTTTGTTTTGAATAGCGATTGAACAAAACTGCGTCGTACAAATTTTTAATGGCATTTCTTATAATTTGGTGGATATTTTTGAGAATATGTAAGTTATTCTATATTTATATAATAACACTTTGTTTGAAATTGTAAACTATGTAAATGACAGATTAATTTATTTTTGTTTTAGATAGATAAATCTATGCAAAATACAAAGTCGTGGAATCCGGAAAATATTAAGACTTCCTTAGAGGCAATACTAAACAGGAGCAAAATCAAGACCTGTTAAAATTAGGAGAAGATTATAACCCGCATATGGATAGAAAAGCTACGTTTACAAAAGAAGAAGAGCAAGAGATGGTCTCACTCAGTAACAACTGTGAAAATTAGCATGTGACTTAGCCGTTCCAAAAAATATATTAATATTTTTATAAATAAAAATAATGCAAAAAACGTTAATCGAAAAGAACTCAAAAATTTACTATGTGATTTTTACATTAATTCATGCAATTTTAATTTAATAATAAGTCCGATTATAGGTATGCGCTAAGAATGATTAATTTTAAGTTCGTCTAAAGATTTGACAATTTTCATACTTAGTCAATCATAAAATATTAAATATAATGATGTGTACATCACTTTATTTTACGTAACGAACATAGGTTTCTATTTTTATTTATTATAGATGATTTATCTTATTCGAAAATAAAATCTTATGCTGTAAAAGAGAGTCTATATTCCTTATCTAAATCTTGATACATTTAAAATTGTTTTTCTTTCTATTCATTGTCTAGGTGCTCACGATATTATTACGCGCACAGTTTTATCAAACCGCCGCACGATATTACCAAGCCAGTCTGATAACATATCTAGCTTTACCATTTTTCTAAACATCGAAACAACTGCTATCTATTTGATTATTGATTTTTTTTGCATTAATGTACGTATATCTAAATAAATGTTTTACTACTTAACTATAGTTTTTAATCTGTACACCAAACCCTGCCTGAATTGTTAAGACCCAAGTTCTTAGGGGCACGATATGATTACTGGCGAATATTCATAAATTATCTTTAAATTTGATTCACATAAGAAAAATAAATACTATTTCGTGTGTTAAACTGGAAGTCAATATTAAAAAATCGATTCATTCGAACTTGGCATATTTTTTATTTTTACGCTAAAATGTAGCCTTTAATAAAAAAAATATCATGTAGAAAAATATATTATGGTAACTCGATTCGTTTAGGAGGTAATTAATTAATTCCATTTAATTGATTACCAGAAATATTGTTGTAACAACCGCTCCTTAAATTTTATCAAATTTTCGAAATCCCATAAACTACAAACTGTTAAAAAATATATGTTATTGATTATTTGTTCAGGCCCTACAAGTGTTCAATTAACCAAACTAAAAATGAAATCCAGAACTTCGCATATTTTTCGCTGCCTGCTTAACATGAAATGCTTCAGTTATAAATCATCGTCGGTTTTTTTATTAATATATTAATTATAAGCAAAAGATTATTATTTAATTAAAAGACCTAAACTTCTCGATCAAGACACTATTCACCGCTTTCCGCCCAAACTCGAAACATTACGTTAAGTGGCAGAATTCTCCTACACGCTTTGTTCAAATTGGACCTACAATCGCATTTACAGTCAGCCAGCCAGAAATTGAAAGGTATTTTGAAAGAAAAAACGATATCAGGTAAGATCAATGTATTTTTCAGCATGAATATATGCTAACAACCATTAAAGGGAATATTAATATATCTTAATCCTAATTAATTTAATAATAGATCACATATATTTTTATAACAAACTATAAAAAAAGAACAAAAATGGAGGCTCTGTTAATATTTAATGATATTGTAGAGCGAAGTGAAAAAAGAAACGTTGAATAATTCATTAACTGACTTATAAAAATTTTTATATTTATATAGATATTTAACTACGACTGTATATAGGTGAACGTTAGTTTTATAAAATTGTCGGAAATTTGTTAGTCAGAAGTGTAAAGTAAATTGTCAGAATAGATTTTGAGAATCGTTTACATATACAAGTTTACTACCCGTTCGCTTCAAGTTTGCGTATCATTGGAATGCGGGTTCCCTACGCTACTGTGACCTCCCTCCACCCCCCCTCCCCCTTCCCAACCGCTCCATAACGTCGTCATTCATAACGTCAGCAATGTTATTGTCAATATTCGATGTATTCGTGTATGACAAGGAAATATTTTCATGTTATTTATAGCTATTATTAAAATTTAAGATTAAGTACTCAAGTACTTAGAGAATTAATGTTCATTTGCAATAAATATTACCAAATTGTTTTTGCTTTGATACTTTACTTTAGTACTTTATAATAATCTAATTACAGATGTCTAATATGATAAATGTTACAAGAATGCATAATATTGTCCAATTTCTGGGACTATTATTTGTCAAAAAACGTGACATCATAAAGTCATTGGCAAACTTGAAGCGAACAGGTAGTACATACAGGAAATATGTCTCGATTACAAAGCTTCAAATATACAATCGAGTCAACACTGCTTAGCAATCAAGTGATGACGTTGGCAACTTATTTAGAACAATTAGTATATTGTAGAATCAGTTACTATTAGTTAAACTATATATATAAAATTTTTGCGTTACTGACTGACAGACAACTCACAACCGCAACTCTTGGACGTAGAAATTTAGCAGTTTCTCGAAGAGTTTAGGGCACCTTTGACAAGGGATTTTTCAAAATTCCAACAAGAGCGAGAAAGTGATCAGTATTTAACGAAACGTAACGATTGTAGACTACAACTGTTGAGCTATAATAATGTCAGTTTCAATTAGAATCTGATTCCATGTGGTTTCTGTAATTGCGGCGAGGTTTCTTTGCCTTCTGCCTGAACTTGTGCGTGTGTTCCGCGTCGCCGGGCCGCCTGTCCGTGCTGCAGCTGCTCTCCAGTTCACTTTCATTCGTCTCGTTCATAAGTCTCGCTACGGTCCTATTGTAGTGGACCTTCGGCGATAACCTGTCAGTGTTTAATTAGTAAGTGTTATTCAAACAGAATATGAAAAAAAATAAGTAACAAAAATTTCAGCGCAGCAGCGCCTTGCGCCTCTAAGCATTAAACACTTTATATCTGGCTACGTCAAAATTACACGCTTGTTACAAACTTTTACACATTTTCTTTAAATTTTCATAAGTTTTCTAAAACAAAAAGAGAAAAAATGTCTAACCTGTCAGTGTCTGTCGAAGGCCTGTCCGCCTGATCTTTGTGCGGAGGTGACTCACTCGAGTCCGAGCGTTGAATACTTAATCTACCGTTTCGCCTCACTCTTCTTAAATTCATTCGCAGTCTATTTTCTAGTGAAGCTGAATTGCTTGAGGACTCCGGCTCGATTCTTGATGAATCTGCCAAGGGGTCTCTTGAACCATTTATGGGTGTAGGAACGATATTTATCAGGTTATTAGGAACACCGTTTACATTTTGATTCCTCGGTGATATCGGTCGACTGCCCACTGATTGGTCGTCGTCGGAGTCAACTTCAGCTATTCGGAAAAGTGCCGAATTGCTTTGGCCTCTGTAACCTGAAATTTGAAGTAAGTGCTATAATGAAGTAATTATATTTTTAATTGTATATGAAGTAATTTAAAGATAAGTTTTTTTTTATAATTGTAATAAAATATCTTTTTAAATGAATCTAGCCTACTCTCTTGATATTTATTTTTAAACATAAGCTTCTCGAATAATAACATAATGCTCTATTTGATTAAGAAATAATACATAAAGGCAGTTTTTGAGATTATCCAGAATACTGAAACGGCACTATATGCCTAAGGAATACGTCTACAGATGCTTGTTCACGGATAATACCCACTCGCAAAAATGATTTTATTTAAAATTTATATCCATTCTTTCGCGCTGGTAAGATAAAGCGCGCCATTGAGTTCGCCACTGAACACACAGTTTCTAGGTATAGGGCGGAAAACAGTCATCGGAATGTTTTGACACTAGTTTGCTCCTGATTACCACAATAAAGCGGTAAAAAAAGAGTTTTATATAATCTATGGATTACCTGTACTTGTGCTTGGTAGAGCTAAATTCTCTTCAAAATTGTCAAAATTCGAAAAATTATTATTATCACTACTGTCTTGACCTAACGTGTGAACTGAAACAATTTAAAACATTCAAAAATGACAAAATGCACACAAAATTACACAACACACAAAAGTAAAAAACGTATATATACCATTATTTCTTAAAGTTATAACTTTTCTATAACTAGTAACTTGGCTCTTCCTTTTATTACTCCTCGTGAGATTAACCCTTCTTCTTAATGGCCTTACTATCTAAAAAATAATTTATCTTAATATTAGTTTACTATTTGTAAAGTTTTATTCCACACTTCAAATTAGAAAAACGTATAAAAATTTTAACGCAGCGGGATTCAAACCCGCGTCTTTTGGAAACCGTCGAATAACACTTAAAAATAGTAAACTATTAAAATAAAATAGCAATCTCTCTTGTTAAACGATTGTTTCTTAATAATCTTTAAGTAGCAGAAATTTGTAAAAATCTCTCTACAGAGATGCTAACTACATAAATAAGTTGTAACAAACTAGCAAAAAAAAGCTGGTAGTAGAACGCATGGCTTAGCGGTCAGAGCACTTGGACGGTTTCCAAGAGGTTCCAAGTTTAAATTATTATTTGTTTATAGTGTGAGTGTTTTTATACACTAAGGATAATAACGCATTTTTTCAAAATGTAAAAAAATTTAAACGCAGCAAGATTCGAACCCGCGCTTCTTAAAAACCTACCACTTTACATTCTGCTCCGTCAAAATTCTTGTATACTTGTTGCACTTTTTTTTGCGGTTAGAATCTTCTTAGAGATTTTTTCAATTTTCTGCTACGCATGATTAATCCAAAGAAATAATAGTTTGGTAAGAGAGTATGTCTTTTTTAAAACATTTAAAAAAATGTTTCTAATGCTATGTGTACTACTATAGAGATAGTAAAATACTACTGAATACTATAGAGATAATAAAATAATTGGTCTCAGGTATGATAACTTTTCGGCATTTATAAAACGAAGCATGCAACAACTTATTGTTTGAATTTAGAATTTGTATTTAAAATTTCAAATCAGGATTTGATTTTGGCTCCTGATTTTGTATTTCGAATTTCGAATCAGAATTTGAAATCTTGATTATTAAAACTTCTAATTTGAATTTAAAATATACGCAATATATATTCTGACTCACTCTGCCCGGGTTCCTATACAAGCAGTGTGTGGGCTCGTCGGAGTCAGTCCTCTCGCTGGAGGGCGCGGAGAGGCGCGAGCGCGCGGCGAGACGGCGAGGGCCTCTCGCACGACGCAGCACCGACCTCTTGCCTTTACTACTTGTACTCGATGGTACTTTGTTTGACGATTTGCTAACACATGTCCTCGATTGCTTGTTTCTCCTGTAAACCATAGCAGGGTAGACAGAAAATACTTAGTGTCAAGACACTCTTCGCTTTCCACCTAATTCGAGGAATTGCGTGTTGAGTGGAGTGGTGGTGTCAAAAGAAGTTGAAAATCAGTAGGGTGCAGCAACAAAACAGTATTTCGTGGAAGCGGTATTACCCTCACCTATGAGAACCTCTCTTCTGAGATCGCACGCTCTTCGGGTACCGCGACGCCACGAGCCGCGCCAGCCTGTTCGGACATCTTTGAATGCGTGTACCGTTTGCGGTAGCTGAAATTAAAATATTTCATTATTTTTTCATACCTTAAGATATGCTACTTCTTGCTTTCACAAAACGATTTAGTTCCGCGAATATTATTTACAATATTTCCGATTTCTAATGCGTTGCAGGTATCACTTATCTTGATACTCGAAGATGCATTTTATCTACTTGTGCTTAAGATTTAGCTTGCCATTTCATCACAAATTTGAACTTATTGCTTTCAAGATATTTCTTTTGTTTTCATAAATTATCTAATAATGTTTAAGTAAGTATACTGTTAAAGCATGAAAGATCAATAACATCCTTTACTACTTATCTTACGTGTCTAAACTGGTAATGTAATTTTTATAAATTGTGTACAAGTTCATGTTTATTATTCACAATATATAATCACAATAATAATAATCACAATACCAGTACTAATAGGTAGACCTTATAAATAAATAAATCTATATATTTATAATCAATATTCTTACCTCGTTTTTGTGCTAAATGTAGGAAGTCGACTATAATTTGGTCACTATCACTTGTGTCCGAGACGTTTCCGCGGGCTGAGACCGAGCTGGAACCGTCTAGGGAGTCAGTTTCCTCCCCGAGGCACTCCAGCTCGCGTTGGACTAGCGAGTCGAAGAACGCCATCATGCGGGGATCCTCACTTGTGGACTGCTCCGCGTAGTTGTGAGATAAGTACTAGAGATCAATACCAATTTACTATTTCTAAAGTGTTATTTTACACTAAGGATTAGAAATCATTACAAAGCGTCCAATGATGAAGAACGCATGGCTTAGCAATCAGTGCTTTTGGACGGTTTCCAAGAGGCGTGGATTCGAATCCCGCTGCTTTCAAATTTTTATGCGTTTTTTAAAAAATGTATTCTTATATCAATTTATTTTCAACAGACGAAGTAACGGGGGAAGATTTTAATTTGACAAGCGTATTTTATACCTTTTTACAAAATAAACTAGTTTTTATATTTTTTTTTGGACTTGAATCGACTTCTTCATTTTGACCTATAGACATATATAGATAGAGAGAATTATTTATTGCGTACAACATATGAGGAACAAGTAAAAAAAGCGAGTAGGAGGATGAAAATCACCAAAATTGAATATCAAAAATATTTAAAATAGGTGTAAAGACGTAAGCTGTCAAATATTTTTATAAAAGGAATTAAATTATGATAAGCTTCTATTAACAACAAAACTACAAACCAAAAATATTTTTGTTGCTATTGTAGTTTTTACAATAGAACGAGGTAAGATAAAAGAAAGTGGGGGCACTAAAAATTATGAATTTTCAAAGTAAGCTTTAGATGAAATATTCTTAAAATCATTTGTGTTAAATATACTAATACATAGTGTATTGAACAACGAACCTGTCCACTGTGATGTACCAGTGACACGTAGTCCTCGTGACTGTATATCTCCCTCGGGTTGTCAGACCCTTGGGCCTCCTCTAACAGTGCACCACGCATCTTAGGATACTCCAACGGTGACCAAATCTATGTACAAACTAAAGTTTAATAAAAAATGAGATTTGCCTTTTCATTTATAGAAATTAAATATACGCTCTTGCGTAATGCCGCCATAAGAACCAATAAGGTTAAGAAAAATATATAGTATATATAATATGCTAGATATATTTATCTTTAAAAATGTTTATTAAAAGCACTTTTAAACATGTTTATCGTGACTAAAAGTCATTATTAATAAAATTATCAATTGTTTTGTGTATTATAACCTAAAAGAATAAAATACCTTATTTATCTAAACAAACCTTTGTAAAAAATAAAAATATTCGGTTTAATATTATTTAAGAATCCATATAACACTTATCAAAACATATCCAAATTTACATTTTTTTAGTAACGAACACACAAATATCTAAAATCTCACAGTTTATTTTGTCAGTTTAAAAACTTACCTTAATAATTTTCTCCACTCCCGATGAAGCAATGAGGCAATAATGTGAATTGTACCGCACTTGATTCACGATAGACCTGTGCCCATATAACACTATAGGCGGCGGCTCTACCACTATATCTGGAAATAGGGAGATAATTTACCACTTCATTGATATATTAATATGTTGCGCAACATCTTTGCGCCCATTTTTACGAAAATAACGCGAACTGAGTAATATGAAATTTGACACAGTTATAGTTAATGAGAGAAGGAGTGCACAATGTAAATATTTTAACATATTTTAATATACACTTTGCTAACTAAGGTAACGTGTTGTCAGAGCGTCAACGGAACGTTTAGAACATTCCGTTTATACATTATTATATTAATAAATCTACAATCTACATATATATGGCAGCCTAATAAACTTTGATGGTTTCTTACTAAATTCAGTGTAAACCATATCTTAATATTAAGTTAAATAAAATGATAATGATGTAAAAATTATCATGTATATAAATGAAATTTAATTAAAAGAATTTGATTAAACAAAAATTGATTAAAAGCGAAAAAATGTAGACAAACATAAGATATGTAGCCAATAAAAATCATACCGGATAGTCACTGTGTCTAACTAAACGCAACGGTTGCAGGTTCGAATCACGATCGGGTAAATAATCATATTTCAATTATTATCTTTTATTCGTTCCGGTAAGACAAAACATGGCGTTAATTCCAGAAGGAAAAGGGATTGTCTTGACACTAGGTTCTCTCTGCTTGAAATAGCATGACACTATTTTCTTTTATTTTAAAAAATGACTCACCAAACCCACCGCCAGTGTCGGGCACTTTCCACATATATAAGTTAAAATCGTCTGATCCAGACAAAACGAACTGATCATTTTCTCCTGCGAAGCAACAACTTTTCATAGTGCACGAGTTGTAATAGTCTTGATGGTAGAACTCGGCTACTGGCTCTGGTGAATGTAAGGAGTAGAGGACTGGGGCCAGGCGGCGTCGCAACGCGAGGATGTGCGTGCCGGTCTGGTTGAATCGTACGCTCATACTATTCTGACACGATCCATTGTCTCCAACGTAACGGATCACCGGACTTGAAAATAATATTTTATATACATAAACACGTTATTTTTCAATTAAACTACGTAAGATAAACATGGTTATATGAAGTGTACCTTGTTTTGATTAAATATTCAAATTTTTAACGATTAAACAAAAACAAATATTTAACTTGAACATGTGTTTTTCTGCAGATAGTTAAAAAAAATGCAGCGGCAGACTTTATCCCCCATAGCAGGATTCTCAGATCACTTGCCGCCCGAAATTGAGACATTGTGTGTCGAGTGGCAGACTCAAGGCCGCGATTTGTATTACTAAAGCAGAGAATAAAAATAAATTTTATATACAATTATTCTCCAAACTAGGAATTGAACCCAAAACCACCGTTACAATAAGTAATTTGTAGTAGTTCGATAATAAAAAGGGATAAAATAAGATTTGAAATATTCAATATTCCTATTGTATCTATATTTTTTTACGATGTACGCCCTTACAATGCTAGATAGGCATAGGGAACCTAGCGGTAACACTAGTCACTTTCCTCCATACATAGAGCAATCATTCAAGCTCTAGGAAATGTTTAAAAATAGTAAAGAGTCAAACGCGCCAAAATCCCTATACTAAAAAACTACCAATACAGAACAGATTCAAGTTTTATTATACATTTATCACACACAGAATAAAAACAATGTAGGACTATTGACTACTTTATGCGCGAAAATAAATTTTAAATATAATCATTCTTATTTATTCAAATGTAATCATAAAAAAAATATGTCACTAACTTTTTAGTCGACCGCAAATCCCATAGAGCCACACCATCCCTGGCGTTAGCCGAGACAAGAACACCTAATTGTTGTGGATGAAACATCACACCATGGAATGCTTTACGGCTTCGAGATATGACAAGTGAAGCTGCAAACATCAAATGTTAATATCTTAATAAAATACACTTAAATTAACAAGTTTCTCAGCAAAAAAGATATCTACAACAATAATAACTATTAACATCATCATATTTTTTTTATGTCAAGGTGTCATTCAAAAATTACGTCACATGTATATCTTGATTTTTTGACCCCTACCCCATGCTTTTCATATTTGTGACACCTCCCTCATACATAGTGTGACATATTTCAGAAGGACATTCGGGGGACAAATTTTTACAATGGACTATATGTGCTTTCTTGTGTAGGTTAGTGGCCTTATTTCATTCAAAATATAAACTACAAATTTAGCAACGAATACAATGCTTAGGGTGCTGTTACAATATAACAACCCCTCTCCACTCCTTGTTATGCAATGTCTCACATTTCAACCCCTCCCTCTCCATTAACTTGTGACGCAATTTATGAACAGCCCCCAAATACTGATTTTTTTACTTATAGATCATAAAATTGACAATTTTGCTTTTCAAATGAACATTTTTATTTAAATATAAACTATAAAATAATATAAAATTTAATGACATATCACCAAAGTTACTAAAATATTAAAGAGAGATATTTACCATGAACTGAACGGCGAGTATCAAATATTAATAATCTGCCATCATTTCCAGCTGTGGTCACAATACATTCATTAAACGGATCAATACTCAAGCTGCACACAGCCTCTTGATGCCGCAACACCTCCAAAGGATGCTTGTTTTCTAAATCGTGCACTATAACCTGAATAAGACATAAATAATATTTTTAAGATTATTTTATCCATTACAGGATTTCTTTATTTTTTGTGGATCTAAATGGTCATATGATATAATTAAAAATAATATCAAGGACTAATATAATAGAATTCCTTGCATATAAAATAAAAAAAAGTACTATTTCAATGCTAGAATAAAAAAAATATTCTATTTAAAAACTCACTATATCATCATTTCCCCCAGAATATATTTTTTGATTATCAGATGTAATTCCTAAACAAAATATATTTGATTGATGCATTGCCTTCATAGCTTCAGGCTTGCCATGATCAAGTATGGCTTTTCCAAATTGCCATAACATAACTCTTCTATCATCTCCACCTATAAATTTAATATAATAATATGAAAATTAAAATGATAATCAATATAGAAAAGAGAGTTAAAGCAATTCCTACTTTATACAAAGAGACCATAAGGTACATTATAGACAAACATAATAACTATTTTCCTTGACAACAACTAGTTGTTGTGATTATACTTTTACGACATCCGACAACTTATCATTCTGAAACTTGCAATGTGAAAATAACTAAAATATAGAATGTTTTTACTGTTAGCAAAAATATAAATACTGAATATACATATTAATTACCTGATACGAGTAATTCGCCATTGCTAGAAAATTCAATCGCATTAACACATCCGAAATGACAAACTAAATCGCGACGATACAAATTTTTTGCTGCATCGAGGCGCTTATTATATAATTGTGCTTTAAGACCATGTATAAATCCATATTCTCTTTTTGTAATATAAGGTAACAGACTTGCAACATTCGCCATTATTGAAACGAATCCACCATTTTCCATAGAACTTATTCTACTTGACGATCAGCTGTACTATATTTTTAAAAACATCTAGCGTTTCATTTCACGTTCGTGGTTGACACACTAGTCAAGAACAATATGTTTATTTATTAGATATTTTAGTTAGATAAACAAAACAAAATTTTTTACCATTATAACATTATGTTTCATAATATTATTATAAATTAAGACAAAAAGTATTATAATTATAATTTTCTACTTATTTTATGTAGATTTTTTATTTCGAGTATGACATTTATTCTTTAGGATTGTCTGTATTCTATATTTTGTCTCCTGTCAATTTGAAATGTCAATTGGAAATAAATGTAACTTCATAATTCACAACAGTTGCACGTGGGGTGCATATTTATAAAAAATCATCATAGTTATAATTTCAATTCAATTCAATTGCAATTACGTTAACGTTCAAATGATTTTATAATTTAAATACATATCAGAAAATGGTTATAGCTAAAAGAATGGTAAAGCCATCTGTGAAAGTATCAGGTATTGTATCCCTTTCTTTAAGTTTATTCTGTTAAATAAAATGTTATCCAAAAGATGTTTTCAGTGTCAGATTCCGATACCTCTAGTGGAGAAGTTGAAGAGTCTGAATATGAACAAGAAATCTCTGATGAAGATGTCGGTGGGAATGAAGAAAGCAATAATGATAGTGATGATGACGTTATTATGAAAAATGAAGGATGGGCCGATTCAATTGCAAAGATTCTTGGATCTAATAAACCTAAAAATAAGAAGACTTTAGTATTGTCACGAGCTAAAAAATTAGCCGATGTTGTTAAAAAGGAAAAAGAAGAAAAACCATCCTTTGAAGTAGTAGGAGAAAAGGAAGAATCAGATGCAAAACCCGATCTTACATCAAATGAACGAACTGAAACACAACCTCCAGCAAAAAAGAAGGTAATAGTAAAACTGCACTATCACAGAGTTAATATTAATTATTTAAAGTTTATAATAAATGTTTTTTTGTAATTTTCAGAAAATTGATAAATCATCAACAGCTAGAGTTAAACCTAATATTCTCGAAAAGGACAGAGAAAGACTTTTAGCTAAAATAGCCACTAAAGGAGTGGTTCAATTATTTAATGCAGTAAGAAATCAGCAGAAAACCTTTGAAAAAGAATTAAATAAAGATGTGCCAGAAAGCAAAAAAGAAAAAATGTTAAAGAAATTTGACAAGAGAGCTTTCTTGGATACACTCATGGGCCAATCTAAATCAATAGTGGTTGAGGACCAAGCAAAAACTTTAAAAGATGAAATTAAATCAGAAGAAAAACCAAAGTGGAATATATTACGGTATGCATCATACTTTTATTACAATTTTTGCTAATGATTGATTATATATTTAAATCTATCAAACCTAAAATTCTTGTGGTTTCAGAGATGACTTTATGATGGGTGCAAAAATGAAAGATTGGGATAAAGAGTCTATAGAAGAATAATACAAATAAATCTGTTACAATATATAATCTTATATAAAGTATATTTAGTCTTATTTTATATGTAATGTGTAGTTATCACTGCCACCAGGTTGTTGCGATATTTGCTTTGGTAGAGTGGCATAAATTTTAACGGGCAGATTCCACACCATAGTTTCTATAGGTACATTTAATGGTGCATTCCAATCTTTGTCTTCAGTGTTGGGAAATAATTTTTCATTACTTGTCACAAACTCAAAGTGTAGACGCCAGCTAAGGGATACTAAAGAAATATTATTATTATATATATTAATTAATCATAAACATACATAACAATGATTTTATTTATATGATAAGTCATTACCTTCATCACCATCAAAAGCTGGGGTAATATGTAAAGGTATTGGTAAAATTAGCTGTGAATGTGTAAGACCTACAGTAACTTCATGATATCTAGCCACTGTCATTGACCTACTACTATTCTCTTTATTTACATTTTTAGGTGGCGATTGATTCTTTGTTACCTCTTCTGGTTGTAATGATACAGATACCTAGGAAAATAAAATAAATTGTTTTTATAATTTTTTTTCTAATTAGTTTTAAATTTAACTAAAAATTTTAATATTGTAATATGACATTTTTATTTTAAGACTATAAATCAATTTGAGGTAAATTACCTGCATACAAGTGACTGTCCCAACGGAAAAATCAAAAGTACCAACAATATCTTCTCCCAATTTGTATGCTGATTTAAATAAACAAAATCTGCCAACTTTACCTCTAGCATTAGTAATCATGTATGAATTAGGACTTCTTCTAGCTGTAAGATTCTAAAACATATTGAATATTTAAAACAAGTAAAAATGTTATATTTAAATTATTTAAAATTTATGTCTATTTTTAAATAAAAGCTTTTGGTATGTGTAAATCACATAAAGGTAATCAAATATATAATTTCTACCTGTAGTACTTGTAAAGCCATACTTAAGGGTGTTTCAACTTTTCTTTCTTCAGAAAATGGATTGGTTGGTTGCAATTCTTCAGTAGTTTCATTGCCACATAGTACAGCCAAATCTTGCATATTTATAATAGGACTTATAGGTAAAACTCTAAATGGTATTCTAACCATTTTTATATGAGAACCAACCTTCTGTGTTGCGATAGTAATTTTATAGGAATACTTAACAGCAGTACCTCTGTATGATGGTGGGGCCTCGATAGGCAAAGATTCTCTGTACCAATCTAAAATGTAATTATATGATAACAACATAATTTTATGTTGAGGAGTATATATAATATTTAATTAACTTACATGTCTTTGTTTCTCCTAGTGGAATGGTCAAGTCACAGAACAGGATTTTAGGCTTGGTGTGAAATATCACATCACCAATATCACATGATGTAACTTCCAAAGCTGTTGTTTTTTCAACTACATTGCTTTTATCTCCTGTATTTTTGGATGTTGAATAAAAACAGTGAATCTGCGCTGATGCCCATGCCAAATTTTCTAAGATGTCACTAAAATTTTTGATTTATGCTTAATACATCTATAACATTAAATATAGTTTAGTTTTTTAGTAAATGTTTTTGTATCCAGTTTAGTGTATACAGCTTGTCTAATATTTTAATTATAAAGGTATATATACATTATATATATACATTATTGAGCTGACCTAAATGCATATCAAAGATAGAAGAAGAGAAGAAATATTCATGTTGTTTCAAGATTTTTTTAGTTGCTAAAAACATAAAGGTAGAAAGAATTACCTGTGACTTTGAGAGTTTCTATGTTCAGGCTGTGGAGTATGGCAAAATGTGATACAACATTCTAAAGCTTCACCAGCTAAATATACAGTGCCCGTATTGAGTTTTGCTGACAGTTCTATCATGATTTATTAGTAACAAATAACTAATAGTTACATTGATTAAATATAATAATTTAACATTCTACTACTAAAAAGTCATGTCTTATATGGTTCTAACAAACCAATCTAATATTATTTTAAATTTTATATATAAATCTAGAAAATAAACAAAACTCAATAGTTTACGTGTTTTGCTTTTTGAAGTTGAGTTGATGATTGATCACAGTTCACAGATTAACAATTCTTCTCTTTCGTTTTAAAAGATATTCAAAAATATAATTGCGAAATTTGACATTTACTCTTATAAAGTAAAATTTATTAAATATTTTTAAGTTAATTTCATATACTTTAAACGTACATGAAACTTCATAATTCACTTCAATTGACATTAAAACTAATTATTAATTACCTTTGAAATGTATATAAAAATATTATATGTACATAAAAAAATATTGTATTGAATGTGGTAAACATTAATACAATTTAATGATAATTTATACGTAATTTGCATCACCAACAATTTTTATACAGAGCGACAGCTGCTTTTGACTTTGACATACTGTATTTGACTTTTGTTTGATTACGAAGCTTGTCAGTCGCTTGAAGTATTATTTTGGATATTTGAAAGTGTAAATAAATTAATCTTGTGTTATATTTATCATTTTAGTACATATATATCATACATCTGTTGTGGTATTAAATGTCTAACTATCAAGAAATTGTAAACTTAAACATTGGAGGTACAAGGTATGTTTTTGATGTCTTTAATTTCTGTATATTTTGTTTGCTTTTGTTATCACGCTTTCTAAGTATTGCTCAAACATTCATTATTGAACTAAGTAATGAATAATGATTAAGTAATATATTTTTTAGATTTGCAACATCATGGCATACACTAACATGGGTCCCGGATACATTTTTCACTGCTCTCCTAAGTGGTCGAATTCCAACAGTCAGGGATGAGACAGGGGCAATATTTATAGATAGAGATCCTAATTTATTCGGATTAATTTTAAATTTTCTTAGGACAAGGGATATAGATCTTAATAATGTTAATATAAGAGCTCTTAGACATGAATGTGATTACTTTGGTATCACTCCTTTGAGTAGAAGACTTGCACTTTGTGATGAGATGAATCACTCATCATGTGGAGATGTATTGTTTTATGGATATTTACCTCCACCTTGTAAGTAATTTTTATATATAGAAATTAAATGAATACAATTTAAAATGTTATCCTTTTTAAAATGGATTGTACCTGTATAATTTAGATATTATATTTAATATTCTGAAACTATAATTTCAGTAAATGGGCCACTTCCAAACAGCAGTAGTAGTAGAAATGGGAGTAGTGTATCCAGAAAAAATTCCACAGCATCCAACACAGATGTGGCAGCTAATAGGACACATTCAAGAAATTCTTCCTTAGACCTAAGGACTGTGGGCCGAATACCCTCCCAAGACCAATTGAGGTTTTTAATTAATATTATTATGATTCATTAGATATTATTTTAACATACTACAACTTTTACTGATGAAATTTGATGGATGATTGAAATATTAGTTGTGACATCAATATAAAAGTTTTATATTTTCTGGCTTAATAAATCTAATGAACGTTCTCTAATCTAAGTCCACTAATCAGCTTGCCATACCTTATATAAATGTGGATGTTAGATGCATGTAAAAAAATAATATTTTTTAATATTTTAGCCGATGTGGTAGGGGACATTCAAGAGCAGCTTCATTAGGCAATACAGATACTCACAAAGGCTTGCGGCCACCTGAAAGTAAGTTAATTTTTTTTTAGCTTCACACCTTATCCATTGTAGTCAGAGAGCACTGAGTGCCAAACGCTATAGTCCCTGCATACCTCTTTTGCCTCGTCCACAGTCATTACTCTCTTTATAGATAAAAAGCATGAAGGACTCGGGGGGTCCTCATGCTTTATACGTGAGCTTCCTCCAGAATCTTCAATACTGCGTTTTCGAAGGTCAACCGAGGTCTCCCCCGACCTCTCATATCATTCACCTTGGCTTCATAAATCTTTCTCTCATCGTTTATTCTTTTAACGTTCCCAAACCACCTGAGCACGTTCTTCTTCATTCTTACTGTGACATTCGCGCTTACACCTGCCATTCTGCTTATTTCCTCGCTGCATATACGGTCAGCTAAACTGACTCCGCATATCTGACGAAGAGATCTCATCTCTACTGCATTGAATCTTAGTTTTACTTGCATTCAGGTTTAGACCATTACTTTCACACCCTTTTTTCAGAGTAGTGACCAATGCCTGTAACTCATATTCTGATGATGCAATTAGCACTGCATCATCTGCATACAACAGACAGTTAGTTAACTGTCAAATCACCAACTTTCACTCCTATAACACTATCTTTCACTCCTTGGAGACAGCTATCCAAATACAACAGCCTAGCTGACATGGCGCAGCCCTGTTTGACACCCGATTGAATATCAAACTGAGGCGACATGTCAGCTCCTTCTCGTACACAGGCTGAGTGATCTTGATAAAGAGATTTTATAGCCTACAATAAGGGTCCGTTCCCATCATACCGGGGCAGTATCTCCCATAACTTCTTTCTTACAACCCTGTGAAATGATTTAAAGCCAAAAATTTTTCCGTAATCATGTGGAGAGAAAAAGACCTGATCCATGCACCCTCCTTGGGCCTCCCATAAAGGCCTTTCGGATCTCTCTTCTATTCTTCTCACTAGTTAATTATTTATTATATTAAACTTAATTATTGGGTTTATGGCATTAATTTGAGAATAAAAATCTATTTAATTTTCAGTAAATACATGGCAAGAAAATATGAAAGTACAAATCATAAAGGCCCACCATAATTGGATTGCGGTAGCATATACACACTTTGTTACTGGATACAGGTATGACATATTTAATTTATTTTACATAAGGAATTCTCCTACCCCTGTGTGGGGACAATTCTAGTGATATGTTAAAAAAATGTTTAATTATAAAAATTCTAGTGAATTCTGAATCATCATTATTGTCTAATGATTAGACTCCCACTAGGCGACCATGCCGCGATGACGTCACAATAATATTTACTAAATTTACAAATTAGTTACTGATGGACAATATATCTATAGATCAGTTTTTGATGTTTATATATAAGTAATAAAGATTTAAGTAGTAGGACCATGAATAAGTTGTCGCTGTTGTTTTGCTCAGTAATAGTTGTGTTTAAAGCATAAATCTTAATATTTTTTATTTATTGAGGAACGCATTCTACCTTCTCGGTAATAGTAAGTGAAGTTCGCGTCGAATGAATTATTCTATTCTCTTAGGTGGTTCAAGAATTGACATATATTTTAAAGACTATGGCTTCTAAAATTCTTTTTCTTTTCCAAACTCTACTTAAATGCATTAATTGAATTCGGTAGAAAGCCCCCACAATAGTCTCATTGACTTTTAAAGGCTAATTATAGCTTACAACCTGATAATCCCACAAAATGTAAAAAAGCATCGAATCATTGTTGAGCTTATTGAAACATAAGAAAACATCTCTGAAAATCTCTCGTCTTCCATTTATACTGCCTATCGTCGTTGGTTTTTTATTATCCCTAACACTGAACGCTCCGCAAGTGTTTAAGCATCTAATTTTTATGTTTCTCCTAGCTCTATTAAAATCTGACGTCGAACTTGGTAAAGCAATACTTCTTATATTGTCTTTGGAGTTTGTAGGAAAGCCAGTATATTCTATATATATATATATATATATATATATATATATATATATATATATATAAGTTCATTTTTATAATTTTTAAAACCATTAACCAAACTTTGCTTCTTGTATTTTGACAAACCATTGTTTTAACAAGAGTTTTGTATACTTTAGCTGTTTTAGATTTTTTTTGAATAAATTTCCGTGGTACCAGCAACTATTAGAGCTTAAAAATCAGGGTTGCACGCTGAACTTTCTTATCGATCCGTTACTATCCGAAATTTCACACAAAGAGTACTGCTCATGCCATCTTTTTAAATTAATGTTAATAAAGGATCTACTAAATAAAAAACTATTAAATTATTTCGTAATATAAATAAAAGGAAAATCAACAAAATGCCGTCATTGCAGCGCTTTTCAAAACTGAATAAAACTAAATTTTTACCTGACTATTTTGGATTCGATTCCTGCTGGAAGTAATGATTATATTTAAATAAACTTTTCATTTATCTGATTGTCAAGAAAAAAGTTAACGATGGGTTACATAACCAGGTCTTTAAAATCCTATAAAAATCGCTATAAAATGTTAGAACTTATTCTAACACCAGGTGCTCAATGCTTATCCTGTTTAATTTGAAATAATGATTTAGAAATAATAACTAAATATTTGTATTTTTATCAGATTAACAGATTCATGTGGCTGGTACGTAGTTTTTCAATCGCCAGTTCAAGATTCTGTAATAGAACGAATAGCTTTAAACGCCAAAACGGGTGGCGGAGCGACGTCCAGCGGAAACAATGCGTCGGGAACTGATGTCATGCTCGGTATAGCGAGTGGACCACTCGTTAGGCTGTGGGCATTCTCTACTCACACTGAACCTGTTCGACGAACATTAATAGGTATACATGAATGACGTGAAATAAGCTTCAATCCTTGTAATGTTATTTTGTAGCAATTTAAACAAAGTTTATAAGGAACGTTTGTTGGTCATTATAGAGCAGAGGGACAGCGTCTCACTGTAGTTGATTATGGAATCGATCCCATTCGGTAGAATGATCATGTTAAAATCTTTTCGTATCTCTACTCTGCTAAGACAACACGTCTTCACACACAATATCTGGAACTTGTTTTCGATGAACAAAATCTGGACACTTGCTTTTCTGTCTACCCTGCTATGTAGCATAACACGATAAATAATACAAATATAATTGTTTACAGTTCAAGGAAGGTGTTGAGAAAAATTATACATTGGGGGCAATATAGTAGAACCCAAAATATTTTTTTTCTGTTTGTGTATCTATTTGTTTGTTTGTGCTAATCTTGGAAACGGATTAGCCGATTGAAACTGCTGTTTGTACTTTTGTACTTTGATAATTATTTAAAATATTATTTTTATTAAGTGACTAAAGAAATAAAATAATTTATGTCAGCCTTTGTATGTTAGTAACATATTTGCTTTTCAGGTACTTTCAACCTGGGTGTCCGGGTGGAACACCTGCTGTTCGTGGGCCCGCAGCTAGTCGCCCTGAGCGGCGCCGGCAGCCGCAGCAAGGCGGGCGTGTGGCACACCAGCACGCAACACTGGCAGACGCAGGATGTGGCTCACCTCACTACGTATGATACCGCTGGCTCCTTTTTGTTACTGGGAACCGCCACTGGAGCTATTAATTATATAGGTTTGGATTGATTTGAGTTTAATATATTAATATGTGGACTTTAGTATACTTGTGTTTTACGTGGTGAAGCAGTGCTGCCAATATTTTTCTCAATAATACGTTACAAAAGTAATTAAATCGATAAGTTATATTAAGAGATCCATAATGCCGATCCCCGCTCTATCAGAGTATAAAATAAATTAGTTCTATAAAATAAATTGGTCTTATTGGTGTTTTTTATCGCTGGGAAACACGCAGATGTGTCTTACGGACGGCTGATAATGTCACTCACACTTCGTGAGCGCTTGAAGAATATAAATCATTACTATTAAGTTTTTATAATGATAATTTATTTATCATTCATATTATTCTTATTTCAGATATGCAAAAGTTTCCGTTAAGAATGAAAGATAATGACCTATTAGTAACACAATTGTACAAAGATCCAAACCAAGAACCAATCTCAGCCATATCAGTTTATCTAACACCAAAAACGAGTAAGTATTATGAAAGATACCATTGTCAACATGAGTGAATTTTAAAGGAGTTATTTCATATTGGATATCATTTTTGGAGTTGTATACAGTTAATATTGCTAAATTTGATTTAAATATTTGAGGTATAAAAAATGTTTCTTTTAAAAAACAGAAAAGTAAAATGAGCGACCGTAACAAAGAACGGTTTAGTCTCGCATTTCAATATATTATAGCTATTTTCAGTTTTACATTTTTCCCATATAATATAGGTATTATAGTATAGGTAGCAAGCAATTTCGTTCACTTTTCAAGACATTACATGATGAATATTATACGGACGAACAAAGGTACTATAGAATAAATAATAAATATGGTCTAGTTATAATAAGCGTAGTGTAAGAGTACAGAAAGCTTCAACTTTGTCACAATATATTAGAAATTGAATGAATGCTAATAACTCACCATGCATGTTTTACGTACTCTTTTCTATTAAATTATGAGTCTTGATGGAGACTCCATCAAGACTCATACAAATATAGGGAAATCTCTATATTTGTACGAGAATTGAGAAAAAACGAGATTTTGCATTTTACGTCCAAAAAAACTATGGGGCTCATAGCAGGCGACAGTGAATGTGTCTTTCACACAATTAATAAAAAATAATATTTTATTTTGTTAAAAAACAGATTTATGCGGAAATTGGATAGAGATAGCGTACGGCACTAGATACGGGTCGGTGCGCGTGATCGTGCAACACCCTGAGACCGTCGGCCATGGTCCACAGTTATTCCAAACGTTCACAGTGCATCAGAGTCCTATTACTAAGGTACATGTTTTACAGTCAGTGAGAACCTAGTGTTAAGATATTTCAGTCGCCGTTTTTAAGATCTTATTCAAAACTTTACGTATGAAGTGGAAAAAGTGAGAAATGACAATAATTTATTCCACGATTTTAAATCAAGCCCACACTCAATGTGTTTACATTCAGATTCCTACTGCGCCACGATGGTACAATATATATAAAATATTTTATCTTAAAGTGGGAGAGGTGGGAGATCTAAGTGAGATAATCTATACTAATATTATAAGTATATACTTAAAGAAAGAAATTAAGGCAGGTCGTCGCACAGTTGGACAGCGTCTGATTGTAAACGCCATCGACCGTGGGTTCGATTCCCACCTGGGAAGAGTGATTATATTTAAATTATCTTCACTTCCTTACTGGTAAGACTGGTAAGACAAGGCAATTGCTCGAATTCAGTGTAAAGCGAAGAAAGGAGTGTCTTGACACTAGGTAGTTTCTTTCTACCCTGCAGGATAAAAGCGTGAAGCTAAAAAAAATAAAAAATCTCGATCCATTTGAAGTATATAAATTGACATAGTCAAAATTTAAAGTTTACTATAGAAAGTTAAAGCCACTAGAAATATATAAAATAAATAATATACGCACAACTAATATATATAATTGCATACATACACTTATATATATATATGTATAAAGTGACGTATCCACATTTACGGGGCAACTGGTATTAATTAAAGATGTATATTATTTTAATTCTCCACGTAACCGACATCACTTTAAATAGTTCTTTGCATTACTTTTCAATAAATAGTATTTTATACTTCTCTATATTGTAACTGTGCAATTGCGATTATTCTCTATACTATAATATTTATAAAGTATACATAATTAGTATCAAATATAATACGTATATATAGAATATATATATATATATATATATATATATATATATATATATATATATATATATATATATACGGTAAATTTACCAAAATATTGCTTCTGGGCCATCTTTACAACGGCTGAACCAATTTTGAAGGGACTTTAAAAATAAGAAATTCCAGGCGGCTGAAGTCACGAGCACATCTATTTAATAATATAATTATATTGATTTTGATAAGGCTCGACTAATTTAAGATTATTTTTTGTTTATTTCAGGTATCTTTATCGGAAAATTATTTAATATCTGTATGTAGTGAATACAACCACGTAAGGTCGTGGAGGGTGACACGTTTCAGAGGTATGATTTCCACTCAACCGGGAACCACGCCGAAGGCAGCTTTTAAAGTACTGGCGTTAGAAGCTCCCACTGCTCAAGCGCATAATGATTGTGGTAACGTATTCTGTTAGATATTTGTTTTGTGATGTTAATATGTTTATTTATTTTATTAATCAATTAAACAAAAGTCAACCGTGGCGTAGTGGCCACTCAGTAGTGGCCCACTCGGAGGACGGATTATATTTAAATTATTTTCATTTCCTTTCTCTAATAAGACAATGTGGCGTTCAGTTCCACCACTCAACACGCAATGTCTTCCCTCCATATTTTGCTACTACTGGGGTAGTAGCAAAATAAAAATATAAAAAAAGTTTTTTTTAAATATTTTCGTAACCATTCCGTAAACCATTTCTATTCTAAAGTTTAAAACGAAAATATAATCAATATATTAATGTATAAAGCATATCTAATTTCAGGCCTTTTTAGTCTCATATTAATGCAAATTATGTTTTATGTCTAAATATAGGCCAAACTTACTATTTACCACTTACTTTATGTTGAGAAATAAAACTTACTATTTACTTTGTGTTGAGAAAGAGAAAAAAATATGATTAATTTCTGAATCAACCAGTGGTTAGAACTAAATTAATTTCTTAAGTCTAATTGGTTAGTAATTGTATTTAAAAAAATATAATAATATTTTTATTTGATTATTCAGGTCCTTATGGAGAACAATATGAAGAGCAAATATTTATACAAAAAGTTGTACCTGATACGGATACGTTGTATGTGCGTCTTGCGTCTAATGGTAAAAGGTATGTATTATGTTTTCTTATTTGTATTATAATTTAAAAGTAATTACAATGTTTGTTTAATCAAGATTATGCATAATTGGTATTATTATAATAGTAATTGAACCAGAGACCTGCGTATCGCCTCAGAATTAGATTGCAGAAAATCAACAAAAAATACTCACAAACTTCCTCAGTCATTACGGATTTGTAATAAATAAAATGTTACATTTGTTTGTTGTCAAATGCTCTGCTCTGCTTTACTATTTTCCTTACAATTTTTGTATAGTTTCTCAACTTGTACACTTTCCTTGGCCTTCAGAAATGTTATAAAACTACAAGTTACTAAATCGATCCATGTGATTGAAGTAATTATACAGGCATTAACATAATAAGTCACACCATGAAGGTCTTTGAGTGCATGGTCGAAATCAGGCTTTTCAAGATTATATATACTGTCTCTGGGTATCAATATAGATTTCTAAAGGTAAAAATATAGGGAATATTACGCATCGCGCTTTAGTAGTGGCCAGATACAACGTCATGTCAAGACACACCGTTCTTGACACACTACCTTCCGTCAAAAATGTCACTAACATTGCATATTGAGTGTTGTTGACCTGAACGCCACGCTAGAGTGCATAATTAATTATATATTTGAGATGTAATCAATCTTTTACTATCTTGATAATAATACATTATACTACATGATACACGTAATTTATGATAATAATTCATTACACAGGGTGTGCACAATACGCTCAGTAGACGGCTCGGGCGTGTCGTGCTTCGTGGTGGCGGAGTGCGAGGGCGCGCTGCGGCCGCGCCGCCTGCTGCTGTGCGGACACCGCTCCGGCGCCGCGCAGATGTGGGACCTCACCGCGCCCATCGACAAGGCGGCGAAACCGTCCAGTGTTGGAAATGGGAATAGTAATGGTGACTTATTTTTTATATATATTTTTAGCTTTTTCTTAGTACACCAAAGTGGATGGAGTGAGCTCCGTGACTCTTTAACTTTAGCGGAGAAATGGAAATAATATACCATACTATACATTGGATCCATAAACAAAGATTTATTGACTTTAACTTGTTATGGTACAAACTTAAATTTCATAATTTTTAGTACTTATCTATTTTAAAAAATGTATCCCGTATAGCAGAGTAATCAGAGACAATTTATTGTCAAGACATTTCGGTGACTGGTTTATGCCCGAGAACCCGCCGGAGAGCTTGTCAACGAAGGTATTGTGTGTTAAATCGCGTATTGAATATCGCGCTTTGTTTTACTGAGATGGAGAAATGAAAATAAAATTTAAATATAATCATTCCCCCGAGTGGGACCAGAACCCACAAACAGTTGCCACATTGCGCCACATTGGCCTGTATTATCTATATATTTTTTTAAATGAAATAAACACTTCAAACATTGTATAATTTTAGGTGAAGTAGAAGAATCCCCCGTGCCGGACGGCGGCCCGTCCCCCGACGAGCTGGTGCGGCTGCTGTCCGCGTGCGACCTGGACGCCACGCCGGCGCCGCCGCCGCCGCCCTCGCCCAACCGCCCGCTGCAGTGATGTCTGCGGACCTTGCTGTCCGCGTACTGGAGTATGTTGGCATGTCGCCATTGACGCGAATACTCAGCAGGTACACTAAATAATGTCGGCTTACATTGTAAAGCTGTCAGCCTTATATTTAGTAAACTATCAGGAAGGCAAAATAGATCCTTTAATAAATATGTATGTATTTTATGAGATGCCTTTATATTAGATTTATATCAAGTTCTTCGCGAACTTATGGATTTGACAGTTCTACTCATGATTTCATTGGCAGTTTTAAAGGAACACTCATATTTATTAGTAGGTGTTTCTCTCTCTTCTTCTTAACAACACCAAAAAAATAGCCTTATCAGGTTTATAATTTTAAATGGGATTTATTTTAGGTACCTATATTGTTAACTTCGAATTTAGTTGTTTAAAATAGTTCATCTACGAATATTATATAATTCTTAATTGAACGATCATTATACGAGTACTTTATAGACGTGTATAATTATCAAAAATAATGGAACGAGCTTTTTGAAACTACAATTGTATTATAACAAGTGCTTAGGTGAATTTTCAAAAAATCCTTCTTTAGACATGCTCTAAATGACCTATTGCTATTGCTAGCTTAGGTAGGGCTTTCAATAATATGTCGATAGGTATGTAAACAAGCAGTAAGTTATTTTTTTTATATATTATTTTTTAATTATATCATATGTACACAATTTAAGTTACTTTATATGAACAGCTAGTTTGCTTAAATTTTTTTGTACTTCTTTTTCGTACTCACTTTCAATAAAACGATATTTAGCTGTACCTACGCTTGTCACATGTATACTTTCGGCTAGAATTATGTTGATTTTTTTTTACTATAATAACTAAGTCATTATGATTCAATGATATGATGATATTTTAAAATATTATTGTAGAAGTATCAATTTTTAATACGATTTTGGTGTGTACATGTTGAAACGAACAGAAAACAAAAATTGTCTACCTAATCTGTGTTCAATAAGTATATTTTAAATGGTGCGCGAGTGGTCCAACAATTAATTTATACTCAGTTTACGCTCAATTTTAAATATTTTACTCATGAAAATTGTTAAATATAAATCATATTTTAATTGTAAATACATCAAATATTGATGCCACTAAAATAACACCGACAAATGAAGTTATTGACACATTTAATTAGCTTTTTAATAAAAATGTTGCTCAAATTAAAACAAAATTTTGCTTAAATTAAAATTTTCGTCGATAAACAATTAAAAATGTTAAATTTTCATGTAATCACATCTTTTAATAAGACTGATTTGGTTTACCAACTCAATCAGAGTTTGAAAAAATATTATAATTTTAAATAATATTTCTTTAAAAGTAGTTATGACTGAGAATAGTTTTAGAGTTAGTAGATGTAGGTAGTAAATTATTTTTGTTATATAAATCGGTGTTGCATATATTTATATATATTATTATTGTATTAGAAATAGAACATGAATTGTTGCCAGCATCAAAATTTATCTTTTATTGTTAAAGTATATAGGAATGTTAAGAATAGGTAAATAATAGTGTTATTAGTATGGTATATTGGTTGTTAGTTGATACAAGACTATTATATTAATTTAATTAGATTATCAAAAAACAATATATTTTTAAATGAAACCATTTTAAACGTATCAATGGGGTATATTTTGATATTCAAATAAACAATTTTTGAAAACCCAATTTTTTGAACGCTACAGTAGTCCGTGTTCAAAAGGTAGGTAAGAAATTTTTTCCATTAGAAAAAATACGCGATTAATCCGTTTTTAAATAGTTTCATTTAAAAGGTATGAACATCGCGAAAATCAAAGATTTTATTAATATATTTTTAACTTAAAATCTTTAATAAATCAATTTTTTTGTATGTACGATAATGGATGTATTATTTCAAATAATGTCTAATTTTATATATAACAAACAACCAATGTTTTAAAGTTACGAGCTGGGTAAAATACATATTTACGTGTTTAGAGTAAATATACTATAAAAAATCATGATACTATTAATAACCTTTCTACATTTAAATCTATATCAATTTTGTTGTATTGTAGCAGTTTAAGCTATGTGTGTCTTAACTTTGTAATATGAAATGAGAGTTATTTTATGTGAATTAAAAATAAATATATTTGTGACATAATACTGTGTGTACTTTATTTATTGCATTTAATGAAACAAAAATATATATTTGAAAAAATTATATTTACTGAAGTCGCTTACAAATTAAACATTAGTACAAAATTAGTTATATTTAATATTTACACAAAGTTAGTTGTGAAATCTAAAAACTTTGGAGGTATTTTATTTATGAGCGCAGAGTCACTTAAATATACTTTATTATTCAACAATTTTCATGAAAGTTAAATGTAGTTAGTAAAATATTATAGCTTAAAAGACTGCTGTTACAAATAGTGTAAGATAGTTGGGAGATACAATATGCATACTACTCGTTCGCTTTAAGTTTGCGTATGCGCCTTACCCCTACCGCATCCCCGAAATCGCCGGTCCCTAACGTCAACAATTTCATGGATGATATTCGATTTATTTGGGTGTGTTAGCAAATGATTTTATCTTATTTACATTTATTATTTAATTTCTAAGACATGTTGAATGCTTAGAGAAGTAACGTAATTATGTGATAAATATTAGTAAATTGTTTTTACATTCATATTTTACCAATCATAAAATTTAATGCAGATGTCTAAATTGATAAACATTATAGAAATGCTTAGTAACAAGTTTTGTCCATTTATTGACTTTTTTATGCCAATAAAAATTCTATGTTGCCAACGCTTCTTTTCGGGTGACGTCACAAAATCATTTCCAAACTTAAAGCAAACAGGTAGAGCAATACAGTATGCAGTTACTTACTGTAAAGATAATAGTTTCAATTAGATATTTAATTTGCGCTACATGACGTTTTGTGCCATATGCTTTTACGTTACAAAAACGATTAATACGCTATTTTTTTACTATGAATACATTAAACTTTATAACACATATTTTCTTCAGTATTATTCTAAGCAGATAATCAATACTTGAATGAAGTGAAACAAGAGATGCGTATGGACATAACCATTTCTTGCCAGTGGCAAAAGAAATCTAAAAATATTATACTATTAATTAGTAGGACATTTCAACCTTAATCTAAGTGACTAAAATTTCTTATCATAGTTATAGTTAATATAAAGAAAATACGGGGAGTATTACTTACCATTTACGATATTTTTATATACAAAAGACATCAATTGACTAGTCAAGCAAAACATTGCAATTTGTATGTTGTACCTACTTATATATAACAGGCAGTCCTGGCTTCACACAGACATTTTCGAGTGGGCAATTGTATTTTATGTTTTTGGATAAATAGGGAAATTAAAACACTTTATCACCTCGGTAGGGGTAAAATTTACATAAAAACAGATCTAATAATTAACTTCTCTCTGAGTAAGTTATCAAACAGACTTGTATATCTTCCACTATTATATATATGTCACTATATATATAATAATAGTCACGCAACATGTCGCTCTCGTAGAGATAAAACTTTTTACAAAGGCTCAAAACTGATGATCAATTTTTAATAAGTATCCAAAAAAATATATTTTCATCTCTAAAATAACGTACTTCTGTATCATTTAATCGTCATGTTTGACATAAAAAATGACCTAATCCTTTATGTCTCTCACTTTAAAAATTACGTACTTCTACACAAACTTTCAACCCCTTAGGGGAGGAATTTTCACATTCCACTGGTCAATGGAAGGCACGTGTCATGTACACCCTATACAGTCTTAGCTAAGAGGAGTAGTGGGACAAGATCGTAGGTTAAAAAACTAATGCCTAAGAAAATATGTTATTGTTGGGTAGTCCACCCAATTTAAGGTTCTACTCTAGTTATCTATATAAAAAGTATCTATGTACATGTCAAAGTAGACGTTTGAATAAAGTGGCTAACATTATTTATCATTTATGTTGTATGTTATATCGTTTTTAAGGAATAGTTAACAGCAATATTTATAATCTAGTAACAGAACAGTTAAAAGAACAATTTTATAACTGTTACAATGGAATACCCATTAACTGTAATAAGACTGTATGAAATAATTAAATGTGACAAGTATTGATGCTTTTATGAGAATTAATTGTGGACTATGCAGGGTTAACTTTAACACATTTCTATTCATTATTTTTATAATTAATGAATAATAATCACAATAAGCTTAAAGGAAATCTCGATTTTGAACCGAATAATTTTTATAGGTAAAATTAATGACATATGAATTTTAATTATACATTGTATTTGATTAGTATTTAAATATTTTCTGTTTATCGTCACATGTGGTGATGATTTTAATGTGATGACCTAGTCTAAATATATTACAAAATATAAACTTTGTAATAATCATCTTATATAAAGAATACACTTATATTTTTTATTATAAAAGAGGGTGTTGTATATTTTACATTGTTTTTTTATTATGGCACAAAATAGAAATGATATATTATTTATAAAATATTATAGAAAACGTTTACAATTGATTATATGTAAAAGTAAGAAAAAATGAAACCAATGTAAAACATAATATTGTGTACACATTGTTACAAACAATAAGTCGTTAAGCGACTTAAATAATAAACTTAACCCTGATTACCTCAAAGTGAACATTGATTTATTTAAATCTAGACACTCGGCTAATGTTTAGAGTCAAGTTCAAATTGCAACGCAGATACCTAGTTTATTGTTTTACGGACCCAGTTGAAGACATTTAAAACCTTCAGAATTTTAATTTATTGAAGATGTAAATAAGAAATTTCGATTTTATATAAAAAAATCCTTAAAATAACTTAAAGTATATATATATATATATATATATATATATATATATATATATATATATATATATATATATATATATATATATATATATATTTACTTGTAAATAAATATCAGAATTATTATATGATTTGGTACAGATCCATTTATTATCTCTTTTATCACTATCCTCTGCATTGAACTTAACTCTCTTTTCTACAATAACTTTTTTGGTGATTTTTATTTATTACAATACTATATTATACATCTATCATTGTCATTTGCTACGCTACACGACAACAACGTATTTTGAAGTTATCTTCATCATTGTGTTATGACAATATAAATTAAGAGATAACTTTTGTCATCAAATATTTTTTATTATATAATGAGAGGAACAAATGATTAAATATACAGAAAATGTATGTTTATATTTAAAATGTATAAAATAATTATTTAACAAATTTCTAAATAAAACTAATAAAAAACCAAATGAACAATTGTGATTGATAATTCTAGTGTAATAGAAGTTAGTAAGATAATTTAAGAAATCAAAAACTATTTATGAATTATATCCTATTATTTAACATCCTAATGAACACTTGACTCTTATATGTGACTATTTTTAATTTTTCAAAATCAAATAATTATATAATATATTGGCATTGTGCATTAATACATAAATTTTCTATTACAATAAAACTACTTTCTTAACTATCAAAATATCAACCTCTTAGTTTTATACAGATGATGGTAAAATACATCAAGTTTGGTTAGTTTACAGGGAATTATTTAAGACTAATTAAAAAAGTAGTATTTATACAAAATGTGTTTTTACACAACCTTGTTACTAATAATAGAAATCACAAATAAAGTAAGTATATCACCTTAACACAATTAAGGAAATTAGAGAATTTATTTCTTTGTTACATAAAAAAATCCTTAATTAAATTAATAGTTGCAGCCTATTGTCATAAAGGTAAGGATCTGTTAAAGGTATAAGTAAATAACACCATAAGACTAAACCTAACACAAAGTTACTTAAGATAATAATTCTTTGTAAAGGTGGATACTGGAAAGCCCCAAAGAAATTTGGAAAACCAAGATGGTTGCAAAATATATGGGCAACTAGAGGTGCAAAGAAGTGCCCTGTAAATATGTTTTTTAAAATTATTTACACATTAACATAAAATTTAATATATTTTTTAGGGTAGTCATAAAATACATACCTGTCCTTAAATATAAAAATGCAGAGTAGGCACCAAATACTGTTGTAAATGAAAATTGGAATCCTAAAATTATAAAGAAATAAATGTATTTTCTATTTAGTAGTAAAAAAAGTTTTTTATACTATAAAGAAAAACATTTTACCTGTAATATAAAGAGCAGTTTGGAGTGAACGACCAGCATCCAAATATTCATACACATGATGAAAGTGAGCTGAAAGTAGACAATAAAAATGATTTAACTAACAATTAATCAAATTATAAATTTATAACATTAAAATACCAATGAACAAAATATCATATCAGAAGATCAATATGCCCACCAACTCCAAAGAGAAACGGTCCAATAAACATAGCTTTAAATGGATCAAGACATTGTATTAGCAGTGGCATCATACATGACCTAAAAACCCATTCTTCACTCAAAGGTGCCATTACTTGATTGCGCAGCCACATTACATTTGTCCAGTTAGAAATCCAGTGAAGTGGTTCTGAAATGTTTACAAGTAGTAAATAATGTATATTACTTGAAATATATTATAAAATTAAATTGTATTTCTTACCTAAATACAATTTCCATGTTCCTGCAAAAAAATGCATTGTCAAAGGCCCCAGAAATAAAGTGGCAGTCAAAAGCAAGGGAATTATTAATGCTGATATCATGCCTGGTATTCTTAGGCCCATATAGTCGTATATAGTTCCATTTTGCAAAGTTTCTTCTTTAACAAATGCATATGTAAATAAAGGTGCTACTAACATCATACATGTCACACTGAAAAATCTTCTTTTGATTGTAGTTGGGTGGTCCCTACAATGTAAAATGTAAGATTAAAACATCTATTCTTCACATTACAATAAAATTAAAAAAGTAAATTTTAAATTACTAATACTTACCTGCTTAAATTGGACCCCCAAATATATAAACTAGCAACGTAGGAGAATGTCAAAAAAACACATGTCAATATAGAAAGTAAACAAGAATATTGATCAGTAAAATTATGTTGGCTCATTTTATATACAAAAAATTCAATATTATTTTAACTTAAAAATAGCACAATGCAATAATACAAAAGATTTGACAATTTGCTTATGTTATAATTTGACAATTGACAGTGATATTTATATTTAAATTTCAATCCATACATCTTACATGTAAAGACAATATTCTTTAGTTAATATAATTTTTATTTGACATGATTTTAATAACGGAAATAAATTCATTTTACTTTAATAATGTCATCCAATTATTTTAGTGAATGTTATTAATATATCTAAGTACTTTCTAATGTTGATTTACAAAATGTAATCCAAAAATTATTATGAGCTCAACGTGTATCAAAATAACAGTTATATAGATTTAAAAAAGCCAAGTTATAAGTTATAGTATAAAAACAGTTAGTAATCATATAATTGTAAAAATCGTTACCGCGACATTGGGACTTAACCAAGTACCAACTGAACGAGCACAATAACGTTTTATTTCGAACGCAGTAAAAAAAAACGTTGTTTTTTTGTTAGGTGGCGTTAGTATCGTCCCCGCCATGTTAATTCCAAAATCCGCCATATTTTTCTTACAGAGAGTCGCCCTTCGTTTTAGGGTAGTGTGAATTTTTACTATAATTTGTTAATTAAGGTTTTTATAAGTTAACAGATAGGATATTTAATATCAGTGGTTAGTGTTACATAAGTGAATAAATAAAATAATTACGCTGCAGTGACTAATGTGGTACAAATTTGATTTCCTGTTTCGGTTCCCCAATCTATTCTAAACAGAAAATGGCCGACGGTGTTGGTGCGGGTGTCTCCTTTGTTTAGACTGAATTCTAGTGAAAATAACAAGAAAAAGAAATAATGCCTAGTGCCTCGTTTTCCTCTTCGCGTTCTTACGTCCGTAGATCGCGAAGAAAAGGTGGACATCGGATACCATTGCCTTCCAGGACACAGTCGAGTAAGTTATCCGGGTCGTCAGATGTTGTATCCCAAGTAATTCAAATGGCTCATTTTAGACATTTCAATTATAGTACTACATTACATAAACGAACAGTTGTAGTTATCTATATTATATGTAAATAATCATTGCTAATATTGTATACGTTAGTAGCCAATAAAAATGTTTTAAAGTTAAAAATTGGTATGTTATGCTTATTACTGTTCAGCTTAGTATTTAATTGTGTGCATATGCTATGTGAATTTTCAAATCTTGCATATCGATAATTATGAATAGCGCATTTCTGTGACATTTTGCGCAATATGAGTATTGATTTGGAAGATGAACACTAATTTTTTTCAGTATGACGAAACAGCTGTTTGGAAAAGATATGATTTCAATACTCTAAGCTACCTACGCTATGAAACTTATTTAATATTACAGACATTTGTATTTTAAAAGTATTCAATTTCGATATCAAGAAGATTGCTACTTTCAAAATGTAAACAAAAGATTTTTTGACATATAATGAATGTTTCGTCTTTGTAATAAATATGTTCATTCAATGTTTATAGTAATAATTTTTAAACTCATTTACTATAACCACTTCATTTTTATGGATTACCAAAAATTTCTTGTAAAAAATGTTTTTATTTTTGCTTACTATGTTTATTTATTATTTAATGCTAGATGGTAAGAAATGCAATGAAAAGGAGCAGTCTGAAACCATCCTTAAAGTTTTTAAAGTTTTTTCTTTTATCATTTTTAGGTAATATTATATAAATTGTAGATTTTACATTATTGTAGCTTTAAATGAAGCAATCATATTTTTCATTATATATCAGAGATACTGTTTTATAAATTATATATCACAAAAATAATGAGTGCAATTTTGCAATATTTTAATATTTTTTGTTGCATGTATTTTGGTGACATGAATGTAGGTACTTTCTGTACCTAAACAATTATGTTCCACAACTTTGTCAGTTTTTAACTCTTTTTTTTATTTAAGATAAAATATTTATAAATTAAATAAATTTATACTTAGCAAATATACATTAGGAAAAAATATGCATATTTTAATTGTAAAAAAATATCATAATCACATTTTTAATAATACATTCCAATAATTTAACTCCTTTCCATTTACATAAATATTTAACAATTTCAGTTATTGAAAGCTTTTTAAAGAGTTTAATGCAAAGCTCAAATTTCTCAAATTTTTATTTTTCTAAAATCACCTATATCTGTCATATTCATGTTTTTATCATATCTTATTTACTATTATATTATTTTAAGTTCATATATAGTAATATCAGTTTATACATATGATTAGTCTTACATTGCAAATTACTGTCATTTGTAGACTCATTAAACAAACAAGAATTCAATGTGTTAATTAACAAATTTAATGCATTAGAACTTTTAATTTTAAGTTGAATGACAATATTCTTTTAAACCTACATTATTATTTGGAATATCCTTCTTTTTAGTTAGAATCTCTTAAATAGGTCAGGTTTTTGGCAGCTAATCAAAATTTTGTCTTAGATGAAATAGCTATAATCTAAGGTGAAACCTTTTTTGTCTATTATTTGGTAAATGTAACTCAAAATTAAACAATCAAATGTATTAAAATTTGAATCTAGAAGATTGTATGTGTAGATGCACTTACAATATCTTTACATTTTATGTAAATATACTTACAATACTATACACTACCAGTTAAAAGTTTGAGACTAATAAAAACTTTTATCAGTAAATATTTTAGTTATTATAAATTCTCTATTATAAATTCTCAAAATATGTTTAGTTATTATTTTAACCTTGCATTAGTCTAATCATTTACGAATAACTACAGTTAGTCTAATTTTGTGGTTTCTACAGTCAAAACATCTCTAAAATGTAAAAGTTTTGGAAATTAGTGTTGAAACGCGATCTGCCATCCTTGTTCTCCACAACGAAGGCAAATCCGATGTCTGATGAATCTGAGTCAATTCAAGTTGTCGAAGACTTGTGTTCATCGCAGTATTATGCACTACAAGCAAACAGTCAGTAATAAAGATCATCCGCGCTGGAAGACTAAGGGCTACAACTTCTAGTGAAGATAAATTTATTGTGGTGACCAGGAAGTGGAATAGACGTTTGACATACTCAAAAATTCGTCAAGAATTCAACAAATCAAGGAAATAACCGGTATCAGTGTCTACAGTGCAAAGATTGCGAGACGCCAAGTTGCTTGGACGCTGTTGTTAAAACCACAGAATAAAAACAAAAGGGATGCAATGGGCCCTAACCCATCAAGACTGGACTGAAATACTTCAGAAAAGTTCTTTGGAGTGACGAATCAAAATTTGAAGAGTTCAGGTCAAAAAGGAGAATTTACGTCCGCCCTCCGCCGAAGAAAAAATGATGCCGCAGTGTGTAGTACCGACTGTCGAGTATGGTGGCGGATTATGAAAAAAGAGCATATAAGGAAGTTATGGAGAAAAACGCCATTCCCTCTGAACTAAAGTTAATCAGCCAAAAATTTATTTCGCAACAAGACAATGATCTGAAACATAGTTCGAAATTTTGTAGAGGCTATTTAGACAAAAAAAAACAGTCGGAATAACTATTAGAAAACTTGACCTGGCCACCACAAAGCCCTGATCTTAATCCCATTGAACTATTGTGTAAAGAGCTCGATCGAAACGTTCGGGAACAGTGTCCATCTTCACAGCAGGCCATGTGTAATGCATTGGAGGAAAGCTGGAATAGTATCTCGCAAGAGACTATAGATAAATTAATTGCTCGCATGTCTAGATGAGTAAAAATAGTAAAATAGAAAAATTTGTTTAAACTCTTGTGTGTATTTTGTTAAGAACAACAGTATTCGTCAAGACTGTGTAACATGAAAATAAACCCAGTTTTATATAAACTTCGGACTGGTAGTGTAGATATAAATACTTTTTTACCCATAATTAGTTATTAAAAAAAGTCTTTATTGTTGCAAAAAAAATTAGCTACTTCATACTTTCTCACATACTCTACTAATAGATACTAAAAGCTTAGTGTCAAGTCATTCAGATCTTTACCTTCTATTAAAATTAAACACAGTATATTGGCTGCACTGTTTTATGGACTTGTGAATGAAGAAATAAGCTAAATATGATCATAACATGAGCGGGCTATCAAACTTACCATCATTGTTTTCAGACAGATGCTCTTTGAATATATTGTGTGACATCTAAAGAAATTATTTGTTTTTGAAAGTTATGTTCCCCATGATGTCGTCATTTCTGAATAGAAACCTGAAATTTTAAAAAGTAAAAATTACTTAATTAAAGGTTCAAATAGTCCTAATTATATTATAAGATATATCAATAATCACTTGTTACCTAAAAAGTTTCATAAACACAAGCCATAACTTTTAACATTTGTTTACTGATACAGAATTCTGTTTTATAACTTAGGATATTTGTTAATATGAATTATCTTTTATATTGTTTATTGTATTTCAATTTAGAATAATTAAAGGCCATCTTAATAAATAAAACATAATTATTTTTAAATTCCAGGCGAGCCATGCGAGTCGGTACCGTGTCCTAACAACGTCACAGGTAGTGCAATGGCGGCGACCGCCTGCGCCGGGCCTAGCGGCAGCGGCGGCGGGGGCTCGCCACCCGTGCCCGCCGCGGCCGCCGCCACCACTGCCGGCCATCACAGCCCGTACGACCTACGCCGCAAGTCGCCACCCGCCTACCACGAGCCGGGGCCGTCTGGAACGTGCTCCCTGCCCGCTAGGAAGAGGCCTAGGACGTAAGTTGTTATAATAATAATATTATTATTATCGGAATTGTTTTGTAGTAAATTTGAACTCCTATTCACAATACATTTCTAAACATGATTTGTCTTATGGCTTAGGCCTCCTCTAATCTAATATCTTCCACTGGATGGCATCCTGTAGCCACCGCCAAATCCAAAGACTTCAACTGTTACTCCATTTTTTCTGTGTTTATGCATATTAAGTGGTTACATTTTGTTAAACATAAATAAGTCATTTGTGTTTTGCTTTTTTGTATAGATCCATCATCATTCTGAGTATTAAATATGATTTATAATACATTTCTTTAAATATATACTACAAAATGGCCTTTCTAATCTAAAGAAAATAAAAAAATATATTTTGTCTAAACAAATTTTAATAAATTCAAACTATTATCAATGGTGTTTATTTCTAATTCATTATATTACATAACAAATTAGAAAATAAACATCATTGATAGTTCTCAGATGTCCTTTACTAGATCAAATACTAAGTTCTGATAATTGTTTATGAAGCAGAACATGTTTTTATATATAATAGACAATTCGAAAATTGAAATTTGAATGAGTAATATTCTGAAAATTTTCCTAAAAAATCTATTCATACATTCGCTTTGATATAGTTTTGCCCAAGCATTACAAATAAGAAATTACAACTATAATGATATATTTTCTAATCAAAAGTTAACTTTTATCAGTTTAATCCGCATTTTTTTTAAGAAGTTAAAGCTACGTTTTTGGATAAAAATTGTATGAGACACTTTGCGTGACTCATTTACCGACGAGAGGCGAACGCGTCACTTTAATTAATTGTTGCTTATATGTAGATATTTTACATTGTCATATAACTTTTGAAATTGACTAAATTAAAATTATATATTCCACGAAATTAAGTGGATAAAATTTTATAAATTTTTATACGAGTATCAATGTAGGACAAATGTTCCATCTATATTTAAATGAGGTCAATACTAAAAATATGTATAGAAAGCTTTTCTGAAAACTAGTTTACCTTAACAAACAAGCATTGTACCCTTTATTGAATACAAAAGAATATGTAGCAATGTTAATATTTTAATATTCAAACCCAAGTATTTCCTTCTGTCACAATATATTGGTAAATAAAAAATGTAAAATAAAAAGAAAAATGCTTTAATTAAAATTAATTAATGATTACCTTTCCACTTCTTTTTATATTTTTGTTTAATGTAAAATTTAATGCACTAGATACTGTAGCTTTTTTCCTTATTGTTATTTATTTTTCATTTACATATAATTATAATCAGCTACTTAGAACTAAAAATATATTTAAATATAAGCGATTTTTGACAAAATTAAATCTTAATCCTACTCGAAATCCTAAAATTAGGTACTACTAATTATATTAATGAGTTATAAATATACTGAACACTTCTTTATTCTTATATATTTAAGGGATAAATATAATAAAATGTAGGAATTTATAATATCCTCACATATCAATTGGTTCTTTTTGTGTATGTATTGTTTTAATAATTTGTACTATTGTTGCTACACACGTTCATAAGTAATATTATTGTTATGAGTGTTTTGATACTACATTCTATTTACTTACCCTAAAATGTTATAATAAAATTTCATAGTAAAACATAATTACTCTATTTTTTGAAGTGTTCTCTTTAATAAAAAGGCACTATTGATCTCTGAACTGTAGTCATTAAACCTTAAATGTAATCAAATCATTATGGTACGTAAAATAATGAAACACAATATTTTTAGTGAAGAATAGAATAGCAAAGTCTTTTTATTTTATTATTTTTTTCGTGACAGGTTAATTAATTTAATTTAATTGATATGGATAATTGCATTTTAGGAATTCTCACAGTTACAAGTTTTGATTTATTACAAAATTTACATAAGTCATTCCGTAAATATTTCATAATTTGAGTTGTTAGACGTCAAACAAAATTAATCGATGTGTTATTATATTTGCATAATTTTAGTATACTTTCTCTTGCTGTATATTTACGTCGGGCAAATAGTATTCTATTTGATGATTGACCTAACTCACCAATATTTTAATGTGTACCAATATTTATGGGTTTAAATCAATAAAAATAATCAGAAAAAACCTTGATTCTGTTTGTCAATTGTCAACAAACTTTTCTAATTCATAATTTAGCCAGTTTTAACACACTTTTATCAATTAAACTTATCAATCGATCTATTAATAATTTACGAAATGAAAAAATATAAATAAATAATCTTTCGCTTTGACAGACTGTGCTGTCCAATTGATTTTGAAATTTGTACTTGTTTTCTAGATTTGACGAGAATACAATTTTTTTTAGTGCGAACCTGATTCCTTCTATGCTTAATGAAATGTAAGCCCATTAATTTTAGTTTCATTTTTTAAACAAATCATACGAGCTTAATGTTACTGATCTCTTTTTAGAAATTTAGAGACTGTATGGAACTTTTATTCTTTCCATTTTAAAATCATGTAAATACTAAAATAATTAATTAAAAACTCACAATTACTCAATATAATATAATATATAATAAATTTACAACATGGACAAGTTGGTTGGCCAATAAAATGGATTAGTTGATTGATTGGATAGATTTGCAAATTAATTTCAAAATTTGAAAGTTTATTACAAGAGGACATTTGTTTCAGATCTCTTTCACAGGGTGTGGACGTGTGTAATGTATCTCAGTACCTGCAGTACGAGCTGCCGGACGAAGTTTTGCTGTGCATCCTGTCGCACCTCACGGAGCGTGACTTGTGCCGCGTCTCACAAGTCTGCAAGCGATTCAACACTATCGCTAATGATACAGAGTTGTGGTGAGTGTAGAATACTTAATTCAATCTTTTATGGTAAAATTTCCATAGGAATTTAGATAACTTGAAATGTTAAATATTGGTGTATGTCGAGGAGAGTTAAATTATTATAAAAATATATTGCAAACCGCCTGAAATCGGGACATTGCGACTATCTTAACAGCTTACTCCGCACTTTGTCCTACCAGAACATAGAAATGTATTTAAAATTTAAATATATCATTTTTCCAAATGGGAATCGAGTCCACAACAACTGCGCTACGATTACTTTTTATTAAATTTAATCATAAAAAATATAAGAAATAGTTTTCATATTAAATATAGAAAATAAAATAACCCACATTGAGTTTAAAATTATTTATCTGCACTATAAATATACTTTTTAATAAAGATATACATATACAATTATACATAGGACTTCGAATACGTGTTTGTTTATTATTTTAACATTATTTAAACCCAGTAGATATTTTAATAGAGGCAAAACTATTACTTACTCATGGATTTTCTTACAAAGAATTAATACTTTTAACAGGAAAAGTTTATATCAATCAGTGTTTGAATATGACACACCGTTAATGCACCCGGCGCCGTGCCAGTTCGAGTTCGTGGCGGCGGACGAGTGTGACGCGGACAACCCTTGGAAGGAAAGCTTTAGGCAGCTCTATTACGGCATACACGTGCGCCCCAACCACCGTCCTAAGAAGGACTCTCGTATAAAACACTTTAACACTATAAGGGTGAGTGGTTATTTTTATTTTTTTTGTTGGTAATATTATTGTTGTTGTTATTTTCATATTGACCATTGAGTATACAGAGAGGGTACATTGATTAGTTTTTGTTGTTTAATATATATAAATATAATATTTATAAAATTTCAAAAATTGTGTGATATTTTAATTCTTTTTACTTTTCTCATTTAGTATAACAACAATCCAGTAGTAATCTTACTAAAATTAGTAGAAAGTTAAAAAGAGTGTCTTAAAATATTTGCTGTATTTGTATATTATATTTGCTGTATTTGTATATTGAAATGCATAAAAAAATCCTTAATTCTGTTTGTCAATTGTCAACAAACTTTTCTAATGTATAATTTAGTCAGTTTTAACACACTTTTATAAATTACACCTATTAATCTGTCTATCAATAATTTTACGAAAGAAAATAAATAATCTTTTCATTCTTTGACCCACTTAGTGCTGTCCAATTGATTTTAAAATTTGTACTTATTTTCTAGATTTTATGAGAATACAATATTTTTTAGTATTAATTAACCCGATGCCAATGCCGAATGAAACATATTTAAGCCCAGTCATTTAATCTATACCTTCTAATCAATATGCGTGAACTCAAATGTTATTCATACGATAAGTGAATTAAATCTGTAAAATTACATTGTTGTTCATAAGATATTAGTAACATTAATCATCAGTTGTAGTATAATTAATTTATAATGATTTATTATAAAATTATAATGAACTATAATTACACCATATCAAATATGTAGATAACAGAAAAATATATAAAATCATACTGCTTGTCGCATTTATGCGGCAGCACCGGACTGTAAACGCGATCGGTTGTGAGTTCGATCTCTACCCAGAGGAGTGATTATATTTAATTTATTTTATATTTCATTTTCTTTCTGTCTACCCTGCTATGCAGGATAAAAATAAATAATATGCTTCTCGCTTAGCAAAGCGGAATAAAGAATTGTCAGATTATCTCTGTTGCTATGTGACGGAACTCAAAATTACGCAACATTATTTTTGAATATTTTATTAGATTATATTTATGATGATCTAAACCGTCCGAGTAGAAATCGAATCGACATTTTATACCGTTGGACGCTGTCTGACGACTTTGTCACCATTATTTCTCTTTAACAATATGCTAACTCGTCAGGCGGCTCTCGAGTACGTGGAGGAGCGAGGCGGCGGCTCATCCACAGCGTCCACGTCCAGTGCGTGCGCGTGCACGTGCGCGTGTGGCGCAGCGGCGTGCTCGTGCAGGCGCGCGCCCGCCCCCGCGCCTGCGCCCGCCGCCGCGCCTGCCGCCGCGCCCGCGCCTGCGCTGCTCTTTGTGCACGCTGGGCTGTACCAGGAGGAATGCCTCGCCATCGATACGGATGTTCAGCTCATTGGTGAGATGGACACTTGTTGTACATATTACGAGCCGGGTATAGAACGCGTGACTTAGTTTTCAGAGCTCTTGTTTGATTTCTAAGACGCGAGTTGGAGAACCACTATGTTCAATTTTTAAATCTATATTTCTATACTAATATATGAGAGAGAGAAAAATATTGTACGTTAGTCGCGTTTTCAAGCAAGAACTACTGGATTGATTTCAAAAATTCTTTCACCATTAAAAAGCTGCATCTTCACTGAGTAACATAGGCTATATTTTATTTTAAAAATAAAGGTATTCCTAACTAAAATTCAATAATGTAAATCAAAGTGTGAAAAAGTAAATTAAATATTTAAATAAAGATCATTTTAATACCTTCAAAATACTTTCTGAATGACTAAAATCGGACATTCCATTCAAAAGATATAACGAATTTAAAAATGTCAATTTAAAGAAAATTATTAATGTAATAGTAAAATAATGCGGCGTATGTGGTCCCGCGCAGCCCACTGCGCTGCATGGACTGCGGGGTGAGGGGAAAGGGGCGCCTTACGTAGTGGACGTGACCGCGAGTTTCGAGTTTTCAAAACGCATTTTTCGTTGCAGTTAAAAAACTATCTTCTATATTCTATTAATATTTTATTATTCTATTAAGATTTTATTATTATATTAAGATTTTATTATTATATTCTTACTTTCTTATACATTTTATTATTCTATTTATATTTATTATTTATAAGTATTTATATTTTAAGCAGTTATCTATCAAAAGATATTTTTAGAACTGCCTTTCCTATGCCATTACTTATTATTTCCTATGACTGATATAAAAGTTTCATCTACACTTTGTTCTCAAACACCCTACCCTTATACCTCTGTATTAATACTTATCCTAATAAATGTTAAAAGATATGACGAATTTAAAAATGTCAAATGCCTAAATAACATAATGAGGCGTGAGGAGAAATAGTCATCGATATCTGTGAATTAGGTCACATATTGGATGCAATTTAAATTTAATGTTTAGAGTTTAGAGATTTCACAGCATGTTATCCGTGTTGATTATTTTATTGATATATTCGCTAACTTCATAGCGGCGAAGCCGCGAGCGCGTCGCTAATATATATTTTTAACATTTTTTTAAATTTTATATTAGCTTAGCAGACCTAACAGTATTAGTTGATTTTGTATTTTAAGTTTTGTTCATTCACATCGTGCATGTTATATCATTTTTAAAATGCATAACAAATTATAAATTGGATGTAAACATGTAGACTATTATCTTATGAATTAACTTCTGTGTTGCAGAAGTGACCTCATAGTGTCTCACCACTCCCAAGTTACCAAGAAGCTTGCCAGCTGCAATGGTAAAATTAGCGTGACCTCCAACCAACATGTTGGATGGATTGTTACCGCAAAAGAGATTATATGGCCATATTGTTTATACATCCCATTAACATAAACTCCCTATTTATTTTAATTTGTTATACTAATATGAAAATAATTTTCCAATTGTCCAGGTTGTGCCCCTGGCAACGTAGCCGAGTCGGTTGTGCTGGAGCGTGAGGCGGAGTCCACGTTGACATTCGCGGAGGGTGCCAACCGCGCGTACGCGGGACACATGACACTCAAGTTCTCGCCGGACGCGACCAGCACAATGCAACACCATAAACACTATTGTTTGGAAGTGTCAGACAACTGTTCACCCACCGTCGATCATTGTATTATACGTAGCGCTAGTGTTGGTGAGATTTCTTTTGTTTTTTATTTTGTATCTTATTAATTGGATTGGTATTGGATTTATATTTTGTGTTAGAAAAATATAAAATGGTAGAATTGTAATAATTTCTTGGCACACTTTTGAATATATATAGTTTGAAATTTAACATGTATAAAAGTTTTTAAATAAAGTTGGAATGACAGAGGGGGCATAGTGCCACTTACTGATTAGTGGATCTAAACGACGCGCTTCTTTTTACTATGGTCTAAAATAGAAGTTAATTTAAATATAATTATTATTCTGGGTGCAGTCAAATACTGTATAACATAATTTACTACAGCTTGTTTAATTCTCTATATAAATAACATAGTTAGGTTAGACATATGATAAAATTCTAAAAATATTAAAAATAAAATTCTTGTTTTTGAAATGAAATGTACTTAGCAATACTTAAACCTACGCCCCTTGCAAACCACCCAAAACGGACGTCCATGTTTGATTTTTTTATATACTAAGCGCTCGGATAATACGTCAAAAAATGTAAATAATAAAAATGTAATAGTATATATGATATTTGTGTGCGTAGTGGGCGCGGCGGTGTGCGTAAGCGGCGCTGGCGCCAACCCGGTCATCAAGCACTGCGACATCAGCGACTGCGAGAACGTCGGCCTCTACGTGACGGACTACGCGCAGGGCGCCTACCAGGACAACGAGATATCACGCAACGCCCTCGCCGGCATATGGGTCAAGAACTTTGCGAACCCCATCATGCGCAGGAACCACATACACCATGGGAGGGATGTCGGTATATTCACCTTCGAGAATGGACTGGTGAGCATCTTATTTATATTGTAAAACACAAATTTTAACTGTGTTATACGTCACTAAAAATGATATGAAACATAGCTATCGGTATAAAGTAATAATTTATGTAGTTGTATTTATGTAGTTTTGCTTAGACATAAGGCAGATTTAAATACCCAAATTAATACAAAACAAATAGAAAATCTATTTTTTAATAAAAAAACGATTTCATAATGACTATACAACACCTACCTATATTTTCTTATGGGTAATTTTTATCTCTGAACATACTCGACAAATTTCAATGAACTTTTTTTCAAAGTTGAAGTATACCAAGCTTTATATAAAAATAATTATCTCATTGTGACTTAGATCTAGAGAAATCCATGGATTCTTACTAAACTAAAGACACGAACGTGGAATTCCAATGGATCTATTCCAACAATATTACATACATCCATATCAAAACGATAACCTCTTAATTTTGAAGACAGTTAATAATATAAAGACCTTAGGATAGTAAATGGAACGGTCTTAGTGTCCGTAATGACTGTTTATTAAGATAAATAAATGAAACATAACCATATTCGCACCACAGTAATTTGAAAGAAATGAACACTGACATCCTCTCACCAGGGCTACTTTGAGGCCAACGATATCCACAACAATAGGATCGCCGGATTCGAAGTGAAAGCCGGCGCCAACCCCACCGTGGTCCACTGCGAGATACATCATGGACAGACCGGCGGGATATACGTCCACGAGTCCGGCCTCGGACAGTTCATAGACAACAAAATACACTCTAACAATTTTGCGGGAGTCTGGATAACCTCTAACAGTAATCCGACAATACGCCGCAACGAAATATACAATGGCCATCAAGGCGGCGTGTACATATTTGGAGAAGGCCGCGGTCTTATTGAGCACAATAATATTTATGGGAACGCTTTAGCTGGAATACAGGTTAGTTCACTAATGTTTATTGTCATACTATATGAAAGAATGTTCATTCAACAAGTTAATCATACATTTTTGAAAACATTTTCCTCCTAAGTGTGGAATAACACTTTAAAAATAGTAAATATTAAGTTAATCATACATTTGTACTCTTATTATATTAAGTATATAAATTAATTCATTATCTATTTTAATGGAAGCATCTATTATGTTAAATCAGACTTTGATCCTGTATAGCACGGTAGACATAAAGTACTTAGTGTCAAAACACTGCAACAAATGAAATTTATTGTACAGATTCGCACAAACAGCGACCCAATAGTAAGGCACAACAAAATCCACCACGGCCAGCACGGCGGCATATACGTGCACGAGAAGGGCCAGGGCCTCATAGAGGAGAACGAGGTGTACGCCAACACGCTGGCCGGCGTCTGGATCACCACCGGCTCCACGCCCGTGCTGCGGCGCAACCGCATACACTCGGGGAAACAGGTCGGCTGGCATGTCTACAATTTAATTATTTTAAACGATGCGGATGTTTTAATAACGTAGAGTATATATGACGTAAACGCGGCACGAAAGCCAAAAATATCACCATCACAATAAAAAAAAGAGCAAAAGCTTTTTAACTGAATTTGAGTCAATCTCAGCCAATGTTTCATGAAAAGATCAATAATATTATTAATAATAATAATATCAATAAAAAGCATGGACAAGTCTGTGGCAATCACAAAAAACACCTAAAAAAATACTTAAGAGTAATTTATGTAGTCTGATGGTTAATATAATTTTTTTAATCATTCTATTTTGTTAAGTTATTATTTTTATATATATAACCTTTAACTTTTGTCTATTATGTATTTGTAATATGAAAATGTTAAATGGGAATACAACATGCGCATACTAAGTAGATCGGACGTATTTACGCTATTCCTAAAGTTTTGGGCAGATATGTCAAGCCAATGAGTGTTGACGAGTGGTATCGGTAGTTAAGTACACTCTGTTATTTTAAAAATATATATTTTGATTTAAAATTACTCTCAAATTAATTTGTCTTATTTTTTTTTACTCAATTTATTTTACTTACTACATACGTCGTAGCGTGAACTTATCCGTAAAAAAATCGTGGATCAAATTAAGAAAGATCATGTTTAACTGTTAACACTCGTACTGTTATTAGTCTACTTATGTTCATATTGAAAGAAACTATACAAAAATTTGTACGTGTAAATTATATTTAAATTGTTTCAATTTGGAGATTCATGACATTTAAATATAAATATTATACATGATATTTTTCCAATAAACATTTCTCATTCATGTCCGGATAAAACTAGTAAAAAAATATATTTGGTTACACTTCTTTTAAATTGTTTGTTTTTAAAATCACAGGTGGGCGTATATTTCTACGACAACGGCCACGGAAAGTTAGAAGACAATGATATATTCAACCACCTTTACTCAGGAGTACAAATACGCACCGGTAGTAATCCCGTAATACGCGGTAATAAAATATGGGGTGGGCAAAATGGCGGCGTTCTCGTGTACAATGGAGGCCTTGGCTTGTTGGAACAAAATGAAATTTTCGATAATGCTATGGCCGGCGTGTGGATAAAGACTGATTCAAACCCCACCCTAAAAAGAAATAAGATTTTTGATGGAAGAGACGGTGGCATTTGTATATTTAATGGTGGCAAGGTATATTAATTTTTTGATACATCTATATCGCTTTTTATTGTTTTTTGTTAATAGCTGTAATAGTTATTTTATATATTTGTGTGATTCAATATATATTTTTCTGTGAAATCGAAAATACTTGAAAACTTTATTTTTATAGAGAATTTTCATATTATTGTTTTGATTCCGTTTTACTAGGTTGTCTCTGACTACCCTGCTATATGATATGCGGAATAAAAGCTGAATCTTATTTATGTTATATCTGTATTATATGACACTAGCTCGATACAATTTTAATATTCTTAACCATAATATAACAAATAAGGTTTATAATTTAAATGACAGGGTGTTCTAGAAGAGAACGATATCTTCCGCAACGCGCAGGCCGGCGTCCTGATCTCAACACAAAGCCACCCGGTGTTGCGACGTAACCGCATCTTTGACGGGCTCGCGGCCGGCGTCGAGATCACCAACAACGCGACAGCCACACTAGAGCACAATCAGATATTTAATAATAGGTTTGGAGGTGAGACTGATATCCTAAATAATTATTGGAAATTTTGTTTAAAGACAACAAATTTTGTTTATATGGCGTACTTTAATTTTACTAGATTAACTTTTGCGTTTTTGTATTAAAGACATAGTTGAAGGTGATATGTTCTATTTAAGATTTTTTGCAGTGCTATGAATAATTAAGTGCTTATTAATTGTTACAAACTATAAAATGTCAATTTCTGAATATTTGCTATTTTCCTAAGAAGTTTTCTAATGTAAAAATTCTAAACAACATAATTTTATTTAGTAATAAATCATTAATAATACAAAAATATAACTAATTTTGTTCCTACTATAGCAATACTGAAAATTTTAAGGAATTTTTGACACTAACTTTGAATAAAACTAAAAAAATACAACTTTCTCACGATTCCAATTTGCCACATTTCATTTTCATCTATATCTATTGTTTTTCTGTATTTATTTTTAAATTAATTGTGGGAAATATGAGTGTTATTATTTTATTAATCGATTTCAGTAAAAAATATTTTATTACTGTTAATTTTTGTTTTTATAATGTTTATTAATGTTATTGTATTTGCCAGGACTATGTTTAGCGTCGGGAGTGTCACCTTTAGTGCGCGGCAACAAAATATTCAGCAACCAAGATGCTGTAGAGAAGGCGGTCGGCGGGGGCCAATGCCTCTACAAAATTTCTTCGTACACATCTTTCCCAATGCATGATTTTTATAGGTAACAAACTATTGTATAATATATGTATATTAATGTTGTGTTTTTTTTTTCATATAACAAAAATTATTTATTTATAATAAATTTGTTTATTTATTGTATCATTTGCTTTTTTCAGGTGCCAGACATGTAACACGACAGATCGTAACGCTATTTGTGTCAACTGCATTAAAACATGCCATTCTGGTCATGATGTTGAATTTATTCGTCATGACAGGTAAGTTTCATATACGTCAATTATAAATTTAATAAGATAATATTTACATAACATATTTTAGACATAATTATAATTCTTCATTACAACCTTTAAAATGATTTGTTTTTGAAAAATATAATAAATTTACAAACGCGGCCTTTTGATTAATAGTAAATTCTTCCAGGCAACCTGACTGTTATGACCTAAATGAGCGTACGGGAAAAGTAAAGTGCAAAAGAATATAAATTAAAAACTTTTATCATTTCTTTTATCAAGAATAAATTATTTTTTTAATATTAGATATATTTTTTCGTCTCGTTTAGATTTTTCTGTGATTGCGGCGCTGGTACGTTATCGAATCAATGCCAGTTACAAGGCGAGCCCACGCAAGACACCGACACGCTCTACGACTCGGCCGCTCCTATGGAGTCGCACACGCTCATGGTCAACTGAGCAGCGTCCTGCCTGCCGACACCCGCCGACATCCGCCGACACGCAGGCGACACTTGCCGACACCGGGCAACTCGCCGACACCTGGCAGCGCACGCCGACGTCCGCCATTCTTCAGACCGCCCTACCTGCCATGAAGGACGATCGTACACGGATGTCTAATTTATATTTATATTATAATTAATTATTAGAACTTACAATTGTACTCGATACACGTACGAAACAAATTTCTACAAAGATGAGTTGTGAAATCTCTTAATGGTGGATACAGAATGTTAGTCGTATATCCGTTTAGTCCGTGTATGTCCAGCCGTAACTATGTATTTTTATTAACTTAGCATTGTACACTCACCCGTGTCGCTGTACACCTCCTCGTATGACTTATAATCGGTTCAATTATGTATTCTATCGATCGATGTATATTCTATAGACGAAAAGTTTTCTAATACGCTATTTGTATATGTAGGGGCGTTTTTATCATCAGTACTTAATATTGTATTTTGTCGTGTAGAATCATACATTCCCAAATTGTAATCATCCCACTTTTGGTGTCACATTTATATATTTAGAGTATAATTATTATTTGTTTTTTAAGATAATAATAGCCCTATAATATCGTCTATGCAACGGTTATGTAATCATGAGGGAAATTGACGTTTTGTTTGTACGTATCAGAACCGAAACTTCATTTGCTCGTGGCCGACTCGATCCAGCGACTGCGACGGTCAGGGTAGCTAATTGTATTATAAATCCTTTATAAGTATTTTAACTTTTTGACGAAACGATTCATTTTATATAGACTAACATATTGTTTAGCTCGCCTGATGTTTGGGGTCGTTTGTTCGTGTTTAGTTAATAGAAATATTGACTCGAGTACAAGCCGCCTCGTCCGATTGGTCGGAGGTCGCGCGTGGCGTGGCGCTGCGCGGGTGCGACGATGTCAATCTTTATTGTCTCTTGATGATTAGGAGTCCGCCTCGCCTAACTATTTTCGGCGCTCCTATCGCGCTTTGTAAATATTTATGTCTCACAATAATCGAAAATGTAGTAATTAATGTATTTGTATCATTATATTTTTATTATTGATCACAACGTGTATGTTTAATTATTATGAATTACGTACGTTACGCGGAGGGAGATGACGGCGTCGCCGCGGTGCGCTCCGCTAGTGTATTATAAAATGCAAATAAAGAACGAATGTGCGTATTTAATTGGAAAAGATCTTAGGTACAATTGATATTTTATTATATTGTTAATTTAAATGTGGTATTGATATCGAACGACAAGCAATTGAGAGGGAGGCCGCGCGAAGGCCGAGAGCCGATAGTGATAAGTTAGCCGGTAAGATATAATGAAAATCTAAATTACTCAGTAATCACTATTGCAAGTTTCGAATCGTTCAATCGTCTCCATAGCACGGTATGTTCTGAATCTGCTTTTTTATATCCTCAATCTGTGATCATCGCTAAATGTGTAAGAGAAGTATTTTAGTTCACCGCGTACAGAAATGATAAGACTTATTGTCGTTACATCAAAATTATCGAAATAAGTAGCGCCGATGCTTTATATAATTGAATTGAATGTGAAATTGTTATTTATTGAAATGTCAGTATGTTTTAATTTATTAAATTAAAATCTGGATAATATTTTGTTTATACCTGAGAATACCACTGTAAAAGCCGTGATATACATCATATAATATTATATATCTGAATTTTATTTACACCCTTTATTATATTTTTATGAAAAACCTTTTGTTATATTTCATTGACCATGGAACTAGTTTAACAAATTTGTAAATAAAGTTTACCTTGAAATTTGAAAGAATATAATAAAATAAATAGAAAACTTATAAAAGGCTATATACAATTAGTATGACACTTTCACACCATTTAAATTACATTATCAATGATCATTAATTAAAAGCATTTATTTGTTTTGTCTGTGACTACTTTGCTAGGGATAAGCGTAAAGCTGGGTAAAAAGGCCGCTGAGCCACAGTGAAATATGATACAGCAGTGGACAACTTGCGACTTACGATGGTGATGAAACGTCATATTTTTCATAGTCGGATCTATATCTATTAATAACTATGATTATAACTAAAGTTGGTTACATAGTACAATTTATGAAATATATATATGTGTAAATGAATAAAACCATCGTTGCGCAATAGGACAGCGTCTGACTGTAAACGCCATCGGTTGTGGTTTCGATCCCATTCGGGGGAATGATTAATTTTAAATATTTTCATTTCCTCGCTCTGGTAAGAAAAAGTGTGGCGTTGAATTCCGCCGCTCAACACGCAATGTCTCGAATTCGGCGAAAAGCCTAGTACGAAGTGTCCCGTCACGTCACAAGACGCTACCATTGTGCACCTTCGCACCACTTCTTACCACGATGTTCATCTACAACTAAGTAATTACATATGTATATTGATAGATATCAATATACATATGTAATTACTTAGTTCGATAGTTAGTGGTAAGTTGAAAAATCGGGATAAATGAATTGATATATTAAAGATTACTCTTTATTATTTACTAAATACAACGAGACAACCTGGAGGAAGCCAACAAATTCACATCATCTTGATTTTAATATGCGAATTCCATCTTAGTTTCAATTGTTAAAATCTATACAAAACAATTACATCAATGTATTCTATTTTTGTATCTTTACAATTTATGTTTGCCTGTTTGTTCTGGCTAATGTTTGGAATGATTGCATCGATTTTGAAGGGACTTTCTAATTATATTAATAACAGTAATAAGGAATAAATTAAGCTACTTTTATTTTAAAATTATTAAGATATATTAAATTATATATCTAGATATACTAAATTCCACGCGAAAGAATTTGCGAACAGAGTTAGCCGTAAATAAAAAGTTAATTCAAAACGAAATATTTATTTACAAAAAAAAACGTTTTTTATACAAATTGTTAATAATGAAATTACCTATTACTCTATATTTATGTACTTAACCATTGTATAGGTAAAATAAAACAAAATAATTGTTTAAATTAATTATGTCGCTGTTTCTGCCGCGGCGACCTCCTCGGCGAAATGTGTACTGCCTTCATTGGCGTATTCAGTTTTCTATGGTCGGTTATAGAAGACGGTGTTTTCAAACTTCGGGGGGTACATAAAGGTTTTTTCATGGTCGGCGGTTGAGGCGTCTTCAATAGAGTACTTGATTGTGGCGATACAATTCTTTTGATAGGTGTTACTTTTCTATGTAATCGAGACATTTCGTCTTTGTGAGGTACGGGCGTTCGGAACCTGGGTACGTCGGGGCTTACACCATTTGAGTGCTTATCAAAAGAATTGGTATCTGCGTCATGATACGACTGAAGTCTTGTTTTAGGGTGATTTGAGATTCTTTGGTGTTGGTTAATTCGTGGTTTCCTCGCAAAACCCGTGTGTACCGCCTTTTCGTTTCGTTCTGATGATTTATCTGAGCTGGATTCGAATAGCTTAGCTTTAGCGAGCACGGCTCCCGCGTTCTGCCGCCGCAGTTTATTAACAGAGGGTCGCCCAGACTGACCGTTCGTTTCCACTTCGCCAGTTTTATTCATAAAGAAAGCAGCAGCGTTTCGCCATTTTTGTTGCGAATTCGGTGGATTATCTTTAAATTGCTTTGCACTTTTTTTACTATTTCGATTCTGATACAATTGAAATTGTGAAGACGTCCTGGGATTACCCTTACTATTGATCGTGTTATTCATGGAGTTATCAGACTCGGCTCCGTCCCAACTATTATTCATATTAATGTTAAGTGACCGACGAGGCATGACTTTACCGATGGTTTTGTTCAAATTGTAATCTGGAGCGAGACTTATTCGTTTACGTTGGCGATACTTTTGACTCGTGTCCGATACATTAATAGAGTTTTCCGACAGTGAACCATCCCAATCCGAGGAGGTTTGAGTGTTCATAGGAACTTGATCGGCTTTGACTGCGGTACGCTCTCTGCGTACAAAGCCAACGTATGGATAAAACCTGTCTGTAATATGACCGGCTTGCGCGTGAGACGAAGCGTTCCAGGATTTATGCCGAACTATTTTAGTTAAATTTTCTTTGGAGCGGCGTCTTATCGACCCAATTTTCCTGGCACTCGGTGATCTTATTATCTTAGCTTGTTCTTT